>JAUMIR010000003.1:51735000-52985000 GCA_030847615.1 Gambelia wislizenii | reverse complement strand
ACTGTTTTCAGGACTGTGAAACACACAGAAACCAGGAAATAATTTTAAAAGGAACATTTTAAGATATCATTTTTATCATGGACAGGAAAAAGACTGCTGATGCAGAGAATAACTGCTATATTGTTTGGGAGAGGATGTGTGTTGTGCGTAATGGAAACTGTTTGCAGTGGTTAGAGATCCTGATTAAGGAGGAAAGACACCAATGGCTTACCAAATAAAGGCATTGTTATAGGGATCCCATTCTATAATAGGAAAGTTACTTAGGGTGCTAAAACTATAGCTTTATTCTAGTTTAGGAGATTATCAGATGTGGGGGAACATGCCAAAAAACACACATTCCCAACCACATCAGAAGATTGCTAAGAGAACAGAAAAGGCAACATTACCAGATGCCCACATCCTTCAGCCGTTCCCAGGGCATAGTGCTGCCACAGATGAGGCTTCCCTTTTTCATTGATGGGGACAAGCCGCCAATAAAAAGGGATGCCTTACTCATGCCCCCGCTACACCCCCAGAATGCTGAAAGATGATGTTGTCTGATAATGTTGCCCCTTCCTGTTCTCCTAGCAATCTTCTGACACAGTTTTTGCCACGTCTGATAACCTCCTTAGAGAAGAACAGGTGGGAAGGGCTGAAAAACCTTCCTCAAGAGCTTCAGTTGGATTCACAGAGGAGTCAAGATAGTTAGACAATAGGGGAGGACACTTTAGTTCTGAGAAACTATTAACCCTATTACTCCTGACCTCTCTGAGGCATTCTTGACTCTTCAGTGCTAGCTATTGTTGCACTTCTAATAGCATGAACTGAACACAAGGAGGGAATATACATATGCCACCAGCCACTGGAAGTGGAATATTTTCCCCTTCTAAATCTGATCTGAGTTTAGTTGATATAATATACAATTTAGGCCCACAGGTCTGGTAACTACTATAGGTCGCTCACCATATCCTTGAGGGTACATTCCCAGACTTACCACAAATACTTGAAACCGCAGGTAATAGAATTGTGCTGGGGGGGGGGGTTAGGAAATGCCTAGAGAGACTGCCTCTTTAGGCATCTCCAGCACAACTCTATAGTAACTTCCAGTGGAAGTTGCCATACAGTCATTCTGGAGGACCTAGAAAATGCCTAGAGAGACCATTTTTTTAAGATGAGGGATAATTAAAACTGCGGGTACCATTCCCATGCATATGGGGGAGGGCACAGCTATCTTAGTATTCCTTCAGCAGACTCTGTTTCTCAGAAAACAGTAGGAAGTAGATGGCTGCCCTATAACATTAACTCCTAACTAGCAAGTCAAGGTTGTGTGATGTGTGTGTATGATTGCCACCATCATCATAATTTTATATCCCACCTTTTGATAATACTGGAACTCAAGGCAACTTACAAATTATTAAAACCAGTAGAGGTTACAAACATACAAAACATCACTTATGTGTGTGTGTGTTATTTAAAAACAATTAAACTATCATTTAAAACTCATTTAAAAACAGACTATAAAAATCAACAAACAGCACAGCATTAAAAGCCCATTATTGTCAAATACCCTGGTAAAGAAATCCATAAGATCTGACAATTAATAGAAGTTGGGATAATGCCTTTATCCCCAACATTATCCCTTTTAATAAAGTATATTATCCTTTTTCCTGTCATATTAGATAGTTTATGACATGCAGGTTGTATGTATATTAGTTTAAAACACTCACTTAGGTTGGTTTTCTGTGGGTTTTTTTCTGGGCTGTGAGGTCATGTTCTGGAAGAGTTTATTGCTGACGTTTTGCCTGCATCTGTGGCTGGCATCTTCAGAGAAGGGTTGGGTAGGAATGTGTGGGGTTTATATACTATGAGTTCCTGTTGGAGAGGATATGTAAATTTGTGTATTTGAATGGCTAGTTCCTGGGGGGAGATATGCATGGAGGATTAGTGTCTGTTTGGCTAATGGTCCATTGTTTCCTGGAACTCCCCCTGGCCCTGGGTGGAGTTCATTTGCATGTGTTGAGTTTTGATTTTGGTGTTTTTCACGACTGGTAGCCAAACTTGGTTTACTTTTAGGGTTTCTTCTTTCCTGTTGAAGTTGTCCAGGTGTTTGTGGATTTCAATAGCTTCTCTGTGCATTCTGTCATGATAGTTGCTGGCCTTGTCCAGAATTTCGGTGTTTTTAAATAACATTTTGTGTCCAGGTTGGTTTATAATGTGTTCTGCTACTGCTGCTTTTTCTGGCTGGTCCAGCTTGCAGTGTCTCTCATTTCCTTGATTCATGTTTGCACACTGCGTTTAGTGGTCCCTGTGTAAACTTGTTCACAGCTGCATGGTATACGATAAACTCCTGCAGCTGTGAGAGGGTTTGTTTTGTCCTTCACTGAGCATAGCATTTCTTGGATTTTCTTGGTTGGTCTGTAGATCGTTTGGAGGTTGTGTTTCCTCATCAGTTTCCCTATTTTGTCTGTGACTCCTTTGATGTATGGTAAAAATACCTTCCTTTTGGGTGGCTGTTTTTCTTCATTCCTGTGTGTGTGTGTTTTCTGGGTCTGGCTGCTCTTGTGATGTCGGATCTGGAGTAACACTCACTTAGGTTTTCTTCAGATGGGAATTGGGGGATACTCTCAAACATTATGCCCTCTAAGTAGCCCATAGACTACTACTAATTGATAGAGCAACTGAATAACATTCAACATCACTGCGGCCTTAAACCTCTTTACAGTAGGCAGTTTATCTCACCATACATTTCTGACTGTTTTTTTAATCCTAATCAGTGCAACATGTCTGCCAGACCGAACATGCAAACTAGACTAGACAAAAAACCAAAATGGACTAACAGGAAATAGCTTCATACTGGAAAACTGAAAGGTCTTTCCATTCATGGATGATTGGACAAGATTTGGAACAATGCATTGGCAGAAACACTCACAAGAAATTAAAAATATTTGAGAATAATTATTACTATAAACACAGTTGAATCAACTTGTACTACTTTATTATCATATCAAACAAAATAAACTTTCCATATATTCTGTGGTGACACGTCTTGATTATATTCCATTTGGATTACTGTAACACACTCTAGCTGGGGGCTGCCTTTGGAAACTGGAAACTTCACTGGATCCAAAATACTGTGGCCCGACTGCTAAACAGGGCTGATTAAAGGGGACATATAATTCCCTTGTTGGAACAACTCATTGGCTACTGGTTTTAGTGTATTTAATTTTTTCAGACCTCTGGATGGTTTTAGCATGGGGCCCAGATCCAGTTGGGGATAGATGAGGCCTGGGATGCCCATCAAAGTAAGTTGTGGGTCCCATTATAAGACCTTGGAGTGTGAAGAACTGGGACTCAAGGCATCTTACAACATACATGGCCAGTGATCATGCCTAGGGGCAGGGAGGCCACTCCATCCCCAGGTGGCAAGGGAACCATCCATTGTGTCTTAAAGCATGTGGAATCTCAAGTCTGTTATCCCAGATGTATACCTAGCAGATGAGCTGGGTGAGTTGGTTTCCATGTACAGCTGGTGGACTGAGTGATTGGTCACTATTGGTCAGCAGGCATGCCAGCCAATGTCTGGATCTTGACTCATGCTGGGGCCAAGCCTCTAGACTCTAACCAATAAAAGTTGTGGCCTGTTTTATTTCTACAAATGCCATTTGTGTCATTATTGCTGAGCAGAGCCTACATCACCACCAAACCTGCAGATTCCCCCAACTGATTCTGTGGCTTGCAGTTCCAACATATTTGACTTCCTAGACATCACTTCAAAGTAGACAGCTTCCTTATAATATTAATCTTCAAATAGTTAAAAAAAATTTTTTTTTTGCTATAAACTTGAAAAACTGGCATACTGAGGAGGAAAGCAGAAGAAAAATGACTAAATTATCAGTTAGGGCCAGGCAGTTTTAATTCCCTCACCCTGTGAGGGAAGATCTTTGAAAAGTTTTTACTAGACCTTTGAAAAGTCACAGAATCATAGAGTTGGAAGAGACCACAAGGGCCATACAGTCCAACCCCCTGCCATGCAGGAATAAACCATCAAAGCTTCCTGACAGATGGCCATCCAGCCTCTGCTTAAAAAACCTCCAAAGAAGGAGACTCCACCTCACTCCAAGGCAGTCTGTTTTGTTCTAGTAATTGCCAGCACATAAGTATGAAAATACCAGCAAAATATGCATCAAATAGGAATATGTGCAAAATGCTCATCAAATATGAATTCATGTTGCTTCAGAGGCAATTTCTATGCTTTTGTTCATTTTTTACCGTTCACTGCCCAACTTTATAAGCATGTTTCTTGTTTGTTGCCTGCTAGGTTTGCAACTAGGTCTGCAAAGAAAGTGGAGCCTGAGGTAATGCTTGTTGATTTCACAAAGATCCAGCTATTACTATCCCATATATGCTGGTCCTTCAGGAAAGGTATATTTTGGCTGCTCTAGTCTATTACCTTGCCTTCTACCTCAGTTTTCTAATAATATGCTCCATATTCTGATAGGGAGATACACAAGTGTGTAAGTCACGCTACACAAGCTAGGTGAATTATGCACCATAGAACAACAGATGTATTCTGCTGACATAAGTGGAAGTAGAGTTGCACATACTGTTGCCTACCCTGATAGCCCCCATCATAGAATATCAAATGTTGGCTGTATTTAATAATTTGGCTTAATGTGGCCTTCCACATGGTTAGCAGGTAAACCAGGGATCCCCAAATCCCAAGGTTGAAGTCATATGTGACCAAAGGAAGGGCCTTTGGAAATTCCCCAAACATATACTCAGGTCAGAGTTAACACCTGGAGGTGAGTCATTCACGAATCCAACTCAACAATAGTAGAGTCCTTGATGCTTGTAAAACAGGTTCTTCCTCTCCTCTTCCCTGTAATCATCACATTCCCCTTCAACAAAAGAACTTGCCTTCTCCTATTCAATTCTAAATACATCGCCAATTAACAATCACTAACTCTTCCAGAGCACCCATTGTTTAGTCCTAGGAACCTCCGAGAAACATTTTATTCCACTCAAAATCCTATTTCTTCAGGGGAATTATCAGATATAAATATCACCCTAAAACACCACCCAAGTGTGCACAGACCCTCTTCTTCCTGAATTTATGCCAGTCTGTGTTACCAGGTGCACGAATCCCCTGCTTTCTGACTTCACGTCAGTTTGTGTCACCAATCTATTGACTGGACCTCCTTGTGGTTGCTGTATTTCATGATCTCAGCTCTGTAGGATCGGTATAGTATAACCTGCAACCCCTTTACTCTATTCCTCTATCCAATACTTGCTACTATCTTTGATAGCCTTGTATGAGTGTCTGAAGCCTGTGTGTGTGTGTGTGAATGCTGTTACTGTTAATTTCCAATAAATATCATTTACTTGTACCTTTTGGCTTACAGTCTCCTTCATTGTTACAGGTATATATAGATTAAGAGATTCTGCCATTACCTGGCCTCTCTCATGCCAAGTTGGGTTTATTAAATCCCCCAAAGTAATATTAGGACATTAGAGGGTCCCCAAAGACCTGCACGCAATTTAGGTAACAATATAGCAGCATGATACATTGCAGTTACACAATATCCATTGCAATTTCACATTGTAGTTGTGCAGTGCACATTGTGGTTTCACAGTGTGCATTGTAGTTGCATGTTTCATATTGTGCAGCAGCACCCAGTCATTGACACGTGTTGCACAATGTTGCTATTCTGCATGGGTTTGCGTAATGCTGATGCAACATATTTCCACATACAAATGCTAACACTATGCTGAGTGGATTTTGGATTACAGTCTATGTCTCCTACATGTGCCCAAATAGCAGTTCTGGAGAAGACAGAACTGACAGAACTTCAGATGTGTGGAACTTTATACAATGTGATTGTGTGACTTAGGCATTTTATTTACACCATTGCATTGTCTTTGCATGGGAAATGTTTTTAAGAGCAGCTGTGAGCAGCAATCGGAAAGTTAGTAAAAACCGTGGCCTTTCTCACCATCTCACTTCTACCTGGAATTTGTTGATTTTCTCTTCCACAGTGCATGTGGAGATTATGGAGGTGAGCCATGTAAGGAAGTGCAAATGAGGCTCATTCAGCACTTTCCAATATCTGGTTTCCTGCAAGGCTATTTAAAAAGGTGACAAAATTAATTATGGCTTGAGAAAAATCATTCTACAAGTAAACAGTATTTGAAAGGAAGTTGATGAAGACTTTGCACATTTATCCTGGCTAGGAAAAGGAATGAGAACACTTCACTAAATAGAGACTTTTTGATTTTGTTTTTAACAGATATACAATGTCTTGAAAAATAGTTAAATTTCTCATGGTTGTCTGTACAAAATCCCCTCACTTCACTGCACTGCACATCTACCACTTTACTAGTTCCTTCACCACTCCATATTCCAGAATAACCATTTTCACAAGATGATATGTGTTTCACCATTACTGGAGGAATAATTGTACACCATATCCCACCAAGGGTGCACACATATCACTGCAAAAGGGTATGTTTGCCAGCATTACTATGGCAGTATATAATACAACACTCTCCTTTTGGATTTGCGTAAGATGTAACACAAAACATATACAGTTGTCCCTCCACATTCGCGAACTTGACATTCGCGGTTTTGGTTATTCGCGGTTTTGGGAGGCCCCCCCGGGGCCCCCCCAAAACTGCGACACGGGGCCTCCAGAGGCCCCGTGAAAGACCTGGGGAGGGGTGGGGAGGCCTTCGCGGGACGCCCGGAGGCCCTCCGGAGGCCCCGCGAAGGCCTGGAGAGGGGTGGGGAGGCCTTCGCGGGACCCCCGGAGGCCCTCCGGAGGCCCCGCGAAGGCCTGGAGAGGGGTGGGGAGGCCTTCGCGGGACCCCCGGAGGCCCTCCGGAGGCCCCGCGAAGGCCTGGGGAGGGGTGGGGAGGCCTTCGCGGGACCCCCGGAGGCCCTCTGGAGGCCCCGCGAAGGCCTGGGGAGGGGTGGGGAGGCCTTCGCGGGACCCCCGGAGGCCCTCCGGAGGCCCCGCGAAGGCCTGGGGAGGGGTGGGGAGGCCTTCGCGGGACCCCCGGAGGCCCTCCGGAGGCCCCGCGAAGTCCTGGGGAGGGGTGGGGAGGCCTTCGCGGGACCTCCGGAGGCCCCGTGAAGTCCTGGGGAGGGGTGGGGAGGCCTTCGCGGGACCCCCGGAGGCCCTCCGGAGGCCCCGTGAAGTCCTGGGGAGAGGTGGGGAGGCCTTCGCGGGACCCCCGGAGGCCCTCCGGAGGCCCCGCGAAGGCCTGGGGAGGGGTGGGGAGGCCTTCACGGGACCCCCGGATGCCCTCCGGAGGCCCTCCGGAGGCCCTCCGGAGGCCCCGTGAAGGCCTGGGGAGGGGTGGGGAGGCCTTCGCGGGACCCCCGGAGGCCCTCTGGAGGCCCCGCGAAGGCCTGGGGAGCGGTGCGGAGGCCTTCGCTGGACCCCCGGAGACCCTCCGGAGGCCCCGCGAAGGCCTGGGGAGGGGTGGGGAGGCCTTCGCGGGACCCCCGGAGGCCCTCCGGAGGCCCCGCGAAGGCCTGGGGAGAGGTGGGGAGGCCTTCGCGGGACCCCCGGAGGCCCTGCGAAGGCCTGGGGAGGGAGGGAGGAAGGGCCGGGGAGGCCTCCGTGGGGCCTAGCCAGGCCCCGCGAAGGCCTGGGGAGGGAGGGAGGGCCGGGGAGACCTCCGCGGGGCCTAGCCAGGCCCCGCGAAGGCCTGGGGAGGGAGGGAGGGAGGGAGGTCCGGGGAGGCCTCCGCGGGGCCTAGCAAGGCCCCACGAAGGCCTGGGGAGGGAGGGAGGAAGGGCCGGGGAGGCCTCCGCGGGGCCTAGCAAGGCCCCGCGAAGGCCTGGGGAGGGAGGGAGGGAGGGCCGGGGAGACCTCCGCGGGGCCTAGCCAGGCCCCGCGAAGGCCTGGGGAGGGAGGGAGGGAGGGCTGGGGAGACCTCCGCGGGGCCTAGCAAGGCCCCGCGAAGGCCTGGGGAGGGAGGGGGAGGGGTGTTTGTTATTCGCGGATTTTTCACATTCGCGGGGGTCCACGGAACGGAACCCCCGCGAATGTGAAGGGACGACTGTACTTTATTTATCTATTTAAATATTCCTATCCCACTCTGTAGCCAAAGATCTTGCACAGATAAAATCAATTTAAATAGACTAAAAACATATGGAACACATTAACAAGTTAAAACAGGTTTAAAACGTTAAAAGAGTTTCAAAACCCTGTGTGTGGCATTTGAAGTAAATCAGTGAGACCCAAAGGCTTTTGTGAAGACACACCCAACTAAAGGTGGTGGCAGGTTTGGGTGTGCAACACCAGTACCCTGGTGAGATCAAACTCTTTTACCCAAAAGGTTCAGACGCTGAATATAAAGTTCAAAAAAAGGAGGAAGTTTATTTTAAAGAACAAAAGTAAAGGGCTTTCTCCTCCCCAGCTCTAAAAGTTTGAAATAAAAGGTACTTTACAGTTTGAGTTTAAATAATCTTCAGGGTGTCATCTCTCTGGGTTTGATCTTGGTTTGATCTCCTCACTCAGTGGAGCTGGTGCAGGGTCTTTCAGCTCCTGATTCCTTTGACTTATTTGTTGTTGGTAACTAATTTGACTAAATGGTCCTTCCCGGCTGTCTGGGCCTGTTTGCCACCAATAAAACAGCTCCCTGCAAGCTCACAGCAAAGACTGAGCAAAAACTAAAAAAACTTCTAGCTAAAACAGAGCTTGCTGGGAAGGAACAAACCAAACCTGGAAAAATGCTGGGGAATTCTTCAGCTCCTCCCACAACTCTAATACAGTGAAACATTCCTATGCTCAGACATACTAAGGCCTGAACTAAAATGAAGGAAAATGCAGATGAGATTCAAACAGTCCTGGCTGGACATCACAGCTTTATTAAACAGCTGCATTTTTACTTACGACATTATCAGATATGGCAAAAATAGCAGGATTATGATGCCAGGGTAGTGCAAATAGGCCCTGCTATTGCACAATGTTGTCATCTTCGCATTCTTACACCGTTCTCCAGCTGCTAAAAGGTGTTATTTACAATTCATGAGATAAGCTGTCAATAGATTGTCAATAGCTCTTTTTTCGCACTATTGACAGTGTGTGAAACCACATCCCATTGTAATTGCGAGATTATAGCATGAATGGGCAGTCCTCCTCCCCCCTCCCCATTTCCAGCGAGAAAAGTTTTGGGGGAGAATGAAAAAACAAAGCACAGAACACTCTTTTTATGAAGTGTCCTGTTTAGTTTGCACATTTTTAGGTTTGTTTCAGTGCTTGTATGTTCATTTACTTTGTTAATTAACGGGGGTTTTTTTGTTTTTGTTTTTTGGAGTTTTAAGCATGCTCGCATCTTCTTGTGATAACCGCCGAAATCTCACCCATGCCAAATCGTGGAAGTAAACTCCCATTCTTTAAGCGCTAGTGGTCATTGTGCAATAATTCTGTGGCATTTCTTTGCATGATTACAACTACATGCAATAATAAGTGTTATGATGCTGCTGTGTTCTCTCTATCTTCATTCATAGAATTACAGCATTTTTAGACACTAGTCTGATAATGTCTTTAGTGCCTAAATTAAAGTAGTGGTGGTGCCAGTTAGGCCTTGAAGGGGAGAGCATTTCTTGGTTGGGGTGCCACAGCTGAGAAGGCCCTCTCCTATGTCTTTACACAGTATATTAACCTCACTGGTGGTGTACAGAGGAGGGCCTCCCAGCAGGCAGGTGCATGTAAGGAGAGGCGTTCCCTGCAACATTGAGGTCCCCAGCCATTTAGGCTTTTAAATGTCATCACAATCACCTTGCATTCATACCAAAAGTGCATTGGTAGCCAGGGAAATTGTTTTAGGACTAGCATTATATGATGTTTACAAGTGGTATTCCAGTCAGCCATTGAGGTGCTACATTTTGTGGTAACTCCACTAGCAATAGCAATAACATTTATATTTCTATATGTGCAAAGCACTCCCTAAGCAGTTTACAATGTGTTAGCTAATTGCCCCCAACAATTCAAGCACTCTGGGATAAAACTCATAACGTTGTGGCTACAGTACTGGCATTTAACCACTGCACCACCAGGGCTCCCTCTATACCATACTATATTATACTCTAGTAGAAGAAAGCTTGGAAATATTACATTTTTAGATGGCAGCGTCCAGAATCGGGGAGCTACCCAGAAAAGTAATATTTCCAAACACTGACTGCAAGCTCTCCTAAGCTCATGTGCTTCCTTGGGAGTTGTGTCAGCATCTTTGATTTTATTTTGGCACCTAAAATGATATTTAAAATAGAAGAAATAAGGAGTTAGCTATGTTCTCAACATGGTCAAACAGCCATAGTGTCCTCTTCCTGGGGGAAATTATTGATTTACAAACAAATGGTCTGCAAATTCTTCTCCCTCACCCCCACCCCTTTGGCAGTACATATGCCAATTGAAAATATATAACTGTATTTGTTCCACATTTTTGCAGTACAGTTTCAATGTATAATCTCACATATTGAATACTGGATTTCAATAAATAGCAGAACTCACATTTTTACGTATTTCTAAAATGACCAGGTTTTATTGCTAACTACCTTCACATTTTATAACTGTGCCAGTACTATATGGCTTGTTTCAAACAGATGCCCAGAACATTCAGATAGAGCAGGAATAGTGTATACCATTATTGATTTCTTTGTTCCCAGTACACTTGTTTTTAAAGGTGTGTCCCGAAATGAAAGCACAGAATGCTGGTTTAAAAATATATAAGCAGTAATATTTCCCAGAGGGGCTAAAAGATCACTTCAAAGATACCTCCCATGGGTTGTTTACTTTTAATGGAATCAAGGTTTGGAAAACCACTAGTAACCTGTTTTAAATTTAACCTTGCAAATCAGGAGGGGCAAAATGCAGTCTGTGGGTAGCATATGGGCTCCCAGGGCCATTTTTGTGGCCTCCAGGTCTCCCAGAAGTCAAAAACAATGTTTGCAAAAAAAAATTTTAAAAAAAGGATTTCCCCCCAAAATGCTCCAAAATGACCACCATGGGGGGTGGGATGCATTTCAACCACCAGGCTCCCTGGTCCAGTTTAGGCCCAGAACAGGTCTTTAAAAAAACAACAACACTTAAAGCATGGTGAAAATGCCCCTATATCCTCTAGAAGTGTTTGGGTGATACAGCACTCCAAGGTCTCTTATTGGGCCAATGCCTTATCTTCCATGGTTGACCACTCCTGTTGTAAAGGAACCTAAACTGCTCTTACAGTCATATTGATTGAAAAAAAAATGCAATGTCCATCAAGAATGTGCAATTGGGGAAGATGTAGTTGTCCACTCAGTATAGGCTCACTGAGAGGTACCTGCCACTGCCTGGGGACGCTGTAGAGATGTGACACTTATCTTTGCCACCTGCATGTGGCACATATCTGCTGTACCGAGTCTCAAAGTCTTTCCACTCCCGTTCCTCCAAAACACAAGCTGAGACTAAATACAGAATTAAATCTCTCTAAGACAAACTCTTTAGGCCATACAGCAGATAGTCCCAATTGTCACTGAGGCTTTCAAGCACACTGTAGGCTTTTTGTGACTCTGGAAAAAACATTCCTCTGTTCTCCAGTTCAACAAAGAGAGCCTTTATCTTTAGATGAGTCCTGATGTCATCACCCTCTCTGTGTTTGGTGTTAAGTCTCTTAGTCAATATCATTTTGGAAGTACACGTGTTTCTCTCATACACATCTTTCAGGCACTTCCAGAAATCTTCAACTGTGGCAGTATTATGCACATACATCAGCTGACCTGGCTCTAGAGACAATATTATCATTGCCCTAGCCTTATTATCAGCCATTTGCTTCTCGGCTTTCCATGGCTAGGCAGGAGGGTTATTTACATAGTTCCACAAATTCTCTCTAATGAGAAACTTTGCATCGTTACAGACCAGAAGTGATAATTGGAGGTGTTTAGTTTCTCAAACCTCAACAAACCTATGTTGCTGGCCATATCTGAAGGCACTTCCAAACAGGAAGAGAAACAAAACTGCTGAAGGTTGTTAAGTCTTCAGTGAAAAATTACAGGGAGATCATCAGACGCTGTAAATATGGCATTACACAAATGCCAGGAGATCACTAAAGGGCTTCCCTTTTACATAACATCGTTCCCCTCTCGTTATGCTTCCATGCTGCTTCTGTTCCACAGGTGCTCCTTTTTATTCACAGGATAAGCCGTGAATAGATCCCCCATTCCATTTCCATGATGGAATGACAAGTGAGTGAAAAGCTGCCCCGTTATGCTGGTGTGATGCCAGCGTCAATGGTAGGTTTGTGCCAAACATTTCCGGGTGCAATCGGGACATCAGGGTAAGTGACACACTTTTTTGTACCCTCCCTGGGTTACTTGGGGTTTTTTAAAGTGTGTTTTTGTGCTTACTGTCACTTTTTGTCTTTTACTTTGATTTCGATTTTTGAATTTCCCGTTCAATTGTCCTCTCACCAGAATGGCCAAGATTTCCATTCCAGGAAGTGAATGGGGCTCTATTTGAACTCCATTCACTCCTGGGCTGCTGGGGGAGGGAAGGTTGTGCTAAAAGGTAGGTCTGAAATTTAGGGTTATTATTCCAGGACAGGGATAGGAGAGGGGACAGAGAGGAGATTGTGAGACAGGGACACTTTTTTTAATTCCCTTCTGAAAATCTCCAGGTCAAGCAAAAGTGAAACAAAAACAAGCTGGGTAATAACTGACTGGCTGCCTTCTTCAAAAACACACAGTCAAAATAACCTGAGCCAGACAGTTTGTCTGAGCCCTGGCTCCATCCCAGCAGCAAAACACCACTCTGTACTGTGATGTACTGGCCTATACTGGGCCCATAACCCACTGTCCACTCAGTATAGGCTCACTGAGAGGTACCTGGCACTGCCTGGGGACGAACTAAATCCGGGAGCAGCCAAACAGCAGATAAACTACACAGCAGAATAGGGCTTGAAAAACAAAGGCTTCAGCTAACAGGTTTTATCCCTGCTCTGACCCACTTTCACCCACAATAAGAAGACTTACAAACAGCAAGGTTCTTCCAAATATATCTGGAGGCTTTATCTTCAGTTCCAGTACAAAACAAACACGGAATATATACAGCAAACCTCAATATCAAATCCAACAGCAATTCTCCAAACATCCAACACTCAACACCAACCCATACCAGTAATTCACACAGAGTGTATCTTTATAGGAGTGTTTGGCTAGTCATCTTCTGCCTAGCCACAGCTGTGCACACAACCATTTCAGCTGTGCTATCAGAGTGGTCTGTGGCTCCAACATTTTCTCTCTGCACTTAAAGGGATATTATCCTGACAGTAGTAAGCATAATACTATTTAGACTATGCGCTCCGGTGGTTCCGGTCCTTCCTCTCGGGCAGGTCCCAGAGGGTGTTGCTCGGGGACAGCTGCTCCAGCAGAAAGGAGCTTACTTGTGGTGTTCCACAGGGCACCATCCTGTCCCCGATGCTGTTTAACATTTATATGAAGCCGCTGGGTGAGATTATTCGCAGTTATGGGGCTGGGTGTTATCAGTACGCTGATGACACCCAGATCTATTTCTCCTTGCCCCGATCATCGGCCTCGAATTCCGATGGCGTCTCTCCTCTTAATGATTGTCTTAAAGCAGTAATGGGCTGGATGAGGAAAAACAGATTGAGATTAAATCCAGATAAAACGGAGGTGCTCACGGTAGCGGCCCCCAAACCAGGAGTTGGGTTACAACCTCCAGTCCTGGACGGGGTCATGCTCTCCGTTAAGGACTGTGTTCGCAGTCTGGGGGTGCTCCTTGATTCATCGCTTCAGATGACGAGTCAGGTGAATGCGACACTCAGGAGCGCCTGTTATCAGCTTCGGCTGATACGGCAGCTGCGCCATTTCCTGGAAGTAAGGGACCTCGAGACTGTGGTGCACGCGCTGGTAACCTCCCGTCTAGATTTCTGCAATGCGCTCTACATGGGGCTGCCCTCATGCTTGGTCCGGAAACTTCAGTTGGTACAAAATATGGCAGCCAGAGTGGTCTCGGGAACATCTCGGAGAGACCATATAACTCCAGTATTAAAATCTCTTCACTGGCTGCCAATCAGTTTCCGGGCCCAGTATAAGGTGTTGGTTATTACCTTTAAAGCCCTAAATGGCTTGGGTCCAACTTATCTCTGGAACCACCTCCTCCCATACAATCCTACCCGCGCACTCCGGTCCTCTGGGAGGAATTTGCTTCAGCCACAAAAATCTAGGCTGTCTGCAACCTCCCAGAGGGCCTTTTCGGTAATCGCCCCCAAATTGTGGAATGACCTGCCGAATGAGATCCATCAGATAACAAGCCTGAGTGGCTTTAAAAAAGCACTAAAGACGGATCTCTTTCGGCAGGCCTTTCCTAATTAGATCCCGGCCTCAGGGGATCCTGGCCTCTTCTAGGCTGCTGGCCATTTATTATATTTTATTGTATTTATAGTTTTAAATGTGATTTTAGATTAGTTGTTTTAAATTTATATTTGTTTAATGTTTTTTTATGGGGGAGGGTGGGAGTGGGGGTGTTTAGGGATTTTATTTGTATTGTATTTTAATTTTGTAAGCCGCCCCGATTGTTTTAACAGAGGGGCGGGGTATAAATAAATATTATTATTATTATTATTATTATTATATACGTACAGCATTTTCCCCCAAGCTAGGGTCCTTTGATACTACACAATTTTAGTGCTATGATTCCACTTTAACTGCTATGATTTCATCCTATGGAATCCTGGAATTTACAGTTTAGGGAAGGGTACAGTCAGCCTACTATATTCACAGCTTGAAAATATTTGCAGGGACGTAATCCAAAAAGCAAAACTTTCTGTTTGTCATTTTTACACAAGGGATGCCATTTTACTATGCCATTGTATATAATAGGACTTGAGCATCCACAGATTTTGGTATCCATGGGGGGTCCTGGAACTGAACTCCAGCAGATAAAGAGGGCCCACTGTATTTAGAATTCTCAGCCAGAGAGCTCTATTGCCTCAGCAAATGTTGCTAGTTTTGTTAGATCTTCTATCCATTGGGTCACAGGTGGAAAAAAATATCTCTCTAGTAACAAAGTTCTAATCTCTTAGCAGTCAAAAGGGTGTACAAAAACTACTTCTGTGGGCTATTTGTTAATTTCCAAGAAACAGGTACATAAATCAAAGGGACATGCACTTCCCTGAATATCAAGGAACTTTCCAATATCAAATTTACTAGTGTGATTACTTCCTCCCAAAATGTAGCTACTATGGAAGAACTCCAAAACATAAGCATTAAGGAAACATTAGCAGTATTACATTTTGAACAATTTCCTGATTTAGAAAGCCCTATCTTGAATAGATGAATAGATGTTGTGGTGACCTATATACTGTATCTGAAAGAGAAATTTCTGCTGTATAAGACATAGCATAGAATAGATCTATAGTCATTCTAGTTAGATCGTATGGATAACGTATGGATAACATTGGTAACCATTAGTGTCTATGATAATGGCAGGCTAACAACTTTATGCTTAGCCATTATCTTGCAGTACAATCTTATATTACCTTGTTTATATGCAGTATCCTAGCAAACTTACAACCTGATTCAATGCTAGGAAGGCATCAAGAGTAATAAAGATGAAGTCACCAAAGGAAGTCTGCCAATCAAAACCACTGAAGGAGATCCCAATGTTACACCCCAATGTTAACTGGCTTTTGTTCAGGAAACTAGAGAAGAAACAGGGAGGACTCTGTTTTCCTAAGGTTGAACAAAGGACCCCAGGAGGCTGGTGTTGGTTTTTTTTTTATTTCTTGACATGAAGGGTAACTGATAACAACATGAAACATGAAATTGTGTTTGTTTGATTAAGTTAACTACCCAGGAAGAGTAGTTATCACAATTAAAAACCTACTTTCAAGACTGTATGAATTTTTTTCTATTCATTTTAGAATCACAGAATCATAGAGTTGGAAGAGACCACAAGGGCCATCCAGTCCAACCCCCTGCCATTCAGGAATACACAATCAAATCATTGCCGACAGATGGCCATCCAGCCTCTGCTTAAAAACCTCCAAAGAAGGAGAGTCCACCACACTACGAGGCAGTGCATTCCACTACTGAACAGCTCTTACTGTCAGGAAGTTCTTCCTAATGTTTAGGTGGAATTTCTTTTCCTGTAGTTTGAACCCATTGCTCCATGTCCTAGTCTCTGGAGCAGCAGAAAACAAGATTGCTCCATCCTCAGTATGACATCCCTTCAAATATTTAAAAATGGCTATCATATCATGGAGGTTGTCCGTGAATAAAATCTTGCCGAATGTAGCGCGGCTGGCTCCAAGCCTAAACACAAGAGGGACAGACGATCTTGCAGCAGGGATGGCATCGTCCGAAATCGACCCTCTGCCATGCTGCTGCAACGAACCTCTCCCGGGTGATTGTCTGAAAATGCCACGCAAGGATTGTCTGAAAATGTCCTAAGTCAATCATTTCTTTCTCTCTCTTTTAAAATATGGTTGCAGTAACAGGTACTGGAACAGGCATGAATGGAAATTTGTCATTTGGTATGTCTTGTAAATCCTTTATGTGACATTGGGTTTAGCAGCGGAGTAAGGAATGAATTCCTTGTCCTGAGCACACAAAGAAAATGAGGCATCGCAACACTATCTGCTGCAGTGAAATCCACTCAGCAATTACTGTTGCTGGTATTTCCTGAGTTCAAATACCTGTTCCCATTATTCCATAGTTATACTCCATTATGGAGGACTTAATGATTTCTTCTTTGGGTGTTAATGAAAATCCTAGATCACATGTACTTACATTGTTCTGTCCAGGATAACATCAGGTAGACAATGCCCCTTTATCCTTTGTCCAGTACAAAGAAAATATTGAAATCACATGAAATAAAGGAGAGGGCTTTACAGGTTTACTGGCAGCAGGGTGACCTTGCCTCAAGTGTCCATGCATAAGGAAAGCTTTATACCAAGACAGACCCAAAAGATTTTGAAAAACCCATACTAGTATAGTGTTGTTTGATTTTTATAAACTCATAATCCCATACTAGTGTGCAGGCTTGATGAAGCTGATGGGAACTGGAGTCTAATAAAATGTGGAGGGTCACAGGTTCCCCAGCCCTGCCTATTCACATGGTTTTCAACTGTGTGATAGAGTAAGTATGAGCTCATATGTAGGTTTTTGCTATGAAAACAGTCAACACCAATTGATGGATATCTGGGGGCAGAGCCAATGGCTTGCACATCTAATGTTCAGGACAGAGCTGGCAGAATAGCCCAACTCCTGGAAATCATACAATATGCCCTTCAAGTCATTAATGTCTAATGAGAGATACCACAGAAATGATTGTGCAAGACATCCACTTGGGTACCTTTCTGAGTTAATCTGAAGGCATGTTACAATGGGCCCTTGGTATCCACTGTGGGTTGGTTCCAGGACCCATCATGGGTACCAAAATCTGTGGATGCTCAAGTGCCATTACATATAATGGTGTACTAAAATGATGTCCTTTATATAAAATGGCAAACATATACATATATATATATATATATATATATATATATATATATTGCAATATTTACAAGCCACGGATGGTGGAATCCATGAATGCAGAATCCATGAAAATGGAGGGTTGACTGTATGTGACAGGAACTCACTAAGAGAAGGTTCAACTATGCACATTCATCACTTGATAGCAGCAACATCAAAAAATGACCTCCCTCCATGAAGAAACCACCACAGATGGAACATGCACAGATGAAACAGTGTTACCCAAATTGTGTGGGGTCCGCAAGGATCCCATAAGTGTCCAAAATTAATGTGTGGAATATTTAATTAGCTCAAATATGGCAGCAAGAGGCCGGGTAATGGCAGGACCTTTTAACCTATGTATAACAGAGTAAAAGAGGAGACTCTAAGGAGATTTTCACATGCCTAAAATAACCCTCGGAGAAATCGGGACAGAAATATTTCTGTCCCGGAAGCAGCTCCGTGGTTCGCACGCCCAGTTCCCTCTCCCGATATGCCCTCGTTGTCACGCTGGGTTATTTCTTCCCTCTTCCAGAATATTTTATTAATGGCGAACTCCCGTTAGTAAAATATTCCAGAAGAGGGAAGAAATAACCCAGCGTGACGACGAGGGCATATCGGGAGAGGGAACTGTCCCGATTTCTCCGAGGGATATTTTAGGCGTGTGAAAATCTCCCAAGCCAAAACGTACAATTAAATGATTTTTATTGGAAATTAACAGTAATAGCATTAATGCACACAATGAGGCTTCAGACACTCATACAAGGCTATCAAAGATAGTAGGAAGTATTTGGACAGAGGAATAGAGGAAGGGGATTGCAGGTTATACTATGCCAATGCTGTAGAGCTGAGATTGTGAAGTAAACTGACAGTGAGGGTTCCGGAAGATGGGATGGCTACACAGTCTGACATGAAGTTGAGAGGAAATGGAACTGTGTGCATTTGGGTGGCATTTTAGGGTGATATTTATGTGAAATAATTCCCCTGAAGGGATGGGATTTTGAGTGGAATACAATGTTTATCAGAGTTTCTCTGGACTAGAAAAAGGGTGCTCCCTAAGAAGAGTTAACAATTGTTAATGGTTGATGTGTTTAGAACTGAATAGGAGCAGACAAGGTTTATTGTTGGAAGGGGAAGAGGGAAGGAAGGACATGTTTTACAACCATCAAGGACTCTACTATCATTAACTGGATTAGTGAAGGACTCACCTTCAGGTGTCCTATCTGACCTGAGTATTTGGGAAATTTCCAAAGGCCCCTCCTTTGGTCATATGTGACTCCAACTGTGGTATTTGAGGGTCCCTGATTTACCTCCTAACCATGTGGAAGGTCATATTAAGCCAAATTATTAGATATTGTAAATTATCTGATATTTCAAGATGGGGGCTATCAGGGTAGGTAACAATAGCCATTAGAGATCACAGGTGCACCACACACAGAGCTTTTCCTCAAATGAAATGAGATGCCTGTCAACTAAAATCAGCTATCCCATTCAACTACTGGTCACTGACTATTGAGAAATCTTTATTTGCAATCAAGTATTAATCAATCCATTAATGAGAAATCAGTGGGAGATCCGACCTGCCTTTGGTCCTCGTTCCTTGGCTCTTGCTTCAACAGTGCTTGAACGGAGCAGGGTCACAGCCGCCCCATCCTTCTTCATTTCTCCAGCTGTCCTTTGAGCAACATGAGCTCCCAGATCCATCAAAACTACCACACTGAGAGTGAAGCTGGTGTCAACCGCTTGGTTAACCAGTTTCTCCATGCCGGCTACAAGTACCTCTCTTTGGGCTTTTACTTCAACCGGGACGATGTGGCTCTTCCTAAGTTCTTCTCCTTCTTCTGACACCTGTCTGAGGAGAAGCATGAACAAGCTGAGAAGCTCTTGACCTTCCAAAATTGCCGTGGGGGTAGAGTTGTCCTGCAAGATATCAA
Source organism: Gambelia wislizenii (assembly GCA_030847615.1). NCBI lineage: Eukaryota > Metazoa > Chordata > Lepidosauria > Squamata > Crotaphytidae > Gambelia > Gambelia wislizenii. Next base: position 52,965,566 of record JAUMIR010000003.1, on the reverse strand, counting down.
AAAACCAGAGCAGGATGAATGGAAGAATGGAGCTGCTGCCATGGAGGTGGCCCTTCAGCTGGAGAAGAGTGTGAACCAAGCTCTGCTGGACTTGCACCAGGTGGCTTCCCGCCATACTGACCCCCATCTCTGTGACTTCCTGGAGACTCACTACCTTGATGAGGAGGTGAAGCTGATCAAGAAGCTGGGAGACCATCTGACCAACCTGAAGCATGTGCGTGCCAGCGAGGATGGCTTGGGTGAATACCTCTTTGACCGCCTCAATCTGGGCGAGTCCAGTGACTGAGACTAGAAGTCCTGGCTCCATCCTGACTCCTGTAGCCTTGTCCAAATATGTTTTGTTTACCTTGTGACAAAAGCTGGCATAAAAGGCCTCTGTACCCTGCCCATTTTGTGCATGTGGAGGAGTCTGTAACTGGCATTAAATAAACTTGGCATTAAGCACTAAAAAAAAGAGAGAGAGAGAGAGAGAGAGAGAAATCAGTGGCTGAACATACAAAGGTAAAGCAGGAGATTTGCATTCATACATACGATGAAATTCAAGAGGTGGGGGCAGCAGAAATGGCTTTATGAATCAGGGCTTTGGAAAGTGAGTCCTCTTGATAGTCAAAAGTGGATGGCAGTGACAAGGGAAGGATCACCTAGAGCACAAACAAGAGGTTACATATATAATTGTTTCCATATCTGACTATAATTCTCTTTGATGTCACTAATGCAGATGTTGCTGTTTGTATCCTGTACACCTGTGTCCTTGAAAGAAAGTTGTTATAGCAACAGGCTGAAATGTTGTAGAGCTTTAATTCTGCAGCTATATTGTAATGGCTATAAATAATTACCGCAAAAAGATTTTAAAAGCCTGTGCCATACCTCTGTGCGTCAAACTGTGAAATAATGGACAGAAGGATCATTTGCTGAAGGAACTGAATCTTAACGAGGGGAGTTCAGAGAGATATGCATTATTAATATACCTAGACACAAAAGTGGGAAAATCCTTTATATTTCCATAGCGAAAGGACGTTGTTCTCTGAGAAACAAGCATATACAAATATACACTTTTGAGACTTGTGTTCCTTGTTTATATAAATCCCTTCTCCACTCATTTTGCTAAGAAAAGATAATAATGCTCATAGTTTCTTTATATATATATATATATATATATATATATATATATATATACATACATACAGTCGTCCCTTCCCATTCACGGGGGTTAGGGGTGGAGCACCACCACAAAATTGAAAAAAAAAGGGAATAAAAAATGTATACAAAATTTTACAGAGGCCTTCAGCTTCCTTCCATCCCCCCTGGGAATGAGCAGCAAGCATGGGGGTTTGCCCAGCCTTTGGCTCCCCTCTCCTGGGAATGAGCAGCTTCACAGCAAGCACCGGGGTTTTTTGCAGCCTGCTTGTCAGCTTTGAGCAGCCTGCTTGCCAGCTGGTCAACACTTGCGGACAGTAGGTGTGGGTCCTCCTCTGCAAGGCGGCCCAGCCGTTGGGCCTTCGGCTGCAGTGTGGCTGTTTGGCCCTCAGCTGTTCACCCCCCTCCCACCGGCGAGGCTGCATGGCGATCTGCCCTGCCATTCCCCAAAAAACTCCACAAGCTGCATGGCCAGATTGTGGCCAAGTTTTGGCCATGTAGCCCTGTGGCTGTTGGGCCTGCTTTGGGCCAGGCAGGGTGTTGGAGTGGCCAGATTGCAGCTGGTTTGGCCACTAAGCAGTGCAGCCATTAGAGTTCTGTGAATACACAAAACCACAAAAGCAAAAGATGCGAATAGGAAGGGATGACTATGTGTGTATGTGTATATATGTATGTATGTATGTATGTATGTATATATGAATGATGGAAAGTTTCATTAGTATAAACCAGCATATAAGGATCAATTACAAAGACAAAACAAACTAATACTTATAACAAAAGCAGGGAAATGACATATGACTTTCAACTTGGCAGCTTATGGTTATAATCATTAAATAATTCTACTTCCTCTACTTCAATATAGCACACTTTGATTATTACTGCAATTCCTACTAATAAACTTCACTTCTACTTGTTGATTCTACTATTCTTCAAATCCTAAAAATACTGATTTCCCCCAGTTCTTTCTTATAAATTCATATCTAAATTCCATTCCACTTTTAAATGAATCTTCTGTCTTTTCTCTTATTGGATTTGTCAATTTGTCCATTTCAGCTGAATCATACAGTTTCAATAACCAGTCCATCTATGAAGCTAACTCTGCATCTTTCCATTTCTATGCATACAATAATCTTGTTAGTATTATCATATACTACATATCCATATAAACAAATCTCCTTTTGATAGATCCATATAAATTAATCTCCTTTTAACAAATCCCACTACAAATAGCCAATCTTTGAAAGTCAATCCAGTTGTTTCAAAACTGTATTTATCCCAATCATTATTTTATAAATATATCTATTTATACTTTACATAACATCTTTTCTAAAATATGTACCATTGTACAAAATGAACACAATTTCCCCAAATGGTAAACTCAGGAGTGCATATATCACCCCATTTTTATTAAACAATGCATCTCTCCATCTCTCTTGTTGTTTTCTTTCTGAGTAAGGAGATTATCAGATGCGGTGGAACATGGCAAAAAAACTGCATTCCTAGCCACATCAGAAGAATGCAACTGGAACAGAAAGGGTGGCATTATCAGATGTCTGTGTCCTTCAACTGTCCCTGGATCGTAGTGCTGCTGTGGATGAGGCTTCCCTTTCCTATTGATGGGGACAAGCCGCTTATAGAAAGGGACACGTTACTCACAGCCATGCTATGACCCAGGGACACTAGAGGATGACATCGGCTGATAACGTTGCCCCTTCCTGTTCTCACAATCTTCTGATGTGTTTTTTGCTGCGTTTGATAATCTCCTGGGAGTCCCTTGTTCATCCAGAACCATCTCCATTCTCTCCTCCATCTTCTTTTCATAGATATTATTCTGTTGAGTTGCAAAATTTCTTGTCTATCATGCTTGAAGAAAAATGATATCATCCTCTGGCAGATTTCTCAGTTTTATAACCAAGGGGCTCACTTCATGAGCCCCATGCAAAGATCCTCCTTCTGTCTCTTCCTCATCTTTCTCTCATAGACCATCAATATCACGTTTTCCAAACCTGTAGGTGTCTGAACCAAATAATTTTCTTAGATCTTCCATTTCTATTTTTAATTCTTCTTCCATTGCTTCTTTCAAATTCTTCTTAAAGTAATTCCTCAAATCAGTACTCATCTGGATCATTTCTTCTCACAGTTGTTGTCTCATCCTATGGCTCCTAATTTCAACTTGATCAATAATCTGTCATTTGGTCTTGGGCAAATAGGTTTAAAATCAACTCCATCTCAAACAAAGAATTTGTATAACAAGTAACATTTTGGATATTTTTGGATAGGCATGTTTGGCTAGACTCTCACAGTTTGAAAACAATGTCCATGCCTGAATTGGGGAAAGACAAGTTTAAAAAATGAAAGAGCAATGCTGGAGATGCCATCAATATTGTACATTTGCCTTCAGAAGGGGAGACAGGAAGAAACATCTGGGGCCTTTTCTTTCTACCCTGATTATCATATTTGAAAAAGGTTGGAGGAGAGCCCTTTCTACAGAATATGGTTTGTGAAGATAGCATTCACAGTAACAGATTAATAATTAACAAATGATATTTCAAACTAGCCCAGAATGTCAAAAGTTCAATACATAGTGAACTGCTCTGTCCCCGTAATCAGGTAGGGAAATGATGAATGGAGAACTAATACATAAGTAATTGGCATAATGCCGTAGAGTCAGAGAGTTAAAAATAGAAATCATAAATCATATTGGAAACAAGTGGCCAGTACTGGTGTAGGCAATCACCGTTGTTAAATAGACATTATTATGATACAGAAGAATGGGTTTTTAGCAGAATGTGACACACTCTTTGAAGCTAGTTTGCTATTAAAAATGCAGAGCATCTAAAAATGTATCTTAGTACTGGAAAACAATGTATAATAACTATTTGTGTGGGGGACAGGAAATCCAGAGTTAGTGTCCATGGGCAGTTAATTGCTGTTATCTAAGTATCCCAAGAACAGTCTAGTGAATGAAATAAGCATTGGGCAGAACAGTCCTAATGCCTGAAAGGGAGCAATCCTAATGCCTGAGAGGCTTCTGCAGTATCCACAGCAGAAATAATAGAGGATCTTACACTCACAAACCTTTCTCCATTTTTGAAAATCATTTCCTTCCCTTTACAAGTAATGGTAAGAGAATGATGGTGATAGCGGTAGCAATGATGATGATTCAACCTTTCTCCCAAAATTGGGACTCAAGACAGCTTGGGGACACAAGGACGACCTGTGCCAACTCTTTCCCTGCTTTCCTGACATAAGAGAAATAAAAGCTACCCAGAGGGGTGATCTACAAGGGCAGAGAGGGAGGAATCCAAGTTCAGATCCTTCAGACCCTTGGAGTGGGAGATCTGTTCTACCCTATGGCCCTTGGGGCATTCTCCCAGGTGACACTGGACTGTACAGTAAAAGAATTAGTATGGCCCCATCTATACATGGGGGAAAATACGATCTCCGCTGAAGAAATAGCAATCCGCAGTGCTGGGACCTGTCATAATGGTTAATACAGCCTCCCTAAACTTTGCATGCCCCCTAACCAAGATGGCGGCCATGAGTGAATTACTCGTGCTTTTAAATCTGCCACCACCAAATTTTTAAAAAATAAATGTTCACCATGGTGCACACAAGTGATACTTCATATATGCAAATGAAAAAATCCAACATGGCAGCAGCAGGTGCTTGCCCTGTTTGCATGCCCACCCCCCATACTTGTCCGGCCAATCAGCTTGTGCTGCCTCAGCGCAACAATGCGAATGAGACTGTCTTAATGATCGCACAGTCACATTCCCTACAGAGCTTTTTAAAAACTCTGAGAAAGGCCTCAAAGGCTTCCCTGAGGGAGTTTATGGTGGATTTGGCTGCCCCCCTTCTGAATGAGACGTATTGATGCAAATGTCCATATAGACAGATCACCTTCCATTTGAATTCCATTTGTATTGTTTTCACCATTTGGACAGGACCTATGTTAAGCTGTTCCTTCCTTGAGCAAATAATGCTGGTTTTACTCCTTTCACAGAGCAGCTGATTGTAGAACTTACTACTCAGATGCACATACCTTGATAGTCTTTAAGTTTTTTTTTATTTTGTTTTTTGGTATGTGCTTTTGGGAAGGACAAAAAATGGTAATAAGTAGCAGAGAGTGTGGTACTCCCTCTCCTCCAGAGGAGATGTGCTCTGAAGCAACCATCCAGCTCTAACTGAAATGATAGTTTCTTCATTGAGGAAACAAACCTTTCTTCATGGTTTTTTGTGAGCTTCTTTGATATTTCCTAGCCTGTACATTAAAGGTGAGTACACATATGGGGCCAGTCAGTGGCTTCTTTTCTCCACAGTATGTTTGTTATCTCTGGATCTATCTTGCAATTTGCAGCAGGGGTATATCTGTAAACCTCTAGTCCTCTTTCCTCTGAGGTACACCCCTGGATATGGAGAGCAGGAAGGAGAGTGGCCATTTGCCAGCGTGAACCAGGCATGAGCCAAAAATTCACCATAAGCATAATCAATAGGGTTATATCTAATGCTGTTTTTGGCCAGAGAAAGTAAAACTACTGGTGGATCAGACTCCATCCCCTTGCAAGTATGCACCCCACAGTCTGGAATGGAAATCCCATTACATAAGTGGATGTCCACTTGTGTGACACGGGATATTGCCCATATAATTTTAATTGTTAACTGCTGCAAATTACCATGGATTTTCTTCTGCAATTTGTCCACCAGGGGGCATTCATAAATTCATATTATGTCATTTCACAACATCTGAAACACTTTTATTCATTTTTTTAAAAGGAAAACCTAAACATTTTCCAGCTAAATTAACTGGCCTGCAAACATTTTAAATCCCACTGGTGTTTTCATTTAAAATTATAATGAAAACCTGACTTGGGTGTTTTTTTTTTTGTTTGGTTTTTTTTTGTGCTCCTTATCACCAACAGAGAAAAAACCCCTCATAGATATGTCCCTTTTGTGACTATAATTTGTATACTAAGTCAAATTTGGTTGTCTGCTACAAAGGCACAGTGATGTTGGCACTGCTAAAAATTGCATGCATATTCCATAATTGAAATCAGATTTTTTTAAAAAAAAAATGGTTAATGTCACATCTTTGGAGTTCTGTTTCCATTGTATATTCTTTTCAAAACCATGGCTCATTGGCAGGGGTGGGGGGGATGATCTTCACATGTACACCATCAGCTAAATAAAAAGATGACAATCATATGGGCCAAGGCTGATACACATCCGGTTATCTCTAAATATATTCTTTTTCAAAATAAGAAGCATATTTTAAATGGATTCAGTTCATCATATAATGATGTCTGTTGAAGATACTGCATCAATTCCATTGTTATATCTTTCCTGATAGCTATTACCTAAGCCAATCTTTCTCTGTCTGAGAATAATGATTATCTAGGATTGTACTTTTTCACCTTCTTGAAGTAAAACACAATAGACCTCCGTGTTGTCCTAAATATATATGGTTTTTATGAGATGGTTGATACCTGCATTGAACCTCCCTCTACCACCTTCTTAAACTTAGCTTTAACATCTCAAGAAAGATGTTTTGTGATCCTCCATCATCATATTTCTTCCCCTAAAATGGCTTTTAACATCTACAGCTGAGAAGATGTCTGTGAGTTTCAAAAGCTTGTGTAATGTATTTTGGGCCTTTTGGTTGGCCTAATAAAGGCACTACTGAAATCTGGGGTGTTTTTTCTCTCTCTCCTAGATTATGCTGCATGGCCATAATCCAAACAGCATTACTGTGTGTGATAATGTGTTAATATTAAGATGTTGGGGGCAAATTAATTTGCTAATGTTAGAATTATGAGCTTTTGAAATAGAATTAGTTAATTAATTGGCTAAAATGCTAGATTTACCCCTTTTGATATTCTGGTCCCCATTGTATGGAATCCTGGGATTTGTAATTTGGTGAACTACTTAGAAATCTCTCCTAGTGCTGTAATTCAGGGAATACACTAGGATTCTGTAGTAGAAAATTCTGAATACCATACTAAACTATGGATCCCGGGATTCAGAAAGATAAACCCATGACATTTAAAATACTTGAATTCTAGAACTCTATAGTGTAGATTCACATTGAATATTAGAAGAGGAACATATATGTGTCAGAGTATGATGAGACATGCAGTCTGATAAATTCATGCTGTAAAGAGATACAGAGCAAGCAAACCAACATGCTTGCCTACAGGGGGCATACTGGTGTAAACAACGGGAATGTAGCCTTGAAGGTTTATAATCTGCATGAGAACTGTCTGTATGCTCTCACTGTAATCTGCTTCACTGAAGCAGGATGTTTACTATATGAGTTTTGAGCTCTGTAACCAGTTCTAAGCTGTCTGTTGGACTATGCAGTGGCTGAAGCTGCTAAATCCTGATTATTGCTACAGAAAGGGTTCTCTGTTGTTTCTGTATATGTTTTAATTGTTTCAGTAAATTTTAGTAGTTTAGACACCATCAGAGTGTCTGTATACTTTATTGGACATCTTATGGCTAATGCTGGGGCAAATGGTTTTTTTCTGCTACTCTGCTATAATTTTTGGCTCCCTGGATCTCTCTGAGCATGTACAGAGTGTCCAGTGTGCTATATCGCGTCAATATGTAAATCTGCTCTTTCCACTGCAATGTAGTGAAAAGTAGAGATTTGTACGCACAGGAGTCCATAGAGCATAGCATGAGTTCAGCTCAGAATAAATCAGTCTGTATTTTTTCTGGTCTGTATTACTTTCCCAAATATTGGACATGTTCCTTTTTTGGAATGACAACTGCCAGCACCCCATGCTGCCTATATATATATATATATATATATATATAGAGAGAGAGAGAGAGAGAGAGAGAGAGAGAGAGAGGAATGTGTTGTCAGCAAAAAGGGAAGAGGTTGTTACTCAGAGAGTAGTAATCACAATCTTACAGTGTAGAAGAAGATATGGACATTTGAGACAGGTGTACTACCTTGGGGGTGCTGGCTGCCCCCAACTGTCTCCTAGTTCAAATAGCCATGGCAAAAGTCTCTCTTGGTTGAAATGCTGCTGCTCAGTGCCATGTCAGTGGCATCCAGAATTTCATCCTGGATGAGCATGCCAACTAAGCCTGTATCATAGATACGTGGTTGCATGATGCTAGGGTTAACCCCGTTAATATCTCTCAGCTTTGCCCACTGGATTCTGTGAGTAAAATATGGTGCGGCTGCCTTCAATCATACACGGAAGTGACACAGACGATTTCGCGAGAGGGACAGCGTCATCCAAAATGGACCCCCTGCCGTGCGACAGCGCCGGACCTCTCGCGGAAGCTTGTGGCACGGTAAGCGCTGTCTGAAAAAGTCTATGTGTATCCTCAAGCAACTCCTGCTGGGTGAGGAGGCAGAGCTTCAGCGGTCTATAAGTATTCCATCCCTCTGGTCAGGTGTTCTATCCTGCAGTCTATAGGATTTGAGTGTGTGTTATTTGAAGATAGGTAGCTGGACACGTTAGGGTTCTGCTGGTATGCTACACACCAAACTGTTGAACACTTTCCTTTCCTGAGCTAGCCAGGGTTGGCTTGGGCATGGAGTTGGAATCCCCTTGGTTTGTGAGGCTGCAAAATGTCAACACTTTGTTGGAAAATGTAAACGACTGTACTGAATCTCTCAAGCAGAATAATCAATTGGCAAGGCAGAAATTGAGCAGCAGCCTGCTCCATACCTACAGGCACAGGGTCTAACAGAGAAAAGAAATCATAGAGTTGGAAGAATCATAGAGTTGGAAGAGACCACAGGGCCATCTAGTTCAACCCCATGCCATGCAGGAATACACAATCAAAACACTCCTGACAGATGGCCATCCAGCCTCTGCTTAAAAACCTCCAAAGAAGGAGAGTCCACCACACTACGAGGCAGTGCATTCCACTACCAAACAGCTCTTGCTATCAGGAAGTTCTTCCTAATGTTTAGGTGGAATTTCTTTTCCTGTAGTTTGAACCCATTGCTCCGTGTCCTAGTCTCTGGAGCAGCAGAAAACAAGATTGCTCCATCCTCAGTATGACATCCCTTCAAATATTTAAAAACGGCTATCATGTCACCTCTCAACCTTCTCTTCTCCAGACTAAACATGCACAGCTCCCTAAGCCACTCCTCATAGGGCATGGCTTCCAGACCTCTCACCATCCTGGTCGCCCTCCTCTGGACACATTCCAGCTTCTCAATATCCTTCCTGAATTGTGGTACCCAGAGCTGGACACAGTATTCCAGGTGAGGTCTGAGTAAAGCAGAATAGAGTGGCACTATTATTTCCCTTGATCTAGGCACTATATTCCTATTGATGCAGCCTAGAATTGCATTGGCTTATTTTACCTGCCACATAACACTGCTGACTTTTTTGTATAGCTTAGTCTTCTTTTTAAAACATATACATTGGGACCTCAGTATCCACCAGGGTTTGCTTCCAGGACCCCCCATGGATAGCAAAAACCATGGATGCTCAAGTCACTATTGAAAATTAGAAATTACACTCACCTGACTGAAGCCAGGCCAAGAAGTGGTCCCAGGATAGTAGTGGAAGTTGTGGACTTGGCCCAAGCACCGGCACACATTCTTCCTGCTTTATCTATAGTGGTGATTCTGCTCTTTCAAAGTGTGCTTTTCTCATGCTGAGGCAACAAAGCAGTTTTTTTTAAGCTTATTTAAGCAGAAGATCGTATTTCCTCACCTTAGATTTACTGTTAAAAAATAGCATTCCGTGGCAGCAACTTGAGGAGAATAAAAATGCAAGTAATTCATTCACAGCCACCATTGCTTCACAGACATGCCTCCATGTGAACATCAAACATGGATGTTTTGCATACCAATGATCTAGCAAAAAAGAAAAGAAAAGAAAAAGAAAAAGAAAAAGAAAAAGAAAACACCCATGGAGACAAATGAATGCTGCTGCGAATGGGTGTTACTGTGCAACAATCCACATTGTATTGCACTGCTGTGGCAACCTTGGGCCTATGAAGGCTTATGCTACAATGTTCTCTCTCATAGGTAGGAGATTTTCAGATGGGGGGGTGGGGGTGGGGAAACCCTGCAGAGGTCGGGAGAGAAACGGGGCTGTTCCGCTTCCAGTGCTCCATTTCACACGCCTCCGTCCTCCTCCCGACCTCCGTTCGTTCTCCCTCTGTCCTGCTTTCATTTTCCTTCCACTGTTTTCTATTGACAGAAACTTCTGTTAGTAAAAAAAAAAGGGGGGAAGGACAATGAAAGCAGGATGGAGGGAGAACAAATAGAGGTTGGGAGAAGGACGGGTGTGTGTGAAACAGAGCGCTAGAAGCGGATCAGCCCCGTTTCTCTCCCAAACTCCACGGCAGTATTTTCCCCCATCTGAAAATCTCCTTTGACTCAAAGGTGCTACAAGATCCTTACAGGAAAAGAGTGGGTGTGGCAAAACAAAACAAACAGGAAGTCATTATAAATATACGCTGCGTCTCTCTCTCTCTGGCTTTTTTTCACAAACGAAGATTCAAGAAGGACTCATCCTGCGCTTTCTGCAAGCGCGCTGATGACTAAAAAGGCCAATCCGAGATAAACATGTCCAGTTGCAGAAAGCACATCAGAAAGTCTCCTTAGGTGATGTTTCCAGGTTGTGATTCTTTCTGCGTTGTTGTTTCTCTTCAAGACTTGTTCAGCATGAGTTCTCAAATAAGGCTGCAGCATTGTGGATAGTGCGTCTCCATGCCTCCCGATGTGAGGCCATGGCGGACCACCGTTGGTGATCAATTTGGCCGAGCCTGAGATGTTGTTTCAGGGAGTCCTTGTATCGCTTTTTTGGAGCACCCCTCTTATGCTGACCTGTGGTGAGTTCACATTAGAGTACTATTTTTGGGAGGCGATGGTGCTCCATCCTAGAAACGTGCCCTGCTGTGTTCTCAATATCATGGCCTCAATGCTGGTGATCCCTGCTTGCTCGAGGACAGCAACATTCATCCCATGGTCAGTCCAGTGTATAATAATAATAATAATAATAATAATAATAAATAAAATTTATTTTTGTCCCGCCCCTCTGTTAAAACAATCGGGGCGGCTTACAAAAATTAAAATACCAATACAATTTAAAATCCCCAAACACCACCCACCCCCACCCTCCACCATAAAATATATTAAACCAAATACATTAAAACAACTGATATAAAATCACATTAAAATAATAAATAATAAATAGCCAGCAGACTAAAAAGAGCCAGGAGCCCCTGAGGCCGGGAACTAATCAGAAAAGGCCTGCTGAAAGAGACCTTGTCATTTGACGTATCTCGTTCGGCAGGCCATTCCACAATTTGGGGGCAATTACCGAAAAGGCCCTCTGGGAGGTTGCAGACAGCCTAGATTTTTGTGGCTGAAGCAAATTCCTCCCAGAGGACCTATATTTAGGATTGTGCATATACAGCACTGATGAAAGCATCCGAGGAGTCATAAGTCCTGGCTATAGGTGATGCTGTGTCTAAAGTCGTATAAAATAACATAGAAAATAGTAGTTTAGTGAAGATAGACATGCAAAGATTGCCAGCTCTAAACATCCATGCTGAAACTGCCATGTGGCCTGGACTTCAGATCTCTCATGACAACCATGACTCTGCCCCAAATGCTGCTGGACACACTCTGGACTTTGTTTCCTGTGCTGGGTGGAAGGAGAGTGATCTGGGAATGGAGGGAGTATCTATAGTTCTATTCTCATAGACACTGCACTACCTGGCAACATTTACACTTTGTGGGACTTGAAGCCACTGCAGGGGTGAGGGACTGGTTAAGATGGTCTGCTCCATGAAGCTGATGGAACCAGAGACTCCCTGATGGCTTGGGATCTTCCTGTCATCTCATCAGGTACTTCTGTCAAAGCTCTGGTTGATCTCTGGAAGTAGGAACTGGCTATGGCAGTGAACATAATCACTCCTGAGTATTGCTTCCAATGATACCCCTTCCTCCAGCATTTTACAGATGAAAAATGGGATACGTCTGGCCAAACAACAGCAGAATGTGGTCAAGATGGCAAAAGTCATTAATGAGGAAGAACACACAAGCAAGAAGAGGCTGCAGTAGTTTGCTTTTGTCTGAGCCTACTGGGAATTGCAAGACTCTACCCATACCTCTCCAGTCCCTCCTACTGAATTAATTACTGAGTGCAAAATACTTTTACACTTTGAACTCAGTTTGCAGCCATTGAAGTAAGCTAAGGGCAGAAGTCGAAAGTGGGAGGAGGGGGGAGAAGAACTGGGACATTTTAAAAGCAGCTGAAAAAGTAGGATGACAGAAGAGTAATGGGAACAGTCTCTGTCAGATCAGGATAGCTGGAGTGTACATTAATGGAGTGGAGCTAAACCAGCCCCCTAGTTTTCTAGGGAGCTGGCAGCAATGAAAACTCAGAGTGAGAGAAAACTCAGAGTGAGTCCAACCAAACATAAGCTAGAAACTATTTGAAAGCCACAGCAGTGCAAGCAGCAAGACAAAGAAGCAGCCTTTCTTCTCTGCCACTATTGCATTTGCAAAAAAGCCACCTGACAGAGCTGTTTCATGTGGTTAGAGGTCTTTTAAAACCTGGTCCACAAGAGATCTCAGACCATGTGAGAGCCAACTAAATAGAACTTTGCAGATAAAGGGATTCAGATTCATTCTGACTTGGAAGCAACAGTTAATAATCCAGTGGATATAATTCTAGTCCATTGATAACAGCTACTTTTTAATTTGTCCAGCCAACTGTGTAGACAGGATCCTTGAAGAGGTGAAAATTGTCATGGGAATTCTCCTACTGGCATGAGAAAGTAATGAACAGCAAATCTTGAGAGCAAGGAAGTTTTATTTTGAAACAACAGTTGGGAACAATAAAATAAAATGGTAAAGCCTAAATGACAAACAAACAAAGCATTTATATTTCAGGAACCTTATCTTCTCTACAATTGATTGGCTTAATAATGCTGCATAGGCAGGAAGAGAAAGTGATGAAGCACTTGCCTCATTCCCCCACCGCTTCTTGCTGGTGTTCTGCTGAATAAGTTTCTAAAAGGCACTGTTTCTCGGTGAGCTTCAAGATGTAACTTTTTATCTCTGTACTGCATTCCAAAGAACTCGATGACAGCATTCCCAGAATTAGACAATAGAGGCTTCATACCTAAGCATGGCTTTCAAGGACCATCAGTCTGAAACTAAATCATGGCTTCAAGCAAGTACAAAGCCCAGCTGGCTCAGATGTCTTATCTCAAGAACCACCACATATGTTCTAGATCCTTGTCCCTCCTGGCTCATTAAACAGCAAGAGAGTGACTGGCTGAGATGGGAAAGAGAGTGGCCAATCCTTTTTACAGCAAGGCAGAATATACAATCATTGTGTGGGATCTGTAATGAACTGAATGAGGGTGAAGCAATTGAAATTTAATCCAGACAAAACAGAGATGCTCCTCGTCAGTCATAAATCAGATCAAGGGATTCATCCTGTGCTGGGTGGTATTACGCTCCCCCTCAAGATGCAGGTTCACCCCGATGGCTTCACTGGATTCAGCCCTGAGCCTGTTGGCCCAGGTTTCAGCAGTGGAAAGGCATGTCTTTGCACAGTTACAACTAGTGTGCCAGCTGTACCCTATCCCTGGAGATGTCCGATGGCCGTGACAAAACATGTTTTGGTTTCATCCCATCTGGATTACAGCACAGGCTCTAAGATCTTTGGGGAGGGCATTCTCTCAAGTCCCATCACATTCCCAGACATGTTTGGTGGGAACAAGGGAGTAAGCCTTCTCAGTGGCAACACCTATGCTTTGGAATTCTTCTGTTGACAAGTGAAAGATTTTCTGTTCTGACAAGCTTTTAGGAACTGACTGCAATGGACTTTTCAGGTTGTGCTGCCTTTTTCATTTTTATCTTCTGTCTTTCAGTGGATTTTGAAACTGTTTTAATTTGATAGGTTGTTTAATTGCCTTTTAAAAATTGCTTGTGTATATTTTTACTGATGTCTTGAGATCTATTTTAATCTATACTTGTTTTAATATGTTGTAAACCACTTTTGAGTCCCAATACTACAGGATATAAATGAATTCTTCTTCCTCCTCTTCCTCTTCTTCATAGCAGCCTCTGGAAAATAATAATAGTACCTTTGGAAAACAACAGTGGTTCTAGTAGTGATAGGTGATCAGGAAACAATTCCAAATAGACTGGCATAGATAGAACTACAATAGCACAATTTAAAGAAGTTACGTTACTGGCAACATGCCACTTTATCCAATGATAACTCAAGGATTCCTACATTCTTGGACAGAATCTGAATCATTGATGGCCCGAAGCTCCAGTCAGTAATACCGAGTAGATGATGAATCTGAGATAATAACAATATCTATACAAGGTGGCTAGAGAATTGCTCAGTAGCCAGTAGGATCCTGTACTATTTTGAATATAAGCTTAGGACTATTATCCTATGGCCACCTTGTTCAGATAAGGTAAAAACAGCACTTCCTCTCTCAAAATGAGTAACGTTATACAAGTATTACTTGGTGGACAACAACGTAGGAAGGTAATTATGTTATCCATTGCCAGGCAATGGCAAAAGCCCTCATTTGCCTTGCAAGTAATGCTTTGCAAGTGATATCACTGATAACACATTACTTCCATGCTTTAGTTGGGCATTAGTCATACAAGGTATCCTATTACTGCAAGACCAATTGTCATTTTTGCACTATAGTAAACTCCCTTAAATAGTTACATACTTCCTTGAGATGTGAAAAGAAATCTATACAGCCATAAAGTTCTCTAAATTGCTAGTGGAAATGTGTGCTGTTGGACAAGTGAGTAATTTGTATAATAAAGAGGAACCCAGTGTCAGACAATTGGTTTTCAAAATACACTTCATGCTAAATGAATTGTTAATTGATAGTGGTGATACATAGCTTTTCATGTTCATCAGAAGATCTCTGAGAGCTTCCCAAGAGAAGAACCTACTGGAAGATTCTCAGTGCTAAAAACTCACCCTTCTTCAACATAAGCAAATCCAATTGGCTTATTATAGTGAAGGCACAAAGGGAGCTAAGGATGATTCACTCTTGTATCTAAAAAATAAAGATGCCAGGGACATGTGTTGTTGTGACAGACATTACAAACACATATGGCCTAATATATGTCTGTCCAACTTCAAGGATTAATGTAAAGATAACACTGCACAATTGTTTTCACATACCGAGACGAACAGAACAAATAGTGTGGTGTCATACTCATTCCCAGTGCTATTTTCTCTTTTCGTATGGCTGTCCTGATGTGCAAATGGGACCAATATAAGAATCCATTTTTTATTAACACTTCAGTTTCACTTAATATTGGAAAATGTTGTTCAAGTATCAGAATCTCCATGCTGACTGATGAAAGGAACACAGGAGATTGGCCACTAGCAGGATGCAGACTGGGGTGAAGTTTGTGTATTAGCTCCTCTGGCCTCACCCACCAGCCTTCAGGTAGACCCTGACTGGCAGATTCCTCTCCCCATTCCCAGAGCCCAGGAAACTGCACTTTTATGGCTATTGCGTAGTGTATTTATGTATTTATTATTTATTTATTTATTTGTTGTATTTATACCCTGCTCTTCAGCCACAAAGGCTATCAGAGTGGCTTACAAATGGGCAATTTAAAAGTTCCCTGCCTACTGGTTTACAATTTAAATAACACATGACACATAAGGAAAAGGGAATGGCAGTGGGGGTAGGGATTAAATCCAGCAGATTTAATCTGGAATTCTGTTCTGACCATGCAGCAAACAAAATCCTCCCACCCCAAAAAATCAGCTTGTAAGCAGAACAACCTCCCCATAGCTAGATACCTCCTCACTCATCCCCTGTTTACCAACAACATGGAAATTGGGGGAGGGGTGCACTGCTTAAAAGATAGGTTTTTGTGGGGCAACATTGGGAGATGTAACCACAATAATATAGCTATGGATGCACATACACTTTTGTTCTTTATAGGTCAAGTGTTTTCTTTGGGCATTTTTAAATTTTAGACCTCTCCCCATTTTTTTTATGATCCCTCCTCAATTAACTAAAAAGGAACAAAGAGAAAAAGGAACGAGCAACATAATGAACAATGTAAAGATTTATTAACTTATTTTGCATTGTTAGCATTGATGAGTTACTGGGGGGCTTGCAATGACTTAGGAGATTATCAGACGTGATTTTCGGCAGGATATATTCCAAAACAGCTCCGTTGCTGCCGCGCGGCAGGGGAGCAGTTTTGGACGACACCGTTCCTCTGCCGAACCCCTCTGTGTCACTTCCGTTACAGAATGGAGGAAACCGCATCATATTTCATTCATGATTGTTGCCCATGAGTGAAATATGATGTGGCCACATCATATTTAGAGCTCCATTAGAGCTCCGTTCATGCCTGGGCTGCCTGTTGATGGGAGATAAGGTAAGTGTGATGGGGAGGGTTATTGTGCCTGGACAGGGATGGGATTGGAGATTGTGACTAATCTCTGTAGTCAGAGATCAATAGTGATACTAGTTATAGATGTTAAAACCAATGGCCATTGATTAGTCAAAATTGGATATTTCAGGTCTCTATTCCATTCTTGCTGTAAACCTCGTGTGTCATATTTATTTAGATAGATAGATAGATAGATAGATAGACAGACAGATAGAGGTACTTTAAACTGCTCTTGCAAAATCAAAAAAGGAAAAAACCTATCAACACTAGATATTTAAGGTAACCATGCCTGATGGCTTTAGCATGTTGTTCTTCTTAAAAGTAGATTTAGTCTGCACTGAGTGCAAAGGATTGATTTTGCACCCACTCCCACTTGCAGGTACATGAGTGCTCACATCTCTGAATCTACTGCCCTTGCAATCACCACTGTCCCCACTGCCATGGGTTTCCTAACTGGAGCTTGGAAATGTTACTTTTTGGGACTGCAACTTCCAGAATCCTGATGGTCATGCTGATTGGAACATTCTCAGAGATGTCATCCCATTCCCCTCGCCCATTGTTTCCAAATTCTGCTTCCAAAATCCAAAGAAGAATGGGGACATGTTGGAGATGGCTTCAGCTACCTGGTAGAGCCAGCTTTCCTTTTGAGGAGGCACTGATGAAAAAGAAAGCTCTATCAAGAAAAGTGAGCATCCTTGGCTGTCCCTAGTGAGGTAGGAAGACCTGACAGAGGTGGCAGTTAGGGGGAGAGGGAGGAAGAGGTGGCGGCAGCTGTGGAGTTATTAGATGGTGCTCAAGGTACAGCTTTCATGTTTCTGTGAGACATGCCTGGGCTTTAAGATTTGCACAGAAAGGCTTTCTCTCAGTCCCACCACTGTCCCAGGTACATCTGGTGAGAACACAAGAGAGAGTCTTCTCGGTGGCTGTTCCCAAGTTGTGGAACTGTTCCCCAGGAGGTCTGGTTGGTCCTATCCCTGCTGTCTTTCCATCGGCCGGTAAAGACCTTTTTGTTTAAGGAGGCATTTGATTCTTAATATGTTGCAACAGATAAAGCTTTTAAATGGTGTTTTTATTTTGTTATGCTTTTAACTTGTGTTATCTAAATTAACATTAGTTTAATTGCATTTTAACTTGTGTATTAAGAGATTTTTTCATTGTGTTGTGTGTTTTAGAGGTATGCTGCCTTGAATCCTGTGCTGGGGAAAAGGCAGGATGTAAATTAATTAAATAAATAAGATAACTGTACTTAGTGTAACATATGCTGTTATAGGAAATTGTAAAAGTTATAAATTAATAACTCATTTTATATATTTATTCATATATTTCATAAATTGTTTTATGTGTTTTTTCATAGAATCCTTTCACACGGTTCAGCTACATGGTATTATTTTAGGAAAAATATTGTATTGTTTTACATGTTGGTGGTGAGTGGCTGAGGGAGTGAGAGGCTGGGGATGTAGATGCAGATTGAGTGGCAGGAATGGATTGTGAGGTGGAGAGGGAATCTGCATATGGCTGGTGATTGGCTGAGGGAGTGAGAGGAGGGAGTGGATTGGTTGGGTATGTTTCCTACGTGGCCAATCAGCATTATAGAGATATATATGAAAAGGCTATCTCAAGTTTGCTGGAGAGGAAGTGGTGAAATATGGTTGCTTAAACCTATATGATTAGAATGTCCAATGGTGAATCTTTTGGGAAGTAAATAGTTTATCTTCTTTCACATACGACAAACATAAATATATTTCCTCAGTGGGAATTACGACTACTGACAATAATTATCAGACAGAAGAAACAATACAAAGGCGAATCCACCACCTTGCCTGGTTGTCTATTCAACTAATGAATATTTCTTACCATCAGGAAGCTTCTGAACAATTGATCAATATCCACACAGGGAACTGCTGTATACTAGGACAGACTATTTGCTTATCTTGCTACTCTGACTAATCAGACAAGATCCACCCAGTGGTCAGGCATCCAGTGACACCAGGGGGTACAATCATGCCCCTGATCTTGTATGTCCCATGGAGGGACTTCGATGTAGGGAATGTGCCTCCACCCCATCCTGACATGGCTCCCCAGTCATGCTGTAGTCATTTTTTCTTGGGGGTCATTTACACGGGCAAATATTCCTCTAAATATACCACTAAGATAGCTCATAGTTCCCACGGCTCGCAGCACAGCATCGCCTCATTCAGAAGGGGGGAAGGTAAAACACCCAAATATAGTGTGCCAGGGGATGTCGCTACTTTTGCCAGGATATTTGCAATGTAGCGCTTTATTGGCAGTGTAAACTACCATTCCGTTAAGGGCTGCTGCAGATCTTTACTGTGATTGTTTGCTATGATGTAAGGGGCGGGCTTAAAAGAGAGGGACTGCGTTCAGTAGCATCAGGAAACTTTGAAAAATCCTCTCTGCTATTTTGCAGAAGGTCTGCCAAGAAAAAGGATTCCCAAGACCTTTCAGTCATAAAGTTCCCATCTGTCAGCTCTGCTTGGGGGAGAGAGAGAGAGAGAGAGAGACAGAGGGGGGAGTGGGGACTGAGGGAGGGAGAGTAAAAAATCCTCTGCTATTTTGCAAGTCTGTGAACCCTGACTAAACAAATTGTGCTGGAAAAACTTGTGATAGGTTCACCTTAGGATCAACGGCATGGCAGCAAGATCTTTCAGCAGAGAGATTACTGTCCCTCTGCTTCAGGGAGTGAGTTCATTTACAGGCAGATTTAGAGAGAGAGAGAGAGAGAGAGAGCCACTTCTTTGATCTTCCCCCCTGCTATTTTGGCAGTCTGTGAGTCTTTAGCTTGGAAATGCAGGGCTTCAAAGGAGGGTCTATGCCCTTCCCCATACAGCCTTTGTCTGCTTGGGAGGCCACACCCCACCACACTTTTTCAAGTCTGAACGAAAAAGCGGCATAATTAGAAGAAGAAAAAACCCTGACTGGCACAGATGCGGAAAGGAATTAAAGCACAAGTTGCCGCCATAAATCTGCTGTGTAAACCAGCCCTTGGTGTCAATTAGTCTATCGCTTCTTGCTCTGTAATGCTTGACTCATTTAGATTGCTTGAGCATTTGGGGCAGAATCTGACTAATGACAGAAGCACTGGTTCCCTAATTAAGACCAGGGATCTTCTGTGGCTCTCTAAAAGACAGTGAAAGCCTTTGGATGAGTAAGTTCCAGCTTAAGTGAAAGTAATAAACACTGGCTACTTAGCAACCAGGATCAGAGAAGCACTGGATGTTCCCTCATGATGGCATTGCTTGCAGTTTAAATATGAAAAATCACATCATTTGTAACATTTGGGTCCAGAAGCTGTTTGAACAGATGCTTCTGAGATGGGATAGAAAGGTATGTTCACATTCAAACATTCAAATATAAGTGACCTTAGTGTTCCTTGACATTTGTCTTCCCCCGTCATCCATGAGTTGTTTTTCTATTAACATTGTCAGTTCTTAAAGGTTGGTTTGATTTGATTGCAGTTTTTAAGGAAGCTGAAGCTTGGGAAATCAAGAGATGAGATTACACTTGTGGGACCTTCTGATCTACAAGCCAACTGTCTGTCATCAGAACAAGTCTGGAAATGCCACCAACTTTAGTGCATTGGTAATAATAATTTCAAAAAATCATGAAGTTCTTAGACATTAACTCTCTGTCATTAGTCTTTGATATGTGCTGGCAAGAAAAATCTATAATAACACTACAAACTCAGGATGAAAATTCTTTTATCACAATGATCAGGCATGTAAGATTGTTATAATTTGTTCATAGAATATATTTCTGTCCTGCTTCCCATATATAATAATTGTAAGGTGGCTTATGACAATTAATAAATGGATAGAAATTAATACTTTTATTTTACCAATAAAAATGTTAAAAAGAAGCCAGTAAATTAAACAGAAGCCAATAAATTAAACAGCTAAAACAGTAGCAGCTAAAATGTTGCTAGCATAAAACCATCCATTAAAAGCAACTGAGAAGACAAAGGAGGTTTTAAAAGTCACCCAAAAAGAGGCCATGTATATTTCCTGAGAGGTCCAAAGAGGTGGAACCACGACTAAAATGATACTGTCTTTTATTTCCACCAAACTTATGGGTGACAAATGATGCTGTAGTGCCTCCAGAGCTGACCTCAAGGCTCTGGTGAGTTCATATTTGTACAAGCAATCCTTCAAGTAACCTAATTCCAAAATGCTGAGGCCTTTATTGGCCAAAACCAGCATATTAAATTGAAACTGGAAAGAAATAGATAATAGTAGAACTGGCACAGTATTGGCATAGTATATTCAGAATGTTTGGTATCCACAAGCATCTTAATGACTGCATTCTCTAACAGATGAAGTTTCCATACTGTTTTTAAAGGCAGCTGTACATACAGCATATTTTCCATTTTTTTTTCTTTCTGGACCACTGTCAAAGAATATTTGTGAATGTTCAAGGATAATATTTGAATAACATTGCCTGAGAAGAAATTTCTAAGGTCACCATTAAGACCAAAACTTGTAACACATATATATTTAATTCAGTCAAAAAGAGACAGTGTGATTGAATTGGTTACTTTGGGGCCAAGTAGGAATTTTTTGCCCTTTTACTTGGGGTCTTTTTGCCTACCCCACACTATGGTGAGAACTGGATAATTGGCTTAGGATGGTGTCTTAAACAGGTGGTCACTTGGCAGGTAGAGGGGGAGATTTGGTAGATTGGTGTGTACTTTTGTCACCTCCCCCTTTTGGAGGTGAAGGGGGAATCTGGAACTGGCCCTTTAGGTCCTGCAAACTGAGGGGATAGGGAAAGTGACCTCCTTTGGGGCTGGCCTGAGGGATAAACCCTCTCTTTAAGTCATGTGACTTGGGGGAGGGATTTTTGGGTTGGCCTTTTGCAGGTGGAATGACTGGGGAGCAATCCAGCTTATGGGTTGTCCCTGGGGTTCAGGTGTTTTTGCCCAAGGAAAGTTGAGGAGGGTTTTTTGGAGCTGACCTCCGGCCCCAACAATTCCCACACTAGGTTGCTCCCTCGTTGCAGGTCTCTCAGAAAGGGGTTAAATAGGTTATAGCTAAATAAAAGTGGCCCTTTACAACCCAGCTTATATTTGTGATCTCTGTTCACTCTGTTCACTTCCTGGACTGAAATCCCACCTGTTCTTGTGAGAAGACATGAGTGTGGGAAATTCAAAAATAAAAAGTAAAATAAAACAGAAAAAAAATAAATACAAAAAGCACATACACACACTTTAAAACTTTCAAGTAAACCAGGGAAAGTTTTAAAAGTGTGTCACTTACCTGGATGTCGTGATCTGACATGGAAGTGTTTGCGCTGGACCGGCTATTGATGCTGCATTTACATGAGTTAAATGGCCCGACATTTCACACACTGGCAATGCTGGCACAAAAACAGGACGGGCAATCTATTGACAGCTTGGCCCGTCAATAAAAAGAAACACCAGATTAACAACAGCGGAACGCAAAAGAACAATGTTGTGTGATATTGGCATCCTTTTGCATTCCGATGTCATTATTTTGGTGCCGCATTAGCTGCGTCTGATAATCTCTTATGTCTTATAAAGCAGAAAATTGCTATTTGGGGTATATAGGTTGCCACAACATTTATTCAGGATAGGGCTTGCTAAATCCACAAATTGTTGGAGATGTGATACTGCTAATGTTTCCTTAATGCCTATGTTTTGAAGTTGTCCCATAGTAAATACATTTGGGGAGGAAGTATTCACACTGATAAATTTGGTATTGGAAAGTTCCTTGATATTCAGGGATGTGAATTTTCTTTTTGAATTATTTCCTTGTTTGTTGGAAATCAACAAATGACCAACAGAAATGGATTTTTCACACCCCTTTGACTGCTAAAAGATTGAAACTTCATTAGTGGAGAGATAATTTTCTTCCACCTGTGACCCAATGGATAGAAGATCTAACAATGCTTGCAACATTTGAAAGAATGAAGGAAACTTACAACTACTGTGGCTATTTTTTCTCCTTTTGTGCTTTTATTTTCTTGCTTTTGTTATATCATTATTCTCATGTAACTGAGAACTCTTTTGAATATAAATATATATATTTATAAAAGCAATGGTGGAACAATACTCTGCACATGAGAGCATTATCCCACCATTGCTCATGTATGGATGGCTTCACCATATCACTATGCTGATTCATCTTAAAAGAATTTTTCCAGGCTCTGATTTGGAGCCTGTGTTTCAAGCTCCTTTAGAATGAAGAAAGGGATTTGATGGTACAATATTTTTTTTGAAAAGTAGGCAAGGAACCAGAATAAAAGGAAAAATATCCACTAAAGAAGGAGAAAGAGCACAATGTGTGGGAGAGTAAACTTTGTTCTGGACCTTTACACAACAGGATGTTTAATGAAATTTGAACTTTTGTGTGAAAATAAAAGGAAGAAGAGAGACACCTGACAAGTGACAGATTTCAGCACACTGTTTGTAGAACTGATCTAAAGCTACCCACATAGCTTCAGTTTACACTTCCACTGAAAAACACTTTTCATTGATATCTCAGCACTGCTCTTGAAATGCTTCATTCACATCAAGGGTCCTGCATTTGCATGGTAGCCTCCAGACATCGGCCTAAGGCAGCTATGAAACCCCTAAAATAGCCCCAAAGAGATAAGCCCACAAGGTGAGGCCTCTAGCTGAAGTAAACTGTATCGATCTTGATCTTGGCTGGCTAATAAAGGCATCACTGGGGGGGGGGGTGGATTTTGTTTTGCTGCATGGCCAACATGGCTACCCTTGAATGTGTTTCCTAGATTTGAAGATAATTCATTTTGCCACAACAAGGGGAATCCTAAACAAGAGGGAAATATGGACTGAGACTAAGGACTTTTTCAGCTGATCCTTGCAGCGCAAGGATTGAGTGGGAGAGCTTCATAGCTGCAGTGCGGCAGGCGATCCATTTCGGACGACACCGTTCCTGCGGCGAAATCGTCCGTGTCTCTTCCGCTTAGGATTGGAGCCTGCCGCACCATATTCAGCCAGATTTTATTCACGGAGGTTGTCTGTGAATAAAATCTGGCTGAATATGGCGCGGCAGGCTCCAATCCTAAACGGAAGAGAGGCAGACGATTTCACCGCAGGGATGGTGTCGTCCGAAATGGACCCCCTGCTGTGCTGCAGCTACGAAACTCTCCGGCTCGATCCTTGTGCTGCAAGGATCATCTGAAAATGTCTTAACTCTCAGAGGTTTCTGTCTCAAACAAAGGTAAAACTTCTATTTTAGACTATAACTGGCTAGTTTTACCTATACAGCACCTAAAAGGTGTTTCCAGATGCAGCAGTACAAAGATTTCTTGAAAACTCCAGTGATCTCTGCCTAAACAAAGGAGCTCTTTGCTTCACAAAAGGGTGGGGACATGCTGGTTGCCAGGGAAGTTACTCACTGCTGCAAAAGGATTTAAATTTTACTGTCTTTTGTCTCAGCTCCACATGGCCAGGAAGTAGGAGTGGCCTCTGCCTGCATAAGACCTCTAGCCTGAACAGCGTAAGTAACATCTGAAACAGCATGTAGGCCTGTGACTCCAACATCATCACTTTCAATTTTTTAATTTTTTAAACATCTTTTGCCTGATAAAGAAGCCAGTAGAGATTCTAACGCTTGCATCATGTGTTTTGCATTTGGTTGGCTAATAAAGATATCTTCTTTTTTTTTTTTTGTGAGTTTTGGATTTTGTTTTGCTGCATGACCAACACGGCTCCCCCTGAATGTGGCTTGATCTTTGTCTCCATTCACCTATTTCAAGACAAGGAAATGCGGAATGTGCTTTCTCTGCACACTTGCAGGAACCATTATTGCTAAATTAAATTAAAGTGAGTCAACATTAAAAAAAAATAGTGAATGTCTACATCTGTTTGATAAAATGGTTCCCTAAAGGAAGTATCACTTTTCTTTGTTTCACAAATAGAAAGCAAGGAGCTGTGTGTGCTCATGTGCATGCACACGTGTGCTGCCATGATAATATCAGATTGCCTAAAGGAAATGAATCAGCAAACTGAATGAAATAAAGCAAGTTCTTCATGCTGTGAGGCTCCTCTAAGCACTCTCAGGTTCAAGTGAAGATGAAAGCCATGTGAGATGTTTGGATTTGAGTGCTGAATTGCTCCTTTCTTATTTTGTTTTAATTTGCCTTCAGTTTTCATTTCATTCTCTTTTGGCTAATAAAAAAAAGGACCCTGCCTCCTTGCTTTTTAGATAAAACATTCCCATTTCCATTTTGCCAATATGCTTTTTAGAAAAGGGAGAGTGGGGCAGAATCAAGACATATGTGCAGTGTGTTACTCTCATCCTGATCTGCAGCAAATAAGTGTGACATCCTCTCTCCAAATAATGGTAGTGGCGATGGTGTGTCATAGTTCTGCTGTTTACTGACTTTCTTAAATTTAGATCAGAATTAGCAACTTCAAATGGTCAGGGGTCACACAGGACAGATATCAAGGCATTTTTAAAGCAATCATTACTGGCTGCCCATTCTCCTGTTCAAAATGTTCATGACTGGAAGCTTCTCCACTACATATAATTCAACATTTGGATTCTGTTGAGAATGATCTTTTTTAAAAAGAAGAAGAAGAAGAAAGTGAATACAGAGATGCAAATACATTTACACACATTATTATCCTAGCCATTTTTATTAGGCTGCCAGAAAATACCTGACTTTAACAAGAAGAAAAATCTCTAAAACTCATGTCAAAGCTTAAAAACGCAGACAACTGTTCTGAGATGGCAAAAAAGAGATATATTTGGGGATTTTTGTTTAAAAATTGAGTTTGCAGAAGGCATTCAAACAGGAGTGAGAATCATGCAGTCCTCCAGATTGTGTTGGACTGCAACTTCAAGCAGCCATAGCTAGCATAGCCAGTGGCAAAGAATGCTGGGAGAGGTAGTTAAGCAGCATCTGGAAGTCCAACCCCACATTAATACACCTACATACAACACAAAAGCTAAATATCCTGAAGCTTCCAATGTCAGAACTTTAACAATGAAAGGCAGGAATGCTCTTGATGATGTTGTTATTTGCCATCAAGTTGGTTTTGACTTATGACTACTCTAAGAATGAAGACACCCCCCCCCACACACACACATAAGAGTCCCATTCACTAACAGCTTTGCTCACGTCTTGCAAGCTCAGGGCGTTGGGTTCTTTGATTCAATCAATCCAAAGACTTGGGGTTACAGGTGTGTATGTCTTCTTTTGGATGCTGTACAAGGAACTATTAACTAGCCCTTTGCATGCTGTCCTAAGCATTCTTCCAAGGCAGCAGCCAAGCTGAGGGGAGGCAGGAGGCAGTACTTCTGCTGTTGTTTGCTGACTAGGGAAAAGTGATTCAGGAGACTGAGAAAAGGTAATCTCAGCTGCAACTGCAGTTGAGCAGTAGAGAAGTAAGGTTGATCTTCTGGAAGGAGAATGATTTCATTCTTTTTTCCCTCACAGCTGAAATAGTCAGCTTCTTGGTCATCTGAGTTGCTTCCCCCACTCTCCTCCCTGGCCAGTGGGTTTGGCCAGTGTTGCTTGAAACATATTTGAAGGGCAGGTCTTCTCACTCATAACTCACTACCGGTAAATAGCCATAGATTTATATATTAGAACAAATTAAGTAGCAGACTTTCTGGGTATGATGGCATGCAATCCAGGCAGATTTAAACTTTTGAGCCCTGGCACTTCTCTTAAGAACTAAACCCTGGACTGTGAAAATAGGACAAATCCCCTTCACACATCACAGAGTACAGGGAAAGAGATTTTGTTAAGTTTTCCAGAAAGATGGTGGTTTGTAAAAACCCCAATACAGTAATTATTATGCAATGTGCCTCTATGTTCTACTGTTTGTAATTAGTTTCACTGAAATGTCATTCCCCTGATGTCATGTACTGGCTTCTTCAGACTCAGTGACCAACAGTTTCAGAGTTAAAAACAGAAAACTTTGTGATCACAGTAATCCAAAGAGCTAACCCTACAAGCTAATTGCTCAGAATGAAATCTAAGTAACAAACAGTAAACTAAAAGCATTCTACAATCTACAAAATTTGGTGGGCTATACAGTGATTGGCTATCCATCATCTCTACTCTCTGTTCCCACCAGACCTGGGCTCAGGTCTTTTCCCACTTTTCCCATAGCTGAGGTCAGTTACAGACCTAGAGTTCATACTCCCTTTTCCCAGTTAGACTACATCTCTGGCTTTTCTTCGCAAACGAAGATTCAGGAAGGACTCATCCCGCGCTTTCTGCAAGCGCGCTGATGACTAAAAAGGCCAATCCGAGATAAACAAGTCCGGTTGCAAAAAGCACAGCAGAAGGTCTCCTTGGGTGATGTTTTTGGGTTGTGATTCTTTCTGCGTTGTCGTTTCTCTTCAAGACTTGTTCGTCGTGAGTTCTCAAATAAGGCTGCAGCATTCTGGATAGTGCGTCTCCATGCCTCCCGATGTGTTTACTAAAGTGTAGACTACATACACTTTAGTAAATATAGAGGAATGCAAATACAATTGCCACAAAGTGACACAACAAAACTGAACTTGGCAGGAAAATGTCATGTCTGGGACCAATCCTGACACCTGGCCAATGTTCAGTAGTTTCTAATTTGAATCTGTATTCTTGGTTCATTGACTAAATTGCATTTATCCATTTGCCTCCATGAGGTATCCAAAAGCTAGGACTGGGTATCTGTTTGGACACACAACTATTAGTATAAAAATGCCTTGACACACATACCCAAAACCCATTAGGGCCTTACCACTGCTCGATCTGCTGCCACTGCCACATTCAATTACCAGTAAGAATTTGTCTCTGTGCATTCAAAGTTCAGTCATGTACTCATTGTACGTAAACTGAGTTTATGTGCATCAGAATGTTTGCAAAGGGCTGGATGATTTGCATGCCATGAAAGTAGTGATGCAAGCATCTCCCACTCTTGGTTTTTCTATGTTTCTCCAAATTTTCTTCCTGTCACTTTTTCATATCAGACTTTGAAAGAATTTGGGTTTTTTTACCTTCTTGTATTGAAATTTCTATGCATGTTTTTAATGTACTTTCCTAATCTATGTATTTATTTATGTATTTTACTTGCATGCATAAGAGTATTAAAAGAGCTGGCAAATATAATCTCAGAGCCATTGGCAATAATATTTGAGAACTCCTGGAGAACAGGAGAAGTCCCAGCAGACTGGAGGAGGGCAAACGTCCCCATTTTCAAAAAGGGGAAAAAAGAGGATCCCAACAATTATCGTCCAGTTAGTCTGACATCAATACCAGGGAAGATTCTAGAGCAGATCATTAAACAGAGAGTCTGTGAACATTTAGAAGGCAATGCCATAATCACAAAAAGTCAACATGGGTTTCAGAGAAACAAGTCATGCCAGACTAATCTGATCTCTTTTTTTGATAAAGTTACCAGCTTGGTAGATGAAGGGAACGCTGTGGACATCGCATACCTTGATTTCAGTAAGGCCTTTGACAAGGTTCCCCATGACATTCTTGCAAACAAGCTTGTAAAATGTGGGCTAGGCAAGTTAACTGTTCAATGGATTTGTAATTGGTTGACCGGCCGAACCCAAAGGGTGCTCAGCAGTGGCTCCTTTTCATCTTGGAAAGATGTGACCAGTGGGGTGCCACAGGGTTCTGTCCTGGGCCCAGTGCTATTCAATATCTTTATCAATGACTTGGATGAGGGAATTAGGGGCATACTTATCAAATTTGCAGATGACACCAAATTAGGAGGAGTAGCTAATACCCTAGAGGACAGGATCAAATTTCAGAATGACCTGGATAGACTGGAGAGCTGGGCCAAAGCTAACAAAATGAAATTCAATACGGAGAAATGTAAAGTACTGCATTTAGGGCGGAAAAATGAAATGCATAGATATAGGATGGGAGAGACCTGGCTGAACGAGACTACGTGCGAAAGGGATCTAGGAGTCCTAGTAGACCACAAGTTGAACATGAGTCAACAATGTGATGCGGCAGCTAAAAAGGCCAATGCGATTTTGGGCTGTATCAATAGAAGTATAGTGTCTAGATCAAGGGAAGTAATAGTGCCGCTCTATTCTGCCTTGGTCAGACCTCACTTAGAATACTGTGTCCAGTTCTGGGCACCACAATTCAGAAAGGATATTGACAAATTGGAGCGTGTCCAGAGAAGGGCAACTAAAATGGTGAAAGGTCTGGAAACGATGCCTTATGAGGAGAGACTTAGGGAGCTGGGTATGTTTAGCCTGGAAAAAAGACAGTTAAGAGGTGATATGATAGCCCTGTTTAAGTATTTGAAGGGATGTCATGCTGAGGATGGAGCAGGCTTGTTTTCTGCTGCTCCAGAGACTGGAACACGGAGCAATGGATGCAAGCTCCAGGAACAGCAACATGAGGAGGAACTTTTTGACAGTAAGAGCTGTTCGGCAGTGGAACATACTCCCTCGGAGCGTGGTGGGGTCTCCTTCCTTGGAGGTCTTTAAACAGAGGCTGGATGGCCATCTGTCGGGGATGCTTTGATCAAGATTTCCTGCGTGGCAGGGGGTTGGACTGGATGGCCCTCGTGGTCTCTTCCAACTCTGCAATTCTATGATTCTATATTCCCTCTCCCACTGACTAATTTGTGCATTTATTTTATGCATTCCACTAATATCCATATTCCCTTTCCCAATGTCTAAAGTTTACTTGTACTCCCCCCTCCTCAATTGTATGCATTTAGCATTGGCTTTTTAAAATATGCAAGTTTTTTTCGTGCATAATCTATTTTTCCAAAACGCTCTGTATGCCTCACAAGTGTTTACCTTTGGGGGGCAAGGTATGTTTCTTCTCATAATATGTCTCGAGGTATGACAAGGCTATTTTCATTGACATTGTTAAATCCAACATAATTCTTTGCCATCCCTAAATAAAACACCACTTCTGTGCAGCTGGTTGGTTCAGGGTTTTGCCTTTTCCTTCACTTGTTGCTTCATTGCTTCCTGGCTATGTTAAACCCCTCCCTGCTTGATGCTCACTCTTTTTCACTTGCTTCTTAGGACTTAACTTCATTTAGCTTCTTGATTAATTCTTTCAACAGCCTCAGTATGACATCTAACCTTTGAAATAGATACTTGGATGGAACTTGGTACTTGGATGGAACATGGCAGGACTGGCGATGGATTCAGGTGTAGACTCCACTTGTTTTGTCAAAATCCAGAGGTGGAGCCAAGCCATGGCATTGTGCATTAAAGTGTGGAGCCTTCTTGATCCAAACAGTGTATGTGTGTGGGAGAGAAATACAAGTGAAGACAATAGGAGTCTGCTCAAAAAGTAAATATTCCTCTGTTTGAAAATGGTATGTTCCAAGCTCTGTTTTGAACACCTTTGCAAAAACCACTTTTAAGATCACATAGGACCTGTAATCCAATCAACCAAAGTTTTCCAAGCTCTGCTTCAAATAGAAAACAGTCTACAGTAGCTGTTCCAAAGCAGCCCCGAGCCATGGGGAACCCATAGCACACAGCTAGGGATAGCTATAAAATTTTAAAGATGACACTCCCATTCTGAGATGCTTCCTTTTCACCCTGAAGATCAGAGGGGCCAGGTCCTGAGATCTGGAAATCCTAGTCCAGATCCTGAGATTTAGGGCTTATCTACACAGGCCAAAAACCCTGGCTTGCCCCCATTCCAAAGTCTTGCAGTTCAAATGACACAGGGCAGTTACCCTGATCTGCCCCTGGGCAGTCCTCACCACCTCGGGGCAGATACAGGGCTGGAACAGGGGCAAGCCAGGATAGGGCCTGATAAAGCATTCTAAGATAACACTCGGTTTAATCCAGTACTGCCAGATCGGGCCCTGCATGTCTGTAGGAGCCCATCCGGCATGCTGCTCCTTACTTCAGCTCCCTGGCTCTTCTGGAAACCAGGCAGGGGTCTCTTCAGCCACCTGTTGCTGGACCCTTGCTTGGCTTCCATGTTAGTGGAGAATATGGCAGCAGCAATGGCTGCAGCAATGGACTGGTGTCCTGTTTGGACTCTGGCCCATTTTCTCCAGATAACTGGGGCAAGGGGCGGGGAGTTCTGCAGTCAGCATACACTGGGAGGGAGCCAGAGTATCCTGGCTAGTGTAGATAAGCCCTTAGACCTTAAGACTCAGGCCAGGGCTTGAAAATGGATAACCCTAATAGGGAGGGATTTCAAAGAGATAGTTAAGTTAGTCTGCTTCAGTAGAAAAAGGGAAATGAGGGATGCAGAGGAATATAGTAGCACTTTTTAAATTAACTGATTTATTTCAGTTTAAGCTTTTGTGGATTACATGTTACTTATTCAGATGCATAGATATTTTCATGACTCTGAAGAAGTGGATGGGCATCCACAAAAGCTCAGGCTAAAATACACCAGTCTTAAAGGTGCCGCCCCAAACACACCCTCTTTTTCTTTTTCTTTTTCCTTTTCTTTTTCTTAGGAATGGATGGACCTGTCAGCTTCATTTTCTCCAGCATTCATTAAAAAAAAAAAATCACAAGCACTTTCCATCCTGTAGATTTAATAGCTGGAAGTAAAGAAAAATAGAATCAGATTATTTAACAAAGTTAAGGTAAAATAATCTTATATAAACCAGGAAAAGTCAGAACAAATATAGGGAGTCACTTAAAGTATATTCAAACAGGGTACATTAATAGAAAACAAAGATAGAGGATAGATAGATAGATAGGTATCAAGGTTAGAACAATTAGATGACTATTAAAATTTCCTTTACTGTCTTTTTGTTACATGACCTAGATGTTGACCTTAATGCTGTAGATGGACATTTTACCACAATAAACAACTTTGTACAGTAATTTTGATTTGTTATTCTTATATCGCTGGCTTTCTGTCTCTCTGGCTTTTCTTCACAAACGAAGATTTATCCCACGCTTTCTGCAAGACTCATCCCATGCTTTCTGAAAGCGTGCTGATGACTAAAAAGGCCAATCCTAGATAAACAAGTCCGGGTGCAGAAAGCACAGCAGAAGGCCTCCTTGGGTGATGTTTCTGGGTTGTGATTCTTTCTGCGTTGTCGTTTCTCTTCAAGACTTGTTTGGTGTGAGTTCTCAAATAAGGGTGCAGCATTGTGGATAGTGCATCTCCATGCATCCCGATGTGAGGCCAGGGCGGACCATTGTTGGTAAGCAATTTGGCCGAGCTATGGTATTCTTATATATATGAACTTGTTAATAATCCTTCATACTTTGCTGTATTAAAGAAGTTATTTTAATAAAAATATATATTAAAAAAGAAATTGGTGGATCTAGGGAAGTTTTATTTTTTAAAAAGCAAATTGAACAAAAATTTTAATCAATGGCAAAAAAGTGGGGGGTCAGGAGAGGAACAGGTTGCACTTGTATGCCACTTGTAGCTCACTGATAGAAATCCTACAGGAAGTTACACATTCTCAAGTTCCATTAGTACACAAATCATCCCTCTGCACACGGCCTCTATCACAATGACAGCCAGATGGCACCGGGCTAGTAACTAATAATCAACAGCTATGCTTGTCTGGCATACTTAGAATTGTCTTCAATAAGTCTGCTTGCTCAGTACCTCCAAATGGAACCAGACAGTCACATATTAAGTGTGGGTCTCTCTCTGTGCCCTTTTACCCCAATGCTCAGAGTGTTTTTAAAATGCCACAAATGTATACCTTTTAAAGGCTTTTTAGAGAGATGGGGATGACCGCAGACAGTGCATGCCAGCTGGAAATTCAGTTTTCATTTCTGAAGTCTTGACAGGGGAATCAGAGTTATTAGCTTAAAAATGAAAGGTATGTTGTGCTTCCAGTGAGCGTAATTGCCATGTTAGGAGAACCAGCCTGGGTAGTTTGGTATCTCTCGCTCTAGTAAATGATGCTGGAATAGAATTAAGAAAATAGAAAAAGAGATGTGGAAATAGCTCTAATGGCTATTCTCTGTTAAGCCAGGGAAAATTAGAGGGTAATTCTAAGCTCCCAATAGTATAAGCAGGGAAAGGAATTAAGCTTCATATTTAGAATGAAGGAATACTCCAATGGGGCTACTATGAAGGGAAAAGGGGATGACGGGTTGGTAAAGCAGGACTGTAACACTGGGGAGAAAATTTTGCAGTGACCTCTGAATGCCAGAAAGAGATTGTCAAGTGAAATGACAGCTGGGGATGGCTTTCACAAAAGATGAAGGATGCTGCTTTTATTCCTTTTCATCCCTAGAATTATCTGCTTCCTGCAGAAAGCAAAGAGGGAAAGATATCATTTTTGTGCTAATCAGCTGAAGTGAGTCACTACTGCTTTGTATGTTCATTCAGTGAATCTCCCTCTTTTGCATTAGTATGAGTAGGGATCCCACTGAAATATAGCAAAATTGCCTGCATGCACACCTGTGTAATTACACCAAAAGAGAAAAGACACATATATCATATATTCAGAAAGAGATATTTGAGCATGCCATAATCAAGGCATTTCATGTCTGAAGAAGTGCCCATGTGTCAGAGCTTCCACCCAAATCACCATGACACAGTGCCTCACTATGATGAGAAGAACAGAGATCATGCCCAGTATCTCCACTATCTGAAGTAGATCAGATCTTGGAAATAAATAGTTACTAATAGTGAGTTGTTTATAATTAACTCCTTCTTCCAATAATGAAGGTGTATGTGCAACCAGACTTGTTTATCTTGGATTGGCCTTTTTAGTCATCAGCACACTTGCAGAAAGCGTGGGATGAGTCCTTCCTGAATCTTCATTTGCGAAGAAAAGCCAGAGAGAGAGAGAGATCTATATTATATTAAAATGTTAACTTAATGAGGGACAATCACATCACTTTCTCTGTAAGGTAAATGTAACTTTTATTTTGACTGTTAAATGTAACTTTCTATTTTGACAGTAAGAGCTGTTCGGCAGTGGAACATACTCCTTCCTTGGAGGTCTTTAAACAGAGGCTGGATGGCCATCTGTCGGGGATGCTTTGAGCGTGATTTCCTGCATGGCAGGGGGTTGGACTGGATGGCCCTCATGGTCTCTTCCAACTCTGCAATTCTATGATTCTAACTTTTACTTAGGGCTCATCTACACTGATGCCTTAATCTGGGGCCAGTCCAGAGCATTATGCTCTGGACTGGTCCCAGATTCAACACAATGGTGGCTCCATGTACCTGGGGTGAATCCGTGTTGAAGTTCAGCTGGGCCAGCTGGGCTGACATCGAATTAGTCCCACTGGTCTGTCCCCTTATCCCCAGTGCCGCTGCTGTCTCACCAGCCAAGGAGCTCACCAGCTGGCTGGCACCAGCACTTCTATTAAGGTCAGAACAGGGTGCCCAGACATGTGATCAACAAGGAGGGGGTCGCTCTACCCTCTCCTCATTGATCACATGGGCATGCTATTCTGACCTCAGCCAAACCAGGGCTTTCAAAACCATGCCCCTGTGCCCTCCGCTGCACTAGCTAATGGCAACACACATAAATATCTTTTTACTGAGCCAGTTAGCCCTGGTGCTACTAGGAATGGAGAGGAGATAGGGACCAGGATTTTATGTCACTACACACAGAGACACGCACACAGACGCAGACACACTAACTGTCTCATTCCTCAACAGTGTTTCTCCTGAAATTTGGCTCCCTATGTGGAGATGTAATGAACCACAGCAATTCTCTGAGACTTCAGCTGGCACTCTAAGGCCTGACAACCTTACACCCAATGACATCCTGTAGGCTGCTTGCAGTATTGATAAAATACTAGCTGGACCTGGTGTACCATATGCCATTAAAAAACTCCCCCCAAAATGCCCAGGAGACCTCATGACAACCCTTTGAGGTAGGCTGGTGGGTTTAACTTGCCCAGCCACCACTTGTTCTGCCCCTGCCTCCCCCCACCACTCGTTTTGCCCCTTGCCACCCCCACTGCTTGTTCTGCCCCTGCATCCCCCCACTACTCGTTCTTCCCCCCACCACTCATTCTGCCCCTCCACCACTTGTTCTGCCCCACCCACCACTCGTTCCGACCCTCCCCTGCTTGTTCTGCCCCTCCACCACTTGTTCTGCCCCCCACCACTCGTTCTGCCCTTCCACCACTCGTTCTGACCCTCTTCCCACTCATTCTGCCTCTCCCCCCACTCGTTCTGCTCCCCCACTCATTCTTCCCCCCAACTCATTCTGTCCCTCCAACCCCACCCCCTGCACTCCAGAACACACACACACACACACACACCACATCCACCCCCATGTTACTCACTCTCTGGCTCCAGCCACCATGTTTGAGATCTACATGGTCCTGCCCCCAGTGTGCTGATTGGCTGTCCAACAGACCTGTGATTGGTTGGTCAGTTCCCTAAGCAGCCAATCAGCACACTGGAAATGGCAACATACCCAAGAGAATTATATATATAGATTAATAAAATAAAATATTAAAATATAACATGCAGTAATACAACACTCAAGAAGATTTTTTAAAACAATAGAAATGGTTAAAGGTTTAAGTCTTAAAAGAACTTTTAAATGGTTTGGGGAAAAATTAAATGTCCTTGGTTGACACCAATACGGCCACTCCTGTCTCTGGGGAGAGTGAAGGAACCATCTTTGGTGGCAGAGGCTAGAGGGAAGTAGCGGCAGTTCCCTCTCACTTCCTCCTGAGTCCCCTGGTCTCCTGGAGGATAGAACAGTGAGCATCACATGGACTGTCCTGGAATTGAGCAGGCCTCCATATATGAGGTCTGTCTATTAAATAATGAGACTGATACAATAACCCATCTTTATTTATATGTATTACAATTCTCATGCTTCTCCTGTTCAATATACTCCCTGTTCACACTCACACAACAATGCAATCTCGTTCCACTGGTCAAAGGCATGGAACAGATCAGTTTCTGTCAGTTGTTTCTACACATCTGCCATTTTCTTCTTTACTGCATCAGTTGACTCAAAATGTGTTCCTTTAAGCACCAATTTCACTTTAGGGAAAAGAAAAAAGTCACATGGTGCCAAATCTGGCAAATATGGCGGATGTTCAAGTGTAGTAATGTGTTTATTGGCCAAAAGCTGCTTCACAGAAAGTGCTGTGTGAGCAGGTGCATTGTCTTGATGAAGAATGAAACCATTGTTCCACAGTTCTGGCCTTTTTTCTCTGACTCGCTCTCTCAGCTTTGTCAAAACTTCCTTATAATAATGCTCGTTCACTCTTCTGCCTTCTGGAACCCATTCTGCCAGAATTATGCCCTTGATGTAAAAAATAAACAATGAGCATGGCTTTGAATGTGGACTTGCTTTGACATGCTTTTTTCATTCTTGGTGATGATGGTGTTTTCCAGTGCATTGACTATCATTTTGTCTCAGGATCATACTGGAAGATCCAGGTTTCATCACAAGTGATGATTTTTTGAAAAAGATTTGGGTCCATCTCAAGTTGCTGCAGAATGTCATGTTGCCTGACTTTTAAGCTTAGCATTTTTCCAGCACACAACAGACAACACAGCTGCTTCAATCGATGACTGACAATTAACTGAACGGTCGAGAGTGTTGATGTTTGTCATGCAGGTTCAGACATATTAAAGGTCAGCACTCAAGTGCGCACAATCAGTTCTCCCTGAGTTGACTGAAAGGTAGAAACACACTCATTATTTAATAGAGGTACAACAGCCTGCCTAAATATCCTAAAGTCACCAGATCCTGTCTGATCTTGGAAGCTAAGCAAGATCATTTCTGGTTAGTACATGGATGGGGGATGACCAACAAATACGAGGTGCTATGGGCTATACTTCAGAGGAAGAACTGGCAAAACCCACCTCTTAAGTATTCCTTGCCTAAGAAAACCCTGTGAAATTCATGGGGTCGCCATAAGCTGACAGGTGACTTGAAGGCACAGACATACAACATATATGACTTCTGGCCATCCCTGATTGTTGGTTTTTCAGCATAGGACTGATGGGAGTTTCAAGCCAGAAACATCTGTAGGACTGCTTAATACCAATCCCTGCCCTCAACAAAGGAGGTTATCAGATGACCAAATTAAACCATTATAGGGATGACAGGAGATCGTAAAAGGGCTTCCCTTTTAAACGACCTTATCCCTGTGTCACTATGCTCCCATGACCTTTCTGTTCCGCGGACAATCCTTTTTATTCATGGGCTAAGCCGTGAATTGACCTGTGGTTCTGTTTCTGTAACAGAACAACAGGTGAGAGAAAAGGTGCCCCATTAGGCTGGAACGATGCCAGTGTCACTGGGAGGTCTGTGCCGAACACTTCTGGGTATGATCGGGACAATGAGATAAGCGACACACTTTTTTTTTTTTTACCCTCCCCAGGTTACTTGGTTTTTTTTAAGTGTGTTTAGGTGCTTGGTTTAATTTTTACAGTGTATTTTTCTTTTTAACTTTGAATTTTCGCGAGAACAACCTGGGATTTTCTTTCCAGGAAGTGAAAGCAGCTCCGTGAGAGCTGCATTCACTCCTGGGCTGCTGGAGGGGAGGGAACACAGGTTTTGTAGCACTATCAAGGTAGGTCTAGGGGAAAAAATTAAGCTGCTACAGGGATGGGAGTGAGGCGAGAGAGGAGATAGTGAGACTATATTTGTCTTGTCTGATAATCTCCTAACCTGTTGCCCTCTGGGTCACTGAAGGATAGTGAAGCAAATTTCAGTTGCCACTCCTTTGCTTCCAGTGGCAAAATATCTTTGTCCTAAGTCAGGCATAGAAATGACCCCAAGGTGAGTTCAATCGGAGCCCCTCTGAATACAGCATTATGCAGCTGTGGTGCAACTAGAGACCCTCTCTTTCGTATGCACTATTTTTGGGACATTTGGATGGATTGATGGTGAAATTTGAAATCAGAGATCCCTGGCTGAATGTTTTTTCTTTGAAATAATACTGGGTAGCTATTTAAAAAGATGTGAATAGAACAGCATATAGTTTGGCTATAAGCTACTGTAAGATAAAGCTGGAAAGACATTTAAAATTTAAAAAGACAAACACAGTACCAACAGTGCCTGTTTCTATGCAACATTGATTAAACTCTCTGAAGTCTACATGATATGCCATTATATGAGATAGACACTAATACACCTCTAAAAAATCAAAATGTGAACTTCATATTATAGATCAGAGGGGGAAAATAAATGGATTTTTTCCATTTCCCCTTTTTATTTTTTAGTACTTGAGAAGTACATATAATGAACAGTGTCTTTGTTTATCTCAGGAGAATCACAAGACATGCAGCATTTTTTATGTTTTCTTATTGCTTCCTGCATTCCAACTTGTTCTTTCAGTCTGACAGAAATGTTTTGGGAGTTCAATGCAAAATAAAGGCTGTAATTGGATAGACCTTGGTTTTAGGAAGCCCTTTCTTGCCTAATGTGAAACACTGGTGCTCTTTCTACCTTGACCTAAGCCAGACCAGGGGAGGCTCTAGGATTTCATTTGATCTTCATTTGAAAGTGAACCGATCAGTACCTCCTAAACTCTCTCTTTCTCTCTCCCTCCTAGACTAATGTGAAAATAAGAACACAGTTATCTGGGTCATTTTTGCTACTCTGAATTTTGTAATAAAAATTGCGGTCTGAAAAAAGATCCCAAAAGTGCAATAAAAACACATGTTGTAGGATAAAAATCATTTAGAAATTTATATTTGATAAGAATGCAAATTCAAAAACATATATTTAAATAAAATTCCTTTATGTAGATTATGAAAAAAATAATTTACAATGAGATGGAATGGATGTATGAATGAATACATAAAAGGGAGTATAAATAGCAAAGCTGGTCCAACATTGGACAGAGGGAGGTGACTGCTTCAGGTGGCAATTTTTTTGTGCTATGAAAGGATAGAAAATGGTTAGTGAGTTCCTTTATTCTTATTATATTTTTATTGCCAGAGATGGGAAGAGGTACTTGCAGGATTTTCTGTCTCCTGAATCAAATTAACTTGGCTGGCTTGGCTTGAGTGGCAAGGTGTGCCATTCATTTGCTGCTTTGCCTGAGGCAACAAAATGTTTTGGATGATGCCATATCCTCCAGCATTTCACAGATTAAAATTGGCACATCAGAGTCTATTCAAAAGGATGAGGCCAGGCAACAAGAAGGCAAAAGTTCTTAATGAAGAAAAACACACAAAACTACAGCTGAGATCCTGCATGGGACACATAGCTACAATGTCATAGCTATGCTCCATCTCCTGATCTGCCCCCCCCCAAAGCCCACCTTAAAAAACAGTCAGCCCTACCAAGTGAAGTAGTTCTGTAGCACTGGCAATCAGGTCACTGAAGGATGGTGTATCAAGCTGCCTCCCACCCATGATCTACAGTTTGCTAAGCAGAGGCAAGGACCTGTGGGTTCCTAGGGTAACTTGTTTGTTGGCAGGAGGGGGCTGGACATGTCATCCTTCAATGCCCTGTTCACCAGGACTACAAAACTCCTCTTGGTATGGCTGCCTGGGTTTTAAGGTCAGTTTTAGGGTCATATGCAGTTGTGGCTATGGTTCCACAACTGTAAATGTTCAAGAAAAAACTGTTCTGAGGACGTAAGTATAGCTTATGACTTTGTAACTGTTTAATGGATGCCAGGTTAGTTTTAAGCAGAGAAACCTTGGAACTTGTGTAATGAGTTTAGGAAAGACTCAAGGGAGACAAAATCAATAAATACAATACTTTGTGTATATGTGCACCCACGGACATGCAATCAGAAGACAAATAACAATAAATAACAAAATATAATACAGGCCTTACCAACTCCTGCTCAGAATTAAGCTTTCTCTCAGATCTATGGTCACTGTATGAGCTCTGTTTTCACAGATCCCAACCCCCCAATCTGCTCAATATGCATTATAGATCAGGTAAAATCCCAGCTTCCTGATATCACATATATGGTCTCCTTCAAACAACCACAGCCTCTCAGGCCAACCTATTTTGCAGAGTAGCTTTTAGGATTAAAATGGAGCTGAGTGGTG
This sequence comes from Gambelia wislizenii, assembly GCA_030847615.1. Taxonomy (NCBI): domain Eukaryota; kingdom Metazoa; phylum Chordata; class Lepidosauria; order Squamata; family Crotaphytidae; genus Gambelia; species Gambelia wislizenii. The sequence goes on along the minus strand of JAUMIR010000003.1, from coordinate 52,926,130 downwards.
AAAAAAATGTATGTCATAAAGAAATCCATGCATTCCAATGGCCTTTTAGAATGTCTCACTTAGGTTACACTCCTGTATATACAGCATTTACCTAGGAGTAACTCCCACTAAACTCATTGGGACTTACTTCTGTAGATACATGTAGGATTGCATTGTAAATGGGTACAACCCCTGTATCCATGGAAGATACATTCCTGGACTTACCGTGAATACCAGAAACTGCTGATAATATCAGACTCTATTAAAATGAATGACTTCTGACCCAAGCATGCCATAGAGTCAGGCTGGAGGACCTAGAAGATGCCTAGACAGAACACCTCTCTAGGCATCTTCTAGGTCCTCCAGTGCAACTCTATGGTCAGCTTCCAGCAGAAGCATACCATAGAATTGTGCCAGAGGACCCAGAAGATGCCTAGAGAGACCATATTTTTCAGATGCATGTACAAGTAAGTCAATCTGTGGATATGGGTCCTGCAGATGGAGGGGGCATACTGTAAATTGAACTTTGCTCTGCAGTGAAAAAAAAATCCTCTCTCAAGTAAGTAGATAGTAAATCCCTCCCAGGACTTCTGCTAATTCTTATGCATTGCTTGTTTTTGCGAACTGGAACAAGCATACAAAGTACCCTATGACATATTTTTATTTATTAGGGGATTTAAATGCCAGAATCGATCAGAATGACATTGAATTGGAAGCAAAATTCCAAATTCTTACAGAGCAAAGGAAGGACGCTTCTTTCCCCCTAGGTTTTCCAAGGATAAGATATCAAATTTTTCTGGGTTTTGTCTGGCATAGTTTATGAATAGGTTGGATTTACTTTTGTTAAATGGTGTGGCTCAGGATGGTACCCCGGGTGAATATACTTTTATGAACTCTTTCTGTTTTAGCACAATTTATTATTGTTTGATCTCAAGGAATGCTTATCGATCTATTCTACACTTCAGTGTAGATGCCAGAGAAGAAAGTGACCATCAGCCTTTAGTGCTGACTATAGCGATTGGAGGTAGTGTAAAGTGATTTTCTCAATTCCATCCTCTAAAAGAAAGTAAAAATGAGCCAAGGAATAGAAGAACTAAATGGTCACAGGAGTTGGAGGGATTAATAAAGCAGAAACTGGCTTCAGATGCTGTATGTTCTTTCCGATCTAAAATAATGATGATGGATTCCCCTGTAACGCAGACAGAGTCTTATGAAAATCTGACCCAACTATTTCAAGAGGATTTAACATGTAAACTTAATCCTCAAAAATATGAAGCTAAACATTTTGACCATTTAGTTAAGATGTGGTTTGACAAAGAATGTATGCAAAAGAAAAAAAAGCCCTTAGAGATTCATTCCTTGAGTACAGGAAGTTAAACTTAAGAAGTGTCTCTCCAGCATATCTCCAGTTAAAAAAGGAACATAAGTCCCTTAGAGTATATAAAAAGAAGAATTCAGTCAAAAACCATGGTCCTTATTGCTTAGTGCCTCATTAAATAATGACACAAAAAGCTTCTGGCAACTTGTTTCTGGAGCTTTATGCTCCCGCTCTCAAGCTCCTAGCTGTGAGATTCCAGCTGATGTCTGGGAAAACTACTTCAGAGACATTTGTTCTGTAGGTAATGAAAATGAAAGTATTTCAGCTGTATCTAATGAAATAATGATATCTATGACACCTCCTTGGGAGCCGGTTTCCATAGCTGAAGTCAATGACTTAATGACTTAATTTTACATCTCAAAAATGGAAAGGCCCCTGGAAATGACAATATTCCTGCTGAATTTATTAAAATTAATAGCCACTGGTGGGCTCCTCTACTTGTGGCTCTGTTTACCCAGATAAATTACTCTGGATTGGTTCCAAACAGCTAGAAAGTAGCAATAGTAATACTAATCTATAAGAAAGGCCAAGCTAATGACCCTGGAAATTATCGGCCAATAAGCTTATTATCCATTATGGGTAAACTTTATGCTCGTTATCTTAATAATAGACTGACCTCTTTCCTAAATGATAACAACATTCTCTCTGAGGCCCAAGCAGCTTTCAGAGAAAGTTATTCCACTTCTGACCACTGCTTGGTTCTTGCACACCTTGCAGAGAAATATTCAAGACCTATGCATGGTAAGCTCTTCATAGCTTTTATGGATCTGAAGGATGCATATGATTCTATTCCCAGATCCAAGCTCTGGGCCAAGTTGGAGTCTATATTAACAGATACCAGACTCTATAGCCTAATTAAGGTGCTATATAATAATAGTCAATTTCATATAAGATGTGGTAACCAAGGCCAGCTCTCCAGAGTTATACCCATGGTAAGAGGTGTAAGACAGGGATGTATTCTTGCACCAACCTTATTTAACATCTATCTAAATGATCTAGTGGATACCATGATGGATGAGAATGGCCACTTACCTACATTACGTTATAAGAAAATCCCTGTTATGCTTTATGCTGATGACACCGCAATTCTTTCAAGATCTAGAAAGCGGCTTAAACTCCTTTTATGGAAATTTTCAGATTATTGCTCTGAGAATGAGTTGAAGATAAATACTGCAAAATCTAAAATTCTTGTTTGGAAAGGAAATTTACAATATCTAGATGGAGTTTAAATGGCTGTCCCCTGGAACAGGTCAGAAGCTTTCAATACCTTGGGCTTGTTTTTCATCATAAAACCTTATGGTCCTTTCAGAGATCAGCAGCAATCGGCAAAGCCCTAGGTTGCAACTCAGCCATATTAAAAAAAATTCACACCAAGGAGAATCATTATGTACCTGCTGCTATTAAAGTCTACAATGCTAAGATTATGGCTAAATTGCTATTTGCAGCTGCAATTGGGATTGAGGGGTTTAATTCTGAGCTAGATAATTTTTATGCCAGATTTTTAAGGGCCCTCCTTCAGATGCCAAGATGTGTTTTTAACTCAGTTTGAATGCTTGAAATGGGGGAAAGTCCTCCCTCTATGAGGGTGTGGCAGACAGCCATGAAACTTTGGCTTAGAGTCATACTCTTCAAGCATGGTAAGGGTCTACTTAGCCATCTTACAACGGGCACTTATGAAAGCAGATGGTCCAAGTATATTGCCCAAAAAGCAACCACAATTGGGCTTTCACCATCCTTCCTTCTAAACCTGGGTTATGACACAGCCTTGAAAACGGTTAAACAAAGACTTCAGAACATTACCTTTTGCAATTTGCATGCTAAATCCTTTCTGTCATGCCCACCTAGTGCATTGCATACACCATATTCAGGTTCATTTGCTCTGGCTGATTACATAAAGAACTTGACTGTGCCAATCTATCACATATTATTTATGAAGGCCAGAGGTAATGTTTTTCCTTCAGCAATGTTGTATGGTAGATATGCCATTTGCATCAAGGCTTTGTCCATGTGGGTCACAGGAGGTGGAAACCATGTCTCATATCCTACTATCCTGTGTCCTTCATTCTCAGAGTCATAAACAACTGATTTCTCCCTTGCTACGCCATCTACTTGGCCATTTGGAGAGGTTCTATGTCAAATTCTTACTAGAGGATAAATGTCCTAATATTACCTTGTCAGTTGCAAAGTTCTTATCAGTGGTCATTAAGACCAGTGAGAGGGAAGTTAGTAGTTGAATAAGTTGGATGAGCTCCAAAAAAGTCTATCAATAAGTATCTTAATTTTATTGGTTTGTATTATGGTTTTATCTATTAATGTACATCATGTCTGTTATTTGATGGGTCTATGGACTGTATGAATAATTGATTTATTGACATACATGATTAATGGGCTGAGTTTTGCAGAACAAGAATTACAATTCCCATCATGCTGGCTGGGGGATTCTGAAACTTGTAACATGGGAGTTCTAGTTTGGCATGTCACAGCTTGTATATACAGCTAAAACAACTTGAACAATCAAGTATTCTTCCTAAGAAAAAAATAATAGAAAAAATGAATGGAGTATGTCCATGGAAGTTTAATCATGTCTCAATAGAGGATTATAAAAACCTACTGGGAAAATGAATAGAATCAGCAGTTCTGTTACAAAAGGGCTTAATTGTTGACATTTATAGAACTTACCAAATAATGTTAATGAACCTTTGCATATTCTGCTGCCAATTATACCTCATCAGTTGCTTGGATCCTTCATGCAAATGTGTTCATTTTGTGTCTCAGTGAGCTCTATTTATAAATCAAGTGCTACTGCCTTGTATTTAAATTGCTAAATAAGGTAAAAGGGTTTAATTAGCTAGAGGCTATTTTCCTCAATAGTCATGTTTTAAACTCTGTCCTTTAAATAAAAGTATCTGAAAATAAGTTAAATTTGTAAGTGAAATGTGACTTTTTGAACCTTTTTGATGTTATCTCCATAGGAACGGTAACTGGATCCACAGATTTGCATATTGTTGTGAATGACCAGCTGAGTGGAATTACTTAGAAATATGTAGGAAAGGATAAAAAACAAATAACATGAAGCAACCTCATGCAGTGGTCATTAATATGCCCAAGGATGCACATCAGGTGAAATAGCAATAGACCTCTTTGCAGCCATGTCTGTCTGCTTAGAATGAAAACATAGACCAGGGGAAGAGAATGTGTGAGCCTGTCCTGTCCTGCAGTCCTCATCAGTCCTGGCCAATGCATCTTATTTATATTCTGCCTTTCTCCCAAGGCATTTTACAAAAGACAGAAAATTAGATAAAGCACATATAGGTAAAAACATACAAAAGTTGAGATTAATACAACATTAAACTAGCACAGTCAATGGTAAGGAATGGTGGAGGGTAGAAGTTCAGAGACAGTCCAAGCGTGGTCCAGATATATCTGGGTTGGCTACTGTCAGATATTGAAACATAAATGCCAAACTAGATAGGGTCTGATGTGATACAATTTATAAGGCAATTTCTACTTTCAGATCATTTAATATTGCCATGTAGCCACCTCTTAAACACCAGTTGCGCTGTTGTAAGTCTAGTTCTGAGATATATGGATCTTGTGAATTGTATTCATCTGTCGCAAGTTCGATTCCAGCCGGCTCCAAGGTTCACTCAGCCTTCCATCTTTTCGTAGGTCGGTAAATTGAGTACCCAGCTTGTGGGGGGCAATTAGCTAACGCACATTGAAAACTGTTTAATGCAGTGTAGATGTGTAAAAAGCTATTGCTTAAAACAATTTGTAAGCCGCTCTGATAGCCTTGTGGCTGAAGAGCGGGGTATAAATAAATAAATAAATAAAATAAAAATAGCTATCAAAAGATACTGAGGGCATATATGTACTACAGCAAGCCAGTGTGTGGTTCTACCAAAGGGATGCTAGTTTCTATCATTGTATCTTTTGAGGTTGTCCATTCATTTCAGGATGAATGAAGCATTAAACTATGGACATTATCAGACACAGCAAAATTTGCAGGATTACAATGTCACAGTAGCTCAAACAGGTCCCACTATTGCACATCATCATCTTCACATGGTTACAGTGTTTGCCAGCTGTGAAAAAATGTTGCTTCTGAATCATGGGACAAGCCATGAATAAATCCTCAATATCAAGGGTTGTTGTTGTTGTTGTTGTTTCAGTATTGATGGCATGCAAAACCACATCCTGTTGTAATCGCAAGATTACAGCATGAGTGGGCAGTCCTCAACGAGACAACTTCCAGGTGAGAACATGAAAACACAAAACATAGGAAAGCTCTTTTTATTAACTGTCCCATTTAGTTTGCACATTTTTAGGTTGGTTTCAGTGCTGGTGTGTTCGTTTACTTTGTTAATTAAGGTGGTTTTGGAGTTTTAAGTGCACTTGTGTCTTCTTACGAGAGCTGCCAAAATCTCACCCATGCTAAATCATAGAAATAAACTCCCATTCTTAAATCACTAGTGGTCATTGTGGAATGATTCCATGGTGATTCTTTTGCATAATTACAGCAATGTGCAATAGCAAGTGTAACAATGCCATGATGTTTCTGCTTATCCTCATGCACTGAATTATAGCAATTTTAGATGCTTATCTGATAATGTCCCACGTGGGGCTCCTGCTTCTGTCACAAAAATTATGATGAATGGGTTTGCAATTGCAATGAACAGATCGATCACTTGCATTTGGCCTTTTTGTTTTATTTTGAAGTGGAGACTGCTAGCCATTGGTTCTTCATCCATGTTTTTTGACCCTCGTCTGGTGAGGACACAAGAGAGAGCCTTATTGGTGGCTTCTCTCAAGTTATGGGTCTCCCTTCACCAGGAGGTCCAGTTAGCCCCCTCCTTGCTCTTTTTCTGCCAGAAGCTTTTGGGGTTTAGTGTTTGCAGCAGATAAAGCTTTTTATGAGGGGTGTAGTGTTTTTATTTTGTTATATTTTAAGCATATTTTAATGTTGTTTTTAACTTATTTTTAATGCTGTTGTGGCTTTTAAATAGAAATTTAATTTAATTGTGGTTTAACTTTTGTATTTACCGTTTTTAAAAATTATATTGTGCTTTTAGTATGTTTTTAGAATGCCTTGGCTCTTGTGTTGGGAGAAAGGTGGGATATAAATTAATTAAATAAATACATCCTCACATGCATTGCTAGATATAGCTTGATTTAGCAATAAAGACATGGATACACTTTTTTTTAATTTATATCCATACCTATTCATACTGTTTAGACCAGGGATGGACAAAGTGTGGGCTTGGGGCTACATGTGGCCCTATAGTACCGCTTTCGTGGCCCTTTACTTCTGTGGACCCCCTGGACTGCCTTCTTTCTGGTCAAAGAAAGGGTGGATTATCTCTCACAGAAGCTACTAGGAGTGGCAATTCGTCTTTTTAAAAAGTCATGGCACCACCCTGCATTGTGGAACCAATAGACTTTTAGCCACTTCTGGTTTTGCTTTTTCTTTCCATGGGGATGCACTTTTGGCAGCTCATATGACCTCTAGAGAATCTCAGGAGCAGAAAATTGCCAGAACTCCTGCTTTTGTCAACCCTTGATTTAGTGGAAGAAAGCTTATAATTCTCCAGCTATGGTCAGCAGCACTACAGAAATTTCAGAAGTCACTTCTGAATACTATTCTTTCTCCCCACACGGTATGCTTCTCTCTGTGTCATCTTCCCATAACAGGATAATAACTGCCTGCTTGGATCAATCAATCTAAACTACATCTCTTTCCAACACATGCTTCTTTTGGGGAACATAAGCAATAGTAGTGTGTCTCACAAGAAATGCAATTAGTATTCACAAGCAGAAGGTGAACAACAACCAGTCCCATGCTACCGCCACCCCACAAGGTCTAGCAGAAAACTAAATCAGCCTTTGTCTTCTTTGTTTTAAAAAACCCAAACATACTAAGTAAGTTTGCTTACAAATACCAAAGGTTTCATAATGCATTATGCTAAGAGACTCAGTTACATGTGCTCTTCAAATATGGAGGAGAGAAAGAACAGACTACAAAATGGAAGATGAACAAACTGAGATTAACTGCAGACAAAGTGATGCAGGAAGAGAGTGTGTGTACCATTAACAGCCTGTTTTAGGTTTGCTGCTTACTAGAGCATGTACTTTTATGACATCTAGTTTAGTTTTGCTTATAGCTGAAGACACACTACTATTGCTTATGTTCCCCAAAAGAAGCAAGTGTTGGAAAGAGATGTAGTTTAGATTGATTGATCCAAGCAGGCAGTTATTATCCTGTTATGGGAAGATGATACAGAGAGAAGCACACCATGGGGGGAGAAAGAATGGTATCCAGAAGTGACTTCTGAAATTTCTGTAGTGCTGCTGACCACAGCTGGAGAATTATAAGCTTTCTTCCACTAAATCAAGGGTTGACAAAAGCAGGAGTTCTGGCAATTTTCTGCTCCTTTGACTGTCTATGGAGATTTTCAGACAGGCAAAAATCGCCCCTTGCCGCGCGAGCAGCCTCCCGAAACTGCTGCGCGGCAAGGGTCTTTTTCGGACGACGCTGTGCCTCTAGCGAAGCCGTCCGTGTCACTTCCGTGAAGCTTGGAACGGCTCCGCGCCATATTTCAAGCACGGAGGCTGCCCGTGATTGAAATATGACGCGGAGCCGTCCCAAGCTTCACGGAAGTGACACGGACGGCTTCGCTAGAGGCACAGCGTCGTCCGAAAAAGACCCTTGCCGCGCAGCAGTTTCGGGAGGCTGCTCGCGCGGCAAGGGGCGATTTTTGCCTGTCTGAAAATCTCCTATGTCTGTATATCATTATAGACTTTATTTATTTATTTTGTATTTACTTTCCTTTTGTTACATTACATTTTGAGATAGTGTCCTTTGGTTTTGATCTTTCTCCTATATTTTTAATGTTACTATAGGTAGCACTGTATGCATGCTTTATTTCTGATTATAAGTTATTTCTGATTATAAGTTGTTGTATTCCATCTAGTTCTATATTTTTATATCCCTATTTGTTAGGAGTGTGGTGTAGTGGTTTGGGTTTTGGACTACAACTCTGGAGACCAGGGTTTGAATCCCCACGCAGCCATAGAAACCACTGGGCAACCTTGGGCAAATCACACTCTCTCAGCCTCATAGGAAGGCAATGGCAAACCCCCTCTGAAAAAAACTTGCCAAAAAAACTACACGGTAAGGTTGCCTTAGAGTTGCCTTAAGTCAGAAATAACTTGAAGGCACCACTAACAAAAAATTCATTTACTGGCTTTAAATCTCATTCTCATTGATAATTGTTAATATATTCTTTAACATCCTTTTATTTATTTGTGATGTTCTTTTGTAGTTTATGTATCAGTGGTCAAGACCCTTCCCTTCTGTATTTGTGTAAACATGCAAACTAGCAACAACTGAATATAGATATGCTAAGGTTGCTACCTGTTACCAGTTTCTAGAAAAACAACAGGACTCTGTTAATCTCCTCTCCCAGTTTGCATTCCATTCATTCTTCTTATTCAGGGTTGTCCCTTGTCAAGCCTGTTTTACCTTACCTGAAGAGACCACAGCTCCAAAGTGGAGCATATGCTTTCTATGCAGAAAGCCCAGGTCCAATCCCTGGCATATCTGGGGAAAGTAGCAAATGGATTCTGGCTTGAAATCCAGGCAAGCTTCTGCCAGTGAGTGTTGACAATACTAGGGGTTGTCAAGATGGTGAAAATAATCCTAATGGAATTTGCAGGGAATACTTTTTGTCCCAATGAGCTCCTGCTGTGATTCGCCTTATTCAGAAGGAGGGGGGCCAAAAAACATCATATACTGCACAGGAAGAGCCAAAGTTTTTAAAATAATGTGATGGAAATGTATGTTCCCACTCATTAGGACAACCGAATTGCAGCACAGTGCATTCTCAGCAAGGGTGGAAGTGGAAAGCTGATTGGCCGGACGTGTGGCTTGGGGGCTTGCCGGGAATGAAGTGGCCATAAGCACCACTTTGGAGTTTCACATTAGCAATAATGCACCTTTTCACTGCGTTGAGGCAACCAACAGCTTTTTTAAGCAGAAGATCACACTTTTTAAATTTGAGAACCTTTGATTTGTAGTTTTAAAAAATTACTGTGCAGCGGCGACAACTTGTTGAGAATAGTAATGTGAGTAATTAACTCTCAGCCACCATGTTGATTCACAGGCATGGCTGTGTGTGAACATCAAACATGGATAGCTTCACATACCAGTGATTTTGCCAAAGGACTGTGGAGACAAATGAACACTGCTGAGATTTTGTGTTTATATGCAGCAATCAGCATTATATCTTCTCATCTAGACAACTCCCTAGATGGAACAGTTATCTGAGCTGATATATGGCAGCCTCCTGACCATCCCAGAGGATTGCTATTAATCTGCTTTTCCTTCTTGGATCTGAAGACTGTTCTATACAGGCTGCTAGATCTGTCCTTATTGAGTGACCAGTATGAACTAGTAGACTTCGGACATTTTCAGTAAAAAGTGCTGTGGAGCACTCGGGAGAGGTATGCGCCTGTTTCGCGGCAGGGGGCCAGTTTCTAACACCACCATCCGTCTCGTGTTACCCTCCGTGTTCCTTCCGTGTCGCATGGAAGGAAAAGGCGCCACTTTTTATTCACGAAGAACTTCCGTGAGTAAAAAGTGGTGCCTTTCCCTTCCATGTGACAGGGAAGGAACATGGAGGGTTAACACGAGAGGGACGGCGTCATCAGAAACTGGCCCCCTGCTGCTAAACAGGCGCATACCTCTTCCGAGCCCTCCGCAGCACTTTTTACACGTCTGAAAATGTCCTTTCTCTGCTTATCTGGTTCAGTTATTCATTCTCTTCCTTTCCTGGGTGTGGTTGAACAATCTGCAGTAAATCACCTGCTCGGTAAGTTGAATGCAGCTCCCAAATATGATTTCACAAATGAATTATTGCTTGCAATGCTTGTGGGAAAGCATTGAAAGGAAATGTGCAATATTTAATACAGCAGATGAGCACAACAAATGCTGAAAACAACACTTCCTTGAAGAGAGACAAATTGTATTTATCTTTTGATGTCTGCAGGCAGAAGGCCCTAATGGGTGGAACCATAAAATGTTTTTTAATGTGCAAAGCTGTCAGTGCTTTAATGGCTCAAATAACAATTAAATGCTAAATGGCAACCAAATGTAAAAGCTACAAGGGTACACAGGCAGAGCTTAATGCAGTAAAATCTAACCCTTTCTTCCTCTGACCACCACCTGGTGTACCATCAAACCCCCCCCCACACACACACACGCACACACAGAAAGAAGCCCTGTCATTAAAATGATCTTACTTCTGACTGGTTGTTCAGAAAGTGGTGCTAACCATTACCAAAAGAAACCTTGCTTCTGGCAAAACTGAGATACTATAAAACTGAGAACTAGAAAACTGAGATAAATAGATTTGCAGTTGCAAGAACATCTCTGAGTTACTTTTAGAGGTTGTCTAAATGGTGGTGGGGGGAAACCTCATAGAATTTGCAGGGAATTCAATCTGTCTTAATGGGAACCTACATCAATGTGACTTATTTGGAGAGAGGGGGGCAAAAAGCAAAAACTATGCTGGGAAAGCCTTTGCAGCTTTTCATGAAGTTTTTTTAAAAAAACTCCATGGGAAATGCTCATTCCCATTTATTGGGACAAGCAATTTAATAGTAATCACTTTCCCATATGAGAGGAACTGCAAACCTAATTGGCTGGATGAACGCGGGGGGCAGGGCTTGCTAACAGGCTGCTACCATGTTGGATTTTCACCTTAGCGAGCATATTTGACATATATTCAAACATTTCACACAAGAAAACCAGGATACATGTGGCCAAGCAATATCAGAGTATAGCCAAAATGGCAAAGGCTATTGATGAGGAAGAACTCCTAATGCTAGGAGTTTACTTTTGACTGAGTTTACAGGGAAGGGCAAGATTATGTCCCCTCCTTTCCTCTTCCTACTATTGAATACAAACTACTTTTGCACTTTGGACTCAATTTGTTGCAACTGGAGTAAACTGAGGAAAAGGATGGAAAGTGAGAGGAGGAGGGAGAAACTGTTTTAAAAGCTTCTGAAAAAGTGGGATGACAGAGGATTAATCAGGAATATTCCTGCTAGATTGGGACAGTTGTAGGGTATGGTATGTGATGTTTTTTCCCCACCAAAACTGTGACCTATGTCCTGCTGCCTCATGCCATTGGCAGAGAGTTGGGTTGCTAGCTTTACATTTCCACAAATAAGTCTCTCCTTGAGCCAGGAAATAGTAGAATAGAGGAATGCTCCTATTTTGATTAAACAGAAATAGGGAATTTGTTCATATCAATTACTTATTCCTCAGGATAATTATGTGGAGTATTCCAATGCCTTCTGGCATGGAAATCCAGGAAATATAACCTTTTTAATTCTCATTTCCCACTGGATAACATTCTTTTTAAGAGTTCTATTTTTATAAAACTTTATAAGCCCAGTTTTCTCTTGCCTCATAAGAACTTTGCTATAAAAATGGATTTTAACTTGAGCAAAATATAAAAGGTATGCTGTCCTATTAATAGGGACACCTCTTGCCCTATGGGTGGGCTTAAGCTGAAGTAACAAAAAGGACAGCTTATACCATTGCAACAAAAGTGGGCAGATGTCCTCTTCCTTAACTTCAATCCACTTTGACATTTGATGCCTTTTTTTTTCTGGTAAAATCCCAGGATTCCATAAGTTCTGTGGTGTGTAGGCACAAGGGAGTTTTATTAGTTTTATTTTGCTCTTTTAGGGGTTGGCTGGCTTTGTACTGGCAACAGATGCCTACATAATTGTACAAGGGGGGTAGGAAGAAGAGGGTGAGAAAAAGGAGTGGGGGGAGAGGCAACAGCAGCAGTGCAAGTTGAAGTAACAAAAAAAAAACCAACACAGTATTTTATCTTGTACCTTGAAATAAGATTGGTGCTTCAATGCAACATCTAAAGGACCACACATTCCCATAAAATATACTACAATATATGTCAGAATACTTATGTCTGTCCCTGGCTTATATTGATCGATTGATTGGTTGATTGGGCAGTCTACATCCTGGTCTTGTATTTCTATTTCACTCATAGTAATTATTCTTAAATTTTTCTTGCTCCATATAAATCAATTGATGTAAATGTCTGTTGTCTTCTGCCCTTGTTTTGAAGATGTTAATGCTCATTTCTAATGATGCATAGATAGGCACCTTTTTTTGAACTGGAAGATTCTAGCAGCTACTACTTAGGCTGTCTTATTACTTAGGGTGCATTTACACTGTATAAATAACAGTTTGACACCCCTTTAACTGTCATAGCTACATCCTACAGAATTATGAGATTTGTAGTTTTGTGAGGCACCTACACTCTTTGGCAGAGGAAGCTAAAGATCTTGTAAAACTCAAATCCCAGGATTCCATACAATGGGGCTACAACACTTAAAATGGTGTCAAATTGCATTTAGAGAGTGTAGATGCATCCTTAGCTTCTAGATGGGATAGAGATTGGTCAGTCCATAAGGGGGGGGGGGATTACAGGATGCTGGCAAAAGAACTCCCATACCACACTTACCTTGAATCTGCATGAAGAGGCTTCCCCAGCAATGAATGAGGAGTGAACGGATCTCCGTTCACTTCCTGGAATGAAATTCTGTGGATTCTCACAAGAATACATAGTGTGGGAAATACAAAAATAAAAACAAAAATAACAAAGTAAAACTTACACAAAACACATAAACACATTATAAAAATTCCCAAGTAAACTGGGGAGGGTCGTCACCTACCTGGAGGTTGCAATCTCACCCAGAGGTGTTCTGGCTGGACCGGCCATTGACACTGCATTCATGTGAGTACAATGGCACGTGGATTCAAATGCTAGCAATGCCAGCAAAAAAGCTTAGGGGAGATCAATTTGTGGTCTTTGTGGACCACAAACTGAACATGAGTCAGCAGTGTGATGCGACAGCTAAAAAAGTCATGTGATTCTAGGCTGCATTAGTGGGAGTAAAGTGTCTAGATCAAGGGAAGTAATAGTGCCACTCTATTCTGTTTTGGTCAGACCTCACCTGGATCTCAGTGTCCAGTTCTGGGCACCACAATTCAGGAAGGATATGGAGGAGCTGGAACGTGTCCAGAGGAGGGCGACCAGGATGCTGTAAGGTCTGGAAGCTATGCCCTATGAGGAACAGCTTAGGGAGCTGGGCATGTTTAGTATGGAGAAGAGAAGGTTAAGAGGTGACATGATAGCCATGTTTAAATATTTGAAGGGGTGTCATACTGAGGATGGAGCAAGATTGTTTTCTGCTGCTCCAGAGACTAGGACACGGAGTAATTGGTTCAAACTACAGGAAAAGAGAGTCCACCTAAACAGTGTGTGGGGGGAGCATTCTTTTGCTGGCATAAAAATGTTTTTGGTTTTTTTTTAATAGCAGCAAACACTTTAAGGGGCTCATCTGATAAAGTCCTAGAACATGGAGCAATGGCCTCAAACTATAGGAAAAGAGATTCCACCTAAACATTAGGAAGAACTTCCTGACAGTAAGAGCTGTTCGGTAGTGGAATGCACTGCCTGGGAGTGTGGTGGAGTCTCCTTCTTTGGAGGTTTTTAAGCAGAGGCTGGATGGCCATCTGTTGGGAATGATTTGATTGTGTATTCTTGCATGTCAGGGGGTCGGACTGGATGGCCCTTGTGGTCTCTTTCAACTCTATGATTCTGTGATTCTATGATTCTGTGATTCTGATTGAAATACGGCTTTTTAATAATATATGATCGTGAAAAGATGAAGTCATCTAGTAGGAATGCCCTTTCACTATCATTAGGCATCCTTATGATGCTGCATTTGGATAGTCTGATAAAGTCTTAAGTGAAACCAGTCCAAATGCTGAAAGGGAAACTACCTAATCCATTTCTATTACACAGTATATTCTTTCAATTAATCTTTCGTCTATAGTTTGTATTACAGATTTCAACTTTAGGCTTTGAACAGGCCAGTTTAACTCTCACAAATAAAAGCAAAATGGCTTTAGGATTTCATTTTGGATTTTGACATAAAACATCTCTGGGGTTTTTTCCACTGTGCTTCTGGCTTTTGACAATGCAGGGTGATAGGTGATCAAGAAAATCTTCTGTAAAACTGGATATATTGCCAGACATCTAATGGGCCACATTGCATTGCTTGGCAGGACAAAGGCAAGATGTTTTACTTCTTGAACTAAAGGATATGATGTCAGTGTCTACTCCATTCCATCTACAGAAATCAACAGACTGGTAACTTACTCTTATTTAAACACTGGCAATAGGGCAGTATGTTCCACTGTACTTGAGGGGAGCAGGGTACATACAGCTCTGTCCTCTAACACCTTACTGCTCCTACCCTGCCTGAGGTAGGGCAGACTAGCTAGCTGGTGAGTAGATTTCAGCTTGGAGGTTCTTAGTTGTTCAGGCCTGACATTACCTGTGATGATTCTATACTTCCTGCTTCCATTTAATTCATGGATCCATTTCCCCTCTTTAAAATATCAATTTCCTCCTTGGGTAGAACTTACATCAGAGTGCTTTAAACCAGTTGGCATCCAAGCATGCAGGCCAGCTAAAACCTTTCCTGATCATAGGGGGGGAAACTCTTACAAACACATGTTTGATATATCAGGGGTATCCTGTGGATATTGTTGCCATGGACACAAGAGTCAGGGAGTGAAAGGAATGGACTGATATTGACTTGAATCCTTGCAGTGACTGTGTCTGCGTTGCTTGGCTAATGTTTTTTATGACACCTGCATAGTCACTGTGATGAAGAATGAAAGACTCAAATATTTTGCTGTGCTGGAGCAATTTCTTGGATGATAACGGAATCATATCAAGAATTAAAGACCCTATCTCCCTATGAGCATATCTCTGTGATTCAGTTTTATTTAATAAGGGTGTGGTTTGAGGCATTTCTGCCCATCAGAGCTCAGCACACATTCACAACACCTTTTGCAATAGCTACCGTTTTTATCATCCATTTTTTCTTTAATTAACACAAAAACATTTTCTTGCCTTTAAAAAAATTAATTAAAATAGTTAAATACCATTTAAATCAGGGCTGGGCACAGGGGCAAAATTTCACCCTTGTGACCTCTCCCTTGGACAGAGTGAGAGTGATGTCACATCCCTTCTGATTGCCATTTTCAGTTGTTTTGGGGCCATTTTTTTTCTATTTGGGGGGTTTCTGAAGTATTTCATTGTGTTTGTGGGCAATTGTGTAGAAGTCATCTGAAAATTGGCCCACTTTTTAAAGGGTGGTGTAGGCCTTTGGAGGTCTTAGAGGGTCTTCAGGAAGATTTCAGGCACCACAAAGTAGGGTCTCAGTACCACTTTTAGTCCTGGGCCTCACTTTTCCAGCCCCTGAAAGCATGGACATTGTATGAACCAAAGTGTGGATTACTTTGGCTTTTGGTCTGGTCTAGAAAGGCTATCCTCGTGTTCTATTTTTGTGACTTGCTTAGAATTACAGCAAAGCTTCTTTAAAAAAAAAAAAACCCTTACTGTTAGGACAGGGATCTTGGTAAATACTGAAAAATAAATGGAGCATGTGAAAAAGTTTTATTCACCCCCATTACCCAGAACACCTGTTTAGGAGTCAAGAGACTGCAAACAGTATTTAGTTAGCATGAAATGAAGGGCCAAACAGCTGCCAGTGTTAAAGCTGGAGAAATTCACATCTGTTTGAACTAGCTGAAGACAATAGCAATGAGCCATACTGCTGAACTTTACATGGAGATTATCTTGGGATGACAAACAACCTCAGCAAGGAACATAAAGCAGTTTGTCTCAGAAGCAACCCTAGACAACACTTTCTAATCTTCTCTGTGATTACATTAGCCATTTGACTGGCAGTCTGGACTGGAGCATGCAAATAGCCTGCTGCCCTAAGTTGTCATGAAAACATATTTGTTAACTGCATAAGACCATCAAATGCTGCAGTACTGGCAAACTGTGCTGTGTAACCTTCCTTTTTTGTCCAGTTGCATTTTTCAGTCTTAATAATAATATACTTCAGGACATACACTCTTGCTAGGTGCCAGATATCAGAAATAAACAAGCAAATTTGCTGTTACGTGCCTGCAAGTAGTTTCTGATTTAAGGCAACCCTATCATGGGGTTTTCTTGGTGAGATTTGTCCAGAGGGGGATTTGCCTTTGCCTTCTTTTGCAGCTGAAACAGTGCGGTTTGCCCAAGGTCACCCAGTGGGTTTCCATGGCTGAAGAGGGATTTGAACCATGGTCTCTCAGAGTCATAGTTCAACCACACTGGCTCTCTCTTAGATCATAGTGAGAAAGAATGCATTACCCAATCTCAGCTAAAACTAAGAGGATAAAATCTGTATGGAGGAGGGAAAAACCTCAGATCCCAGGAATTAGTGAACAGAGTTTGAGACTTACTGCTGTACCAAGGAATCTGAACCAGTGGAGAAGGGGAAATTGGCCACTGGTATTTTTCCCTCTTGTCTTTACTTACTTACACTCTAGGTCCTTTTGATGAGGTCACTTCTTGCTGCTGCTTCTGTGTGGAGAAGCACCCAGCACATGGTGTCTCCTTAATGGCTGCTTGAATAGATTTTCCCATGTTGAAACTAGTTTTAGCAACTTCTGTAACCAAGTGTAGGTTCTTTTATTCTCCTTTTTGCCCTATTTTTGAATGGATTTCCTAAAATAGCAAAAGTAAATCTGCGCTTTTATATTACTATGGACATCACAAGTGCTTATTCCTGTTTTATTTCTATAAGCTAAGAGCACCAGCCCACAACATTCTGTGAGTATAAACACCAAATATGCTCCCATTTGATCACCAGCATTGAGGCCATGATATTGAGAACACAGCTGCGCTGGGCAGGGCACGTTTCTAGGATGGAGGACCATCGCCTCCCAAAAATACTACTCTACGGTGAACTCGCCACGGGTCAGCGTAAGAGGGGCGCTCCAAAAAAGCGATACAAAGACTCCCTGAAACAACATCTCAGGCTTGGCCAAATTGATCACCAACAGTGGTCCGCCCTGGCCTCACATCGGGAGGCATGGAGACGCACTATCCACAATGCTGCAGCCTTATTTGAGAACTCACGACGAACAATTCTTGAAGAGAAACGACAACGCAGAAAGAATCACAACCCAAAAACATCACCCAAGGAGACCTTCTGCTGTGCTTTTTGCAACCGGACTTGTTTATCTCGGATTGGCCTTTTTAGTCATCAGCGCGCTTGCAGAAAGCGCGGGATGAGTCCTTCCTGAATCTTCGTTTGCAAAGAAAAGCCAGAGAGATGCTCCCATTTAAGGCCCACTGAGACAATGTGAAATTCCATGCCAGTGTGAGATTTGGCATAGGATCTCCTGGGAAGACTTGTGATGGATGAGAGTCTCAGCCCTTGCAAGACTTGTCAAACACAGCCCAGAGTCATAAGAAGCTCAGCAGGACTAAGCAGCCAATTGCTGGGCCTCCCTTGTAGGGCACACACCCTCCCTCCACATACATGGTCAGTGTGGATATTGCAAAGAATGGGCAAATTTAGTTTTAGGTGCACAAGCTTGGTCCCACATGTTAAATTTCTTAATCAAACAAAACAAAAAAACACAATATTTCTCTTTAACATCCGATCCTCAATGTAATTTTCTCTGAGGAAAAATTGTGTTGAAATTTGATGGACTTCATTTTCCAGTAAACATTGCTTAAGTATATGATTCCATTCTTAGTTATATGGGAAAATTATCTTTTCTGAAAATAGCCACAAGTGTTCAGCATGGGGGGGGGGCATGCTATTGAAGAAGATACTAGTCAGGAGTGCTTGTTCTCTGCCTACTGTCTAGACTTAGGGGTTGTCTATACGGCGAAAATATTCCTCATAGAATTTGAGGAGAATATGATTCGTCCTAACAAGATCCCACATTAATTTGCCATATTGGAAGGAGGGGGGGGGCAAAAACACTAAAAAATATGTAGGATAAGCCTTCATGGCTTTCTCCATATTTTTTAAAATGCTCCATGGGGAATGTGCATTCCTACTATTTGGGACAACTGATTTGCTTTGGTGCACATTCCCAATAAGAGTAGAAGTAGAAAGCTGATTGGTCAGACATGTTCAGGGGGTGGAGCTTACTAATGAGGCAAGCACGCAAAACCACCAACTTGGATATTTACCATAGCAATTGTGTGCTCAGGCAATGAAAAAGCATTTTCCCCTATTTATTTAAGTGAATATCACACTTCTGCATCTTGGATAGCCTTTTTTTTTTAATAAACTTCAGTGGCAGCAACTGGTGATAATAAAAATGCAAGTAATTCACTTGCGCCCACCATCTTGATTCACAGGCATGCCCATTAGAACAACAAATGTGGGTAGCTTCAGATTCCTGCAATCTTGCCAAAAAAATTGTTGAGACAAATGAAAGTTGCTGCCAATTGGCATTAGTGTGCATCAATCCACACTTTATAGCCTCGTATAGACAAGCCCATTGTCCTAGGACTGATACTAACCCAGGAAACCTCTAGAATGTTCTCTGGTGGTTATTCTAGCCTCTGGTTATGCTGTCTCAGAAATTCTATGAGTTTTGGTCCCCAAAAGGAACTTGTCCAAGCTTTGGCTTCAAACTAGAGAATAAGACCCAAGGAATAAAAGTCAACAGTAAACACAGTTTAATGACATATACTGAAATGGTCAGGGGTTCCAGTCTAGCCTGTTAGAACTAGAATTATAAGGCACATTGGTGGTTAATCTTATGATGCTGACTATTGTAGACTACCAGCTGTACTACTCAGTGTTGCTTGGAGAACCGTTCACCATTGTTAATGATTAATTCAACTGCTCAGAAGGATGACTGCCTATCTGTTTGGGTGCTTTAAGATTTCGCACATTGTGCATTAGTCTCAGTTGCCCTTAAGAGACCAGGTTTCTCCTGATTGACCAACAAACATATTTACCTGTGATGTGGTAACAAACAAATTAACAAACAGAAACTTAAGATATATATATATATATATATATATATGTATATATGTATATATATAATTTATTTATATAGTTACAGCAAAACATTTTAAAAGCTCATTTATGAACCCAGTTTGTTTTCCAAAGATGTGTCAAACCACTGAATATGAATAAAAAATTGAAGTGACATGCACACACCCCCAAGTGATTTTCATGTATTCCATGTTGATATTGACCATTCTAGATATACCCTCCAAATTTGATGAAAATTCAGTGAAAAAATCATTGCCTGCCAGGGCCTCCCAAAGTGAATTTCATGCATGCCACATAGCTTATATTTAAAACCAGGCCAACCTAAGCAAACCCTCCAAATTTGGTGAAAATCCATCCAGCCATTTTCATGTGATACAATAACAAACAGATAGAAACTTGCATTTGTTTAGATAAGGAAACAAAAGTACTGTGAATACAGACATTCCACAGTATTTTTCCTGCTATAAAGACCTGTTCTAATATAACAGTAACATGCTAATCAGTGTTAGTTATTAGTTATTTAGTTATTTATACCCCGCTCTTCAGCCACAAGGCTATCAGAGCGGCTTACAAATTGTTTTAAGCAATAGCTATTTACACATCTACATTGCATTAAACAGTTTCCAATGTGTGTTAGCTAATTGCCCCCACAAGCTGGGTACTCATTTTACCAACCTATAACCTACGAAAGGATGGAAGGCTGAGTGAACCTTGGAGCCCGCTGGAATCGAACTTGCAACGTGGTGACTTGCAATACTGGCATTTAACCACTGAGCCACCAGGGCTCCCTGAGACCCTCACAGAGATGACAGGATTGACTTTTCATGCTCTCTGTGTCCTCTTACTGTTCTGATTCTCCGTTGCTAGGGCAGGTGTCTATGGCAAAAGCTTTCAAATAAGTAAAGGTCATAAAGAGTAAATGTCCAAAACAAACAATCTTGACAGTGATTTGTTCCTTCCCAGAAAAGCAGATCCAAAGAAACATCAGACACTAAGGCCCCATTTACATGGTAAAATATTCCCTTAAATAAATTGCTAAGATTTCTAATTGTTCCCACACATCACACCACAGTATCACCTCATTCAGAAGTGGGGTGGGGAGCTCAAAAACTCAAAAGTAGTGTGATAGGGGATTTTGCTACTTTTGCCAACATTTTTTGAAAAGTAGCATGACTTAGCGCACGTTCAATTGTGTGAACTACCATTTCGCTAAGGGCTATGTGAACTACCAGCAATCTTCCCGATACAGTCACAGCAGAGCTGAGCTGTGATTGGTTGGACTGACCACAGAAGGAGTGGACTTGCAAGAGATGGAGGAGCCTCAAAATGAAAAGGTCCAGCCACTGTTGTTTCCAGCCACATAAAAGATCCATCCAGTGCTATACCCATCCCAGTTTGCCCAGCTTTCTGCCTCCTGGCTTGCTTGGCTGCTGGGGTTGAGGAATCCCCAGTTAGCCTTTTCCTGTGTGTGTGTGCGTGTGTGTGTGTTCTTTCCCTCACCCTGCTGAGATCCCGTTTCTGTGTGTGAGAAGAGAGGGGGGGGAGAGTGGGCGAGGGGAAGGGGAGTTTGATGGGGGATTGCTCCTCAGCTGACACTCCCTGCTAAAGGAATAAAAATTAGCAGGCATTCCTCTGGTAATCAGAGGGAAAGGTGCCAGCACTTTCTCTCTCTCTCTGTTTCCCTTCCTCCCTTGCAGTTCTTCTGCATCTTCCCCCAGATGTGCTTGGGAGGCCATGCCCCCCACCTCTGTCTGTGTAAATTGCAAAGCAGAAAACTAAACAGATCAACCGATTTAGCAGTAAATCATGTGAACTATGCAGCACTAGTGCAAAACTGCGATAAAACGCAAACTACCTCAATAAAAACTGCCGTGTAACTGAGCCCTAAAAATCACTTTCTGGTGTAACGTATGAACTGGCAAGGCAATTGCTTTGTCAGTTATGTTTAACTTTCTGGTCAAGATAAAGCATTAAAGAAAGAAAAAAAATAGGGGATATGTTGACCCTGCCAAGCACTTGTCTTTGGCAAGGATCTGAACGTGATGGCTGATATGGAATTGGCAATCTTCTTCTTAACAACATAAAATGTACCAGAGCCAGAAGATGTGGTCTTGAACTGGCTGGGGAGTTCAGCTAGTAGAAATGGAGATAGGGGAAGAGAATCAAAAGCCAAAGGTTGGAGATGTAGCCAGACAGGATACATAGACAGACAGACAGACAGACAGACAGACAGGGTGAAGCTTGATGCCTCTTTATCAGGCTGCCAGGTCCACTGACTTCCCTTGAACCTGTGTATCAGGTGACACCTCAAACACTGATACTATATCCCTCAGCAGGGACAGAAACCATTTCGGAGTGGATGTGTGCGTGATCCCTTAACATCCCCACCCAATGGGCTGTTAGATTTCAGGGCCTGGCCATGCTGTTTAATGTCACTGGCTTCATGGCTAAAGAGCTGACTGTGGCATTCCCGAAGCTGACGCTATGGCTGGGACCTTACATTGCTCTTCCCCTTGGCCATCAGCATCCCTTCCTCACACAGGGATGCTGATGAAGGACCAGTGCTGACTTTCCAGCCAAAGAGCCCCTTCCCCATTTCCTACCCTGTCTCCCTCCTGCCCCATCGCCCTTTTGAGGGATGCCTTTGCCTTATTTAGTCTGGTCTGGCTGGTTGGTTAAAGGTCCAGATTGCTGATAGCACAGGTGGCAAAGCATCAAAGATTGTCTAGCTTCTAGTAGCACAGAGAAAATACTCTGTTGGTTTCTTACATTCTTCCTAGGGATAAGAAGAATGTTGGAAATATTTTTTAACCCACTTCATTTCTATAGGTAAATCCCCATGCACTCTCACTTTTTATGAAAATAGGTGAACTCCTGCAAATTCCCATGTAAAGGGTCTCGTTGCATCTATCTATAACATCATCTCTGAATCACAATATGTTAGAGGTCAATGGGTAAGAGAATCCTGGCAATCAGATCTGAACATTGTCATATCTGATGTCGAATGGGATCATATCTGGTCCTCACCCCCCTACAAATCCAGGTCCGCAGTGGCTAAGGAAACCACTATAAAACTCATAAATAAATGGTACCTCACACCAGTGCAACTCTCCAGAATGGTGCGCACTATGATGACACTATGCTGGAGAGGATGTGGTGCAAGGGGGACATATCTTCATATGTGGATACAATGCAAACTACATTGTATCCACTGCAAACTTTCTGGAATAAAGTCTTGACCTATATCTCAAATATAACTCAACAGCGAATCAGCCTATGCCCAGCTCTCTTATTACGGTCCTTATATTTAGGAAATAACAAGTCTTTGAAACCAGACACCCCCCCGGATCTTGAAGAATGGTAGATCCGGGGGAGGTGTTTTAATGATGGGCATGGAGACGAGCGCAGGGGTTGGCCAGGGCGTGGATACGCCCTGGTCAGGAGGAGTCAGGGGCGGGGCTGAGGCAGGGCCTATTTTACCCTTTGCCGCCCCTGGCTTCCTCCTCTTTTTCCACTGGATCGAAAAGAAGGAGGAACGTCGGTCTACCCTACTTGGTTCAGCCACGAGGGAGAGCTAAGTGGGCTGGGCTGTTATGGGGACTTTTGTCTGATTGGCAGCAGCCCAGCTGTGTGGTTGTTTTATTTCAGTGTAGTTGTGATTGAGTGCTGATGGCTGATTGCTGAATTTGTCTTTTTAAATGGTGTTGGGTAGCCTTTTCTTTGTTCTCTTTGTTTTCGCCACGTGGTCAAACCCCCCCCCCATCTTCCCCTTCTTTTTCTCCAATTCATTTGAACTCTTCATTTGATTATTATTCAATTATTTGAACTTTGAATTGACTTTTATTTAATTATATATTGATTAGTTTGCTGGGATTGCTGGTTGGTTGGTTGTTGGTTTGCCCCCCCCTCTCTCCTCTCCCGGCGCCCTACACCCCCGCAAGGCCGGAGGGTCTATTCAGGGGGTTCCTAGGGTCCTTCTGGGGGGCTCTCATCGCCTTTTTGCCCATCGGTTCTGGGGGTTCCTGGGGCGCTTCTGGGGGGTTCCTGGGGGCTTCCTCCTCCCTCCTCGCCTCGCCCCTCGCCGCTTAGCCTCGCCGCTCGGCCATTTCTACCCGCCAGCGGCTTGCCCCAGTGGCAGCTTGCTTCGCCCCTCGCCTGGGCTAGCCTCCTCTCCAGGCGCCGCTGGGGGGGTTTCCTGGGGGTTCCTCCCTCCCCCTCCCTCCTCGCCTCGCCGCTTAGCCTCGCCGTTCGGCCTTTCCCGCCAGCGGCTAGTGGCTTGCCTGGCCCGATTCCGGGGCTTCCTGCGGGCGCCGTTGGGGGGGTTTTCCTGGGGTTTCCTCCTCCCTCCCCCTCCCTCCTCGCCTCGCCCCTCGCCGCTTAGCCTCGCCGCTCGGCCATTTCTACCCGCCAGCGGCTTGCCCCAGCGGCGGCTTGCATCGCCCCTTGCCTGGGCTAGCAGCGGCACCTCCTCTCCAGGCGCACGGAGGCTTGTCCCGTGGCGGCTTGCCTCTCCCCTCACTTTGGCTAGCAGCGGCGCCTCCTGGGCTAGCAGCGGCACACGGAGGACCAGGTTTGGGGGTTCTGCCCCCCCAAGGCTGCCGGTTAGCCACTCGTGGCCCTGAGCGATCTGGACCCTAGCCTTGGGTGGCGCTGCGCCACGTGGTCGCCCCCCCCAGCTTATCCCTTTGTTCTGCCGGCTGGCTGGAGATCTCTGTGGCACGTGGCGCCCCCCCCCAGCTTATCCCTTTGTTTTGCTGCTTTGCTTTAGATTTCATAGCTTTTCTTTAGAATTCATTGCTTTGCTTTGAATTTCATTGTTTTGCATTTTTGGTTATTATACAGTTTTTTTTTATTTCATTGCTTTGCATTAGATTTTATTGCTTTGCATCTTCAGTTAAGGGCTTAGGATTATTTTCAATTTAATTGGATAGCCTTTCATTGACTTAGTTCATTTACCAGTTTGAGTTAATTTAAGTAATTGATTGTGCCCTTGTTTTCTTCTATTGATTTAATCAGCTTTTTATGAATTGGCTTATTCAATAGTTTGGGTTATTTTACTTGGTTAATTGGTTAATTAATTAATTTCTTCAATTGATTAATTGGTTATTTCTTTATTGATTTAATTGGATCCTTCACTTAATTTTAATTAATTAGCCTTTCATTTAATTGTTCAGTCAATTGGTTCCTTGGTTTGCATTTTACCACTTTTGGTTTCACTGCTTTCTGGTTACCTGCTTAAGTAGGCTGTCCCATGGCACCCAGGAGGAGCAAGAAAGGTGGTAAGGGTAAGGAGCCAGCTGGGCCCGCCCGCCCAGCTGAGCCCACCCGCCCTGGGGACCCTGTTGAAAACATGTTACAACAAATTTTGGACCGCTTACAGGCCTTGGAGGAAGTGCGCCTCCCTAGGCCTCCGAAGCGGCCGGCTAGGGATAATGCTGGGGGTTTATCTGGGGATGTTGCTAATCAACTTCTCGCCCGTATCCAGGCATTGGAGGAACAAGGGGAAGCAACCAACCAAGAGACGCTTGAGGAGGAGGAGTCTCCTGGCGAAGGACCCAGTGGAACGCAACAGCCGGCCACCCTTGCGCAGAGTGAGTTTCCGAATTACACTAACACTATGCCTGCGTGGCCATGGGGCCAGCCTGATCATAACACAGATGCAGGCACGCTTCCATTTGCTAATGCCCCAAGCACTCCGAACAATGGGATGTTCGGTTGGTACCCAGGTTTTCAGGGTAGCGGGCCTGTTCTGCCTATGGGTTCCCCATATGGGGTGAACCCCCTGGGGTCGCCTCCGGCTGGAGGCCAAGCCCCAATGGGCCTTCCTCATATTCCTATTGGCCTGGAGCAGGCCTCTGCACTAGGGGAGCATTTGGCCAGGCCACAAAAGACAAAATTCTGAAGGGGGAATATGTTGACATCTTCTCACTTCTTTTCCGTGAACTGGACAAGAAGGAGAGAGAGGAATTGGATGATAGGGAGAAGGAGAAGATTAAACGGAGACGGGTCGATAGGACATGGTCCAACTGGTTGGCAGGCTTCCTCATTTACGCAGGTGTGGTTTCCCATAGCCAACCCCATAAGTCTTACGCCCTCATAAGATACCTGGACATTATTTACAGGGCCTATGTGGATTTTGCAGGCCCGGCTTGGCTGCAATATGACGAGTCATTTAGGCAAATGGCAGCCTCCTATCCCACATTGAGATGGGACGTGATCAACTCACACCTGTGGTTGCAGATTATGTCCCCTAGCCGCCCCATACTGGGGGAAAGAGCCCAGAGCGGGCATCTGTTGCAGAACGCTCGACCTGGCAGCGTTCCACGCCAATCTCAATCATCGCAGCCGGCGACGCCTAATCGCCGGCTGCTATGCTGGGAGTTCGGGTATAGGGGGGCGTGTTCTCACCGCCCCTGCTCCTTTCGTCATGAGTGCTCCATATGCGGCGGAGGACACTCGTTTCGCAATTGCCCCAAGGGGAAGGGACAATTTGGCAAGGAGCAGCAAGGAGGGAGAAGGGGCCCAAACAACCCAGGCCCAAACAGCCCTGCCTTGCAGGGAAAAGGGGCCCAGCCCAATTAGGTTGGACGTCCTTGCTGCCTGGCTGTGTATTTACCCGGACCAGTCGGCCGCTCAATACCTATGGGACGGTTTTCATGAGGGTTTTCGCATCCCTTATCAAGGGGTGCGCAGGCCTTACATGGCACCCAACCTCAAATCAGTTCATGGTATGGAACATGTGGTCAGGCAAAAAATTCAGAAGGAGGTTGCGGAGGGCCGTGTTTTGGGCCCATTTGTTGACCAGCCCTCCCCCTGCTTGCGTGTCTCGCCTTTGGGCATAGTCCCTAAGAAGACACCGGGCGAGTTTCGACTTATACATCATCTCTCTTACCCGAGGGGACAGTCAATTAATGATTTCATCCCACAGGAATTATGTACTGTTCAGTACACTTCATTCGACGCGGCCATTAAGGTGGTTAGACGGCATGGCCTTGGTGCCGAACTGGCTAAGTGTGACATCAAATCTGCATTTCGCCTATTACCAGTACACCCCGATGATTTCGAGCTGCTGGGCTTCTCATTCGAGGGCTTATATTACATGGACCAGGCTATGCCTATGGGCTGCTCGGTCTCTTGTGCAGCCTTTGAGAAGTTCAGTACCTTTTTGGAATGGGCGGTTAAACATCAAACGGGACATCGTGGGGTGGTGCATTACCTGGATGATTTTCTTTTTGTGGGTAGGTTCAGCTCCGGGGTCTGCCGCTCCCTGATGGAGCAATTCCAAGCCCTTATGGCCGAATTTGGGGTTCCCCTTGCTCAGGAAAAGACTGAGGGCCCGAGTACGCGATTGGCCTTTTTGGGCATCGAAATTGACACGATTGATCAATTCTGTAGGCTCCCCTCGGGTAAGATTGATGATCTTATGAACAGGGTTTCCAATTTTCTGCAGCGTAACAAAGCCACTCTCAAGGAATTTCAGGAACTGATTGGCCACTTGAATTTTGCATGCAAAGTGATTGCTCCGGGTCGAGCTTTCTTACGGCGTCTATGTGACGCCACAGCAGGGATTTCTTTACCACATCACAGGGTTAGGATTACCCGAGAAATCAAATTGGATTTGGACGTCTGGTATAGTTTTCTGCAGCAGTATAATGGTGTGTCCTTTTGGAGGGAGGAGTTACGTTTGGGGGATGCCCTTAAGGTGTCTTCCGATGCTGCGGGATCCATGGGCTTTGGAGTTTACTTTGCCGGCAGATGGTGCGCCGAACGCTGGCCAAGCTCTTGGCTTGGTACGGGCGTCACGGCTGACCTTACCTTTTTGGAGCTTTTCCCTATACTCGTCGCGGTTAAGCTGTGGCCACATGATTTTGCCAATTCCACAGTCCGCTTTTGGTGCGATAACATGGCCACCGTTCACGTGGTCAATTCACTCACTTCCAGGTCCAAAAGGGTCATGACAGTAGTTAGAGCATTTACACTCCAGTGCTTGAAGTATAACATTCTGTTTACGGCATCTCATGTGGCGGGAGTAGACAACGGCATCGCCGATGCTCTCTCCCGTATGCAGATGGATCGCTTCAGGCAATTAGCTCCAGGCGCTGCCGAGATGCCGGACCCGATGCCGGAGGAGTTGTGGGAGCTTGGACTAGAGAAATAGTTAAGGCTATCAGCCTCTCCATCGCCCCCAGCACCAGAAGGGTATATAAGCGAGCTATTCAGGAATTCTTTGAATTTCGGACCTCTGAGCATCTACCTAACTCCTGGCCGGTACCAGTCCCTCACCTTCTTCATTTCTGTGTCTCCCTTAAGGAGAAGGGCCTTGCCCCCCAATCGATCCGATCCAGGCTGGCTGCCTTGGCTTTTTGGAGCAAGGCTCAGGGTTTGCAGGACAACACTTCAGACTTTAGGATCAGGAAGGCACTGGAGGGATGGGCCAGACAACGTGGCAAGGCAACGGACGATAGGCAACCCCTCTCCCCCGCTATTCTTAAGGGCCTTTTCCAGCTATGGCCCAGTCTTTGTACATCTCCATTCGAGGTGGCCTTGCTCCACGCGGTGGCCTTGACGGCCTTTTTCGGCACCTTGCGCATCAGTGAGCTTGTGGTGGCATCCAAAAAGGATAAGGCTGGCCTTGCCCTCAACTTCGGTGACATTACCATGGGTGCCAAGTCGGTTACCATAACGATTAGGCGGTCGAAAACCGACCAGATGGGTAAAGGCTCGAGCATTGTGTTGCGTGAGTGCCACGACAGGTCTCTATGCCCGGTGGTTGCTCTCAGGGAGTATTTGCACTTGCGCCCTCTTCAGCCGGGACCCCTCTTTTGCCACGCTGATGGGTCTCCTCTCACAAGGTATCAATTTTGGGCTGTCACAAACAAAGCCCTAGCGCGCCTGGGTTTGGGTGGAGTGCGTTTCTGCTCACACTCCTTTAGAATTGGGGCAGCTTCCACGGCCGCCGCAATGGGAATGAAGCCAGAGGCCATCAAGAGGTTGGGGCACTGGAAATCAGCTGCTTACAAGGGCTATGTCCGTCCGATTTGCAATTGACTTGGTCTGTGGTCTTCTCCTGTGATTGTCTGTGCTTTCTCTTCCAGATTTGAGATACCGGGTACTGATTTGTGGCCACAGCTTTGTGTATTGGGCGGCACGTCACGCCAGGAGGAGCCATTTGGGTCCGCAGCTGGGACTCGGAGACACCGCCTCTTTCGAATGGCTTGGCAAACGGGGTTTGAGGTGGAATGGTCTAATCTCTTTGCTGTTTCAGGAGCGGCGTGGCCCTCCCCCGCATGTCCTGGTGATCCATCTCGGAGGCAACGATTTGGGCCTCTTGAAAGGCCGAGCTTTGGCACTCCAGGCTCTTGCTGACATGCGACGGATTAAGGCGGCGTGGCCGCAGGTCGTTTTGATTTGGTCTGATATCATTCCACGTCTCTCTTACCCAGGCGAAGGCCCTCCTAAGTTGTTGGATATTGCCCGCAGGAAAGTAAACAAAGCCGTGCATAAGGCCATGGATGCGGGCCTTGGCCATTTCATCCAGTACCCAGGCATTTCATATAAACGCCCGGAATTGTATAGGGTTGACGGGGTCCACTTATCAGACATGGGGATCCAGCTGTTTCTTGAGGGTATGCAGGAAGGGGTGAGGGCCGTCTTGGCCTCCCGTGTGGGGGATAGGGGCTAAGTCGACACTTGCCCCTATCTGTGGCTGGGAGTGGGGGAGATAATGATATGGCGTTCACCTATGGCAACCTCGAATTGAGTGGAAGGGTAGCCCTCACTGAACTGCACCGGAATCCGAATGGATGGGGTGCAGCAAGGTAGGCTACCCTTAGGGCCAGCTTCGGGTTACGATCCTTCAGAAGCCACTCGGCTTAAGGATTGCATCCTGGGGCAGGGCCCTCCAGCAGATGGCGCCCAAAGGGGACCCCGGATGTTACCGGGATCCCCATTGGGGCTCAGGTGAGTCGCCCAGGGACTCTGGGGGTTAGGTCAGTTGTGACCAACTGCCTAGATGCCCCCGCAAGGGATCTCCCCCTTTCATACATTGGCGTACCCCAAGAAAGCTACATAAATAGGAAAATTATCAATAAAGTGGCCCATATTTCAACCCAATCTTCTGTGTCTGGTCTCGTTATTTCATGCGTCAATCATTAACAGACACCCCCCCGGATCTTGAAGAATGGTAGATCCGGGGGAGGTGTTTTAATGATGGGCATGGAGATGAGCGCAGGGGTTGGCCAGGGCGTGGATACGCCCTGGTCAGGAGGAGTCAGGGGCGGGGCTGAGGCAGGGCCTATTTTACCCTTTGCCGCCCCTGGCTTCCTCCTCTTTTTCCACTGGATCGAAAACCCACCCACCCGCCTCTGCCACAGTATGAGATTTCTGGTCGCGTCATGGGACGGGTAGGAATTTTTACCTACCCTTTTCCGGGGGGTGTTTCGCCTACCCCATACTGTCGCTTGGGACTTTGACAATTGGCTCAGGGTGTGGTTTCTTAAATAGGTGGTCACTTGCTGGGAGTGGGGGAGATAATGATATGGCGTTCACCTATGGCAACCTCGAAT
The DNA here is from genome assembly GCA_030847615.1 of Gambelia wislizenii. Classification (NCBI taxonomy): domain Eukaryota; kingdom Metazoa; phylum Chordata; class Lepidosauria; order Squamata; family Crotaphytidae; genus Gambelia; species Gambelia wislizenii. Next base: position 52,896,229 of record JAUMIR010000003.1, on the reverse strand, counting down.
TGAGTGGAAGGGTAGCCCTCACTGAACTGCACCGGAATCCGAATGGATGGGGTGCAGCAAGGTAGGCTACCCTTAGGGCCGGCTTCGGGTTGCGATCCTTCAGAAGCCACTCGGCTTAAGGATTGCATCCTGGGGCAGGGCCCTCCAGCGGATGGCGCCCAAAGGGAACCCCGGATGTTACCGGGATCCCCTTTGGGGCTCAGGTGAGTCGCCCAGGGACTCTAGGGGTTAGGTCAGTTGTGACCAACTGCCTAGATGCCCCCGCAAGGGATCTCCCCCTTTCATACATTGGCGTACCCCAAGAAAGCTACATAAATAGGAAAATTATCAATAAAGTGGCCCATATTTCAACTCAATCTTCTGTGTCTGGTCTCGTTATTTCATGCGTCAATCATTAACAGACACCCCCCCCCCGGATCTTGAAGAATGGTAGATCCGGGGGAGGTGTTTTAATGATGGGCATGGAGACGAGCGCAGGGGTTGGCCAGGGCGTGAATACGCCCTGGTCAGGAGGAGTCAGGGGCGGGGCTGAGGCAGGGCCTATTTTACCCTTTGCCGCCCCTGGCTTCCTCCTCTTTTCTGGCGTTCACCTATGGCAACCTCGAATTGAGTGGAAGGGTAGCCCTCACTGAACTGCACCGGAATCCGAATGGATGGGGTGCAGCAAGGTAGGCTACCCTTAGGGCCGGCTTCGGGTTGCGATCCTTCAGAAGCCACTCGGCTTAAGGATTGCATCCTGGGGCAGGGCCCTCCAGCGGATGGCGCCCAAAGGGAACCCCGGATGTTACCGGGATCCACATTGGGGCTCAGGTGAGTCGCCCAGGGACTCTGGGGGTTAGGTCAGTTGTGACCAACTGCCTAGATGCCCCTGCAAGGGATCTCCCCCTTTCATACATTGGCGTACCCCAAGAAAGCTACATAAATAGGAAAATTATCAATAAAGTGGCCCATATTTCAACCCAATCTTCTGTGTCTGGTCTCGTTATTTCATGCGTCAATCATTAACAGACACCCCCCCGGATCTTGAAGAATGGTAGATCCGGGGGAGGTGTTTTAATGATGGGCATGGAGACGAGCGCAGGGGTTGGCCAGGGCGTGGATACGCCCTGGTCAGGAGGAGTCAGGGGCAGGGCTGAGGCAGGGCCTATTTTACCCTTTGCCGCCCCTGGCTTCCTCCTCTTTTTCCACTGGATCGAAAACCCACCCACCCGCCTCTGCCACAGTATGAGATTTCTGGTCGCGTCATGGGACGGGTAGGAATTTTTACCTACCCTTTTCCGGGGGGTGTTTCGCCTACCCCATACTGTCGCTTGGGACTTTGACAATTGGCTCAGGGTGTGGTTTCTTAAATAGGTGGTCACTTGCTGGGAGTGGGGGAGATAATGATATGGCGTTCACCTATGGCAACCTCGAATTGAGTGGAAGGGTAGCCCTCACTGAACTGCACCGGAATCCGAATGGATGGGGTGCAGCAAGGTAGGCTACCCTTAGGGCCGGCTTCGGGTTACGATCCTTCAGAAGCCACTCGGCTTAAGGATTGCATCCTGGGGCAGGGCTCTCCAGCAGACGGCGCCCAAAGGGAACCCCGGATGTTACCGGGATCCCCATTGGGGCTCAGGTGAGTCGCCCAGGGACTCTGGGGGTTAGGTCAGTTGTGACCAACTGCCTAGATGCCCCCGCAAGGGATCTCCCCCTTTCATACATTGGCGTACCCCAAGAAAGCTACATAAATAGGAAAATTATCAATAAAGTGGCCCATATTTCAACCCAATCTTCTGTGTCTGGTCTCGTTATTTCATGCGTCAATCATTAAATAGAAAACTCATTGCATTTTTATTGACAGCTGCCAGAACAGAAGTAGCCGAAAACTGGGCATTTTACCATTGAGGGGTGGTGGGGGAAAGTATGGGCTTCCTGGTTGTCGGAAAAATTGTCTTATTCTATTAGAAGCTGTAATGGAAACACAAAGACAGGTTTATTTCAAGAGGACTGGTTTATTTTGATTGAATATGTTTCGAACAATGCACAGTGCCTTTTACCACCAAGCAACCAATGCCATTTACGGAAAGATCTGCTACTGACTCTTTCTTTTTCTTTTAGGAAATACTGGTGAGATTTGTAAGGATGCTTTAGCATCACATACCTACTTCAGTGTAGAGTACTCAGGACTCAGTACTGGGCACACTTACACCTCATCAATGCACAGCAGTGTACCTTAACAGCTTTGGGCACACAAAACTTGTATCTGCAGTCCCTGCTGCTGCCATGAGGAACTGTTTCCCATAAAGTAGTACAGGGAGTATAAACTATTCCTAGGATGAACCACTTCTGTCTGCAGATAGGATATGACTTGACTGGATGCTTCTCTGTCAGGGGCGGGGGGGGTGTCTCTACATAAAAAGGTAATTTGTGGGGAAGAAGGCTAGACTTGAATCCCATTCTCTGCTATATAGTTCTCTATGTGAAGGTGTTTTTTTTTTTAATCCCTTTCCTGGTAAGGAAAGCACTTAATTATGTGACCATGTGCCCATAGGAATGTTTGGTACTGGGATTAAGCTGAGTGTAGCAGTGCAATATGAACTTTTAGAGCAATTGCTCCAAAAACTAGATTAATTACTCAGGATGCTCTTGTAAATTAAAAAGGGAAAGCTTACCTTTATTGTCTTGGGAAATCCATATTGGAATAGGAAAAGAAATAAACAAAAGAAGTTGACCTATATTTGATTACAAGTGCTTCTGAAGGCTGGCTCTCATAGATGGGAGTAAGCTAGCAGCCATTATTGGGGTTGGAGCCCTATGACTGCTCTCTTCCCAAGCCAAGGGAATAAAGAGGCTAATGTTGAAGAAGGAAGACGTGACCTCAACAGATAAGAAGGAAGAAAAAGGACTGAGTACATAGACTAAAGAAAGATACAGAGAGTCATAAGCTTGCAAGCATTATCCAGCCCTCCTTTCCTACTAATTCCTGCATACAAGGGTTGATGCCTCTTTGCTTCTGATAGTGCCCACATGCTATGTGAAGCTGGTACAGCCAGACACAGGCTTACCACCTCAACATCAGTTTTTAACAGCCAAGGGAACCAGTTGTGAAATAAATAAATAAATAAAAATAATAATTTATATCCCAGATGGTATGGTGCAGATGCAACCAGAGCTGACACTTCTCCGATCACTGTGCATGCATTGGCAGACTAATTATTGCTTTCTGAGGCTAGTATCCCACAGTTCAGTTACACACTGGCTATACAGGGGTTGTCCACCAATGAATCATGAAACATTGGAAGGACTGATCAGTTTAAATCAAGGTGAAATTGACTTGGTGTTTGAATGTCAAACTAATTCCAGTGCCAGACTATTACATAAAAAAATATTCAAATGGGATCACTCTGACCTTATCTACAGGGCATTAGTAGTTCACCTGATATCTCTTGTCAATGGTGAGTCTCCAGCCAGCTGTCCTTATTGTGTTTCGGCAAGTCTCAAGCTTGTTTGATAACCTTTGGACTAAACAACTGGCACAGCTTGTGCTGTTCCTTCATGCTACTATGACTGAAGTGAGATTGTGTCAACACTGTGGTAGGAGAAATTGCTAATGTTTAACATTTTATTTTCTGGTTTCATGTGAAATTGGGAAGACTACTAATGATGCTTCAGAAGAATTTGCATAGCCATAAGATTTCCAGAACAAGAAAAGTTCTCTTGCATTGATCTACCTGCAGATACCACATGGCCTTATTGCATGTCAAGGTTATTCTTTTCCAGTGTAGACACATTTACCATACACTGTTCATGCATTACCTCAGCTTCTGATTTTCTGCGATTGGGTTGGAAGTAGCTCATTACAAACTACTAGTTACTTATCATTCATTCCCTTCCCAATAAATAAGTTATAACTACTTTACATTATAATGATAACATAGCAAAGAATACCTTTCTACCTTTTGCAGTGCAACTTGTACATTTAATAACTTTTATAGTTATTACCTCACTAAATAATACAGGAGATATAGGAGGAATAGCATATGATTTAAGTGCTGGATCAGACTGCACCTTGTGCTGTTGCCTCATGTTCTTTTGTGCTTGCTGACAGGGAAAGTGTGTGCTTTCTACCACAGGTCAATACTCTGTAGTATTCAGATTTCCTCCTGTCCCAAAAGCAACTTATTTATTTTTATTTTTTTATTTTATTTATGTACCAAGGTTAGTGTGTTATTATCCATTTATAGGTTATATCCCCCCAGTCAGCAATATGAAGAGAAAAATCAATCCATCTTATAGATGATGAATGAAGGTGATACTGTATGGGTTGAACCCAACTGTCTTCAAACACCACACACACGCACACACACACACATATGAAATCCACAAACAATTGTCAATTGATTATTTATTGGTTACATTTGTATCTTGCCATTTTCCCAATGAACTGAAGGTGGTATACTTAGCTCACCCTTCCCACTTTATCCTCACACCAACTGAAAACAATCTATAAAACTAAAGCTGTTATGATTCATGAAAAGAGGTGTTTTTTTTTTTGAAAAAAATCAACAAGGCAGCATACCATTAAAAGCCCATCACAACCAGTTTCTAAAAACCTGACAGAATACAAATGTTTTTACTTGATGGAAGAAAGAGAGCGAGGAGGATGCCATCTTAGCCATCCTTGAGGGGGAGTTCTAAAGTATAGAAGCAGCCACCAAGAAGTCCTTCTCCCTTGTTTCCACAAAATGTGCTGGGAAAGGTAGTGGGACAGAGAAAAGGGCCTCTCCCGAAGAATTTAGAGCTAGAACAGGCCATATGGGGAGATGCAGTCTTTAAAATAGCCTACATATCAGTCATATTGGGCTGTGAACATTCAGAGCTGGTCTAGACGAGGGAATAAAATGTGGATTGATTGGTGTGAACCTACGCCAATTTGCAGTAGCTTTCATCTGTCTCTATTATTATTATTATTATTATTATTATTATTATTTTGCATGGTTGCTGGTGTGTGAAGCTATGTTTGCTGTTCACATGGAGGCATGCCAGCAAATGATGATGGTGGGTATAAATGAATTACTTGCAGTTCTATACTCCTCAATTTGCCCATGACAAACAGCATTTTAAAAAAATCAAAACACCAAATCCAAGGTGCAGAAGAGTGATCTGCTTATGGAATGGGGAAAAAAAAGAAAGGATGTTTCGTCGCCTCAGCACACAATCACTTTGGTAACAATCCAACATGGAGGTTCCGGATGCTGCCTTCATAGCAAGCTCTGCCCTCCATGCACATCCCACCAATCAGCTATCCTCTTCAGGAATGCACTGTGCTTTGATTTAGTTGTCTTAACCTGTGGGAGTGCACATTTCCCAAGCAGTTTTTTAAAAACTTGTTTCCCTAAATTTTGCTCCCCCTCCCTCCAAAAATGACAGAACACTGCAGGATCCCATTTGGACACATGCGATAACCCTTGGATTCTATGAGAATTTATTCCACTGCCTGGACTACCCCTCAGATAGTATCAGCAGGACCAGTCCTACAATGTCCACCTCACTGCCTATGCAGCATCATTTCTGAACAGGAATGGGCTGTATGTAGCCTGCTAGGACTGTGTGTACACTGAAACAAGTAGGACTTCCCTCTATACCCCAGTGTTTCAAATTCGCAGTGAAGGTACTACCTAGAAAATATATAAAAACCTTCTTCTGGCCCACCCTTTTCTTCTGGAAGTGAAAGAGATGTTTTGCCTTGCACACTGACAGGGCTCTATGGTTGAAGAGGGACTCTGGTGCTGTCTGGCACCATAGAGACCTTCCACAAATGCCATCATTACAGTAGCAGGAAAACCAGCAGTAGAGGACTTGGGGGTTCCTGATAGGACCAATGAAATGCTTGAAATTGCCCATCCCTGTTCTGGGATAATACAATGCCAGAACTGATGTCTGGGAAAAGCTAAACAGCTGTTTGTTGCATTTACCAGCAAATATCCATCCTCTTATAGGGCTGCCACGCCCATCTCCCCATCCTAGTGCCTCTCCATTTTCTGCAGTTTCGAATGTAATGGCTGTTTCTGCCTCGTCCTTTTCTCTCTCTCTCTTTTATTATTCCTGCTACTTCGTTTATTGATTTTAAACGTCATTACCCACTTTGGATATTTTATGAAAAGGCAGGACACAAGTGTTCATTTAAAAAAAATAATAATAATAATATGTAGATAATAAATAAATAAGGATGTAGGAACCACACCAACATTGTCGAAAATGCCATTCTTTTTGGAATTACAGACCTATCCTATTTGGTCTAGAGTAGGCTGGAGTGGGGGAGGAAACAAAGCAGATGCATATGAAGAGTGAAAATGGAAATGGAATGACAGTTCACAATGTTATTTCCCAGGTGATGTATCAGTTATTATTTTCTTTCGTGAATGACTAATGCATCAGTAGCAGCTGTTGCTGCTGTTGCTGACAGGACCTGCAGTCGTATTAGGATCTCCAAAACAACATGCTGCATGAATTTCAAAATGTCAAGAAATTTAACAAATGTGAAAGGTTAAAGTACATGTCAGAGACTTAAAATCTTAAATATTCCTTACTACCACAAGTAAGGACAAGTATTGCTTTGCAATAACTGTTTGGATTTTACCATTATTTTGTATATGTATATAAACATGAACGGGTGGTTGTATTTGGATAAATTATAACAAAACCTATCCTTTGGAAACCATCATACCAGATTGATCAGCAGCCCTTTTCAGACAAACAATCAATGAGGAATGTATTGGAAGGGGAAAATAGCACCAATCCCCAAGATCTATATGCTTTGTAGACTTCATGAACAAATCCTAGGTGAATACAAATGAATGGAATAAACAATTATGTGGGCAAGCCTGCCCAGGTACATATGTGGTAATCTCTCTCTCAATCTCTCTTTCTATGTGTGTGTGCGCGCATGCAGACATGCGAAAAATGTATACTCTGCATTTTTTGCCCCCATAGAAATCCTTGATTTTTTACCTGTGCTTTTATTTCTTTCCCTTTTTTTGTTTTTGTTTTTTTGGGTGAGTGTGTGTGTGTGTGTTTGCTCTTGCCAGTAGACTTTAACCAGCAGAAGAGTTCTGCTGCCAGATTGCTCTGTTAGCAGATCTCTGGGATGAGCTGGCAGAAGACGGGAGAGGCTGCCCGCAAAGCCACTAGGGAGAGAAAGAATATTTTTTTAAAAAAAAAATTAAAATGAAAAAAAAAACAGTTTTCTTGAGTGTTGGGAAACTCTGATGAGAAGAATCCAAAGATCCAAGAGAATCTTTGCAGTTTGGAGCTTAATCTGTATAGAAAATTCACATGGTGTTATTTGTGCAGAAAATGGCATTTTCTACACAATAAAGAAGTTCCCTGTGCAGAAGAAAATGATATTTTCTGCTCAGGAAACCTCTTTTCTGCATGCACAGAATTAGTCCTAAACTGGAAAGAGTATTTGAAAACAACATAGTTCTTGACAACTTTCTTGCAGAGGGGGGGGGGGAATGGTGAAAGTATTCAGCCTTGCCTGTGAGGACATAATTTATGAAGATTTACATCTCTAAGAACAGCAGAAGAGGCTGTTGCCTTATCCAAACCTTCTACAAGTGGTGCATCTTTGAGTTAGGAATGCACTTTTTATAGTTTTTATTTAATTATTATCGAGATTGGCTGCTCTGTGTCATTTTTTTATTTTTTTATTTTTTATTTTTTTGCAAAAAAGATGGGATACATTAAATAAATATATAACTAGGAATAAAGTAGACCTGGGGGAGTGAGATTTAATGTCCGTGTCAACTGAGTATAAAACAGAATAGAAGCAAAGCCCTCTTGTGAACCATAAAAATAAACTTCCCAGACTCATAGTATGTCCTGCTGTCAAAAAACAGAACAAGGCTTGGTGATTTGTGACTTATATGGCAATTGCTTAATTCTTGATCCCATATGGTGAAACCCCAGGGATACAATGCATATACATGGCTTTCCATTCCTAAATTATTCATAACCTCTTGCATAAGTGTGAGAACCTACCTCTTCTAGTACAGTGGGCCCTCCATATTTGATGGGGTTTTGTTCCAGGAACTCCATAGATACAAAAATCCATGGACGCTTAAGTCCCATTATATACAATGGCATAGTAAAATGGTGTCCCTTATATAAAATGGCAAAATCAAGACTTGCTTTTTGGATTTTTTGGGGGAAGCAGGGGGATATTTTCAAGCTGTGGATGATGGAATCTGTGGATGCAGAATCCATGGCTACAAAGGGCTGACTGTGCTTGCTGATCCCCCCCATCACAGTGTTATGTCAGCCCACTATGTAAAAACATTAACTAGTTGTCCATTCAGAAAATTCCAGCTTTCTCAAAATAGCATATCTGGATTTCAGAACAAATGTCTTAAGCATGCAATGTCATGAGTCAGTGGGGTGGGATCAGCCACAGAAATATCAATTTTACACATCATGACTGTCCAAACTCACCCATGGCTAATTTCAGAGCCTTTCTAATAGGGCTAATATCTGCATGTAGATTCAGTGGGACTTGCTGTTGGAAGGGATGGGAAACAACTAGAGGAGGCAATGGGGAATAATAGAAGCTGAAGTCCAGTAACATTTGGGATGGGTCACATGTTACTCATGGTTCCTATTGCAATCTCTAAATTACAACCCTCCATCTACAGATACATTCATTTTTTCCTTTGATACAATAGAACTTAATTCCAAACCACTGTGTCTAGGATTATAGCATAAAACTATTGCTTTCACAGAATTATTACCTAGCTCCATGCATATTACTTTTCTGTCTCTTTTGGGAGTTGCAAGTGGAATAACAAAATAATAATTGAAATTATATAAATTATGGTTAGTGTTGTTAGAGTAAGCAGTTGTTTTCCTCTGCCTTATGTGAAAGACAGTTATTAGGAAAAATAATCATCCCTGCTCTTGTCTTTGCAATGAAAAAAAAATGAGGCTTTCCATATAAACAGTAAATCTCACTTTGCATTCACAGTCTGTGTAGGAGGGCAAATAGTCACAGTCTGTCAGCATGCTGCAGATCTTTTTTTAGAAATACTGACTTTCATTTATTTATTTTTCATTAGGTGAGAACTTCCTGTTAGAAAATGTGTAACAGAATCTAAAGTCTGCTTGGTAAAATGTACAAAAATATAAGACTATTCCGATGCCACAGGAAGATCATTCAAGCAGAGTTATATCTCAGCCAGTTTGGAGCATTTGGGGGCAATTTTTTAAAAAAGAAATTGCAATCCCCCCACCCCCGGAATCCAGTCTTGGTGGAAATGCCCTCTACACCCTCTAAAGGACAATTGGGGGCATATTGGAGCAAAAACAAAAAAATGACCTCTGGGAGGTGCAAAAATGACCCTGAGAGCCATACGCAGCCTACATGCTGCACTGCGCCTACCCTTGGCCTACATGAAAGTCAGCTCCATTGTGTTCATTGGATTTACTCCTTGGTAACTGTGTCTAGAATTACAACTGTAGACTGGAAAGTGGAAGACATAGTTTCAGGTGTCCCCACAAAAACCTGGACTGAACCCTAATCCTAAATGATTCTGTCCAGGACCTGAGATATGTGGTTGAACAAATTGGAAACAAAGAACATCAAGCTACCAAATTTAATCTAAATATAAGTGAAAAAGTACCAGGGAATGTGTCATATTACACTTCAAATGTGGAATATCTAAAATGTTAAAAGAAAAGAATTGAAAGGAAAAGTCAGATGTCTCAAAAATGTTTGCCTAAAACCACGATATTAGTGCTTAATTTATATTGGTTTAATATCTTTTTATGGGGGAGGGTGGGGTGGGTGGTGTTTAGGGATTTTAATCTGTATTTGTATTTTAATTTTTGTAAGCCACCCTGATTGTTTTTAACAGAGGGGCAGGGTATAAATAAATATTATTATTATTATTGAAACCACAATACTGGAGGCTCGAGCTGGAATGTATACCATAGGTCAGGAAAGGTAGTTCAAAGGCCAAGGACCATTTTATACTACACAGTTATAGTGCTGTGATCCCACTTTAACTGCCATGCAAGCTTATAACATGAGGAAGTTAAAACAGAAGTGCAGCCAGATTGTTTTGTCTTCCATTCTGCCTTACCACATGATGTCAAGTTCTTTAGTAGTTCTTCAGTTCTGCTCCCATGGGAGATGGCTGTAAAAGTGAGTCTTCTTCCTATCAGATTTTTCCAGTTAGAAAAAAGACTTGCTTTTTCAGCCATCTCCCACAGGACCAGAAATGAAGAACCAGAACATCATGTGGTAAGAAACAATGGAAGATGAAACAATCCACCTGCACTTTGCTTTACTTCGTTGTGTGATAAGCCTTATGGTTGCAGTTTTTGGACTCCTGGGGTTTGTAGTTTGGTGAGGCATTGGAGCTCTCTAGCTGAGAATTCTAAACCCCCTAAACTGCAGCTCCCAGGATTCCATAGGATGAAACCATGGCAGTTAAAATGGAATCACAATGCTATAATTGTGTAGTATGAAAAAAAATGTAATCAACATGGCTAACAAGGAATAAGAAGGAAGCTAACATAGAAGGAAAGAAACTTCCTTCAGAAACTGGCTGTCCTGTCCAGATTAGTTGAAGAAAAGGGACACAAACACATACAAAAGAAATGCATGGAGATAACTAATGATGCAACAAAAAAAAGAATATGACTGAGGATCACATAGTTAACTGCATCAAAACCATCAGTAAATATATATATTTTACCTACAATGTGCAAGCCTGCTAGGGAGGCAGTTGGACTACTGGAAGATGATAAAATTAAATGAATACTAAAGGAGGATAAAGAGATTTCAAAGAAGATGAATGATCTCCCCACTCTCCTCAATTTTTCTTCATTTGCTAAAGCTATAAGGCAGATATATGTCTCTGAACTGATATTTCCAGGAGGAGAAAATAAGTTGCTGAGGCAAACAGTGGAGATTAGAGACCTTTTATTTACTTTACCAACAAATGAAAACCAAACAAATACCAAGGTCCAGGAGCCCTTTCATACTACACAATTATAGGGCTATGATTCCACTTCAACTGCAACGGTTCCATCCTGAAGAATCCTAGGATTTGTAGTTTTGGAAGGGTATAGAATTCTCACCCAGAAAGCTCCTCTAGTGCCTCTCAAAACTACAAGCCCCAAAATTCCATAGGATGAAGACTTGGCAGTTAAAGCAAAACTATAGTGCTATAATAATCTAGTGTGAAAGCTCCTCAGATAGTATCTCTCTAAGAGCTCTTGAAAAACACAAAAGTAAAATTACTGATCTGCTTCAAATAACATGTTCCTAAGATCAGCCTCCATAGCAGAGGATGGGGGGATGGGGTGTCAATAAGAGACCATTAAAAATCAAAATTATGGGATTTTGCTGTTTCAGATAAACAAACAAATTGGCTAAAAGGAAATTCAATTCAATCTTACTTTCATACCCTGCAGCGTTTTATAGAGTACATTAAAATAAGAAAAGGAGACAGCGCAATCATAGGATTTGATATTTAAGAATAAATTCTTTTCTGTGTTGTAGAAAAGAACACTCGTATATATGTAAAAGGTGAAAGTTAGGGAGGAGTAATTCTATGATAAAATTAACAATCTGCAGTGAGTGATGTACGGGACGTTGAGTTGGTGGGTAGGATGGGAAAGAAGGATATTTGATATGTTAGCTGTCTTTGTTACTATGGAATTGTCTTTGGTATGTATTATGTGTTATCAGCTTTGGGGGCGTTGTTTTTGGGTTTTTGTTGCTGTTATTGATTTTGTCAAATAACGAAAATCATTTTAAATTTTAAAAAAACACAGTTAAAAAAGAGATCCAAGAAATAACAGGCTGTTTAGCATAAGGTCTGTTCTGGCTAAGCTGGTGATAAGTAACACTGAAAATAAAATTATCAAGCATACAGAAGGTTAAGTCCTGTCTCACTAATCTTTGAGAGTTATTTGAAAGTATCAGTAAACATGTGGACTGAGGTGATGGAGACACTGGGCTTGTCTATATGAGGCAATAAAATGTGCACTGATGCACAGTAACACCAATTCACAGCAGCGTCCATTTGTCTCCATGGTTTTTTGGTAAGATTGTAGGCATGTGAAGCTATTCACATTTGCTGTTCAAATGGGCATACCTGCAAACCAAGATGACAGGAGTGAGTGAATTACTCGTGTTTTTATTCTCCCCGAATGGCCACTGCCAAACAGTATTTTTTTTATATATAAGCCCACTAAATCGAAGGTGTGGAAGTGCGATTTTTTGCATTAATAAACAACAACACCCCCCAAAAAAGACTGTTTTGTCTCTTCAACACAGAATCACTATGGTGAAAATCCAACATCACGGTTCTGAGCACTGTTTTACCAGCAAGCTGTGCCCCCCGCCCCCAACACACACATCTGACCAATCAGATTTCCACTTCGGGAATGAGCAGCAATGCGATTCAGTTGTCCTAATGAGCAGAAGTGTGCATTTCCCCTTCAATTTTTAGAAAACTTGGGGAAAGTCCCAAAATCTTTTCTAGTGTAGTTTTTGTCAGTTTTGCCCCCCCTCCTTCTGAATATCATGATTCAACGTGGTATCTCATTAGGACAAATGGAATTCTCCTCCAATTCCATAAGGAGTTTTTTCAATGTGTAGACAACCCCAGAATTTATATGGACTTCTGACAAGACCTTTTGACAAAGTTCCTCACACAATACACCTGAGGAAGCTTAACAGATATGGAATAAAAGGAGACATCCTCTTATGGATTGACATTCGGTGAAAGAACAGAAAGCAGACAGTTGGAATCCTACAATCTTAGAGCTGGAAGGGACTGAAAGGGCCATTTAGTCCATACTGAAAAACACTACTTAAGCACTCCTGAATGATGTGCTTGGAATGAATATTCTCCTGGAATGAATTGTTAGTACTCACAATGGAAGGATGCGTACAGTCATTTGGTGATCTGGTGTTTCTGGAATTGTTATTAAATGACCTTAGGGTTAGGGGTTTAGTAGTGAGGTGGTCAAGTTTGCTGACATCATTTTTTTTTTTTGAGGCAGTTAGAACAAGAACAAGAACAAGAGCAACAACAGGACTATATAGGTGATCTGCTGAGAGTTTCTTGAGTGTGTGTATAAATTTATGTGATATAACAAGCTTCTTGTTAGGCATTTGAGAAGCCCCAGCAATTTGTGGAATAAAAAGTGAGGTAGACATATGGGTCTGATCTTCATTTCCTGACTCTCATTTGTCTGCCTTGTTTTGACATTCGCTCTTGATGCCAAGCTTCACAGTGGCATTTAGGCAGCAAATCAAATTAGAGTCTATGAACAGGTGCAAATGCATTAGAGTGGAGTGATGTGCCTCTCGTTTTTGAAAACGAGCAGATGAGACCAAAGTAAGGTTGTTCACACTCACAAAGAATAAAACAGAAACCTTCCTTTGCTCATAGATCTCAGGCAGGGACAGTGTAGATGCTGGGAACATTCAGTGGCAGATGTTGAAAAGCTGAGAATGCTAGAATCAATATGTATTTATCAGCTATTGGATCTTAAATGTCATATAAACAGATGGTTCAGAAATGTGGAGCCCAATGTGAGAGTGGACTGATAAAAACTCAGTGTAAGGGAAAGAGAGATTGAGGGAGAGAAAGGTGGGAAAGACAGGGGCGGAGTGGGGAAAATTTGTATCAACAAAACAAGGTATTAACAGGTTTGATCAGTTGGAAATCGGTATGCTTTCTTCTAATTTTATTTATTCATTCTCTTTTCTCCCAGTGTGGGAACCCAGGCAGCATATCTCTCTCTGGCTTTTCTTCGCAAACGAAGATTCAGGAAGGACTCATCCCGCGCTTTCTGCAAGCGCGCTGATGACTAAAAAGGCCAATCCGAGATAAACAAGTCCGGTTGCAAAAAGCACAGCAGAAGGTCTCCTTGGGTGATGTTTCTGGGTTGTGATTCTTTCTGCGTTGTCGTTTCTCTTCAAGACTTGTTCGTCGTGAGTTCTCAAATAAGGCTGCAGCATTGTGGATAGTGCGTCTCCATGCCTCCCGATGTGAGGCCAGGGCGGACCACTGTTGGTGATCAATTTGGCCAAGCCTGAGATGTTGTTTCAGGGAGTCTTTGTATCGCTTTTTTGGAGCGCCCCTCTTACGCTGACCCGTGGCGAGTTCACCGTAGAGTAGTATTTTTGGGAGGCGATGGTCCTCCATCCTAGAAACGTGCCCTGCCCAGCGCAGCTGTGTTCTCAATATCATGGCCTCAATGCTGGTGATCCCTGCTTGCTCAAGGACAGCAACATTCGTCACATAGTCAGTCCAGTGTATATTTAGGATTGTGCGTAGACAGCGCTGATGAAAGCGCTCGAGGAGTCGTAGGTGGTGGCGATAGGTGACCCATGTTTCAGATCCATAAAGGGCAGATTAAAACTTAATACACAGATAACCACATTTCTGATGGTCAAACTGTAGGTGCCATTGTTTAGGTAGCAAAAATAGGACCACAAGAGGGAAATAGGAGCAGGCTTGACAGAACTCCTTCCAGAAGTAAAAAATAAAAAAATAGGAGGCAGAAATCTAAGGAAACTCTGAGACTCAGAACACTTGGTTACTTTCATGTTCCATGTTTGCTGAAGGGGGACTGGGGAGGGCAGTAAATAAAATGGGGTGAGTGGAATTGTACAGCACACACCAAGGACAGCTCCTGTGTTCAGTATTTTCTGATGGAAAAGAAAGAGAGATAGAAGGGAGGAGGAGTTCCCTAGCAGCAGCAAAGTGGAAAGTGGCATCTTCTGAAGCGTGTTAGCCCAGCCAACACAGAACTTCTTGTGAGAGTTCATAGAATCATAGAGTTGGAAGAGACCACAAGGTTCATCTAGCCCAACCCCCTGCCATGCTGGAATACACAAGCAAAGCACTCCCGACAGATAGCCATCCAGCCTCTGTTTAAAAATCTCCATAGGAGACTCCAACACACTCCAAGGCAGTGTGTTCCACTGTCGAACAGCTTTTACCATCAGGAAATTCTTCTTAATGTCTAGGTGGAATCTCTTTTCCTGCAATTTGAATCCATTGTTCTGTGTCCTGGGGCTTGTCTAGATGGGCAATTTACCCATCTTACCCCTATCTTAGAGCCCTGCAGTCCTAATGATGAAGGGCTTTTGCCCTGTTTTGCCCCCAGGCAATGCTCACAACCCCCAGGGAAAAGACAGAGCCAAGATTGGGGGCAGAGAGAGAGGCAGGGTAAGGTCATAGAATCATAGAATCATAGAATTGTAGAGTTGGAAGAGACCACAAGAGCCATCCAGTCCATTACACTGTTTTTTAAAAGTACCTGTTTAAATCTACTGCAGCTGGCAAAAAAATGGATTGGGCCCTGCATGACCACAGGAGCCCATTCCGGCATGCCAACCATTGCAGCAGCTCTCCTCTGCCTCACTCTTCCATAGCCAAGACTGGTCACATGCAGGTGGGGGGGGCAGTTTCCTGGCTTCAGAGAATGGGATGCGGGTGGCAACAGCAGCAGAGACTAGCTGACATGCCAGTCTGGACTCTATCCAATTCCGTGCAGGTAAAGGGATGAGGCGGGTGAGGAACAGGCCAGATCCATGGTCAGAACATGCAGACTGTGCAGATGAGACCCTAGTCTCTGGAGCAGCAGAAAACAAGCTTGCTCCATCTTCAATATGACATCCTTTCAAATATTTAAACATGGCTGTTATGTCATCTCTTAACCTTCTCTTCTCCAGGCTAAACATACCCAGCTCCTTAAGCCACTCCTCAAAGGGCATGGTTTCCAGGCCTTTTACCATTATGATCATAGAATCATAGAATTGTAGAGTTGGAAGAGACCACGAGGGCCATCCAGTCCAACTCCCTGCCACGCAGGAAATCTTGATCAAAGCATCCCCGACAGATGGCAATCCAGCCTCTGTTTAAAGACCTCCAAGGAAGGAGACCCCACCACGCTCTGAGGGAGTGCGTTCCACTGCCATTTGGTTAATTTAATGTGTGAGTAATTAGAAGGGCCAAAATACCCTAAAGGTACCAGATGAAATCTGATATTGGAAGTTAATCATGGTCAGCCCTGGTTAGTACTTGGATGGGAGACCACCAACAAATACCAGGTGCTGTAGGCTTTATTTCCCAGGAAGGAACTGGCCTAAGAAAGCCTTATGAAATTCATGGGGTCACGTAAGTCCACAGGCAACTTGAAGGCACACACACACACAAGTTATTGTTACTGCTGTAGGATCTAGCCACTATGAATTCATGCACATGGTTATAGTTACTACCAGAACCCTCCTGCCCCTCACTTCCTGTATTTTTATACAGGAACAGACTTGCGTAGTTATCTCTTTGAAAATGCCTACCATGTATGTGGGAGTTTCAAATAAATTTTCATTAGAATAATGGAAGGTCTTTCTATATGAGTGCTGCAGATGTGTAGCCAGTGATTCTAAGAAATTGCAGCTGCTTTGCCAATTGCCCAGTAAAATTCATTTGGGAGCATGTATGCCCCACTCTACTTATATCCCACTGCTATCCCAGAGGCATACTACAAAACAGATGTGCAAACATATTTCTGCATTAAAGCCATTGCTTTGTGCCAATAAATCTCCCAACTGATGCTGTTGGAGCAATAATACAGCAATTCACAACATGCAAGATATACAACAGGAAAAGGCCTCTCCCCTCCCTGCTTTTATGTACCAAAGCATTGGTGTGGAAAGCAGAAAAATCTGCCTTTCCCACAGCTCTTCTACAGTGAAGACACATAGTGTTTATATTTTTTTAAAAAAAAGATATCTCAAGAGAAGCATTAAGTACACTTAATCTGACCCATTCTCAGTACATGTACCATCTATGTATGAATTATTAAACCTCACTAAAATTCTGTAGTCAACACCTAAAGTCATGAACAGAAATATTCTGTACAGCATCACCTTTAACTCTGAAAACAAGACAGAGAATAAACAACACTTTTTTAAAAAGATGCTAATTATTTGGATAGAGGTTGTCTCTAAAGCTTTCTCCACTCACAGCTATTTTACTAATGCATTTTTATCACTTGAGGCATTTATACCCCACACACAAGCAATGGTGCTATCAGCTCATATGTGGATGCTAATTGTTGTTAGGTATACAGAAAACGAAGAAATATATATGTATGAGGTCTGTCTATTAAATAACGAGATTATACAATAGCCCATCTTTATTTATATGTATTATAATTCTAATACTTGTCCCCTTCAATTTACTCTGTGTTCACACTCACACACTGATACAGTCTTGTTTTCCACTGATCAAAGGCATGGAGCAGATCAGTTTCTGTCAGCTGTTTCAGCACATCTGTCGTTTTCTTTGTACTGTATCAGTTGACTCAAAACATGTTCCTTTAAGCATTGATTTCACTTTAGGGAAAAGAAAAAAGTCACATGGTGCCAAATCTGGCAAATATGGAGGATGTTCAAGTGTAGTGATGTGCTGATCAGCCAAAAACTGCTTCACGGAAAGTGCTGCATGAGCAGGCACATTGTCTTGATGAAGAATGAAACCATTTTCCCACAGTTATGGCCTTTTTTTTTTCCTGACTCAGAGCAATCAGGCAATGTGCACACATATTTGAATCAGATCCCAGGACGCTACCAAAAAGGTAAGGAATTTTTGGCAACACTAAAGTGTTGTCTAGATGATGAAAATACTCTTCATGGAACACAACTAGAATACCTTTCTCCTAACACGCTGTGAACAAGATTCATGGTATTCGGAAGGAGGGGTCCTCAAAACTCCATCTACTGCAGAGGAAAAACCTTCACAGATTTCCCCGATTTTTTTTTTTAATAATGCCTGGACTTGCCCATTAGCGCATGTCTGTTCCTGTTTTGACTCTCCTTGTTGTTGTGTGCCTTCAAATCATTTCCAGCTTATGGTGACCCTATCATGGGATTTGTTCAGAGGGGCCTTGCCTTTGCCTTCCTCTGAGACTGAGAGGCTGTGAATTGCCCAATGTCACCCAGTAAGATTCCATGGCCATGCACTGATTCGAACCCTGGTCTCCACTCATAGTCCAATGCTCAAACCACTACACCATGTTGGTTCTGTTTTGGCTCTGCAATTTAGTTTTACTATAAAATAGAGGGAGAGAGGGAGGAATGAAAATGATTCTATGATTCTACAAAGATTCTATTTTTATACCTGTAAAGTGAGAGAAGCTCAGATAGCAATTAAACTAGTAGTGCAGGAGATAGGTGTCTTAATAGTTTAAAATGACTGCAATTATTTCACTGTCAAAGCGGCTGCAGGGGCAACATTAATTTTTAGTTCATAAGGTAAACAAATCTACTTCACAGATAGCGTAAGCCCACCAAAATGTAAAGAAACCACAAGCTGTAGCAGCAGACAAAGCTGGGAAAAGAAACAAAACAAATTAGGCCTAAAGCCTAGAAACCTATACCCGTGTGGATGGGGAACCATTTTGGTGCTGAAGGGCACATTCGCTTTGGGCAAGTTCATTGGAGCTGCCTATTGGCAATAGGTGTCCCCATAGTTCAAAGTGGGCAGAGCTACCCAATCGGCTGGTATGCAGTTCCTTCCACACATACTTATGAGCCACCATGGCTCACAAACTCATGCTACCCATGCACATATCACACACCCCAATTACTCCATTTACACAGGTTTACATTACCTTTCCCTGTTAGATGTACAAGTCAACCCCCATATCCATGGACTAGGTATCTACAGTTTCACTTATCCACATAAAAAAAAAAAAAGTTCTCTGTAGGCATTTCTAGGTGATTGTCTATATGGTGAAAATAATTCTCATAGAACTTGAAGAGAATGCCTTTTGTCCCAATAAGATCCCATGGTGATTCGCCTTATTTGGAAGGAGGGGCAATAAAACTCCAAAAACTATGTGGGAAAAGATTTTGTGGCTTTTCCCAAAGTTTTTAAAATAAAATATGGGAATGTGCATTGCTGCTCCTTTGGACAATCAATTAGGGATGCTGCACATTCTTGGAGAGGAGCAGAGGTGGACAACAGATTGGTTGGACATGCATGGGGGGGGCAGGCTTGCTGGCAAGGAAGTGGCTAGAAGCACTATTTTGGCTTTTCATGTTTCCAATCATGCACTTTTTTAAGCTGCTCGCAGGCAATCAAATACTATTTTTAAGCAGAAGATTGCACTTGCGCACTTTTGCTTTAAAGTTAAAAAAAACTGGGCAGCAGCAACAACATGTGGAGAAGAATAACACACTAATTTAATCAGCCACCATCTTGATTCACAGGTGTGTGCACTTCAAATGTGGATAGCTTCCATACTATTGATTTTGCCAAAAGACCATGGAAACAAATGAATGCTGCTGTGAATTTGCAATGATGTGCAGGAATCAGCATTATATCCTCTTGTCCAGACAAGCCCTAGGTCTTTCAATGCAATTCTATGGTCGACTTCCAGCATGCACCTCATTGAAAATAACAGGATTCCCTATTTTCCAGGTGTCCACAGGGTGTGTGTGTATCTTGGAACATAGCCCCTTGGGATACAATAGAGTGGCACATCATACTATTAAACATCCATTTCTTTTTTTTAAAAAAAAGAATTTATTTTCAAATTTTAGTCACAATAAAAAAAAGGGTTTGCAGATAAGTTCTTCATATAAAGGATGGTAAACAACGTCTTTCTCGTGTTTTTCTGTCCCTCTCCCTCCACATCTTTGCTGCAGAAGCAGCATTTCTGATTTATCTTGTTCAGCTCCAAAGTCTATATTGTCAACATGCATCTGAGGAAGTAGAATAAGTCTATGAAAGCTTATGCTATAATATCTTTCTCTTGGTTACTCTCAAAGATGCTACAAGATCCCCTTGCTTGCTGATATTGTCAGCAATTCTATGTCCATTAAAATGGGTTTCTCCAATATTTCAGCTGGTTTTTTTGTCATCACCATTGGGGTGCTTCTCCGTATGCAAACAAATATATACCATACTGAAACAAAGTTGTTATATTTGGTTTCCATTATTCAAGGCTTGTCATTTAAATGTCAACTTTTCAAGTACACTGTACCCCATACTCAAAGAGTTGTCATCAATGGGTGCATTTCAAACTGGAAGGAGGTCCCAAGTGTCCTAGGGCCATTACTCTTCACCATTTTTCTCGGTGACTTAGATGATGGGGTGCAGGGGATCCTTATCAGGTTTGCAGATGACACAAAACTGGTAGGGGTGGCTAACACATTGGAAGATATCAAAGACATAGCCTGGATCAGTACACAAATGAATCTTATAGCACCTTTGAGACTAACCGAGAGAAAGAAGTTGGTAACATAAGCTTTTGTAGACTTAAGTCTAGTCTATGAAAGCTTATCCTACCAACTTTGTTCTCTCAGCTAGTTTCAAAGGTGCCAAAAGATCCCTTTGCATACATTGGAAGACAGGAACTAAATTCCAAAGAACCTAGATAAAGTAGGAAATTGGACAGAAATTAATAAAATGAAGTTCAACAGAGACAAATACCAAATTCTGCTTTTAGGCTACAAAAACCAAATGTACAGGTGTAGGATGGGGGATACATGACTCAGCAGTACTACATGTGAAAAGAAGTTTGGGGTTACTGTTGATCATAAGTTGAAGATGAGGCAGCAAAGAAGGTGAATGCTATTTTAGCCTGCATTATTAGAAGCATAGTTTCCAAGTTGAGTGATGTAATTGTTCCACTATATCCTGTGTTGGTCAGACCCCATCTGAGTATGGCATTCAGTTCTGGGCATCTCATATTAAGAAGGATATAGACAAGTTGGAGCAGGTTCAGAGAAGGGCAACGAGGATGATAAGAGGTATGGAAAACAAAACAGGGAAGGGTGAAGGAGCTAAGCTTGTTCAGTCTGGTGAAGAGAAGACTGAGAGGTCACACGATTGCACTCTTTAAATACTTCAAGGGCTGTCACAGATAGGAGGGGAAGGCCTATTCTCTGCTGCCCCAGAGGGTAGGGCCAAGTCTAATGGTTTGCAGTTACAGAAGAGTAGTTTTTTGATTGAACATTACAAGGAACATCCTGACAATAAGAGCAGTTCAGCAATGGAACCAATAGCCTAGAGAGATGGTGGAGTGGATGTCTTCAAAAAGAGACTGGACAGTTACCTGCTGGGGATGCTCCAGTTTGATCCTGCACTGGGCAGAAAGTTGGACTTGATGGCCCATGAGACCATCAACTCTATGATTCTATGATTCTGTTAACACAGGTTCTTAAGGACAGGCTATCTTGTGGATCTCCATTCTTGACCATCTCCATTCTTGGCCGTCTCCATTCTAACAGCTGGCAACAACATGGAGACCAATCTTTTCATGTTTATATCCAGTTTTAAAGTCTGGTTATTTCAGATCGTTATCCTCTGTCATGGCCAAACTAAATGTGATATGCATTGATGGGTTATGGACCAAGCAGGGGGTCACCTTTCCCAAACATTGGGGGGGTGGATACATACACACACGCTTAGTCCTAAAGCTGCCATTGTCGATATCTGTCAAGGATTGTTCACATTGTATAGCTGTTATTTTTAAAAGCAAAATAGCTGCAGCAGCTCCCTAACCCAGATTGACACCACCACAGGAGGGAGGGGGGCTTTAAGTGTTTGCTTCCCACCATTTCAGTTGGAATCCACCACCATATCCCATGGGAGCCATGCAGAGTCCACTTGATATTTTCAATTGGAGAAAATTCCCCATAGTAACACTGAAGGCTTTTCCCCAGTGAAAATGGCAGTCACTGCCGCAAGCACCCTTTTCCAATCACTGTGGTGGGGACAAATGTTCAAAGCTTCTGCCCCCTCCCCACCTTCCCATGTCATGGTACTGATACCTGTGGTACTTAACCTCTGGCTAAGCAATGTCAATGTGACAAATGATAAATGTAGTTTGGATCTCAATATATTCCTTTAAACAGAGAACTCTAATCTAATTGGATAAGGAATGGTTGGCCACTTCCCTGCTGTCTTTTTGACCTTTTTATTTAGGGAGGTGTTTAGTTTTTAATGTGCTGTAGCAGAAAATTTTAATGGTTGGTGTGTGTGTGTGTGTGTGTGTGTGTGTGTTGTGCTTGTATTCTATCATGTTTTGAATGTGTTTTGTATTTTTAACTTGTTTTTCTTACATAAAAGTTTAATTGTGTTTTAACTTTTGTAATAATAGGGTGTGTTTTTTTAGTCATACTGTGTTTTAGATGGCTGTAAACTGCCTTAAAGGCACCAGATCACATCTGATCTTGGAAGCTAAACAGGGTCAACCCTGGGTAGTACTTGGATGGGAGACCACTAGCAAATACCAGGTGCTAATAGGCTATATTTCAGAAGGAATTGGCAAAATCACCTCTGAATATCCTTGCCTAAGAAACCCCTATGAAATTCATGGGGTCACTATAAATCAACAGGCAACTTAAGACACATACGCATACACACAAGCTCCCTTGAGTCCCAGTCTGGGAGAAAGACAGGATATAAATTAAATAATCTATAAAAGTGATAACCTAGAACAATTATTAAACAAAGTCAAAGAAGAAAGTGCTAAGGCAGGCTTACTTTTGAACATTAAGCAAGCAAAAATAACCATGGGGGTTTTACATAAATTCAATCTAGACAATGAGGACATTGAAACAGTTAAAGATTACCCATACCTTGGATCAGTCATTGAGCAGAACAGAGATTGCAGTCAAGAAATCACAAGAAGCATGGACTGGGAAAGGCAGCTAAGAAAGAGCTAGATAAGATCCTAAAGTGGAAAGATATAAAACTGGACACCAAATTTAGGATCATCCAAGGGATCATATTTCCCCTTCACGATGTATGGGTGTGAGAGCTGTACAGTGAGGAAAGCTGATAGAAAGAAAATCAACTCATTTGAGATGTGGTGCTGGAAAAGAGTGCTGCAGATACCATGGACGGCCAAAATGGCAAAGAAATGGGTTCTAGAACAGATCAAGCCTGACTTCTCCTTGGAAGCCAAGATGACTAAATTGAGGCTGTTGTATTTTAGCCACATCATGAGAAGGCATGACTCACTAGAAAAAACAATGATCCCAGGAAAAATGGAGGCCAGTAGAAAGAGAGGAAGACCACATGCCAGATGGGTAGACTGGCCCTGAGCCTACAGGACCTGAGCAGAGTGGTTGAGGACAGCGGGTCTTGAAGGTGTCTTATTCATGGAGTTGCAATGAGTTTAAGCTGACTCGAAGGAAGTTGACAACAACAACAAACAAATGATAATGTAAGTAGTACAGGATATTGGTTTTTTTTTTTAAAAAAAATATGATAGAGTACAGGAT
Organism: Gambelia wislizenii; assembly: GCA_030847615.1. NCBI lineage: Eukaryota > Metazoa > Chordata > Lepidosauria > Squamata > Crotaphytidae > Gambelia > Gambelia wislizenii. The sequence continues at coordinate 52,872,915 of JAUMIR010000003.1, read as the reverse complement.
CCAGACTTAGTCATGTGTAGATAGACACATTCAAACCAACAGGAAAAGGGAATGGGGAAGAGAGAGTGGGGGAAAAGGAGGAAGAGGTAGCAGTGGAGGAGAGGTGGGCAATGGGACTTTGAGAGGGGGGAATGGAGGAAGAGGCTGCAGCAGAGGAAAGGCGGTCAATGGGACTCAAAATCTAATTGCCTGCCTTTCCGCTGCTGCTACCTCTTTCTCCACCCCCCCTTCCCCGTTCGCTGCTTGCGAATGGGGAAGAGAAAGGCGAGGCAGGAGGGAGAGGCAGCAGCAGGGGAAAGGTGATCGATGGGACCTTGAGTCCCATCGACCACCTTTCCTCTGCTGCAGCCTCTTCCTCCATTTCCCCCTCTCACTCTTCCCTGTTCACTGATTGTGAACAGGGAAGAGAAGGGAGAGGCAGGAGGAAGAGGCAGCAGCGAGGGAAAGCGTGGGCGACGATGGGACTGACAGTCCCGCTGCCCACCTGTCCTCCTGCAGCATCTTCCCTGGGCCTCTGGGGCATGGGGTGGGCACAGCTGAGAGACAATGACAGCAAAGGCACAGCACCATTGCTGTCGTTGGGCCTCCGGCTGCCCCCCCCTGGAAGGCACTGGCCTTGGAGGCCTCTGGGGTGGCATAGTGTGAGGGCTTGGACAAGACCCAAGGATAACAACGGCACAGTGCCGTTGCTGTCGTTGGGCCTCCGATCACCCACACACACACTGAAGGCTGCCCAGGCTGAGATCCAACTACACCAATGGCAGGGTATTGTTGCTGTCCTTGGGCCTCTGGCCGCCCTCCCACACCAAAGGCACTGCCCTTGGGGAGGCCTCGGGAGGGGGCTTGGCTGAGACCCAACGACAACAACAGCAGCAGAACGGGGAAGGGGAAAGTGCTGGGGTAAAAAAAATGGTGGATAAAATTTTGCCAGCCATCTCTTGCAAGTCCACCCCCTCTGACCAATGACCAATGACATCTCAGCTCTGCTGTGAGCCCCTGCTTCACAATTGTGGCTGGTAATTCACACAGCCAATACTGCACAACCTTCCAAAACTTTTTTTAAAAGTCAGGGAAAACTGCAAAAGCTTTTACCACACGACTTTTGGGTTTTTTGGCCCCCCTCCTTCTGAATAAGGTGACATTGAACCGAAACATGTGGGAACTATTAGGAGTCTTGGCGAATTCTTAGCAGATTTATTTTGCCGTGTAACTGACCACCTAAATCTAGCCCTGAGGGTCTTTAGATCTATGGCTAATTTCTTGAGTACTATATTTAAAAACAGGAAATAATATTTACTACAAAGGACGGGATACTGCCAGGTGCTGTAGGTTATATTTTAGAGGAAGGAACTGGCAAAACCACTTCTGTATATTCTTTGCCTAAGAAAACCATGCAAAATTCATGGGGTCACCATAAGTCGACAGGTGACTTGAAGGCACGCACACATGTGTGCGCGCACACACACAGAGAGAGAAAGAGAGAGAGAGCTTATAGTTTATAATAGTCAAGAAGACTGAACAAATTATCCTCTGCTGGGCATTTTCCATATCCCATGAATTCAATTACAAATTATGCTGGCCTTATTCAAACTCATTTATAAATGGTTAGCTGTATAATAACCTAACAAACAAGTGATTACCATAGTTCTACCAATAAATCATTAAAATCATATGAAGCTTCAAGTGCAAGTGTCTTTAAAAATATGGTGTTTGAGCTTCTAAAAATTCAGTGGAATATATGCCTTCTATATTTCTTGCACAACTACTAGAAGGAAAATGTACTTGTTGGATGCTGCTGCTAAAAGCCAAAATATTTACAACACTTGTCTGCCATTAATTCACTTCTTCTATTCTCCTGGAGAATGGAAGAACATTCATTAATAGATCTTACCTCTGTGTACCCATCACAGGAGTTATATTATACTGTGTAGGGCTATTATTTCTGTCTGTCTCTATGTTTATTTGAAGATGCTGAAACACAAATAAATTCCCTGAAGGGATTAAGTTGCCTGAAGTAAGCAAACAGTATAGCTAATATAAAAATAGTTAAACTGTTTTCAAATGAAGCTTGTACTTTGTCATTTTTACTGCTTCTAATTAAAGGTCTAGTTAATCCGGCAGTCCTCCACAGTAGTGGTTGCTGGTTCCTAGGTCAATGGTGTGGTGAATCCATTTCAAGTTTTAGTCTGAACTTTAAAGAGTATCCAAGGTGCTGAACGTATTTTGAGGAAAGGGTCCAGTATTTTGGATAATTCAAATGAAAACCTGGGATAGATTCTCTGTTGTAAATCAGGGCCACAGCCACCATTAATCCTCCCAAAATATTCCCATTCTTTCTTCTACTGCTTTTCTTACTAGAGAAAATCTGTTCAGGAAACATGACAGAACAGCTGTTCAGTGCCTTTTACTTGTGAATGGTGGGAACCCTCTGTTTGGAAGACTCCAACCCCTGATCCATGAACTACCATAGTAGCATGCATGAATCAATTGATAAACAGACAGAGAAACTGAGGGAGAGAACAGTCATCTGTCCCATTCCCTTCCTCCAGAACAAGGATATGACTTGACTGTTGTTTCTCAGCTTCCATAAAGTCAGAGGTGAGTCCTACTTTGGTCATGAACATCTGGGCATCAAAACAATTTTTTGCAGTGTTCAGTTTTTAGGACAAAAATTGTCACTCTGAAGGAGAGATTGCATATATGTGTGTTTTCTTCCAAACACTAGCATACTTTTTGTTTGTTTTTTTGTTTTGTTTGGTGATAATTCCAAAAACATTGGCTTGCAATGTTAGAATCAAGGCAGATCCAGGCATGTTAGTTCTGTCGAGCTGATGTCAGAAGCGAATATTATGGATTCAGTAATATTGAATTGATATGATTTGATATAAAAGTCATGGGAAAGGAAGTGGGAAGTCACTTTTAAAATTGAGACTGGTAAGTGCTGATTGGTTGTGTTTTTGTGGTTTGGTTTTCTTTGTTTTGTTTTTTGCTTTACTGATTTTTTTCTTTTTTGGCATGTTACACATTTGATGTGAGATGTTATGTAATCTTGAGGTTATGTGTTTTGTTTGTATTTAGGTGTGTCAGATTGAATGACGCTGAAGGTAGTAATTCTGATGTATTCGTTGTTTTGTTTTAATAGTGAAAAGTCAATAAAGATGATTTTACATACAGGAAAAAAGAAGTGAATATTATAAATGATGTCACAAAGAAGTATATGAAATGATGATTCATGAGATGCTTAAATCACAGTGTTTCTCCATAAAGTCCCAATCAGATGGGGTGATACTGGAAATCACAAAGGGTGCTGATTCTGGTGTTGCTGCTTTAGTATGAGGTGGAATTTGGGTGTGATGATGGTACTGGGCTTCAATGAATGTCCACAGCATTCAAGTCAGAATGAGCATGGATGCACATTTCAAAGAAAAAGCTGAAATACAGGTGGGAAAAAGTTGCACTACTTTTTGTAAAAGTTAGTTCAAAAACATTAGAGGAGGGGAAATATCTATTTTCCTGGCTATTAAAAGTTGTAGCAAATTGAAAGCAGAATAACTATAATAAATATGTCAACAACAAACCATCTGAATAAGTACAGTATATGTGTCATTCTGGCTAATTCTCCAAGCTTTCTGTGATTGGTATGTAGACGGTATATACACAGGAAGTTTGATTTGATTTGGCTTTCCTGGTATCTACAAAGGACTGGGCAAATACCCTAACAGATTATGGATGCATTACAATTTGACACCACTTTAATTGCCATAGCTCCATTCTTCAGATTCCTGGGATTTGTAGTTTTGTGAGGCAACAGTACTCTTTGGCAGAGGAAGCTAAAGACCTTGTAAAACTACAAATCCCAAGTTCCATAGGATGGAGCTATAGCACTTAAAGTGGTGTCAAACTGCATTATTTCTACAGTGTAGATGCACCCTTTATGATATTTATACTGATAGTGCTAATATCATTGCACAATAATTAACTTACTAATATGACTACTCCCAATAAGGAAACAGAAACAGGTTACATACAATTCAGTTTTAAGAGTAATCATGGAGTGATTTATTTAAATTCACTCAGATTTCTACTTTGTGATTCCTACTTTGCCCATGAACTGTATTTTTACTGGCAGAGAATCATGGCAACAGGTCATGAGGCTATTGTAGCTGTTAACAGATTAAGAGCAGAGTACAGTATATAATTCCTGTGTGTTCTCCCAAAATATTCTCCCAAAATTCTGCAAAAGTAGCATTCTTATGTCCACAGATCCCTTTTGAGATCAAATTGCCCTTCGCAGATTCTTATCTCAAAATATAAAGGTTCTGCAGGCCAAACACACACACACGGGAGGGGGATAGCAGATATACTAGAGAAAACAGAAAATGCAGGACTTACATCTTGAATGGAGGAGGCTGTGATAAAAATACAAAACTAGAATTCATAATAGAAAATCTCTCTTCACTTTACCATTGTTCTCCATTTGTATGTATCTTAGAATCTTTGTAAACTGTGATGGAAAGCAGAATAGTGGACAATAAACACTTAATGCAGCAGTAGTATAAAAAATAAAAACCCGGGCAGTGGTGGCCTCGGTGAGGCCCAAAGCAGGCCAGGCTGAGCAGGACCACAGGAGGCGATAGCCCTCCCACACACACACACCGGGAGAAGAAGCTGGGTGGCAGCGACCTCAACGAGGCCTAGAGTGGGCCAGGGCAAGTGGGACCGCTGGAAGAGGTAGGCCTCCCTCCCCCTCCCCACTGGGAGAAGCTGAGCAGCGGCAGCCTAAAAATGGAGCAACACCAATGGGGAAGGTTTGAAAGTTGAGAGGTAAGCCCTGTAGAGAGGGAATCCACAAGTCTTCCTCCCCTCTTTCCCTGCCCCCAAATCACCAAACCAGATCCAATGCATCCACGCATCATACGGTAAGATCAACAAAAGGTGAAAGAAGGAAAGGCCAGGGGTGGCATGGCTTAAATATAGGCGGATCTGCCCCTGGCTCCTCCTTGCCATGACATGTTACACCATGGTCCAATCGCCTGTCTCTTTCCATTTGAGCCATTAAAGCACCTCTCCCTGTGCAACCCTGTGTGATGCTGGAGGGGGGTGATCATTTATAGGTACATTTGTCCAAAAGATTCGCTGTAATCAAAGGGGTTAACATCCATCAAATTTATAACAATGATAACAATTTCAGCTTTCCTTTGCCAGGAGACTGCAAAAAACAAGTGTATATTCCAATGAATATCTGAACAACTCAGTTCCCTTGCTCAAACCAGCAATCAGAGTGACAGGAGATACAATTTTCCTATGTAATATTTAAAAGCTTTGGCTAAGACTTTTCCCCTTGGTTCACTTATCTTGCAATAAAGAGGCTGATAATAGCAAAAGGGGGGTTCAGATAAACTCAGATGGCTCTAGAGCCAAAGGTAGTTCTTCAGATAAAGCATGGGCAATTTAAAACACAGTCATAAATGTGGTTCTGTTCTGATTTTTCAAATAGCTTTTGACTGCAGTCCACAAAATCTGAAGGAGCAATGAAAAGTAATCCACATGGACTACTACGGGGCTTCTCACTTAATTTATCTTGCATTCCCAAAGCCAAAATGCTAAACCATTCCCCACCTTGAATTGCAATCTTAGTGCCTTCATCTGAAAAATCAGAGTTGATTCAGTGTAAAACTAGCAATTGAATATTGATCACTTTCAATGTATGTTGTAACTGATTCTTTTCAAAGCTGCTTGTGATATCCTCATCGCTCATGGAGTGAATAATCTCTCTCAGAAAGCACTGGGCTGGTGTTAATACGGTGAATGTGCATAAGTACTGTACTGGCAGTTGTGCAGAGGCATCTAACAGTATGGAGAATTAAAATTGAAAGCATCAGTGGAGATTATGGACTTTATCAGACTGGTGGCTAAAAATGCTGTAATTCCACTACTGAGGAAAGTAGAAACATAGGAGATTTTCAGGTCGGCTTTTTACCCCATTGCAGGTACACAACAGGTTCAGGAAACGTCTTCCCTTTTGGATGACGTCCCAGTCGGTGCTGCTCCAATGTTCCTTCTATGTTTTTCCCATCTTTTTTTATTCATGGGGAAAGATTGTCAATGGACCTCTTCTTGCGATCCTGTCACGCGATCATGGGTGTGCAAACCGATGCCCTGTGATGCTCGTGCAATCAGGTAGGTCTGTTCCAAACACTTCTGGGCATGATTGGGACATCCAGGTAAGTGGCAACCTTTGTTTTACACTCCCCATGTTACTTATTAAATGTAAAGTGTGTTTGGGTGCTTAGTTTTCTTTTTTGACATTTCATTTTGTTTTATTTTTTAAATTCCCTGTGCGATCATTATCTCATGAGAACGGGAGGGATTTGGTTTCCCTGTAGTAAAAGCAGCTTTACGACAGCTGCAATAACCACAGGAATGTCGAGAGGAGGGGGAGTGATTTCTCTCCTGATAAAAGGTAGGCATGCAAATGATTTTCAATTATTCCATGGCAGGGATGGGAGTGGAGCAGGGCAAGAATGGGACTTTTAAAGTGAGTCTGAAAAAAGTCCATAGTGAAATTATTACACTTATTATTGCATGTTGCTGTAATCGTGCGATACAACCACCATGGAATTATCACACAACCACCGCTAGCACTTTAAGAATGGGATTTTACTTCCATGATTTAGCATGGGTGATTTCGTTGGTTCTCATGAGAATGTCAGGAGTTAGAGACTGAACTCCATTATAAAATGGCCGAACCATGCTGCAGAACCCTGATGAGTCAACTGCAGAACCATGCTGAGTCATAATGGCTGACTGCATGAACTACCAAGCCATGCCTAGTCAGGCCACTAGAGGGCAATGTCCTGTATATGTATATATGGGAGAGCTCAGAACAGAGCTCACTTCCTTCTCTTCCTGTAAATGCTGAGGCCTGGTGAAGCAGTTTCTCCTTCAATTGTAAATATTTGTATATATTGCAACTGTTTGACTTTGAAGATAAAAGTGCCTCCTACTTATTTGGATGTCAAACACTGTGTGTGAGTATTATTGGAAATGGGTTGCTACTAAGTCTGCTGAAATAGTTTTTTGGCTTCGGCTGGGGATTGAGTGTCCTATCACCCCCTGACAGAGAAGACACAAGTGCACTTAACAACTCCAAAAAACCCTGAATTTACAAAGTAAAGGAACACACAAACACTTAAACCTAAAAACGTGCAAACAAAATGGGACCATTCATAAAAAGAGTGTCCTGTAGATAGTTTTCACATTCTCACCCACACGTTTTCTCACTAGGAATGGGGAAGGGGGAAAGAGGACTGCCCATTCATGATGTAATCATGATGTTTGCACGCTCTTCAATACCACAAAAAAAGCGATATTGAGAGCTATTGACAGCTTGTCCCATCAGTGAAAAATTATGCCTTATACAGATTGACCATGGAAGAATGGCAATGTTGTGTGATGACGGGACCTGTTTGCGCTGCCATGATGTCATAATCATGCAATTTTTGCTGCATCTGATAAAGTCCTTTGAATGTTGCCTGGCAGGATCAGCCCTACTGTTAACCACAGTGAACCACCCACATTAGGCAGCACTTTTCAGGCAAAAAGCCAGCAGCTGATTACCTATTTACTTTGTTATTATTGCATTATTACTTCCAGATGTAGAGAGGGGGGATTCCTGCCTCATGTGCTTGGCTTTGGCCATGTGCATATTGATTTAAGGAGAAACGGAACACCACAGGCAGCAAAATGTCTTGGACCACTCCTGGTGCCTTCTCACCATGCACAGGGTGCATCCACACTGTGGAAATAATGCAGTTTGACACCACTTTAACTACTATGGCTCCATTTTACAGACTCCTGGGATTTGTAGTTTTGGTGAGGCACTAGCACTCTTTGGTAGAGAAGGTTGTATACCTTGTAAAACTACAAATCCCAGGATTCCATAGGGTGGAGCTTCAGCACTTAAAGTGGTGTCAAACAGCATTATTTCTACAGTGTAGATGCAGCCACAGTCTCCCAGCAGATAGTGAAAAATGTGAAGAAATTAACAATTTCAATGTGTATACTAGCTGCTTAATGTATGCATTTGCTTCAATTGAGCAGCATCAACATGGCTCAGGTCAAGTACAAAACATGCACAAGACCTTTGTGTATCATTGAGCTAATGTAAATCATCTCACAAAGCAAGATATATTTTCTGTTACCCATTCAGGACTGTCCATATTGACTGTCCAGCAAAGGATCACTGCAAGGAGCAACCATGACTATTCAACTGTCTCCTACTAGCCCTCTCCACACTCTTCTTTCCTCTTAAAGTTTTGTGTTCATACTGAAGAGTCTGAGCCATGGCATACCTCACATGGGACATCCATGACTTGATTGCTGAGGTGTGTGGTTTTTGTGTGGGGGAGGGGTGAGATATGGGGTGAAAGTTGCCAGTTCTGAAGCCTCAGAAGGTGATGTTAAACCCTTTCCCCTGTAAAATGTTCAAACAGCTTGAAAGGCAGTTTTGTATGGAAGAAGGAGGAATCCCCTGAATTCAATATCTTCCCATTGGTGTGTTTTCGTACAAGCAAACACACAAGTGGTACAGCAATCTAAACACTTTTTTCCTATTAGGCATTTACCTAGACTCTAATAATGCTAGAAGTGTTTCTGCTGGAAGAGTTCTCTGAGCTGCAGGACTGTAAGATTTGTGACATCATGGTTGATCCAGAAAATTGGCAAGATAATTGTTGGAGTAATTCATTGAGACAAAGGACACTGAACATCTTCCTCAACTAAAAACCACAACATTGCTTTCAAAATTAACGAGTACTGCCACAATTAATCCTTTTAATGATAACTATTCTGTAATATTATTGTTCTTAACTGTAGATGTATTGTGATAAAATGCCAATCAATAAATAAAAACTATACCTTCGTTTTTTAAAAAATTAAAAAAGAACTCCATGGTACCTTAACGACTGACTAGTGCAAGTGTAAGTTTGTCAGTCTTTAAGAGGCCAGAAGACTCTGTGTTGTTTTTGCTGCAACAGACTAACATGGTTGGCTTCTCCTCTGGAAAGTGTTCATAGCAGCAGACTTGTAGTAGCATTCATCTTCTTATAGAAATTTTACTGCAGAAATTCTGATAGCAGGCTACTAAATTCAGCAATCAGGATGGTAACCAATGCATAGTATCACTGATGAGCCCATCATTTCACTACTGAAAAATTAGCATTGGTTGCCAGTTTGTTTTCCAGATTTAATTCAATGTGTTGGTTTTAACCTCTAAGGTCCCAATCTGTCTTTGGGCTTGACCTCCTGTTTCAGTATGATACTCCCTCAGAGCGTGGTGTGGTCTCCTTCCTTGGAGGTCTTTAAACAGAGGCTGGATGGCCATCTATCGGGGATGCTTTGATTGTGATTTCCTGCATGGCAGGGGGTTGGACTGGATGGCCCTCGTGGTCTCTTCCATCTCTACAATTCTATGATTCTACGATTCTCAGTTATTACAATAAGCAAGACTAGCCTTTTTAAAGCCAACCCTCCTTGCAGAAACCTATTTGTTGGGCACATGAGAAAAGATGTTCTTCTGTGTTGTTCTCAAACTATGGAATTCAATCCCTTTGGAACTGGAACTGAACGTCACTCTTTCTGAGTTCAGGAGGGGTATCAAGACACATCTATTACATTTGACTTTTAAAGTTGTTATTATGCTTTCCTTAGAGTTGCTTTTAGTGTTTTGTGGTGGTTTTATCTGACTTGGTTTTTAATAGCCTGTACACTGCATTGATTGGTTTCCCAAAGGTGGGATAGACTGAAAACAAGCCATTTTCATGCGTAGCTACCCATTCACATTATCACTTGTCTATGGCAGTTTTCAGTAAAGGTTAACAGGATAACCACACCTCATAGATGTGTTTCAAAGTAACACAGAGCTGAAAGCTATATCAGAAAAGAAATACCATAATTCATTCATTGACCAATATTAAAGGGAGAAAGGAAGTTGAAAGAGAGACTTTGTTTGAGAGAGATCACCAGTATAATTGTAGCCCAGATAGAAATTGAAGATGATACATCAAAGCTATTCTCATAGGGTAATTTGGCACCTCTCAGATGCATCATTTTCAATTACATCATAGTAGGCTGGGCAATGAATGATGTAACCCTGGCTTTGCTGCTCTTCTCCTGCTGCCATAGCAACCTGTTGCTTCAAAACAGAATCAAATGATCACAGCTAGGAGAGGATGCTATCCTAATGAGATCTGTACTCAACAACACACAGCAACAAATAAACACAAGACACCTCCCTATGGAAAATGAATTCTGTTTTTAATGACAGAGGCAGTAATAGAAGAGGAGACCCAAGCAATTGCTGAAAAATGAGGAAATGTCTTTGATGTAATCTTCAGTACAATATCATTCATATAAGGATTTTGGTCACTGGACTGTACTTTTGTGACAACAGAAAAAAATTATGGGACCTACAACAAAATGTTGCAGTGCAGAATGCTCCTGGGCAGAGCTCCAGCCTGTTACTTGTTTCCAAGCAACACAGCCATCCTGCCACTATTAAGTACCTGCACCTTGACTGCAGAGTTTCCATTTTGCCTGTTACACTAAATACTAAGTACACTAAGCTATGTTTGGGCCTAAGGGCAAGAAAAGTAGTGACAAGCCATTGGTGATTTTCACCATTGTTCACTAGCATATAATATGGAAAAGGTTTTTCTATCTGCTTGGTGGCTGGCAGATCTGGTAGCTACACACACACACACACACGCCATCAGTTCAACCAGACATTCATTTTTATTGCTCATCCAGGCAACCACATTAAAAAGCTAATTTTTGGACTACAACTTCAAATTAACTCTCACCAGCTCAGCCACTGACAACCCTATCATTCTGGGAGTTATTGTCCAAGAAATCCACTATTCCAAGGTTTAATCCAGAGCTGGGATGAAGGAAAACATCACACAAAAAGTATTTAGTGGCCCAGCAGTGCTCCCATTAAATCACAAATATTAAAAACCTTCACCAAAGATATGTATGTTGCCTTCTTTTGTACCTGCACATTTTTGACATTAAATACCTGTGGTGGAAAAAAATAAAGCCTGAAATCAGCATGATCACCACCATGATCATCCCCTTCACCCTCTTTTGATCTTCACAAATAAATGTTTTAAAAATGATTTCTTTGTGATAAGAAGGGAGTTCATAACAGTTCACTACTCGGTACATAATATTCTAAGAGAGTTCAGGAAGAGCCCAAGCTTATTTTTGGTTTATGGCCTGTGCCATATGGGAGCCCAGGAGAATATAGTGTTGGTCTTTCCTCCCCTGAACCGACTGATGTTCCTCTCTGTAGGGCATTGATGGTGTTTAACCTGTTCTCATAAGTCAAAATAAGTAACCCTCACAACCCTGGTAATCCAGCCCACAAGATAGACTCCTGAACCACAGAAAGCCCCAAGCAATGGTCTTCTTCTACCCTGTTTGCCAGTCTTTTCTTTCCTACCTAATTCTTCACCCCTCCAATCTCCTCTTCCTCTCTCACTTCCCTAATGCTTGAAACACCTGGCTTTGAGCCAAGAGCTACCTGCATTCTGGTCTTCATCTTCAACACAAGTAAGTGTGTCTTTCTCATTTCTTCTGCCCTCTTGTCTCCTTATGAAGTATCAGATATCAGCTTCCCTCCTCTACTTGTTCATATTGCGTGCTCTAGGTCCCCTCCTCTCCCTCCCAGCCCTGTCTTCAGATAATCTAATCCTTGTCATGTGTGGCTAAAGTTCCTGAATCCATCTCACTCTAAGGTGCACATGCATGCTTAGACATGTGTCGATGCGCACAAATGGTAAAAAGGAATCCATGTGAGCGTTCTTCCAGAATACTCCATTTCATTCCTCTCACTCTTGCATTTCCATTTCACCTTCTCCAAAAGATACTCAGCATCACGTGGTCACTGGACATGCTTAGTATTCATGGGACTCAATTTTTTTGGTTGGGGGTGGGGTGGGAGTTGTCTCAGTCACATACACAGATTGCACTTCTACAAATTCTGGAATTTTCCTCATGATTGCTGCTTACTCTCTGGGGTTACCACAGATGGTGTCATTTGCTCTCAGCTCAGCTGTATTCAGAGGCCTAAATCCTATTGCTAGCCCAAAGCAAATTAAATCTGGTGAATCAATGGGATTTACCTCCATTTAGCAATTGATTCAGTGGCCCTACTCTAACTGGGATTCCTCCAGCTAGAGAATTCAAGCCAACAGGATTCTAGCCAGAGTTGGCTATTATTATATAGGGTTCAAGGTGCAAACTCTGATGTGTAACTAGGACAGAACATATATGAGTTGGAATCCTACTGGTGACATACATTGGCATAACCTCCTATTATAATAATAATAATAATAATAATAATAATAAAATAATAAAATTTATTTATACCCCACCCCTCTGTTAAAACAATCGGGCGGCTTACAAACAATTATCCTTGCATATGTACTTTCAACATTGTTGTGGAAGGAAGTATCCTGAAGAAGAAGGTGCCCTTGCATGTGCAAGCTCAGCTGAAGGCAGTGAGTTGCAGCTCTGCAGCCAATCAATGGCCTTTCAGAGGGCGTTCTCAGCATGATCTGGCTGCAAAGGAGAAGGAAAAGGTTTTGTGGAAGTCTGGGAGGATGACAGCTTTTCCTTTTTTTCTCAGTTGCAAAACTGGAGCCAGGTTGTGGCCAGGATCCTGCTGTCCACAGCAGCTACTGATTGGCCATGGGGATGTGGCCCAGCACCATCACCTGAGGCTGTGTTGGGGTAGGGGGTCAGGGAGGAAAGTTTCGCAGAAGAACACTGGTAGAGATTTATGCCTTGCCAGTATTCATACAAGGTCTCAGCCAAGGTGGTATTAAGAGAGGGAGGTACTTCTATACTGTCTGTTGTTATTCAGTAGCATACTATTTCCAGACCACAATACTGCCTCCAAGGACTGAAGCCTACAGTTTAACTGAGGGGGTAGAATATTCACTCATGACATCTTCCCCTATTCTTTATATGAATCAATTAAAATTGGGGAAATGGGCATGAACCTGTTGTGTTTGGAAACTGGAGCTCATACTTTAGTAAAGATTTCAAAAAGAGAAATGCAGAATTCATTCTGATTGTTCCTCCTTTTTGTAATTTACTGTGAGGTGTGCAATGTTTTGTAAGAGAATAGGAGATCTAAGTATAATTAGAGGAAAAGAGGAAATATCTCATGGAAGTTTCTCACCTTGGGCACACATGAGTCATATAATGCAATCAAAATGTTCAGTCTTATAGTCTTAAAATCATAAAGATGTTTTACATCCCAACTGTATGCATTTCTACTTTGAAATAAATCCTGGTGAGCTCAATGGAACTTTCTCTGGGATAAGAGTTTGTAGATTTGCAGCTTTACACATTAGATTTACTGTTGAATATTTGATGGCTATGTTTTATAGATGTTTAATTTGACAAAAGAGAGGAAACTAGACACAGTAAGAAGAACCCAGCTAGATCATACTCAGGCCATCTAAATCCATTATTCTGTTCACACAGTTGTCAATCAGTTGCTGATGGGAAGCCCACAAACAGGGCATGAGCGCAATCATACCAGAGCTTGGGAACATTAGGTTTGAAAAATTATTTAACAATGTTAAATGTTTAAAATTGGGAAAACAGTTCATTGCCATCAACACGAGTAAATGAATTAATTTAATTAGTTCCATTGCCATTAATTAATTTGCTATTTAAAGTGATAGTTTTGGGGAGAAAGGTGTTTTTGGTTTTCTTTTTTGCCATTTACCTTCCTATTGGCACCTTTAAGAGTGCTCTTTTTCTTCTTTCCCCCAATCTGGATTTTTTTTTTTCAGATGGACTACAAAGCCTATATAGTTCAATTATTTTGTTGGAATGATGGGAAACAAATTTGTCTAGAAACTGTCAGATTGGGATAGGTTGTCCTCTCACAACTCATCCAGTTAAATATTTTCATTGATCCTTTTTTTCCCCTACCCCCTTCCACTCTCACCAATATGTACATTGTTCACCTCTACTTCAAATATCTTAGTTGAGATCCTGTATCAGGAGATGTATCTCCAGCATGAAGCTATGATACATCTCCGAGAGCAACCCCACCAAGACCACCTTTTCTCTGCTACAGTCCCCCACAAGATAGCCACTTCCAGCCATTTCCATGTCAATGGAGAGTGGTGGGAGCTGCAGAGACATGTCCAGCTATTCTCCTTTAGCGGGACCCACTGTGACAAGCATTGGCAAGGTGCTCCTAGGGGTCCTCAGCTACAGCAGAAAACAGAATTCTGACCTCAGAATGGTTTTTTTAAAAGTGGGTTACAAGTGTTAAGAGCACTGTGTTTACTGACTTGGGGGGAAAGTTCCTCCAGGCACCAACTTTCTGCAGGACCTTACAGGCTAAAGGTGTTAAAAATGGACAATTAACCAGAGTGGCTCCAAGTAGAATTGTGGTAGAAGGGAAGAAATCAGGCTGAGGACAAGCCGATTTTGGAGCAAAAGCAAATGATTATTTATTTTAAAAAACAGAAAAAGATAGGAGTAAAAACCAATAGTCTGTATGCAATACAAGCTGTTAATAGCAATTTCTCAAAGGAAAAAGAGGGGAAAGGATGGTATGGGTACTAAAAACTCTACTGCTGAGCAATCTAAGAAGACTTGGATTCAGCTAGCCTTAAGGGACTACAGACTAAGACACACACGGATTTTCTCATGCTGTGATGTGAAGAAGCTGGATGGCTGAAGATCTGGAAGAAGGATCTATAGAGGGTTCAAAATAAAGGAGATCCTCTGGAGAGAATTTCTGGAAAGGAGAGAAACTTCTCCTTTTCTAACTTGGGGGCTATCACCTGGAGTGAGGGGACACCTCTGGGTGGAGAATGTTATTATTTTGGAGGGTTTGAAAGGCCCCGTGTGCTCAGAGTGATGAATGCAAAGGGGTTTTTCGGTCTGTGTGCAAAGGGCAGATGTCAGCGTGATCTCTGCCTTTCACCCTATGGTGAATGACTCTTAGTTGGTCTAGGGAGACAAACAATGGAGTTGCACACATGAGACAATGCCAGTTAAGTATAGACCTTTGTCCTCCTTCAGATCCAAATAGGATTGCTCAACATCTCTGGAAACTGCACAATACCTTACAATGGGAGGTATATGAGTCTGAGCCAGTTTGGCAGGGTCTCCATTCAGTGGAAGTAAGCACTGCTCACTCTTAGTGAGACCATTTCCTTGTCAGCAGGAGGGAGGGAAGTTCCAGTTTGTACTTTAAAATGAAGCCTGAGTTTTCCGAGATGGAAGGAAATCCAGGCTTTTCACTGCCCTACCCTTCCAATATACCTGTTTACAATATGTGCAAACTCTGGCAAGAGGCAGCTTCCTGCCTTAACAATCAGAGTCTATTTGTAAATCATATTTATTGAATATAACTCATAACATAAGGGTGTGTGTTGGATGTATGCCATCCTAACAGGATGCCAGCCCTTGTTTATTAAAGGTTAATAGGCAGCAATATTAAACCAGGGGTGGTAACAATGTGGTCCTCCAGACATTGTTGAACTAAAACTTCTGTATTTTTCATCATTGGCTATGCTGGCTAGGACTTCTGGGATTTGTAGTCCAACTACACCTGGAGAGCTGTATAAGTCCAACCCCTGTATTGAAGGTTAGTAAGGAATTATGAGTTAATTTAATTTAATGTGTTAATAACCTCAAATGGGAGTAGGAAGGGGAAAGGGAGGGGGGAGGGAGAGAGAGAGAGAGAGAGAAATAAATAAGAAATGGGGGGTTGCTTAAGAAAAATTAATTATCTACTTAATTACCCAAGTGCCCAGCACTATGAGAGCAATAATAAACATGCTAAACTTTAAGGATTACAAAAGGTTTCAACTGGATTTACTTTTGAGCAGACACAGGGAATATTTGGGTTTAGCTAGATATTTTTTTTTCCTGGCTCCAAACTAATAGTTCTAGCTTTACCATTCCCCTCAAAGCAGGCAACCTACCAAACTGGGGGTGACTGAAAAGCAAAATCGGACAAATGAGAGGGGGAAATGCAAAGTGAAGAGAAAATGAAGTGTGGAACGGGCACTAATCTTTCATGTTTAAAAGGCCTAACTTTCTATAAGACCCATAGATGCTTCCGCTTCCGCTTCCGCTTCCTCTTCCTCTTCCTCTTCTTCTTCCTTCTTCTATTGTTCCCCAGTCACAGTTCTTCAGTTGGTTCCCAGCTTTTCTTTTGCTGTTTTTCCAGAACTTTCTCTGTCTGCCAGAGACAACAATGATGCACCAAACAGACTGCTCTCCCTGGAAACAAAGCCATCTCCTCCAGTTCTAATCCTTCTTCTCAGCAGGCTTTGTGTCTTACTGAATCTACTGGAGGAAGAACCACCCACTCTAATGAATCTAAAATTAATTAACTAATTTGGGATAACTTTAGTGTTAACTGGTAAAATTAACAAATTAAGTCCAAACACTAAATAAATCTAGCAAGTCTTAACAAGTTAATTAACTAGATATGTCTGAACCATAGCCAACTATTCAGGTTCCCTCAGCAACTGCGCAGAGGTACCTGAGGGAATGTTGATCCATCCTTGAGTGATAGCTACTGATTACCCCATCCCCCATAAAATTGTCCTTTGAAGCTGTCCAAGTTCACAGCCATCGCTACCTCTTATGGTAGAAAATTCCACAGTTTAAGTATGTACCATGTGGGGGGGGGGATGTATCCTTTAATCCATTATGAATTTCCATTCACTGAGCTTTAGATTATCTCTTATTCTAGTATTATAAGAGAAGCAGACAAACTTCTGGTTATTTACTTTCTCTACACCACATATATTTCTATGCACCTCTATCCAGTCTCTATTTTACATCCATCTTTTAAAAAGCTAAGCCGTCCCAATCTTCATAAACTTACCATGTACAAGAGTTGTTCCAGGCTCCTGATCATTTTATGTACCCTCCTAGAATATTCTGTACTAGAACAGATGCATTGAATCCATTGTTGATCGCTAACACATAGGTAAATTGTATTGATTCAGTGGATCTACTCTAGTTCTACCTAACAACAGGATTCAGGCTATCTTTATTCAGTGCAGTGATTACAACTGTACCCCAAGTGTGGTTGCATTCAGGGATTAGCTAGTTGTTCATGGGGTAGCAATATCTATGGAACAAAAGAATTCCCAGAAGAATCACATATGATATCTTATGACCCATAGATGTTGCTTTTCCTAATATGTACCCCATATGACTGAAGTATAGTGTAGGGAGTGTCTAAATTACTATAGGTGAGATAAATCAATGTCAACAAAGTTTAGGCTCTATTGCTTGCAGTGGGAGAGAGTAAAGCATATGTTTAAATGAGGAGTTGGCAACTACTAGATGTTAGAGGGCCACATTCATCCCCCAGGGCAAGTTGGAAGACCACAGCCCTTGCCACACCTATCCCCTCCCAAAAAAAACCACCCCTATTTTTTGCACTCAAATGCCCTTTGGAAGGCATGGGGACATTTTCACCATGCTTTTAGGCCTCTCTTTACCATTTTACAGCCTTTTTTACAATAGGAAGTTGGTCCCTTGGACCTTTTTTACAACAAGAAGTGACTGGTAACTTCTTTTTCGCTTCCTCTTTTTTAAAAGACCTATTTTGTGTCTAAAATGGTTAGTGTGGACAAATATGTGGTGGAAATGAGTCCTACATATCTAGAGGACATTTGGGGGAAAGAATAGTTTTGAGAAAATTCCATTTTTTTATGGGGGGGGGCAGGAAGCCACATGTAGACCATGGACCATACTTTGCACATCCCTGATTTAAACACTTTCATTGAAAGCAATGGCTATGAAATTATTTATCTTTGTCTGGATCATGTCACATGTTTTTAGTCTAGTAATCTATCAGAATAAAGGGACTTGATATCAAATATTTTTGTGAATGTTTACAATACAAGACTAAACCAACAATTTTAAAAATTGCAGACTCCTGCCACTAATTGATGGGAAAGTCCACAGGTCATCCAAGGGAAAATGTATTCAATTCACCTATTTGTTTGCCATGGCAAAGGATATGATAGTTCATAGTTGAGATTAAAGGTAATAGAAATTCTTTAGCTGCTGAAGAACTCCCAGCCTTTAAATTTAAGCATCTCATCTGTAACAACATAAGAACACTTTGGAACTACATCAAAGATCCATCTAGTCCAGTGTCCTGTTTCCCACAGTTCAAAACCAGATATCTGTGGAAAGTTCTTCAAGTAATGAACAAACTTTTTCCCACTGTTGCTCTCCTGTAATTGGTATTAAGTGGCATAAGAAGATGGCATTATACCTTCTATCATTTCTCTTTCCTAAGTTTATACAGAGGTGGGAAACTTGTGGCCTTCTAGATGCTGTTGGGGTGAGATGTCCATAAACCCTAGTCAGTACAACTAATGGTGAGGGATGATGGGAGATGAAATCCAATGATTTCCAGAGGGTACAAGCTGTCTACTCTGATTTACTTTAACTCCTTTTAAAGCCATCTACCTTTGTGGGTATTGCCACTTCTCATAGTCTCCACAAACTGCACAAATTCATTTGGACTGGAGCCAGACTAAGCTAGATATTCTTAAATCCAAATGAATCAATGGGTTTTATGTTAGTCGCAATGAACTTGATCCATTGGTTTCAATGGAACTAAAAACATGGGAAGACTCCCAGGTGTGGTAATGGCCAGCTGAGATAGCCTCCATGGATGCTCTGTGGAAAGTGGTGATGGAGATAGGCACAGGCTCAGGAGCAAGTGCTACCTGTGCCTTTCTCTCTTAGTAAGAGGGGAATGGAGAGTCTGCCCACAAAGCTCAGGAAACCTCACGGAGATCCTGGGGGCTATAACAGCTGACCTGGACCAAAGAGGGGGGAGATCGAGGGACAAAGTCACCAACTCTACCATCACCACAAGCCTAATAAAGGATACTAAGCTGCCACTGTACTTTCTTTTCTAACTATATTCTAACTATATTAACATCTAATAGTTGGAACTAAGGAACAAAAGGAATCTTCAAAACAATTATTAGCGGATGCTTTGGTGCATTATCTGCTTTTTGGATTTCTATGAGAAACTGAGGAAGACTTTTGCAGTGATATGCTTTTTTGGGATTGAAAGTCTTTTAAAGTTATGTAAAAGGGGGGAGGAAAAAACCTCCTGAATGGTCAAAGACACAGAGTTTGAGATAAGGAAAATAACTTTCAGATTGGAAATTTGGTTTGTTTGCTTCGGCTTTGCAATTAAAGTGTGCCTTAGGAAAAGCTGGGGGCGGGAGGGAGAGACTGGCTTTGTTGTGAGAATGAAGTTTGTTTTGGCTGAGAGTAGAAAGAGGAGAAATCAAACAGGGAAGGTGCTGGGGTTACAAAGTAACAGAGGAGTTGATAGAAGGAAAGGGGATAACTCTTTAAGTGCCAAGATTTCGGTAAATGGAAGAACAAAGAATGCAACCACTCGAGGAGATGGTGGAAGCGACCTGGAAGGAGATTTGGGAGGAAATTTATTTGGTGAGAGACTTTATTTTGAAAAACAATGTGGAGCCTGACCCGACAGATGACAGCAATGAAGACAGAGATTTGGAGACTAAAATGGGAGATGAAGGAACCCCAGAAGAGATTATGGATGATTCTACCAGGGAGAGTGTTGGGGGAAGCATTGAAGAGTCAAATGAAAAGAACATCAAATATGGAGAAGGAAGGGGACTTTGGGAAGGGGGTATTGGGAACTCTAGTAAAGGGGATAAATGAAGATAAAAAGGGGCAAAAACTTTGTTTTTCATGGAGAGTTTTTTCACCCTCAGATTATGTGTGGGGTTTTGAATGATGCCAAAGTATGTGTGTCTGGAGACATGCCAGAAACTAAAGGTGAAATTTAAGAGGGCAGAACTGAGAAAAGAAATGTGATTATTTTGGTTCAATATATTAATATGGGATTTGTAAGAGAGATGCTGTCTTAGTCTAAAGGAACTGGTTGTTAAAACGAAATGGGTGGATTTAAGTCTATTTGAGGGAGGGAAGAATATGAATAAAAGGATGGTTTATATCTATATAAATATGAATATCAGAGTGGGATGCATAGAAAATTACAGACTAACATTTGTTTGTATTACAAAAAGAGAGATGTAATAGTTAATAGCATGCATGATAGTTAAATAAGAGAATGAAGAAGATAAGTTGTTTAACTTAATTATAACAGACATAAATCCACCCATTTGGTGGATAGTGATATGGCTTTCTAGTAATTTAGATTAGTGGAGGACTAATAACAGTTGGCTTAAATGCTCTAAAAGGCACCAGATCCTGTCTGATCCTGGGTGCTAAACAGGGTCAGCCATGGTTAGTACTTGGATGGGAGACCTCCAATGCATCACATTGGGTGCTGTAGGCTCTATTTCAGAGGAAGGAACTGGCAAAAACACCTCTGAGGATTCCTTGCCTATGAAAACCCAGTGAAATTCATAGGTTCACCATAAGTCAAATGGAGACTTGAAGGCACACCCAGACAATAATGGTTACTAATCAGTGGAAGGTTACTAAGAATATTTACTAATAATTTTTAAAGAATTTATAGAAATGTTTTATTGATTTTCTGTAGGAAATGAATCTAGGATTAAATGAATGATTATTAAAAACTATACATTATAGAAAGGTGGTAGATTATTTATTGTATTAGAGAAGCATCAAGGACTTATATAGAGAACAGTATAGGTTTATAATCACTGTCGAGAAGATTGGAGGTCACTTTTAGACTTTTTTTTCTTTATTTTTTCTTAATGTATCTTCTTTTTTTTCTTTTCTCCATTTTTTCTCTTTTCTCCTTGTGCATTTTTATTTGATTTTTGTAGTCTTAGTGTTGTGTTTTATATATCTGATAATTTAATAAAACCTTTTTATTTAAAAAAATCTGATAATTTAATAAAACATGGAAGTTAATAGAACTAAAAACGTGACTCATAAAAACATCAATTGAGACTTACACATACTAACTCTGTGTGGTATGTATAATTATGCAAGACTGTCCACCTTATTCACAGTCTCCTTGTACCTCCCTACTGATCTCTCTCTCTCTCTCTCTCTCTCTCTCTCTCTGGCTTTTCTTCCCAAACAAAGAATCAGGAAGGACTCATCCCGCGCTTTCTGCAAGCGCACTGATGACTAAAAAGGCCAATCTGAGATAAACAAGTCCAGTTGCAGACAATTGGATTTAGAGCTGCTGAACTATAGGGTTGCAACTGTACAGGTTGTCAGAACTGAAAAATGAGGCTTACAGAGGGAGAGGGAGAGATTTGCCACTGAGTCACTCAGAGATGTACGGTTATGACCTGATTTTGTAGGAATGCCCCCACCAACTTTGCTGAAAGCTGTAATCACTCAAGAAGTGAGATTTGTTATTATGCTTTAAAGAACTAGGACTTTTCTCTCTTCAACAGTGTAACACTGGACATAACATATAATGGCAGGGCAAAATACACTTAGAAGTAGAAATGTGATTTGACTCACCATGATTCAGAAGAAACACATTCATATAAACCAAAGTTCAATTAACTATGGTAGTTGCACTTAAATCAAGGAATCAAGTGATCTCAAAGACACTTTTGGTGTGTAAATCCCATTGATTAATCCAGTCCTAATTAATCCAATACCACTCCTTCACTTCTTATCAGATTCTGAAACAGAGTCATGTGTGTTCAAGTAGGGATCAATATCCATGTGTGATCCCTCTTTATTGTAGTGGGAAAGGGATATTTATGTAAACGAAGATTATTTGTTCATTAAAATAGAGAGAAAGAGTAGGGCAGGAATGGGAGCTTCTTCAGTGGGAATAAATAGCCACAATCCCAATGGCTGTGTTGTGCATGTGTATGACGGCTGTCCTCTCCGGCAGTCCCAAAAAAGTCACGGGAATGAGCCAAATAGAATATATGCTGCAAATAGTTTCAAGTATGCTCATCACTGGCAGCTCATGTTCCAAGCATTCAACCCCACCATTTTAGCACAAGCCAATTCCCCCTTCCACACTGCTCAGATCATGGACCACCCTTGGTGCTCACACGTCACTCTTGCTTTGACTTGGGGTGTTATGCAGTGTATTTAAAACCTAGGCATTGTTACTGTCAGTGAAAGCACTAGAAACATATTTTAAAATACCCTGCTGGGGGGAAAAAATTCTAAATTACAGTAACTGGATATTGTGAAAGATATATCTATCTTTACTATAGAATAGAATGGCAAAGTTTCCACACCCTTGTCCAATCAAGCTAATGTTAAAAAAAATTATGTCCCCTTCCTTACTTTGCAATCCTATGTACACATACAGTTGTCCCTCTGTATCCACGGATTTGGTATCCACAGATGTAAGTATTCATAGCTTGAAAATATTCTTTAAAAAATAATAATCCAAAAAGCAAACCTTGATTTTGCCACCTTATATAAGGGACACCATTTTGCTATGCCATTGCATATAATGGGACTTGAGTATTCACGGATTTTGGTATCCACGGAGGGCCCTGGAGCCAAATCCCAGCAAATATGAAGGGACAACTGTACTTGATATAAAGCCCTACTGAATTCAGTGGGATTTCCTTGCAAGGAAACATGCATAGGAATAGGCCGCACAAATTCTCTTTGCAGCCAGAAGGGCACTCTACATGTAACTGAAAGCAAAACACAGTCTATTGTCCAGAAATAATATTTATTCAACCATAAAACACAGAATAGAAAAAGCTTTGTAAATAAAACTATATATAATATATATAATGCTTTATTTTTTATTCAGTACTCCACAAAAAACACCACAGACAATAACAAAATATTTCAATTAATTTAAAAAACCTCATATGTTATAGATGTCACTCTGCCTTTATCGTGGTCTATTGTGGTCATGGTTTTACTTAATTTCACTTAGTTTTCTTAAACCTGTTTCTTAAAAAAATTGAAGCAATTTGTTATTTGACCAAGATTTAGAACATTTAAAGATATCCATTAACAACAGAACAGCTCAGAGGACTTTATGCAGGTCTGTTCAATGTCAAATTGTCCACCACTGGAACCAGTCAAGACACAGAACTGGACCACTTTGTGCATCTTCAGGAATCTTCCTGGCATGCTCATTTGCACAAGGAAGACAGTGTGTTTGGTGGGAACTCACAGATCTCAGCTGAGGGAATCTCTCTGTACTCTCTTATTTTTTCCGTGTCTATACCTGTAGATATACATATAGGTATAAGAAATTGCAGAAACAGATATAGTTAAAGTCTGTGAGTTTTCCTTTCATTATACACCTTACTCATGCAAATGCAAATGCCAGAACTCCTGCGTGCAAAAAGCCACTAAGTGTAACGTCGGAACATGCCTCATATTCTTAAAGAAAAGTAAATCACAACTGAACTGGGGTAGAAGTCAATCCAATGAAGAGAAATAATATGAGAACAACTACATATTTTCCATTGCCCTTTTGTTAATGTGGTCTCTTCCCTTTTCGGACTTCTCCTGGTTGAGGTACTCCAGAACCTTTGCTAGCATCTCCTCATCCATATATGGTCTGTTTTGTGTGTCATCGTCCTCCTGGGCCATTGACACCCTCTTGCTGAGTGAAGTGAGTTTGTCTGATTCTTGAGTTCCCAGTTGGTTTAGATGTTCTTTGATGGCCTGCTCAAATTGGTCATCTTCTTGCATATCATCCTCAGATGAAACTGCCAGTGGGATTTGTTTAACCTGCTCTGTATTTATAACTTCAGGATATTTTGCCAGCACCTTAGCTAAGTAGTCTGCCAAGTCTTCTTCCTTTTCATATAGTGATTCCTGCTCCATTTGTCGTCTTTCCAAATGGTTAAACCAAGCAGGTTTGGGAAGCTGATGTCCTTTAGCTCTTGCAGGCATGTAGGACACTCTTGGCAGGTCATTTTCTTCATTGAGCTGATTTACAGGATAAGGGAGTTTCTCATTAGCCACATTTTCAGTCCCTAAAAGATTAATGATATCTTCAATGTTGAGATCTTCTGGCAGGTTTTCTGGCATAAAATTAAGTCTCTGCTTTCTGTAGCCATTTAAAGAATTCATCTTATTCTTGAATACCTCTGAATTGTCTAAATTTATTTCAGGGATCTCATCAATGTCTTCTGGGAGTTCAGGTTCTTGTTCTTTTTCATTCTTATGTTTATCTCCAGCTCTCAGCATCTCTATTAAATCCTCAGGGGGGATTTGTAAATTCCTTGAAATTTCTATTAACTGATAAATAGCCTTAGGATCAGGTTGCTTTCCAAAATGTCTGGTTGCCCTTTTGTCTTCATTCTGTTTGATCCTTAGATTGTCATTTCCAGCATTGTTCATCATCTTTTTCAAATAATAATCCATTAACTTTGAGACATCATCTGATATTTGATCTTTGTCCTCTTTCTTCATACCATCCTCTAGGTCACCAGATCTTTTCAACTCATCATCAATTTCTTCTTCATTTTTCTCGATTTGCTCTTTACTGTCTCTTATTTCTTCTTGGGTTTGACTTTCTACTTTTTCTTCTATTGGATTCCAGTCCTCTCCACCAACCACATCTTCATAAGCAATGTTATTCCCTTTATAGGAATCATCTTCATCATCCACATACAATTTTTGTTCCTCATCTACCCTCCCCTTTTTTAGGTTATTTGGACCCATCATCTTCCCCAACTCCTGAAATACTGATTCTAAAGTAGCAAGGCTTTGGGGTGTGTACTGTTCTTCAACTATTTCATTTGTCCGCTTATAAGGGTTATTTCTTGAATTTTCTTCAAGGTATGTATGCGGCATCTTAGAATGTTTGTGCCATGTAGCAGGCCAAGAATGATCATCATAATCATCAGTCATTCCATCTAGGAAGACATTGTCAGAACTCATGGGATAGGGTTTGTTTTCTTTTGAGGCACTCTTAGATTCTTTTTCTCCTTGCCTCAGAGCTTCCAACATTGCCTTGATCCACTCTGACTCATCTTCTGACAAAGATTTTCTTAGATTGTCTGGCAAGTAACGCTGATCTTTGTTTTCTTTCGACTGCAGAACATAAGGGGCACCTTGGTAAGAGTTATAATCTGGACCTGTTTCTCCATTACTAGTTTGTTTTCGAAGGTTTTCAATATATTCCAAAGCTTTGATCATATCTGGGCTTGGAAGCCTTTGCAAGTTTTTCATTAGGTAGTCTGGCTCTTTCTGGATGTTTTGGTAATGTTGAAATGAAGCAGCATCAGCATAACAAATCAGCACAAACAGTAGGGGAAGGGGCAGAACTTTTCCAAGCCAGGATCTTTTAGCTTCAGCCATTTTTAAATGTTTCCTTGAAATAAACAAAAAAGAAAAAAGAAAGAAAATTAATATACAGACCTAAAATTTGAACATAATCTCAGCTCTAGTGCACAGAGAGTTTAACCCAAAACAGGGCTAGGGATTATGTGGTCCTTCTGATGTTGTTGGATTCTAGTTCCCATCAGCCTAAGCCATCATGTTCAGTAGTCATGTGTGATGGAAGTTTCATTCCAACATCTGGTCAAAGATTTTCCACTTCTGTTCCCAAAAATACTATCAGGATATTCTGAATGAATGCACACTACAGACCTTCTTCTATAGATACAGTAAGTAGCGCTTCCTATATTTAGTCAAAACTACAGTCTACTAATTGACTGTAAGTCTACAGCCAGAACATGTCTATTCTATTTATTGTACAGCAGCCATTGAACCTTTATCAATTCAATGTTATGCATGCTTGCTGTGTGGTAAGCCTCAGTAAGTTAAATGATTCTTAAATCTTAGTGCAGAATACTTAATACCATTTACTAATTATTTTTATCATCATCATTCTCATCATCATCATCATCATCATTTTAAAACATTGATATATCATTCAGCAGGCAACATGCTGGAGCAGTTCACAAATTATAAAAACAAGTACAGTCAATAAATTCACAAATATTACAATAAAAAAACAGTGCAATCAGAATCAAGATATTAACAGATCAGAATGCTGAGATATTAAAATGATGTTATGAGCCAGAAGTAAAAACCTAAAGAGAAATAAGTTAAAGGACTAAACACCTTGTATAAAGAGGAAGCTCTTGGGCAACCATCTAAATGCTACTAATGAAGGTGCCAGGTGGATTTCTCTTGGGAAGGAATCCATAAATCAGAAGGTTCTTCCCCTGCTAGCCACTCATTTTACCATTGGAACAAAAAGGAAAAGATGATCTCAGTATTTAGACAGGAAAATATGGAAACATGAGGGTTTTGTAGATGCAGCCCTAAATCAAGATAAAACCCATTAAAAGATTGTTGGATACATATTTAGCTTTTAACCCATTTTGCTTTCATTAAATGGATATTCCAGAGCAGGGGTGGGTAAGTGGGGGAGGCTAGGGTGGGAACATTAGCCCTCAGGTGATAGTGGGGACCACATCCCCACCCCTCCCCCACTGCAAAAAGAAAACTGTCTTGGCCCCCAAAATACCCAAACACCTTCTAGGGGCTGTGGAGGACATTTTGTCACATTTTCAGAGGCCCCTGGGCTATTTTAGGCCCAGGACAGGCCTTTTTTTTCCCCAAAACAGAAAGTGACTAGAAATCACCTCCTGTTTACTTCCAGTTTTCAAAAAGCCCTTTTCAGGAGGTGGGGCTGAAGCCATAAAGAATGGCCCTAGGGTCCACATGTGACTTGTGGGATGCACTTTGCCCACCCTTACGAAGTGCCCACCACTTTGCTCACCCATAAGGTCCTGTTAGCCAACCTAAACTTTGGTAAGAGCATCTCAGTATCTAAAGAGATTTGAGATTTAAATTACATAGCAGTAGTATGCAGTGAAGTGGTATGCTGTGTTTCTGATCTTTTATTAGTAATTATGTTTTAAATGTGTTTTAACTGTTTTAGCCCTTTTAAAAAAATAATAATACTGTTATTTAATTCTGTTCAAACTTGTGTAGAATAAGATTTTAACTTAATTTTGTTTTAAATTACTGCAAGCCACTTTGGATCCCACCTTGGGAGAAAGGCGGGATATAAATTCAAAATTTGTAGACTGCTTTTCCAGCTTTCAGGCACTGTATGAAAAAGATTTGATTCTAAGGCATGTAGTCATAGGAAGTGGAACATTTCTGCACCTTTCTCTCCCTCACATATTGTATCTACATTACACACAGGTAGTGTACCATGGCTCAGTCCTAAGGAATCCTGGGATCTGTAGCTTAGTGAAATGCCTTGAATGTACAGAACTAGGGGATTCTAAGTACTTCACCAAACTACAGATCCCAAAATTCCATAGGATGGAGCCATAGCAGTTAAAGTGGTATAAATGTGTAGTATAGATATAAACTTCCATTGTTTTCCTCTTTGCACATCTGCCTATTGCCTTTCACTCACTTCTTTTTGCCACTCTCTGGAGTTCTCCGGAGAAGACAATAATATTAAATTCTGGGGAGGGGTAGAAATAAAAGATGAGATCCAGCCATACAAAATGATTTTTAATGGAAAATTAGTAAATAAGAATACATTTTATTGATGCACATAATTTGTTTCTAAGTGAAAAATTAAAGGCTTTTGATAAGTAGTCTTCCTCACCCACCCCTGCCATCAGCAAGAAATCTGCATTTTAATTGATAGCCTCCACTATGGCTTGATAGCCCAGCATGGGTCTGACAGTCACAGCCCAATTTGACAATTGGTTAATAATCCAAGAACAAGATAAGTGCCTAACAGAGATATACATATGTTCATAAGATGTCCAGATGCAAAAAAAGAAAAAGAAATGATAGCATCTATGTGTAGGTATTGGGAGATCTCTGTTCTACTATGGCAACTGTTGATCTTTACAATGTACAGCTCAATAGAACACAAGGTTTTCTGGTTTATTCATTATTTAAGCACGACTTCTCAGAAGAAGATTGTTTCAAATTCTGGACCTAAAATGAGGCATAGAACTTGACCCAAAATGATTTAAGAGTTAGTCTGAAGTGTTTCAATTTATTCCCATTGATGAGAGGGTATTGACTCAAATGCAGAATTCCAGTGAGGAGTGATGAAGCAGGTAGCAAAGTCTGTTTTCACAAATGCCACCAAATATCAAACAGCTTGAGACACTAAAGGACTGTCAATGTTTGAAAGCACATTTCCAGGAATGTTTTCATTCTCAATGGGTATAAGCAGGTCAAGCATCAGAAGGAAAGGCCACAACATAGTTCAGCTCGTTGACTCCCATTGGTTCAATGAACTATTTGTCTTGGTTATAGCAGCATTCTTTTGTGGATGGTAAACCTTTGGGAACCTGTTCATAGTGTGTGTGGTGAGAGGGGTTGTTGATTTTCTTGTTTACATCATCCAGGAGTTACTATGTTGCCTATCACAAATATGATCAGACACATCACAACTGTAATATTATCGGTCAGATAAACATTTATTTGGAGGTTTTTATAATATTTATAAAACTTCTACTTATACCCAATCTATAGATGCAGAGAGGGAGTTAGTAAGGTTCATATTATAGGATATAGTAAGATTGACAAATTTCTAGAAAGCCATTGAAAGCATTGATCAATTTCTAGAGCTTTAGATGTGGAGGGTTCTGACTGAATGGAAACTGTAGTATCTGATCTAGAAGTACTTCATTTAAGTCTTTGATTTGCAGGAAATCTCTACAGTTGTTCAGTGGTGATAAGCTATAGAAAGATAATTTCATTTATTCCAGCTTGTTATCTTCTGTGAAAATGCACATTTACTGATGCCAAGCTCTGTTTTCTTTTGGCTAGTACACACACACACACACACACACACAGAGAGAGAGAGAGAGAGAGAGAGAGAGAGAGAGAGAGAGTTGTGTGTAGAAAACCATTCCTTCCTGTTACTGTGGTAAGAGGGCATTTCAAGTTACCGCCATTTAATTCTAGCTAAAAAGAAATCTGGGATTTCTCAAGATTCTTTTTCTCTTTGAGGTACAAGCCAACCATGGCAAAACATAACTATGCCAGGGAGAGAAAACAGTTATTGCCTGATTCACCTTTTCTAGTTCGTTCATTTCTTCCCTCCCCTTTCCACTCTGTAAAATATCCTGTTGATATGCCAGTGACTCATGGGGGGGGGGAACCTCTAATGCTAGTACACACCCACTGTTCTGAATAGAAAATTACAGTGAATTTGTTATGCCATTCAAGCAAGATTTTAAAAAATTGCAACACAGTATGAAATAATTCCACATACTGAGGAAATTAAAGTACCATCTAGTTCAACAGATTTCCCTTGTTTTCTTCCAACTATGTCACAAATGAGAACTTTGACTACTCCCATATGCTACCTAATAATTGGATAATTCTAAAGAATGGATGCAGGGGACAAAATTGATACAAAAGCACTGCAAAACAGCAAGATGGATTCTCCCCTAAGAACGTCCTGAAAACAAAGGAGGAGGTTTTTATTCAGTTATTTTTTAAAAATGTAGCACTGCATTTCACAAAGCCTGAATGCTTTTAAACAAAATTGATTTAATATACTTACGAACCTTACAAAGAACAGCACAGCAGCAGCACACAATACCTATTTAATTTAAACTACACATGGGGTTTACAGGGAAAAATATAGTTTGACTACATTTTGGCAAGTCAAAACCAGCATTTAGAATTGTTTATTTAGTCTGGGGGACCCCCCTAAATAGTGAAAAAAAATGTCTTCTTATCTGTCACTCTGAACTTTGGAACTGGGGGATGTAAAGTCCCACTTCTGTCTCCCAAATGAAACTTGCAAATACAAGCAACAAAATACTATTATCAATTAATATTGGGATGTGGGGTTCTATAATGCCCCATAGTATGATTCAACTTTAATTTGTATCTTTTAATTTAAGGGTAAAAAGAATGCAATTTAGGGATGTTTCTGTCAGTAATATAGATTTATTATTTTCTAATTGCCTTTTTCCTGTGGATTCATTATTTTGTTCAGGTTCAATTGCAAAGTTTCCAAATAAACATTTATTGGGAAAACCTCACATTTACTTTAATCTATATGGCACCCATGGGGCAGCTAGACTGTCACCAAATCAAATAGTAAATTTATTGTGATCATCAATTCCAGCTATTAACACAGTTCAAAAATAGTTTTCCCTGAAGGATAAGCAGAGATTCAATACGTCCAGCTTACTCATGAACATTTAATGCTTTCATTTAATCAAATTTAGAATCTTCTGGTGAATTAGGATTGTGCAAAGAAAAAAAAATAATTGGTTGCAATAGTTTTAGTTCTTTGTAGCTCCCCTGAAAAATTGACAGCACTAACACTTACTAAAAACATAAAAGTTCATATATATCTTCTGGTGACATTTTGAGAGCAATGGAAATGAACAAGATCACCTTTCAACTATGTTTCAGAGCAGAATGGTTTGCATAGCTATTGTGTGGAAGCAATAACTTTTAACTACCCCTGGGTTTTTTTCTCCCCATTGCTTTTAGTATTCATTGTTGGATCACAAGGCCCAAAAGAAATATTTAATTGCCAAGTAAAATCTTTTTTTCTTTTCTTTCCTGTGTTGATAAGTGAAATGCATCAGGTTGCAATTTCAAACGATTCTGGACTATGTAGTTTTGTGCCTGCGGCAATGGAAGCTGCCTATGGAAAGAATAGGTACTCTTGCCTTCAGTATCAGTAAAAGAGAAAGCAGATCTGCTTACCTGTATGCAGAGGCAACCTAATGCATGGTCTTAGTTATCTGTTCGCTGCGAGTTTATGGACTGTTTTCAGCACCAGGACAGCTCCCTCTGCTTATAGTATACATCACCTGACTCTCCACGGCCATACTTACGTCACCTCGGTCGCTAAAAAAAAAAGAAGAAGAAGGTGGGGGATGTTGAGAAAGATGCTACAGAAAAAGCATCGTTTGGGTCGTTTGGGCGAGGTTTCCTTTGTACGTTGACGCCCCCTGCCTTCGTCTGGGGGGAACTGCATTCTTCTTTTGCCAGCAAGGAAACCTTCCTTAGAGAAATCAATCCTGGCACTTCTCAGAGAGGTGCCTCCCCTGTTGGTTTGTTTTTCTGGTACTGCCTGGCTGCATCTACTGGAGTTGCTAGTATGATTTGCAAGAGACTGGAAAAGATTTTTGGTCCCCAGTTATTTAACAAGGGCAACAAGAAAATGATAATATGCACACCCAGCGTGCTGCCTTTCAATTGCAGGACTGAAATGAAAGAAGCTGGGAGTAACCATGGCTGAAATCTTGCTGTGGATTTCCATTTTCTTAAGTCCTAGCATGCCAACTGTTGAACTCTTCACATTTTTGTGTAAGGTGGATCCAATATCCCCTTTATGCAAACAATGTCCTACTTGCCCACAGTGCCATGGGCCAGGTCAGCAGCTTAAAGACTAGTTGGTGGCCACACAGATCCATCCTGACCAGGAAAGCAAATGGAATGGCAACCAGGAGGGCCACTGGATGTCCTGTTGTTCCTGTCTTGTATGTGTAGGTATGCTGGTGGGACTTTATACTCTGGTAGCATTGACTAGGATCCTGACTCAAGAAAGAATTTTTGCATGTAAGAATTGTGAGTGCCATTCAGTTCTGGTGGTGGTTGTGTGAGTCTATGGATGAGAGACTTACAAGAGACCCTATTATTCACTTCCCTGTTCAGATTGTACAGACTCAGTGCCATAACTTCCTTGATTGAGTCAACCTAGTTGTAGTGCAGTCTTCTTTTTCTACTACCTTCAAAATTTCCAGTGACTTCTCATTGTATAGCCAAAGTATGATAGCCTTAGTATAATCAGTTTGGCTTCCAGTGAGACCTCAGGCTTGAATTGTTCTAAGACCTGTTTATTGGTCTTTTTAGTGGTCCTTGGCAACTGTAAAACTCTCCTCCAACACCATAATTCTAATCAGTAGATACTCCTCCTCTCAGTTCTTCATTGTCCAGCTTCCTCTTCTGTTCACTGAAATAGGAAATACCATAGTATGGATTATCCTGACTTCACACTTGAGGGTCTTATCTAGTTTCTTCACAGCTGTTCCTTCACAGCGACCCTTAGTTGTCTTTTAATTTCTTGACTATAGTCTCCATCAGTTCTGTTACTCAAAACAAATCCATGGGCTTCTGTCTGTCTATCTTTCTTTCTTTTTTTTTTCAAAATGTATATATATACTGCCTTTCTTCCACATAATTCACTAGGATGGTATATACATTTTTTAAAAAAACTATATATAAAAAACATCCAATTACATAGAGGCATAGGAGCTGCTTTATTCTAAGTCAGATCATTGGCCTATCTAGCCTGTTATTGTCCATTCTGAATGGCAGTGGTGGTCCAGGATTTTAGGCAAAGATCATGGAGATTCTTGATGTTACTTGATAGTCTCCCATCCAAGTACTCACTGGGCTTAAACCTGTTTAGCTTCTGAAATCAGATAAGATTAGGCATGTACAGGATTTTATGGTAGAGTATCTTCAACAGCTTTTCAACCAACCAGAAAACAAACAGAGAGAGATATCATTTCTAAAAGCCTGGGCAAAGATCAATGTTTAAATTTTGTGCCAGCTCCTCAGCATCCCCTGCCCCCAGTTGAAATCAATGGTTTCTCCTTTGGGATGCCATTCCTACTGGAAAAATATATGAGAGTTTGTGGTGGATCTCTCAAGCAGAGCTTCTAATGAGCTTGGCAGAAGTTTGAACATCCCACTCCTCCACACACAATATGTAGCAGAGAAAGCAATAAAATTTAGTCTTCTTCTTAAGGCATATAAAAGTAGCTTTATTCACAAATACTTGTGCATAATCAACACAGGATCATCATCTTGAGGAAGGTAAGGGAAAAGATAACTAAACACTATCAGAAAGGGTTGAAGCATCTCACCCAGAGAGGCTCTTTTCATATACTTCATGGAAGACAAGCGGGGCGGGGGGGAGGAGAGAGAGAGAGAGAGAGAGAGAGAGAGAGAGAGAGAGAAACCTAGAGAACAAAAGAAAGTTACCTGATGCAGGAAGAGCACAGGTGTGAACAGATAAACTCAAGGAAGTTACTATAAACATGATGTGCCTAAACTCCTAGAATGTAACATGCAATATAACTACCACTGAGTATAAGTATGCAAAGGTTGCAAACTCCAATTCCAAAGTCATGGTGCCAATTCCTGGCAGGCCCTCTCCCTTGTAAATGCATAACTATTTCTACCTCTTCTAAAAAGCTTCATAATGCTTCATACAGATTCATGATAGTATGGGAGGAGGTACTCCTTCAGGTATTTGATGCATGTCTTTTCCAGCAGCCTTTCATTGGTGGAATTCAGGTTCCAGAAGAAAGAGAATAGGCCCTGCAAACTGCAGGCCTCCCTAGACTGGGGTACAACTTTTGTTTTCAATTACATTCATTTGAGTGTGTGCTTTAAAAAGGAATTAAAGCAGAAATTATGTCATAACAGACTCAATGGAATTACAGAAAGATTTGAACAAAATCTATCTTTAAATATTATGTTCCTATTTATTAGATTTATACTCTTCCTCCCACCCAAAATGGAACTTGTCATCAAACAAAAACACCTGCCTAAATTAAAAACTCCTTTACAGTCACCCAGCCTGATTGCCCAAGGCCTCCTGAATAAAAAGGCCTTTGTCTACAGGCAGAAAGACAACAGAGAAGGGCAACAACTTCCACTAATAGGGATTGGGTGAGTTCCATAGAAGCCTGGGAAAAACCTATAGAAAGTATTGTTTTCTCTTCCTACTGTCATGAAACTGAGTATGAAAACATAATACTCAAAACTGGGTCTGGGTTGGGTGCCTGGCTTGCACTGCCTATCAGTGGAAGCTGGGATGGATTCAGAAATTTAAAAGATTTTTCCTCTTGCCTACTGGGTTGCTATTTCCTACTTTCCATAAAGGAAATCAAAGAAAGCACCACGTCAGGAAAGTAGTGGAGGAATCCTCAGAAGTGTACAGAGGGTCATACACTGTCCAATAAATGTTGAGTAATGTAATTCTTCAGGGACAATTCTGATTTAATTGTTTTAAAGAGAAGTGACACTATAAAAAACAAGGGAGAAAATATTCAATAGCAGCAAAGGCTATACTTTTCAACTGGGGCCATGTAACACCAAAGCTAATGACTGACTAAACAGATGCCATTTGCACAATTAAGAATTACAGAGATGCTGTGGGGTGGGGGGAACCCTAACTACTGTGGGAGAGGCAATCCAGATCAAATAGCAGGCAATGGGGAAGAGATCCAGATCAGGACCATAGGAAAATGATTAAAGCCCCCCTCCCCCAACACTTGCTATTTACTATTTAAACGTTAGGTGTTGCTCATTGCTATATTTTTGTGTGAATGGCACTGCTTCTAGTTTAGCCCAAAAACATTCTTTATCTACCTTAAAACAATGAACTCCTATGAAAATGAAAGGGATTGCATATACTATGGGGTTACGTGTAAACCAAGGATATATCCTCCTTTCCTCTTTTCCAGAAATTCCCTCCAAATACACTTCTCTCTCTCTCTGGCTTTTCTTCGCAAACGAAGATTCAGGAAGGACTCATCCCGCACTTTCTGCAAGAGTGCTGATGACTGAAAAGGCCAATCCAAGATTTCATCCCTCGCCTATCGCTACAGGGCTTTTTCAGAATTGGATGTATCCTTCGAGCCTGTGCAATGGATTTTTCTGGTGGAGTGCAGTGTGCACAGAACTGGCCTCACCCTTTAAACCAAAGGTTAATCTGCTGTGGCCTTGCAAGCATGGACAGTAGCAACAAGGTCTGATTAGAGTTTCCTTCTCTTAGATGGTTGACCTTACAGGGTTGGACGAGCACCATCTGCCTGGGTTTGGGATTAGAGTTTTCCTTCTCCTAGGATGGTTGCCATAAGGCTAGAGAGCCCATCCTGCCCTTTGACGCTCTTTGTCAGATCCTTCGGTTTTGACCTGTCTGGCATAGGAGGCCCTACCGGTGGCTATTATGCCACCGCCAGCATAACTCAAAACTTCATTAGGGTACGCAAGCCTCTCCCCCACGACAAGGGGGCATCAAAGGGGAGGAAATACCCTTATGTATCATGTAATAATCTGAATACACATTGTTTTATTCAATTGCTTTGTCCAAATACACTTAGATGATAGACAGATAGATAGATATCTAAGAAAATAAGCCAATAATTCTCAGTTTTATTAAAACAAATGACTTACTCTAATGGATGAGCAGTGGGGAAGATAAGAAGAATGCCAGATCTAAATGTCATCTTCCATGTCCAGATCTAATCCAAGTATTCACTTAAGAATTTCCAGTAAGGATTCACAGCTCCAATCAAACCGTAACAAAGCCATGCAGTCACAGCATTACCCTATGGATCAAAGTAGTGATTACACTTTGGGTGGAAGGGTACAGCAATGGTGGGAATTATTCAGCTTGCCAGATGTTATACTGCATAGCCCATTTCCTCTTCAGCCCTAGCCAGTGTAGCAATAGAGAGGAATGATGAGAGTTGCAGTACAATTCCCACCTCTGATGTACTTCCTCTCTCTGAATTCTCTTGTGGTTGGGGGCAGGACCACAATGCAAAATCTATTGTCTGCTTCTTTCCTCCCCAGTTCCAAGAGTCTAGAATGCTCTTTTTTCTTAAGATCTGCCTATCTTACTTTATTCATACAAGAAAAGGTGTACTTGAGTCATTAATGGAAAAAGTGTACTTGAGTCATTAACTTTCCACCTGCACTGCCTTTGATTGGCTGACATAAAATGCATTAGAACTTGCCTGTTTCCTGCTTGTTCTGTAATGGCTGTTCCGTAATGGATATCTTCTCCTTGCAAAAGCTGTTTTTTTTTTTCTTGATAGTTTTGACCTTCTGCAGAATAAAATGCAAACACTTGAGTGGATCTACCTTTCAGCTCAATAAATGCTGTGGAATTAAGTGGCTGCAAACCACAGTACATTTGTGCTGTGGAGGCATAAAATATGTACACATTCATGTACAAGCTTCCTCTTTCCATTGTGCTTGTGATCGCTTGCATTTCAATGAGCCTTTCTGTGTAACATGGAAGAGAAGAATCAAGTTCCCCACAAAGGGTAAAAATGAAAAATGATTGGTGTCCACCCTCTTGTGCCATAGCCTATATCAAATAAGAAACTGAAATCACATTAAAGCCTACAGAAACTTGGGGGAGTAGTAGTTGTAGTATCTTCCCTTTCCCCAAGTTTGGACTCAAAGGAGCTTACAATTTAAAAGAGCAATACAGTTAAAAACATGCAAAAAGTGAACATTAAAATAGAATTGAACTATTCACAGTAGTAAAACAATTCAAACCTCCAGTTAACAAAATAAAATGCAATTAAAAAGATAAACAAAACAATTAAAAACTGTTTGGTTTAAAACAATGCAGCAGCACCTAACCTGTTCTTCGAAAACTTTCTGTTTGAAAAGCTGGCCAGAATAAGAAGGTTTTTGCCATCCAATGGAAGGATATCAGGGAAGGGGCCACTCTGGCCTCCCTAGGGGCAGCCACCGAGAAGGTCCTCTTTCACATACCCACCAACCATGCTTGAGACTATGGTGGGACTGAGAGAAGGATCTCAGAGCTCAGGACCCAGGCAGGCTCATACAGGAGATATAGGCTGCCAGATAGCCTAGACCTCCATATAGGGCTTTATAAGTCATAACCAGCACTTTGAATTGTCCCAGAAATAAACTGGTGGCCAGTGGAGCTGTTGTAACAGAGGAGTAATATGGTAATATGTTGTAACCTGCCCCAGTTAAGATTCTGGCTGCAGCTCTTCATATTAGTTGATGTTTCTGAACACACTTCAAAGGCAGCCCCATGTTGCGCTCATTGCAGTAGTCCAAAATGGGATGTAGCTAAAGCATGTACCACTGTTGCCAGATCCAGTGTCTCAAGGAACGGGTGCAGTTTGGGCAGAAATGTTAAATGTGCAAATGCACTCCTGGCCACCATAGAAACCTGAGCCTCCAGGTTCAAAGTTGAGTCCAGGAATACACCCAAACTGTGAATATGTATCTTCAATGGGAGTGTAACCCTATCTGACACAGGCTGAATATCTGTTTTGCCTGGTCAGGAACATCTCTATCATGTCTGGATTAAGTTTCAGTTTGTTCACCTTCATCCAGGCTGTTGATGAGAAAGACCGATTAGAACCAAGACAGCATCTTTGGATTGGGGTGGAAAGGAGTAGTAGAATCATAGAATCATAGAATCATAGAATTGCAGAGCTGGAAGAGACCACGAGGGCCATCCAGTCCAACCCCCCTGCCACGCAGGAAATCTTGATCAAAGCATCCCCGACAGATGGCCATCCATCCTCTGTTTAAAGACCTCCAAGGAAGGAGACCCCACCACGCTCCGAGGGAGTGCGTTCCACTGCCGAACAGCTCTTACTGTCAAAAAGTTCCTCCTCATGTTGAGGTGGAATCTCTGTTCCTGGAGCTTGCATCCATTGCTCCGTGTTCCAATCTCTGGAGCAGCAGAAAACAAGCTTGCTCCATCCTCAATGTGACATCCCTTCAAATACTTAAACAGGGCTATCATATCGCCTCTTAACTGTAGAGCTGGGTGTTATCCACATATTGATGATATCATATTCCTCTTTCAGTGGTTTCATGTATATCTTAACTAGCATGGCAGACCAAACAGAACCTGGCCAATGGTCAGGTGGTAGAACAGGACACCTCCCCAGCACTACCTTCTGAGTTCACCCCTCCAGGAAGTAACAGAGTCACTGCAAACCAGTCCCTCTAATTCCCATCCCATCAAGATGACCCAAAAGAATACCATGGTCAATGGTATTGAAACTTGGTGAGAGATCCAGCAGAAACAACAGGGACACAGTCCCCCTGTCAAGTTCCCTGTGTAGGTTGTCCACCAAGTGACCAAAGCTGTGTTCATCCTGTAACCAGACCTAAAATCAGATTGAAATGGATCTAGATAACTCGTTTCATCCAGGAACCCCTAGATCTGGGAAGCCACCACATGCTCCAATACCATACCCCAAACAGGTATGTTGGACATTCCAGACTTTAGAAAGCAAAGTAATATAACACCCATGGAAGAGAATAACCACAGTGGAAGTTCCTTTTGTTTAAAACACTTGGGAAAGCACCTTGTAACTCCTGGCTCTGATCAGAGCTCGATAAACTTACTTTTTTTTTTTTCTTTTACAATTCTCATAATTCTCCACCCAGCATGACTACTGAGATTTGAGACATTTCAGTCTCAAAAAGTAACTTTTCCGAGCTCTGATTTTGATGCTGGAAAACAACAGCTTGTGTGGTTCTGCTCTGATAGACTCCTACAACAGGGAATGATGGATATGAGTCTCCAGTCACCTCTGCTGAAATCTCTCTCTCTTTCCCTTTCTCTTGCTTATACCAGATTTGAGTATCTTGTGCCAGTGAAGGCTTTCTGCCATTCACAGTTCTTGTTCTTTGTTAATTTCTTCTTCTTTACTCCACTTCTGATATGTTTATCTGCTGCTGCACGATTTGTTTGCTCTTTCTGTTCCTCCATTTTGAGTCAGATGGCATCCCTATGACTAAATGATGCTGCCACAAGTTATGTGCAGACAACTCTTTTGTTTGTATGCTTGGTAATATATTCCATTGTGCACAAAAACTCAGTCCAAGACTAATCCAGGGTGCACAAGCCTCCTGTGTTTCCCTGAAGCCTCACACCAGTCTCCCAAAGTCCCCCTTCCCACTCTCAAGTGTTAAAATTTGGTGTGATTTCTCAGGCAAGTTTTGCTTCAAAGCCATGCAGAAAACCCCAAAGAAGTGTGAAATTCAATGAAAATAGCTCCACCCCACAAATATCCTGAACCCCCCTGTCACCATTTGGGCTTCCTGTGAGTACGGGGGTCGACCATGGAAGGGGCTAAGGGGGAAATTATCCCCTGTTCCTATGCAATCGCCCACCTGTACTCCAACTGCTGATTCACACACACACTGGCAGAGATGCCATATGTGTAATAAGCACATATTCTTCTAACCATAATGTCTTACCTGTGTGAAACATGTTCCATGATCTCCCCAATTCCCTTATTGGAGGGAGAAGGCATATGCAGATCAAACTTCCATGTCTGTGAATAGGCATATATATACCTTATACATAGGAAGAGGTATACTACAAAGAGCAGCTCCCAAACTACATGTAAAAGATTTCCAGAGCTTGGAGCGGTCACAATTTGATTGCAGAATCTTCTCAGAATTCTCTATCCAGCTTGATTAGTGGACAGAAGTAGAGTGTCAAAGCTTCGAGGACTGTGCATGAAGCATCCCTAGGAACTGTACCACATTTTGCCCAGTTAGTTCCAACAACTGTTACCATTAGAATTCAGTCTTGCCATAGAAAAATGCCAGCATCTGATATGTCTTCAAAACTAGACTAATGTAGTTCAAACACAGAACAAGGAGAGCATTAAAGGCATAAATGAGAAAATGGTGACTACTCAATAACAGGTTCATTAAAGAAGCAATTACTGAATACAAAGATAATGCCCATTTTTTTCCTTTTTATTATTTATTTAAAATGTTTCTTACTCCAAAGAACTCCCAGGTGATGTGTGAAAGCATGAATAAAGCTATTCACACAAACATATAAATACAAGACACTCTCCCACTTCTTCCATACATCTAGACTATACATTGCATTTTGCCCATTTGAGAAAGACCCATATTTCCTCCAGAAAGAAGCAAGATTGATTTATCAAAGCAAACATTTATTGACTCAAGGTTTACATACATGCGCGTATATACACACACACACACACACACACACATTCTTCTTTCATTAAATAGAGTCAATGTTTTTATTTTAAATTTTTAATGAATTGTTTTTAAATTCAATTATCTATGCTGAGTCTCTGGGGATATGATGTTAACTACTCAAATGAATAAATGAAAAGGAGAATGTCCATGCTAAATTTTGCATTAAAACCAAAAAGAAACATGACAAAAAAGAAACAGGAGACCAGGTGGATGGATAGAAATGGTGTTCTGGACCCAGAGGGCTTATCTACACTAGCCAGAATACACCAGCCCCCTGCTGTCATATCCTGGCTGTGGATGTGGCTGGTTCTGCCCCCGTTACTTGGAGAAAATGGGCCGATGTCCAAACAGGAATGCTGGCCCATAGCTGCAGCTACTGCTGCCACTTTCTCTACTTTGCCGGGTCTGGTGGTACAGCGGTTTGAGTGCTGGATTAGGGAGATTATCAGACGCTCTAAATATGGTGTTTTACGATGCCAAGAGATTGCTGAAGTGCTTCCCTTTCAGACAATATCATTCCCCTTTTGTAATACTCTTATTCTGCTGTTCTGCTGGTGCTGTTTTTTTATTAATGGGCTAAGCCATGAATGAATCCCCTGATCTGTTTCTGTGACCGAATTGACAGAGA
Source organism: Gambelia wislizenii (assembly GCA_030847615.1). NCBI lineage: Eukaryota > Metazoa > Chordata > Lepidosauria > Squamata > Crotaphytidae > Gambelia > Gambelia wislizenii. The sequence continues at coordinate 52,832,498 of JAUMIR010000003.1, read as the reverse complement.
GTGAAAAGGTGCCCATTTCGCTGGCGCGATCCCCGTGTCAATGGGAGGTCCGTGCCAGAACACTTCCTGGTGAGATCAGGACATCCAGATATGTGACACACTTTTTTTGAACCCTCCCCGGGTTACTTGTAAAGTTTTAAGTGTGTTTAGGTGCTTAGTTTAACTTTTTCACATGTATTTTGCTTTTTATTTTTGAATTTCCCATGCTGTCGTCTTCTTGCAAGAACAGCTGGGATTTCAGTCCAGGAAATGAAAGGAGCTCCTTTAGAGCTCCGTTCACTCCTGGGCAGCCCAGGGCAGCCCAGCAAGTGTGAATAAGGTAGGTGTGAAAGTTTTCGTTATTGTTCCATGACAAAGACAGGAGAGGGGTGGGAGAGGAGATTGCAGGATGGGAGCGCTTTTTTTGTTCCCATCTGATAATCTCCTAGGACTTGGGGAAACGAAGGCTCAAATCCGCACTCAGCCATGGAAGCCCACTAAGGAAAGCCACACTATCAGCCTCAGAGGAACACAATGGCAACCCCCCTCTGAACAAATCTTGCCAAGAAAACCCCATAATAGGTTTGCTTTGGAGCTGTCATAAGTCATAAATGACTTGAAAGGCACACAACAAGAAATGCAGGTTTTATTGAAATAGATTTCTTTTTTCATTTTAGGTGAGCCCTCCAGATGCTGTTATAATATCATAAAAAGGAGCTTGCATCTGCTTCAGAGAGTCCCGAGACGAAGTAGTCCAGTTTAGAGAGATCTGAACTTCTTTAAAAAAAAAAGGTTGAAATGAAAGTGAGCTCATCCTAAGTGAATTGGATCACTTCAGAGCATCAAAGGGTCATTTTAGTAGTTTAAATTTGGAGGATCTATCCAATACATGTTTTCATCCACCTCAGCCCCTCCAATAAAGGAAAATGTCAAGCAGGAGGGAGGGAGAGGAGAGGCATATTTTTGTGACTAGCTTCTCCAGCCTCCAATCAGGAAATGTTTACACTAGGGCTTACCAGTCATGATGTTGGTGGTGAGGGACACTGGAGTAACATATAAGAAGCTATTCATTTGTTTTTCACTCTGTTGACTCTCATAGGAACAGCATTGCAAAATGGAGCTTCCAAACCAACATGGTCATACCCCTAATAATAAGCTCACTGAAAGACTAATTCAGTGCAATTAGTAATTTGTGAAAAGCCAGCAATAGTTTTTTTTATGTTGTTGTTGTTGTTGTTGTTGTTACTGTTAGCTGCCATCAAGTTAATTTCAACATGTGGCAACCTGATGAATGAAAGACCTCCAAGTCACCCAATCCTCAACAGCCCTTTTCAGGTCTTGCAGACTCAGGGCTGTGGTTAATTGAGTCTATCCATCTGGAAAGTAGTCTTCCTTTTTTTATACTGCTGTCTACCTTACCAAGCATTATTGTCTTTTCTAGGGAATCATGTTGTTAGTATACACTACCACCCCTCCTGTGAGATTTCATAACTGCACATACTGGACACTTTTCAGGGTCACACCTACCAGGGATGTTCAGGGTCAAGCTGACCAGAGACAGTCAAAGTCATGATGATCTGAGACATGTCCAGGATCATGTTGGTGGGAAAACCCAGATAGGATTATGCAGAAAACCCAGTCCTTGATAGATCTATGCTAATCTTTTCAATCATGCAATCAGTGACCATCCCTCAACCCATACCCTATGGAAATCTTTCCTGTACACCCTATCTGTCTGAACAGTAAGAGGTTGTCAGAAATCCCATCAATGTTTTGTCACTCTGGAGCTAAGGCAATTAGTCAGTCCTGGACACTTTTGTCTGTTCCATAATGTCATGATGGAGTGCTTATAACACCTAAGAAAGTCATTCAGGCTTTGTCATAACTAGCACACCTCTCCAGGGTATGAACTGGAGTATAAATATCCTAGCTTTGACCCTAGCCAGGTGTGTCACAGACGGTGTGCCACAGACAGGCCCTGCCATTCTCTTTCTTGGCACATCATGGACTGGATTCCCCTGTGTTGTCCTCAGACACTGTCTGAGTCCCTTCACTTTGTGGACCTCTTTTTTCAAGACTGGTAACTATCACCCTTCCACCCCTGACTTCTTTCTGTCTAGCCCTTCCTGCCTTACTCTTCAATAGCCTTATATGGTTCTTAAGAGTGCATGTTCTTGTATGTTAGCATATCCTCTGTGTTAATTCAAATAAAATGCTTTGTTTTGACTTTAACTGGAGTACTCTCTACTGTTAGTACTGGTATACATAGGTGAAAAAGTCCCAGAAGTTACCTCTTCTCGCAGGCCTACTTTTTGAGGACAGGATCAGAATTCAAAATGACCTTGACAGATTAGAAAGCTTGACCAAAGCTAACAAAATGAATTTCAACAGAAAGAAATGTAGGATGCTATACTTGGGCAGTAAAAATGAAAAGCACAGATATAGGATGGGTGATACCTGGCTTGATGACAGTATATGCGAAAGGGATCTAGGAGTCATAGTGGACCACAAGCTGAACATGAGTCAGCAGTGTGATGCAGCAGTTTAAAAAGCCAAAGTGATTCTAGGCTGCATCAATAGGAGTATAGTTTCTAGATCAAGGGAAGTAATAGTCCCATTCCATTCTGCTTTAGTCAGACCTCACCTGGAATACTGTTCCCAGTTCTGGGCACCACAATTCAGGAAGGATATTGAGAAGCTGGAATGTGTCCAGAGGAGGGTGACCAAAATGGTGGGAGGTCTGGAAGCCATGCCCTATGAGGAGTGGCTTAGGGAGCTGGGTATGTTTACCCTGGGGAAGAGAAGGTTAAGAGGGGACATGATAGCCATGTTTAAATATTTGAAGGGATGTCACACTGACGATGGAGCAAGCTTGTTTTCTGCTGCTCCAGATACAAGGACACAGAGCAATGGACTCAAGCTACAGGAAAAGAGATTCTACCTAAACATTAGAAAGAACTTCCTGACAGTAAGAGTTGTTCAGCAGTGGAATGCACTGCCTCAGAGTGTAGTGGAGTCTTCTTCTTTGGAAGTTTTTAAGCAGAGGCTGGATGGCCATCTGTCAGAAATGCTTTAATTGTTTATTCCTGCATGGCAGGGGGTTGGACTGGATGGCGCCTGTGGTCTCTTCCAACTCTATGATTCTATGATTCTATGAATTCTCCCAAATTTCAAGGAGATGCTGGCATCACTGGTGGGACTCTAACACCCCCCCCCCTTAAGGTAACAATGTCTTCTCATGATATGGCCAAAGTACAACAGTCTCAGTTTAGACATCTTGGCTTATAGGGAGAATTAAGGCTTGATTTGCTCTAGGACCCATTAATTTGTCTTTTTAGCAGTCCAATGTATCTGCAGAACTCTTCTCCAGCACCACTTTTCAAATTAGTTGATTTTCTTCCTATAAGCTTTCTTCTCTGTCCAGCTTTCACAACCATACATTGAGATGGAAAATACAATGGCATGGACAATCCTAACTTTAGCAGTCAGTGATATTTACACTTCAGGATCTTATCTAGTTCCTTCATAGCTGCCCTTCCAAGTCCTAGTCTTCTGATTTCTTGACTGCAGTCTCCATTCTGATTAATGGAAAAGGTATGAAAATCTTGAACTATTTTATGTCTTCATCATCTGCTTTAAAGTTGTATTAAGTCATCTGTGTAAAAATCATTATTTTCATTTTCTTAAGGTTCTACTGTAAACCTGCCTTTGCACTTTCTTCAGTAATTGTCCCAATTGTTTGCTATTTGCTGCTAGAAGTATGGTGTCATCTGCATATCTTAAATTGTTGCTGTTCCTCCAATTTTCCTGCCTCCTTCCTCCATGTCTAATCCTGCTTTACGTATGATACATTCAACATACAAGTTAAGCAGAAAGTGTGTAGCTGTTTGGCACATTTAGTCTGAATGACTGTCTCACTTGGAAAATCCTTCCAGCAGCACTGCTGCCATCAGAATAGCCTCTTGCCTCACTGGAGCATACAATGCACCACCATGGAAAGGTAGTACCTGCACCTGAAATTGCCAGAGATTGGTGCCACTTTCAAATAAACCAAGCTTGAGTATCTTCTCAAATAATTATTTATGTTATTTAAATTCCAGTTAAAAAAAATCTGTTCTAGATGTGGAAAAAAGCTCTTTCTTTCCTTCTCTCTCACTCTCTCTTTTTTCTTTCCTTTCTGTCATTGTTTCTTTCGCCCTTTTACAGTCTACCACTGCAGCCAAGGTTGCCTTGAAGGCAGTTAGCATGATTGTGTATAATCAATCATTGCTATTTCATTCCAAGTTTTGCTACAATCTCAAAACATTTTTCTTCATGAAAGATCGAAAATATTTGTATGCAAACATTGTATGCAAATATTGTACACATGCACACACAATAGAAGGCCAAGATTTTCATTATCTGATATACACATGATTTAAAAAAACAGCCATCTTTGCAAACTTTAAAATTATAAGAGTAAATGAAGAGCAGAATTGGGCAATTTCCTAGGTTTGTGGTTACAATTTTGGCCTCCACCACTGTTTCCACTATCCCAAAACCCAGTGATTTTGCTGGGAAATATGGTGTGAAGGTGTGCACACCTACATGCCTAGGAGAATCATACTCCAGGCATCCTACTGAGGATTAAACCCTGTTTAGAGCCATGGTTTGTGCTCCCCATGTGGCATATTCCCCAGCGGAACTGATAGCTATAGGTAGTGGTGGTAGCATCTTCAGTGGCAGGGGGCAGAGGGGCACATGTGGCCTACAGGCCACATATTCCTTTCCCCTGATTTAGATTAACCAAGTGGGACAGTGGTGGAGTGAGATTAATAGGAGAAAATCCATACTTTGAAAGTGAAGTACTTGGAAGTCTATGGCAGAGAGCTCTAGCACTCAGCTAGAGATCTCTAGCACACATTTTTAAGTAACTCACCAAACTGCAAATCCCAGCATTCCATAGGATGGAGACATAGCAACTAAAGTGATATCAAATTGCTATAACTATGGAGTGTAGAAACATTCTAACAGTACTTCATTATAACATACCAGTTGTCAACAAAACATATCTCTGTTTTCTAACATTTATTGCCACCAGATTCCACATCGTTATGATTGGTGTGGACTTTGGACTTAAAGGTTGATTTAAAAACTGTCTAGTTAGGGGTACTGCAGTTACAGGATATAACTGATGTGTTGAAGAATGAACACATACCTTTTCAAGGACCTCCCTTCCTCCCCCCAACAACGACAAAAAAATCCCTAACCATATAGGAGTGTAATACCTTACCAGGACAACCCCTACCCTTTCTCCTACATATGAATGGCAGATCATTTAAAGTAAAAAAATGAATTATGTGCAGTCAGAAACATCACCCTCAACAAACAAGCCACATCATATACCTACACAGAATTAAGAGTTGCTTACTTGCTTGCATCTTTATTCATATGTTTATCCCTTCTCTTGGGAGACTACTCCATGGTTGAAAAAGCCATCAACAAAATGCCATCTAGCAGACCCTTTTATACAGTGTTTTTCTATATTAAGTTTTAACCATCAGCAACTGATGGCCCAGGTGGGTGAGCCCTAGCATGATAACATCACACATAACCAGGTGGATGTGAAATCTTACATAAGTGCAGGTTTCCTGTATTTTTAAGCCTCAAGCTATTTTGGCATGTGTAAACTGAAAGCAACATTTATCAGCATGACATGTATTTATTTATTTATTAAAATACAATACTTATGTTGTATTGTTAAATCTGCCTTGTCTCCTGCCTTCCTTCCTTGATCTAGTTTGGGATACTTCCTTTATAAAAGAGTGCCTTTTCTAGCATGATGTATTAAAAGTATCAGTACCTACTTGGCATAAGCATTATGAGCAACTTTTATGTACCAGCCAGAAAAGTTCAGGAGTCCTCTGGGAGCATGACTGAATCAAGCTGTCATCATTTCAATGCAGCTTTGAGTCAGACATCTGACAGCAGGGGATATAACACAATGAGAGATTCTGAGTCATGCTGTACAGAGGGTGGAGGAGGGAGTAAGGCAGCAAACATGAATGAGTGGAAATGGCACAGTGCAGTCAACTCTTCTGAACGGAATAGCATTTATTTTTAGTTCTCCAGAATGAAGAAGGAAGATCCATATATATTGCTTTTAAAATCTATTTGGGATACATTCCGGGATGTACTGAAGACAGTTGTCTAGGGTTGTTTCCCAACTGTTAAAATGTTGGTCCTTCTAACTGTGGCTGTGTGCAGCAGCTGGGATTCCAAAAAACAGAGCCCATTTAAAAAAACAGTAATTGCATTAATCAGTGTGAAGGGGGCTAAGGAAAGGCAACTAAACTAAATTTTCCCTTCTCTCTAACAACTAGTTGGCACTCTTGCTAGTTTTCTAATGAGTCTGAGTGTGTGCAACCCCAGAAGTTTGGTCTGGTGGAGGAAACCACACAGAGAGAGAGAGAGAGGGAGGGAGAGATTATACATGGGTTTGCTTGAGCAGGCAGTTATGCAATTGCTTATGCTTCTAGCTATGATAGTGGCCGAAATTCTGTTAGGGACATACACATGTGCAAGTCTTGATATGTATATGGGGCCACAATGTCACCATTGCTCATTGGACATATTCTGCTGATGGTGGCAGAAGCAGAATTGTATGGACAGCACTTTCATCTATACCTTGGAGGTTTTCAGACTACACTGTTATAGTGTTACTATTCCACTTTAACTGCTCTGGCTTCCTCCTGTGGAATTCTGGGGTTTGTAGTTTAGTGAGGCCTAAGAGCTCTCTGGCTGTGAGTTGTAAATGCCTCTCCCTAAACTGCAAATCCCAGGATTCAAGAGGAGGCAGCCAGAGCAAATAAAGTGGAATAGTAACATTATAACAGTATAGTGTGAAAATCTCTCTTGTCTTTGCAAGCTGCATATTGTGCATTACATCTTATGGTTGTGCATCTTATACTTTGCATTGTGATTGTACTTTCTATATCTTGCATTGTGGCTGTGCATCATGTATCATGCATTATGCATTGTGCAATGGCACCTAGTCATTGATGTGTGTTGTGCATGGGGGATGCATAGCACTCACATAGTGTATCTCCATACATGAGGATTTACACTACACTAGGAAGATGCTGGACTGAAGCCAGTATGTAGCTGCTAGACTTGTACAGTTAGAAAATGGAACACAATATGTAGCAGGTACAGGTTGAGTATCCCTTATCTGGAAATCCAAAACCTGAAATACTCCAAAATCCAAAACTGTTCACATGGGTGGCTGAGATAGTGACACCTTTGCTTTTTGATGGTTCAATGAACACAAACTTTGTTTCATGCACAAAATTATTAAAAATATTGTGTATAAAATTACCTTCTGGCTATATGTATAAGGTGTATATGAAACATAAATGAATTTTGCATTTAGACACGGGTCCCATCCCATCCCATTATGTATATGCAAATATTCAGAAATCCCCCTCCCCCACCAAAAAATTCTGAAATTCAAAACACTTCTGGTCCCAAGCATTTTGGATAAGAGATACTCAACCTGTATAAAGATGTTCTTTAAATATCATGTATGAATCCCCATAAGACTTTTATACAATTAGCCCAGAGCTTAGAAAGTTACTTATTTGCATAACAACTCCTCTGAATCCTAGTTGGGGAATTCTGAGAGTAGTCACTGAAAAAGGTAATTTTTCTAAGTTCTGAATGCTATGCCTCTCACTGAACCCTAATTCATAGCCCTAAAATGGACCAAAAAGACAGTCTCCACTCTGTTCTGCCCTGATTGGCTTATCCTTCAGCCAGCCAGTGACTGATCAATTTATGCTCTAATTCAGGGGTATAAATTAGTGCTCTGATTCAGGGGTATAAATTAGGATTCCTTATGAGGCAGGCTCAGAATAGCCAATACACAGGACTCAAGCATGCAAATCTCTTTCCTTCTCTCATTCTCTCTCTCTCTCTCTGTTGCCCTCCATGATCCCTTCCAGTGCCAAGCACAATACCTCTTTGTGACACCTTTTAAATTTGCATTTGTTTGTAGCACTACTTTTCCCTTTGAGTTACAGAAATATCCATACAAAAATCTTCATTTTTGAAAAAAAGGAAGGAAGGAAGGCATACAGATATATGCCACCTCAATGCAAAATTTTCTGGATAGGAGATAAATACTTGTTTTAATTTTTTAAAAAAATGCTTTGAAAAGGTGATTTACATCACTGTAAACTGATGGAGCCCAGAACTGTACTTTCTTTTCAAGATATAAGCATTGGGATTCCCTTCTGAGAGAAATCCACCTGCAAAGGCAGTCAGTGGTCCAGGCTGGGGAAGCAGTGGTCCAACCCCAACATTTTGGGCTCCCTTGGCTCAGACCACCTACTGCTTCTGTCTGTCTTATATTCTCATGAATGGTGTTGTAGAATCTGATATGTGCCTTCCTTTTAGGAAGGCACTTGGCTTGTCATCTCCTGTTTTACACCTGTGTTTGGTTGAGAATAGTTTGCTGTTACTCCAGTTGTGTTCTCACCAGGAAGGTTAAAAAAAGAAAGAACCACCTTATCCAAAGTCCTGCTGGGCTTGTTCTGGAAGTAGGGGGACGGGGTCCATTTGGACTTGTTGCCTTCTCCTATTCAAGTTTCTTTTTCTCCTTTGATGATTTCCCTCCCCTTGGGACCAATCAGAAGGAAATTATGTGTTTTAGTTCCAGGTTTAGTGTACATTTCTCCCTTTGATGGGGGCCTGTCTAGAGGCCAGGAGGATCTGGTGGACCCAAATCCTTCCCCCACCTGACCACTGTGCCCCTGCAGATTCACTAGCCCCCTTTGCCTCTTCTGAGGTCACAACTCCAGTGTGGGTTAGACAATGACCACAAAGGCTTTGGTAGTGGTGTAGAGGGGCCATCCAAAATTGGATCTCCCTCTCTGAAAGCAGACCTCTGTCAGTCCAATGATGGAGAAAGAGATCCTGTTTCTCCTATGGCACTTGAGGACATCATCCCCACCCCACCCCCCAAGAAGCTTATAACTGTAGTCTAGTTGGGTTTTTTTTATTTATTTAAATTGCAAATGCTATTTCATTTGTGTTTTGTTTATGCTGTGGGTGTTAGCCATGTTGGACTCTTAGGAGGAAAGATATGAAATAAAATGCTTTAGACAGATCAGTAAGACATAGGGCCAGAGCTTGTAATTAACTGCTTACAAGTAACTAGTTGAAATAAATTTATTTTCCTAATAATTAGGGACTAACTGCATTATGTTACTCTTAACAAGTGATAACTTCACTCCTGTCCAACTATAACTGTACCATTGGCATTAATATTATCATTACAGTGTATGGTCTCACTAAATAGTCCTGAAATATCACATGGTTCATAGAATCATAGAAACATAGAGTTGGAAGAGACCACAGGGGCCATCTAGTCCAACCCCCTACCATGCAGGAATACCCAGTCAAAGCACTCCCAACAGATGGTCATACAGGCTCTGTTTAAAAACCTCCAAAGAAGGAGACTCCACCACACTCCCAGGCAGTGCATTCCACTGCCGAACAACTCTTACTGTCAGGAAGTTCTTCCTAATGTTTAGGTAGAATCTCTTTTCCTGTAGCTTGAGTTCATTGCTCTGTGTCCTTGTATCTGGAGCAGTAGAAAACAAGCCTGCTCCATCCTCAGTATGACATCCCTTCAAATATTTAAACATGGCTATCATGTCCCCTTTTAACCTTCTCTTCCCCAAGCTAAGCATACCCAGGTCCCTAAGGCATTCCTCACAGGGCATGTTTTCCAGACCTCCCACCATTTTGGTTGCCCTCCTCTGGACACATTCCAGCTTCTCAATATCCTTCCTGAATTGTGGTGCCCAGAACTGGACACAGTATTCCAGGTGAGGTCTGACTAAAGCAGAATAAAGTTGCACAATTAATTCCCTTGATCTAGATACTACAGCCTAGAATCGTATTGGCTATTTTACCTGCTGCATCGCACTGCTGACTCATGTTCAGCTTGCGGTCCACTAAGACTCCTAGATCCCTTTCACATGTACTGCCATCAAGCCAGGTGTCACCCATTCTATACCTGTGCATGCCATTTTTACTGCCCAAGTATAGTATCCAACATTTCACCCTGTTGCAATTCATTTTGTCAGTTTTGGCCCAGTTTTCTAATCTGTTAAGGTCATTTTGAATTCTGATCCTTTCCTCTGGGGTATTAACTATTCCTCCTAATTTGGTGTTATCAACAGACTTGATAAGCATGCCCTCTATTCCCTGATGCAAGGCATTGATAAAGATTTTGAATAGCACTGGGCCCAGGACAGAACCCTGTGGCACCCCACTGGTCCCTTCTCTCCAGGATAAGGAGTACCCATTGGTGACTACGTTTCCATAATGCGTCTCAGGGCAGCTGAATGAAAATGTTCAGATTTTTTTAAAAGCAACTAAAAGTAATTATTTTAATTGGCTTCAGGAAGTGGGGAAAATTGGTAACTAACTACTAGGGGGCTTAAACCTACACCTAATTACTAGTCCCATTCAGACTAGACCCATCTGGTCAGTGGGACTTACATATGAATGTTGATTTACCTTTCAGTAGCTGATATGGTGAATCTACTCCCATTTGAAAAATAATTGGATCTAAGCCTCTGAACTAATAATGATAAATAATTATCTTTTTAAAAGTAACTTTCTAACAAAATTTAAAAAAAAACCTTATGCCTGTTGTTGCTGATGAATAGACAGCCAAACTACTGTTATATATAAGTGGAAAACAATTTTTTAAAAAAGTTAAAGATCAGGAAAATACTATGCACGATCCCTTGGGGAATACACTGCAGGAGCCCAGAGATTACATTCATGACTGGATCTGACATGGGGCCTTGAGGAAATGTAATATGCATTAGGTCATACTTGACAGTCCTGGCTGCTACGTCCAGTGGGAGAGATGTGCAGCACAGAACAGGTGAGGTCTGCATAATTCTGTTAACCTTCACCTTAAAAAGCAGAAAGAACAGATGTCAATGACACTGGCACAGATGACTTCCCCTTATCATTTGTCCAGAAAACTTCAACGGTTCAGCTCTGTTGAACATTACTGATATGCCTGCCTATGCTCTTGAATCAAAAAGCATAGAGTTTAAAGTTTAAGCAAATTAAAGCAACCAAAGGACCAACAACTCCAGGCTCCTTCTGCAAGCCAGGAGCATCCACTGAAAACACATTTGTGTTTCCCTGTCGACTCTGTACCAGGGCAAGAACCAGAGGCAATATGGTGTAAGTACCTGCAGACAAAATGGTTCCAGGATGAAACAGTTCACAAACTACACTCAAGTCTTACCTGTGGGTTTCCCTCAGGCATCTGTTTGGCCACTGTACCAAAAAAAAGAAAAAGAAAAAAAAGAAGACTGGCATTTGATCTGGTCCAGCTATGGGCTCTTTCACATTACACAATTATAGTACTATGATTCCACTTTAATTGCCATAGGTATATCCTGTAGAATCCTGTGTTTGTAGTTTGGTCAGACACTAGTGCTCGCTTGAGAATTCTAAATACCTCTTCCTAAACTGCAAATCCCAGGATTCCATAAAATGCAGCCATTGCAGTTGGTGGAATCGTAGCAATACCATTATGTAGTGTGAAAGGGCCCTGAAGGCTTTAGTAAAAAACAGTGTTTTAACCAGATGCCAAAAATGACACCAGTGTAGGCACCAGCTGGGACTCTAAGGGGAGTATATTCCATAACTGAGTGCTGCAGCAGAAAAGACTTTCTACTATGTCCTCTCAAAGGTTACAGCCACACCAATGGGAAACTGAGCAAGGCCCTTTCAACAGACATCTATTCCTGAGCAGGAATATATACAGAGAGAGGCACTCCCTCAAGTATCAAGATCCCCAGCCATTTAAGGCTTTAAATGTTAGTGCCAGCACTTGGCATTCAAACTGGGGTAGGGTAACCCATCATTCCTAAGGGCACCAGGGCAGTTTAAGGGCATAGAACTGTTCTTCAAGACAGGGAAAAAGACTAGGCAGCTCAGGAAAAACAGCTGGAGGATAAGGTCCCCATAATATTCTTTCAAACAAGCTAGTAAAATGCGGGCTAGAAAATGCTACTGTTACGTGGATTTATAACTGGTTGACTGGCCAAACTCAAAGGGTAGTCACCAAGGGCTCTTCTTCATCCTGGAGAGAAGTGACTAGCGGGGTGCCATGGGATTGTGTCCTGGGCCCAGTACTATTCAACATCTTTATCAACAACTTGGATGATGAAATAGAGGGCATGATTATCATTTGCAGATGACACCAAATTAGGAGGGGTAGCTAATACCCCAGAAGAGTGGTTCTTAACCTGTGGTCCACAAAGCTCCAGGGGAGCACAATGTCCTCACAGGGGGTCCATGAAGTCTTGAAGGCTGCTCAGCCCACTTCCTCCCCACACTGGAGTGGCCACAAGACAGGAGTCAAGGCAAAGATTGGCTGACTGGCTGGGTTTCCATGTTGCTGTTCAATCCAGTCCAGCCACAAACTGGCAGGAAGAAACAGGAGAAAAGTCTTCCCTCTCCCTCTAGTGACTCTGAGGGAAGGTTTAATGGCTGGTGTAATTGTTAATGGATGATGATGATTTGCATTTTAAATCATGAATTAAGTCTTGGGGGATCACAGCAACAAAGGATACTGTATTTAAAGGGGGCCTCTGGTAAAGAAAGGGTTAAGAACCACTGCCCCAGAGGATAGGACTAGAATTCAAAATGACCTTAACAGATTAGAGAGCTAATCTAACAAAATCAATTTCAATAGGAAAAAGTATAAGGTAGGCAGAAAAAATGTAAGATAGGCATTTAGGCAGGGAAAATGCAACACATAGATATGGGGTGGAGGACACCTGGCTTGACAAAACTACATGTGAAAGAGATCTAGTTGTCTCAGGCTTCATGTACACAGGTCAGAATACTCCAGCTTCCCACCAGCAAATTCTGGCCCTGGGTCAGGCCCATTGCTGCCCTGTTACCTGCATGAAACAGAATGAAGTCCATAGCACCACACCGGCCTATCTCTGCACCTACTACTGAGCATCGCACTCTCGGAATCCAGGAAGGGGGCCTGCAGCATGTGCTCAAGGCCTCCTGCATGTGATTAGCCATGATCACATGTTGTGGGCCTGTTTCCTGGCTTTGGAGAATGTGGCATGGGTGGCAGAAGTGGCAGCTGAAGAGATGGGCCAGTGTGGTGGTATGGCCTCCTACAGTCCCATTCCCCCCCCCCAAATGAAGCGGTTTTCCCCGGGTATTTTGCTGAAATGGTTTAACAGGCTTTACTTTGTCTCCCCCCCATTTTTGCCCCAACTTTACCCCAGGGGTCATGAGGACTGCCTGGGAGCAAAACAAAATCCTGTGTTGTTTGGATTGCAAGGCTCCAAGACAGGGGCAAGATAGGGTAAATAGCCTGTCTAGACAAGCCCTTAGTAGACCATAAGCTGAATGTGAGATATGGCTTCTAAAAAATCCAATCTGATTCTAGGCTGCATCCATGAGAGTATAGTGTCTAGATCAAGGGAAGTGATAGTACCATGCCATTCTGGTCAGACCTCATCTGGAATTCTGGAATCTGTGTCCAGTTCTGGAACATGTCCACAGGAAGACAACCAAAATAGTGAAAGGTGTGGAAGCTATGCCCTATGAGGAGCAGCCTAGTGAGCTGGGGATGATGATGATGATGATTTCTTACTCACCTCATGGATTAGTCTGGAGAAGAGAAGGGTAAGAGGTGATATGATGGCTGTGTTTAATTACTTGAAGGGGTCATATTGAAGATGGAGCAAGCTTGTTTTCTGCTGCTCCAGAGACCAGGACATGGAGCAATGGATTCAAAGTATAGGAAAAGAGATACCACCTAAACATTGGGAAGACCTTCCTGGTGGTAAGAGCTGTTCAACTGTGGGACACCCACCCTCAGAGTGTGGTGGAGTCTCCTTCTTTGGAGGTTTTTAAACAGAGGCTGGGTGGCCATCTGTTGGGAGTGCTTTGATTTTTGTGTTCCTGTATGGCAGGAGGTAGGACTGGATGGCCCTTGTGGTCTTTTCTAACTCTATGATTCTGTGATTCTACCTCGACTTCCCTCAGCATCTGCTACCTGAGGCAGTTGCTTCACTGTGCCTAAAGGTAGGGATAGTCCTTGAAAAGTCAGCACTCACCACCCTTCTCAGCCATTTGTTTTCCATATTTGACCATGCCTTTATTGTATTTGCCAGGGAAATATGCACCTGGATGGTTCATTTTACCCCAAGCTATACACATGCCTTCTACACATGCACACAGAGTCTTGTATATCTGAGCCCAGCTTTGGTAGTGTATGAGCTCATCCAAATTGCAGTCAAATCAGGAAGGAAAAGAGCTCATCAGACTCAGTTCTGCATTGTTTCTCTTCACCATCTTTAACCCATGAAATGTTAAATTAATGAATAGCTTTGTAGCTGCAGTTATGCATATGAATACTGCATACAATAAAAATCAAATGTTTTGCAGCCCCCATGCGCTGCAAAAGACTAAAGCAAACAAAAACCTACATGATTTCTTTATTTTCTTTTCAATGAGGCTTTAGCAACTAATACATTTGATTTACAGAACTTCAAATACTTATGTTAGAGATAACTCTTTGGGGTATACATAGCCCTCTGAGTTGGAGCAATTTATTATCAACCTTATGACACCACAGAATCGCCACAGAAGTAATTGCAAAAGTACTTCTAGTCCTTAGAACTCGGAACCTGGTAAACAGCACCTCTCCACATTCTTCAATGGAAAAACATCTACATTTCTAGAGCTGGTCCACTCTACATAGCAATGGGAAGCTCTTTTATCCTTTTCACTTGCTAGTGCAACCACAGGTATCATAGTGTCTGTCAGGATATTATTCTCTTCCTGTGTGCATCAAAACTTGGAAATCATGGCCAAGGTCCTGCATCAGAAATGTAGCCATTATGTCGTCGTTGTTTTTAAATTGTGAAATTTTAAACTCAAATATGGATTAATTGTTTTAATAGGTATTTATCTTATTTGTTCTTTTAAATTGATGTCGCACATTTTAATGGTGTGTTTTTAACAAATGTTATATGTTGCATGCTAATCTGTTGTTGTCCCTTGCCTCCACCCATGGAAAGAGGCAAGTAAGAAATGATGGTGATGGTGATGATGGAACGTGCTGCCTCCAAGTGTGGTGGAGTCTCCTTATTTGGAGGCGTTTAAACAGAGGCTGGATGGCCATCTGTTGGGAATGCTTTGATTGTGTATTCCTGCATGGCAGGGGGTTGGACTGGATGGCCCTTGTGGTCTCTTCCAACTCTATGATTCTATGATTGTATGATGATTATGATGTCATGGCTATGTCCCATCTCCCAATCCAAACCTGAAACCTACCCTACAATTTAGGTAGTTCTATCAAGGATCAGATTTCTGCAGCACTGATGAATGAGGTGCTGAAGGATGATATGTACAGTCCCCTTCTGCCCACTATTGGTGAGATGGCCAGCAGAAGCAGGGACCCCTGCAGAATCCTTGACATACTGCTGTTCATCCTTCAGTGCCCCACTTGCCAGCGGCACAGAACTCTGTCCCTCAGTAGAGTTGCCTAGATTTTAAAGTGTGTTTCAGGGGCATCTCTGATCATGGTAATGATGGCATTATCTTAACTATGAATAGGAAAAAGTCATGAGGTTGTATGCCTAGCTTGCTGACCATCCATGCACATGACAGCAGGATCTAGTACTGTACAGTAGGACCCCTGTATCCACTGGAGATTGGTTCTGGAGCGGGGGGCATGGATACCGAAAACCATGGATAATAATGAATACCATTGAAAATAATGGGACTTCCGGTTTAAAATACCATAGTTGCCTTGGAGGACCTAGAAAATGGCTAGAGAGGACACATTTTCTATGAAGACTCTATGGTTGGTGTGCTGTTTTGTGTCCCATGGATAATTAAAGCAGTGGATAATGAATCAGTTGATACAGGGGTCCTACTGTATAAGTGAGACCATCTCCCTTTCCTGATGCAGCCCTCTGAGCAACTCAGAATCTAGCTCAGAGGACTAGAAACCCTTCTGGGGCTTATTTGTTGTGCCCAAGGGAGCTGAAAATCCTGACACCACTATAAGCTTCATAAAATTTTGCTACATGGCCAACACAGCTACTCCTGAATGTGTTTTATGAGCTTCATGAGGGATTTCAGCCTGTTTATTTTATTTCCATGCTAGTGTATAGATGCAATGTTACTGACGTTAACAAGTATAGCACAAACACAATTTTGTTATTAATTGAAAGAATACACTACCTCCACACTGCTAGGGTGAGCAACCTTTGCATGCATGTACTGTATATCACTGTAAGAGTTCAGGCTTTTATGTTTATGTAACGTCCTGTTTGTTAGCCATACCTTCTGTTTTTGCAACTTCTTGGTCTTAGGGCTTTATCAGACCACCCCATGTAAATGTTCGTTTGCCAGCATATTTTGTGGCATTGTTATGCTGGCAAAAGAACGCTCCTACCACACTTACCTTGAGCAGCGTAAAACTGGCTTCCCCAGCAGTAACAGAGCAGAAATGGAGCTCCATTTACTTCCACGGTTGAAATCTCCCGGATTCTCGCAAGAAGACACTAGCATGGGAAATTTAAAAAAAAATTAAGACAGAAAAAGTTAACACAAGCACAAAAACACACTTTTAATGTCCCAAGTAAATGGAGAGGGGTATAAAAAGAGTGTCCCCTACCTGGCTGTCACAATCTCACCTGGAAGTGTTTGCCCATTCATGCTACATTCACGTGAGTACAATGGCACACGGATTCAAATGCCAGCAGTGCCAGCACCAAATTGCTACCGGGGGGGGGGATCAATTGATGGCGTGGGCTGTCAATAAAATAAGTTGGCTATTTTACTTTACATGATCACAAAAGGGCGATGTCATCTGATATGCATGTCCTTTTGCAATCATTAGTCATTATGACACTGTATTTGACTGGTCTGATAAAGTCCTCAGGTGGGCTGTTGTTAGTGTGAATTTGTTCACCCTTCATCTTGTAGTCTTCAGTTCTCTCCCTCTCTCTTTTCTCCATGTTTGAAGAGCACAAGTTACAGAGCCTCTCACCATGAGGTGTCACGGAACTTTTACTAATTCATATATATTTTTACCAAAGAAGGCTAAACCTTCTCTGTTTCTCTGCTACACCCTGTGTGGTGGTGGTAGTGGTTGTAGTATAGGACTGGTTGTTGCTCACCTTCTGTTTCTGAATACTAATCACCCTGCTTGTGAGATGCACTACTGTTTTTCACATTCCCCAGAACACACACCCAATGTTCTAAAGGGTAAATAACAGTTGCAGTTCTGGTTTCATATTCAGTCAGCCATTATTCAAGTTAGGGTCCATTTAGTATCAATAATGCTATAGTACTTGGATTCTCCTAGATGAGCAGTGGGCAAAGTGTGGTCCTTGACTCCTCTAAGACTACCCATTTTCTGGCAATAAGGAGTGAACTGTTTCTCCTGAAAGTCACTAGAAGCAGGGATTGACCTTTTCAATAGATTGCAGGGCTCCCCTATACTGTTTAGTGCTCCAAAATTCTTTGAAAATAGAAGTGGACTTCTGGCCACTTACGGTTTAGGTTATTTATCTGGGATGTTTGGCAGCCCATGTGGGCCTGGAGGGTGCCTAGGGAAGACAATTGGCTGCTGGACCTGTCAAAGTCATGCACCCCTTTTCTAAAGCATTCACTCGTGCCTTGAACATTCACACTCCTTTCTTCTTCGGGTTTTCAACCACCAGCATCAAAACTGCAGAATTAACTGCATTTAATCCTAAACCCCTTTCTTCTTGTGGCACCTTGGGAACTGTAGTTCAGGGGGTGGACTACAGGAAACTCATACCTATAAAATAGTTGTGCTATGTAGGCAGGCTTTTTTTTACAAAAAAATGAGAAAAATACAGCTGAAGTAATTTGAGGGATTCTCATGTTCATTCACTTCCCAAATCCAAATTCTGTTCCAAATGAATATTAGATAAGTACTCAGGTAGTAGGTGTGTGTGTGTTTAATGAAAAACTTCTATAGTCTTTGAAGATTTCCTGTCTCAAATAGTTTGTTTGACTCCATTTCTTTCTGTTGAAAAACAATGTACGCTCTATTGTTTTCAGATAATACTGCGGTCTCCTCCTTCTTGTGTGAAACTGGGAAACAATTATTAATCATATTACATATTTTAAGATTACAAAAACACTTGAAAAGATTTTAAAATTCAGTAGCAAAATACAGTAATACGTTGTCAACTGTGTGCCCCCAGATTCGTTCATAAACACGTATAAGTCATAAGACTTTGCCTCTTATACTATGTAAAGAAAATTCCCAGTAGCTTTGGCGTAGCCTCCACCAAGATGGTACCTGGTACTTGAAGAGATGTCATATAGAAGATGAAGGGAGCTTGTTTTCTCCTTCAGAATATAAACCAATAGATTCAAACTGGAAGAAAAGAGATTGCACCTAAACATTAGGAAGAACATATTTGCTATAAGAACTGTTCAACTGTGGAGTAGACTGCCTTAGAAGGTGGTGGACTCTCCTTCTCTGAAGGTCTTTGAAGAAAGGTTAGATAGTCCTCTTTCAGGAGTGTTTTATTTATATATTCCTGCATGGCAGGGGTTGGACTAGATAGATGGCCCTTGTAACCCCTTCAAACTCAACCATTCTGTGATACTATGGTGCTGGCTGAGATTCTGGCTGGGGGTGATAAATCGTTGCCATCCAGTATATCTGGAGGGCACCAGCTCAATGGAGAATGTCACTACTCATCCAAACAGCAGCTGCCGGCAATTGTGTTTGAAATTCCTCTTCCAGACTTTCCCTTGGGCTTGCCTTTGGGTAAACAGAGAAGAGTTGTTACTGCTGTTTAAACATCTTTTCTTCTTTGACCACCTATCTTCATACTGGAAAAACAATGTATGCCCTATTAGTTTCAAATCATACAGCATCCACCCCATACACACCATTGTTTCAAATATCAAACATAAGCAAACCAAACCAACCATCAGCTATGGTATCCTGCCTGGCTGACTTAGGGGCATAATGCTCCATAGTTCTGCTCCTACTGATGATAAAGTTCCAGAGGTCAGTACTGAGGGATTTCTATTCTGCCACATAGCAATTATGCTGTTGGGAAGCATAATTGATGCTTTTCGGCATCAGCATTATTGAGGGCAACCTGTAACCTTAGCCTAACCACAAGTTAATTTAAATAGTCCTCTGTGAGGACTCTGCAAGTGATCAGTTTCTTCAGCAAACATCTAGCTAAGGAGAGAGGGGAAAGGGATGATAGAGAAAAGAGAGCAGCAGCAATAAAATGAAAGAAAAGACATTTAGTTGTCAACTTTTGGTTCTGCTCTCGTCCATTTTTACCTGCATTTCCATCATGAGGTTCCCGACATCATGTGGCCCCTAACACATTCCTGAGGGAACATGACACACAACAGAAAAAGGACTTTATCAGACCACCACCCCTAAACCCCGTGGTTTTGCTGGCATAACTTTGCCAGTTTTTTGCCAGCAAAAGAATGCCCCATGCCACACTTACCTTCTGTCCCGGCAAAAGGCTTCCTGACAATGAACGAGGAGGAATGGAGCTCCATTCACCTCCTCATTTGAAATACCATGTATTCTCGCAAGAATAGATAGGTGGGAAATTCAAAAGTAAAAACAAAAATAAGACAGTTAAAGTTACAAAAAGCACCTAAACACACTAAAAAAAAGTCCCAAGTAAACTGAGGAGGGTCATAAAAAGTGTGTCACCTACCTGGATGTCGCAATCTCACCTGGACGTGTTCTCACCAGACTGGCCATTGACACTGCATTCACGTGAGTACAATGGCACGAAGTTTCAAATGCTGGCGATGCTGGCACAAAAGCGCCACAGGGATCAATTGATAGCTTAAACCGTCAATTAAAAAGTACATTTTTTTAACAGGACATGATTGCAAAAGGGTGATGTTGTATGGTACATGTGCCCTTTCATGATCATTAGGCATCCTTATGACACCTTATTTGACTTGTCTGATAACGTTCAGAATGCTGCTTTCCCAATTGTGGGTGAACTGACATCAATATACTGATAAAATCAGTTGCCCACCTTCTTGTCTAGTTCAGTTGTGGTAGCTGAACTACTTACCGATGCTAGGACTTACTAACGGCACAGTTGCTAACATACCAAAGCTTAATCAAGTCAAAACAGAGATAATACTATTAACAGCCCAAATGTGGCAGTGTGATTGTTAACAGGGAACCACCACAATGAACACACTAAACTGATCTCATACATAAACATTGGTTAGCTGTTTGTTTCTCAACTCAATTCAAGTGTTGGTTATGAATGATGTACAGACCCCTAAATGGTGTGAGGTCTACAGTGTTGGGTTTCTAAAGGGCTGCTTATTTCAAGATGTCATGTCCTGGTGCCTTAGCATTTGGGTTATGTAGGAGATTTTCACATGGGGAAATTATTCCTCTGAGAGATCGGGAGAGAAATGGGGCTCTTCCGGGAGCAGAGCTCCGTTTCGCACGCCCCTTTCCTTCTCCCGATCTGACGTCATCCTCACTCTGTGCTGCTTCCATTTCTCTGCCAGTATCTTCTGTCATTTTTTAATAACCAAAGTTCTTAAAAACAAAATTTAATAATGCTGCTTCCATTTCTCTGCCAGTATCTTCCGTCATTTTTTAATAACGAAAGTTCTTAAAAAACGAAATTTAATAATGAAAGTTCTTCATTATTAAAAAATGATGGAAGATACTGGCAGAGAAATGGAAGCAGCACAGAATGAGGATGACGTCAGATCAGGAGAAGGAAAGGGACGTGCGAAATGGAGCTCTGCTCCCGGAAGAGTCCCATTTCTCTCCCGATCTCTCAGGGGAATAATTTCCCCGAAGCTAGCCCTAGTAGGCCTTTCTTGGCATCTGCATCAGTGACTTGACATGAGTGGAGGAGGGTTGGTGGAAAGCAACCCCAAGGTCATTTCTCTGTGAAAATGTAAGGAGGATTGTTTTGCTTTGATAACAGTAATTAACCAAATGCTGCTTGTAGGAAACTAAACTTGCAGTTTGCATGAAACAAGGAGGTTTTCGAGCCAAGCCCCTCAGAATCATCTTTGCCATGTCACTGGTCACAACTAAGTCCTGACAAATAAAGCTGCTATTCTTGGAAGCTGTGAGTAGCTGTTGCCAGAGTTCATCACACAAGACCTGTATGAACTTGCCTGTCCACTGAGATAAATTCCAGATTCCAAGTTCCCCTGCCATCAGAGACAAAGTGGGTAATAGCAGAAGTCAAGGCTTTCTCATTTGTAGTGCTTTCCTGTGTCTTTCTGGTTAAAAGTTAAACCTGATTTTCTATGAAGCCTTTTCTTCATGGCAGATATCTATTATTCTACTTTTCTGATTTAATTTTGATATTTTGATCTTGCTGCACGTTTGCATTTTTCTGGGTTTTTTTATGTCATACGATGTTAATTAAATTTGATTCAAAAATACAAAAAACCACTGGGACTTGTGGGGCCTATTTCATTATAGTCCCGAAGAAAATCACTGTGCAACCTTGGACCAATCAGTCTTAGGAGGAGGAGATCTATGTACATCACCTTGAACTTACTGGAGGAAAACTGGGATATAAATATAAACTTTTGTCTAAATAATACAAACAACATTGCAAAATGACAGCTCCATTCAGAGTTGTTGGCAAAGCTTGGCAGCAAGCAAAGTGGAAAGCTTTCTGGCAGAAAGCAGCTTTTTTGTATGAGAGAAACTCAAAACAGAACATTCACCCCATCACTCTGGAAACAGACTTACAAACATCTTCATAGGCACAGCACACACATGCCAGTAATGAGACTGCAGGAGATGATGAGGAAAATGTGTCAGGAGGTATTTGTTGATGTAGTTCTCAGAAGGGGGGTGTTAAAATATCCAAATCATTTCTGTTGTCACAAACTATTCACAACAATAGCTGCAACATTTTTTCCAATCCCAAGTGAGTTTCTTTTTAATTCTTAGACATATCAAAACAAAACTAAAGTATCCTTTTCTCTCTTTCTAAAAAGTTTTTTTTTAGAGTACATTACTACATCCATAAAATGGTACTTTTGCACTCTAACAGTGACTAGAATCCTGTATGGGAGATATGTATGCGTAAGCACCTTCATTATGGTGCTATGCAATGAATCCTGGCCCAACTCCCCCAATCCCTACTTACCGAGCAGCAGCAGATGCAGTCAATGAGGGTCTGTCCCCTTGTTAATTGGGAGGCAGCTAACTGATGGTCCAACCCCCTTCCATGAGTGATCTCTGAGTGAACAGACCCCTATCGATCACAGCAGCTGCCACCTGGTAAGTGGGGATTGGGGGCTATGTAGGGATCATGAATACATAACAGTCATAAGTATAACTCTAAGGACTTTGTGAAGTCGAAGGCTTTCACAGCCGGCATCCATAGGTTTTCTGTGGGGTTTTTCCAGGCTGTGAGGCCGTGTTCTGGAAGAGTTTATTCCTGACGTTTTGCCTACATCTGTGGCTGGCATCCTCAGAGATCTTCTCTGAAGATGCCAGCCACAGATGCAGGTGAAACATCAGAAATAAACTCTTCCAGAACACAGCCTCACAGCTTGGAAAACCCCCACAGAAAATCTAAGGACTTTATCAGACACAGCAAAAATTGATTATGATTTCATGATAGCGCAAACAGGTCCTGCTATCACACAATATTATCATCCTAGGGGATCAATCTATGCTCCAGCCACAAATGAGGCATCACTTTTCATTGACAGGACAAGCCATCAATAGCTCTTAATGTTGCTTTTTTCATGGCACTGAAGATTGTGTGAAACCATGTCCCACTGTAATTGCAAGATTACAGCATGAATGGGCAATCCTCTTTCTCCCTCCCTATTACCAGCAAGAAAACTTCCAGGTGATAACATAAAAACTATCTACAGGACACTCTTTTTATGAACTGTCCCATTTTGTTTGCACATTTTTAGGTTTGTTTAAGTGTGTGTGTGTTTGTGCCATTTACTTTGTAAATTCAGGGGGTGTTGGAGTTTTTAAGCGCACTCGCACCTTCTCATGAGAACCGCTGAGGTCTTGCCCATGCTAAATCATGGAAGGAACATCACATTCTTAAAGTGCTAGGGGTGGTCATGTGATAATTCCGTGGTGGCTATATCGCTCGATTACAGCAACATGCAATAATAAGTGTAATAATGCCACTATGTTTACGCTTTCCTCAATAGTGGAATTACAGCGTTGTTAGCCACCAGTCTGATAAAAGTCCTAAGTTATGCATTCATAACTGCCATAGAGGATTCTGGCCTGAAACTTTACTGGTTTTTGGTTTTGTTTTAATCAGAGAGGAAATGACAGCTCCATTCAGAGCTGTCCAGTTTTGAAAACTTCAGAAGAATTCTAGTGCTGACTGAAAAAATTACTACAAACAGCCCTCCTCTTCCCCCCCACACACACCGCAAAAAGAAAGGAATGAGTGAGCATGGATGTGTTGTGTCTCAGTCCCAGGGGAAAATTGAAATTTTGCTGCATCAGCATATTTAGGGGGGAGGGGGCAATCCTGAAATGAGCAGGCATCACAATAGCAACATCTCCTGCTTTTTGTGCATTGCAATTAGAGCAGTGGTCTCTAGCTTGCAGCCTGGCAACCTAACTCAAACTAGAGAGAAATATTTGGCTAGTCTCCCCTTCTATAAATATCATTTCCCTCACCTCATTCTTCCCAGAGTCCATCAGGAGCTTCAATTATAATAATAATAACAACTGCATGTCACTTTTGCCTCCTCTCCTCCTCCTGCCCCTCCTCCTCCTGCTGCTGCTGCATCCCTGGCAACACTATAAAACAGCTCTACCTGGCAATATACTTTAATTCCTCTTGAAGAGCAATTTAGGTTGGAAAGGCTCAGATTCCACATTGGATGACATGCCACTCTTCTGACTAATTAAACGAAGTTGCAATGAAGTCAGGCATTCATTATAGCTAATTTCCTATTACAGACTCATAATTGTCATTCTCTGTAGCAAAACCCACACTGAAATGTCAGGAGGAAGTGGATCACACTTCTATTGCTTCCTCCATTAGTGAAGGGGACACATGGGTACAATTGTGTGAAAAGATGGGCCCAGGGATGGAGTCCTGCCTATTGAGAATAATCCTAAACAGATGACCTTTCCCAGCCCTTGTCAGTCCTTCTCCTCTGTTGTATAGCAAAGCTGAAGCTTTGTTGCTTCAGCATATGAGGGAGAAGACTGAGCAATGGGGGCCTAGAACTACAGTTATCCCTTCATATTCGCTGGGGCTTGGTTCCAGGACATCCCATGGATACCAAAATCCATGAATACTTAAGTCCCATTATATGCAATGGCATAGCAAAATGGTGTCCCTTATATAAGATGGCAAAATCAAGGTTTGCTTTTTGGATTATTATTTTTTAAGGAATATTTTCAAGCCGTGAATACTTAAATACGTGGATACCAAATCCATGGATATGGAGGGACAACTGTACTAAGGCACAAAAGTGCATATTTAATGCCAAGTTCAATTGTCTCCTTCCCTCAAGGCTGGCTTAAGATATTTTGCAGCTTTAGAAAGTATAGTGATAGTGCTGTCCCCTTCTCCCTTTCCCCTGAAGAGCGGGGTATAAATACCTAATTAAATTAAATTAAATTAAATTAAATTAAATGTTGTAGTGTAATGCTATATGGTATTTATACTAGCAGAGTACACAGTAGGCTAGTGCTATGAGTTTGTGGCTCTAAAACATAAATACTGTAACTACTCTGGATGTTCACTGTAAGGTAAAAAAAACAAGGAAGAAAAACCTATGCTTGTTCTTTCAAGAATGTTTATTCTTTTCAAGAAATTCATTCCAAGATAGCACAGAGTCCCTAAACCTGATTACAGAAGTCTCTAGAAATGGCTTCTATAAATAATATAGAAGAACTTTTGAAAATTATTATTGAATTTGGATGCTTCGCTGGATTTAATATAAACAGAGAAAAGTCAATTATATTAACAAAAAACATGAAAGAACAGGAAGAACAGATATTATCCACAAAATCTGGATGCAGAATCGAAAAGAAAGCAAGGTATTTAGGCCTTTGGATCACAGGAAGAAACTCAGAACTATTTGAAAACAACTACAAAAAAACATGGATGGAAATTAAGAGTGACATGAAGGGATGGGGAAAATTAACTTTGTCAATATTAGGGAAAATAGCAATTTGCAAAATGGTCATCTCACCAAATTTAACAAAAATGTTATTTTTGTTTCAAAACGCACCAATTATAGTAAATAATAAATGTTTTGTTGAATGGGAAGGAGACCTAAAAAATTTCATTTGGAACAATAAAAAGTAAAGTTAATGGAAAAATGTTACAGACACAAAAGCTAGAGGAGGCTGGGATATGCCCGATTTAAGGCTATACTACTATGTAGCAGCCCTTACATGGTTACAAGATTGGATATAATTAGAAAATGAAAAGTTGCTATCTTTGGAGGGTTACAGCAACTGTTTTGGGTGGCATGCCTACCTCTGTTATGATAAAGAAAAATCTAACAAGGATTTCAATAATCACTTTGTTAGGAAAGCCCTGTTGATAGTATGGAAGAGAATAAAAAAGATATTCTACAATAAATTACCATATTGGACTTCTCCACAGGAGACGTTTCAAAATAAGTGGAAAACTGCTATAAAGTGGCTTAGTTACAAAGATATAATGAAAGAAAATGGAGAAGATAAATGCATTATGAAATCCAGGAAGGAATTGGAGGAGATCTGTAAGATTAACTGGTTTAACTATTACCGTATCACTTAAAAACTAGATTTATAGAAGACAGTAAAACAGAAAATATAGGAAAGGATGGAAATGATCTAGACAAGATAATATGGCAAGTCCAAGAGAAAAAAAAGATAACTAAACTATATAAGTTGTTACTAAACAGAACTTTAGAAATGAAAAACATTAAGGAGTATATGATCAAGTGGGCAATACATATTGGTTATACTCTAGAGCTTGAGGCATGGGAAAAAGCCAGATACAGAACAAACAAGTTTATGCCAAAAGCTAAAAGAAAACTATTTGAAAGTTGCTCACAGATACTGGCAAAAGATTCACATAATAATCCAGAAAATGTTAAGCATTCAATTCACTATGGGCCCTAAGTTGTACTTATTGAATATCACATCCTCCATACCAAACGATACAGATAGAAGAAACTGGAGAATTATGTTGTATTTAATTATTGCAGCAAGTATTCACATAGTGTCAAAATGGAAGAGCAGCGAGCACTTGCAGGTAGACAAATGGCTACATGGAGTGATAGAAATGAGAGATAATGATATACTAACTCATATTTTGAACAGAAAATACACAAATCAGGTGGAAAAGGAGTGGCTACCATTGATAAATATATGTAAAATTAGATGGAATGTGGGAAATGTTATTTAAAATATATATATAAGATAGGTAATATCAAAAGGATAGTGATGTAAAATGAGAAATGGAGTTTGACTATAAAGATGGGAAATGGTTATTAATAACGGGAAATACCAAGTGGTTGTATTTGAGAAGGGTTTTTTTCTGTTAGTTGGTAATTATTAGTAATTTGTGGCCTATTAATGGAAGTAACAATTATCAAAGAAGGACAAGAGAGAAAAAAACTTGGGATGGGCTTACTGGGGAAGTCAAAATATGTTCAAAAAAACCAGTTACTTAAAGAAAATGGATGTATACAATATTTCTTTACAAATGTAAATGGAAATTTCTGATAAAAATAAAGTAAAAGAAAAAAGAAAAAGAAAGTTGCTCACAGATGGTATTATACTCCAGTAAGACTTAACAGAATCAATAAATCCATCAATAACATCTGTTGGAAGTGCCAAAGTAATATTGGCACTCTAATACACATGTGGTGGAGTTGCAAGGTGGTAAAGAAATTTTGCGGAAAGATTCATAGAATTATGGAAGAAATGCTACAAACACAATTTGAAGCAAGGCCTGAGTTATTCTTGCTAAATATGACTGAAGGAATAAAAAAAGAAATAGAAATAATTGGAAAATTATACTCTATTTAATTTCGGCTGCAAGAATAACAATAGCACAAAAATGGAAGACACCTAATGCACCCACATTAGATGATTGGATTATGAAGTCTCAAGAAATGTTGGAACTACACATATTGACAGCTAAGATTAATAACTTACCAAAGAAAAAAATCGTAGGAAAAATGGAAACCGATATTAAAGTATTGGTAAATAAAAGGAATATATTATGACAAGGAGAATTTGATGTTAATTGGATAATTTAGGGATTGATAAACTATAAGATATACATTAAAGATAACACAGGGAAGTTTGCAGAGAATGATTAGACAAAGAAGGAGGAAAATAAGTCAATTTATAAACAATTTATATAAACTATTTGCTTCAATAGTGCCAACTTATAGGAAGTCAAGAAATGTGTTTATTTTTGTTGTATGTATGTTGTATGTAACTAATTTATGTATTATTGTTTTATGATGATATAATGTTACCACTAAGAATTTACTTTATAAGATTTGAATGGCAGCTAAGAATATACGAATAAAGATTATTTTAAAAAAAAATAAAGAAAGAAATGGCTTCTATATGTGCTCAGTTTGCCCAGGTAGCCATCATGCAGATGCCATGTACTGGCTGCCTGTTTCCAACTGGGAGAAGAAGCAGGAAGTGACCTCAGCAAAAGGAGGAACGATGTACAAGTGTGCCCCCCCATATCAAAGGGGGATACGTCCCGGGGGGCTTACCATTTATAAATGAAACTACCAATAATAGCAAACTCTATGAAAAGAAAATATCTCTCTCTCTGACTTTTCTTTGCAAATGAAGATTCAGGAAGGACTCATCCCACGCTTTCTGCAAGTGTGCTGATGACTAAAAAGGCCAATCTGAGATAAACAAGTCTGGTTGCAGAAAGCACAGCAGAAGGTCTCCTTGGGTGATGTTTCTGGGTTGTGATTCTTTCTGCGTTGTCATTTCTCTTCAAGACTTGTTCGGGGTGAGTTCTCAAATAAGGCTGCGACATTTTGGATAGTGCGTCTCCATGCCTCCCGATGTGAGACCGGGGCAGACCATTGTTGGTGATCAATTTGGCCAAGCCTGAGATGTTGTTTCAGGGAGTCCTTGTATTGCTTTTTTGGAGTGCCCCTCTTACGCTGACCCGTGGCGAGTTCACCACAAAGTACTATTTTTGGGAGGCGATGGTCCTCCGTCCTAGAAATGTGCCCTGCCCAGTGCAGCTGTGTTCTCAATATCATGGCCTCAATGCTGGTGATCCCTGCTTGCTCAAGGACAGCAACATTTGTCACATAGTCATTCCAGTGTATATTTAGGATTGTTCATATACAGCGCTGATGAAAGCATTCGATGAGTCGTAGGTGGTGGCGATAGGTGACCCATGTTTCAGTGTGTATAGAGCCATTGTACTGTCTATTCTCCTTTATAGATCTGAAAGAAAAGAAAATACTTCCAGTACAAACATACCATAGAGTTGTGTTGGGGGACCTTGTGATTCCTAGAGAGGATATCTCTCTAGGCATTTTCCATCACAACTCTATGGTATGTGTCCCAATTTTTTTCAGCTGTGGATAACTGAAACCACAGATATTGGTTCCACAGATACAGGGGGAGGGGAGACGTGTAAAGCCTAGACATAGTAATCTATATACAAATTTAGAAAATATGAGAGGGAAAAACACAGGGAGCTATCTATCTGCCTAACCTCACATCAAACCATTTGTTACAATGCTGGTGCTTTAATTTCCTACACATAATACCTAAGGCTAAGTTATTTTGGCACCTAAGGCAGAAAGTCCCTTTAATGCCTCTCCCTGGAACACTATAAATTAAATAACTAGCGTTTTATTGCCCTTCCATGATGTCCAAAATCTGAGACAGATGCCTCACCCTGCCTAATAAGACAGTCAGTGCTGATCCTGTTAGAGACAAAGAATCAACATAACAGAACAATAAATGTATTTGCTACATTTTTATTTTGTTACCTTTCCTTTCAGAAGATCAGGATTTCATGCATTGTCTGTTCCCTATTTTTAATCATCACAACAACCTGTGGGGTAACAGACTGAGAGATAGTAACTGTCCCAAGGTTATGCAGTGAACCTCATTTGAACCTACTCTCTCAAGTCCTAGTCTGACGCTAGGGAGATTATCAGACAGGAACGAAAAAATTGTTCCTGTCCCACAATCTCCACTCCAGCCCCTGTCCCACCCCTGACCTGCCACAATCACCCTCCCCACCACACTTACCTTCTCTAACATTGTTCTGCCAGCCCAGGAGTGAACAGAGCTCTAATGGAGCTCCCTTCACTTCCTGGATCAAAATCCTGCAGATTCTTGCAAGAAGATGCGAGCGTAGGAAATTCAAAAATAAAAATAACCACCAAAAAGTGACAGCACGCACAAAAACACACTTTAAAAATGTTAAAGTAACCTGGGGAAGGCCATAAAAAGTGTGTCACTTACCTGGATGTCCCGATCTCACCCAGAAGTGTTCTGAAAGGGACCTCCCATTGAAGCTGGGATCTTGCCAGTGAATCAGGGCACCTTGTCACACGCAGGCAAATCCATCACAGAAACAGAACAGGGGGATCTATTGACAGCTTATCCTGTCAATAAAAAGCTGCACTGGCAGAACGGGAGCATAACGAGGGGGGGCGACGTTGTCTGATAAGGGGGCCCTTTTGCAATCTCCTGGCTTTCCTGTAACCCCACTTTAAAGACGTCTGATAATCTCCTATGCCACTTTGGTTTTTAACCATTAAACTATAAAGCCTTCACTATGTGAAGGAATGGGGATATCATTCAGTAGCCCCCCACCCTGTCCTCCAAGCTCAAAACATACATCTGTGGCTCAAATGAGTTTAGGACTTCTGTAAAAAAAAGGTCAAGGAAACAAGTCAGTGTGAATTCCTGTTCGTCGTGTCAGAAGCCACTCTTGGGACTTTCATCAGACACAGCCCCTTTAAACGTTCTTTTGCTGGCATTAAAAAAAAAAATTATACCAGCAAAAGAACTCCCCACCCCCCGCACTTACCTTGGAATCCCGGCAAAGGCTCCTAGCACTAAAGAGGAAGTGAATGAAGCCCGGTTCACTTCCTCATTTGAAATCTCACGTGATTTCATCGCGCAGAAAATTCAAAGTTAAAAACAAAAATAAAGCTTTTAAAGTTACACAAAGCATCTAAACATACTTAAAAAAACCTAAGTAACCCAGGGAGGGTCATAAAAAGAGTGAAATTCACCGGGATGTCCCGATCTGACCCAGAAGTGTTCATTCAGGAGCAACCATTGTCGGGGTAAGTACATGATTTAAATGGCCTGAGGTATAATGCTGGCAAAAAAGTGGCAGGGGGTCTATTGATGGCTTAATCTGTCAATTAAAAGCGATGGGTTTTGGTCTGCTTTTAACTGCAAAAGGGCAATGTCGTCTGATCCATGTACCCTTCCGCAGTTATGTGGTGTCCTTATAATGCCATACTGTGCGTGTCTGATAAAGTCCTTAGTGATATGGGAATCCTAGAACACAGCATTCTGTGAATACTCAAGATTTCATTGGATATTACAGTTTCTACGTTCTGCTGAACTGATTTTCCTGTAATCCAGACAGACTGCATGTCAGCAGTGCCAGGTGGATTGTGCCCTGAGTCTCTAAGGGAAAAGAACAAATGCCAGTTCAACACGTGTGACCCCTGCCATTTTTGAATGACTTATGAATAATGAAAACAGGGATTTCACTGGCCATTTCCATTCTTGGTCTTTGTAGGTAATTCACTGGTTGCCCGACAAGGGCTATAAATCAGACCGTCATTTGTGACGATCGATATTAGCACAACTGGCAATCTCCAGGCAGACCCTGTTGTCATTCTGCCATTGCAAAGTTTAATGAATTTCACGGAATTGCAAAAAGAGAACACTCAAGGGAAGGTCATGAATTAATCCGTTTTCATTAAAGCAACAGACAGGAGGTTGTAGGAGGGAAGGCTGTTATCAATCTAAAGCTTGGCAGTAAGTTGAACAAATATGTGTCCATCCTAGCCTGTCTCATTGTTGTTGTTTTTAATGAAAGGTTTTAAATTAAATATGGCAAGAAATGAAGAATGTGTGACTTTCCAGATATTTTTGAACTTCAGTTCCTTTCACCACTCACTATTGATGATGCTGTCTGGAAATGATGGGAGTTGTAGTCCAACAACATCATGACAGCCATAATGTAGAGTCCTGATGTAGAGTTCTCCTCAGTGCTCATCTTAGGTATTATAACTGGTTCAGTAAATACAAACACATGAATGACAAAGGAACTTTTAAAAATGCTTTTCTTCTATCACACTAGCTAGAGGTGACAGAGAGACAACCCATCTTATGCTCAAGACGTATATGCTTGCATGGGTAGGAGCAGAAAGAGGGACAGATCTCTGTAGTTTTCCTAGACTATGCTGAGCTTCCTTTTCACCTAGTCAGATACTCTTAGGGTTGCTGACATCACTTTTCCCTTCTCACATTTTTCTTGATCTTCTAAGGAGAAGACGACATCGTAGCTTTTTTAGAAGAGCAGGGGACAGGCGTGGTTCCATGTCTCTTCAGCCTAGTTAGTCAGTTTTCTACCTTGATGCATTTGTCTTAATAAAGAGTATTCTTAGGAGATTATCAGACGGGGACAAAAATAGCGTCCCCATCTCTCTACCTCCTCTCCCAACCCCCTCCCAACCCCATCCCGGCACAAGAA
Organism: Gambelia wislizenii; assembly: GCA_030847615.1. Taxonomy (NCBI): domain Eukaryota; kingdom Metazoa; phylum Chordata; class Lepidosauria; order Squamata; family Crotaphytidae; genus Gambelia; species Gambelia wislizenii. The sequence continues at coordinate 52,800,672 of JAUMIR010000003.1, read as the reverse complement.
TGAAAAGTTTTGCATTTACCTTAATTGGGCATCTGTCCATTCCCCTCAGCAGCCATGGAGTGAATGCAGCTCTCCAGAGCGGCATTCACTTCCTTGTTTGAAATCCTGGGCCGCTCTCGCAAGAGGACAAGAGCGGTGGAAATTCAAACTTAAAAAGACAAATATACTTTAAAGAATGACAGCAAGCAGGAAAACATACTTTAAAAACCCCAAGTAACCCGGGGAGGGGGGGAAGGGGTGTCACTTACCTGGATGTCCCGATCACACCCAGAAATGTTCTGGAACAGACTTCCCACTGTGGTTGGCATCACACCAGCATAACGGGGCACCTTTTCGCTCTCCTGCTGTTCCATGACAGGAACAGAACAGGCGATCTATTCACAGTTTAAGCCATGAATAAGAAGAAATGAGGTCAAAATGGGGTCAACACGAGAGCATAACAGGACGAGGACAACATTGTCTGAAAGGTAAGCCCTTTGGCGATCTCCTGCTGTTTGTGTAACGCCATATTAAGGGTGTCTGATAATCTCCTTAAACAAGAAATAAAGCTTGATCTGATTATACTCCAAGGAAAGAAAAGCCATTAACCAGCCATTAACCAGTCTATATTCAAAAGAGACTCTAAACCTTCCTTTGCTAACACCACTGTCCATCCTCATTCACTGAATTTTACAAGACGTTCACAGGACCCTATCCTCCACTTATAAACCTCCCTGGTTTTCCCATTGCTTCTTCCATTTTTTTTTCTGCCATGAAAATCCATTAAGGAGAAGATGGCATTGCCCCATAGTGCCCTTTCACAATACAGGATTATAGCACTATGATTCCACTTTAAAAGCCATGGCAGCACCCTATGGGATCCCAGGGTTTGTAGTGTGAGGAGGCACTACAGCTCTCTGGCTGAAAAGTCTCAGTGCCCCTTCTGATACTGCAAATCCCAGGATTCCATAGGGTGTCACCATGGCTGTTAAAGTGCACTAATAATGCTATAATTGTTGGTGTGAAAGGGCCTAATTGTTAGTATGAGATGCACTCTGTCTAGAAAAAAACCAAAATTTGCCATTACATTAGGCTCAGCTACTTTAAGTTTCTAAACAGGGCATCTCCTGGCAATTTATAGCTGGATATTCTGTACATTCAAACTGTTACATTGCAACTGTTAAAGCCCAAGAACACAAAATTTTGTCAAGCAAGTATGATCAGATATGGTGGGTGGGTGGGTGTGCCTGTGGGCATTCAAGTCCCCTGTCACCTTATGGTGACCCCATGAATTGCATAGGGTTTTCTTAGGCAAGGAATACTCAGAGGTGGTTTTTGCCCGTTCCTTCCTCTGAAGTATAGCCACCAGCATGGAATCTGAGGACTGGTGTTGGTATGGGAGTATTATTTTAAGATTTCTCCTCCCAATGATGTTTGTGTTGTTTTATAAATACTGAATGGACAGGAAATCTGTATGGGATGGATACTTTCAAAGTTTCTTCTGAAACGTATGCTTGTATGGTTTTATAAATGATGCAGTAGGGAGGAGAGGGATCCTAATACTATCACTTGAGCTGGAGACAAGTATTCAAATTTCTTCCCCTGTTTACACCAAGGAGATTATCAGATGTGTTTAAAGTGGCATTACAGGAATGGTGGGAGATCGCAAAAGGGCTCCCTTATCAGATGACGACGTCCCCCATTGTTATGCATCCATTCTGCCAGCACTGCTTTTTATTGATGGGAGAAGCCGTCAATAGATCCCCCTGTTCTGTTTCTGTGACAGATTTGCCTACGTGTGACAAGGTGCCCCGTTTTGCTGGCAAGATCCCAGTGTCAAAGGGAGGTCCCTGCCAGAACACTTCCGGGTGAGATCGGGACATCCAGGTAAGTGACACACTTTGTATGGCTCTCCCCAGGTTACTTTAACATTTTTAAAGTGTGTTTCTGTGCTTGCTGTCACTTTTTTCTATTCTTTTTATTTTTATTTTTGCATTTCCCACGCTCACGTCTTCTCACAAGAATCCGTGGGATTTCAATCCAGGAAGTGAAGGGAGCTCCGTTAGAGCTCTGTTCACTCTTGGGCTGCCAGAACAATGTTAGAGAAGGTAAGTGCGGTGGGAAGGGTGATTGTGTTGGGTCAGGGACAGGAGGGGGCTGGAGTGGAGATTGTGGGACAGGAATTTGCTCTCGACCCAGTGCCTTGACCCAATGCCTAAAGGTGAAAGTGGATATGCAATTGTTCCAGCCATGTTGTCTTCAAGCTGTGGAGGATAAAGGGAACTCATTTATCTCAGTGCAATTGGGTAGGGGGGACACAGAGAGGAAATATACATTGAAGTTCCTCCAGCAGAAGAATAAGTTCATTTCTATGAAGTTGTGAAGCCCCAAGAAGAGCTCTAACTGGAGGACTAGCTGAGAGAAATGAGTCATTTACATTTAAGTGCCTCAAAATCCATTCAGCCACTTTGTTTAAAAGCCTAACTAACTGGATTCCATTTTGATTACATTTTCTAAAGAGAGATAATGAAATAACTCTTGACTGTGATAGCTGCAAGGTTTAGGGGGTTAAAAAAGAAAGAAAGAATCTGGTGTCACTTAAAAAGCTGTTGTTGCTTTTATTTCTTTCCTGTGTTAAACGTAATTTAGATAATGATGGTGCTTGGTACTGTCTGGTTTTCAGTATGGAAAACAACAAACTAGTCTAGAAGAACTGATATCTTCCCAAGCTATTGACCTGCCCCATAATGGTTTGCCCCAACACACTCTTTCCTCCACTAGAAATCCCCCTCTGAACTATACTAAGGAAAAGAAAATATATTTGTAAAAGAGAAAAAATTAGAAGATTAAAAAGTAATATTAAGTATTTAGGAATAAATATTGCAAAAGATTTAAAAGAATTAGAAGAGGAAAATATTATGGTATTAAGGAAAGAAATGGAAAAGAAGTTGGAAGAATATAAAAATATTCAACTATCATGGTTTGGAAGAGTAGCTTTAGTTAAAATGAAAATATTACCTAAAAAATTTTGTTGTTGTTGTTTAGAATGTTACCAATAAAAATATCAGAAGCAGAACTGAGAAAAATGGCAAAATATGTTGAATAAATGTTGTAATGGACGGAAAAGGACAAGATTATATAAATTATTTTGGTATATATCACAGAAGGAGGGAGGACTTGGCCTTCTCAATATAAAAGGATATTATGAAGCTAATCAATTGAGATATGTTATAGAAGGAATTGTAGGACAGGGAGATTTAGAATGGTTAGAGATAGATATAAGGAGAATAGAAAAGAGAATATGGAATATATTTTTTGGTAATTTTACAAAAAAGGAAATTAAAGGAATTGAGAACCCATTTCTGCAAAATATATGGGAAATATGGTATAAATATAAGAAATAATTTTTGCCTATTGATTCAGTATTAACACTAGTTATAATGGAAAAAAAATCCCAAATAATTTGAAGGAAAAATGGGAAAGGAATTAAAGAAAAGAGGACTAGACAAAATAGAGGGATGGATAGGATGGATGAATGAGAAAGGGAGTATCAGAGAGAAATTATATGGAATGAAAATTTCCTGGTTTAATTGCATACAGTTAGAACAATGGATTAAAAATTGGAAAAAGAATCATAAAGAAACAAGGGAGTTCACAAAATTTGAAAATTTGGTGAAAAAAGGTGAAAAGATGGATGATAATGAAAGTTTGAAAGGTATTACAAGTGAATTATATAAAATATTGTAAAAAAAATCAGGATAAAAAAGACAAAGGAGAATATGGGAGGAAGATTTGAAACAAAAAATTGGAGATCATGAATGGGATAAGATTTGGAAATAAAGACAACTAAAAAATATGTCAATACGGATAAAAGAAAATTACTATAAAATAATATAGAGATGGTATTTGACACCAGCAAGATAATATAGACAAGAATAACTCTAAATATTGTTGGAGAGGTTGTCAAGAAATAGGTACATATATGCATATGTGGTGGAATTGTAAATTTGTACAGCAGTTTTGGGAAATGGTTTTTATAGAAATAGAGAATATTTTGAATATAAATATAGAAAGGAAACCGAGTATAGCATTGATGTCAATTTATAATGGAGAGAATGGTAACCAAGCAGAAAAGGCTTTAATAACAAATTTATTAACGGCAGCAAGATTAATTATAGCAAGACACTGGAAAATGCAAATAAATGTACAAGTGGAGGAGTGGTATAAAGAAGTTTGGAAAATGGCAATAAATGATAAGTTAACATGTAGAATTAAAGTAAGAAGAGGAAGTTGGAAAGAAAGTGATTTTTATAAAATTTAGAAAGTATTTGTTAAAAAAGTATTATAGACAAAAGATGGGAGGTTACCTCCACGAGAAGAAATGAGATTCTGGAAAGATTAGGTAAGGGATAATGGCTCCGGTGAAGGGGAGCACTGAGGTGGGGGGGGTAGGGGAAGTAATATTCTTGAAAAGAATCATAGTAAAAAATGTTGATAACTTTTGAAATTAGTTAATAGAAACATTGTGATGTTTATGGTAATATTATGTGTTTTACTAAATAAGTATTGATTGGATATTATAATGTATGATTATAAAATTAATAAAACATTTTAAAAAAGAAATCCCCCTCTGACTCCCCTGTCAAAGGAGGGGGTGTAAAACCATTCTGAGGTTTATCACAATGCACAGTTATAGCACTATATTCCACTTTAACTGCCATGGCAATATCCTGTGGAATTTTGGGATTTGTAGTTTAGGGCCTGTCTACACTGCAGAAATACAGTAGTTTGACACCATTTTATCCACCATAGTTCTATCCTATGGAATCCTGATATTTGTCATTTGGTGAGGTATTTAGCTTTTTCTATCAAAGAACTCTGGTGCCTTGCCAAACTACAAATATCAGGATTCCATAGGATAGAACTATGGTGGATAAAGTGGTGTCAAACTGCTGTATTTCTGAAGTGTAGACAGGCTCCTAGTGAGGCCCAAGAGCTCTCTGGCTAAGAAATCCCCTCCCTAAACTGCAAATCTCAGGATTCCATAGGGTGTTGCCATGACAGTTAAAGTGGAATAATAGCACTATAACAATATAGTGTGATAAGGCTCTTACTTTGAATATATTTGCAGAGTGATCCAAGGTGCTGGGGCTATTTGAGGGATGGTGGATAGCTCCTTTAAAGTTCAGACTAAAACCCAGAGTGTTGCACTGACATGCAAGCCACCAGCTGTCCTTGCTTCTCTGTTGACCATTCACCTTTCTGCAAACTCACCCTGATGAAGGGCAAATGGGCATTAAGGAAAGTTGGTGTGAAGCAGCAGAGGCATCATCTTTGAAGCCTGTTTGTCCTTGGATTCTCTTGAGTATATCCCAAACTAACCACAGGGAAGCCAAGGAAATATTACCCCTTGTGCCTCTGTGCTAATGAATCAAGGCAACAGTAGCACAGTTTACTGGTTTCCCCAGTGGCAAAGGATTCTTCTGAGCATAGAGAATAATCTAAAAACACCAAGAGCCTCATCTACACAAGCCAGGATATGCCAGCGCCTCACTGGCATATCCTGCTTGAGGATCAGGTCCACTCCTCCCCCATTACCTCCACAAAATGGGAGGAAGTCCATATGGGCACAATGGTCTATTGGTGCAGCTGCAGCCACCACCACCACAGTCTCCCTTGCTCCCCCAGACGTTAGGAAGCTGGCCCGCAACATCTGACCAAGGCCTTCTACATTTGACTATCCTTGGTCACATGCTGTGAGACTCCTTCCTGCTGCAAAAGAGTGATGGCAGGGCTCCTTTGATGATTTTTCTGCAGTCATGTGAGGTCCAATCCATTTTTTGCCAGCTAAAATGGAGTTAACCACGTATTTTTAAAAAATGTTTTAATGGACCTTAGCCCATCTCCTCCCATCTTAGCTCCGTCCTTGCCCCGGAGGGTTGTGGAGATTGGCTGGGGACAAAATGGGCAAAAGCCCTGCATTGTCAGGACTGCAGGGCTCCAAGACTGGGGCAAGACAGGGTAAATTGCCCATGTAGATAAGCCCAAGGTTTGCAAAATGAGGATGCTGCTGTTGCTGCTGCTACTAGCTGGCTGGCTGGCTGGCAAAGAAGAAGAAGAGAAAGGACAAGGATGACAAGGAGAAGGACAACCACCACCACCATCCCATAGATGTTCTCCCTGCTACAAGAACTGGAGGAAAAGAGGATTGCATAATAGGGAGGAAAGCTGTGAAAAGATCCTGAACTTTTCCTGGAAATGTTCTGAGAAAGCTTGGGAAAATCACTTAGGTGACTTGGGGTAGAACTGGGGAATCACTCATCATTAAACTTGGGAAATGGTGGTCACAGAAATCTAATGAAAATTTGTATTCACATCTGAATGCTGGAAAATCCCTGGCAGGTTAGATCTAGGTTCAAGTCCCCACAAAGTCATAACATTCACTAGGTGACCTTTGGCCAGATTCATTCATTCTCATTCTCTCTCTCCCTCTCCCTCTGCCTGACCTCACAGGGTTAGAATAGAAGCATAGAAGCATAGAATTAGAACAGACCATGAGGGCTATCCAGTCCAACCTCCTGCCATGCCGGAACACACAATTGTGGAGGAGGAAGATTTACTGAGCTCATTGGAAGAGGAGATAACAATAGGCTCTTCCTAGGGTTGCCATATGTCCCAGAAAACCAGGAAAATCCCAGATTGAAGGGACTAAAAAATGTTCTAGCTGCCTGGGCCTGTTGAAGCAGCAGATCTTGGTTTCTTCCTTGGTCAGAACACAGGCTGCTCTGAGTAGTACTGCACAGGGATGCCAGAGCCGGAGACCAGAAGGCAGGAGTGCCAAGAGCAAGAGGAGAGCCCAGAAGGTGGGAAAGGAGGTGAGCAGAGATGCTGAGTCCAGGAGGCCTTGTGTTGTGTGGTGAGTGTGGCAATGCTGAGTGTGGAACTCTACTTCCAAGAAGTTTGAGAGTTAAGGCAGGTTAGATTACCTTTATTCTCAGGGCTGCCTATAAGCGAAAAGCTCTCCTTTTTTTGCCCCCTCGTAGCTGGTGTGTGACTGATGGGAGGGAGGCTCCAATGGCAGTTCTGAGAGGTAAGGGACTCCCTGGTATACACAAAGCCTTTCTCCCTCACTCCACCTGCCTCCCTCCCCAATTTGTGTAATGCTTTAAAAACTTTTTTTTTGCAGACATCATCATCCTGTGTAGACTATCAGAACACAGCCCACAATGGTCCTCCTTGCTTGGCTGCCCCCCCCCCACTCCTGACCTGGGGGACAGGATATAAGTGAGTGGGTGCAGGGGTAGACATAGTCTTCAGATAAAAAATACTAAGACAAGGGCTTGAGGGGGATTCTTGACATCAGGGTTTTCAAATATTTGAGAAGCCCCTTTTTCATTCCCCCCGCCCTTAAGCATTCAAATATTCTTTCCATTCCTATAAAAGAATGCACTTTTCTTCCTTTTTTGGACAGCTTTGAGATTTTCCTTTGCTCTTAGGATGTTCAGAATATCTCACAGAAAGGAGAAGGAAGTGAAGCTCCATGTCTTACCAAAGCTATGTTTCCACACAAGTTATCTCTTTATATATTCTTGATTTCCCCCCAAATACTATGTAGTATTGAGAGTTTTTAGAATCTCAAATACATTTTCTGGATTCTTTAACATTTATGGTGATTTAAGAACACAAGAACAGTAAGGCTTGCTCAGACCAAGGACCTACCTAGTCTGACATTATGGTCATACAGTGGTCAACAGTTGTCATGTGATACCACCATTACTATGTTGTGTGGATCCTCCTTCCCCCATTGTTTTATTTATTTATTTATTTATTTATTTATTTATTTATTTATTTTTGCCTGGTGGCACAGTGGTTAAATGCCAGTACTGCAAGTCACCACGTTGCAAGTTCGATTCCAGCGGGCTCCAAGGTTCACTGAGCCTTCCATCCTTTCGTAGGTCGGTAAAATGAGTACCTGGCTTGTGGGGGCAATTAGCTAACACACATTGGAAACTGTTCAATGCCGTGTAGATGTGTAAATTGCTATTGCTTAAAACACATTGTAAGCCGCTCTGATAGCCTTATGGCTGAAGAGCAGAGTATAAATAACTAATAAATAAATAAAAAATAATTTACACAAATTTACATACACTACCCTACACGGGTTCACAGCATATAAGCTCCACATATACTCCTACCCAGGCATTCTCTGAAGATGCCAGCCACAGATGCAGGCGAAATGTCAGAAAGAAACTATTCCAGAACACAGCCTCACAGCCCAGAAAAAAACCAAGGAAAATCTATGCATGCTGGCCATGAAAGGCTTCGACTTCACAAAAAATAATTTGGTTTGGTATAAAATTATGCTTGTATAATACTGAAAATAGAGTTTATTCAGATAATAGGGTAGAGTTATTCAAATCATAATTACAAATGGAATTTAATTTTTACAGCTTTTTTTGTTACCAATGTAGGCCAGTATTCTACAGCAGCTACTTAGTTAAGTAACTTCTGCTAGCCCACCCCACCCCACCCACCTTAAACCTGGTGGGAACATCATTCAGCTATGCTGTAGTCACCAGCAGAATAGATCTCCTTCTCCCCATGGAGCTGATGCCTGGTAATATAGATGTGGGGGGGGGGAGAGATACAGCCTTGCCTCAGACCCATGCTTCTGAGGACTCAGCTACCTTATGAGACACACTCTTGAGGAGTTCCTCTGCCTAGGAATATGCTTAATTGTGCCTCCTTTTTATCTAGCTGGCATCTTCAGAGAATGGTTGAGTAGGAGTTGGGGGGGTTATATACTGTGAACCCCTGTTGGGGAGAATATGTACATTTGTGTATTTGAATGGCTAGTTTCTGGGTGGAGATATGCAAGGAGGATTAGTGTCTGTTTGGCTAATGATTGGTTAATGGCCCATTATCTGCTGGAAATCCCTGGGTGTCACTGGGCGGAATTCCTTTGCAAGTGTTGGGTTTTGATTTTAGTGTTTTTCAGGACTGGCAACCAGATTCTGTTTACTTTTAGGGTTTCTTCTTTCCTGTTGTCCAGGTGTTTGTGGATTTCAATAGCTTCTCTGTGCATTCTGACATGATAGTTGTTGGCCTGGTCCAGAATTTCGGTGTTTTTAAATAACATTTTGTGTCCAGGTTGGTTTATAACATGTTCTGCTACTGCTGATTTTTCTGGCTGCAGTGTCTCTCTTGTTCCTTGATTCGTGTTTGCACACTGCGTTTAATGGTCCCTATGTAAACTTGTCCACAGCTGCATAGTATGCGGTATATAACCCCACACACACACACTCCTACCCAACCATTCTCTGAAGATATCAGCCACAAATGCAGGCAAAATGTCAGAAATAAACTCTTCCAGAGCACAGCCTCACAGCCCAGGAAAAAAAAACAAGGAAAATCTATGGATGTCAGCCATGAAAGCCTTTGACTTCACAACTTGAATGGTGTTATTAAAAAAAAAAAGAAGAAGAATCAACTGAAGCCAAATTGAAGGAATTACCTAGTTCTTTGTGCAGTCTCTCAGTGGTAGAGGACAGCGATGCTTCACTCTGTGTTACAGAGTCTGTAGACCTATAGAAAGGTGTCTGAGTTCATTCTGTTCTGCCCACTGTCATTAACTTTATGTTGTTTGAAATATGCCCCTGTGTTGCTGTTTCTGGGAAGCAACAATGGAAGAGCCATCACATCCAACTTGGAAGCTTCCCAAAGACATGCTGGTAGACTGCATGCTGGCCTAGATGGAGCACAGGTCTGATGACTGAATACTTCTATACAGTATGTTTGCCTTGTATGCTTTTATGTTAAAAACATGTTGGCTTTAAATAATCATGACACCGGCAAATTTGTACAGTGTTGTGGAGATATTAAAAACAAGGTTGTTACTATAATACCATCTTTCCTAACTGGGTGCGGAGTACAATTGGTTGGGTAACATGCTGGGTGTGGGTGATGGAACCTGTAGTACCACACATCTGGAAGGCACAAAACTGGCATGAAGGGGGTACTATGGCATAGACATCTTGGACTATTATGCATACCAGCCCCTTGCATCCACAGTTTTACAGATTTCATACAGCAACAAGCATGGAGAATCCCCACTGAGAGCATAGCATGTGGTCTACGGAATAGGTGGTTAAGAGAACATCTTTTTGTACTGATTTTTAAAAAAAAGAAATGAATAAATCACACAGAAGATGGCACCCACTTTTGGATGCTATATTCATTTTGCAGAACAGAAGATTATTCTTCATCTCTTCTAAAAAGGAATTATATTTTGGTGATGAATAGATTCCTAGCCTTCCTAGCTGGGTTTCTTTTGTTCCTCTTCAGTTCCAGAGGCCACCATCTGTGTCAACTGCCTGTGTTGTTTTTTTTAAAAATCACTTCAACAATTTGTTGCTTTTTCTCTTTACAAGGCAAAGAAGCCTTTAGAATTCAGAGTGGATTTGCTTGGAATTGTTTTTAAGAAGGCCCAATTGGAGCCACTGGTTAGAAAATGAGAGGTATTAAATTCACAAGTGATTGTCTTACCCTGTTGGAAGGGGGGGGGAAGCAAAGTTTTTAAATCATGAAACAGAAGTGAGAGATGCATCCAGTTATTGTCTGAAACTGCTGGAGGTGTCTTTGAAGAATTCCCTCACATCTTCCTTTCCTTGCAAAAAGCTTGGTTCACATCTCTGAATACAAAATGCCCCCTAGGGCCCAAAGGGGCCACCTCACAACCAATCCACAAACAAACTAAGATGATCCCAACCCAAAATTCACTAAAATAAACCCAATTAATAATCAATTGAGCAAAATAATCCAATGAGTAAACCACTACTCTTCCCCACCAGATAATTAACAACAGCAGTGCAGGACAAAAGCCCTTGCCATGCTCCTGTCAATTAACAAAACCTGGCCTATTGATTATCCTGCAAATACAATGTCCTTGATTCCCGCACTGTAGAGATCCAAAGAAGCATGTGAGAGGCCAATCAGGCCTTAAATAGATTCTGACTCTGCCCCCATCGCATGCAGTATTCTGGCACCTTGTGACCGACACAAAACACCCTGGGCTCTACTATGGAGGATATCAAGTTCATACCTTCCCTACATTGTCATTCATTGCACAAGTCCAGGTAGGTATCTTAAAGGATATAAATTCTTCAACCTGCTGCTACACATATGTTTGGACTACAATGCCTATCATCCCCAGTCAGCAGAAGCAATGGTTGTATTGCCTGACAATGTTGGGAGTTACAGTCCAACACACCTGTAGAGTTCTAGATTCAGGAATGTTGCTGTAATAGCATTTGTACCAGGGTAAGAATCATGCAGCCCTCCAAACGCTGTTGGACTGCAAGTCTCAGCAGCCCTAACCCAAAGCATAGAACTTTTGAACTTTTCAAAAGTAATTTGTTCTGCTGTTCATTGCCATGTTCAAAAAATAACCCATTGCCGTTGCACATTATGATGGTGAAAACAAGCAACTGGATGTGTTACTTGCTGCACTGCTCATTACTTTTTCATTATGTTCTGTTTCTCTTTTGAGAGGCAGAAAAACTTTAATAAGGATGAATAAGACAATGATTTAACACTTGAAAAATATGAAGTCGAAGGCTTTCACAGCTGGCATCCATAGGTTTTCTGTGGGTTTTTTCCAGGCTGTGAGGTCGTGTTCTGAAAGAGTTTATTCCTGACGTTTCGCCTTCAGAGAAAGATGCCAGCCACAGATGCAGGTGAAAGAAACATCAGGAATAAACTCTTCCAGAACACGGCCTCACAGCCCGGAAAAAGACCACAGAAAACTTGAAAAATACCTATGAAAATGCTTAGAATAATGCCTTTCAAAAATAATTTCTGAAGGTAAGTAGAGCCTGTTATTTGTCACACCTGTAAAGTAACTTTAATCTTGCACACTACATCCCTCTTGAAATATCTCTTTATTGTATCTTTTTACACCTCCTAAGTAACTAGTCACAAGTAACTGCATTACTTGTAACTTGTTGCTTCCAAACTCTACCCTGGCCAGTACTGCCTATGATGAGTCATGGTCCCAACAACATCGAGAGAGCAGCATGATTTCCATTCCTAAGCTCTATATTGAGGCATCCCATTGGAACAGGATCAAGTAGATAATGTTTGACACTTACTTAACTTTCTCCTATTGATAGTATTATAACAAAAGTGCTAGTTTGGATCCCCACCTTCACCCACAATTATAAAAGGCACAGTGCTAAAATGCGTGATCATCACTGTAAGGAGATTATCAGATGCTCTAAATATGGCATGATAATGACACCAGGAGATTGCTAAATGGCTTGCATTTCAGATGACGCCATTCCCATGTTGTCATGCTCCCGTTCAGCTATCGTTATGCCAGCACTTATTTTTATTGATGGGCTAAGCCGTCAATGAATCCCCTGTTCCATTTCTGTAACGGAATGCTCTGCGACTGAAATGGTGCCCTGTTATGCTGGCGCGATGCCAGCGTCAATGGGAGGTCCGTGCCAGAACACTTCCGGGTGAGATCGGGACATCGAGGTAAGTGACACACTTTTTTGTACCCTCCCCAGGTTACTTGTAATGATTTAAGTGTGTTTTTGTGCTTGGTGTTACTTTTACTGTAGTATTGTTGTTTTTATTTTTGAATTTCCCACACTCTCATCTTCTTGCGAGAGCAGCCGGGATTTCAATCCAGGAAGGGAAAGGAGCTCCATTCGAGCTCCATTCACTCCTGGGCTGCCCTGCCAAGAGAATGAGGCATGGTTAAGGTAGGTCTGAAAACTTTTCATTTTCTGTCATTACAGGGATGGGAGAGGAGATTGTGAGATGGGAATGCTTTTTTGTTCCTTTCTGAAAATCTCTAAGTATTGCTCCTTTTTTAAGAAGAAGAAGAAGAAGATTCTATGCTAAAACCCAGTGCTAACCTGGATCAAAATAACTTGGATCAATAATTTCAATTAACCTAAATGTCATACACTGGCCGATTTTGCACAATTTATTTTTCATTTACCATGATGCAGACCACGCTAAAGCTCCAGCCCTGACCACTGGTGATCCTCCTGAGATTTTCTGTCTGGTTCCTTTAGATTTATTATTATAATAATAATTTATATCCATATCTGGCCTTTTTCCCAGTCGTGGACTCAAGGTGGCTAACAAAAGTTAAAACAGATACAGCTAAAATGTTTTCATCATACAAAAGTTAAACATATAATTAAACTATCAATAAAAGTAGTTAAAAAGAAACCATTAAGGACTTTATCAGACACGGGAAAATACAGCAAAAAAAAAATGCATCCAAAATTGCGTCATAAGGATGGGACAATAGCCCAAAGGGCAAAATTATCAGATGGCTTCATCCTCACCCATTTCCAGGGCATAGTGCTGGCATGGATGAGGCATCACTTTTTTATTGATGGGCTAAGCCATCAATAAAGGATCTGAATGAGCAATGAGATACAGATGGAAATGCATGCGCCCATTGTTCCTCTTACTGGAATAAGGCATTACTTTTTGATAAATGCAAAGATTTCCTGGGATTCAATCCACACATAAGAAGTGTCACAAATTTTAAAATGTTTAATAAATTGTGGCTAGAATGTTGGACTCGGACTTGAGAAACCCAGCATCTTGTCACCATTCAACCATGAAATGCACTGGATGACCCTCTGTAATACCCTCTCTCACACAGCCTGGCCTACCTTACAGGGTTGTTGTGAGGATAAATTGGAGAGGAACCATGTATGTTGTTTTTAGCTCCTTGGAAGAAAGACAGAAAATTGAAATAACTAATTAAATAAATTCAAACTATACCTCATGTGAGAATTAAGGATTTTTAAAAGAATGGCCCTCTTGAGAGGAATCTCAGACTAAAATCCCATTGGATAGTCCCAAACAAGAGTAGGCCCATTGAATGGTGAGTCAACACTTATGTAAATCCTATGGATTCAATGGGCTTATTTCAATTGTGATTCTCATTATGGATTCAGGCCCAGGCTCAATATAACATCAGAGTAATTCCTGTCTGGAAGATATCCTGGTTTTGGTTATCATCATCTGTTGTTGGTTATTTCAGAATCTCTATCACCCAGCCACAGCACCACCACATACCCCCATTCATTATTTCATTACTTCTAACAATGTACTAATTTACTTTTTTAGTTCTTCTTAGCTGGAAAGTAGCATTTCCCCATTCATATAGTTTTCCATATGTAAACTGCAATAAAGCCATGTAATCTTTATTCCATGAAAGCTTTATATCCTTGAATTGAATGGATCAGTGCTAATTTTATCTTGGCTTGAAAATGTTCTTTGTTCCAACAAGCTTGTAGTGAATGTATGGTCTGAGAGTTCTTGATGAAACAAGAACTTTTTATCAAATCCATGTTATATAACCTGTTTGGCATGGATCTGTCATTTGAGCCTCTCTAGAAGCTATGGTGCAAGGACCAAGTTCTCTGAAAATTCCTATTCCATATGCAGCTTTGCACCTAAATCAAATGAGTTTGTATAATGGAAATAGAAATTTAATTACTTCTTCACACAAGCCTCCCCCTTGAGCTTTCTCCAAGGTTTTCATGAATGACTAACAGAGCAGATGCTGCAAACAAAGCTGCCAGTCTCTGTTTGGTGCCCTGTTAAGAGCAGTGACTCATCAGTACATGACGTCAAAGTTCTGAAAAGAAAGTAAGAGAGCTTAAAACAAAACATCATCACCTAAGAACCTAAACTGCCTCTGAAGCATGTACAGAAGCCTTGACTGGGTGCTGGCTTCCCGCTTGTTAGAAAACTGATAGGTGCTGGAAACTTCCATTACTTAAAGAACTGAATCACAACTGAGAGCATTTCCAGACTAGTTAGGAAAAGCACCTCTTTTAACTCCAGCTCCCAGAATCACCTGCCAATGCTGACTGGGGGATTCTGGGAGTTGCCGTGCAAAGTGGGATAGCTCATGAGAAGAACCAGGCTGTCTACCAAGTCCAACATCTAGTTCTCACAGTAGCCAGCCAGTCATCTGTAGAAAGCCCACAAGCAAGACAAGAACATAAAAGCATTCTGAGCATTCTGTTCATGTTCCTTAGCAACTGCTCCTGAGAGACATCCAGATGCAATGAGAAGAAATTACAGCAGCTAGATATATCAGTAATTTGTACATCTCCAGTTTCATCCAGTAAAAGGATTAACAGGGACAACACTGGACAGATATATAATCTGTCTCACTTATACCTCATTCTTCTTATGAATTTAGGATAAATTGCTCCATGGATTGAAACTGATGGCAGTCTAATGTTTAAATCAAATCCTTAATATTTAAATATAACCCTTTACAGCCTCTACATATGGAATATTTAAATACCCATGTGGTATTTGTTAGAGCTGCAGATTCATGTTTGGCAAATGCTGCTTGCTTAGTGATTGTGGTCCTAATGTCATATGCAATACTTCATGGATAAGCAATTCTGTTTATTAAAATAGTGCTTCATAATAGCTTATATATGGCTACCAAGTGGTCTCCTCTTCAAGGAGTAGAATAGATGAGCTTCTCCAATAGATTGCCCTGTTTACCTTCCATCTGTTCACTGGGTGAACTCCAGATGCTGATACAGCTCATGCATCTTTTACTAATGAGAAGGGCAAGTGTGCCTTTGAAATTATGCCAAAGGAAATGAAAAGGCTGAAGGTGAGATTCAAATGTACATCTGATTGCTTCTTCTTTCTGTGATATCTGATGTTGACTCACTAAGGTGCCATTGCACACAGGAATTTTACATCTTAAAATAAGGCTTGATTAAAAATCCATTCCTCCCTCCCCCATATGCAGACATCCCAAGTTTTTGGAAAGCAAGAATTTTGACAGGAAGACAAGCAAGGAGTGGATATGAAGGGCTATTACTTGGTGTTTTACTTCTTGATCTGATAAGACATCAATTTTTGAGTCTGTTTATTTATGCTAGCTTTATTTCTTCAGCTAGCCTGGTGTAGCAGTTTGAGTTTTGGATCAGGACTCTGGGAGACCAGAGTTTAAATCCCTAATCAGCCATGGACACTCACTGGGGTGACCTTTGGCAAGTCTAAAAGGTATTAGCAAGACTGAATACATTTTGTCAATTTGAAGGCATATAAAAAGGCCTAAATACCCTAAAGGCACCAGATTCCATCTGGTCTTTTTAAGCTAAACAAGTTCAGCCCTGGGAGATTTTCACACTACACTGTTATAGTGTTATTATTCAACTTTATTTGCTATGGCTGCCTCCTGTGGAATCCTGGGATTTGTAGTTTAGGGAGGGGCATTTACAACTCTCAGCCAGAGAGCTCTTAGGCCTCACTAAACTACAAGCCCCAGAATTTCACTTTCGATCACATAAAGGTGAGTCGCTGTGTTGCACAATGCCCGTATTCTCTGATGGGAAGCAGAGATGTTGCTACATCTCTGGGATCATTGTGCAAATGGC
Source organism: Gambelia wislizenii (assembly GCA_030847615.1). Classification (NCBI taxonomy): domain Eukaryota; kingdom Metazoa; phylum Chordata; class Lepidosauria; order Squamata; family Crotaphytidae; genus Gambelia; species Gambelia wislizenii. The sequence goes on along the minus strand of JAUMIR010000003.1, from coordinate 52,784,239 downwards.
ACCAGCAGTAGGACCATTGCTCAATGTGTCCTGATGCACAGTGGGACACATTGCTCATTGGGACATGTTACCCAATAGGACATCAGGTACAATGCCCTGAGGTGCATTGTTGCAATTCACTACCATGGTTGTACTACCATAGTTGCACATCAGGGCAGCAATGTAGCTCCATCAATAAAGATCTCTTATGCAGGATCTTGACCATTATTCTTTTAAGGCTTCTTGATCAACTTTAAAAAAATGCCAATGGGGCAACTGCCAATGAACCTAGTGTAACTCTGGACATAAAATGGGGGTGGAAAGTGTGCCAGGAAAAGTTAAAAATCATTTTTTTCTTCAAATCAGTCTTGAACTTATGGGACCTGTGTTATGACCAGAGCATGAAGAAGCTGTGTGAGATTTTTGGACTAGAGCTTCCAGAATGTTGCACCCAGTGTGGCTTGCTAGGTGATCCTGTGAGTTGTGCAAAAAGTAACTCTTCCAAACTCCAGTACTTTCTACTGTAATTGGAAGTTACAACATACCAGTATTGTTTAATCTAATTCCTCAAGATCTTAGGCAGTGGTCCTTCCTGTATCCTACAATCAGACTTCTTTAAACTGAGGTGCTATAGATTGAAACTCAGAGCAAGAATTTTTGAGTGCATGTTTGCCTACCAGGTGCCTTTACCAGCTGTGTGGCTAAGGCAAGGGAACCTGGAAGGGCTAAATGTTTATAGGAGAAAGGAGAAGTTTGAGGAGATCAGATGATCTTTTGAGTATGTTTCCTTCAAAGTAAGTCCCACTCAGATGCAGGACCCTGGCAAGGATGCCACAATCTCAGTCCTCTCTCTCTGGCTTTTCTTCGCAAACGAAGATTCAGGAAGGACTCATCCCGCACTTTCTCCAAGCACGCTGATGACTAAAAAGGCCAATCTGAGATAAACAAGTCTGGTTGCAGAAAGCACAGCAGAAGGTCTCCTTGGGTCATGTTTCTGGGTTGTGATTCTTTCTGCGTTGTCGTTTCTCTTCAAGACTTGTTTGGCGTGAGTTCTCAAATAAGGCTGCAGAATTGTGGATAGTGCATCTCCATGCCTCCTGATGTGAGGCCAGGGTGGACTATTGTCCAGTGAACTGATAAACCATGGGCAAATTTTGGCTTTGATATCTTAGTTTGTTAAACCATAGTTTCCTGTAACATCTGAACTAGGAAACTATAATTTAATAGCTTCCTCCAAACTAGGATATGAAACCAAGTTGTGGGTTTTTGAAGTATGCATCTTATGATCGTGAGTGCTTAGTTTCCCAAGAGAAGTTAATACTATGCCACTGTGTCACTTTAGCTCATATTCTTAGGACTTTTTCGGACAGAGTTTTGTAACGGAAGCCTCGTCTCCATTGCGAGGCTGCTGCGCTGCAGGGGGCCCGTTTCAGATGACGCTGTGCCCGCACCAATACTGTTGCAGAAGTGCTGGAAGGGTGCAGCGCCATATTTGGCAATTTCCTAATCATGATCAACTTTCGTGATTAGAAAATCGCCAAATATGGCACTGCAGCCTCCCAGCACTTCCGCAACAGTATCGGCAGGGGAGAGCATCATCCAAAATGGACCCCCTGCAGCGCAGCAGCCTTGCAACAGGGACGAGGCTGCTTCCGTTACAAAATCCTGTCCGAAAAAGTCCTTAGTGGACAAGGATGTATTTGTTTTGGGGAATTTTTAAGGCAGCACAAATCTATGAGGGCATTCATTTCAGTCAAGAATGTTCTACATACCCAATAAATCATCAAATGTAGGGACAGGATGTTCTGATACGCACAGTAGTCTTTAATGTTTTCAGATCTAGGACCCATCTTTAACTCACACATGTATTTGGTGACCCACTTCTTACTTATGTCATCATAAGTTTCTACGGTGGTAGTTTTGCTGTTGTAACCAATCTAGGTCAGTTTGGCAAAGTTCCTACTTCAGACAGGGAGCCCATAACCATACAGTTCAACTATCCTGATTTGGCAGAGATAGTTCTGTTGTAGCACCAAATAATAATAATAATAATAATAATAATAATAACAACAACAGAAGAAGAAGAAGAAGAAGAAGAAGAAGAAGAAGAAGAAGAAGAAGAAGAAGGAGAAGAAGCCTTTCTCCCAGAATGGGAGAAGTGCTTTAAAATGTCCCAGTTTCTCTCTACTCCTTCCACTTCCCCCCTTTGTCTTCAGCTTGCTTCAGTTGTTCTAAATGAAGGTTAAGGTACAAACGTAGATTGCATTCAGCTCAGCAGCAAGGAGAGGAGAGAGTGGCCCTTCCTGGGAGGCTCAAGTAAAAACATTCTGCTGCAGCCTCTCCTAGCTTGCCTGTTTTTCCTCATTTGTCATCTTGACCACACTCTGGTATTGTTTCACCACAGGTGTCCTGATTTTCATCTGTGAAATATTGGGGGGGGGGGTATGGCTAACACTCCATCCACACAATTTCCCCATATATGTGGGGGGGGGGGGCAGAGTGCAAGAGGCTATCTTTTGAGCCCTACCCAAAATCTCCCCTCCCCCTCTCCATTAGCTATTAAGCTTCAGTCCAGGATTTGACAGATGTAGGAGGAAGGTTTTAGAGGTTGCACAAGGACCACAGAACAGCACCTTGCATTTAGTCCAGAAAGGAACAGAAACACACTTACATGCACACGTCAATAACTGGGTTCTGGCCTTTGTGCCCTAGCCCAGCAATTGAAGACAGATATTCTGTGGCAGTGGTACTCAAAATGGTGGCCCATGGAACCATCAGCTGCTAGTCCATGGAGAACTTCTAAGAAAGAAAGAAACAGTTGTAGCCAAAGGACACAAATATGATACTTGTCCCAGGAACATCATCATTAATCACCATCAATCATCACATCATTATCATCATCCATTTCCCCACATCAGCACTGTGATAAGCACCATTCTAGAGGACCATCAAGCCTATGACATCTTCTGCCATTAAGTCTATAGGGCATGGATGAGAGACAATCATACACATCTTTAAAAGTTTTTTTAGAAATCTAGTTTGGTAATTCCACCACATGGATCTGAGAGTTCCTAGGTTTTTGACACCAAGGGTAGGGAGTCTCTTCCTTGTGGCAGAAGTGACAGCTACTATCAGAAAACAATGGGAAAATTCAAGATTTTTATCAGTGCTGGAACATTATTGCTCTGCCCTTTAAACAAGGGTTTTTAAGGTAAAATGATGCTTCTCTTTGGGCTTATGGGAAATAGTGTCTTTGTGCATGTTCATGCTCTCTCTCATCTAAAAAATGCACTGATAGGACCCCCCCACACACACACATATATACACATGTTGTCCCCAGATTGCAGGTTGGGACTAAGAGAGACTAGTCCCACAAATATAGTTCAGTGATACTGAAGAGAAGAGATATGCGTTTGTGGTTGGGGAAATAGGGAGGGAGCAGTGTACAACCTGATGGGGTAGCCCAGCATTATTATCCGGTTCTCAGCATGGGGTAGTAGGATTAGATACTGGGAGGACTGTGGATATAATAATGTGGCATCACTGCTGGAGGAGGAAATGATTCATTGTAAAAATAAGTATGGGGTGTTTTTTTCCCTTGCAAAACTTCACAGTCTTGCACAGATGAACACAGCAACAGAGCTAGGAAATGAGGGTATGCTTAAATTTAAATTTATGTACTTGCAACAATATTGTGAAGTAAGTTAGGCTGAGAGATGGTGACTGGCCCAGTGTCTGTCACCTAATAAGCTTCTCAATTGTGTGGTCCCCTGGGTAAGAAGGCAGTTGGAAGGGTGATTTTGAAAACACACACACACACACACACACACACACACACAGTCCATGGAGGAACTGCCACCTGGTGGCAATCAGTGCTGGGGCTGGGCAGGGCTGGCCCTTCCATTAGGCAGAATGAGGCAGCAACATGTGCTGATGGGTGGGAAAATGACAGTGTAGTATTGGAGAAAAAAGCTGTGTATGTTAGTCAACAGAGCCGTGTGTGTTGGTCAGCCTGCCCTGTGTCCCCCAAACGAAGCTGTTGCCCTCAGGTGTGGTGGAATACACTGTTCTGTTACCAGAGCTAAAGGAAAATTCTGTTGACCATTCAAGTAGTCCCTGGAGATTTTCAGACAACACTGTTATAGTGTTACTATTCCACTTTATTTATTATGGCTGCCTCCTCTTGAATCCTGGGATTTGCAGTTTAGGGAGGGGCATTTACAACTCTTAGCCAGAGAGGTCTTAGGCCTCACTAAATTACAAACCCCAGAATTCCACAGGAGGAAGCCAGAGCAGTTAATGTGAAATAGTAACACTACGGAGATTTTCGCACAGGCTATATATCCTGTGGCAGGAACAGAACAGGGTCAGGAAAGGTTTTCCCTTTTGGACGACGTTGACCCCGTTCTGTCCTGCATCCATCCTGCTCCCGTGACTGTTCCGCAATAATGTAATCATGATTTTTCATCATGAATCGACCTCCTGTTTAATCACTATCACACAGTCACGGGTGTGCAAACAGGAGTCCCGTTCCTGTTCCGAAATGACAGCCGCGGAGGAGAGGTCCGTTCCAAGCACTTGCTGGTATGATCTGGACATCCAGGTAAGTGGCACCCTTTATTTTACCCTCCCTGTTGTGATTATGTGATTTAAAGCATGTTTTTGTGCTTGGTGAACTGATTATATGTTTGGGGGAGTTTTATTTTTTAAATTTACCGCCCAGCTGTTATCATGTGATAATGTGATAACGTTTCAGACGGCCAGTCATAAAAGTAGCCTTACAATGGCTGCATTTATGGCCAGCCAGCGAGGGGAGGGGGAGCCCGTTCCTGCCACAGAATTAAGGTAAGTGTGTGAAAGATTTACGTTATTCCATGGCAGGAATGGGAGAGGGGGTGGCGGGGCAGTAATGGGGCATTTTGGCCCCGTGTAAAAATCTCCTATAACAGTGTAGTCTGAAAATCTCCCCTGTGTGTAGAGTGGAAGGGTGCCATATTGTGCTTGGCTAGAATATTAGAATAATTAGAATAATATGTATATTTTTTGATTGCATAATTTTGTTTATTTATCTTTACTTTTTAATTTATTTTAATTCTTATTACACTATTATTTCATTATATCCTTATATTGTTATAATTACTTATTTGGAATAAATATTTTTTAAAAAAAAAACTGAAATTTGCAATTGTATTTCCCATATAATGTATAGCAATTAAAAGTGGGCATGTTTGGGACTATGGGTCCATTCCTATCAAAATCAGTTGTAAATATGACAGTACAGAATCTACATAATATAGTTGGTAGATGGAGAAGAGACCAAAGAGAAAAGAAAACAGAGGTAGGTGTGTGTGTGTGTGTGTGTGTGTGTGTCTGCTCATGCGTACGTGCATGTGTGTGCAGAAACAGACAAATGGAATTTCAGGTAGACACTTTTTAGCCTGTGATATTTCACCCACTCTTGAAAGGCAGCCAAGAAATCCAATAAATAAATAAATAAATAAATAACTCTGCAGCAATATGAAATCAAACTCTGTATCTTCTCTTCAAGCCTCATTCTTTGCAAAGTAATAAAACTTGGCCTCACTCCCCTCTGGCAATCCTTCACAAGTAGAATGCTTTCTCTATTCCTTCTGTAGCAATGCAAGAGTGGCTGAAACTGAAAATGGGTGGGCAATGGGTAGAGTGAAATATAAAAACAACATTGCCTTTTGCCAAGCCTTGCCAAAACTGTTCTCTTAGAAGGACAATGCACTTTTAGATCTCTCTGCACAGGAACAGATCAAACATCAGCTGAAGGAAGGAAAAAGACAGTGTTTATACAAAGGTCAAGTACCTACCTAAGAAACATTGGTGTAGCAGAGCTAAGAATCAAAGATGGTGTTTCCATTACTGTTCTCCATTCAGGGCTGTCAAGTTGTAAACAGCCCCAAACAAAACTGTTTCACTTACAGATATATGGATAATGTCTGAGATAGATGGGAGCAAAGTTAGAGATAGCAGAAAACAAGAGTAGTTTCTTCTACACTAGTTGGCTTAGTTTGCCAACTTTTCCTTTGGTGCCAGTTCACAGTATTTTCCTGTGGAGCCATAAGCATGGAGAAGTTACTTTCGTACTACAATATACACAGTCCCCACACCAACATGGCTTGAGAGCTTCTGGGAGTTGTAGTCCAAAAAAGCAACTTTCCCAATCTGAGTCAGATATAGCTAACAGAGCCTGAATCTGAATGTTTGTTTTGAGTGTTATTAAGAAGGTGGACATAAAAATTCAAGACAGAACTACATGATGAGAAACACAAGATGGTTAAGATGGGTGCATTGGGTCATGGCTCCACCCTGTCCCTTCAGGCCTGAAGCCTAGCCTTGTCATGGCCTGCACTTAGTCTGATTTTGACAGGAGTATGAGAGGTATGAAGAACTGAAATGGGTCTGAAGTTAGACAAGTGGTCAAACACAAGCTGAACGCCAGATATCAGATTGGGTGAAGAAGCTGAATGCAGTACAGTGGGGCTGGGCAAGGCAAAGCCAGAAATTCTGCATTGCTGTCTGTGTGCCAAGTCGCTCAAAACTTACAAGAAAGATGAACTAACCAGCCTTGAGCTACACAGCCCTCAGTACAGTACTGCATCTTAGATGAATCTTAAATGGCAGTCTTGACCAACAGATCCTATTCTGATGTTAGGCAGAGATCCTGGAGTCTTTCTAATATTTTATATATAATTGTAAAGAACTTAATCTATTAAAATGTTTGAAAGACCATATTCTCCCACATAAGGCTATCTGCATTTTGAGATCTCTAGGCCCTTCTCTCTATTCCAACAAGGAGGAAATCCAAACAGGATGAAGGTAACCCTTACTGTACCTGAGAGCATTAGGCAGTTTCCACACTTTAATTCTTATTCACATGATGCATGCACACATCTGAAGCATTCAGTAACCACTCCTGTGCATTTGCACCATTCCCCAGCACCTTTTCCTTAGCAAGATAAAGGCAGCAATTTAATTTTGTTCCAACTGCACTTGCCTTTGGGGATGTGTGTTTCACTGTACCACAAACCTGTGCTGCTGATTCTGTGCCACACTGGTTAGTGAAGACTCATTAGTGAAGTCCTGCCTCCCCTCATTCCCCTGGCCACATTTTCTGACCAACTTCTATGGTTGACTGCTGGAGAAGGCTAAAATGAATAAGACAAGCATACTGACTGGGTCAACCAGATAGCCATGCAGCTGCTGCCATATAACAGTGACGACCACTTGGGAAGTCTCCAAAAACCCATTCTTGCCAGGCCATCCTGCCTCTAGACACCAGTACAGGGAGCCAGCAGCATGGCAGGTGGATGAAAGAGACCCCAGTTGCTGGCATTGGGAGCAAGAATTCTCAGGGCAGCTGCCACAGAGGGAATAATTATCTTCTCTCTGTTGGGCGGACTCACATGCCTGCCAGAACATCACATCCTGGAGGCTCTTGACTAGGGCTGGGGGTGGACAAGCTGCTGGGACCAGAGCCCAGTCACACCCACATAGTGGAGTTGTCTCTCAGTCAGCCAAAGGCCAAGGAGGCTTCCATTCTGCCTGAACACTGGCCCCCTAGTCACCCGAAGAGAACAGGTATTTGCTGGTTATTAATTTTTTGTCTACTACAATGTATACATGTCCCAGCACATTTTCATGTTATGTAGCTTCTTCTAATGCTCTAAGGTGTTTGTTTCCTCCATAGCCTGTCCTGTTATCCCTAAATGTAAGGAGGTTCACCAGATTATCTCTCATATACTGTTTCCAGAGATTCTCCATAATGCATAGCAAAGCACACACTGTTATTCGTACCAGGAAACTTGTGTGGTTTCTTCAGGTGAGGCTTAGTTCCAGACTCTAGAAAAGGAGTTGGGGGGAGTGATATGAGAGGGTGCATGTGTTAGAAAGAAGCACATTTACTTCTAAGTAAGAAGGTTTACTCTAGTCCCTTATCGTCTCCCATCTCTCTGGGCTGAGATGCTTCTTCCCCCCCCACCCCGGAAATCCTTTATGGAACCACTCTTTTGGGGCAGTGGCTGAGGTCTCTGTTTGTCTTCTAGAAGTCAGGATAGGAAAGCTGAGCAACCATGTATGTGGCCATCCATGCACAGGTTAGTTCTCCAGCAGAAGAGAGACTGTGAATTCCTCCTTTCTAGGAGGAAAGGGGGAAATGGGTGCCTCAACAGCAGATCTGGAGCTGGGGGAAAGCCCATTTATTTTGGCTTCTTAGGGCAGGGGAATATCTAGATAAAGAAGGTGTCAGCAAACAGCAGGGGGGAGGGGCAGGCAGTGTTGATAGTGGCACATCCAAATGGTTATCACACCAGATTATTCATACTCCTAAATCTGAGAGATCTGAAACAAGTGAAAGAAAATATGAAAGATTAAAGCCATTTGTCATGGGAATAGGGAGAACTTTTCTGAGAAGTAACTTGAAGAACTAGATCAGTGTTAACAGGAAACAATATTTAAAGAACCTTGAAGCATTCCCCACTACACAAAGTAGATATCTGTGTGTGAATTCACCCACTTTCAGAGGCACTTTTAATGGGGATGTGAGAAAAGACTACCTTGGTAACTGGTCACAGGCTGTGAAGCTTCCTGCTACAGGAAACTAGTCTGGCCTCCTCCCTATGGTTGGTCTTCCACCAAGCAAACACCTTTTTATTTAGGCAAGTCTTTGGCATTTAAGTTGGCTTGCTTGGAAAGTCGCTTTTAACTGAGAGGCCACTGTTCTTTCATTTATTGCTGTCTTTTTCATTGTGTTTTCATCAGTTTTATGTTTTTACTGTATCTGATTTTGGCTTAACACTGCTAGTTGCCTTGGGTGCCATTCTTTGGGAGAAAGGCAAACTTCAATAAACCAACCAGCCTGGTGCTGAACCTCATTCTCTGACTAAAGGCCAACAACAGAGATTCTTCCATACCAGAGCTTGGAAGAAAACTTTGTTCAACTACAACTCTGAGATTCTGGGAGTTGTAGTCCAAACAAATAAACTTTTTTTCCAATATCTCTTCCATACTTAAGCCTTGCTTAGAACTCTGAATAACTCCCCATGAAATTCTCTCTCTCTTATTGCTTAGCATAATTCATTTAATGTAGGCAAAAACAAGAACTCACCTTATATTAAGCCAGACTGTTTGTACTTCAGTATGATCTACACTGCAGATCTCCAGGGTCTTGGACAGAAATATGTCTTTCCCATCACCTCCCATCTGATCCTTTCCACTGGTGATGCCAGGGCTAGAACTATCTCCTGTATTCAAAGCAAATCTTGTACCAGTGGGATCACCTCTATCTTTTAACTTTTAAATATGATTTAACTACTTCCATATTCAACATCTCTCTTATATTTAAGTGGTAATTTAAAATTCCTATCAATTCTTCACATTATGTTATATAATGAATGAGTAAATGGACTGCCAGCTCACTTGAATGTAAAACACCTATTAATATATTAATAAAGATTCTCATTTTCCAAGTGCTTTGATTCCCAGAACAAATTTCATTTCTACTGAGGGGTTCATGCAGGCTCAAAAATCTGAATATTTGACTATAAATTTTAGCATCTGGTCCATGCACATAAGACAAGACACAAGGGGAATTCTGACATTTATTTCCTCAATTTCAACATAAGCATTGGGCCAAGTGGAAGGACTGAAGGAAGCTGGTGAGTGGATGCTCTAGGCAGGAGCTGTTCCAGTGAGGCATAAGAAAAAGATGGAATCCAATTGAGAAATGGGGGTGGGGGAGTTCCTGCTCCCAATAAATTATATATTGCCTCATTAGAAGAAAATGCTGTCTAGATGAAAAAGAGCAGAAAGCATGACCCTGCTAGACAGTTTTGGCTGGTGAGAGGCGGTTCCTTTAAAGGGAACAGTTCTCCCACCCACATGGGAACTAATTGGCCACTTCCCCAGCTGTGAGGGGCTAGATTTGATGACTGGTGAAACCTGGCAAGGAGTCAAAAAGCTGTAGTTTTCAGTAAAAAGCAGGCGAGTAAGGAGAATACTTTCTGTCTGTTCTCAGCTGGTTCAAGCTAAGATTATTGTGAGGAGATTTTAATACTTGTAGTTGTTGAATCAGAGCTGGGCAAAAAAGTACAAACTGACCTGCCATCAGTAAATTTGGATAACCAAACAACTTTTGCTCCTGCTGACGAGAAACACATAAGAGGGGGCTTTGGACTGAGTAATCTTTCAAAATGCTGGGCTTTTGAAGCCCTCAAGTCATTTATTCAGAGCGAGTTAAATGGAAGCTCCACTTCACCCAAATCCCTCTCAGAGTAAATTCCACATCTTCCCATATATGCAACACCCCAACAGCTGACCATCATTTTTGTTTTTACTCTTTGTTTTAGTTCTTTGACGTAATTATATCCTAACCTTTTTCCTAAGCGCTCAATAACATAGCATAAATCCAATGGTTCATCCCAACTAGAATGGATCTGTTGGATCAGTGGAATTTACATAAGTGGTGATTAACCACTAAATTAATGTGTCTTCTCTAGCTGAAACTAACAATTTAGGCCTACCTACATGTACATGCCTGAACCAGTGCTTTGTAGTGGTTTTTAGTGTTGGACTAGGACTTTGAGAAACCAGGGATCAATACCCCATTCTGACATGGAAATCCACTGAGTCACCTTGGGCAAGTCATACTCCCTCAGACTCAGAGCAAGGCAATGGCAAACTCCTCTGAATAAATCATGCCAAGAAAACCCTGTGATAGGGTTACCATAAGTGAAAAATGACTTGAAGATGAACAACAACAACATGTTTATGGCTGTGTGGGGTTTGAACCTATCTCCCCAGATCTCATCTGCCAATAACACCACTGCAGCACCCTGGATCTTCTAAGAAGGATGTAAATTAGGCAAAGTAGGTGGCTCCAATGTCAGTATGGCAATGGAGCTGCTCCAGCTTTTAATTTGAACTTGAATGGAGATGTCCAAGGTGTTGAACACTGCCCAACATAGGTAGATCACTCTGAATAGCTCCTCCAAAGTTTGGTTTAAAATTGATAGTGGGTTCAGTAACCTTGGAGCCAAAGGAAAGCTCCTGTCTAAAGAAACTTTTTAGCTTTTAAGGTTCCACAAGACTCATTTTTGCTGCAACAGACTAACATGACCATTGTTCCCCGGGGGAGGGGGGGAGGAATTACTTGGTGTTTCCTCAGCAAGCATTGAACAACAAAACAAAACAAAAAGACAGATAATTAAAACATATAGTCAGACAGATGGCTGGACAAATAAATGAAATGTTGTTGTCAGCTCCATTTAGCCTTTGGGATTGTGCACCCACACTTGCCTCATCTACAATGATGGGTGCTGACACCAGCAGTCCTTCCCTGCACTACACAGTTATAGTTCTATGATTCCACTTTAACCACCATGGCTGCATCCTGTGGAATCCTGGTATCTGTAGATTGATGAGACACTAGAACTCTGGCTTAGAATTCTAAATGTCCCTCCCTAAACTGCAAATCCCAGGATTCCATGGGATGCAATTAAAGTGGAATATAGTGTTATAACTGCACAGTGTGAAAGGCTGCTGGTTAGAGTACAGCCTATTCTTCCATCTCAGAGGCAAGTCAAGAATCAAGACACTTCTGGGGTGACTAGTGCTGCAACTTTATTATGACTTAGCATAGTTCAATAAAACTTTGATTATAGGAGCACCTTCACAAAAGCTTGCTTGAACATATTACCTCTTTCCAATTTAGAAGGGCACTATAACAGGATTACTTATAATAAAAGGGTTTGCCTTTGCTTCGAGAACTTGGTGTACATGATAACTTTCTGTCCTACACTTTCGGTTGAGCTGGAAAATGTCTGAAGTCCATTTTGGAACATCTTCCAGGAAGACCAGGACAAAATGTTGGTGTCATTATTGGATAAGAATACATTTGTCACATTCCAAATCACTAGGGGCTTGTCTACAGTGGCCAACTACCCCAGCTCGTTCCCATTCCAGAGCCCTGCTTTCCAAACACCATGGAGCATTTGCCCCAGTCTGCCCACAGGCAATCCAAATGACCCTCAGGGCAGATATGGGGCTGGAACAGGAGCAAGCTGGGATAAGGCCTTTTACCACATTTTAAGAAAATACCCGGTTTAATCCAGTATTGCCAGATTGGGCCTCTAATCTGCAGAAGCCAATCCCAAAATGCCACTCCTTGCTGCTTCTGCCATCTCCCTGGCTCTCCTGGAAGGCAGGCGGGGGTCCTGCAGCATGTGACCGAGGCTGGTCAGAGGCAGGGAGCCTGCAGTCACATGTTGTGGGACCCCTGCCAGGCTTCCACATTAGCGGGGGGGGGAGTGGAGCTTCAGTGATGGGCCAGCATCCTGTGTGGATTCTGGCCCATTTTCTCCTGGTAATGGGGGGTGGGGATGGGTCACCTCCACAGCCAGGATATACCAGCAGGGAGTTGGCACATCCTGGCTATGGTAGATGAGTCCTAGGTTTTCCATTGTGGTTTAAGTCTATGTTAATGCCTAAAATATGTGTGCTGAATAGAACTGATAGCTAAACCAGGTATCTTAGACTGTTCTTCCTTTTTATTAGATACTGACTTTTTATTCAAGTTGATATGTTATTTTTCATTTTACTGTTTTATGATACTGTTTATCGATATGATATTTTAATTTACTATGGAATTTTTTATGTTTTATTATATTGTAATATTTTAATTGTTTGGCATGGCTTTCTGCTGAAGTATTTTGTTAAAGATTGTTGTTGAATTACTTAATAATTGCTATTGTGGCCTAGGCATTTCCATGGTGGAACAACTCTTTCTGGCTCTACTCCACCCAGGATTTGGATCAGAAATTATCATGTCATTGCCACACAAACTTCATGACAGGAGTGACTGCGTTGCTGTGGGGGTTATGAATCTATCAACACTTTTCCAGCTACTCCTCCTGTAGCAGCTGTAGTTGTACAAGAGCTAGTCAGGTGTTGAACCTTATTAGTAATAGAGGCTTGACACTATGGGTCTACCACATTGTACAGTTATAAAGCTATTATTCTACCTTAACTGCCATGGTTCTGTCCTATGGAATCCTGTAGTTTGATGAGGCATGAGAATTCTAAATGCCCCTTCCTAAACTGCAAATCCCAGAATTCCATAGGGTGGAACCATGGCAGTTAAAGTGGAATAATAGTAATATAATTACTGGGGGCTAGTCTAGACAAGAGGATATAATGCTCATTCCTGCACATTATTGCAAATTTGCAGCTGCGTTCTTTTGTCTCCACAGTCTTTCAGCAAAAAAAATAGTCTGAGAAGCTCTCCGCATTTTATGTTCACACGCCTGCAAATCAAGATGTCATCTGTACATTAGCGTGTTATACATTGCTGCTGTTGCACAGTACTATTTTTTTTTTTTTACTTTAAAGCAAAGGTGCACAAGTGTGACCTTCTGGTTAAAAAAATTATTTGGGTGTCTTGGGACAGCAAAAGAGTACATGATTGCTAATGAGTAAATCCAACAGGATGCTTCCAGCCACTGCCTTGCTGGAAAGCTCACCCCCCCCCATACACGTCCGACCAATCTGATCTCCAATTCTGTCCTCTTTGAGAATGCACAGCAAAGTGAATTGGTTGTCCTAATGAGCACTAATGCACAGTTCCTTGCATTATTTTTAAAAATTCGGGAAAAGCTGTGAAGGCTTTTCCTGAGCAGTAAATGGAGTTTTTCATCCCCTGCTCCTTCTGAATAAGGTGAATCACCATGGGATCTTGTTGGGACAAAAGGTACTTTCCTCGAATTCTATGAGGAGTATTTTTGACATCTAGACAAGCCCATAGTTTGAATGGGCCCAGGAAGCTCCCATAATACCTGAGGCAACTGTATTAGAAGCAGCAATAAAACAGACTGAATTCACTGCTCCTTGGTAATGGCTCCACCAGCAACCACTGCTTCACGATAGATTGAGGGACCATAAATATTCATGGACTACAGCCCAGTTCTCCAAATGCTTATACCAAAATAAATTTGTTAGTCTTAAAGATGCCACAACACTCTTTTGCTCTGAATGGTGTTTCTGTTTCCTGCTTCCAGGCCCTTTACCCTGGGAGATGGGCCTAAGGAAAACCTTCACTCTGTGCTCACTAAAACCTCCTGTTCTCTCTTTGCCCCCTTTATTATGCACTTTAAAAAATGGTTTATAGCAGGGTTAGTCAAAGTGCAACTCTCCAGGTGTTCTTGGATCCAACACCCAGCATTCTTCAGCATTGGATAAGGGTTGGTGAGAATTGCACTCCAACAACATCTGGAGAACCACACTTTGCACGCCCCTGAGTTACAGCCACCATACACTCAGGTACAAATCCTTTAACTAGGTGAGTTCAGAGTAAGCCAAAAAAGGGCATAAAACATGCCTTTATTCCAATGCAAACTGAGAAGAAAAATTACTATTCAGCCCTGTAATGTTCAGCTAATCCTGCACTCCTGGAAAGTGCTAGAAGCCTGGCCTTTGTTCCCCAAAATAAGCACCCAGGGAGCAGAATTCATTGCCCTCATCCCAGCCTGCTACATTGCTGTGAGGGCAACAGCCACCATGTACACTGACAGCAAGTATACCCATGATGTATGTTTTGCATTTTCCCTCTTTGCTGAATGCTTAACTATCTCTGTAACTTCTATGAGTACCTGGGAGGGAGGAGCCTTCCATGAGAGATATCTGCATGTTATGAACTGTGTTTTAGAATAAATAAGCTTTTTCTAATCTTTCTTAGCTGATGCACGCATGTGCCTTGTTTTGCTTGTTTCTCTCCTCTTTGGGGTAGGAGGGGGGATGTAAATCTCTGCAAGTGGCGGAGAGTAGAAAAGGAAACCCCTGCAGTCTCCCTTTGGACTGTGTCATGAGGGGGCATAGAATTCAAAGGGTGGTGGCAGCTAGAGAAAAGGGAGTGCAATTAAAGTAATTCCCAGGCAGAGGAACCCCGAGATTGCATCTCACAAAGGCAGCAGGGTCATCAGGGCATATGTGCAAGTGTACATCGAGGAAAAGCTGTATCAAGGGCATCTTAGGGGTTCTCAGGAGCCAGAAGAACTTGGGAGCTGTATCACAGACCCCCTGACTCCATCCTGTATTTTAACACCTAGGTGAGAAAGGGAGCTTCCTCCTTGATTTACAGCTGTTAATTACATTCCTTGATTACATTTCTTGTTTACAGTGAAAGACTCTGATTCAACACCCAAAGTGCCTATTGACTGAATTTCACATATGTTGAATATACTATCTCAGGCTCGGCCAAATTGATCACCAACAGTGGTCCGCCCCGGCCTCACATCGGGAGGCATGGAGACGCACTATCCACAATGCTGCAGCCTTATTTGAGAACTCACGACGAACAAGTCTTGAAGAGAAACGACAACGCAGAAAGAATCACAACCCAAAAACATCACCCAAGGAGACCTTCTGCTGTGCTTTTTGCAACCGGACTTGTTTATCTCGGATCGGCCTTTTTAGTCATCAGCGCGCTTGCAGAAAGCGCAGGATGAGTCCTTCCTGAATCTTCGTTTGCGAAGAAAAGCCAGAGAGAGATGATAAGCAGATCAGAACAAAGACAGCCATCTCTAGGACAGTCTGAAAAAGTTGATAGATGGCAGATAGTGAAGGTGTGCTTTGCACTACGGTGTTAATATTCTTCTGTATGCCTACATAAGGAAAACAACTTGTACAAGAGTGTATAAGGTGGGCTCTGAAACTGCCTTGTTGTATCACTTTTGTCCTCTTACAAAGTGTGTACCATTTCTGTTGAAGAAATAAACCTTGCCCTTTTCCCTGCTCCTTGCTCATGGTGCTTTGCTAATTTGGACCAATCTGTGAGGCAATGAACTTCACTCTTGTGACATTATTGGATTGCTGCACCCAGCATTCCTCAGTATTGGATATGGTTTGGTGGGAATTGTACTCCAACATCATCTGGAGGGCCACGCTTTACCCACCCCTGGGTTACAACCACCATACTCTCAGGTACAAATCCATTTACTAGGTAAATTCAGAGTAAGCCAAAAAAAGGGAGCAAAAACATGTCCTTATTCCAATGCAAGTTGAAAAGAAAACATTCTATTCTGCCCCATAATATTCTGCTAATCCTGCACTCCTCTAAACTGAGTGGATAACAACTGAAGGGAAAGGAGACACTAAGATGGCTTCACTAAGGTGGCTTCACTTCATATGCATACATGTCCTTAGAATCGTGTGCCTTGGTTTCAAAGACTTTCATCCAGAAATATAAGCTGCCACAGTTGGGAGTTACACCCAGCATGTTTCTTCCTCCCTGGCAATTAAAGGTTAAAGGCCTTCTGATAGCAAACAGTCTGGAGTGATTCTGTGGAAGTTCAGTTTTGACACCTAGACTGGGAACATGATGTAAACATCTGGTCAGGAATGTTAGTTTGATGGAAAGTTACCTCAGTATGTGCACAATGTAAAGTGACCTGGTGCCTTTTATATCAGTTTGTACATGTACCAGGCACAATGCCCCCATTCTGTCCAGATTCTGGTCTTTCAGAGTGCAGGACAGAAATGCATTTCTTTCAGTAAAAGTTGGATCTTTGATTCACCAGCATGGCCTTCTAATTTCTCGAGTTACTGGGAAAGTGAGTATCAACCTGGCTAACAACTGCATATAGGAGACTGGCCTTATAGCTTAAATTACCCAAAGTTTCCCACCTCTCATTGGCCTCTACAAGCTGTGACAATTTGGCCAACAAGTGGGGATTCCTTCTCCCTTCTATCTGAAAATCCATCTTACCTCCAGTAATTACATGGTATAGCAAATGGGGAGCAACCTACTGCTTGTCTTATCCAAGACAACATTGAAATTGAAATAACCTTCACTGTTTTGATTGCGATGGAAGGGAAGGCCTGGCCCTTCAAATGTAGTTGCAAATTCCATCAGACCTAGCCAGCACAATGATTTTGATGAAGCAACACCCCTCCCTTGCCCCATACAAAAATGTATCAGCTTTTAAGCAACAGAATAGGGTTGTGTTTCATAATTCTGCAGTTGTGGTTTGCTTGGATGTGCGAAACTTAATCACTGGTTTTCTTAATTCAAGCACACACAAAAGAAGTGTCAGAAGAACAAGAGATTTGCAGTGACATAATGAATTTGTTACCCTTTATTTCTGCAGTGAAAAGACTGGACTGAATTGTTGCTCATTTTAATTTTAATTTAATTTAATTAGGTATTTATACCCTGCCCTGCAGCCACAATGGCTATCAGAGCAGCTTACAAATTGTTTTAAGCAATAGCAATTTACACATCTACACTGCACTGAGCAGTTTCCAATGTGTGTTAGCTAATTGCCCCCACAAGCCCAGTACTCATTTTACCAACCTACAAAAGGATGGAAGGCTGAGTGAACCTTGGAGCCTGCTAGAATTGAACTTGCAACATGGTGGCTTGTAGTACTGGCATTTAACCACTGTGCCACCAGGGCTCCTCATGCAAACTGGTTGTGTTATACATGGTCTAGAAACCACTTCACCAGGTGCAAATTGTAATGGATAAATAGTAAGTCACTGCTATGTGTTTGCTATATACAAATCCCATCTCACTGTCCTCTGTGTGTGTGTGTGTGTGTGCTTGCTTTCTTACTTGCTGCAACTGTCGAAAGCACTTACCCCACAGGAATCTGTTTTTCAAATTGTTTTCTTATAAAACCCCAATTTCTCTCCCCTTATGATGAAGCAGGCTGATATGAGGTGTGATTACCTGCAGAGTGATCCATGTTAGCAATTGATACTCTTTAGGTATCAAGATGGAAGCTACAACAGTTTCTCTCTTCAAATGACTGCGCAGATCAGCTCTTACATTTATCTCAGTCCAGGAGGAAAAAAGCAGGTCCAGGTGGGAAAATACACTGCAGCTGCTTTCTATTTCCACCTGATGAAATGGGCTCTGAACTAGAAAAGCTTATGCCACAATAGATTTATTTTAATTTACATGTATATCCCATCTTAAGGTCTGAGTGATAAACAGTCACACTGATTTCAAAAGGCAGGCTAAACCAGTTCAAAAATTCATACTTGCAGTCTCTTTCTCAAATACATTCAAAAGCTACCAAATGATTTCCTCTAGCCTCCACTTGGAAGCCAGCGTGGTGTAGTGGTTTGAGCATTGGACTACGACTCTGGAAACTGGGGTTCAAATCCCTGCTTGGCCATGGAAACCAACTGGGTGACCTTAAGTGAGTCACATTCTCTCAGCCTCAGAGGGAGGCAAAGGCAAACTCTCCTCCTTTGTTCAAATCTTGCCAAGAAAACCCTATGGTAGGTTCACCTCAAGGTTGCCATAAGTTGGAAATGACTTGAAGGCACAGTCTCCACTTACATTGATGTTATGTGTCCAATAGCAAGAAGCTGCCAGCTGCCAAAGGCTATTCAGCAATCATCTTTCAAGATCAGGCCATATAAAAATCCAGAAATATGGGTTCATCTTTGTTACATACAGCTCAGAAGGAACTGCATGATGGGTTATGACTGTGGCATCACTAAGACTGGTGTCATCCCTCCCCCAAATGGTGTCACATGGTGTGGTTAGGCCTCTCCATACACCCCTAGTGCCACCACTGGGTTATGACCTATACAACCCTATATGACCTAGAGCCAGGTTATCTGAAATACTATATCCCTGTCCAAAATAATGTTCCCTATTGCATCTTTAGAGTTTGCATACAGATGATAGTTTTGTGCCATGTGGCCATGTTTGTGATGACATTGTGGTTTAAATATCTTATGTGCCACCTAGGAAGGATTCACTATGCAACAGGAGTGAGAATTGTGTGGCCCTTCAGATGCTGATGTACTGCAACTCCAAGCATTCCTCACTATTTGCTATGTTGGCTGTGGTTTCTGGGAACTACAGTCGAACAACATCTAGCTATCTACTCACTTTACACACCTGTTGTAAAAGGGAGAAAGTGTTTAAATAAATAGATGGAATTGTTCATTAGTAATTTTTCCCTTGAGGAAGAACTAGTATGCTGGACAATGGGTAGAAATTTGAGTAACATTTGTCTGGAAATGCAAATTTTGCACACATGTTTTGGCTTTCTAGTACTGTTTCCATATTTAGATATTGACTCATACCTCCAATCAATGCTATGCTGGTTGTGTATTGACCCCCTTTTTTCCTCCCCTAGATCCTTGCCTTTTTTCTGCATCAAAAACAGATGAAAATAAGACAGACAGAATCCAAGTAAAGCAGTGATGGTGAACCCATGGCCCTAGATGCTGGAGTCACACTTCCCCTAACATCTGGAGGAGAAATAGAGATGAAAACATGCATATTTATATTTAACTCCTATTGCAGATTTTGGCATTGGGGATTTTAGCACCACATCTAAATCCTTGCTCTAGGTACCTAGAACATTCTGTCAGAAATTCTCTTCTGAGCTGCTTTGCTTAACATGTAAATGAACCAGAGAATAAATATATTTCTGGTTTTTTTATTATTATTATTATTATCTATATACATGCTCATTCTAAGGCCCATTTTATGGGAAGCAATTTTTTTCTCTTAGTCTGTACCTCATTAGTTATTCTCTAAGCCCACAGGTTTCCATGACAGCAAGCAGAAGGAACAAAGTAGAAACGAGTTGCTGTGCTGTTGGAAAATCCACCCTTTATGTTGACTTCATTCTTTCATTGGTATTTCTAGACGACCTTTTAGCCTTACAAAAAAAAAAAACCAACCTCAAAACATTTTAAAAGGGATCTGCAGTTTTCTCACACAGTAGATAATAAATCAGCTTTCCCCAACCCTCTGCAAATGTGTCAAACTACAGCTGCCATTATCCCCAGCCAGGGCAGCTGTATACCCTGCAGATCCTCTGGGAAGATATTTATGTTTTGAAATAAAACACAGCATAGCATTTTCTGTGAATGTGAGAGTCAAATTGCTTATTGCAGAGACTTTCTGGAGTACCAATAATGACATTTCTGCATTACATAATAGAGTCCTCTGAACAGTGATCACTTAGCCATGAAGAATTTTCACCTAGCTATATATGCAGATATAGATGCATCCAACTACATGCAAATATTATTTTTCTCTTCCACATTTACAGCATGGCATGGTCAGAGTAATTGGGCTTCTAGGTTAGTAGGCATTTTAATTTTTATATCTCACCCCAAATATTAATTTGTTATGCATTCCCTTCTGGTTTTCCTTCACTGATCAGGAAAGGGGAACATTTGTAGTCCAAACTTCTAAATGTTTGGACTACAAAAGGTCCTTACCATTCGTCACTAAAAAGAAATTGCAAAAACAAGCATGTCATTCAGTTTTTTAGGAAAGTGTTACAAAAGATAAACTAAGGTTGAGATCCTGCATTGTCAAATGTACCTATGGCAATGTTATTCCATCACTGTAGCTGCATCACCTGATTTTACCCTCCCCAAACCCACCTTAGAAGCCAGGCAACCACAGTAACCAAAGGAGTTCCTAGGTGGTAGAGAGTCCCTGCCACTGCTTTTTGTACTGGCAGTGCAAAACAGGAGGGGCTGAATTTCTAGCCTCTAAGATGGGTTCAGGAGGGGCACATCTGTAGTCATTGCAATGATGCCATGACTGTAAATGTGAACGCAATATTTACAATGTCTTAAGTCTGGCTTATAACATCATACATACTTAACAGGATGCTAGCCTAAATTTGTAACTAGGGAGTGCTCTAGGCACGATTGTCCAGCCTCACTACATTCACAGAATTTAGCAGGACATTGAGGTAAAGTTCTTTTCCACTTGTAATCTTCCCATGTTATCATCACTCACCATTAGCTATGCAACTATGGCTGACAAGAGCTGCTTTCCAACATCAGGGTTTACGGTGGCATGTTTTCCACTTTCAGCTAAGACAACATTCATTCTTGGAAGCCCACTTGGGATTCTTCTCAGGGGTTTGTTCCTTCAATCTCTGTGACAAAGAAGGGGTTGGAAACACTTTCCTTATGCTAGGGCCATTTCCTTTTGTTTCATTCCACCACAGAAACTATGGTGAAAGTGTCCATTTATGTCTAAGAGAGAGGTTTAAGGCTCCCCAGATTTCTGGCTAGGTTGTTGTTGTTGTTGTTGTTGTTGTTGTACACCTTCAAGTTGACTCCAATTTATGGTGACCTTGGCCAAGATCCCAGCACAGCACCCACTCACCCCCAACACAGCCATTTCCGCGTTGTTGGAGGGGGGAATGAGTGAGTGAAGATGCATCCAGCTATTTCCCTGTAGCTGAGTGCACTGGACAGACATCCACAGAGATTGCTGTGGTTCCTTGCAAGCTGTCTACAGATTACTGTACATCCTTGCAGTGCACCCAGATATGAGAAAATAGCTGGATAGGTCTCCACTCACACACACCCATGACAACACAAAAATTGCTCTGTCACAGGGGCTGTGCTTCTTACAAGGTGAGTTGTTGGCAGGGGGGAGTTAGTCATTGCATGGTCAGAAAAGCATTCTGAAATACCCAGCAAAAATAAAGGTGAATTAGAATTGCATAAGTCCAACTTGCACCATCATAATTCACTAATAGGACATAAGGATTTTCTTGGCATGATTTATTCAGATTTATTTGCCATTGCCTTTCTCTCAGGATGAGACAGTGTGACTTACTCAAGGTCACGCTGAGGGCTTCCATAGCTGATAAGGGATTTGAATTCTGCTTTCCCAGAGTCCTAATCCAACTCTAAAGCCACTACATAACCATATTTAAAACATAAAGAGACCTGGGCATCCTAAAGAGGTCAGATTCATTCAGAGAAGTCCATGATATTTTGAATGGCTTTGTTTGGCATAGAGGGGCAAATGACCCAAACTTATAGTGTCAATGACCTTGTTATTTGCCCTCAGGTCAACTCCAAATTATGGCAACACTATCACAAGGTTTTCTTGGCACGATTTATTCAGAGAAGGGTTGACATTGACTTTCTCCTAAGCTGAGAAAGTGTGCCTTGCCTAAGGTCACCCAGTAGGTTTCCATGGCCAAGTAGGATTCTACCCTTTGTCTCCCAGAGTGCAAATCCAACATTCAGACCACCACATCACACTGACATCTATGTTATCATACTTGGGGACTATTATATTCTCACCTGGTATCTGTATATTCAGCCATAGGAAGGATAGGAAATTAAAGTATAAACCCAAATGCTTGTCCCAACTAGAATAATTGCTCAGTTGCTAAATAGTGAACCATTTATGTACATCCTATTGGAGTGTAATAAAGAAAGCCAACATGGTGTAGTGGTTGAGTTATTGGGCTAAGACTCTGCCATTGGGCGAGTTTGGGAAAGTCACACTCTCTCAGCCACAGAGGAAGGCAAAGGCAAACCCCCCCCTGAACAAATCTTGCAAAGTAACACCAGTGATAGGTTCGCCTTAGAGTTGCCATACATCAGACATGACTTGAAGGAACACAGCAACAAAGTAATAACCAGTAACTGGATTTAGGTCAGGAATGGGAAACACACACACACACAAATACTGTTGAACTGCAACTCCCAACATTCCCCACCAATGGCTTTGTTGATTAAGGTTGCTAGCATTCCAGCATCTGGAGGGCTATATGGTTCCCGCTCTGATTTAGGCCAATGCTATCTGAACACCTGATTGTAATAGTTGCTCTCATGTTGTTGTTGTTGTGTGCCTTCAAGTAATTTCTGACTTATGGCAACCATAAGGCAAACCTATCAGAGTTTTCTTGGCAGAATTTGTTCAGGGCACTTTGCCTTTGCCTTCCTCTGAGGCTGACAGAGTGTGACTTGCCCAAGGTCACCCAGTAGGTTTCCATGGCCAAGCGAGGATTCGAACCCTGGCCTCCCAGTGTCCTAATCCAACACTTAAACCACTATACTGCACTGGCTCTGCTCTCATCTTAGTGAGAGTTAATACTCACCAAGTTACTCAGTTGGTAACACAATTAGGCCTAAGATGTTGTCACTTAAAAGTAGAGGAATGCTATGACATGGACAGCTGGCGATGTCTTGTGGAGTTCAGGACTACAGATTCAGCATTTCCGTAGCTTCCAGCCAAGAAAGTAAATGTATCCCAGCCCACACTTTTGCAGTTCTGAAAAAAGGAAAAGCTAAATGGCTATCAATGTATTGGCACTAAAAATATCTGTCATAGGCCTACATTTGCTTAATTACTCCTGAGCTGTCAGTGTTTTCAGGCTTCCCTCATCCATTTTTGCTTAACTTACGGACTTTGTTTCCGAGTCATTAATAAACATCTACACATTTTAACATACCAAATGTTATTTTCAAGTTCATATACAGTGTGTGTGCGTGTGTATGAACTTGAAAATAATGTTTGGTTATTAACATTTGGTATAACCAAACATTTGACATGATATATATATTTGGTATGATCTCTCTCTCTCTCTCTCTCTCTCTCTCTCTCTCTCTCTCTCTCTCACACACACACACACACACACATATTTCTCTCCCTGTCCCCAGGGGCTGAAACCATTCCTTTGACATAAGTGTGGTGAAAACAGATGGATGGGTTTGTTTGTTTTTAATGGCAACCTTCTGCTAAGCCCACATAATATATTATTGGAAGAATTTAGATACACACCAAAAAAAGAGAGAGTTGCCTAGAATAAAACTGTATTTCTAAGGAGCCAGTTCCACGACAGGAAAAAGTTTGCAAGATTCCGGATTACTGTTCTTTCGCATCAGGAGTGCATAAATCACACGACTCCTGGCATTTTCAGAAAATGCAGCCAGATCCAGCCACTTTCTATTTTCCTTAGTTCACACAGGCAAAGGTGAGGGGGATCGCCTCCAGATGATTAAAGCCAGGGAGGAGGCAGGGAGGGAGCAAGGAGGGGGTCATGGAGACCATAAATAATGAGAGGGAAGAAAAAGGACAAACAAACATCGAAAGAGCAATCTGTCAAAAAACCCCGTCTTCCCCAGCCCCGAAAGGCTTCTATAAAGAAAGGAGTCAATGAAAGCACGAACAAGCAAAAGCATGGTGGAGCGATCTACTTCCCTTCCCTTTATGCATGCACACACAAACACAGACACACACAGAGAGAAGCAGGGCTTGCCTCATTCCTGATTGTTTTCCCTCCCTCCGAAGCCTTGAATAAAGGGAAGTGAATGGAAGGACAAACAAACAAAAGAACAAACATGCGATCGGATGTTTCTCCCGCACACACGCATGCACACACACATACACACACACTCACACCAGCAAAGCACCCCCAAAGCCTTCCTTTGAAACTGACAGGAAGGGCTCAGAGCAGATTTTCCAAAGTGGGCTGCAAGCAGAAGGAGGGTGAATTTCTTCTCTCCAACCCCTCAGTCTATTCGGATAAAGCAGAATGGTCACTCCAACCAATCAGGATTCAGCTCTGCTCACAGTAATTCGAAAAGGTAGATGCCAGTTTACACGATGGTTAGTTCCCATGACAAATTATGCGCATTTTCACAAACTAAATCAAAAAAGTGTGGAAAACTAGCAAAAGCTGATACTGCGCAACTTAGGTTTTTTGCACCCCCTCATTCTGAAAAGGGCACTGTTGCTTCGAAATGCGTGGGAACTATTAGGCTTCTTGTCGCATTCTTTGAGGATTTATTTTGCCATGTAAACAACCCCTAAAAGTCACATATGGGATTCTGGAAAAGAAATGCAACTAGTCAGAATGTGAAGGTGTTCATCACTGAGTGGGGGGAAGCAGAATACACCAGCTATATTTCTGCTGGCTGGGGACAATGGGGATTGTAATCCAACACATCTGGAAGATGCCAAGTTAGTTGCCTCTGAAGAACCCATAAGGAACGGGTGCTAGTGCTGCAGAACCATGGGGAAGATTCAAGGAAATTTGTAATAATACTCATGGAGGTCCACAAGTTATATGAAAAAGAAGTGCAACAAATAAAATGTTGGCTGTATAATTCATGAAGCAACAGTTGCCCAAAACAATAACTCCAACAAAATGTGCAAGGGAAACCTGTTCCAATGATGTAGCAAGGAGCTGTGAGAGTAGACATCACAGAGCAGAAGAGGAAAACCTTTAGTTTCATTCATTGGAGTGATTCTTGATAACCATTTTTTCATACACAAAAGTATTTTGCAAACCTGACATCAGTCATTTTAAAACTACAGCTTATTAGACATTTATATCTGACCTTTCCAGAGAGGAGCTGAAGGGAATAGATACTTTGTTCTCACAACAAACATGAAAGAGGTGTTGCATCTTTATGAGGCAAGTCCAAAGGGCTTTAGTGTTAGAAGGCCAAACTAGTTTTCAATTTAGAAGGTAAGACTTTCAGTTTGAGGCAGAAACTAAGAGGGGCAGTTGGGGCTTTTATCATCTCCTCTGAAGCCAGAACAACTCCTATACAAGCAACTTTTTTAAAAAAGTTCAGTTTTCCTTAGTTTAAGTTGTGTATGTGTTGTGTGCCTACAAGTAATTTCCAATTTATGGTAAGCCTAAGGTGAACCTATTATGAAGTTTTCTTGGCAAGATTTGTTCAGAGGGGGTTTGCCTTTGCCTTCAACTGAGGCAGAGAAAGTGTTACTTGCCCAATGTTACCCAGAAGGTTTCCATGGTTAAGTTTCTTTAAAGTCAGTGTTTGCTCTGTGTACTAGGAGATACTAACTTAGTTAAAAATATCTGTGTGTAGTGCTATGTCCCATACTAAAAAAAAATTAGTTAAGCTGAAAATAATGGCTAATCCAATGGGTTTCATACCAAAGCAGGATTTCAACTTGTCTGTTCAAAGTCTAGCATGATGACTACAACCCTACCCAAACTTTTCAGAGATCTAAGAAGAAAATAATTATTACTTCTACTGTACAATCATAAGCAAGAATCTGAAAGTGGTTTTCCCTAGATCACCCACTGAACCACTGGCTAACCAAAGATAAATATGTTGCAATTCTTGGTCTATATCCTTCAACTCCATCCACTGTACTGCTTTTAAATCTATTGTCTGCAGAATTTCACTCACCCAAGATTTTTAGCTAATAGTTCTCATAGTTCTCCAGAAACATGTGTCACCCATGGCTTTCTGCATTTAACAGAGCACCACCAATGCTGTTTTTGGAGTACCACATGTAGGAGAAACAGACTATAATCCTATGCACATTTACCTGAGCATATGTATTATAGACTTCAGGGGACTTACATGTGAGTAAAGCTGTTTAATATCACATTGATGGGATACGATCTGCCATTTTATGTAGTCTCCCAATGCCACACTCCAATGTTTTTAGATTGAAAAGGGCCCATCATGTCCTCTGTGACAATTTGAGAGGTCCGTGAGCTGTTTTAAGGTGGAGGGACTTTTACTCACCAGGGTCTATATCATGTCCGGGGAGGGAGTGAAACAGAAGAAATGCCCCCTTGCCCTCCAGAACAGAACTTTCTAATTAAAGATTATTCTTTTCTTTTTTTAAAAAAAAAAAGACGGTTCGGAACATGGCAGGAATTGTGGCATAGGACATGTGCAGCCCCAGGATAATAATAATTTATTTTTACCCCGCCCCTCTGTTAAAAACAATCGGGGCGGCTTACAAAAATTAAAATACAAATACAGATTAAAATCCCTAAACACCACCCATCCCCACCCTCCCCCATAAAAAGATATTAAACCAGTATAAATTAAAAACAACTAATCTAAAATCACATTAAAAAATAATAGATATCCAGCAGACTAAAAGAGGCCAGGAGCTCCTGAGGCCGGGATCTAATTAGGAAAGGCTTGCCAAAAGAGATCCATCTTTAGTGCTTTTTTAAACCTACTGAGGCTCGTCATCTGACGGATCTTGTTCGGCAGGCCATTCGATAATTTGGGGGCGATTACCGAAAAGGCCCTCTGGGAGGTTGCAGACAGCCTAGATTTTTGTGGCTGAAGCAAATTCCTCCCAGAGGACTGGAGTGCGCAGGGAGGGTTGTATGGGAGGAGGCGGTTCCGAAGATAAGTTGGACCCAAGCCATTTAGGGCTTTAAAGGTAATAACCAACGCCTTATATTGGGCCTGGAAACTGATAGGCAGCCAGTGGAGAGATTTCAATACTGGAGTTATATGGTCTCTCTGAGATGTTCCCGAGACCACTCTGGCTGCCATATTTTGTACCAACTGAAGTTTCCAACCAAGCATGAGAGCAGCCCCATGTAGAGCACATTGCAGAAATCTAGACGATAGGTTACCAGCGCGTGCACCACAATCTCGAGGTCCCTTACTTCCAGGAAAGGGCGCAGCTGGTGTATCAGCCAAAGCTGATAACAGGCGCTCCTGACCGTCACATTCACCTGACTAGTCATCTGAAGCAATGAATCAAGGAGCACCCCCAGACTGCAAACACAGTCCTTAACTGAGAGCGTAACCTCATCCAGGACTGGAGGTTGCAACCCAACTCCTGGTTTTGGGGCCGCTACCGTGAGCACCTCCGTTTTGTCCAGATTTAATCTCAATCTGTTTTTCCTCATCCAGTCCATTACTGCTTTAAGACAGTCATTAAGAGGAGAGATGCCATCGGAATTTGAGGCCGACGATCGGGACAAGGAGAAATAGATCTGGGTGTCATCAGCGTACTGATAACACCCAGCCCCATAACTCTGAATTAAGAACTTGCCCATCCCAACCTAAAGAATGAGGATATTGCCCAAATGTAAAGATATATCCTTGAATAAACAAGTCAGAATCTTCCATGCTGTAGTATTTCTGATTCCTATGTATGTTTGTGAAACCTGGGCAGGGCAGAAAAGAGAAGAGATTCTCTTACAGGAAGAGAATCAACTCATTTGAAATGTGGTGCTGGAAGAGAGTTCTGTTTAAGTTGAAGTTAGTAGGAAAAAAAGAAGACCACACTATGGGTGGATTGATTCAATCAAGGAAGCCATGAAGACCTGAGGAGGGTGGGCTATTGATGACTGAGAGTCATGGCGGCTTCTCCTTAATAGGATTACCTTAAGTCAAACACAACCTGATGGTAAACAACATGAAGATTACTAAACATCTGGATCTTAGCCATAGTAGAGTACTGAATGTCTGATTCTGTGCAAATTACTTTGGGGATATAAATTAAATGCATATATGTTGTTGTTGTTGTTCTTGCGTGCCTTCAAGATGTTTTTGACTTATGGTGACACTAAGAGCTAGGACTTTATCAGACAAACTAAATATAGCATCATGACGATGCCACATAAACACGAAAGGGTGCACAGATCAGGGAGATTTTCACACGGGGCCAAAATGCCCCGTTACTGCCCCGCCACCTCCTCTCCCGTTCCTGCCACGGAATAACATAAATCTTTCACACACTTACCTTAATTCCACAGCAGGAACGGGATCCCCCTCCCCTCGCTGGCTGGCTATAAATGCAGCCGTTGTAAGGCTGCTTTTATGACCAGCCGTCTGAAACGTTATCACGTGATAACGGTTGGATGGTGAATTTAAAAAAGAAAACTCCCCCAAACATAAAATCAGTTCACCAAGCACAAAAACACACTTTAAATCACATAATCAAAACAGGGAGGGTAAAATAAAGGGTGCCACTTACCTGGATGTCCAGATCATACCAGGAAGTGCTCGGAACAGACTTCCCTCCATGGCTGTCATTTCAGAACAGGAACGGGGCTCCTGTTCACACACCCGTGATTGCGTGATAGCGACGGTATGGGAGGTCTATTCACAATGAAAAATCGTGATTACATTGTTCTGGAACAGTCACGGGAGTAGGATGGATGCAGGACAGAACGGGGTCAACGTCATCCGAAAGGGAAAATCTTTCCCGATCCTGTTCTGTTCCTGCCACAGGATATATAGCCTGTGTGAAAATCTCCAAGATGACGTTGCTCTTTTGCGTTTATGTATAATCAAAATCCTGTACCTTTTAATTGACAACTTAAGCCACCAATAGATCCCCCTGCTGCTTTTTTGCTGGCATTGATGGCATGTAAATCCTTGGGCCATTTAACTCTCATCCATGCAGAGTCAATGGCCCGACCCGGCAGAACATCCAGGTAAGTAACAAACTTTTTTTGAACCTCCTCAGGTTACTTGGAGGTTTTAGCATGTGTATGTGCTTGTTGTGACTTTTACATGTTTATTTTTTTATTTTTGAAGTCCTGCAGAAGTGAATGGAGCGCCGCTAACTTCCTCTTTATTTCCAGAGCTGCCTTTGCCAAGAAAGGAGGTAAGTGTAGGGGAGGGCATTCTTTTACCGGCATAAAAATTTATTTTTTAATGCTGGCAAAAGAACATTTTAAAGGGAATATCTGATAAAGCCCTAGTCTATATGGGGCGGGGGGTGGACACAGTACTTTGCAGTAATGGCATTTCACAATAGCAGAGACTTGTCTTGATAGTGTTTTTGGCCCCAGAAGCACTCATAAGTTTTGTATGCCAGATGGTAGCTGCAAGTGATTTACTCGCGATAGTACTTTGCTGCTGCTGAACTTTTTTTTTTTTTTTTTAATTGTCTAAGGTGTCCTGGAGCGATAGAGCAATTTTTCAAGTTAAAAGGACAGCAAACAAACCACCCCGTTTTATCACCTTAGCAAACACTGGCTAAGGCAAAAATTCAACATGGCAGCAGTGGGCACTTGCCCTGTTAGAAAGCCTCCCAAAAAAATTTGCCTGTCCAATCAACTTTGTGCATTCTCTTGTATGGGAAGAGGAATGTGCACCCCTTGCCATTTAAAAAAAACTACAAGAAAAGCCGCAAAGGCTTTTCCAGCGTTGTTTTTGCCATTTTGAGCCCCGCTCTTTCCAAATACTGTGGATTGATGTGGGATCCCATTTAGACAGGTTGTATCCCCAGTGAATTCCATGAGGTTTATTTTCACCATTTAGACAGCCCCTAAGGCAAACCTATCATGGGGTTTTCTGAGGGCTGAGAGTATGTGACTTGCCCAAGGTCACCCAGTGGGTTTTCATGGCTGGGCAGGGATTTGAACCCTGGCTTCCAGAGTCATAATCCAACACTCAAACTATGCTGGCTCACAAATCATACATACATACATAAAATATTGAAAATTAGTGGATTTGCATCAGTATCAAGCAACATAAAGATGCTTCCTGTGGTTCATGATCTGCATACAAGCAAGTAATCTTGATGCTACAGTGAATGTGAGAATCTCAGTATGGCATGTCTAGTTGGCAAAGAAACCTGAATGGAAACTCTTTTTTAAATAGCAAATAGGTAGATCAAATTTGCAGGTCAAGCAGGATAATATTTAAATATGTTCTGGAGATGAGAGGACTAGCCATCTTAACACAAAAGCTCTAACAAATCTCAATGATGCCGGAACTCATCTTAACTCCATCTCATTATTAGAGCCAGGAGGTTTGTGGTTGAAATGGCTCTGGAGAAAGAATCATGCAGAAAGCAAAAAATGTGGGTCATCATGGTGTAGGATTTCAACTGTTAGGTCAAACCCCTTATGACATGAGGCTGCCCTATATCTATTTGGAATGAAAGAGGCCTGATTCAAACACTTCTTTGACTTAGCATTCTGCTGCTCCACTTACTTGCCACTTCAGATGGCCCAGGCTTGCTAAAAAATAGGGCACATTTTAATAAGCCAGTTTAAACACGTAAGAGCCACCCACCCATGCTTTGTCCAGGGACCAATGACATCAGAGGTATAGCTACCCAACCACTCCCCACATAATGCAGTCTCGGGAGGCCTGGAAGATGAGGGGAACTGAGTCCCATGCCATGAAGCCTACCCATTGCTTTAAGTGAGATTTTTCTAGTTTGCAATCAAAATGTGGCAGTCCAATTTCCAGGGGTGCTGGGGTGGGCATAAGGAGCTTTGGTTTGTGGACCATAAGTTGCCCATCCCAGGCGTAGAGGTAAAGGCAAGTAAATTAATAATGGCAATCATGGCAAGGAGGGGTGGGTGCCACTCAGCAAGAATGACAGCAATATACTGAAATATCTGAAAGCATCTTATTCAAGTTTCCTTTCCCAAACCTGGAACTATAATTGACCCAGGCACTTGGCTCATATCCCAAGGAGCTGTGTTTGTGACTATGAATATGGTCACACAGAGAGAGAGATACAGGTGTCTCTCAATTTCCATGGGTTCTGCATACACAGATTCAACTAACCACGTTTTGAAAATATTCATGGGTGGGGATCCAAAAAGCAAACCTTGATGTTTGCCATTTTATATAAGGGATGCCATTTTATTACACCATTGTATATAATGGGACTTGCACATCCATGGATTTTGGTATCCACAGGGGGTCCTGAAACCAACCTCCAGTGGATACAGAGGGCCCACTGTATGGGAGAAATTCAGCAACTCAAACATTTCCCTTCATTGCAGAAAGTCAAGGGCAAGATGGTCTTTCCTGGATCAGACCACTTAAATGTGTGTGAATATTGGGTTGAATGGGTGTAACAAAACATATAACAGGCTGATGCCAGTTAACACATACTTGAGAAAACTGTCTGTGTGTGTGTGTGTGTGTGTGTGTGTTTAAGAGCTGTAACTGTTACTGTTACAAAAAGCTGGACTTATACTTAGAGTGCAACTACACTGTAGAAATAATGCAGTTTGACACCACTTTAACTGCCATGGCTCCATCCTACAAAACTATGGGATTTGTAGTTTTGTGAGGCACCAGCACTATATGGCAGAGAAGGCTAAAGACCTTGTAAAACTACAAATCCCAGGATTCCATAGGATGGAGGTATAGTACTTAAGATGGTGTCAAACTGTATTATTTCTACAGTGTAGATTCACTCTTAGGGGGCATCCACACTAGAGAAATAATCCAGGTTGAAACTAGATTATTTACATGGCTCCTTCCTGTTGAATCCTAGGATTTGTAGTTTGGTGAGGCACCAGCACTCTTTGGCAGAGATGGCCAAAGACCTTGCAAAACTACAAATCCCAGGATTCCATAGGAAGGAGCCATTAAATAATCCAGTTTCAAACTGGATTATATGTATAGTGTGGATTCATGCTTAGTTAAATCTATGTAATTTGAAGTACTAGCTTGTCTTCAAAACAATCTAAATAACAGAATCCCTCAACGCTTTGAAGTTTTTTCACAATTGTTGTTATTAATCAAGAAAAATGATCACCTTCAAAATAAGTGGCTCTTTTTTTTTTTTACAAAATTACACTGAATTGGTTAGAAACTGACCCAAAGTCATATAAATATATTCTTCTAGTATCAATTCCATTAAATTTTTAAAAAATTCGCAGATAAGCATCACCATAAAAAACAAACATTCAATCTGGACAGCCAAAAAAAAGTTTGATTAAATTATAATGACTTCATATAAAGTATAATACACACATGTTGTTATGCGTGTGGTGCTGTGGCTGGCCTTCATCTTGACTGTTGCATAGATATATCTCTTTAGAAAAGGAAAAGGAAGTGTTCCATTTCTTAAATAAAATCCAGTGCCTAGGAACAGGCAGATTTTGCATGTACCCTGCTATGCAGCCTCTTTTTTGGCTGAAATAGCTTTGAGTTAAAATGCAGGCTTGCTCATGTATTCTTCCATTGTCTGCAACAAAAAGAAATCATGCTATTAACTTCCTTATTAAAAATTACATGTGGAGTTCATAATGCAGTGGGAGGCAATTGGTTCAATACCAAGAGGTGCTTTGGAAACTATGAAAATCCAAATGGTTGAAGCTAATTTACAAAATGAATAAAATTTACATAAAGGCTGTAAAACTAATTGCCATCTCACCAGTTCAGTTTCCCAGCCTGGCAGTATATCCAAGATTCCAAGCACCAGTATCTCCAAATTATTTTAACCCTTATCCAGGCAGACAGGGCCGTTTAATACCCCAGAGTCACATTTAATACAGAATTCACACACAATTGACCTTCAAAGTAAGCATTTTAACTTACAGAATTGATCTACAAAGTGAACATTTTATAGCATTGTCACCTGAAGAGTTCTAAACAATGCCTCCAAGTTTCAGATATCCACCATGTACAGTTTTGATTGTTTTGTTTTGAAGACAGAAAATACAGTCAAGACAAAAATAGTTTCTACCAAATCTGTTGCATTTTGCCACTGGGACACAGTTTCGTCCCACACAATGTAATGTGCTTGGATGGAAAATTGTCCCATGCCATTTTCTGGTTGAAACATGATGCAGAGAAGCTGGTGTGAATGTTTGAATGAGAAACAAGTTATTACGTTATTTAATATGCTATTAGTTGGCTTCAATTATTCCCTATTGTTTTAAATTTTAAATTGTTTTAAAATGTTGAAATTGATGTTATTTGTATGATGCCCTGAAACATCATGATACAGGATTTGATATAAATATTTTGATCAATAAGTTTTTATATATATATATATATATATATATAAACATTGGGAAAACTGTCATCTAGGGCACTGCCACACTACAGAATTACTGTATATGAGTATGATTCCACTTTAACTGCCATGGCTATGTCCTACAGAATCCTGGGGATGGTATCTTGGTCAAGGCACCAGAGAAGTTATCTGGCTGAGAATTCTAACTGTCCCTTTGAGGGAGACTTTTCTTCCCCTGTAAACTCCAGGAGAAATTAGAAGACCAGATCTGGTGAATCAAGGATCTAACTTTATTTAGGAAAAGAAATTTGTAACTGTTTCCCGCCCTGGGCTCATCTACACAAGCCAGGACACACCAGCTCCCTGCTAGTGTATCCTGGCCATGGATCAGGCTTGTTCTTCCCCGGTTACCTCTACTAAACAGTCTGGAGTCCAAACAGGCATACCGGTCCATTGCTGTGGTTGCTGCCCTTGCTCCCCCGGAAGCGAGGAAGCAGGCCTGCCACATGTGACCAAGGTCCCCCTGCATGTGACCAATTTGGGTCCTGTCTATACGGCAAGAAAAATATGAACAGAGTGTGAAAGATCAGCGATCTGTTCACACACTCGTTTGCACAAATACATATCATTCAGAGGGGCCAAGCAAAACTCGCCGTAAATTCCGTTCCTGGGGGGTCCAGAGCTTTGTCCAAATTTCATGTAAAAGATCTGTATGCCTTTTGAATGTGTGACCGTTTGTACACCCACAGTCACACAGATTTGAACAGGCAGCATTCTGATTGGCCTAACCAGCACAGGGAGTGGGGCTAGCAAAGAAAGAAATCAGTGGCGGCTGCCATTTTTTTTAAAAAAAAGGTATACGAGAGCACCACTGCCGCTGTCCTCCTTTTAACTGGAGGTGCTCAGAACTGTGACATCGTTGCTGTTGCTCCCCAGGTAATCGGAACATTGGTACTTACCGTGAAGGTTCCTTTTCAGCAGAAGAGGGGAGGGAGTCCTTCCGATTGGGTATTGGCTCCGCCTCCGGCTTCAGACAGGCAGAACTATCTACAAATCAAAAGTTAGCATACACTCCCCCTGGAGGTGGAGCCAACCCCACAATCCCCAGGAAGAATACCATAGCTCCAGCATATCACCTAATACAAAAAAGAAAAACAACAATACACAAAAAATCAGCATTCCATGACATCCCCCCCTTTTCGTGGTTTTTGTTTTGTTTTGTTTTTTTGGGGGGGTTGGGTAAGGACTCCCTCCCCTCTTCTGCTGAAAAGGAACCTTCACGGTAAGTACCAATGTTCCGTTTTCCAGCAGAGAGAGGGGAGGGAGTCCTTCCGATTGGGACCTAACACAGCGGTCCATTACGAGGGGAGGGAATCAACTAGTCATCCTTAATCACTTGCTGTAGCACCCGCCGCCCAAAGGCTGCATCCGCAGATGCGTAGGCATCAATCCTATAATGTTTAGTAAAGGTAGATGCAGAAGCCCATGTTGCAGCTCTGCATATTTCCAAAATGGATTGAGAAGAACCCAACGCAGCCGAAGTGGCAGCGCTCCGGGTAGAATGAGCTTGAACACCCTTCGGTATTGGTAAAGAACTGCTAGCATACGCCTGCTCGATGCATTGGCGCAGCCATCTGGCAATCGTGGACGAGGAAACTCTCTTCCCCTTTGAGTTACCTGAAAAGGCAATAAACAAGGAATCCGACTTACGCCACTCCTCAGATCGTTTCACATACATTTTCAACGCTCTTCTAACATCCAGCATGTGCCACATTCTTTCCAACTCAGAGGTTGGCTTTGGGCAAAAGGAGGGTAAAATCAATTCCTGAGATCTATGAAAAACTGAGTTGACCTTGGGAATAAACGACGGATCTAAACGAAGGGTCACTGAGTCTCTACTGAACACGCACAATTCCTCCCTAACAGACAAGGCACTCAACTCAGAAACCCGTCTAGCAGAGGTGATGGCCACCAGGAAAACCACTTTCCATGTTAGAAATTTCAGTTCCACTGAACTTAATGACTCAAATGGCTTATCCATAAGAGCCTTAAGAACCACATTCAGTTTCCATGACGGAAACCTATGCTTCGTAGGGGGCCGCAAGGCCATCACCCCTTTAAGGAACTTCTGAATGTGTGGATGAGAAGCAAGGGATCCTTTCCCATGGCCCTTCAGTATTGACCCCAAAGCTGACACATGTCGTTTCAACGTGTTTGGCGCCAGACCTTTTTTCAAACCTGACTGCAGAAAAGCTAGAACTGAACCTACTGAGGCCCTGAGCGGTCGTATTCCCTTCGTCCTGCTCCACCTGCAAAAGGCTCGCCAAGTCACCTCATATAGTCTAATAGTGGAAGGCCGTCTGGCTGCTAGTATAGTCTCCACTACCTCACTCTCATAACCTTTCTTTAATGGTCTTTTCCACTCGACCTCCAGGCGTGTAATTGTAACCAGCCTGGGTCCGGATGTAACATCCCGTTTTGCACCAACAGGTCTGGCCAGAGTGGTAACTTCCATGGCTCCTGTACCTGCAACTGAATCAGGCCCGGAAACCACGGTCTCCGGGGCCACCAGGGGGCCACAAGGATCACCTCGGCCCTCTCCTGACGAATCTTCCTTAAAACTTTCCCCAGCAACGTCATTGGAGGAAAGGCATAACACAATCCCGTTGGCCAGGATATCGTTAGTGCATCGAAGGCTAATGCTCCTCTGGTCCAAAACCTGGATACGAAGGTCGGTAACTTGTGGTTCTCTTCTGACGCAAATAGATCCACGCAAGGTTCCCCGAAGCGAAAGACTATCATCTGAAAAATCAGATTGTTGAGCTCCCACTCTCCGTGTGCTAGAGTGTTCCTGCTCAACCAATCCGCCTGGCAATTTAAGGTCCCCTTCAGGTACTCGGCCCTGATGGAGGCCAGGTGAGCTTCCGCCCATTGAAACAGGCACTTCGCTTCCTGCATGAGCGTTCGTGATCTCGTTCCACCTTGTTTGTTTATGTGAGCTCTTGTTGAGATGTTGTCTGTGCGAATGAGCACATGATTCCCTTGCACTAGGGGGCGAAATTCGATCAGCGCCAACCTCACTGCGCGAAGCTCCAGCCTGTTGATGCTGAATTCCTTTTCCTGTGCTGACCAGGTTCCCTGTGTCATCCGCTCGTGGCAGTGGGCCCCCCAACCTGTCAAGGAGGCATCCGTGGTGACTACCACCCTCCTGGGCTCCTGGATCTGAACTCCCGTCCAAAGGACATCTGTCAGCCACCACTTCAGCGACTCCTTCACTGGTGGAGGTACTTTTATCCATCTGCATGCTTTCCGTGCAATCAGATCCTGAAGAGGGAGTAAAAACCACTGGAGGTCCCTGAGATGAAATCTTGCCCAGGGAACTGAATCTATACAGGCTATCATTAGCCCTAGCAACCGTGCCAGCGACATCAAAGGACTCTTTTCTTGTGTCAGGACCAGTTGCACCAGGTCCTGTAAGCCCTGTCTCCTGTCCTCTGGAAGGAACACCTTGTAAGCCCTGGTATCTATGATGTTGCCTAAATGCTGTAGTCTCTGTGACGGGGCTAGATGGCTCTTGTCCCTGTTTACTACAAATCCATGTGCCTCTAGACACTGGATCGACCTCTCTGTATCCTGTGCTGTCTTGTCCCTCGAGGCTGCTCTTATCAGTAAGTCGTCCAGGTACGGGTAAAGATGTACTCCCTCCGCCCTGAGGGAGGCCACCAGGGTCACTAAGACTTTGGTAAACACTCTGGGCGACGATGAGAGGCCGAATGGTAGGGCCCTGTACTGATAATGGTTCTTCTTGAATGCGAAACGAAGGAAGCGTCTGTGTGCAGAATGGATCTTGATGTGAAGATACGCTTCCTGCAAATCCAGAGATGCCAGATAATCCCCCTCCTGGATGCCTTCCAGAATGAACTTGCGTCTTGCCACCCATAGGTTGACACCTTTTAAGTTCAGGATCGCCCTCCAATCCTTGTTCTTCTTGGGAACCAGGAAAAGCAGAGAATACGTTCCCAAAAACCTCTCCGCCATCGGGACGGGTTCTATGGCCCGTATCTGGGTTAGGTGGGCAATCGCCCTTTCCATCAACAGTTGTCTTTCTGGGGATAAAGTCTGGCAAGACTGGACGAAAGTGGGAGGAGGCTTGGCTATGAGATCTATTGTGTAGCCTTGACTGACTGTTCTGTTGACCCAGGCATCTGAGGATGTATGTGCCCAGGTTTCTGCAAACCTGGCTAGCCTGCCTCCCACCTGAAGTCCTGAGTAGTCAAAGCGACTGCCCGGGTTTTCCCCCTTGTTTGGTTGTTTGAGATGCGTTTGTTTTGGCAGCGGTGTTAGTCTTGTTCTTGGGAAAGTATCACGGAACATTCCAACCGTTCCTATGGTTCCTGAAGTCTCTTTGGTTCCCTGTTCTGAAGTTCCTGTAGTTCTGATAGTTACTGCGTGGGAACTTACGTTCCTCCTTTTTAGGGAGGGAGGGTAACGCCTTCTTTTTGTCCTTGGTCTCCACTAAAACGTCATCTAGGGTGTCACCAAACAATTTCCCTCCTTTAAAGGCACAAACAGACAAATTCGCTTTGGCCTTGTTATCCGCATGCCAATTCCTTAGCCATAGTTGCCGCCTGGCTGCAACATTGGCCCCCATAGCCCTAGACGAAAAACGAAAGGCATCCAGACTGGTGTCCGCTATAAAGGCGGAGGCCTTGGCCATTTTATTGATCCCTTGTCTGAGCTTAACCTCATCCTCTGGCAGCAGGGCTAGGATATCCCTAGCCCACCTGATGGATGCCCTGGCAAACATGGATGCTGCCACAGTTGCCCTCACTGCCAAAGCTGAAGCCTCGTGAGACCTTCGTAAAAAGGACTCAATCCTCTTATCCTCTGGTGCCTTAAGGGTTTCATCTCCATCCCGGGGGAACAGCGATCCCGAAACCAGGCCGGCAACCGGCGCGTCAATGGCCGGCAATTTAAGCAGGTCCATGATCTCGCTACTGTACGAATAAAACATTTTTGCATAAGCTGGCTGGGACTTGGATGTCCCAGGATGGGCCCATTCACCCAACAAGGTTTCCTTAAAAGCGTCAGGGAAAGGGAGCACATTGTTAGAACCCTTCTCCAGCACCCTCATTTCAGGTACCCCTTTGCTAGCCTTGTTTGCCCCCGCCTGGGGGGGGTTCCAACTCCAGGGCCCTCATCATCTTTTTTACCAGGACGCCAAATGCAGCAGCTTCAAAGAGTCTGGGGGATACACCATCCTCCCCAGCATCCTCATCTTCCTCCTCTGAGGAGAGCTCCCCCTCCTCCTTGGCAGAGGAGGCCCCTTCCTCCCCGCTCCCTTCTCCTTCCCAGTCCCGGAGCTGAGTGTGCTTAAGCTTCCTGGTCCTCTTTCGAGGGGGGGAGGGGTCTCCCGCGTTCGAGTGCGGCGTCCTGCCCTGGGGTGTTGCTGCGGTACCGGCCGCTGCCGCCCGCTTCCTCTTCACCCCCCCGCTTTGTTTCCTGCCGTCCCTGCCACCAGTGCATGGTTTTCTAGGGGGACAAAGGGATTCCCACCCCCGGTCAGGGGATCGCCCACCCCTAGGAGGTTCCCGAGGCCGCTTGCCGCCAGAGTCTGCCGCGCAATTAAAGCAACCCACACGGCAAGCTGTGGCGGCAACTCCTTACCCCCCAGGACCAAAGGAGGCAGGTCCTCCTGGGTGCCAACGTCCTCCTCCTCCTCGTCCGGGATGGGTTGGTGGGCCGATCCGGACGTCCCGGCTTCGGACGTGGCCGCATGGTCCGTCTCCTGTCCAGAGACCTCATCACGCTCGCAGGCAGCGGGGTCGCCCGCCAGTTGGCTCAACGGGCCTCCCTTGGGGGGGGCGCGGAGCGCAAGACCTCCGTGCTGGGTATTCAGCCCAGCGAAGGTTAAAACGGATTCTTCCTCCTCGGAGGATAAGTCGCCCCCTTGCACGTGCCTCTTCATGGGGGCCACCATCTTTAATCCTTTGTTCTGGTTACTAGCGCCGGAGCACAAACAAGTCCTGACCTGTCCCTAGCGAGGCAGAACTGAACTGGGGATTGTGGGGTTGGCTCCACCTCCAGGGGGAGTGTATGCTAACTTTTGATTTGTAGATAGTTCTGCCTGTCTGAAGCCGGAGGCGGAGCCAATACCCAATCGGAAGGACTCCCTCCCCTCTCTCTGCTGGAAAATCTATGTCCTCTTTCCTCCTCCTTTGGCCAGGCCGAGCTGGGCTATGCCACCTCCCCTCTGCCTCCCCTGGGAGGGAGGAGGAGGAGGACAGCTGTCGTGGGGCAGGAGCCATGGCTGGAGCCATGGCCGGGGTCGTTGTCCAGGAGCAGCAAGGCCAACCAGGGCTGCTGCTGGTGGAACTGGTGGTGGGGCTGTGCTGCGGTCCCCCTTTCTCCTCCTCCGGCCAGGCTGTGCCGGGCCATGCCGCCTCCCTTCAGATGATGACCCCTGCCCTGGCTCCAGCCCCCTCCAGCCCAGGATGCAGCACAGCTCCACCAGCAGCAGCATTGGCTCGCTATGCTGATCCCGAACGACAACCCCGGCCCTGGCGAATGGAGTCCTCGGAGGAGGAAAAGGTGGAGGAGGCCCACATTCCTCCGACCTCTCACCCGGTGTGTCAGTCTCTGGACTTTTGTGGGGTGGACCCCCCCACAGAATCCCCAGCCAGTGCAGCAGCACACTCGCCAGCTGGGTTAGGGGTCATTCAGAGTTTAGGGGAGACTTAGAAACTATGTAGGCAGTTCGCATCCATGCAAATGCCTGCCTTTTCAGACCTGTCCATATTTCCCCCCCTCATATAGACAAGATCTTGGTCACATGCTGCAGGAACCCTTCCTGGATCCAGAAGAGCAAGGCAGACCAGCAGACACAGCAATAGGCTGGCCTGACAGGATGGGCTCCTGTGGGCATGTGGGGCCTGATCTATTCCTTCCCAGTGGGAATTGAATAAACCAGGTATTTAAAAAAAAAACATGGTAAAAGGCTCTACCCCATCTTTCCCCTGTCTCAGTCCTGTATGTACCCCAGGGGTGGTGAGGACTGCCTTGGGCAGAACGAGGCAAAACCCTGTGCCATCAGGACTGCAGGGCACTAGAACAGGAGCAAGATGGGGTAAATGGACAGTTCAGAATCTGAGATGAATGGGAGCCATGAGCTCTTACATCCTAATACAGTTTGCCAAGGTTGCCAAGTCACAACTGCAAAGTGCATGTGCTGGAAAAAATTCATGAAGCTAACAAATTCAACAGAAGTCAAAACTTTTAGGCACCAGTCATCTCTTGTGAGGTAACCAACTGTTAGTATGCCCTACTACCCTCTCCCCATGGTATCTCATAATTGGAAATATTGGACACTTTCATGGTCAGGTTGGCTGGAGCAAACCAAAGGTTTTGTCTCCAAATATAATATAATGGCAAAAAAGCCCACATTAGGATTGTGAAGAAGACCTGTTGGTAAACATAGTCATTAAGGAGGTATGTGCTAATCCTTTCTTCCAGCCCTGGGCATCTCAGCAATGAGTCAATCAAGCAATTACGTGACCATTCCTTAATCTATTCCTAAAGAAAACTCTCCTATACCCCCTCCTGTCCAACCCTGCAAGGTTGTCACAAACCCATAAATTTCTATATCCCAGAAATTAAAGCAATCAGTTGAGTTTTGGTTTCCTTTGTCTATCCCATGGGAAAGCCATCCAGGCTTTATCATAACCAGAGTACCCCTTCAGGATATGAAATAGGGTATAATTATTAGTCCCCTAACAATAGTAAAGTGTGGCATGGCCAACAAACCCAGCCACTCTCTTTCTCAGTGTGTCCCAATGAGAACCTCTTGTGCCACCCTCAGACACTTTTCTGGGTATCTTTGCTGCACAAAACTCTTCTCTCCAAGATTAGTAACTATCATTCTATATTCCCAAATCTCTCCCTCTTATCTAATCTTCCTGTCTAACTCTGCTATAGCCTTGTATGGTTCTTAGGCAGGTGTGTTGTGTGTGTGAGTTCACTTTGTGTTATTCCAATCAAATACTTTATTTCACTTTAACTGGAGTGCCCTTTACAATTAGTGCTGGTATACCTAGGTGAAAAGAGCCCTGAAGTTACCCTCCTCTCACAGGCTTCCGTTTGAGCTAATAATTCCCCCAGATAATAACAGAGATTTTGGCATCACAGGTGGGTCTCTAAAGCACCCCCACCTCCTACGGTGACACAACCATTCCCTAGTTTTTGCTACATAACCTGTTACCCAGGTGTTGTAGCATAACCAACTATTTATTGAATATCTTAAGCAAACAAGAGGGGATAGTAGTATAATTGGATTTGATAGTTGGAGAATGATTTTTATTCTTTTTCTCTTTCTTTTCTTTCTATTACTTTTCTCTTAATGGATTTATTATGGGAAGGAATGTTGATAATAATTATGGTGTTAGACTAAATAGGATAAATTATAGATAGAGGTAGAAATAACATTATTAATTAAGAAAACATTTAGCAAGTATGTGGGGAGTCTTTATTATCACTTTTTTAATGGGGAGGGGGAGGGAAAGGGGCTGTTGTCTTAATTGTTGTATATTATTTGTCTAGTTAGCTATTGTAAGTCTATTGTCCTTTATATGTTTGTGTGTTAATGTTTGTATGTTTAATTACTGAATAAAAAACTATTTTAATCCATAACCAACTATGCTATTTAACCTTCACAATGTCAGTTGTTCCTTTGGAAGAACTTCCCTAGCACCATGATACACAAATAACAGAGAGGTAAGCATTTGGGAGGGGGGGTAGCACATGCAACACCCTTTTTGTTTTCCCCTTTACTTCCCTCAACTGCCAATCCCAGGATTCCATAAGATGTTGCCATGGTGTTAAAGTAGAATCATAGTGCTATATCTGTATAGTGTAAAAGGGCCTGCAGTTTCAGGAGCTACCACTTCATAGCAACAGTGTGCCTGAAGAGATGTTATCCATTCACAAAGTACTTGAGGTTCAATCACAGAGATACAGGAATGATGAAATTATGCTGCTGTCTTTCAGGATAGGTGATCTATGTTTGTTGAGCAGCTTTGAAAACATTTCACATCACAGATGGATCTCACCACTGATGAACAGAGAGTGTGACTTGCCCAAGGTCACCCAGTGGGTTTCCATGGCCAAGCAGGGATTCAAACCCTGTTCTCCAGAATCCTAGTCCAATGCTCAAACCACTATACTATAGAAAATTTTTGATTACATTTTTTATTTACAGAAAATGAAGTAATCTATGTTCTGCCTCATGTGAACATGTGTTTTCTGGCTCTGAGTGCCTGAAGTGGTCATGAGGCACTTTAATTCTGTGAAGTGCAATGAAATTCCCATTTATTCAGAAAATACCCCAAAAATCACTCAAATGGAAGCTTTTAAAATCTTTAATCCTAGATGAGGGTTAAAAACTATACAAATAGGCTAGTATCCTGTGGTGAATTATGATGATGCAAGTCAGACATACACCATCCCAACTCACTTTTTTGGTCACTGCAGAGGTTGGAAAAAATGAATGGATGAAGGCTTTAAAACTAAATGCCATCTCACCAGTTCAGTTTCCCAGCTTGGCAGTGCATCCAAGATTTCAAACACTAGTATCGCCAAATGTTGAAAAATACTGATTTGCTCTTATTTTAACCCATGCTGCCACTTCACTACCAACTGCACAGCAACTGAGACTGCCCCTACTCCACACATTTCTCAGCAGCAGCCACCAAACCCATATAAGATGCAGTTACAATAATCTCCTGTTTAACTCCCCACCCCCATTCATCTTTTCTCAGCTGCAGCCCCCTGAACCCAGACATTTCCTGGACAATGGAGAGCAGGAGCAACAGATAAGCTTCCATCTATTTTCCTGTGGTTGGATTCAGAATAATGACATTATCACAAATACCTCCAAAGAACC
Organism: Gambelia wislizenii; assembly: GCA_030847615.1. Taxonomy (NCBI): domain Eukaryota; kingdom Metazoa; phylum Chordata; class Lepidosauria; order Squamata; family Crotaphytidae; genus Gambelia; species Gambelia wislizenii. Next base: position 52,741,028 of record JAUMIR010000003.1, on the reverse strand, counting down.
TCTAGAGATTTCTGTGAATGTTTATCACTTTGTGTCCAACTACTGGAGAATAGATGGGTGCTTGTCTTCTGCTCTCCCCATTCTCCACTGGCCAGGAAATGGCTGGGTTCAGGGGGCTAGAGTTGTGAAAAGATGGGTTGGGGCGGATTGGATAGATTATTGTAGCTGCCTCTTATAACTGCATCTCCCAGTGCAGGATCATGCCCATAGCTTTGAAATTGTGAGATCTGATGTAGTGGCATTATGAACACTGGAATGTGGAAAATTAATTCTTTATGCAGAACCTTTCAAATAAACAGTTTAAGTTTTTTAACTTAAACACTCATGAAGATTAAGATATTTTTTGCAAAAATATATATATCAAACACTGTGATTCTCAAGACATTAAGTAATCACTGCATACAAAATGGAGAACCAGAGGGGTGCTTTTGGCCCACAGTTCAAAGCTGTCATTTTATAAGAATCAAATCCAGTTCCAAATTTCCAGGTGCTATTAAAGTCCTATCTGAGACCCCATTAAAAAAAATCTACCAGTCTTTGGGCGAATCCTGAACTTCAAAGGTGTACTTATGTCACCTTGAGACCAATTCTATAACATGGTGTGCTCAGCTTACATTGATTTCTTATTAGAATAAGCATACCTCATTTCTCCAGGAAACATCCTGAGCTTCCTTGGCCATATACTATCAGGAATAAATGTGATACACAGTCCAGGAAACCATGGATGTGGTTGCCAGCAACTACTCCGGTTATGTTGATAAGGGGGCAAATATGTCAAAGAAAAGTCTTCTGGCTAGATCCAAAATTGCCTACTCAAGATTTCTCTTTGCTTAGTCTTTTCCTTGCAAGAACATACCAGGGGTCAGTTTTTCTATGGATAAGAAATAACATAATGGGCAGGGCCAACCCTTCCATTATGCAGACAGAAGTATACAATTCAGGCTGTGGAATAATGATGGGCAGTGAATTTCTCCCACTTGGAGCTTTCTGGACAAAACTGTGGGCACAAGGCTCTCTAGAGCCAGTCAAGTCAGGCCCTTAATTGCCTGGCTCTGAGACATTTTGGGTGCCACAGGCAATCACTCAGGACACTTCACCCACAATGTCTAGCTTGGAGGAAGGCAATTTCTCACAGCCATATATATGTAGCTTGCTGGTTTGGCGGAAAGCATCACTAACTACTTTGTCCACCCAGAGTCATTCTCTGTAGAGCCTGACCAAACTCTGTCTTACTCCAAAAGACAGTCCTGATCACGAGGACAGTGTTGTTTCTCATCCTTCTTCATTTAGCTGGTGAGCTTGGTCCTAGGCCATAGATACATTTATCTAAGTGCAACCACTTATGCTATCTATATCTGGTTTGGGAGAGTGTTAAACCCAGTGGTATTCACTGCATGGCCCATAAGTGAAACACTGAATATCTCTGTCTTAACTGCATTATTTGTCCCTAACCAGCCTCATCAGTCTTGTTCAGCAGATTGCCAAGGGTAAAACACATTCTTAATACTTGTCCATTCCATTTATGCCAGTTTATGTCTAAAATACTTTATAGTTTAAGGATAGGCCTGGGGGAACTACCACTGCAGGTTTCTAAATAAAGGGACCAATTGTCTTTTGAATGAGAAGAACTGTAAAGATTCTTCTCAGGACAAGAATGGAAGATACCATGACAATTTAGTTGGTTTAACCGCTGCCAGGAAGGCCATTTACACTTCTACTTTGTTACACAAAATAAATAAGAAAAAATAACCAAGGACTTTTTATACACTAAAAAAGACTGAAGTGACTCTTCAACAAATAAGACTGAATACTTGAATACCAATACTCTCCCAAACCAGCTCTAGATAGCAGTAGTCATTGCACTTAAATAAATGTGTCTATGGTTCAGCACCAAGTTCACCTGCTGAATGAATAAGCAGCCCGACTTTAACTTGAAAAGAGCACTACTAAATATATTAAGCCTGGGCTACAGAATGTCTGGCTCCAGCTTTGCTCAACTTCTTCTGGCCAGGCAAAAAGCAGACACAGCCTTTTCCCATCCTTTTTTTTTTTTTTTTTTTTTTGGTCCTGCACCATCCTTTATTTTCCCTCTCCTTGCTAGCTTTCAAGAGGAGGGGAAATAACAAATCAGCTCTATGGCTGGCATAGTATTTCTCCTTTGTTGGGCTATCTCAGGGCCTGGCCCCTCTTCTCTGTTCTTCAGATCAGGGGGGCAGCAGCTCAGGGTGAGATCCATGCCAGGAAAATAATGTGTGCATGCATGTACACAACATTTCAAAGACAGCTTTGGAATATTTCTGTGTGCTGGCCCTGGTGCAGACAGCTTTGGGATGGCTGCTATTTCCAACAGATTCACTGGCCCATTCCTCCCCTTCCTCCTCCCGCTCTCAAATGTCACTAGGGACAACCCCTAGGTCTCCAAGTCTGGGCCCTGAAATCTCAGAGCTTGATATCTTGATCTAGCAACTCTATGATGAACCCAAGGCCCAGCCTCCACTGCCCCACAACACTTTTCCCTTTAAAATCTACGACTCTACCATGCTCCCTTTCACTCCAAATACTACGTCACCACCACCAGCAGGGCAGCAATGGCAGCTGAGCTTTCCACAATGTGGGAGACATACACATTCTGTCCCCCATCTGCAGACTTGTCTCTTCATGGACAGACAGACTCTCACAGCGACTAATGGCCCTCAGCCATCCTCTAGCTGATATTTCATTTTCAGTGGTTCGTTTTTATTTATTTGTTCTCTCTGCAGCTTTGTACAGTAGTTACTGGGGGCTCTTCCTTAGTTATCCTCATATTCAAGGCACCTGACTTTCATGCTCTTCCATTTTGTTGTGGAAGGGAAAATGGGATGTGATTTGACTTCCTCCTTTATGGTTCTCTGCCTTACCTCTTGTAACATGTCTGCTTCTTCTATTGCTTTCACTGCAGACTTTTTGGATGTTTCTTGGATTTCTCCTCCCATTAGAAACTCATCAAGAATAAAGTAGGCCTTTTCAAAATTGAAAATAATATCCAGCTCACATACCTGGTAAGGTTTACAGAAAGAAATATTCAGATGCAAAATGATAGCACTGACTGTATGTAGTTACATGGGTAGGCTCATCACAAAACTGCTGCATGTGTGCACCCTTGTGGCAGACAGTGAGCAAGGGAAATGCAAGACTGAATGTCTTTCAGTTCAGGAGCTTCAAGATGGGGAATAGTTTAAGACTACGTGACATTCCAAGAACTCTTTGCCTCCTTAATCATTACACATGCCAGAGAGTATGTCCCACTGAACTCAGTGGGCCTTACTTATGAGTAGGCACATAGTGGATTGCACTGTACACGATTCTCCCAGGTCTATGCACTAACACAGACTCCTCTCCAAACTCTCATGGGTCTTGCACTTACATAGCAAAATTAACCAACACAACAGAAGATGCAGCGTGGTTGGTTTAACAATGACTAGGAGGGATATACCAATATTAATTGTAATACTAACAGAAATCTAAGAGGGGTAGTGGGTGTCACAACAGTTTATATAGATCAAGAGCAGTGATCTGAAATGCTAGGGTTTTCTTCCTGTCTGCTTCCTCCAAACTCTATCACTAATGGGCAGCCAAAAGTTCAGTAACTTGTATCACACTACACTGTTAATAGCACTATTATTCCACTTTAACTGCAATGGCTACCTCTTGTAGAATTCTGGGGTTTGTAGTTTAGTGAGGCCTAAGAGCTCTCTGGCTGAGAGTTATAAATGGCCCTCCCTAAACTGCAAATCCCAGGATTCCACAGGAGGCAGCCAGAGCAGTTAAAGTGGAATAATAGCACTATAACAGTGCAGTGTGGTAATCTCCTTAGTGGAAAGTCACTGAGGAGTTTACTTTGCCCTTTTCCCACCTCTGACTTAATAGAGACTTCCCCTCTCCTTCCCTTCCTAAATCCTCTGAAAAAGGAAACAAGGAGAGAGGAAGTGTCAGGTAGAAATCACACACACTTTCCTTTTCTCTCAGCTTTCTTCTTCACATGTGCCTTTCAGTTGACTAATGGTGATCCCATGAATTTCATAGGGTTTTCTTAGGCAAGGAATACTCAGAAATGGTTTTGCCAGTTCCTTCTTCTGAAATCTAGCCTACCGCACCTGGCATTCACTGGTGGTCTCCCATCCAAGTACAAACTAGAGCTGACCCTGCTTAGCTTCCAAGATCAGACAGGATCTGGTGCCTTTAGGATATTTAGGGTGTTTTACTCAACTTAAACGCTCTCAATGTCCACTGCCTCTATGTCATCACATTACAGTTTTCTTCCTATCTTCAACTATTGACTAGGAGAGAGGGGGGTCTTTAAATTTTGTAAGCTGCCACCTCACAGTAATGGCCACCCCAAAATTCAGCGACTTAGGGCAAAGTCACTGAGGGGTTTATTTTGCACTTTTTCCATTTCTGACTTTGCAGTAAAGTCTGACGGCAGATGTCTTCATGAATATGGTGCCTTGCTAATATAAGAGTTGCTTGCTTAGAGTAAAAGTTTTCCTTAAAAGATCTCCTCCTTTCCACTCTCTCTTCATATGCCTTTGCTTGGTATGTGTGCATAAGTATCATCTCCCTTGGGAAGGAGAGGAGAAGTCTGAAAAGTCAAAGGTGGGGAAAGGACAAAATAAATGCTTCAGTGACATCCCACTAAGAAGATTATCAGACACACTAAATATGGCTTATCACGACACCAGGAGATCGCTAAAGGGCTTCCTTTTCAGACAAAGACGTTCCCATCTTGTTATGCACCCATGCTGCTGCTGTTCTGCTGGTGCTGCTTTTTATTGATGGGCTAAGCTAAGCCATCAATGGATCCCCCATTCCATTTCTGTGATGGATTTGACGCCATCTGAAAAAGTACCCGTTTCACTGGCACAATCCCCGTGTCAGTGGGAGGTCTGTGCCAGAACACTTCCTGGTGAGATTGGGACATCCAGGTAAATGACACACTTTTTTGTACCCTCCCCAGGTTACTTGTTATATTTTAAGTGTGTTTTTGTGCTTGCTGTCACTTTTTGGGGTTTATTTTGCTTTTTATTTTTTAATTTCCCACGTTCTCGTCTTCTCCTGAGAGCAGCCAGAATTTCAATCCAGGAAGTGAAAGGAGCTCCTTTAGAGCTCCATTCACTCCTGGGCAGACATGGATGCATGAACAAGGTAGGTGGGAAAGTTTTAGTTACTCTGCTGGGACAGGGACGGGAGAGGGGTGGGAGAGGAGACTGCGGGACGGGAACACTTTTTTTTGTTCTCGTCTGATAATTCCTAAATCACAGAGCTTAGGGATGTCCATTAGTGGGTGGTGTCTGCCAACAGAATGTGGGGTCCTCCTCTCCTACTAAAGAGTAGAAAATTGGAAAGAAAAACCTAACACTAACCCTAGGGCCAAATTCAAGTTCAGAGATATTCTGAGAGGAAGTATTCCAGTGGTGAGCAGGACCAAAGGCTGAGAACAAAAATAGCAGCATAGCTTACAACTCTTGGTACCAGTAGCTAAGCTTTAGGAGAGGCATTTTAAACTTTCAGAATGGGAAAATACTACACAAAACTACAAACCTATGATGGTACTCGATGGTACTCAATTATATTTGAGTATTTTTTAAAATATTTTTTCCTATCTTCTGCAAGCCTCCTATCTTAAAGAAAACCCCTTCACAATGTATCTCAAGTCAGTGTTGGGGACAGAAGAAACAATGAACATTTGAAGCAAAAGGGAAAAACAAAAAGGCAGGTTGAGGGGAGGGGACACTTACATTTCCGAAATATCTGTCCAATAGCTCTACATAACGATGGACAACCTCCAGTGCCAAAAGTTCATTATCTTCATTTTCTATTGCACAGCAGAAATATAAACTAGCATACCTAAAAAGTACACGTGAAAAATATGAGACCACCTGGATAATATTAATGCTGCTTAGTGCTTGATTATGTGAATGGCTATCCTGGAAGAACCATTTTCCCACAATTGATTTATACATCATGAGTGCATCTGTCTGAAAAGCACAGAGAAGAGCATTCGATTAATTAATGTTTCCATGTAAATCCTCCTGATTTCCTTATCGTTACTAATGAAAAAAAGAGAGAGATGATTCATTTCAAATAGGCAGAACTGGACAGAGTTTAGAAGTTAGTGCAATAAGAAATAATGATCAGGGAATCGTAAATAAATGCTTACGTCTTGCCGCATAGATTTGCCTCATAGCTATGAGTCCTCTGCTTGTCTAAATCTGTCCTGAGACATAACTCTGTGTTAGACAAAATGCAAGCTTTGCACGCAAGAGGGCCTGGGTTCAGGGTTCACTGGCATCTCCAAATAAGGTTTGGAAAGATTCCTCACTAAAGCCCCGGAGAGCTCATCTCATTTAATTCAGACCAGATTCCCTTCAGATGTGGACCACATTTCCATGGCCATGCTGGTGGTGTAGACCATTCTGAATTAGACAAGCCAGAGGTCTTTTGGAAGTACATTTACCTATAAATAACAGTGCTAATTTTGTTTCTGACCTGTAATAGAATATGGGCAGACTGGTTCTGCAGGCACCTCTTACTGAGCATCGTTCTACATCATATTTAATGTGGTGTGTGGTTTGCTCTGTGTAGCTGTTCTGTTCAGACTATCACTCTCCATGTAAACAGAGTGAAGACATGGCAGCTGGGGAGGGGGCGGAAGCAGGGCTAGCCTACTCAAACATAGTGGTTATCCTTATCCTAAAGATCCAAACAGAGCGATTCTTTCACTTACGGTCTTTTAAAAGTTTTTAAAAATTAAGCAAGTATCCAGAATATGAAAAGATTAATTGAAACAATCTAGAGAAATTCCAGGGCCCCTGACTTCCCATGGAAATTGCTAGAATTATAGCACTTAATGAATATGCATTCATTTTAAAAGACAGGCTCCCTATGATCACTCCTTATTACATTTATTCCAATTAAATAATATAGAGTATCAGAATTTTAATAAAATGTCTGCACATTGATATAGTATACATATATAATGTTTCTTATGGGAGGCTGCCTTTAAATTAGCAGGTCCACGGAACACAGACTTCCTTCAACAAACTGCTGCAGTTCCTGCTGCCTTTTCCTTTCAGCAGTAAGTAATACAGGCATTTTCTGAATGTAACTGGCATTAATTTTGTTTGTCGGTTCATCCAGCCAATGCAGACAAGTTACCCTTGATTTATAATCATGCTGTCTTCTACTAATGACAGGCTTCTCAAAAAAATAAAGACTTTTTTCCACTTTGTGCCACTCCTCTAAAATCTCACTGGAAGAGGGATGGTTTTTGTAAAAAGATGGCTTATGAAAACTACTCACACCTTTTGTAAACAAGTTTAAGGTCTTTCCAGTCAACAAAGCTGCTCATTTTTTGATTGCGAGCCAGAACAATCTGCACAATTTCTCGAGTGATCTTCTTTCTCTCTTTTTCAGGCAGCGTAATAAACCACTTCTGAAGTCTTAATTTCCCTTGTCGGCTGAAGAGGAGCATAAACCGTATCTGGAGTGAAATAAAACAACTCAATAATATGGAGACAAAGACAGAGGTAGCTACCTCTCATGAAAACTACCTTCAGCTAAAGTCTGCCTCTTACCAAATAAGAGGCAGTGGACAGCCCCCTTTAGGTTAGTGGTGGGCAAAGTGGGCTGCATGTGACCCTCCAGGACCATTTTGTGGCCCTAAGCCTCGCAGAGCTGCAAAATGAACTCTAGGGGTGTGCAGGGCATTTCCACCATGTTTGGAGAGGCTCCCTAGACCTCCTAAGGGTCAAAACTGAATTTTGCAACATTTTTTTTAATGAAATCACCTCAAAATGCCCTTTAGGGACCCAGCAAGGCACCTAAACTTGGATAGAACTCTTCATGTCTCCTAAATGCATTTGTTTTACAGGTATGGTGCAGGGGGGAATACCCTCTAAGGTCTCTTGGGGGGCCAATACGCCCCCCTAGTTTTCTGCAGTTGCCCACCCCCGATGTAAGGCTTGACCATAGTTTAAGCCACAGGTCTCAGTGTCTCAGCTCTTCCCTTTCTCCTCTTCCACTGCAGTTGTAAGAAAGGATAAGGAGGATTTTGCTTCTGGTTTTGATTAATCACAGAATTCCCTGTTGTCTGAACTCGGAGAAACAGTGGGCCCTTGGTATCCACTGGAGTTTGGTTCCAGGACCCCTTGTAGATACCAAAATCCATGGATGCTCAAGTCTCATTATATACAATGGCATCATAAAATGGTGTCCTTTATATAAAATAGCAAAATCAAGTTTTGCTTTTCAGAGTTATTTGGGGGAGGGGAGATATTTTCAAGCTGTGGATGGTGGAATACGCGGATACAGAAGGCAAGCTGTAGTGTGCTTAATCTTAACTGTGGTTAGTGAGAATAAAGCAAGTTCAAAGCATGAAAAATGAAGCTGGCTTGTTTACACTAGTGTGTGCACACACACATGTGCATCCCTTCAAGTCACCTGTTGACTTATGGTGACCCCCATGAATTTCATAGGGTTTTCTTAGGCAGAGAATACTCAGAGGTGGTTTTGCCGGTCCCTTCCTTTGAAATATAGCCTACAGCACTTGGTATTCATTGGTAGTCTCCCATCCAAGTAGTAACTAGAACTGACCCAGCTTGGTTTCCAAGATTGGATGGATCTGGTGCCTTTAGGGTATTTAGGCCCCACACAATAAAGCTTAATCTCCATATAGGTTTCAGATGACATGTTAAACTCTGGTTAAATCTAAAACAGCAGCAGAAGTTCCTCATCTCTTCCTTACAGTCATAGAGATAGAGGAGGAGGTGAGGCTATATTGTCCTGGGGGCCTCCCTGTAAATTCTTGTGAGCTTGCCTCACCTCTTTCACCATGCCTAATGGTTACCCATTCTCTGCTAACATGTCTCTGTCATAGGATTCCCATATTTCTATTTATTTTATTCATTATTTATGTATGAGTTGCATTTATATTCTGCTTCTTCTCCACTGAGGGCTTTTCCTCAAGGCATGGCCACTTATTCCCTGCTTTATCTGCACAATCAGAGATATGTAGCTCTGACAGGCCCAAAGTCACTCAGTGAGTTTCATGGTTAAGATGGGACTTGAACCTGGTTCTCTCAGGTCCCAGCCTAACACTGTAATCACAACATTGCACTGGCTGATTTCTAGGTGAAATGATTCTCAGTACAAGGGGAAACAAATGCTGTGAAAGAGGAGAGACAAAGGAATTGAAATCTTGTCAGCAGGAAAGATGCATTAAATATAAATCCAATGGTACCCTTTTGGTGAACTTTAAACTCTTCCATTGATTATGTTTTTTATATGAATGTTTTGTTCAACTGCTGGGACAACACAATGGGTTCTCACAGTCCTTTTTAACAAACAGATAAACTGCCAGACAAAGACAGATAGTGGAAGGAATGACATTTTGATGACCTTTTGATGTTATGACAATATACACACACAAAGTCCAAAGACAAAGCAGCTGTGATCTAATTAAACAAGAATGGTCTAAAATTCAAGTCTTAAATGAGGTACAAAATATATACACCTATGTTTGGTTTATAAACCTAATATAGGGCCCGTAACCAAACCCAACTAGTTATCATCCTTGTCACTGGGGGGGGGGGGGGGGACAGGAAAACAATGGATCTGCTCACTACTGGAATTTATTCATGTTCAATTGTTTTGCTGCTTCCAGTTTGAGTGATAGAGAAAGCCTTTCAAAATATTTTCACCTTCACTAATACCCAACATTTGACAACAGGTGGAGGAGAAACTCCTACAATAGTTCTACGTATTCATGCCAAATGTGCCAAAAAATAATACAGCATGTTGCTGGTTGGTGACTGCTAGGATATCCACTTTGGTAGATCCAAACATATCCAGTGCCAACACCACAATTAACAAACTTTGCCACCAGATGTTCAGAACAAAAGCAAGACTATTGCTACCCAGGATGAGGCGGACCACCAAAAGTGATTATGTTGACAATAATAATAATAAGGTTTATTTATATCCCGCCTCTCCCATAAGGATCGGGGTGGCAAACATCATTTAAAACATTATCCATAATCTACAAACATTAAAATAGCACCATTAAAACCACTATTCAAATAGACTTGGTGTAAGTGTAGCAGATTGTCAATCATTTAATTTACGATATGCTAAAATCATGGAGAATATTGTTTCAGTGCCTTTAGAATCAATATATCTTGCATCACCTCTGATCTAGAAAATGAACTGTGTAGTGCTGAATACTATGGGCATTTCTTATTTCTTTTCAAGCCACTCTTCTACTAAAAACTCAAGGTTGTATATGAGGCAATTGCAAAGCTTAGAAACATTACTTTTTCAACTACAACTCCCAGAATCCATAAGCCAGTATTGCCACTGGCCATGTTGGCTGGGAGATCCCTACCTAGCACTACAAAGCAAGTATGATATAATAGGCATTACTGAAACCTGGTGGGATGAGTCTCATGATTGGAATGTAGGAATAGAGGGGTAAAACCTTTATAAGAGAAACAGGCCAAACAAGAGAGGAGGAGGAATAGCATTATATGTCAGGGATATTTACACCAGTGAAGAGACCCATGACATCAATACTAGAAGCCAGGTGGAGAGCATCTGGATAAAAATTAAAGGGAAGGGAAACAACAGGGATGTTATTGTGGGACTCTATTACAGACCCCCAAGTCAGACGGAGGAATTGGATGATGCCTTTCTAGAACAGATGAACACACACGCAGAGAGATGTAGTAGTGATGGGTGACTTCAACTATCCTGATATTTGCTGGCAATCTAACTCAACCAAAACTTCAAGGTCTAGCAAATTCCTTACTTGCCTGGAAGACAATTTATTGGTCCAAAAGGCAGAAGAGGCAACAAGGGGGTCAGCTATTTTAGATCTGATCCTAACCAACAGAGATGACCTGGTTCATGGGGCGCAAGTGGTGGGATCCTTAGGTGAGAGTGATCATGTTCTCCTGGAATTTGTTATAGAATGGAAAGGAGAAGCCAGGCATAGTCAGACACGCATTCTCGACTTTAGGAGAGCTGATTTCAATAAACTCAGGGAAATACTGGGGGTGATCCCATGGTCACGAATACTAAAAGAGAAGAGACCTCAAGATGGATGGGACTTTCTCAAAAGGGAGATACTGAAGGCACAATTTCAAACAGTACCATTGAGGAAGAAAAATGGGAGGTGTCTCAAGAAACCAGGATGGATGACTAAAGAAATTTCAACAGAGCTAAGTTTTTAAACGGAACATGTATAGGAAATGGAAAAAGGGGGAAATCACCAAAGAAGAATTCAAACAGATAGCGAACACATGTAGGAGTATAGTCAGAAAAGATAAAGTGCAGAATGAGCTCAGGCTTGCTAGAGAGGTTAAGAACAATAAAAAGGGGTTTTTTGGGGTATGTCTGCAGCAAAAGGAGGAAGAAGGAAATGGTAGGGCCACTACGCGGAGAAGATGGCAAAATGCTAACAGGGGACAGAGAAAAGGCAGAATTACTCAACACCTTCTTTGCCTCAGTGTTTTCAGAAAAGGAAAAGGGGAACCAACCTGAGGATAAAGGAACAGAGGACACAATAGGGGAAATCCAGCACATCAATACCAGGGAAGATTCTAGAGCAGATCATTAAACAGAGAGTCTGTGAACATTTAGAAGGCAATGCCATAATCACAAAAAGTCAACATGGGTTTCAGAGAAACAAGTCATGCCAGACTAATCTGATCTCTTTTTTTGATAAAATTACCAGCTTGGTAGATGAAGGGAACGCTGTGGACATCGCATACCTTGATTTCAGTAAGGCCTTTGACAAGGTTCCCCATGACATTCTTGCAAACAAGCTTGTAAAATGTGGGCTAGACAAGTTAACAGTTCAATGGATTTGTAATTGGTTGACCGGCCGAACCCAAAGGGTGCTCAGCAGTGGCTCCTCTTCGTCTTGGAAAGATGTGACCAGTGGGGTGCCACAGGGTTCTGTCCTGGGCCCAGTGCTATTCAACATCTTTATCAATGACTTGGATGAGGGAACTAGGGGCATACTTACCAAATTTGCAGATGACACCAAATTAGGAGGAGTAGCTAATACCCTAGAGGACAGGATCAAAATTCAGAATGACCTGGATAGACTGGAGAGCTGGGCCAAAGCTAACAAAATGAAATTCAATACGGAGAAATGTAAAGTACTGCATTTAGGGCGGAAAAATGAAATGCATAAATATAGGATGGGAGAGACCTGGCTGAATGAGGTTACATGCGAAAGGGATCTAGGAATCCTAGTAGACCACAAGTTGAACATGAGCCAACAGTGCGATGCGGCAGCTAAAAAGGCCAATGCGATTTTGGGCTGTATCAACAGAAGTATAGTATCTAGATCAAGGGAAGTAATAGTGCCACTCTATTCTGCCTTGGTCAGACCTCACTTAGAATACTGTGTCCAGTTCTGGGCACCACAATTAAAAAAGGATATTGACAAATTGGAGCGTGTCCAGAGAAGGGCAACTAAAATGGTGAAAGGTCTGGAAATGATGCCTTATGAGGAGAGACTTAGGGAGCTGGGTATGTTTAGCCTGGAAAAAAGACGGTTAAGAGGCGATGTGATAGCCCTATTTAAGTATTTGAAGGGATGTCACGCTGAGGATGGAACAGGCTTGTTTTCTGCTGCTCCAGAGACTGGAACATGGAGCAATGGGTGCAAGCTCCAGGAACAGAGATTCCACCTCAACATTAGGAGGAACTTTTAGACAGTAAGAGCTGTTCGGCAGTGGAACGCACTCCCTTGGAGCGTGGTGGGGTCTCCTTCCTTGGAGGTCTTTAAACAGAGGCTGGATGGCCATCTGTCGGGGATGCTTTGATTGTGATTTCCTGCATGGCAGGGGTTGGACTGGATGGCCCTCGTGGTCTCTTCCAACTCTGCAATTCTATGATTCTATGATTCTATAAGCAAAGAGGTAGTACAGGAATACCTTCTTAATCTAAATGAATTTAAATCTCCAGGACCAGATGAACTACATCCAAGAGTATTAAAAGAGCTGGCAAATATAATCTTAGAGCCATTGGCAATAATCTTTGAGAACTCCTGGAGAACAGGAGAAGTCCCAGCAGACTGGAGGAGGGCAAACATTGTCCCCATCTTCAAAAGGGGGAAAAAAGAAGATCTCAACAATTATCGTCCAGTTAGTCTGACATCAATACCAGGGAAGATTCTAGATCATTAAACAGAGAGTCTGTGAACATTTAGAAGGCAATGCCATAATCACAAAGATGGATGGCCATCTGTCGGGGATGCTTTGATCATGGCAGGGGGTTGGACTGGATGGCCCTCGTGGTCTCTTCCAACTCTACAATTCTATGATTCTATGATTCTATGATTCTATGATCCTTTGAATTGGAGTCTTAAAAGGCAAATTTCCCAAGCTCTGGAGGTTAAGATAGCAGACCATGACTGTTCAAGGTTATCCAAGGAATTTCAAGGCCAAGTAAACCCAGGTCATGACTGTTCAAGGTTACCCAAGGAATTTTAAGGCCAAGTAAACCAAGGTCAACATCAAACACTATCCACATATATCACTGTACTTAATCTAAGTAAACTGTAGTCCAGGGAATGTCATACATGCCACCATCACAATATTTTGATCTATAACTCCCATAGTCCCTTACAATCAGCAATACCAGATGGGGTTGATAGGAACTATAGTTCAAGACATCTGGATGGCCTCTGGTTCTCTATACCTGCTATAGTCTAATAAAGAGAAAGAGCGTAATCTAGCCAAAAACAAGCATTTTAGTTCCTAGGTTAACATATTTTTAGGAAGATGGTTAGAAACTAGACACACACATGTATAAAGTCTTTGTTTAGGAGAAGCTGGTCAAATGTGGCTTTCTGCATGTTGCTGATAGGTTTACCAGATCTCAGGGCCTGGCCCTGAGTCTCCAGTTTTCTTGGTTCATCTCTAAGCAGGAGACAAGAATGAAAATTTTCCAGTTATGGTGGGCTCATTTCCAGGCACAGAGAAAGGACTGCGTACTTTCTCCAGCTCGCTTAATACTCATAGAATACTAACTTGCTATAATTAGCAAGGATTAATAGATTAATTACTGTAACTTGCAAAGACTCTCAGGGTGTATTTACTTAAGGGCCTGTCTAAATGGTGAAAATAATCTTATTAGAATTTGCTTAGAATCCTACCTGTCTTAATGGGATCCTGCATAATTCTGCCATATTCAGAAGGAGAGGGTCCAAATCTATGATAAACCTTGAGGGAACAACCCCCAGGGCTTTCCCTGAAGTTTTTTAAAAACTCAGTAGAGAATGTGTATTACCAACCATTAAAACAGGTGGTTGCATTTATTCACATACCTCAGAAAAGCAAAAGTAAAAAACTGATTAGCTGGATAAGAGCAGGCCGGGCTTGCTTAGAAGGCAAGAGTTGGATTTTCACTTTAGCGAGAAAGTGATCATGAGACAAAACAGCCTTTTTCTTTTCTTTTTAAAATTTATTTAAGTAGAATATTTCACTATCATACTTTTGTACCCTCAATATGCTTTTTTTTAAAAAAAAAATATTGTTCGGTGGTGGTGACTCATGAAAATAAAAACATGAGTTGCAGTCGCCATCTTGAATTGCAGGCATGTCTGTTAGGACAGCAAAAGCGGATAGCCTCATATGCTTGCGATTTTGCCATAAACCATTAGGACAAGGCAATCCTGCTTCGAATTTGCCCCTAGTTTCCTTCTTCCTTCCCTGTTGTTGTAACACTGGCCTCACCTCACTCTACTCTGCAACCACCTTCTGGCTAGAAGCAAGTAGGCTTAGTTAAAGGTTCCTTTTCCTGTCTCCCTATGTAAGTGAGAAGGAATAATTCCCTAATTTCACCTTGATCTTAGAACAGCCCCTTCAACTAAGATTTCTGTCTTAATTTCCAAATTGGAGAATATGGTGTGTGTCTGTGTGTTTGAATGACAAGCTTTGATTGGTACTTGATGCATAACGCTTAATGACACCACCAGGGACCCATCCCTTAGGTCTCAGGTTTGGGCCTGGAAACCTCTGGGCCAGGGATGACCCTGAATGGGAAAAAATAGTTGTTGAACTACAGTGCCCATCATTACTTGCTGCTGGTTATGTTAGCTAAGGTTGATGTAAGTTGCAGTACCACAATACAATCAGACCCCCATATCCATGGGGGTTTGGTTCACAGATTTACTGCGGATACCACAGATAACAGCAAACACCATTGAAATAATGGGACTTACAGTTACAAATACCACACAGTTACCTTGGAAGACTTAGAAAATGTCTAGAGATGATGCCTTTCTAGGCATTTTCTAGGAAGACTCTATGGCAGGTGTGATGTTTTGTGCCCTGTGGATAACTGAAACCGTGGATATTGGTTCCGCAGATACAGAGGTCCAACTGTATCTGTCAGGCCAACCCTAGCTTGGGCAGTGAGGAGAAGTAAGAATCAATGGCTCCTCTTTCAGAGCTGTCCCTACAATATCCTAGGGATCTGAGCACAAGCAAAAAGGCAGAAAGGCCCAGCCCTTTATGGGATTCAATCAGATTGCCCTGCCAGTTAAGTTACAGATGTGCAAATTAGAAGTTCTCAATGACTAAGCTGATTTTCAGACTACACTGTTATAGTGTTACTATTCCATTTTAACTGCTCTGGCTTCCTCCTGTGGAATTCTGGGGTTTGTAGTTTAGTGAGGCCTAAAATCTCTGGCTGAGAGTTGTAAATGCCCCTCCCTAAACTGCAAATCCCAGAATTCAACAGGGGGCAGCCATAGCAAATAAAGTGGAATAGTAACACTATAACAGTGTTGTCTGAAAATCTCCTAAGGAGATTTTCAGACTGCGTTTCAGTGTGCCTAGGGCGGGAGGAACTTGCGGGAGAGGGACGGCGATCTTGCGCAGCAGGGGGGCGTTTTCGGATGCCGTTGTCCCTCTCCCGAAACCAACCGTGTCACTTTCGTGAAGCTTTGGAAGCCTCAGCACCATATTTTAATCACGGGCAACCTCCGTGATTAAAATATGGCTCTGCGGCTTCCAAAGCTTCACGGAAGTGACACGGTTGGTTTTGGGAGAGGGACAACGGCATCCGAAAACGCCCCCCTGCTGCGCAAGATCGCCGTCCCTCTCCCGAAAGCTCCTCCCGCCCTAGGCATGCTGAAACATGGTCTGAAATTCTCCTAAGAATCAGAAGTTATAAACTAAGTAAATGTAAATAGTTTAAACCTAGTCATACTGCCAAGGTATTTATTGCTGCTATCATATCACATTCCAAGTTTCTTAAATCAGAAAATGTACCATCAGAACAAGGGAAAGAAATTGAGGGGGGAAATTAATTCAACAGAACTGATTTCCAGAGGCTTCCATTCTGCATTACCAAAACCAGAGCTTGGAAATATTACTGTTTTGGACTACAGCTCCCCAAAATATTCTCCTCAGTCAAAAGACAGAAAGCCTCACCTGAATTTAATCTCAGTTTTCTGTATCATAATCCCTCTTCATTTTATCCCAGCCCATTTGGTACTTAGCATCTAATACAGGGGTGGGCAACTGTAGAAGGCTAGAGGGTCGCATTAGCCCCACAGGAGACCTGGGGGGGTGTCTAAATGACAAAAATACTCCTCACAGAATGCGAAGAGAATCCAGTCTGTCCAAATGGGATACCACACATATTCGCCATATTGTGAAGGAGGAGAGGGTCCAAAGGACCATATACTCCACAGGGAAAGCCTTCACAGCTTTTCCCATATTTTTTGAAAAACAGTGAGGGAAATGCACATTCCTGCTCATCAGGACAAAAAACCAAATTGATTCACTTTCCCAATACAAGGAAATGATTGGATGGCCATGTGCAGGGGCGGAGCGTGCTAAGAAGGCAAGTGCCCAGAGCCACCATGTTGGATTTTCACCTTAGCGAACAAGCACCAAGGTGATAATTTTTTTTTTTTGCTTTTTTATTTAAAGTAAAAGGTTGAATCATAGAATCATATAATAGGAAGAGACCTCAAGGACCATCCAGTCCAACCCCCTGCCATGCAAGAATACACAATCAAATCATTCCCGACATATGGCCATCCAGCCTCTGTTTGAAAACCTCAAAAGAAAGAGACTCCACCACACTCTGAGGCAGTGTATACCACTTCCAAGCAGCTCTTACTGTCATCTCTTACTGTTGCTCTTTTGCACTTTGGATATGGTTTAAAAAAAAAAATACTGTCTGATGGTGGCAAATTGACCTAAGTAAAAACATGAGTAATTCACTCATGGCCACCATCTTGATTCATAGGCATGCCTGTTTGTATAGCAAATGTAGATAGCTTTGTTTGTTTGCAATCTGCCAAAAAAAAAAAAGTTAAGACAAATAACAGCTGCTGTGAATTGCCATTACTGTGGAGCAATCCACTTTTTTGCCTCATATAGACAAGACCCTGGAAGGGTCAGTCCCCACCCCCGCATTGCCTCCCACAAATGCCTTGCTACAGGGCATGGAGCATTCTCATCACAGGACATTTGAAGGGAAAAAGTTTTTTTAAAAAATACTGTACAAAAATGTGTTTTGACCCCTGAGAGGCCCAGGGGGGCTTCCAAACTTGGTGGAAATGCTCTCCACACCACTATAAGTCATTTGGGGGCATTTTGGAGGGGGGGAAATTGGTAGGTTTTTTTAAACCCCGGGGGACCCTGGGGGGGTCAACAAAACTGGCTCGGGGGGGCACACACTTTGCACACCCTGACCTAATATAATTAAAAGTTAGAAACAGCAGCAGTCTGGAGATTTATTTATTTTTTATAACTTTGCATTGTGCTTCTGAGCCCCATACAAAAAGTGTGTTGTTGATTTAAGGAAGTGACTCACTTCAGCCCACTCCAGTTTCAATGAGACCCTGCCCAGTTGACAATACTGCTCTGCCAACAGCAATCAATACATGGGTCCAAGAGGAAGGTTCAAAAGCTGTGAACAAGCGAACAGAGTGTACCGTACTTTTCTGTTCTCCCTCCTCACATGTATCACAGTGACATAATTAAAAGGGAGACAACAGGCAGATTAATTAAGTAGCAATCATACCAGTTAATTTGGGCCCATGTACCTCAGTGAGATTGCTCATTCATCTACAGTAGACGTTGACTTATAGCTCTGAAGCAAAAGCAGTGGAATCGGATCACAATATGCTATCTTCGGAGGGGGGGATAAGCATATGCTACGGAGACACTTGTTGCCACAGGATACACACAGTATCTGCTTAGAACAAAACCACCTGCAAGTACGAGGACTGCAAAAAGCAGAATGATTTCCTTTTTCTTAAATTACCCCCCTATATCAATTTACATTTAAAAGAGAGTACAGCATTATTATTCATTAAGTACCATACATAAATGGGACCTTATAGAGCAATGCCAGCAATACTAGAATTTGATTATTCTCCACTCCATTAGATGTTACTTTTTTATTTTCCAGTCTCACATTCAACCACACACACACACACACACACACACACACTTTTTCATGATTATAATGTGCTAAGAAATTATCAGGAGGGAGTTTGATGAAGCCTCCAGGAAACTGGCCAAATGTATACGATTGGGAATACTGATAAGTATTCTATCCACTGTAGGAAGTTGCCAGCCTTAGAATGTATGTGACATTCTATCTCTCAAGCTACAGTAAAAAGTTAGGATGTATCCACATTACACAATTGTAGCACTGTGATACCACTCTAACTTCCATGACTGTGACTTACAGAACCCTGGGACTTATAGTATTGTAAGGGGTATTGAGAATTCTCTATCAGAAAGCTCTAGTGTTGTAGTCAGAGGAAGGTACCTCACCAAATCACAAATTCCAGGATTCCAAAGGAAACAGCCATGGTAGCTAGAATGGTATGAAACTGCTATAATTTTGCAACATTTGTACATCTTTAGTAGCGAAAATAAGCCCCAAACTTCATAGTGCTCAGAATCAAGACGAACAGTGATGACAAAATACAGAGACAGTGTATTGGAGTTCAGTGGAAGAAAGTTAAGATTTAAGAAGATCAGTGTTAAGCTGACTAAGTAGATTTTCAGACAACACTGTTATAGTGTTACTATTCCACTTTATTTGCTATGGCTGCCTCCTGTTGAATCCTGGGATTTGCAGTTTAGGGAGGGGCATTTGCAACTCACAGCCAGAGAGGTCTTAGGCCTCACTAAACTACAAACCCCAGAATCCCACAGCAGGAAGCCAGAGCAATTAAAGTAACACTATAACAGTGTAGTCTGAAAATCTCTAAAAATAAGGGGCCAGACTGGGCAGTGCAATGAGAAAGAAAATACTGTAATAAATAAAAGAGTCTCGTAAAGGGGTAGATATAGGAAAGAGAAAAAAGATGAGAGGAGAGACTAAGAAACCTATATAGCTTAAGGACAGGAACACACACAGCCTAGTTGGCAGGAAAGAGAGAAGAGAGAAATAAGTACTTAGAAAGTAAGGAGGGTGGCTGGAAATC
Organism: Gambelia wislizenii; assembly: GCA_030847615.1. Classification (NCBI taxonomy): domain Eukaryota; kingdom Metazoa; phylum Chordata; class Lepidosauria; order Squamata; family Crotaphytidae; genus Gambelia; species Gambelia wislizenii. The sequence goes on along the minus strand of JAUMIR010000003.1, from coordinate 52,721,512 downwards.
TAGGATGTGTAAAGGAACAAGAGAGAGGAACTTTCAGATGTAACTACAAACCATGGGTTGTTGTTATGAGAAAGTAATACACAGACCCTCAAATGACAGGGGAAGAAAACTCAAGTGTCCCTTTGAGATTAATGGTTTCTTCTTCATTCTTTTTGTCCAAGTACAGGAAACTATAGTTTGTCCAGTTTGCAAACAAACAAACCAGGAACTCATACTAGGAAAGAAGATCAAAGTGTTGTTTATCATCCTGGATTGCTGCTTAACTATGTTTGCTACAAGCCATCGTTTCCTGCAATTGTCTGCAGTTTCTGAACCATGGAGCAGGAGGAAATCTGCTTTCAGAAGACCAGTTGCACACCCCTAAGTCTGAATCCAACACATTTATCCACACCAGAGCATTTCAACATTCCTTTTTTAACTGTGACTCTCAAAATCCCCCAGCCAACATGGCCACCATTCTCGATGAGGGGTTCTGGGAGCTAACACTTCACACAGAGCCAAGGGACGGGAAGGCGTGAATGCTAACAAGCTGGGTCAGGAAGGGAAACAAACAAACAAACAAACAAACAAACAAACAAAAACAGATGCTAGGAAAGCAAAAAATAGAAAGCTAGACATAGATTTCAATAGGAGTTCTTTTTACCTAAAATTCACATAGATAGAAGGACATGTTGAACTGAGATAATGAGCTGTTTCACATAATTGAGGAATGGAATCAGGTAACAGAGATTACAGAGAAACACAGAGAAAGAGGGAGAGAGAGGGAGACTGCTATGCCACCTACCAGTAAATATTTCCTGCTTTTTTACTTAGCAGGGTTATGTTGTCCTTACACATACCACACATACACATAGTGATCATGGTCTGTTCCTATTCTGTTATCTCTTCTGCAGAAATTACATGTACCCTGCAGCTAAGGATCTTGTCTTCTTGCCAATCTAAATTTATTTTAATACTCAAATGGCAGGCTTGTAATATGTACAACTCATTTGATTGCCTAATATTATGCTGTGACTCACAAAACAGCTGGATCAGAACACCCTTCCTTGACTGAATTTTGTATTAAGACATTCTGCTTGTTCAGGAGCAATCTTTCTCCAGTTCCCAGATATTGAGGGTAAACAGTGAAGGAGGCCATCACTTTTAGGCCTTCCTAACAGGGTCAGCCCAAAACATTTTGCTGCTTGAAGCGAAGATGGTGCCTATGATGCATTGTAAGACATGAGGGAACATAAGATGAGATGTGTCATAACATGGGTTTGCATCATTTTAAAGTGTAAAGTTACTCCAGCAGGTTGTATGGAGTGATTGACAACCACTGGATGACTGACAGAGAGTGTGTTATTTGCAGATCGATCAGGACAGACTTAGATAATGAGAGGGAGTACAGTTTAGAATGGTGTGGTATGAGTGACGGTGAAAGAGATTGGAGAGGGCAATTGGGCAAACCAGGAGAGAGAGCTTGTGTAATGAGTTTTAAAGATTTAATGTGAGGACTATCATATGATGACAGTTATTGACATATAGACCTGTAGTAGATTGGACTATTGTAGTCCTAGGTATAACCTTTAACCAAATATTTATATGCTGGAAAGTGGTGAGAAGTCAAACATTATACTACACTACACTACACTATGTCATATCTTGAAACTGAAAATAATAATAAAAATATTCCTTGTTTCTTTAGATAAATTTACTGTTTGGTTACAGTAGGAAATACACAGTATGCTCTAACACAACCATCCCTTATACACTTTTGATACTGAGAGCTAGATCCATGTAAATATCCTAGTATAAATCCAAGCAGGAAAGAATGTGAAGCGAAAAGGCCCAAGATGGTCAACCGAAACTGAGTAGCCATTCCTGACTGGAAGTGACTTACATGAAGAGCAGTAGCCACTGGAAAAGGGCAAGGAGACACCTCAGTATCCCTCTCCATTTTAAGTGCAGAAGCCATCCACACACTGGCAGTTGAACCTCACTTCCACACTGGCAACAAGGATAAGATCCTCCACCACAGCAAAGGGCAGCAGGCTAGTTTATGAGTTTTAGGCCAGGCTGTGGTTGGAATGCAGTGAGGTAGTCAATCTGGTCTGGGTTTTATTCTGAACAGTAAAAGAGCTAGTTCAAGGTGCTCAACCCATAAGAGGTACCATATCTGAGATAGCTCCTTTAAAATCCAAATCAAAACCTAGAGCAGATTAACTGCATCATTGACATGGAAGCCACCAGTCTCCACTGAATGAAAGCCAGGCTGTGTGGCTCTGTCTTCCAAGAGAAGGGAATGGCTAGGAAGATGGGAGGCTCAGGAGGAATAGGGTTAGGCTGCCATTACTGCTGATGCATGTCCCTATATTTGCTGCCCAAAGTAGCTGCCTCACTCTGCCTAACAGTAGGACCAGCCCTGCCTCTTTGACCAACTGTTGTTTGAGGCAGAAGGTTGGTCTCAGTGGAGTTTCACCCTGACTTGACAAGACAGTTCCTATGCTGTTGAGAACTGAAATACTGAGACAGGAAAAACTTTGGACAAAAGTCCAGCCCTGAGTGTCCTTCCTTAGATAAGAAGTAAGTTCCATGGAGTTTAATGGTACTCCAGATCTATGTCTAACTGGAATCCAGATCTAAATCTTGAAATCTTAGGGTGAGCATAACAACTGAGAAATGTAGACATTCTTGAAAATCATGGCTAAAGCAAAGGACATGCTTAACTTCCTGCCCACTTTCATTTTCAGTTCAAATAATTTCCTTGTGGCTATGAAGCTACTTCATAGCAGTGGTGGCAGGAACCCACAAAAAGAGCAGGTTGTCAAAATGAGAATGACATAACCTCTTTGTATGTCATACAGCCATTCACATACATGGAAAGATCTCTGCAATAGCAAGTGAGTGGAAATTTTAACTTCTGCACCTATATGCTTTTGATGAGTGGTGCCACATGCTGGGAGGAGAGAGTTAACTCCTTCCACCCACCTCACCCTCCCTATTGTATTCTGCATACTGTAGGCTTGAGATAAATCTTAAATTGGCTTCAATTGAAGCTCTCCCCACCTCTGCCCCACCAGGATTACGGGAGTACAAAGGGCCAGCTGGGAAGGCCATTACTGTCTGAATCCATCCCATAGACCCTGGTTCCTCACCACTGCACTAAAATCTCAAAACTACTAAAAGGCTGACAACACTTCTGAAAAATGCCTTTTCAGTTCTATTGTAAAGGTTAACACATCTGCATACATGTTGTTCACATGTTTTCAATATGAATAATAAGTTTCAGCCCATTTTAGAAAAGCTTCAGAGATGTTTTAAAACAGTAGCTAATTTTCAATCATTCTAAATTGAATCACCTTTACTGAATATGCCAGTTATACCTAGCTGGGTATAAGCATATAAATGGAAGCTTGCATGATTCAGAAGAGTTTGTTGGAACTGGACCTAAGTTTGAAAGTGAACCTAAGTATGTATGGATCCATGTATTATTTTTATATGCCTTTAAGTCACCTCCAATTTATTGCAATGATAGCACAGGGATTTCTTTGTAAGATTTATTCAGAGGAGGTGCCTTCCTCTTAGACTGAGAGAGTATATGATTTGGCCAAGACCACCCAGTGGGTTTCCATGGTTGAACAGGGATTCATACCCTTTTCTCCTGACTCCTGGTTCAACACTCAAACCACTATGTCACACTGGCTCAGAGGAAATAAATGTTTCTTAGGAAACACTTGGAAAAATTACAGGATTTGTTAAAAATTACATTTTTGGACTACATCACCCAGAGTCTCCCAGCTAGCTTTACCATGCTCTACAGAGAGGAATACATAGCTTCCAATGTATCACAATCTCCTAAACATATTGACCTTCTGGAGCATCTAGAGAATCCCACCAAACACGGGACTAACTCAAGAGATTTTGCTACCCCTAGCAGTATAAATACAAGGATGGTAAAGTCAATTGGCATTTCATGGCATGACAAATCTGCTCTCTGGGGTCGCTGTCTCACCCTGCTTAATGGTATGGCCAGCCCAACTGAAAGGGAAGGGCTTCCACCCTTCTTCTGTTTAATTCCTGGGCAACACTAGAGTAGGACCCCTGTATCCACTGGGGATTGGTTTTGAGGGTCCCCATGGATACCGAAAAAACTTGGATAATAGTGAACGCCATTGAAAATAATGGGATTTCTGGTTTAAAATACCATAGAGTTCCTTTGGAGGACCTAGAAAATGGCTAAAGATGACACATTTTCTAGGAAGACTCTATGATAGGTGTGCTATTTTGTGTCCCATGGATAATTGAATCAGTGGATAATGAATCAGTGGATACAGGGGGTCCTACTGTATAGGCATATTCATAATCATATGAAAATGGCATGTCTTACCCAAAACATGTTGCTGCCTAAGGCAGCAAACTAACCAAACTAGCAGTGGACCTCAGTGAAGGTGACAGATCATGGTAGGTGCCATGTTTCATGGCATCTAAAGGCAGCAGACTTGCTTAGAGCAGTGCTTCCTGGCCTGTCTCATGTGGGGGACTGGCAATTATTTTTTCCAAAGTGTAAGGGACTGACACCATATTTGTGCCCACTGACTACAATTGTTCTTTTCTCTCCTGGAAACTTGCCAGGGGGTAGCAGCCAATGCTCAGGGACCAGTACCAGTCCAGGGACTACCACTTTGAATGGCTGTGGCTTAGAGGACACAGAGGAAGCCATATGGTTCACACACCTCTGCCCTCCAACATACTACTGCCATTCCTCATCCCCATCATCGTCTGCCTCAGATGGCCACTTTACTCAACTTAAAAGTAGGACAAGCTCTCTATCACTTGGCTATGTGGTCCCCCTTTTAGGAGTGATGTACTGTACACACAAAGAAAGCTAAAATGAGGATAGGGTTGAGTGATCCCAGAGCTTGGAAATGTTACTTTTTTAAGCTATTGTCCTTAACCAACCTTCACTCTGCTTTGTCCATGAACATACAGTATATCATTTCATTTTACCCTCTACATGTTGTGGGAGCTATGTAGTCCAAAATTTCTGGAGAGTCAGCAATTCCTCTACCCACCCATCTTGTTAACTACCATCAAGTCGATTTCAACTTACAGTGACCCCATAAATGAGAGACCTCCAAGTCACCCTATCATCAACAAGCTCTGCTTAAGTCTTGCATACTCAGGGCCATGGCTTCCTTGATTGAGTCTATCCATCTGGAATGCAGCCTTCCTCTTTTCTACTGCCTTCTACTTTTCCAAGCATTATCATCTTTTCTAGTGAGTCATGTCTTCTGATGATATGGCCAAAGTATGACAGTTTCAGTTTAGTCATCTTGGCTTCTATGGAGAGTCCATGCTTGATTTGCTTTAGGACTCATTCATTGGTCTTTTTGGCAGCCCACTGTGTCCACAGAACTCTTCTCCAGCACCACATTTCAAATGAGTTTATTTTCTTCCAACTTCTTTCATCACTGTCCAGCTTTCACGACTATACATAGAAATGGGAAATATGATGGCATGGACAACCCTAACTTTAGTATTCAACGATATATCTTTACACTTGAGGATGTTGTCTAGTTTCTTCAAAGCTGCTCTTCCAAGTCGTAGCCTTCTTCTGATTTATGGACTGCAGTCTCCATTCTTATTAATGACTGAGCCAAAGTATGGAAAATCTTGAATTATTTCCATGTCTTCATTGTCTACTTTAAAGTTGTGTAAATCATCTGTGGTCGTTATTTTTGTTTTCTTAAGGTTCAACTGTAAACCTCCCTTTGCACTTTGCATATAACACATGTACCCTACTAAAGAGATAGGGCTTTTTAAAATTTATATTTATATTATTTTTGCATTTTATTTGTATTTTTAATGTTTATATTTTTATTGTTATTATTCTTGTAATTTGATACAAATTGCAGGAATGGAGATTTCCACTGAAACACTAGGAAGAACTTCCTGGTAGAAACCGCTATTTGACAGTGGAATAGATTGCCTTGAATGGTGGTGGACTGTCCTTCATTGGAGGTCTTCCAACAGCAGTTGGATGGCCATTTCTCAGGAGTGCTTTAGCTATGCATTCCTACATGGCTGGCAGTCGAACTAGATAGTCCGTGCTCTCCCTTCCAATTCTATAATTCTTCCATTACTCCCCTCAGCCCCCAAGCTCTTCTTGGCTCTGCTACCCTTAAAGATAGCCTGCTAAACTTCATACTTAAGAAAGAGAATTAACAAATAGTAATGGGTGCAGGGAGGTCTTGGCAAATATCACCAGACCACTACTTTAGAAAAGCAAATATGTGGAATCCATCCAGTTTCCCCAAGTGTATTAAGATAAAGCTATTCAGCAGCACCACTGATTGCATGTACTATTTGGACTATAGAAAAGCAAAGTCAAGGGAACAAGAGGTGCGAATGAAAAATTTACAACAAACATGCAACTGAAGAGGTCAAAATCCACCTGTGCCATTTCCTGCAGTTGAAGTGCAATGCACTACTCAGGCCAGTAAGAAATTATCAAGAATAATACAAAATAGAATTCAATTTCAGTTCAGGAATGTAGACAACCCCCCTGTTCATTCTGTCACCTCATTGGTTGCTCAATATATGGGCTCTTTTATCTACATAGCCTTGAACATTTCCACACCTATACATTTCAACATTAGCAAGTAAATGACTATCAGATCTACAAACTCCCTGGAGGTTTCTTTCCATGATTTAAACCCAGGCCATAAGAACAATCAGAAATTAAGAGAGTATAGGCAGGTGCATGGAGAGCAGAACATTGTAGATGCCACAAATACATGAGAAAAGCCACATGCACTGGCAGAGACCTCTGAAGAGATTTTGTCCTTACTTAGGACCATGAACTGAACTCCCCAACCTGTGGTCCACAAGATGTGCTGGACTACAGTACCCATCCTCTCAACTGCAGGGTGGTGGGAGTTGTAGTCCAGCAAATCTGGATGGCCACAGGTTGGGAGAGGCTGAGCTAAACCTGACAGTAAAATAAAATCTGCCTTTGTTGTTGTTGTGTGCCTTCAAGTTGCTTCTGACTTATGGCAACCCTAAGGCTAATCTATCCCCTGATTTGTTCAGAGGGGTTTTGCCTTTGCCTTCCTCTGAGGCTGAGAGAGTGTGAGTTGCCCAAGATCACCCTGTGGGTTTTCATGGTTCAGCAAAGAGTTGAACCCTGGTCTCCCAATGTCCTAGTCGAAAACTCAAGCCACCACACCATGCTGGCTCTCACCCCACACTAGTGACATTTTATTGCAGCAAACTTCCACCTCTCCCTCTGGCACCTTCTACTGCCCCAGAAGCAATGCTGGAAGGGGTGGAAATAAAAAAAAAAAAAAGAATCTCTCCAGATAGGAAAGGGAAAATCCTGTGTTGTGGTTGCTACCATTTCCCTTGTTCCTTCCACTCCTTCACATCGAATAGATATATGGACACTCATAGGGTGCGGCTTATGGATGTCACTTCCCATTGTCGGAAAGCAGCACTACCCCTATTGAACGTCTGCCTGTCACAAAGTTCTTCGGGACACAGGAGGGCTGTTCACCGCCTCCTTCGTGATCCACAACCCACCCCTTCTTTCCTGACCTCTCCCGGCCCACATCTTGCCTCGAAAAGGGCTCCAATGCTTCTTTCCGAAAAGAAAGAAATTTAAATCGGGGTGTCTTGCAGGCAGCCTGGCCTGGCCTTTAGGAAAGTTCTGCCCACTCTCCCCGGAGCTCATCGATCTCTTGGAAGGGAAGAAGCTCGTTTTTAAAAAAAACTGGACGAGGTCCGAGTTTCTCTGGTCCGATCCCCGATCCCCACTCCGCTTTCTTGGCAGCGCAGCGGCAACAGGTAGACCAAGACACGCGGCAGATAAGCGCTGGAGAGAATCCAGGGGGAGGGAAGGGGGGGGCCTGTTTCATAGAGTCTAACAGGGGGCATCCACACGAGAGACATAATCCAGGTTGAAACTGGATTACTTGCTTGGCTCCTTCCTATGGAATCCTGGGATCTGTAGTTTGCTGAGGCACCAATGGGATGAGGTCCGAGTTCCTCGGGTCAGAGAGATGCAGGCGAAGCGTCAGAAATAAACTCTTCCAGAACACAGGGGGAAAAAAACACCCACAGAAAACCTAAGGCTAAAGACCTTGTCAAACTACAAATCCCAGAATTCCATAGGAAGGAGCCATGCAAATTTGTGTCGTGTGGATCCCCTGCTAAGAATCATAGGGGGAATGCACCAGGACACAAAGAATCCAGTTTGAAACTGGATGAGTTGCAGAGCGCCTTCTTATGGAATCCTGGGATCTGTAGTTTGGCAAGGTCTTTAGCCTTCTCTGACCAAGGCGTGCTGGTGCCTCGCCAACCTACAAGTCCCAGGATTTCCATAGGAAGGAGCCCTGCAAATCGTCTACAGTTTCACCCTGGATTATTTCTCTAGTGTGGATGTGAGTTGGGAAAGACCACAAGGGCCATCTAGTCCAACCCCCTGCCATGCAGGAATACTCTGATCCCGGTCTGCCGGATCGAGTCGATTCCACCCGCCCCCGGCAATCCCTGAGACAGTCCGTGCCAGGCAAAGGCTTCCTGGGCGAGGGGGCGCGTCGCCCGCCTCTGGCTGCGCCCAGGTGGCCTCACCTGGATCCGGCAGGTAGGTCCTCCCCCGCTCGCCAGTGCCTCCAAGCAGCCTCCCAGGCGCCGGGTCGTCTCTCTCCCCCCCCCCCTCCCGGAACCCCAAGAGTACCTTACCCCCCAGCACCCCCACTTACCATGACTGCTGCCACAGACCCGCTGGCCACGGGGAGGCACGGTGTGCCCCCCGCCCCCAGACTCGCCCTGCCTGGGTCTCCCTCCCTCCCTCCCTCCCCCCTGCAGCCAACAGGTGAACTCCCGCCTGCCTTTTCCCGTCATGCCCTAAAACTGAAAGTTATTAACTCTTCCCCTCCCCAGGCGTCTCTCTCCGGCAACCGATCTCCTCCCCCCACCCTCCCACCGGTTTGGGACCGGGAGATTGGCAGCCGCTTCCCAGGATGTAAAGAGATTCCTCTCGTGGAGATGCTTGGCTGCTGCTGCTCGTGCTTTGGGTACATTCCTTTTTCTCTCCATCGCTGTGTGCCTTGAAGAGGAAGAAAGCCAAGGAGAGGGCGCAGCCCCGAGGAACTTACAATGTAAATTTGTCCCAAGGGAAAAGGACAACTCTCTCTCTCTCTCTCTCTCTCTCTCTATATATATATATATATATATATATATGCACACACACACACACACACATATATGCACACACACAAACATATATATATATATATATATATACACACACACATATATATATATGCACACACACACATATATGCACACACACATACATGCGCACACACACACATATATACACACACGTATTCATGCGCACACGCGTGCACACACACACATACACACACACACACACACACACATATATATATCCTTGAAGGTTGAGAAAGAGAAGCCAAGATCAAAATAGGAGCCCACCTATCATAGCCCCACATCCTGAAAGGGGCCTACATAGCAGGTCCCCTACCTACTGCTAAGGTTAAGGGCAGCGAGGTGCTCTACAGGATTTAGGATAAAAATTAAAATAAGTCAGTTGAAATGATGACATCAAAGTAATATTGATATTTATTGTTTTTTAAAAAAACTAAAGGGATTTGTAAAATAAAAAACTTACAATAATATCACACAGGGGCCCCAACTAATCCCAGAACCCCAGGGTAAAGTCCTATCTGCCCCCCCACCCTTGTAGGGGCCATGCCACCTATCCAGTATATTTCTAGGGCTGTTCCACAAATTTAGAGGCATTACTGGGTTTGCTGTGAATGTACCTGCAGTGCTAGGTATTGGTGTACTTCGGATAAAAGTACTGCAGAGGACTACCTTTCTTATGGTTAGATTTGTTCAGTGTCTCTTATTATAAGGGAGGTCCCTTATTTGCGGGTTAGGAAGCTTGCCTCTTATAGGACTGCTCAGTTTCCTATTTTATAAAATACAGTATTTGATGGCTAGAAAGTGTTTTCCTTTTATATAGGCAGAACAAGATGCCATTTATATATATACCCTGCATTTTATGGCATGGGCCCTTCATGAAGACAGAAATGTATATACATCATGTAATTTATGGATATAGACAATATGTTAATTATACAGAGAAACACATGGCTAAGTTAACTGAAAGCAATACTTTCATTAGTTATTTAGGTAGAATACAAACTTGCTAATAACTACACCCTTCATGTCATGAATTTCTACTGTCCCTCATCGTTATTTCGAGACAGTACTTGTCGAGGGAAAAGATGTCTCTGTGGTTGCCCCTCATCTCTGGAATGCCCTTTCTAAGAAAATCTATATTGGACTTTAGCATAACCTCCAACACTTTTCCCCCCTTTAAATCCCTGTCTCTGTGTGATTTTCTTCTCATTATATTTAAGAACTGTATTTTCCTGCTGTTGTTTGAATGTTAGTTGCTGTTTGGCAGTCATTTTATTTATTGCATTTTACATTTTTAATAATTCAATACATTATTTTGTTGTAACCCACCATTGGTTGTTATTTATTTTTATTTTGTTTAGGTCATGATTTTTCCCCAGTGTTCCAATAAAAATACTGTAGGGTCCAATGAAAACAATAAGTTATACATGTTAATACATGTTAAATTAATTGTACCATTAAAACACTAATTAAAACAATAAAAAAATGCCACACTAATAAATGGTAATTGAAATTAAAATGTCCAGCAGATCCAATTTTTAACCTCTGGCCATAATAGGTACTCAGTTGCTGAAGGCCTGCCTTAATAGAAGTGGTTTTGTCTTCTGTTTTTCATATAGCCTGGACCCAGGTTACATAGAACTTTATAAACAGCAACTTGAATTGTGTCCAGATATGCCATGGAAGCCAATAGAGCTGTTCTTGTTTTCATCTTCAAGTCATTTCTGACTAAGGTGAACCTATCACAGGGTTTCTTGACAAGATTTGTTTGGGATGTGAGAGGGGGAGTTGCCATTGCCTTTCTTTGGGGCTGAGAGTGTGGCTTTTCTAAGGTTACCCAGTGGATTTCCATGGCCAAATAGGGATTTGAACCTCAGTCTCCAAGAGTCCCAGTCCAACATTCAAACCACTATACCACATTGGCTCTTGTTGTAAAAAGGGAGTTAGGTGTTTTCTGTAACAACCCCTCGTCAAGGATCTGGCCACAGCATTTGGACCAGCTGCAGTTTCTGAGCACTGTTCAAAGGCAGTCCCACGTAAGAGCCTATTATAATAAGCCAAACGGGATGCAACTGAGTCATGTGTCACTATGGCTATATCCAACATCTCCAGGAACAGACACAACTGGTGCACAACCCTTAATTGTACTCCCAGTCAGAAATTCTCTCAAACCATGCAACTGCCTTTCCTAGGAAGTCTAACACTATCCCTCACTGTTATTGTTGTTGTTTGCACTGAAGTTGTGTCCAGGGTTTTCTTGGCAGAATTTGTTTGGGAGGTGGGTGCCATTGCCTTCCTCTGAAGCTGAGAATGTGTGACTTGCTCAAGGTCACCCAATAGGTTTCCATGGCCAAGAAAGGATTTGAACCCTGGCCTCCCAGGGTCCTAGTCCAGCAGTGAAGCCACTATACTACACTGGCTCTCGTCCTCACAAGCTGAATCGCTATTCCCCAGTATGCCCTTTAATGGTCCAGGAGCACTTCTGTCTTGCCTGCATGAAGCTTCAAATAGTTCATCCCCAACATCAGACACTGGTTCAGGAGTAACACAGCTTTTTCAGATTTAGATGGGGAATCATAGAATCATAGAATTGTAGAGTTAGAAGAGACCACAAGGACCATCCAGTCCAACCCCCTGCCACGCAGGAATCATGATCAAAGCATCCCTCACAGATGGCCATCCAGCCTCTGTTTAAAGACTTCCAAGGAAAGAGACCCCACCACGCTCCGAGGGAGTGTGCTCCACTGCCGAACAGCTCTCACTGTCAGAAAGTTCCTTCTAATGTAGAGGTGGAATCTCTGTTCCTGGAGCTTGCATCCATTGCTCCGTGTTCCAGTCTCTGGAGCAGCAGAAAACAAGCTTGCTCCATCCTCAATGTGACACCCCTTCAAATACTTTATGACAGAACAGTACAGAAACACAAGATAGTTCTCTGTATAGATGACCTGTTGCTATTTATCAGCAGCCACAGATTTTTTATACTTGAAATTATAAAACTAAGGATTGCTTTGGGGACCCTTTCTAGTTATACCAGCAAATGCTCTAATTCAAAGTTAGGCAAAGTATATGCTGCATGCAGCCCCTTCTTTTCTGTGGCCTCAAGCCATGCCCAGGCTTCCTATTTTTTAAAAAGGTTAAAAACAATCTAAAAATCACCCTGGATGCTCCCCAAAGCAGGAGTTTGATCTAACCAGCCAAATCCCCTCTCAAACTGGAAAAAAAAAGATTTAAAAGTAAATTGAACAGGAAGTAACTTCTGGTCATTCCAGTTTGCAAAAAAAAAAAAATGTTGGTGTGATCTGTCTGTAAGGTGGGTGGGGATTGCTGAAGGGGTGAAAATTGCACCCTGGCACAGTTGCCCACCAGTGGCCTCAGTCCTGTGTCATGCCTGCAGGTACTATTAAGTTTTCATACAATTGCTAATTGGCAATTTCACATAGACAAGTTCTTGAGGGAAAAGTGAAATCTGGAAAGTTATGCCCATCTTTAAGGACTGACAATTTCATGAGTGAAAAATGAGGATGAGAAATTCCCCAAATGCATTGATTAAATATAGCGTTGCACTTTTGAAAACAGTTTTGTGGGAATATACAAAGGAATACCACAAAGAACATAAACCATCTGGGGCAAAATCTGGGAGAAAGTTAACATACATAAGATGATTATTTTGCTCCAGATATGTTATGCTCTTTGTGGTATCCCTTTATATGTTCCACAAAACTATTTTCAAAAATATAATGCTATTTTAGTCACTGCATTTGAGACTTCTCACCCTCATTTTTTTCACTCAAGAAATTGTACCGTAAGTCCTTCAAAGTGGACATAACTTTCCAAATCTTATAAGGCATATATTTTTGCTCAAAGAAGTTATTGGTTTCTCTTTTGGCAAATACCCATGTATGGGTTATGGTTGAACAAACCTATCTAGCTTCCTTCTCTAAGAGAATGTCACTAGAATCTGTGTATACAAAAGAAAGAGAAAGGTGTACAGTACTTCTATCTGCTATTTCAGCAGCTAGGAAGGCTTGGCATTTAATCTCTTGTCTAGTATTGTTTGTCTCATGATAAATTATATTTATAGAGTAACTAGGACTTGGTAATAAAAGGGGAGTTGTGTTTTTAAATAAGAGAAGTAGGCAGGACCGGTTTAAGGAATTTTGGGGGGCCCTGCAATGCTTTATTCTAGGGGCCCCATATGTTTATTTCAGGTCAATGTAACCTAGCTCAGCCTAAGCTATTTACAGTACAGGATATTCAGATTATTACTAATAACGTTTTTGTAGGAGGAGGATTACTACACCGCCGCCCCCCACAATGATGGGGCCCCCTGCGGATGCTGACGCTGCCAGTGCCTTAAACTGGCCCTGGAAGTAGATTGCATTTAGGATATGTTAGACCAGTTAATAGGTTTAGAGGGAGATTCTCCGACCCTTTACAATATTACAGCTTAAATATTATTTACCTGTTAATTCTGAATGGTAGTTAAATGCAATTACTTCACCTTTTAAGTCCTTTTTTTTTTTTTTGGCCACCAGTTTTGAGAGTTTCAGTATCTTGTATATTGTTATAAGAGTTAATTGGATTTTTATTGAAATCTAAACATACAATAATTGTTTATATATGTTGGCTGCAAAGTAGCAAATTGGATATTTGAGTTGAGTAGAAAGACAAATCAGAAAGTCTAATAAAATAGCCTCTATAGGCATTGTTTCTTTAGATTTAATACTGAGATTGACTTAACAAAAAATGTATCTTGGGTCACGTTGAACACCACGTTGTATGAAACATAGTGAATGTAACATAGTGAAGTCCTTTCTGATGTATATGATTTAGCCATGCCTTTTTGGTTGGAAATGATGGGGCTTGTCTATATGAGTCTATAAACTGTGGATTGATATACACTAATGCTAATTCACAGCAGCTTTCATTTGTCTCCATTTTTTTCAAGTTTGCGGGTATGCAAAGCTATATACATCTGTTGTTCAAACAGGCATGCCTGCGAATCAAGATGGCGGGTGCAGGTGAATTACTCATGTTTTTATTGTTTTCAGTTGCCGCTGCTGAACAGTATTTTTTTTAAAAAAAGCATATCGAAGATGTGTGGAAGTGCAATATTCTGCTCAAGTAAACAGAAAAAAGGAGGGGAAAGGCTGTTTCATCACCTCAGCACACGATCGCTCACCAACATGATGGTTTGGGCACTTGCCTTGCCAGCAAGTTCTGTCCCCTGTGTACGTTCGACCAATCAACTTTCCTGCTCTTATCCGGAATGTGCATCAAAGCGAATCAGTTGTCCCAGTTAGCGGGAATGCACATTTCCTTCAAAGGCTTTTTCTGGGGAGTATTTGGTGTTTTTGGCCCCCCTCCTTCTGAATACAGCGGATTGATGCGGGATCCCATTTAGACAAATCGTATTTTCCTCAAATTCTATGAGGAGTATTTTCGCCATTTAGACATGCCCATGGTTCCTATTAATATTGTTTTAGAAAAGCCTTGACATTTGCAATATTCATGAACTACTCTATTACATGCCAAGAATGTGGTGTCTAACAGAGGAACAATACAAGCAAGTTTTCTGAGCCCTAATAGTTGCAAAGAGGCTTATATTGCAAGGTTAGAATGAGACAGGGAGCACAAAGAAATAAGTGGGATCACTTATGGTCTACGGCCTATGTGTTCCGCACCCCTGTGTTACATGGTTATGTGCATCTGAGCTCATCCACATAGATCTGTGAAGCTTAGCATTCCAAAAGATAACATAAATAAAGGCTATTTTAACAATAGCTTTTTAGAAGGGGTTAAGAAACTATTGAAACAAAGAAGAAAAAATGAACCAAGTCAACTTTAACGGTTTAGCACATCCAGCTTAACAAAAACATGCAGTGTAATTTGATTTCAGTAAGGCTTTTGACAAGGTCCCCCATGAAATTCTTGCAAAAAAAAGTTAGTAACATGTCAGCTAGACAATGCAATAAAATAATAATAATAATAATAATAACAATAATAATAATAATACTATTTATTTCTATCCCGCCCCTCTGCAACACAATCGGGGCGGCTTAAAGCATAAAAATTCTGTAATTACATTAGTACCCTAACCTACCCACCCCTTAAAACAATATTAAATTAAAAAGATTAAAAACATACAATAATTAAAAAGAGAAAAAAATGGAATAATTCAATGGCAGCTTAAGGGAAAAGACAGCCGAATCTCTGGGCTGGAATAGCTATTTGGGAAAGGCCTGTCAGAAAAGATCCATCTTGCCAGCTTTTTTGAAGCGGTCTAAGGTGGTAATAAGACGGAGCTCATCTGGCAGGCCATTCCATAATCTGGGAGCGGTAGCAGAGAAGGCCTCTGGGAGGTCACCGACAGCTTTGTTTTCATAGGTTGTAACAGATTCCTCCCAGAGGACCAAAGTGCATGGGGAGAGTCATATGGGAGGAGGCGGTCCCGGAGGTAAGTTGGACCCAAGCCATGTAGGGATTTAAAGGTCATAACCAACACCTTGTACTGTGTCCAGAAACTAATAGGCAGCCAGTGGAGAGCTTTTAACACAGGTGTTATATGCTCTCTTCTGGAAATGCCAGAAATCAACCTGGCTGCCATGTTCTGAACTAGTTGAAGTTTCCGAGTCAAGCACAAGGGTAGCCCCATGTAAAGCGCATTACAGAAGTTGAGACGAGAGGTTACCAGCATATTTACCACAGTTTCGAGGTCCCTGTTTTCCAAGAAAGGGCGCAGCTGGCGAATCAGCCGAAGTTGATAACAGGCACTCCTGACCGTTGCATTTACCTGATTAGACATCTGGAGCGATGGGTCCAGGAGCACACTCAGACTGCCGACACAGTCCTTGGAGGAGAGTGTGATTCCATCCAGGACTGGAAGTTGTATTTCCAGACCTGGTTTCGGCCCCGTAACTGTTAGTACCTCCATTTTGTCTGGATTCAGTCTCAGTTTGTTTTTGCTCACCAGTCCATTACTGCTTTAAGACAATCATTGAGAGGAGAGATGCCTTCTGAAGTCGAAGCTGATGACCGAGACATGGAGAAATATATCTGGGTGTCATCAGCATACTGATGACACCCAGATATATTTCTCCATGTTGACACCGCACTCCATGCCTCCAAATGATCTCTCCCAGCGGCTTCATATATATGTTAAATAGCATTGGGGACAGGATGGCGCCCTGAGGGACGCCACAATTAAGCTCTATTCTAGTAGATCAACTGTCCCCGAGCCTCACCCTTTGGGATCTGCCCGAGAGGAAAGAATGGAACCACTGCAAGGCAATTCCTCCAATTCCTAATCCTCTCAGCGATCCAAGAGGATGGAATGATCTATTGTATCAAAGGCTGCTGAGAGGTCCAAGAGCACCAACAGGGTCACACTACCCCTGTCGATCCCCAAGCGAAGGTCGTCAGCCAGAGCAACCATGGCAGTCTCAACTCCATATCCTGTCCTAAAGCCAACTGTTAGGTGGATTTGTAATTGGTTGACTGACTGAACCCAACAGGTAGTTACCAATGGCTCCTCTTCATCCTGGAGAGAAGTGACCAGTGGGGTGCCACAGAGTTCTGTCCTGGGCCCAATGCAGTAGATGTGTAAATAGCTATTGCTTAAAACAATTTGTAAGCCGCTCTGATAGCTTTGTGGCTGAAGAGTGGGGTATAACTAACTAACTAAATAACTAACTAAATAAACATCTTTATCAATGACTTGGATGAGGGAATAGAGGGTATGCTTATCAAATTTGCAGATGACACCAAATTAGGAGGGGTAGCTAATACCCCAGAGGACAGGATCAGAATCCAAAATGACCTCAACAGAGTAGAAAGCTGGGCCAAAACTAACAAAATGAATTTCAACATAGAGAAATGTAGGATACTACACTTGGGCAGTAGAAATGAAAAGCACAGATATAGGATGGGTGACACCTGGCTTGATGGCAATGCATGTGAAAGGGATCTAGAAGTCTTAGTGGACCATAAGCCTGAACATGAGTCAGCAGTGTAATTCAACAGCTAAAAAAGCCAATGCAATTCTAGGCTGCATTAATAGAAGTATAGTGTCTAGATCAATGGAAGTAATAGTGCCACTCTATTCTGCTTTGGTCAACCTCACCTGGAATACTGTGTGCAGTTCTGGGCATCACAATTCAGGAAGGATATTGAGACGCTGGAACATGCCCACAGAAAGGCAACAAGGATGGTGGTCTAGACGCCATGCCCTATGAGGAGTGGCTTAGGGAGCTGGCCATTTTTAGTCTGGAGAAGAGAAGGTTGAGAGGGGACATGATAGCCATGTTTAAATATTTGAAGGGATGTCATACTGAGGATGGAGCAGGCTTGTTTTCTGCTGCTCCAGAAACTAGGCCATGGAGCAATGGGTTCAAACTATAGGAAAAGAGATTCCACCTAAAAATTAGGACAAACTTCCTGACAGTAAAAGCTGTTTGGAAGTGGAATACGCTGCCTTGTAGTGTGGTGGAGTCTCCTTCTTTGGAGGTGTTTAAACAGAGGCTGGATGGCCATCTATCAGGAATTTGATTGTATATTCCTGCATGGCAGGGAGTTGGACTGGATGGCCTTTGTGGTCTTTTCCAACTCTATGATTTTATGTTTAAAATGCATTTTACAATGGCATCTTTAAAGATAGAATTGTGAGAAAATCAGGCACGTTGCCTGGAAAATTATACCATGCACTTCATGGCAAGTGAATGAATGCCCTAGTGCCTAGCGCACAAAGTATTCATAAAAGTGCAGTAGAATTAGAAATATGGAACAGGAAACACACAAAGCAGTGCAGCATTCTCTTGAGAAACAGGAAAGTCCAGTCTCAGAAAACCACCACCACAGGCAAGTTTAGAGTAGATTCTTCACCAGTTTCTTGCCTTTTCAAGATGATAGATTAATGTAAGAAATAACTCTTGGCAGCGTAAAATAAACATCCCCAGATCAACTAAAGCATAATTTATGGAAGCTTCTCTTCTCCTTTTTCTTGGGAGGGCTAGCTGTTCTGTATATTTTATATTCAATTCTCATTCTTTTGTTCTTACAGCAGAATCAAGTGAATATATACCAAGTTCAATGGGATGTATATGCAAGTTGCTCCCCCGCATATCCATGGAACCAATATCCATGACTGAAAAAAGGGCACATACCATACAGTCATGCTGGAAAATGCCTAGAAAGGTATCCTCTCTAGGAATCTCTAGGTCCTCCAAATACAACTCTACAGTGCGTTTGTACCCGAAGTCCTTTATTTTTAATAGGGTTTGCTATTATCCACTGTTTCACTTATAAATGGTAAGGTCCAGACAAGTATCCCCCCATGGATACAGAGAGGCGACCTGTACAATATACAGACATACCTCAGTTAGCAAAGCCTCTGAGAGTGAAACATTTTATGAAGGCTTTTTACATCTGCCCAGGCCCCAATTTCTTCCTCATGCTCTGTCTACCTGAAAGTTTGTTAGCTGTTGGGAGGATGGTGAAGGAGGGCTGAAGGAATACAACTTTTGGTGCCAGAATACAGTAGTGGGTGCATCTACACTGTAGAACTAATGCAGTTTGACACCACTTTGACTACCATCCTACAGAATCCTGAGATTTGAAGTTTGGTGAGGTACCAGCACTCTTTGGCAGAGAAGGCTAAAGACTTTGTAAAACTACAAATCCCGGGATTCCAAAGGATGGAGCTACAGCATTTAAAGTGGTATCAAACTCATTATATCTTCCCAGCATTTCTGCAGTACGCAGTACATAAACAAACCTTGAGATAGGGAAGAGCAGGTTCTATTCTAGCCATGTGTACCTGCCTACCACAGACAAGGTAAACAGCAACTGTCTTCAGAATCTTTTAATTGAGCATGTGTAAACAGCAAAACAGAGAAAAGGGCAAAGCAGATAAGCCTGCCTCACCAGTTCCCCACAGCAAACAAGCATTGATCTGTAAGTTTGATCACCAAAGTGGAATAAGCAGAGGCTGGTGAAAGAAAAAGTCATCCCTGGATGCATTTTACAAAGAGCTTTCTAGTGGTCTCTAAAAAGATCAAAATGTTTTTACTTATGCAAAGCTTACCAGATCTGGTTGTTTCATTTCACACATGCACACTGTTAGTTCTGAATACAAAGTTTGCTGAAACATATTGACCTGATTTTCTTTGTTGTGGTATAGGAACCTATCCCTTTTCTTTCCATGGTCCTTCTGACACAGGAACACATATATTTCATTAACTGAGGTACACCTGCACTGCAGTGTAAGGGAGAATGGATGAAAGGAAGACACGCCCTGGCTCATCCATCCCTAGTATGACAGCTGTCCGAGGGGGAATTAGCATTGTTCTGCCCCTCCCTGCAAGTATGCTTAGACTTACAGCCTTATTTTATAGCAGTCTTATAGAAAAACACAGATTTAATCACACACTGAAGATAATTATAATGTTTCAATCAATACTTGACCTTTGATTCTCTGCTCTACTACTGCACTGCAGAAGCA
Organism: Gambelia wislizenii; assembly: GCA_030847615.1. Lineage (NCBI taxonomy): Eukaryota > Metazoa > Chordata > Lepidosauria > Squamata > Crotaphytidae > Gambelia > Gambelia wislizenii. Next base: position 52,701,798 of record JAUMIR010000003.1, on the reverse strand, counting down.
AAACATACCAAGCACATGGTGCTATGCATTTCTCCCATTTAAGGCCATGCCTTCCATATATGTTCTACTATAGCACTGTTTAGTTAGCAACAACGTTCTGCTCCTCCATTTGCACAATCCAAAAGATTGTGCAATAGCAACAGCGTTCTGCTCCTCCATTTGCAGAATCTTTTCAACAAAGCACACATTATACAGCAAGACATTATTTTGCCCAAGAAGACAGATGATCAAAAATAAGGGAGGAAAATACTATCAGGAAATATTTTTTTTATTGTACAATATTCAAAGTTCTTTTTTTCAAAAGACAGGAGGGGAACAACAAACAGCAACAACAGCATCTCAGATAATGAATGATACAGTCTTTCACAGGAACATAACCATCAGAGAAAAACACATTAGTACTTGTTGCTCCCCACCCCATGAAGAAAGGCTTTGTAGGAGAAAAATGGGGTAAGTATGTCAAGTCGAAATAACTGCACAATTAAAGTTACAAAGACAGTGTTACAGTGCAGAGCATGATTCTTGTCCTCTTCTCCCCACCCCCTCACACCCTGGATCATTTTTCTATACAAAAGCAAGCAATATAGACTTAAGCAAAGATCTATGACTCATCTGGAGAACCTGAGTGCTTGGAAATATGTAGACTGCTGTTTCACTAACAGGATTTCTCTAAAATGTTGGCTTCAGCTAAATAATGTTAATTCTGTTTGTTACACTTCAGTCATGGAGCAGAATATTCATTAAAGATTAGGACAATAATTGCCAAGAGGTGAAAGCAATTATTATTCTGTGGTTTATACCACTAATAATTAGAACAGCATCTACTCTGTATGGATACAAATAGATGTTGGGTGCTTGCCTATAGGCAGCAAGTTATCCCAAGTTTCCAAGAATGAAAAAAGAAAGAGATGGGGGTCATGTGTGCAAGGTAACAGCCATTTAAAGGGGGAGGAGGGAAGATCCAAAAGTTTTCAAGTAAGGTAACATTTTTTTGTTAACACATATGCACATTTCCAGAAAAAGTAATATTTCTGGCACTGAGGTGAAAAGACTCATTCTGGTTTAATCAATACAAGTTAAGTTCAACATCTCCCACAGTCCAATAAGGCATTAAGCAGTATGAGTTTACTAGTTTGATGAGGTCATTTTCCTTGGACTTATGAATGTACAGTATTAACTCTGAAGAAACTGTTCTGTTTTGAGTTACTCTTCTTTAAACTACTATGCAAGTGAACTAGCTCAAATGTGTGATTCCACTTTCATATTTGTTCCTTGCCTGTCTATAAAATGGAGTCTTATTAATTCAGAAGCTCAGGAATAACCATGTATTTTCTGAGATTTTGTTACTGTGAGAAAACCAAAATTTTAGAAATGTAACAAATAACATTGATTTATCCCTATTTTATGACAATTTTTAGGGGAAAAGAGCACTGTTTCCTCTTTAAACATTTTTTATTACTATACTTATACTTCTCTCATACATAACCCTTCACTTAAAGAATAGAAAAGACTGAACACTTGATTCAAATGTTTACTTGGGATTTGCACTTTAAAGGAGTATACAATCAACAGTGGCCTTGTGAGAAACAGACATTTTCTTTTTTCCATTTAGCACAATATTTTCAGTAAAGACCCCTTAGAGACAAACAGCAAACTACACAATGGGATAAGAGATATTGCTATCTAGAAGGAGCTTCAGCAGCCTAGATAAATCAGCCTACATGAACCACAGATCTTAACTGGCTCGTAGACAACTAAAAAATTATTTTGCTTTTTTAACATTCTAAGACCACACCAAATTTTTACAAAGCAACATTTTCTCCAAGAATTTAAATTTAACAATACTAATGGTTCCACCCCTCAAAAGAAACAGAGTGGCCCCCTGAGGTGAAGCTTGGGTTTTAAAAGGTAATTCCCTTCTCATAATTTTGTAGTGTAACATGGCAAATAAAGTTCATTTTCAAAAGGAATAGGACTTTTAATCCCACAGCTTTCTGTCACTTTAACTGCAGGAACACATACCTAAGGCCCCTGGATGATATTATTGTTACATGATTTTAAAGATCACATTAGTGCTCACTTTTACGTAAGATCAAATTTAAACTTATCACTTCATTAACTTCCTCTTTGGATGTGGAGAAACACATCAAGTCTGTATTTCAGGGCCAAGGGAAGAACACAGCAGCTCATTTAGTCAACAGATGGCAGATTTCAGTTTCTTTTAGCCTCTACTGGAACATATCTGTACATACATGGCACATGATGTATTGTGTTTACTTCACTTCTATCACTATAAAAAATTGTGTTGTGAATTTGGTATTATGCCAGCTACAAAAAGCTAGTTGAGACACTTTGGAGATCATTTTCACACAGTATGAGCAACTCTGTAGGGATCAATTACAAACAGAATAAGTAGAAAATACTCCAAAACAGTCTAACCAAGATTCTCACCCTTATTGCAATGCTGCTGGGAAAGAAAAAAGATATTTCTCTCCCCTCCTGGTCACAAAGTTTTACTCAATGTCTGTGAGCCAACCTTCACAATGACTGTTCCTAAGATAAAGCTAGTCTACAGGGATCGTTTACAAGGACTGAGAATAAGTTACTACTATTTGTACATATTTTGTCATCACTACACTCAATTTAACCTTTAGCCACTGTACACTATTATTTCAGCAGAAAAAAAGCACATTGAATACTACAAGCAAATCAAGTTGTGAGCAGTCTTTTTGGGCCAGATGTTTTGTTGGCCAGATGTTGCTTTGTTCCACAGGCTATGAACTTGTAGTTGAGCATTCTCTGCAGTTCCTGGTAAACTGTAAAGAAAATTCTGCTCCACAAAAAAGTGGCTGTCCATCTTGGAAATGAGCATTCACAGAGTCAAGTAGACAGCATTTTTGTGTAAGAGTCACAAAAGGGAGTGCACCCATTTGGTACTTAAAAGTATGTCATCCTGGCAGACCAAAATCAGCGCGAGGCATATCCAGTTGCAAGGACGCAACCTACTACTGGTGTCATGTCCCATATCTGAAAAACAGAATACAGAATACACCATTATCTGAAGATGCCAGCCACAGATGAAGACGAAATGTCAGGAAGAAACTCTTCTAGAACATGGCCTCATAACCCAGAAAAAAAACCACAAAAATCTAAGAATAAAGAAGGTTTTTAAAAAAAGCCTCTGAGTGATCTACAGGAGCAATTTTCAACTTTTTCAAATCCATGACTTACAATTAGCCCAAACCTGCATTTGGAAACCCACTTCTTAATTTTTCACTCTATATTTCTATGGCAGTAGTGCTTCTGTTGTGATCTACCTTAAGTGAGGCTGTGGGCCAGTAGGGGTTCCTGACCCACATGGTGAAGATGAATGATTAACCTTTGTCACTTACTTCAATGGTATCTAACCTAGTAGCTCGAAACAAATAGAACAAAACAGAAGAGAGCAAAAAAATCCAACAGGTAGCAGAACATGGCTAAGTACAAGACCGAGTACGTTAGTCAACTATTTAACCTTAATCTGCTCTACTGTAGATGCTGCGTTGTGCACTATAAACTTATTACTCAGCATATGAAAGGGTCTGCATTACATTCAGATAAGCAAGTGATGAGGATGAGACAGAAACCACTGGTTAATCTTTGAAAAACTAAAGTTGTCAAAATAAGCAGCACAGAAGAAAGGTCTTTTGTCTTTCAAGAATATAGATAATCTTTCTGGATGTTAAACAGGATTGCTGTCATTTTAGAAAATATTACCAGAAAATACTCCAGATCAACAGTGACTTCATGACATTCTGGGAAGTAAGTAACAAAGCCTTCCAGTTTTAAAAAGCCACAACAATAGACCACTTGTTCAAAAACTAAATGTATCTGATTGGGAAAATTACCATACAAATTCTTATTAACATCTCTATATATAATTCTCTTGGGTATGTTGCCGTTTCCAGTGTGCTGACTGGCTGCTTAAGGAACTGACCAACCAATCACAGGTCTGTTGGACAGCCAATCAGCATACTGGGGGCAGGACCATGTAGATCTCAAACATGGTGGCTGGAGCTGGAGAGTGAGTAACATGGAGGTGGAGGTGGTGTGTGCATGTATGTTCTGGCTGCAGGGGGTGGAGTGGGAAGGGCACAACAAGTGGGGGAAGGGCAAAACAAGTGAGGGGAGGGGTAAAACAAATGTTGGGAGGGGCAGAACGAGTGGGGGGAGTGGCAGAATGAGTGGGGGAGGGGCAGAAGTGGTGGAAGGGGCAGAACAAGTGGTGGAAGGGCAAAACAAGGGGAGGGGTAAAATGAGTGAGTGGAGGGGCAGATCGAGTGGTGGGGGCAGAACGAGTGGGGGAGGGCAGAACAAGTGGGGACTCATCTAAGCAGATAAGGGGAGGGGCAGAACGAGTGTTGAGGCAGAACGAGTGGGGGAAGGGCAGAATGAATGGGGGGAGCAGCAGGGGGCAGAACAAGCAGTGGGGGTTGGCAAGGGGTGGAATGAGCAGTGAGGGGATGGCAGGGGGCAGAACGAGCGACGTGTGGGTGAGTTAAACCCACCAGCCTACCTCAAAGGGTTGTCATGAGGTCTCCTGGGCATTTTGGGGGGAGTTTTTTAATGGTGTATGGTACACCGGGTCCAGCTAGTTAATCCAAATTAATAAAGCTTGAGTCAATCAATGCCTGATAGTCATGACAGCGAAGTAGCATATGGCCATGATTAAAAGGGAGTATATCCCTAATTACAAGATGCTAGAGGCAAACGGGTATCTCCTATCATATCCTGCTCATGATTTTTTCAACTTATCCAGTAGGAAATTATCTGCATCAGAGGACTCATCTAAGCAGATTTATAATCCAATTCAAAAGACTTTACTTGGAAATACAGAAGTGTTACACAACACAGGTCATTCATTACATCTTCATTCTAGAACCTTAGCTATAATGTGAGGCCTGCAGCATGTAGCAGAAACCAATCCAATCAGTTTGCAACCTCCATTTTGAGTCTGAATCTTTTGGTACCAAGATTTTATGACTACAGTTGTCCCTTCATATTTGCTGGGGTTTGGTTCCAGAACCCCGCCTTGGATATAAAAATCCGTGAATACTCAAGTCCCATGATATGCAATGGCATAGTAAAATGGTGTCCCTTATATAAGATGGTAAAATCAAGGTTTGCTTTTTAGAATATTTTATAAAGAATATTTTCAATCCATGAATACTTACATCCGTGGATATGGAGGGACAACTGTAGTTCAACAGGCAGCTGATGCAATCTTGCAACAGCCCCACACAAATACGGACTATTTTGTCCTAGGTGTCACAGACAGAATCAAAACAAAGACCTGGAAAGCATGTAGAGGTCAACTTCCACATCCACGGATTTGGTATCCATAGTTTCACTTATCCACATCTGAAAAAATATGTCCCCTCTAGGCATTTCTAGGTTCTCCAATGTGATCTCCATAGGGTCAACCTCTGGTGTTCGTTTGTCTCATTGAAAATAATAGGGTTCCCTATTATGCATGGTTTCAGGTATCCACAGGGGAGTCTTGGAATGTATCCCCTACGAATACAGGGGCTGATCTGTAATCGCACTAGAGGCATGAAAACAGACAACACTCTATGTGTTTGTTAAAAGAACAATCAATGGTCCACTTGTATAGAGAGTGCATACTGCAACTCCAGAAATTTCTGAAGATCAAGTAGCCTCTGAAGAAGGCCAATGGGTGTTAAGGCTGAACCGCGTTGGGCTTTTTAAGAAATAAAAGTTTGTGACCATCATAGAGCATGTGGACCTTTCATTCTTCTAGTCACAGATGGAATACCACAACAATGGGACAGATATGGCATCTACTGAATTTCTGTGTAACTGCTCTGTTAAATTTATGTAAAATATTACCTCACCTTGAGTATGCAAGTTTTTCCTTAGTTCCACTGAAAGTTTTCTACTGTGTTTTGGAAGCTGTGCAAGTTAGTCAGTCTCTAGGATATTTGGGTCAAGTAAGAACAAATAATTCCTACCTTTACTACTCGATCACTTCCACATGTCACCATAAGTCCTCGTGAGATGTCCATGGACATATGGGAAATGTTATGTTTTCCTTCATGAAAAGTTGCCAAAGAAGTACGACTTGAAGGGGAAAAAACACCAGACTTTAAATAAGGCCCGCTTGTTGGGCAAAGCTCAATCCAGGGACAGGAAATTTCAATACAGAAAGGACTTGAGAGGAGTAATTTTTTGAAAATTGAATGTAGCATCTGAATGACATTTCAACAACAAGTCAATTCATTAAAAGTACTAACTGGATCTAAATATGCAAGAGTGACAAATTCAGAATTTTGACTGACTGACACACACACACACACACACACACACACACACCACTGTTGATTTGAAGAGCAATAACTATCCTGTTTTTTTAAAAAAAAGATGGCTGAATTCAATCCACAGTCTGAGTCTTCAGCAGAGTAAATGAGGTTATGAAGGTTAAGGCTGACCTGCTAGCTTGTGTAGGATACCTACACAACATCAATAAAGTAATTTGCACTTCAGGTGAATGGTTGTGGTACGCGCCCTACATTGGTTTGTGAATTTGCGGGAGGCAGAGGGTTTGGCAGGCAAACATTAATTCCAACATATAAAAAGGATTCAGCAAATGCAGTCACTGGGGTAATTGTGGCAACAGATTCTACCTGCTCTAGCAAGGAAATGAGGTGATAAAGAGATAAGGACTAAGCTCATGGAGCTTTTCACTGTGGGTGAGTAATAATCACTGTGGTTTGTGATTATTAGCTTGCATCCAAGAGACATGGAGATACAGGAAACTGAGCCAATCACCCTGTAGAACTGGGGTGGGGAACTTTTCTTCTGAAGAAAATTCCTTTGGTAATAATCTCCCAGGGGTGCAGCATGGCAGTAGTCGGAGGGGGGCACTCTTTTGGTCTCATTCTCTTCCACCTGCCATTACCTCCCTCTCTTCTCTCACCTACCTTCCTGTGCAGGACACTGCCAGGGGAAGGACAGTTTGCTCTGGCCAGAGGTCTGAACAGACTGCCTACCAAGGGCCTTTCAAATTAGATTGCAGACTACAGATTGAGGCAGAGAATGTTTGTTCAGTTTATTTTTATCAATGCTAATCTTTTTAAACAAGCGAGGACTTTACCAAAATATGCCTTTAGTTTGGAGATCAGAGTGAAGGTTTCAAGTGTTAAAATCAAGGACACTTCTTGAGGATTATTTCAGATTGCAACTTTCACATATGGCCCGATCTTACAAATAAAAATAAAAATCCCTGTTTATTGCTAACTACCAAAAGTAAAGAAAGGAAATAAGAGAGCAAAGGGAAAGAACCAAAAGAAGCTGGTTTTTTTGTGGATTTTTTTTCCGAGCTGTGAGGCTGTGTTCTAGAAGAGTTTCTAACATCAGGAAAAAAACTCTTCTAGAACATGGCCTCACAGCCCGGAAAAACAACAACAACAAAAAACTTATGGATGCCAGCCGTGAAAGCCTTCAACTTCACAGCAGCTGGGTTCTTTTCTTCCTGGGATTCCTACTGGTGACATACAGTTTATATGGGAAAATCTTCTATGTAAGATTGTTTCCATTTGTAATTAAGCTAAAGGTTGCAACTCTTCACTGGCTACCAGTTTGTTTCTGGGCACAATTCAAAGTGCTGGTTTTGACCTACAAAGCCCTACACAGCTTAGGTCCAGGCAACCTGAAAGATTGTATCTCCCTGTATGAACCTGCAAGGGTTTTAAGATCTTCAGGGGAAGGCTTTCTCTCGGTCCCACCACCATCACAGGCTCGCTTGGTGAGGACACGAGAGAGAGCCTTTTCAGTGGCTGCTCCCATCCTTTGGAACTCCCTCCCATAGGAAGCTAGGCTGGCCCCCTCCCTGTTGTCATTCTGCTGGCAGGCAAAAACATTTTTGTTTAAGCAGGCCTTTAGAATATAAGTATGGCTTTTATTGGGATGTGTTTTTAATGCTTTTTTTATTATGTTTCTATCTGTTTTTATTGTGTATGTTTTAATTGTTTTTAATTGCCTTTAATTGTGATTTTTAACTGTTTGTAAGCCACCTTGGGTCCCACTTTGGGAGAAAGATGGCATACAAGTGGTACAAATAAAAATAAAATAAACAAACACAGCTGGCTGAAGAAGTAATTTTAAACCAAGGCAAATTAATTCAGAACACAACTTTGAAGCATTCAATGGAGCTCTGAGATATGAATGCATAGATAGTAGCTTTAGAAGAATATGCTGAAGAGTCAACGTCCATAGTTGGATGCAGATGGAAATTAGGCAGTGTTTTATAAATGGACAACAAAGTCACCTATCCCTGAACCTTTATTAATCTTGAAAAATAAAACATTTTCAGCTTCACTAGGCATCAAGAACAAAGGGGTATTTGCTTGCCACAGCATGATTGGATTACACAGTAAGTGATGGAAGCTGTCAAAAGAGGGAACAGGTCATTTTGGGTGCCTTGAAGAAGGTTCTACTACAAAAATCTGATTTCATGACGAATTTTGATTTAAAAACAACAAGCAAATCTTAGTGTTAATTCTCCCCATGGAAAGAGAATTTTAGTGACCCAGTTTGGAAAAACTGGCATCTGAGAAGTAGACCCTAACAATAAAAGCTCACAGCATAAAGACATTTAGTCTTTACTTTGCCATAGGACTTGGAAAAACTAGTCAATTTTTGGACATTTTTGTGTAATAACAAAAAATAAAAGCAAGAACCTGAGTGAAACCCACATCTCCCCTTGCACAAAACAGATGTGGTGGTGAAGAGAATAGAACAGTCTTAAAAATTTGAAAAGGCAAAGCTCTGTAATGAGTCTGCCATGAGAAGTGGGGGGGGGGAACCAAATTGCCTCAGAATGGGGAACCACACAGCCCTCCAGGCTTAATCAGTACAGCCAATGGTGAAGGATGATGTGAATTATAGGTCCAATAACTTTTGAAGGGCCACAGGTCCCTGAGCCACATAAATCCTGAGTTATGTAACTTTGGACAGCAAGTGTGTTGATAAATGCATGTAATATTGGTGTGCTATTGTGGGGGCGAGAGGATGGACTTAACAGCCAGCTAGCAGAAACCAATATTTTATAACCCATTTTCCCCAGCCACACTTTGTAGATTCCTGAATGATTATCTTAAAGAGGAAATATCACAACAGCGACACAGTGGGAGGTGATTCAATTTAGGTAATACATCTGTAGCACTACTCTGGCTCATCTGCCAAAGGATTTCTACTCATTTCACTATGCTATGGGGCAACAAGCCAAATTCTTACAAAGCAAGAAGGTATCAACACATAGAATACAAAGGAATCATTCTGAAAGATACTCACTCCTCATCTTTGATTGAATCAAAACAGGAGTCACAGACCCGGACTTGGAATTCGAAGCCCATGATGGGATAGCTGGACCGTTTAGTGCTGCACTTGCCACACACTGCCTGGCCACATTTCCTACAGTGATGCTACGTGAATAGAAAAGCAGAAACAATAAGGAAAATAATGGAGTACTGTGCTCATTTCTTCACCGGCACCACTAAAGAATTGTGTGCTCTCTCTCTTGTTCTCACCCTGTTAATCTCCAAAAAGCAGAGAGAAGACTCAGATTAAGATTGTAATTGGGAAGCAGCTCCTTAATGCAGGAGGGATAATTCCTATACCTTAGCCCTGACCACTTCAAGTTATGGAGGTCTAATCCAGGGATGGGGACAGTGTGTTCCAGGATCCAAAATAAAAAATATTTTGGGGGACAAATTATTTGAAAATGTTTTTGCCCTCCAGGACATGTGTGTGTTTGTAGGGGGGCAACTTCACCATGTTTTGGGACCCTTATGGGCTATTTTAGGCACAGAGAATGCCTAAAAAAACAGAAAGTACATTGGAAGTTGACTTCTGGGCCACTTCTTGTTGCAAAAAAGGGCTTCCCCGGGGCCTAAAATGCCCAGGCGGGGGCATGATGAAATAGCTCCCACACAGATCCTGGAGGACATTTTGGGCCAAAAAGAATTTTAAATGTTTTTACAGGTGAGGGGCCAAACCTCCAAGGTTTGCTGGAGGGCCAACATGGCCCCTTTAACCCCAGACACCTCTCCATTAATGCCCCCTTGTTGTGGGAGAGAGGCTTGCGTACCCTAATGATGTTTTGAGCTATGCTGGTGGTGGCATAATAGCCACTGGTAGGGTCTCCCATGCCAGACAGGTCAAAACCGAAGGGTCTGACAAAGAGCGTCAAAGGGCAGGATGGGCTCTCTAGCCTTATGGCAACCGTCCTAGGAGAAGGAAAACTCTAATCCCAAACCCGGGCAGATGGTGCTCGTCCAACCCTGTAAGGTCAACCATCTAAGAGAAGGAAACTCTAATCAAACCTACGACCCTGAGGACCTCTCTGCTACATCCATGCTTGCAAGGCCACAGCAGATGAGCCTTTGGTTTAAAGGGCGAGGCCAGTTCTGTGCACGCTGCGCTCCACCAGAAAAATTCATTGCACAGGCTCGGACTCTCGAACTCCAGACAAGTCCCCACCCCTTGTCTAACATAAGACCTGGATCAACTGCAGATCATTTATGGTCTTGTATAGTTATGCTTCTAAAGTAAGGCCTTTCCATTTCCAAAAAGAGGGTTGGGGGGAGTTATTGGGTAGAAATGGGGCACTGTTGATGGTGTATCCAAGCAGGTGCAAATATACAGCTAACAATTAACCACTGTTGCTAACTTAATTGGTCTCCATACAGTGACACACAGAGCATTGCTGGTGCCAAAACTCTTTGCAAGTAACGCACAGACTCACCTGCCTCAGCCCCAATGTCTTTGTGTCCCACATCTGCTTTATATTCCAGAAGAAAGGCTGCTCACATTTTTGACAGGAATCACTGTCCAACCACTGAGGGGCCTGAAACAGAAGCGTTTTAATATGATATCAAGAAAAACTGCCCAAAATCCTTAAAAAGTCAACAAAATTTAACAGTCAACATTTTGTTATTGCTTTGCATCTGCAAAAAAATCAGAAATACATTAGGGATCTACAGCTGAAAGACTGAGGCTTTTAAAGCTCTGTCCTTGAAACACAAGTGTGCCATGTAAAACTTGCCACCCTCCAGATATAATTAGACTAATTCAGTGTCAAGCTGTGTACATGAGGGATTGTTGAAACTGTGGCTGTCTTCAAGCTCTTTGTGCACCTCCCACACTCTGCCCTTCACTGTGGCATTTCTCTTTACAACCACATTAATAAGGAAGACTCTCCTGCCATTGCTGAATTATTAGCTTGCTGCAGGACTTTAAAATTCCCCACTTCTTAGCCTCTGGATGATTATGAAGAGATACTGAATAATTGGGAAATCTGAAGGTTTCCACAGTCAAATAATTATGCTTTCCATTTTCACTCATAATCTGACGTTAAACATGTCCTGTTCTTGTTTCTGAGCACGACATATGCCATTTAAAGCAATTAATTTTACAATTTCCTTGGCTGATCCTCAGTATATGCATTAGCATCCATTCCTGTTCTCATTGCAAATAGTGGCACTTGAAAATCCATGAAAGGAATAGAATCTTCCCTACTGATTCCCCACAGGTAGGCACTTGCAGGTGTTAGTTTAACTAAAAGGCTTTTTAAAGATATACATCTTTCATATATTAGTAGGAGACAGCTGGACAATATAAGCTGCATGTAAGGGAAGCCTAAATACCCTAAAGGCACCAGATCCCATCTGATCTTGGGAAGCTAAGCAGGGTCAACCCTGGTTAGTACTTGCATGGGAGACTGCCAATGAATACCGAGTACTGTAGGCTATATTTCATAGAAAGGAAGTGGCAAAATCACCTCTGAGTATGCCTTGCAAACAACAAACAAACAAACAATGAAATTCATGGGGTTGCCATAAGTAAAGGGGCAATTTGAAAGAACATACAGACACACAAAGAGTCCTGGGAGCTTTCACTACTATCCCATCCTGAGTTTAAGGGAAAGGAACGTTTGCCTCCAAGGACGCTGCAACAACCCTGAAATGTGATGGCAATCCAACATTACATGAATCCCACTCATATGATGGGATTTTCTCCTCCTGTTCATTCCCCTGCAGGTCTACATGCTCTCCCAATATCTGCTCTAAAGAGTCCCCCATCCTTCCAGAAATGATTTTGAGGAAACATGGGGGCTGTGGGGGGTGGGGGTGGGAGAGGGAACCACTCCCTTGTTCCACAGAAAAAGCACTTCTTTCAATGGAAGGACTTAAATGGATGCCATCCAAAGATGTATTAATCAGAATACAATCCCAATGTAGTGATTTCCACAAGCATAAAGATTTCTAAGAGAAAGCATCCTCCACATAGAGAAGATGAGTGAAAACAAAATGTTCCCAAGTAAATGTAACATGGCTACAAGTAGTAGGTTGGTAAGGTTTTTTCAGTATTCCGCTGTTTGACATACAAGTTCTCAAAGTAGTTGGATATTTGTGTTTAGTGCTGAGGTATAAATATTCATATACTTCAGCCTGTGACATGTTTCAATCAGGGGAAGAGGCAGTATTTGTTCAAAAGTCAGCACAATTTAAGGCGCTACCATCACCTCACTTTGGTTTTGACAAGAATGACCTTCATGTCCTCTTGTTTCCTGGTTAATAGTGAATGCTTTGTAGTTAAGTGGACTGCCATAAAATAATGGAATACAGAAATGTGAGCAACACAATAATAGCATCCCTGCCATGAGACATCAGCTTCTTGTTGGCTGCTTGAAGAGAACAGCTGACTATTCCTACCTCTTCCCTGTTAACATCCATATTCCAGACTGTGATTCCTCCGTCAGCTGAACAAGAAACCAATTGCCGTGTAAGCTGAAGGTAACAAAGGGCCTGCACCTTATCACTATAAAGAAAAAGAAATAGACATCTTTCTCAATTTCAGTAAACAGATCAGCTATAAATACAGAATTACAGCCACTTTGGAACAATTTCTCATTTAACATTTGTTTCCACCTTAACGCTTGTAGTTCAAAGCTCACTGAGAATTATTTTGATGTCCCATGTCCTTAGGGTTTGTTTGTTTTAATGTTTCTGCATGGGCTCTGCATGATTGAACTCTTTCTTGGCAATTAATGACAAAGTCAACCCCACATTAAACAGCCAAGCTCCTCTATGAACACTGTAGATGGTGTTATTCTCTTCTCCTTCTGGCTATTTTCTGACCATATTTGTAACCAGGATTTATGAATTTTTATTCTCCTTCTTGTTAATTTCATCCACCAATTTCTATATTCCAGCAACCAAAATCAAATGTAGACACTACCCTTACAATTTTGGTACACAGTACTTTTGAGCAAGTTTGAGCTGATTTGGAATCTAAAAAACGCTACCTTGTCATTTGTTATAAAGTGGAACTGGCTGCAATTCTAGACCCTCCCAAGTCTTTGTTCAATAATGAAAACTGACAGATATCACTACAATGGGATGAGCTTTACTGGTGCTAAATTGATGTAGTAGACAGTCTACAACCAAGGAAAGCATGACAGCATTTTTGGTAATGCGTTCCAGCATCATCTTCCATAGCAAATGGTAGACTTGGGCCCCCTAGATAATAAATTCTACCTGGAGTATCCCAGGACCAACATCGCAAAAGCTTATCACTGGATAATAGCTTTCCTGGGCTGGGATGCATCACATCCCTAAGAAGGAGGCAACTGGAAGATACAGCCCTAGAGTTATATAGGGCAGAGCCAAACTAAGGATACTGAACTGTAGGCGTGACCCATTTCCCGTTTTAATAGATTTGAGAACAATACAGGCAAGTTGTGAACAGGAAGCTCTACTCCCTTAGTCAATTCCCAGCCATTCCTATATTCTTGGACTGCCTGGCCAAAGCATAAACTATATTTTAGGGTCTACCAAAAACATTATAAACCTTCTTATGCCACTGGATAGCTGTTAACAACTGGCCAAGCTAATAATGTCTCTAGAACCACTTCCACCACTGTACCCTTGCAGAAATCAGTATTTTCAAGATGTCATCCACTACATATACCAAAACAGAAAAAGAAATTAAGATGTAAGACTGGACATTATTTTCTATTCAGGATGGCCACTTGTGTGCAGTCTCCTAACACATGTGGGAGAAAATGTGAAATTAAATGGAATTATGAATATTTATATTAGACTAGGAGTGCATAATGCCATGAGGGCAGGGATTAATTCTGCCATCTAAGTTAGCCCCCTCACCCAACTTTCAGTTCCTGATTTTGTCCTAAATGAACTGGTTTTTGAGGTTTTAAGGGGTAAAACTGCCCCAATCACCATGTTTTCACCATAGCTTGGACAGTTTTGTGTGATTTTAGGACAATTTTTTCACCTGGATTTGGACAGGATGGCCTTGGAGCACAGCAGGAAGGGGTTTGGAGGCCGTATGAGATCTGTTAGTTGTAGTTTTCTTGCCTTTGCAGTGACTCTCTTCCCACATTTTGCAAATTGAAATATTTCATACATTTTGAGAATGTGCTTGGTAAGAGGAAAAAGGGAAAAAGAGTTTGCATTGCATCTTTTACCTAAATTCCTTACTTTTGCCACAAAGTTCATCCTTCGTATTATATGACTCTGATGGAAGGCACAACAAGAGTAATTATCAATAGGAGACTATCAACAGAAAAGAATGAAGCCATTGTGACATATCTTGTACTACCACAAACATTGCTCGATTGTGATGCTATTGCATCCCTGGAAATATTGCTAAACTCAACTGAGATAGCACACTGAAATCACACTTATGTAAATGCCATTGATTCAATGAGTCTACTCTAGTTAGGGCTAGCAACTGGATTTCAGTTAAAGTGCTACTGAAAGGACTGAAATTTTCCAACACTGAGAATACTACTGATACATCTACTTCATTTTTTTGGCATGCTAGTTTGTTGGCAAAAAGGAGTATGTCCACAGCAAGTTATGATCTATGGCTGGCTAGAAAACGAACATACACACAAAGGTCTGCCTTCACATGCCTTTCTGAAGACCCTTTAAAACACATATATTAATGGATTTAGGAGTAGCATTAAATTAAGAGCCTGCTGATATGATCTGACTAGCTTTGGGTGGATGGAGAGGGCAAGAGAAAAAGGCCAGAACAAAATTCCTCATCGCTGCAGTAATACAACAAAGGAGTGAACCAGCAATTATATTTGCCAGAAAAATAAAATGTTACGTACTGGTGGCCTTGCAGAAGCAGCGTCCGGCCTCTCCTTCCACCAATATCCCACATGATTATGCTGTTATCCGAGGCTCCTGAGAATAGCAACCGCTGAACAGGGTCCCACCAGAGGGAAGCAATACTTCCTAGTTAGGAGGGGGAAATATTTTTATTTTCATTTAGATAAAATTTTAAAAACTGATGGCTGCTTGATAGAGAATCTACAAAGCTAATAAATTCAACATTTCACTTCAGGGCAGAAACAATACTATTTGGCATCTTTTCTTTTAAAACAGACTTATTAATAGTAGCAAAGGGAGCAGAGTAATCATATGCAACTCTTGCTGGATTGTACTACTTCAGATTTGAAGGCAGATGGAGTGGGCTAGGAGGGCCTTCCTGCACCAGTTAGTATAGCACAGCAGTTAGTGTCAGACAAAAGAGACTTAAGTTCCAATCCCCACTAACCACAAACCTCACTGGATGACCCAAGATCAGTCACTAACCTCTTAACCTCTGCTACTTAATAGGATTCTTGGCCCAATGCATCACATTGAGCTCCTTGGAAGAAAGGTAAGATATAAATGTAATTCATGCAAGGTTTCGAGTTTGGAGGCAATGGAGTTTTTAATCATGAAGCCTACTCCTGAAAGATGTTTTTCGGTTTTGGGTTTGCCAGACCAGTAAAGTGTGTAGCCGGCGCCATGTTCTTTAAGGCTGCCTTCCTCATGGAAGTGAACTTCACTAAGAGCAGCGATGTCAATATTAAGCCGTGATAGTTCAAGGGCTATTAGGGCAGAACGACGCTCAGGCCGTCCACTATCTTTAGAGTCTTGCATGGTTCTGATGTTCCAGCATGCAAGTGTCAGTTTATTTACACCTTTGGAGGCCGGTGTGTGCCTTTGTTTCTTTGCCTTGGTTTGACCGCATCAGAAGATTTCCGTTGGCCGCGGCTAGCCAACCAGGTAGTTGGGGATGAGCTTTCTTTAGGCCACCTTTTCTAGGCCCCTCTCCATATGGAGCAAGCAGTGCTCTCCTTAAAAAAAGGCTGCTTGGTCGTTCAGAATGCTGCCGAACAAGACTGTCATCTCCCGGGTCAGGCTTGAGCGACCAATGTCCTGAACCGCCTGCATGCAGGGTTGGGGCTGCGGCTTCCAGTGCATCTTTACACCTGCCGGTTTCGTCCCTCGCCAGTCGCTACAGGGCTTTTTTGGAAATGGATTTGTCCTTCGAGCCTGTGCAATGGATTTTTCTGGTGGAGCGCAGCGTGCACAGAACTGGCCTCACCCTTTAAACCAGAGATTCATCTGCCGTGGCCTTGCAAGCATGGACGTGGCAGCGAGGTCCTCGGGCCGTAGGTTTGATTAGAGTTTCCTTCTCTTAGATGGTTGACCTTACAGGGTTGGACGAGCACCATCTGCCCGGGTTTGGGATTAGAATTTCCTTCTCCTAGGACGGTTGCCATAAGGCTAGAGAGCCCATCCTGCCCTTTGACGCTCTTTGTCAGACCCTTCGGTTTTGACCTGTCTGGCATGGGAGACCCTACCGGTGGCTACCGGTGGTAATTCATATAAGTGAAAGCAAGACAGCGAGAGAGAAAGAAAAAAAGGAAGGAAGGCAGAAAGAAAGAAATGGTTTCCTTGAACATAACATGAATAAGGGAGGCAATATTTTTAAAGTGTGATATAAGCTACCATATCAGAATGCATTTTTATATGCAATCATAAAAACTATTTAGGCATGATAAAAAGTTGCCAGAAATTACATAATTTCATTTTACACAACTAACCTCAGTCCATGGTTTGTTCCCATATTATCCTTTCAATGAATTGAAACTGTTTAGTTTGCTTTCTACAATAGTCTCTGAAGTTTACTCTCAGTGATCATTCTCCTTTTATCAAGACAGCTAATCTGTGCCTGCTGTGTATTCCAAATTTACTTTATTGTCTCTATTTGTACAGCAGCGCTCCAATATTGACTGTCTGTACCTCATTCTTATTCTTCAGTATTTATAGTCTACCAGAAAGATACATAGAAACTGGCAATTTTCTCAGGAGCCCAGTTGAATTAGTTAATCAGTGCTGAACCTCAGCGGGTAGAGCTGAGCAACTAATCATCTACTCTGGCAGGGACATACATCACTGTGAGCTCCCAAGTAAGAGATAAGCAAACACCACCATGCAGGGATCTTGCTGATTCAGGCAATGATTTAAAGCAAGATAGCTCAACTTGCACCCCTCAAGCCTTATTGTGTGGCACTTCAAAACCACTGCAGCCACCACCGAAGGAGCCTGAATCACTTCTTTACTGCCACTAATGCACCAGTAAAGAAGCAGTTGGAGCCCATGAGGCTTGGAGGAGGCTTACTGCCAGATTCCACCAGAGATCCTATCTACCAATGATTGTGGCAAAACAGTAATGGTGATTGCTGGGGAAGGAAAGGTGCTTCAGCCTACTCCCTTTTCCAGAGAGCCTGAAGTCGTGGGTGGGTGGGAGGGAGGGAAGGCAGGAAGGAAAGACAGACAGATGGATGGACAGTCAGATGAACACTGACATGCATATATGTGCAGGCCCACAGCCCCTAGCTGAAACTCAGTGTGGCCCTCAGGGTCCCAAAGGGAGTATACCATTGGTTGAAAGATACCAGGATGGTTTAACTGCTAGTTCTGAGGGGGTTTGGCCTTAAGCTATGCATAGATGGAGAGACCTGCAAACAATAAACAAGCCACCATGAGATGTTCAGAGAACCAAAATATAAGAACAAAGATTTTTGGAGAGTACTATCCTAATGCATGATATTAGGAACCAGAATCTAAATGACAAACCCATTGCTTGGTTTGCCCCATCAAGCTCTTGCTTCACTCACATCTCCCAAGTCAGGGGAATAGAGGAGCTCATCACACTTTCCAGAGTATGCAGAGACACAGCAAGCCATGTGCCACTGCAAATACCAGTGAAGATTAGAAAACAGGAAATTATTGTCAGATAAATGAAATAAAACACTAAGAGGGATAATAAAAATATGAGGAACAATGCTCTTAAGGACTTCTTTGTAAAATTTTCAAAATTGCTTTCATCCTCCCTACATTGCTCTCAAGTATGTTACTCTGAAGTAGTAAAATCCCTAGAAACTTATGCTACTCTGAAGTAGTAAAATCCCTAGAAAACATAGCAGATGTTCTTGCCCTTGCTTAATATATAATAATATAGTATCAATTGGGTTAATTCAATACACAAAAATGCATACATGTTATTGAATAGCAAACATAGCAAACTACTGGAACAGTATCTCTTGCCATGAAAAGCAAGCATTAGCTAAATATTTGGTATACTGCCATCTAGTGTCTACATTGTTTAATACACTATGTTGTGAAGATTGTTTGCAAACCTGGCAGAGAACTACCACCTCTGCCTGGCCATAGGCTCAATCTGAACTGCCATCTTTTAGCCAGTCATCTGAGAAAATGACACAATAATCAATATTCAATATTATCTGTCCTGATGAGGAGTGTCTCTCTTAAGGTGGCCTTCTCCAACACTGCAGATGCCTGCTTTTGCACCCCTGAAGCACCCTGGCACTTCCAATTATTTTTAAAGAACCTTTCTCTCTTTTAGTACAGGCGTTAGGAGTTGTTGGACTGCAATCAAAATACTTAGAGGATTAAAACACCTTAGTGAATGGGCAGGTATACTGCAAAGTGAGGCACTGGCTTCCACCTACCTGCCCTCTTCATCTTGTATTCTGGAAAAATGAAGATGGCAGGAGACTTGAGCCTCACTAGCATTTTGCTTTGAACTATGGCTGCCCTCCTAGGAAAACTGACCACACAAAATTGCCTTTGTTGCTCCCTGAAAAACTAGAGTGTGGGGAGAGAAGTCAGACAAGAGTGTGGGCTAATGCTTGCTGATCAGAATCAATGGATGATAATTTCAGCAGACTGAGAGTGTGTTCATATGCCTGGCCATGATCCTTGGAGAAACTGCTTGACAGAGAGAAGGAAAAAGAGAGAGACTGAGCTGGCTGGTGAAATGAAAAGGGGAGCAGGAGTGGGATGGCAGAGGTAAAAGACTGTGTTTCATTTGAGTGTGTTTAATAAACGGAGTAGTTTGTTTAGAGGCAA
This sequence comes from Gambelia wislizenii, assembly GCA_030847615.1. Classification (NCBI taxonomy): domain Eukaryota; kingdom Metazoa; phylum Chordata; class Lepidosauria; order Squamata; family Crotaphytidae; genus Gambelia; species Gambelia wislizenii. The sequence continues at coordinate 52,682,494 of JAUMIR010000003.1, read as the reverse complement.
TGAAATGTAGGTGCCAAGTACTAGCTTTGTGATTGGGGGCTCAGACCCATATCCGCCATGTTACAATTTACCTCAGTTTATAATTTAAACTTGCCTGTTAAACATACAATGGTACTGGACAGCTCCAAAGGCAAAAAAGTGAAAAAGATCTAAGATACAAACTCTGCTGAGACAGAGAGAGCTTTGTGGCTCTCCACCTCCAAAACATGGGGGAGGCCCAGCAGCATCTATAGTGTGGTTCACTTCACAACAATCAGAAAGAGAATGAGTCAAAAAGAAATCAAGCAAAATGTTACCTTCATGACCCTTGAGAGTTGTGATCACTGAGCATGAGTTCTGTTCAAGCTTCAGCAGAGTGATCTGTCCAGAGTAGTCACCAACAAAGGCGTGCTGGGTTTCAAAGTCATATCTTAGAGAAGCCAAGTCAAGGAGTAGCTATCAATGTTTCATATCTCAGCTGCTCAAGCAGCAGGGAAACAGTCAAAGTTTAGTTGTAGAAAAATTAATTTGCATTGAAAGTAGTTTCATTATCAATATTAGCTGAAGCTGTGCCTACTAGATGTAGGCTAAAAGAGGAAAACAAATACAATACCATTGCAGTGAGGAGCATTCGTGCCATCTCCTGGGCAACAGAACAAGCAGCCCGTGGCAGCAAGAACAAAACATCTCAGGAGGCTTCATAACAAGAGGTAAAAGTAGAGAGGGAACACATGTGACCACACTGCTGATAGAAGTAAAAGTCCAACAAGTAAGAGAATGAGAAAAAATCCCATATGGCTCTATCTTGATGGAAAGGTCTCCAGAGGATACCCAAGAAACTCTACCTTTCAGGCCTTTGGTACTGGATGGCTTTGACTGGTGGCCTGAATATGATAGCTCTATACATTTCCTAGAATCTTCTCAACAGGCTCTCCCTTCCTACTCACTCTAGGCACTAATTTAAATATTGTAACATTTTGGGTGAGTTAAGAAGCAATTCACAAAATAGTTCTTAATCACATAATTTGATACCTACCACTCCAGAAATGATATTTTGGACATACCCTAGGAATACCACTAAGAGCCAAAACAAAATGAAAAGATAGAAGAACAGACAACATTCTTAGTTACAAAGAGATTGTGAGATCTCTTTCAGCTTTGCTGTGATCACAACACAAAGACAATGATGTTTCCCTGCTTGATCAAAATTTAATTGGAAAAAAACACATCTGTTGCTTTTGATTCCCTGATCAAAATATATTTTTAAGCAAACCATGTCAAATCCATGAAAAGAACTATGTACAACAAGATGCTGAGGTCTGAAGAATTGTCTAAACATGTCCGGAAAGGAGCAGGAGAATCTGTAGTTTGGCTTTGCTATAGTACTAGGCCAATGCTAATTCTTCCCTCTGCAATGTTTCACTGCTGCATCCTTCCAACCTTGGAGATTAAGACACTCAAAAGTGTGCTGCTTATCCCCAAAGTATTGCTACCACAGCTTTAGACCAAGCATGCCCACATTTAACCACCCTGTCATTCAATCTTATTACCAGCATTATTCTGTTGCTTGTTAAATATTCTTACTGTTTGCTTTTAAGGAGCAGACAACAGTTTGATTGCCTATGCTGTAGTGCTTCATGTTTGTTTAACTTTTCCTAACTGGCTCATTAACTATTATACTTCAGAGGCTCTTGACAGAGGTACTGAAATAATCATCTGCCTTGCTATTAATGGCTCTAGTAAACAGTGCAGTGCCAGGGGGAAGTTCCATCTGAAGAAAAGGAAGCCTCAGCATTCAGGAGATAAATAAGATGTTTGCTATGAAAATCATACTAGAATCTTAACAGAGTCCAAGGCTAGACTGATTCATTAGACTGATATGATTAGGATTCAAAAACTCAGTCAAAACTTGAAAGCAAGACTCTCTTACCTTTTATAGATCAGACAAAGCTTAAACAGTAATGACAACCATCACCAGCAGTGCTGCTAGGATTATGGATAAAAACCTCTTTTGGAATAAAGAAGGTTATAGGTTTCAGAAAAGTATTTTGTAATATTCATGGAATGCGGGGGGAACTGAGTCCCAGCTACAATTGTCAATGGCTGACTGCAAAAGAGAAGAATAAAATAGAGAGGTACGTTCAAATTTCAATTACCAGTGTTTACAGCATCTGTTTCTTGATATATTCCCTTTCCAACTGTTTTGCCTAATCTGGAGCGGGGAAGCTAGAGCCTGTAGGCAAATTTCATATAGGCTGCAGAAGCCCTAGAGACTCTACCCTTTCCATCCATTGCCCTACGTTTGTAAGTACCCACATTCCAGTATATAGCAACCAAGAACCAGAGAGCGATGGCAGAGATTTATCCTCCACTATTCTCCTGCAGCTGTACAACACTGAGGCTGGGAAAATGAAGGGGAAAGAAAAGGAGTAAGGAGACACAAACTGTAACAACCGTGAAATAGAGTTTGAAAGCTGCTATTTTACAGTTGCTCATGCCATTCTCTCATAGTACCTGCACTGCTCTGTAGATACAACAAACAGCAAGATGGCTAAGGGAAGTAAAATGAGAGAGAGGAGCTGGATAGAAAAAGACTTGGAAGTAATGGCAGAGTGATGACATGGTGACAAAGAGCCAGAAGCAGCACTAGACAGAAAAGGACAAAAATAGTGAAGTAGGCAAGGCACCAAGAATAAGCCAGTCAAACTTCAAGATTCCCAATCTGCCCTGCAGTGAACTCCAGAAGTTTGCCCTTTGCCATAGCCTTGTGATGCCTGCCACTCCTCCAAGAAACACTTGCTTTATTCTTTGTACTCCCCAGCGGTGGGTGAAGCATCAAAAAGTCTTCCAGAATTTCTCTGATATGAAGCAGCAACACACCTCTTTGCATTTTTAAAATACATTTGTGTGGGCAGCAAGGAGTAATACTGGGAGTGCTTTCCTTTGGAAGGGGGTTCTGCTGGCTACGCTCTGCGATTGGTTGCTCAAGTTCAGTAATGTACCACATGTCATATAGAGGGAAGGGAGGTACAGAAAAAATGGCCAGTAGGGTGAGAGACAGGTGGAGGAGAAAAAAAATACCATTAACAATAATAATAATAATAATAATAATAATAATAAACTTATTGAAGTTACTATTGCCAGCACATGAACACTGGATAGATATCCTGAGGGAATACAGCCCTAGAGGGAAAATGGTTCCCCATTTCTGGCCTACAGCAAAGAGTAGGCAGAAAATAGATTTGGATCTACTGGTAGATGTCTAGGTTTGGCTCCTGGGTACTTAATAACAACAACTCCTAGTTAGTTAACTAGAAAAAGACTACCCCATCTCTACTCCCACAGCTATTTTTATGCAGAAATGTAGAAAGCCTTGGGAAACCAGAAGTGGATTTGAGTGTATGAGTGTGAATTTAGTTCTGGTACTCAGCACAACAAATTCATCGACTTAGAATTATTTAAGTCTACATAAAAGCGAAGTCTTGGGACATCTTAAAAACAAACTCACTTGTTATAGCGTAAGATTTTCCAGACCCATCTAACTACCACATCACGAACAGGACTTGGTCCATGAAACCTTAGGCCATATTGCATTTGTTAGCCTTTAAGGTGTCACAAGACTCTTGGGGCTTGTCTGTAGGTGAAAATAATCCAAATGGCAATCACATGGAAGGCAATCTGTACAAACAGACATTCACATGAATATATGTCATTCAAAAGGGGGGCAGCCAAATCTACCCTATATTCCGGCATATAAGACAACTTTTGAGCACTCAAAAGTGCCCTTCAAAATTGACAGTCGTCCTATACGCCAGATACACTTTGCTTCGCCCGCCTGCCTATCTCCTGCCTCTTCGCAAACGGAGCGAAGAGGCAGGAGATGGGGCAGGGGGGTGAAGCAAAGTGTTTTGAAGATCATTCGCCCCCCCTCCTCTGCCTTCTCCCCCTTTGGGGAGCAACGGAAGACAGAGGAGGGGGGCGAACATTGTGGTTTGCCGCAGCCGCCGCTCGATTGCTTCTGCAGCGGCCGAGGCAAACCCGCGATTCGCCCCCTCTCCCCACCTTCCTGAAAGGTGGGGAGAAAGGGCGAACGTGCCCCGTTTGGCCGCACAGCCTCCGGATCCCCCTCCTGCGCTCCCTCCTGGAAGGGAGCACAGGAGGGGCATGCGGAGGCTGCGCGGCCAAACCCGCAATTCGCCCCTTCTCCCCACCTTCCAGGAAGGTGGGGAGAAGGGGCGAACGTGCCCCGTTTGGCCACACAGCCTGTGGATCCCCCTCCTGCGCTCCCTCCTGGAAGGGAGCGCAGGAGGGGCATGCGGGGGCTATGCGTTGGAAGAGGGGGATCGTCTTATAGGGCGAATATATCACAAACTCTGCATTTTACCTTAAATATTGGGGGTGTGGTCTTATACGCCGGGTCGTCTTATACACCGGAATATACGGTACCTCAAATTCCATGCGGGAGGCCTCCTGGGCTTCTCCTGGATTTTTAAAAATGCTCCATACAGCATGTTTAAGTATTTGAAGGGGTGTCACGTTGAGGATGGAGCAAGCTTGTTTTCTGCTGCTCCAGAAACTAGAACACAGAGCAATGGATGCAAGCTCCAGGAACAAAGATTCCACCTCAACATTAGGAGGAACTTGTTGACAGTAAGAGCTGTTCAGCAGTGGAACGCACTCCCTCGGAGCATGGTGGGGTTTCCTTCCTTGGAGGTCTTTAAACAGAGGCTGGACGGCCATCTGTCGGGGATGCTTTGATCGTGATTTCCTGCGTGGCAGGGGGTTGGACTGGATGGCCCTCGTGGTCTCTTCCAACTCTGCAATTCTATGATTCTATGTGAATGTGCAATCATTAGGACAGTTGCATTTGCATTGCTGTGACCAGGCAGTGTAATCTGATTGGCTGGACGAGTGGGGGGGCAGGGCTAGCAAACAGGGAAAGCGCCTGCTGCTGCCATGTTGGATTTCCAGCTAAGTGAGGGTCTGGTAAGTCGATAAAATGGTGATCTTTTACTCCCCCCACTTTTTTTGTAAATATGAAATATTGCATGTGCGCACCATGGTAAACTACTGTTTTTTAAAAAATGTGGTGGCTGCAGATTTAAAAGTGCAAGTAAATCACTTGCTGCCACCATCTTATTGGCTAGGGGTAATGTGAAGTTTAGGGGGGCTCTTTTGACCATTAAGACAGGTTGCAGCGCTGTGAATGGCTGCTTTTTCAGAGGCATCCGTATCCCACCCCCCTTGTATAGACAGGACTTTGGTTTTGCTGCAAGAGATTAGCACAGTGCTCCTCTGAGAATTCTAAATTTATGAGTATGTCTGTATCACCTGGTTCATTTTTGTTATTTCAAAGGAGCTCGTGTAAAGACTGAGGTCTATCCACTTCTGGCCAAAATTATCTACTGTTCTACAACTGCTATGCAGCAGAATCAGCTATTGGAATGCTCTGCTTTGCTTGGATGGATGGAGAAAGGTACTGGACCAGCAGCTATTTCCCGCATACCTACCCAACTAGTACAATAAAACGGGTGTGAAGCAATAAAGAACTCCTAATCAATCAATGAAAGATCTCTCTAACAATCTTCATTTTAATTTCTGTTCCAAACTAAACTTTTCTTGTGCCTTCTGATTATTCAGAGTAGCTTTCTAAACAGACAGCCATTCTAGCAGAGTACAGAAAGAGCACTAAGCCCTATCAACTACATATGAAGTACTGGGCACACAGCTGACAATTCTTGAATTGCCAGAGATTGCTACCCAACAAGGTTAAAATTCCACTGTAACAATACATTTAACAACAGAAACTGACACTCCACCTCTATCAATTTCTTGGCAGAGGCTATATGATGCTCTCTTGTCCATGCTTTAAACATCCAGCATCCCTAACTGATACAGCTACTTTGAAGGATACTGTAAGCAAGAAGCCCAAGAGGTGAAATAGTGTCTTCCCAGCATGTTTCCACTTCTGGTACACATCCAACTGACACATTTATCATGGCCAGTGCTGATAACCCATTCAGCTTCCAAGCAAAAGATCACAGCAGATACTCTGTTCTGGTGAGCTGAGGGACAGATAAGAATTGTATCACTTAAACTTGAATATGTATACACTTGGATTTGAAAAATTGATGGTTAGACTTACTAGAGAAGCAGCTTGTCATAATTGCTATTTGTTACTGTACAGGTACCACAGCACCTTCATAAATTTAAGCTTTGTTTCTGCTTATATGATAGCAGCTGGAGAAGCTGCATGAAAAATGTAATGTATACTTTCCCAGAGGTACCCTGCTGTATCTGCTATATCTTTGTCAAACTGTACATGGCATCTCCAGTTTTAATATGTGGAATTTTACCTTAATGTAACCACCATTTTGTATTTTGCATCTCATAGCTTTTAACTGTATTTGATGTTGTTGTTTTAACGAGTATCTATTTCCTATCACTTATATTATAACTTGTGGTTACAACATTAAACTAACTTACTTCCCAGAGGTTCCCCATAGCTGCCCATGTCACACTGAGGAGGAAAGGAATGCTGGCAGATACAAAACTAGTAAATGAATACTAACATAGTCAGTAGTATCACCAAAAAGTAGGGGGAGGGAATAACTGAACACTGGGCTACCATTTATTCTGTGGCACATGCAGCTGAATGGGAGAAAAGCCAAGTTCCAAATATAAACATAACTTTTGCTCTGAAGGATATGTCGATGACACCAAAGACTACTGGCATTCCTATCAAATAATTAAAATCTTTCAGACAAAAAGTCAGAACTGCTGTCTTCGCTATGATCGTGTCAAAAAAGATGCCTTTTTATGGCACAAGCAAAAAATCAAACCACTCATTTAAGGACTTCTTGAAATTAATCACTTCCTTCACATAGAAACGTGAAAGTCATTTTCGCATGCAGTAGAGAAAGCACTGGGGCAAAACCACTATAAAATTCATCTGAAGAAAAAGAAACATTCCTTTCAAATGGGCCAGGGGAGTCATCTGTTTTGATATGAAGGTCATTTTAACAGTTCTCCCTCAAAGCTGCATTTTCTTCTGTTGCAGAATGACAGGTCAAGACAGAAACTCTTATATGGGTTAAGAAAAAGAGCTGTTTATGAATGGAGCAATCAATGTGTTGCTCCACATTTTGTTCTCCCTCCCCTATGAGTCCTCTTCAAGATAGCTTGTTCTATACCAACATGCCTTCTCCACTCTGTCCTGAGAAGATGTTCTTCTGGTTCATCTCCTGTGACTGCTATCAAAGTTGCACTTGGAAGAAATAAGGACTGGAATTCAAACAATGCCAGAAGCCAATGTCACTGCGCATGCCAGATCAGCAGCACTCTCCATCTGGTTTCTGTGGCAGATGTTTGAGCCCAGCTTGGTCCACAGAGCAGCCAAGAACAGTTACCTCATGAATGGTGAATCAAGCCCTTCCTATTAGTGATACTAATATCTGTTCTAAATCTAAGGAAGAAACAGTTAGTAATGGGCAGTAGTTCAATTATTTTTTGTGTGGCTCAACAGTAATTACAACTATATTATGACAAGTAGTTCAGACCACACAGTTAAAGCCACTTTTGCTGGAACTTGGCTACTATAGTTTTAATTGCCAATAGCAGTTCCATTCACTGTGATGAAACAATTCGTTACTTTTAAAGCTTTAAAATTTTAAGGTAGCATTATATGTTGAAGATGTAGCTCAGGAGTAGCTCCTATTCCCACTAGACATAGGTAGAATGACGTTGGATGGGTAAGATGAAGCCTTCCATAGGTTGGTAAAATGAGTACCCAGCTTGTTGGGGGCAATTAGCTAGCATAGATTTTCCTTGGTTTTTTTCCGGGCTGTGAGGCCGTGTTCTGGAAGAGTTAACTTCTGATGTTTCGGCTACATCTGTGGCTGGCATCTTCAGAGAATGGTTGGTTAGGAGTGTGTGTGGAGTTTATATACTGTATATACAGACACAGACAGATACCTACACAAGAATTCCAAGCATCACCCAGGACAAAAAAGAAGCACAATTAAAAACATTGGTAGGCCACGCAAAAAGGATCTGTGAACCCCACTACCTGGAGGATGAACTGAAGCACCTAAACTGGGCCCTAAAGGCTAACGGTTATGCCAGCTGAGACATCACAAGAGCAGCCAGACCCAGAAAAAAACACAGGAATGAAGAAGACAAACAGTCACCCAAAGGGAAGGTATTTTTACCATACATTAAAGGAGTCACAGACAGAATAGGGAAACTGATGAGGAAACACAACCTCCAAACAATCTATAGACCAACCAAGAAAATCCAAGAAATGCTATGCTCAAGCGAAGGACAAAAGAGACCCTCTCACAGCTGCAGGAGTTTACCGCATACCATGCAGCTGTGGACAAGTTTACATAGGGATCACTAAACGTAGTTTGCAAACACAAACCAAGGAACATGAGAGACACTGGAGACTGGACCAGCCAGAAAAATCAGCAGTAGCAGAACATGTTATAAACCAACCTTGACACAAAATGTTATTTAAAAACACTGAAATTCTGGACCAGGCCAACAACTATCATGTCAGAATGCACAGAGAAGCTATTGAAATCCACAAACATCTGGACAACTTCAACAGGAAAGAAGAAACCCTAAAAGTAAACAAAATCTGGCTTCCAGTTTTGAAAAACAATAGAATCAAAACTCAACACTTGCAAATGAATTCTGCTCAGGGACAGGGGGATTTCCAATAATGGGCCATCAACCAACCATTAGCCAGACACTAATCCTCCTTGCATTTCTACATCCAGAAACTAACCATTCAAATACACAAATTTACATATACTCCCCAATGGGGGTTCACAGTATATAATCTCCACACACACTCCTAACCAACCATTCTCTGAAGATGCCAGGCACAGATGCAGGCAAAACGTCAGAAGTAAACTCTTCCAGAACACGGCCTCACAGCCCAAAAAACCCCCAAGGAAAATCTATGGATGCCGGCTGTGAAAGCCTTCGACTTCACAATTAGCTAATACATTGTAAAACTGCTTAGGGAGTGCTTTGGCACTGATAAGCAGTATATAAATATATCAATGCTATTGCTAAAATATAAAACACAAGAAGTGTTCAAGTTGATAATGGTAGTACATGCAGATAGTGATGGTAGTTTCAGATTACTTCACAGCATTCCAGTTAAAGGGTGTGTGTGTTTTTAATTAATCATGATTCAAAACATCAGCAGATTATGCTTTGCTCCTAAGCCTATTCCAAGCACCATGTTAAGTAGTATTGAGTACTAATACTTACAAGCTTCCTTTTATTTTAACTCTAAAGTTAAGAATAATTTAATTCCTACTCCCATAGGTTTTTTATGTCTTCAAACAGGCACAACCATCTGTGCAAACTTTTGATGCATTAGGACTGATTTAGCATCCAAGTCATTCATTTAACATTTCTCACCTGTGAAGAAATGCATTGTTCATTGTTTCATTACCTGGATAAGTCTTGACAAAATTCATCTTATTAAAGTCTTCTGAGATATGGAACTCCTGAAACCAAGCAACCAAATAGTTATTAAGAAAAAGAGGCATAAGCATTCTTCATAACCAGCTAGCATCTTATGTTTTAGTACTTGGACTTTTTTAGGAAGAAAGAATCTTCAATATGTACGTTTGGCTACTGTGGATTTTCAGTGCGAAGATGACACCCTGTAATAAGTATAACAGTTGCCCAATTGGATTACTGTAATGCACTCTACACGGGGCTGCTTTTGAGAGTGTTCAAAAACTTCAACTGGTCCAAAGAGCCCCAGCCAGACTGCTAATAGGTAGTAGTTACAGATAGCACACAACTCCCTTGTTGCAACAGCTCTACAGGCTGCTGGTCCATTTCCAGGCATAATTCAAAGTGTTCATTTTGACCTAAAAAAGCACTATACGGCTCAGGCCCAGGCTATTTGAGGGACTCTATCTTCCCCTAAGAGCCTGCCCAACTCCTAAGATTTGCAAGAGTGGCACTTCTCTCTCTCTCTCTCACTACCTTCACAGGCGTGGTTGGTGGGAACGCAGGAGAAGGCCTTCTCTGTGGCTGCTCCCACTCTTAGGAGCTCCCTCTCTAGGGAAGTTAGAATGGCTCCTTTTTCATTTTCCTTTTAGCAACAGGTTAAGACCTTTCTCTTCCAGCAAGCTTTTGAAAACCGATTTAAACAAAAAATGGCTTTTATGGTGCCATTTAATCTGTTTTAAAGCAAGATTTTAATTTGTTTTAATTCTGTTGTTATTTAATACCGTTTTAATCATAATTTTGTATGTTTTTAACCATACGTGTTTTATTGTCTTCTCTGGGATTCTCTGACTCCCAGCCTGGGAGAAAGGCAGGATATAATTAAAATGGTGGATGGATGGAAAATCCAGCATATTCTTTAGCTGGGACGGGCCTTATGCTATCAATCATCAAATGCCTGTTGAAAGAGAAAAGTCTTTACTTGACTATGAAAAGGAAGTGGGAGGTTGCCAGTCTAACTTCTCTGGGGAAAGAGCTCTACAGCCTAGTGTAGCCACTGAGAAGGCCCTCTCCCATGTTCCCAGCAGATGCCCCATGTAGAGCATATTGCAGTAATTCAACTGGGATGTAAACAACATATGTGTCACATCTGGCATCTCACACATCTGACATCTCACAAACTCTTTCTGGTTTGTTTAGTGGGTGCTCTACTGTGGAGAAGCAAAATGGGAACAAATGGGCTATGTGCATTTAACACACAACTCACACACAGTGACATAGAATTTGAAAGAATTTGGACCTATTTTTACAGAGAAAATTCAGCCTGAAAAATTAGGGAAAATGCTATTTTAAAAAAATATATATTTTAGGCATTTAAGAAGACTCTACAAATCTTGCTAACACACCTGAGAATACTATACTAACAGGATACAGATTCCAGTTGAAAAAAGAAAAGCCTATCCTAAGAGCCAGCAATGATTAATTGTCAATTTATATATGTATTGAGCAATCTGTGTTTTCAACCTGGGCTAGTGTTTTCCACTAGCTCTGACTAAATGTGTCAATTTAACCAGTTGTCTCAGATCTGTCACCTGCCAAATCTCTTTTATTCTCTAAGCCAGTTGTCTTTTTGCCCCTTCAAAAGACATGCCTATCACAAAGATCACAACTTCAAAGTGCAAACTCACTGCCTTAATTATCTTTCATACCAAAATAGGTCCTTCTACACAAGGGAGGGATGGACAACTGTGGCCTTCCAAATGTTTCTAAACTGCAACTTACCTGAACCCTTACTGCTAGCTAGCAGTAAAAACATCAGAAGGACCCAAATTGTCCATCCTTAGCCTACAGAACCTGATGCCTGAAAAAGGATTGTAGCCTAGTTTCTGCCCCCCCCCCATTTTCCTCCAGTGTATAGAATCATAGATTTGGAAGAGACCACAAGGGCCATCCAGTCCAGCCCCCTGCCACGCAGGAATACCCAGTCAAAGCACTCCTGACAGATGGTCATCTGTTTAAAAACTTCCAAAGAAGGAAACTCCACCACACCTTGAGGCAGCCTGTTCCACTATCGAATAGCTCTTACTTCCAGGAAGTTGCTTTTAATGCTTAGGTGGAATCTCTTTTCCATGTAGTTTGAGTCCATTGCTGCATGTCCTAGTCTCTTGAGTGGCAGAAAACAAGCTTGCTGCCTCTCCAATATGACATCCTTTCAAATATTTAAACATGGCTATCATGCCACCTCTTAACCTTCTCTTCTCCTGGCTAATCAGACCCAGCTCCCTATTACTTCCCTTGATCTTGACACTAATACTGCTATTGATGCAGCCTAGAATTGCACTGGCTTTTTTCACTGCCACATCACACTGTTCACTCATGTTTAGCTTGTGGTCTACTAAGCACCTTATTTCCTATGCACTCCTTATTATACATATGAAAGGCGTCTAGGCCTTTCATATGTATAATAAGGAGTGCATAGGAAATAACCAAGCTAGCATGGTGTAGTGGGTTCAATTTTGGTCTAGAACTCCAGCACACCAGGGTACAATTCCCTGCTTAGCAATGAAGATCCACTGGCTGAACTTGGGCAAGTTATACTCTCTTAGCATAAAAGGAGCACAATGATAAACCTCCTCTGAAGAATTTTTTCCAAGGACAGCTTATGGAAATGACTTGAAGGTGCATAACAAGACATGACACTGCTATATACAGGGCAGGCTTGATACTACTTGTTCACTTTGCAGTCAAGGTTAATTGAAAACCAACCCCAATTGGGGACCATGTAAACCTGTGCTAAACTGGCTAATAAAAGCAACTACTTTTCTGTTACATAATGAATTTATGTCAACACCTATAGCTGTACAACATGGTACTTCATAATCAGGTAAGTAAAGCAGTTGCTTCCAAAGATTTCCCCCCCTCCAAGTCTAAGAATTAAATTAACTATTTTTTTACTTTTTTTATTATTTAGTTAGTTATTTATACCCCGCTCTTCAGCCACAAGGCAATCAGAGTGGCTTACAAATTGTTTTAAGCAATAGCAATTTATACATCTACACTGCAAGAAGCAGCTTCCAATGTGCACAACTTGGGAATAATGAAAATTAAATGCAAGTATGCAAGGCAAAAGTAAGCAGAAATTAAAAGACACTCAGTGGAAATTACATGCTCACCATAATAGCTCCATTATCCTGCCCCACAAATATCCGCCTGCTGTCATGGTGATAAGCCATAGTTGAACAAGGAGCTGCCCAAAGAAACACCAGTTAGCAAAGTAAGTGTTGCATAGAGTTATTCCACATTTTTGTCTATCAAAAGGTCATTATTTTGCAGCGACATTCATTTGTATCCATGCACTTATCAAACTAAATCAAAATATACTCTGCAGCACACACACATTCTTTGTATCTTACCACTGGATTCATTACAGAGTAAGGCTATCACTTTTTTTTTTTATTTTTGCAACAATTTCTATACTTCTAACAGCAGCTCAGTCTACAAAGTTTGAATTGTTAATGCTAATTTCCTAAGAGAAGCTCATTTGATTTATTTATTTATTTCTGACAAAGATACTGTTAAAGACAAACAAGCAGGCCATGTTGGGTTTTTCTCATCAGTTGGCAATCCTGTTTATGAGTAAAAATTTTATTGGTCTGACTTAATTATAGGCTGACCCAGCTAAGAGGTGTCCTGGAACTTAGGAACATCTTGGCAAGGAAAATATAACCTCATATTTAGTACGCATCTTTCCTTCTCTATGGGAGGGGGATGTTTGATATCAAGCAGGAGCTTATTAAGATCAGACTATTTAAATGGTAAAACACAAGAAGTCATTATGTTTAGCTCAGTTAGACACTAATTTGCAAGATAAAGATAAGAAAACACTTCAGTTAAGTAACTGCAGCCTTCAAAAGCAGATGTTTCATCTTATGCAACTTCACAGAACATGAATGGCATTCTTGTATTTGTCAGCTTCCTCTGGCTGCCAAGTTTCCACTAGGTTGCAAAAATTATATTTCTTCCATAGAAGGTCAGGGGTATTTTGCCTTCACATGGTCTGCCATGAAAAACCCAGTAGATATAGCCTTGTCACAAGACTGTCTTGTGGATTATAGGCATACTGCTAGAACAAGCCTGCTGGAAAGCCACTGGAAATGCCTCAACACTGTAAAATCTTTAGAAAGATCAGAAAGAGGACTAATAGGTACCACAAAAAGATCAAGGAGAAAATAACTAAAATAAATTCTTTGATTCTGATTGACATAAACTAATGAGGACAATACAGCAAGCACACTTACCAGAAGAGGGACAGCAAACAAATATTCAGGAGAAAATTTTAATGTCTCTAGTACAACTTAGCATAATAAGTTACTTACTGCAACTTACAGTGGAAGGGCTGGAGAATGTGCAGTCTCCCAAGGGTTACAGAGACACCCAGGACCTCCCAGTATCTCCCCATTATTTTTTCAAGTTTCAGCATTCCACAACTTCAGTGTTGTGGAGAAAAATTCTGACACATTTTTTCACTCTCCCTTGGCTGTTTTAGTGCCAGGAAAAGCCGTTTTGCATGAGGAAGTCATTGAGATGTCAGTCATAGGAACTGTGAGGTTGCACTTGGGGCCAAAAGATTTCCCCAAAAATGTTAAAATATGGAGTTGCGCACAAGGGATGTGCACTTCCAAGGTCCCATGCAGTACTAAATTTTAAAAACCGCTGCTTGTTTCAGTCACAACAATCAATAAAAAACCATGCCAAGAGATTTGAATTCTTGTGCACCTTTCATACATAAACAGAAGGTGGGAGGCATGGGACTCTGCAGTAGCTTGGATTATGTGAGGTCAGCATTATCACAGATATCCTGTAAGCAATGCCAGTGGTACAAATGCAATTTGTACACTGAAAATATATACTGAACTCATTTAATAATGCTAAAAGCCCTAGCAGTTCTGCCATCCACTTAGAAAAAAAGAGTATAGTGAATTAATACATCTGCACATCATCACACCACAGAAATAAGGGGTGCATGTATTACCCTTCCTTGGAATTCAACTGGCTCTCCCAGTGACAGCACAAGAAGCAAGGGTGGGCTGTACATCCTCTTATATCCTATTTTCAGCATTAGACTGAGCTAATGCAGGTGCAGTTCAAGTTAGATATTACTGTGCAGTACAAGTAAAGGAGATATAAAGTATAGTCTTACTTCAGGCCCAAAGTGAGACATTTGCTTCAGGCAGCAAAAGCTGAGCGCGATGGCAGCAAGGCAAGGGAGGAGAGAGCTATTTTACCATCATCATCACTACCCCACAGAAATAAGGTATTCCTATGCTAGACGGCTGCTCCCACGTACAGTGGAGGATGCTGTTTCCTTGTTTAAAGGAAATTTAAAGGAAGATTCAATTGGTAGGCCAGTCAGCTTTTGTATATGGAATAGGAGGAAACATCATTTTGTTCTTTGCCTCATGCAGCAAAATATCTTGGATTGGCTATGTATTACTAGAAACAGGAGCTCTGAATTTCAACCCATAGATTGTGTGTGGGGGGGGGGGTCAGGGCACCAGATATGCAAAGATGATGCACTGCTATTCAGCAGACCTGTTCAGGGAGGGAGGAATGTGTTGCCATTTGGAGAGATTCTCCTCTTAGATTCATACTAGAGATATTCAAGAAATGTCATTAGCAAAGCAGCACACATACTTACATGACATTGTGTGGTAAATGCTGGGCCAATACTGGCCACTGTCTCTCTTCAGCCATACTCTAATTGTCCTGTGAATTTCAGTACAAGAAAAGAGCTTGTGTAATTCTTTAAATAAAATTCTATTCTCAGACAATAAGTTATTTTAAGTATGCTCAGGCAAATAAGTATCCTGAGCTATACCTTTCAAACAAGTTCATATTAAGAAACACATTATTTGAAATTTTTCTTAGATATCCCTATTCCTTCTCTGTACTACTACTCTCATAACACTCAGCTGACTTTTTATGAGCTATAGCATAAGAAAGATATAATACCTGCATGAGCTAAATCGTAAATGATTATCCAGCATTTTGACTACGGGCTTGGCCAGGCAAGCAGCTTTTCAAAAAGGACAGGAAGACCAGATGGAAATGTTCTTCATGTAGGTTCTAATAACACTATTTCATTCAAACTTGTACCCAGAAGCCCAGGATTCAAAAAGGGTCTTCTGCTCCCAAATGCAACCCTTGGAGCTGTTTATAGATGTTGGACTGTTTGTGTGTATGTGTATTCAACTCACCTGTCAACTTATGGCAACCCCATGAATTTTATAGGGTTTTCTTAGGCAAGGAATACTCAGAGGCAGTTTTGCCAGTTCTCTGAAATACAGGCTATAGCACCTAGATGGACTAGAAGCTGGACTAGAGACCAGATATGATTCCCACTGCAGTCCTGCTATCCTTGTAGACCATCACACAATACAAGGAAACACCAATTCCAGACAATTTAGTATAGTTTGACATCTAAAATACAGTACTAAGCAATATGAAACTATTTCAAATTATCTCTCAGCTATGAAATGCATAGGGTTGGTTAAAACTGTGGTAAATGTGGTATTTCACAGATGACGCTTCTCTCTTTCAAAGTAATCTCTGTTTAGAAGACTGACAAATCCAAGTCCAGTTTAACAATAAAGAACCAGAAGAAAGGAGAGTAGGGACCTTGAAGCTCGTCATTAGATTAGCACACAAACCACAAACTAAGGAAATTATCAGTGCAGCAAAAAAGTACCTTAGGAAAACGCCAGGAAGTTTCTGTGCGTTCTGCACCTGTGCTTCAGCAGTTATTGAGACAGCACTTTTCGTTCACAGGAGTTCCCCATCAATGAAAAGTGCTGCCTTACTAACTGCTGAAGCATAGGAGCAGAACACGACAAGCATGAGGATGTGTGAAGCCGGGACCCATTCACGGGACAGAAATGTCATCCTGGCGTTCTCCTAAGATACATTATGGACGCATCTGATAATCCCCTAAGTAGCAGGCACCTAGGGCGTTGCTGACAGCATTCCCCACTGTGCTCAAATATATTTGTGTTTTTATTTAAATTATCCTACTTATAATGTTTAATTGTGCATCTATTTCTATATAGGAATCAGTGCATGCAAAGTTTATGCAAAACCATATCCCGTTTTGGTTGATGCATTCCTCTTTGTGAGCAGTGTGTAAGTGAACACCCGACTGGTTGTTAAGCATTTGCATTTGCTTTAAAGGAGCTGTTTCGAGTCAGTAAGATCTTAACTTGCCATCCTTATAACCAGCAAAGGTGAATGTGGAAAGACAAAATGCTGAGTGAGAAGAAGCACACAGAGAGAGATGGGGTAGAAAGAAGCAAAGCTAGTGGAAATTAACAGCTCTCATAGCAAAATATTTTGACAAACAGTTTTGTGCATTTTAATAGCACATACTGCATTTTAAACAATTCTTGTGAAAAACACTAAGACAGAAGACATTCCCCCTCTACTTTGTTCTGTCACATCTTTTAAGGAGAAAGTCAAATCATTTAGCACATAGTACTTTGTGTATTGTTTAATGAGCACAAGAACACAATAAACTGAAACAGCAATAAAAAAGAGCTTGAAAGGACAAAAAATAAAAACTTCAGTATTATACATCACAGACAGAAACACTCAGAAAATGGAAACCTAAGAGGTATGTAACTGAGATCCAGTTAGAACTCAATATTTGACAGCTGACTGTTTGCACTTAGCCACTACCCTACTCTGATTTCCCAGCAGGCATACATTATCAAGCATGTGCAAAAACACCTAAGAAGTGTGTTACTGCTTGGTGGTAGGAAGCCTGTTGCTGCACAAGCACCCATGTGAGCAGCAAGAGTGATTTGTCTTCTCCACAACTCAAGCACTGTTTAGAATACAAACTGCAAAGTGTCCCATCTTGTATCTTTCAGCCCCAGATTAAAACAATAGCTTATCCACTTTAAGGAAACATGCATTCTTCTCCTGGTCTAAAGATAATCCAATGTAACAGATGCTGTAATCCTTGAAGGCCCTTGTGAACTAGCAGCAATTAACCCTTTGCTCTGACGAAACAGATTATCCAACTATTTAAGCATTGGAAAACATTGTCTTGTGTGCCATTTGATTGAATATCTACAATGCCATGCTGAAGTATTCAAGCAGCTCCTCTGACTGTTCCACATTTTGTGGTTTTACAATCTGGAATCAATATGGCTTTAATTGGTAAACCTTTCCCACAGGTTTGCAGTATCTCTCAGATGTCTTCTGAAAAACTCCAAATTGACTTTGATATGGGTTTATTTCAGTAATTTCTTTCTTCATGCCCCTCTTCCATAAAGGTAGAATTGTAGAGTGTTCAAATAATAGCTGTCCCATGGAAAGTTCCTCCCATCTCAGCTGTGGACCTCTCCAGCTCCTTCAGAACTGGCCTCTCAGCTGCTTCTCTGAGCAATGCCAACATCTGATGGTCCACTGAGATTTGTTGGGTGGCCTTCTCTCATAGCTTGAGTCATATTACAGTCCTCCCTCAACATTCGTGGCCTCCACACTCGCAGTTTTGCATATTTGCGGTTGCCACGAAGGGAGGCCAAGGAAAGTGGTGACGGGGCCTCTGAGGCTCCATCGCCACTTTCAGGAGGGAGTGGGGAGCCGTGGGGAGGCCCCGTAGTCACCTAAGGAGGGAATGGGGAGTGTGGGGAGGCGGCCTCGGGGCCTCCGGAGGATCTCCGGAGCCCCCATGGTCACCTAGGGAGGGAGTGGGGAGTGTGGAGAGGCGGCCTCGGGGCCTCTGGAGCCCCCATGGTCACCTAGGGAGGGAGTGGGGAGAGGCAGCCTCGTTGCCTCCGGGGGTCCTCCAGAGGCCCTGTGGTCACCTAGGAAGGGAGTGGAGAGTGTGGGGAGGTGGCCTCGGGGGCCTCCGGAGGGCCTTTAGAGGCCCCGTGGTCGACTCGCAGGGAGTGGGGAGGCGTGGGGAGGCAGCCTCTGGGCCTCCGGAGGCCCTTTGGAGACCCCGTGGTCGCCTGGGGAGGGAGTGAGGGAGTGGGGAGTGTGGGGAGGCAGCCTCAGGGCCTCCGGAGGCCCCGTGGTTGCTTGGGGAGGGAGGGGGAGGGCAGTCTTTATTTGTGGAATTTTCACATTCGCAGGGGTCTGTGGAACCTAACCCCCCACGAATGTGAAGGGAGGATTGTATTTCTATTTTGTAATTATGGATTTAACTATGCTTTGGGGGATGTTTATAATTTTGCATATGTATTTTTTAAATAACCCAACCTTGATTGGTGCTTCTGCACAACTTTATCCGTGACCTGTTTTTATAACTCCTTGGTTTTCATGATAATGTTCAATTATATATGCTCTTCAACAAACCCTGGGGTCTTCCAGAAACAAGTGCATGTAATCTGAAATTTTGTGGAACTAGAACTGCACTCAGACACCATTCAATTATTGTGAGTTGTGGAGGGAGTGGGTTACACCACAGTTTATTTAGGTGTGTCACAATGAAGGGGATGAATATTCATGGAACAAATAAGTACCAATTTGTTTTTGTTTACTTAAATTTTATGCCGAAATAAAACTACTTTGCACTTCCACAGTATTCAGTATCTTGTGTACATCAAATGATAACAATGCCATTTGACTAGAGTCATTTCAATTCCAGGATGTAATACAACATGTGGAAAATTCAAAGAAGAGGGGTGAATTCTTCTGCAAAATACAATACATCTATATATCATATTGTGTTTCACCATAAAAATGACAAAAGAAATCTGTAGGGCATCATTATTTGCTACCTAGTAGTTAACAATATTGACTCTAAGCAGAAGACCATATGCAAATTATGTCACAAAAAGAAATAAATAAAGGATATCAAGCACTTTGACAGTGCATGTCAATGATCCTCTATAAAGAACAGTCAACAGAGTGTTCAAAAGTCAAACACATGGGCTATACCAGGTACAGGAACTGTATGTGTCAGGGATCCACAAAATAATTTTTCCACACTGTCAAAGCAGTGCCATCCAACTATAGTTGTGCTGAAGACTGGGAACTCTAAATGTCCATATTTTATATTAAAGGTATAGCTGTTAGTTTAGTTTACTGATAGTCCTTTCTGGGAGTGGCTATGAGGTTTAGACAAACAGCCACACTGACGCCAACAGGGACTGATAAAGTCCCATAGCTGTTGAGTGGGATATTATGGTTAAATTGTGGTGTGGAGGTGGTATTCCTGTAAAATATATATATAACTTTAAAGAGAGACAAGGCCCATCTACACTACCAAAAAAAAAAAAAAAAAAATACGGCAAGAATACAGGCAGAATACCTTTCGTTTAGATGAGCTCCTGCCAGGATTCAACATATTCAGAAGGAGGGGGTTGAAAACCCCACATAGACCATGGTAACAGCTTTTGCTGTTTCTTGTGATCCTT
Source organism: Gambelia wislizenii (assembly GCA_030847615.1). Lineage (NCBI taxonomy): Eukaryota > Metazoa > Chordata > Lepidosauria > Squamata > Crotaphytidae > Gambelia > Gambelia wislizenii. The sequence goes on along the minus strand of JAUMIR010000003.1, from coordinate 52,662,611 downwards.
TTAAAAAATTGCACGAAAATGCATGTTGTAGGTCATTTGTACAACCAATTCGAAAAGGGAACACAGCAGAGCTGAAAGCTGATTGGTCAGACCTCGGAGGGGGCAGGCTTGCAAGAGAGGGCTTGCAATGCCGGAACTGCCATTGTTGCTGTTTTTGCATAATCATTAAAGTGGCAGAGCAGCAGAGCAAAAGTATGAAGAGGCTTTTTGAGCAGAAAATAAACTCTTCCGCATCTGTCATTTTTTAAAAAAAGGGGCTGGGGGGAAATGGAGGGAGATTTTCCAGATGCAACTCACTCGCGGCCACCTTTTTTTTTTTCTGGGGATGTGATCTGCACAGTATTCCCTTCCAGCAAGCTTGTGAATGAGCTGTGGGCACAAAAGGACACTGCAGCAACAGGGAGATAAAGCGGTATTTTTTGCTATCATTCCCCATCTAGCTGAACCCAAGGATAGCTGTAAGTAGCATATTGTGCTGATGAGCAACTTGGGAGAAGTTATTTCCATGAACAAGAGATTCAGTGACTTCTATAATCACTTTTTCAGGCCCAGGTCTGCCACCAACCTCTCCACTAATAGTCCAGAATAAAAGACAAATTGACTTGAGTCCAAGAAAGGTCCTCAGTCCTCTCCAAAGGAGGTAACAAACATCAGATATCTTGAAAAATAAGGGGAATTCAGCCCCAAGAAAAATATATGACAGCCAGTGGTGATCAGGATGTCTACGCAGACACATGGAGAGAATGCCCAGACATCAGGTCATTCTGTCCACATGGTCCCAAAGATGAACTATTTCTGTGTCAAGGTAGTACATATCAGCATTATTAGCCACCTCTCTCACTATGTCACACAAACACAACAGTAGATCTTTCTACGGGGATGACGTAACATAGAAATGTGTACATTTTCCTCCCTCCCTAAAATATAAACTAGGTAAAGTAGTATATGTTATCAGATAAAGTTAGGCAAGTATTCACTTTACACAGAGCCCAGTTTTGTTGTGGTGAGGCACTGTCCTTCTTACTCTAAGCAGGTCTTTGTCTATTCAACAAATAGAATGAAGAAACCAGTTCTCTCCATTTGTTGCGCTATTCCCACAAGGTAGATAAGGACACTTATCCAAACTATCAGAGGGTGTGTGTACAACTGATTTTCACCAGTTTTAGAGCAATATTTGACAAACCAGGGAGATGATAATAATGCTCTCCCATCTTTTTGTACCTGCCTCTAGTATAACTTTTTTTGGCAGCGAGCTCAACAGGAAACAAAAGAAGCCACTCTCTTACAACATTAGTGCCTGAGATATCCAAGGCTTCCACATAGAACCTATTTTCAAGACCAAACCTCAATCCTGTAACAATAAAAATAACTGTACTTTTATGCATATGCAGAGTTCTTTCCTTTCTCTGCAATGCCACTGAACATCACTGTATATAACAGGCAGGATAGACAATGCAGGCTTGAAACCTGGTATTGTTCATTTCATCCAGTTCAGCTCTGTATGGAAGAGATGGAAAGATTCTTCTTTTGTTGATAAGGTCTGAGACTGAAGATTACTTTTGTTCACTAATTCCTGGGATCTGGGGTTTTCCCTCCCCCATACAGATTATATCTCCTTGGTTTTAGCTCAGATTAGGTAACATTTTCTTTCCTGCTATGGTTTAAAAGAGAGTCAGCATGGTGCACAGGTTGAGTGTTGGACTATGACTCTGGAGACCAGGGTTTGATTTCCCGTGCAGCAACTAGGTGACACTCTCTCAGCCTCAAAAAGGCAACCTCCCCTGAACAAACCTTGCCAAGAAAACTCCACCATAGGTTTGCCTTAAGATTGCCATAGGTCAGAAACAACCTGAAGGCACACAACAGAGAACAACAGTGGTCTAAAAGAGATGAAGAGAGTGTGCCATAGTCCTCTCCTACCTGTACATCTGAGGAAAACAGGGCTCTACATTGCACAGCAAATCACCTATGCTTTGCAAACTACATTCCCTCCCAATTTTTGCCCTTTGGGGCCCACCACACAACTCCAGTCTGAAGAAAAACACTTCAGGACATGGGGAAAGAAAGCTCTAGTCCACCATAGCTGAAGGCCAAGCAGATCTGATTATGTGTGAGACGCTCTACAGGACTTTATCACACTACGCTGTTATAGCACTATTATTCCGCTTTAACTGCTGTGGCTGCCTCCTATGGAATTCTGGGGTTTGTAGTTTAGTAAAGACTATGAGGTCTCTCTGGCTGAGAATACTAAATGTCCCTCCCTAAACTGCAAATACCAGGATTCCACAGGAGGCAGCCAGACCAGTTAAAGTGGAATAATAGCGCTATAATAGTGTAAGGGCTATTCTCTTTCTCTCTCACACACACATACACATGTATACACAAAAGAGCAACCTTTTCCTTGCACTTTTTGCACCAGCCTAACAATGGCCACCCTTTCTGGGATTTCTGGCTGTAGAAGTGGGGGAGACAGGCAGGCAGAGGTCCTCATTGTTTAAGGCGCTTGTAGGTCTAGGCCTAGAGGGGTGTGTGCAGGACCGGTTTAAGGAATTTTGGGGGGGGGCTGCAATGCTTTATTTGGGGGGGGGGACATATGTTTATCTCAGGTCAATGTAACCTAACTCAACCAAAGCTATTCACAGTACAGGATATTCAGATTATTACTAATACTGTTTTTGCAGGAGCAGGGTTACTACTATGGGGCCCCCCCACAATGATGCCCCCCCCTGCGGATGCTGACCCCGCTGGTGCCTTAAACCGGCCGTGTGTGTGTGTGTGTACACACACAAAAATCCCCGCCATCTCCTTCAAGCCCCTGGGACCCAAATGAAGGCGAAAGGGGGCGTGTCGCCACCCCCTCATTCTCCTCCGCGCCATTCTCCGTTTGCAGAAAAAGAAAGGAGGAGAAAACTCGAGCAGAACCACACACACACGGGTGGGGCGAGGGTGGCACCTCAAAAGCCAGGCTGTTTTATTCTTATTTATGTTCGGGGGGGGAGGGAGAAGAAGAGGGGCAGCGAGAGAGAAAGACAGAGGGGAGCCCCCCTGTCTTGGCTACTCCTGGCCCGAGTTGGGGGAACCGACCCCCGCCTGAGGAGGGGCAGCCTTCGCGCCTTTCTCCCCCTCCGCCCGGGGCAAGGGGGCGGCGGATGGGGTCCCACCCCGGGGGTCCTCCTCCTCCCCCTCCTCCTTTTCCTCTTCCTCCCCCCCCCACCTGTCCTCGCTGGCGGTGATGATGCCGTCCTCTTTGGGGATGATGAGGGCGGTGCTGACGGCGTCCTGGTGCCCCTCAATCTTGCTCAGCAGGACCGGGCGGCTGCTCTGAGGCCGCGAGTGGATCTCGGCCGCCATCTCGCAAAGCAGCCCAAGCAGCCCCGTAATTGCGCTTATAGCTGCGCCTCCGGAAGGACTCGGCGGCCGGCCATCTTCCGTAATGTCCGGATTAGCGACGCAACTCCCCTCCCCCGGAAAGCGGCCTATTGGCTCCAGTGAAACGGAGCCGCCGTAAATGCGGGAGTAGCCGCGTGCGGAGGTGGAAGTTCCCGTAAAACGCAGACTAGAGGCGCCTGTGTAAGGTCGCAACAAAAGAGGCCTGTAGCAAGCACAGTGGCTCTTCACCTTTTCTTTACCCAAGGACCCCCTTTAAATAGCTGTTGTTGCCACGGCCCCCCAAGACTTCACTCAAGATTTAAAACCATAATAATAATAATATCTAATAATAATAATAATAATGATAATGAGACAATTATTTTATTTATTTATTTATTTATTTATACCCCGCTCTTCAGCCACAAGGCTATCAGAGCGGCTTACAAATTGTTTTAAGCAATAGCTATTTACACATCTACACTGCATTAAACAGTTTCCAATGTGTGTTAGCTAATTGCCCCCACAAGCTGAGTATTATAATAATAATAATAATAATAATAATAAGACAATTACACCATCCATTACACCTTCCTTGCAGAGTGTCTCAACCAGGGTTCCCTGGAACCCTAGGGTTCCCACAAGAAGTTGCTAGGGGTTCTGCCAGATATTGAGATTTTTTAAAAATAACTTTTTTTTTTTTGAGCTGCAGATATAATAATTTTTAGGTAGGGGTTCCCTGAGACCTGAAAATGGTTTCAAGGGTTCCACCAGGGTAAAAAGGCTGAGAAAGGCTGTGAAGTTGAAGGATTTTCCTTGGTTTTTTTCCAGTTCTGGAATAGTTTCTTTCTGATGTTTTGCCTGCATTTGTGGCTGGCATCTTCAGAGAATGGTTGGGTAGGAGTGTATGTGGAGTTTATATACTGTGAATGCCTGTAGAGAAGTATATGTACATTTGTGTAATTGAATGGTTAGTTTATGGGTGTAGCAGAACATGTTATAAACCAACCTGGACACAAAAATCCAGTTGAGCTCAATGATGCTTACTTTCCAGTATGTGTCATTTTCTCCATTCGCTCTCACACACTTTTGATTATTATGATGGGGGAACCTGATAAAACTGTACACTTGGTAGAAGTTAAATATTTCCATTTAAAAAATCTTCCTACTATAAATGCTTGCAGCAAGAATCATCTCTGTTTCCTCCTGGCCCTTCTTGCAATAAAGATTGAAGTTATGCTTTTTACAGTGCTAAAACTTTACCCGCAAGCAAGCAAAACAACAGCCAGTAGGAATAACCTGGGCCTTCAGAATACTAAAGGGAGAGGCTGGGTGGTTGTAGGGTAGTGGTTAGAGGTATCTTCTTGTCTAGCATCCAGGGCTGGATTATCAGTGGTTCCACTGGTACAACTGATGTACGCTACCCACTGGATAGATGCCTAGTTGTTATTGTTTTGTGCCTTTAAGTTGATTCAAACTTAGGGTGGCCCTATTGTAGTGTCTTAGAATCATAGAATGATAGAATTGTAGAGTTGGAAGAGACCACAAAGGCCATCCAGTCCAAGCTCATGCCATGCAGGAACTCACGATCAAAGCATCCCTCACAGATGGCCATCCAGCCTCTGTTTAAAGACCTCCAAGGAAGGAGAGCCCACCACGCTCCGAGGGAGTGTGTTCCACTGCCGAACAGCTCTTACTGTCAACAAGTTCCTCCTAATGTTGAGGTGGAATCTTTGTTCCTGGAGCTTGCATCCATTGCTCTGTGTTCTAGTTTCTGGAGCAGCAGAAAACAAGTTTGCTCCATCCTCAATGGGACACCCCTTCAAATACTTAGTTTGATTCCAGAGGGCTCCAAGGTTCACTCAGCCTTCCATCCTTTCGTAGGTTGGTAAAATGAGTACCCGACTTGTTGGGGCAATTAGCTAACACACATTGGAAACTGCTTAATGCAGTGTAGATGTGTACATTGCTATTGCTTAAAACAATTTGTAAGCTGCTCTGATAGCCTTGTGGCTGAAGAGTGGGGTATAAATAAATAAATAAATAAAATATAAACAGGGCTATCATGTCGCCCCTTAACTGTCTTTCTCCCATGCTAGACATACCCAGTCTTCTTGGCAAGACTTATTCAGAAGTTTGCCATTGCCCTCCACTTAGGCTGAGAGAGTGATTTGCCCAAGATCACCCAGTGGGTTTCCATCTCTAAACAGGGATTAAAACTCAGGAAAGTAAGGGGAAATTTCAGACTATAGTGTGATATTGAGACTTCTCAGACAGATAGCACTAGTGCCTCACCAAACTACAAACACCAGGATTCCGCAGGATGTTGCCATGACAATTAAAATGGAATCATAGAACTATAATTGTGTGGTCTGAAAGGAAGTCTGGTCTCACAGTGTCCTAGTCCAACATGTTGGCTCCTGAAGCCTACTGCTGAAAGAGTGGGGAGCCTAAGGGCTTGTCTATACAAACCCCCCAAAAACAAAGTGCCCCACAGTAAAGACAAGTGGCAGCAGCTGCAACTTGTCTTAATGATTTTACAGACCCCATAAACTTCAAATGCCCTCTAGCCACATGGGGGGAGAGAGTCTTCCTCCCTTACCTGGTCCCCATGGTAGTAGTGATGGCAGTGGCATGGGTGTGGGGGGAACTGGGTAAGGAAGGAGGGCTATCTCACCCTCTTCGCCCTCCTCCCTTCCCAGTTCCACCCAGCAGCAGCCACAACAATGACAGCGGCATTGGGAGGAGAGACCGGGTAAGGGAGGAGGGCTCTCTCGCCCTCCTCTCCCTTCCTGGTCCCAGCAATGGCAACAGTGGGACCGTGAGAGGGGGAACCAGGTAAGGGAGAAGAAGATGAGACAGCCCTCCTCCCTTACCCAGTCCCCCGGTGGGGGGGGGAAATGGCAGCTGTTAGCAAGCCCTGCCCCAATGCTTGTCTGGCCAATCAGCTTGTGCTGCCTCATCACAGCAATGCAAATGCAACTGTCCGAACGATCGGACATTTGCATTGCCTATGGATCTTTTTAAAAACTCTGGGGAAGGTCTGAAGGCTTCCCTTTGGAGCTTTATGGTGGATTTGGCTGCTGCTCTTCTGAATGAGACGCGGGGATGTGAATGTCTGTTTAGAATGATCACATTCCATTCCATAGTGACAGTATATCACTAGTCCTAGAATAGCACAGATACGCACAAAAAGGACCACTTTTTTGGAACTATTCTAGGGCTCCTACTACCTCAATCCAGCCTTGCCTGCATCCCCAAAACAAACTACAATCAGCCCTCTGTATTCATGGATTCTGCATCCACACATTCAACCAACCACCGCTTTAGAATATTCAGGGCGGGGGGGCGGAATCCAAAAAGCAAACCTTGCTGTTTGTTTGCCATTTTATATAAGGAACATCATTTTACCGCACCATTGTAAATAATGGGACTTGAGCATTCATGATTTTGGTATCCATGGGGGGTACTGGAACCAAACCTCAATAGATATGAAGGGTCCACTCTACATACTAGATTTATCAGTATAAGAACTCTCAGGAACATAAGAGAAAGACACAAGAGATCTATATCATAATCACAGAACACAAAGTAAAGCTGTTGGAAGGTTCATTTGTTAAAAACAATAAATGAGAGCCCTCCAAGATCCTTCATCAGCTCCCTACTCTGGTCTTGCACTCAGAGCTATGGCTTCCTTAATTGAATCAATCCACCTGTAGTGTGGTTTCCCTGTTTTCCTGCCATCTCCCACCTTACCAAGCACTATCTTTTCCAATGAGTCATGTTACCTCGCAATATGTCTAAAGTTCAATACCCTCAGTTTAATCATCTTTGGTTCTAATGAGAGCCTAATTCATAATAGTAACTTTTTAGGGGGAAAGCATTACACAGAAGTTGAGCCTTTTCCTGTGATCTCAGCCAAACAGTAACATCATTAAGGGACTATAGAAGTAAACCGCTGACCAGCACTGTTATTCTGGTTGGCGTGAAGGGACATAAAAATATTGCTCTGCTAATAAAAAATATATATCTTTGCCAATGGAAGGATGTTGGTGTGGGTGTCACAAGATAGCCTTTCATTCATGCCCTGCTTTGGTTTTCCCACTGATGTTTTGTTGGGCACTGCGTAAACAGAATGGTAGTTCTTTTGTTTGATCCAGCATGATTCTTCTTATGTTCACAAATGTTCTGAAACACAGTTATGGGCTGATGGTGTGTCTTTTTTTTAACAGTTTAGTTTCAAGAACACACCTCTAAAGCCACCCTGAAATATCTATCCCTATCCTCTCAGAGAACACAAACTGACACCCTTGATTCTTCATAAATGATAATGACTTTGATTACGGAAGTTGCTCCCAAGCAGAGTCAGGTTGGCTCCATTCTTCTTGTCTTCTGATGGGTGGCCAAGCTTATATTATTCCATATAGGCTCTGGTTTTCAAAACTGGATTTAATCTGTTTTAAAAGAATGTTTATCTATTTGATTATATGTTGTCTTGGAAGTCCTTGTGAGCAACAAACAGATACTGTTTAGTGATATAAATAATAAAAAATACCAGTAGTTGAAGACAGAGGACCTAAGGTTCCCAGGAAGTCTCTAGTCCAGATATTGATTACTCCTCTGCTAATAATGGACACCCACTATTACAGGACCTCTGGTGGTAGCCATTCAACCTCAGCTTAAAAATCACTTAAGGAAGCCAAGTCAGACTGTTCCACTGTCAAACAGCTCACAGTCAAGAATCTTTTCCTAACATTTAATCAACCCTCCCTTCTATTAATCTGACATCCATTGGGTTGGGCTCTATTCTTTACAGCAATAGAAAACAAATTGTCCCACCAATTTGACAGGTCTTCAGATATTTGTAAGATGGGCATAATCTCTTAGTAGTCTCTTCTCCATGCTGAACATATTCAGCTCTTTCCACTTTTCCTAACAGAAGTCTGTCCCCAAGCCTGTCACCTTCCAATAGGTATATATGTTCTGTTTTGTTGATGTTCTTGAACTGTGGTGCTTAGAATTAGATGCAGTGCTCTAGGTGAAGCCTGACTAAAGCAGAATAGAGTGACATAATTACTTCTCGTGACTAATAAAGCATATATAGCACTAAGAAACTCAGCTTTCAGTTTCTAAAAAGCTAAAGTTTCTATGTCTCATCATCACAGAACTGAAGGCTGTGGCTGTTAATGGCTTGGATATCTTACTGGGCTCCTGGGAATAACTATCAAAACACCAAAATAGTACACAAGTTTTCCCACTGATAGTTCCCCCAGCCTATCAAAAACAAATTCTATAGAATCAAATATTACTTTGTATCATTAAATAATATTTTCCTAAGTTTTATAATATGTGATCACAGGTTTTTGTTTCTCTTTAAATACAATTTGGGTTGAGTTTGATAATTGTGACATCTAACCCGATTGTGATAAGATTGGTTTTTTCAAAAGTAAACTGTTGATCTTTTGAGCCATATTGCCAAATCTTCCTTCCGAGGTACCATAAATCACTTTCAATAAGGCAGTGTAAATTAAGTGATATACAAGGGTCCTGTCTACACAATTTAAATAATATGTACGGTGTATGGAAGTTCGCACTTCGGTACACACGGCCGTTCGGATTCACACGCATCCAAAAGAGGGGGGGGGCGGTTTTCCACCCTGAAATACGCACACACGGTGTTCAGGAGGGAAAGCGGATCGCGATGAAAAATCCGTATGCCGTTCAGATGGCTGATGGGTCTGTACGGTCCGTTCGCACACATATGAACAGGCTGTGTAATCTGATTGGCTGGCCGAGTAGAGGGGGTGGGGCTAGCACAGAGGGGAATTGGGAGCGGCCGCCATGTTGGATTCCTGGCTAGCGAGAGTCTGGTAAATCCGTGAATTATACATTTATTTATTTTTATTTTATATTGTAAATAGGGAAAACCGACTGTCCGCAAAGCAGGAACCTTAAAAAAAAAAAAAAAAGCGGCGGGAGATTTTAAACTGCCGCTTGGCTTGCTTGCTCCAGCCAGCTTGGGGAAGAGGGAGTCATACGGAGTTTAGGGGGGTAAAAAATATTCGTATTTTTTACCCCCCAAACGGATTTTTTTATGATCATATAGACGCACCAAAGAAAAGACAAAACAATTTAAACAGAAATATGATTTTATTTAATATTATATCAGCAATCTGTCCACAAGATGGTGCTGTAACCATGTTTAAAAACTCTGAACTTAAATCTCAAAGCAAGTTAAAACATTCTGCTATCAGGTTGTGTCTCATGTGAAGAAATGCATTTTCAGTAAAGCACATTACAACTTTTACAGGTTTAAATATTATGTAGGAGACATCAAAGCCGACCTCCATAATTCCCAATACATACACAAATGTTTTCAGGACATTTAGACTGCAGTTCAATAAGCCTGATGCTTAGAAGCCATAGGAAGCTGCATCAGACTTCATACAGATCCCAGACAGCCAAGATACCAAGGTAAAGGGAAAAGAAGGGTCACTTTGAATAACCAGTGTTTAAAATCTCTGCACTAATTAGTACAACTCCTCTTCCATATCTTGCATAACATAATTTGTTATTGGAATATTGAAAAACCATAATAAATATTACTGACCAATCTTAGGGTATTCTTTTTAAAACTAGGCCAGTTAGTTGCTTAAAAGCAGGATAAACTCTCAAGCCATGAACACTATGGGTTTCATTGCATAAGAATAAGCTAAATTAAAACAAGCATTTAAAAATGTTTAATGAGAACCCATGTGATGAAACTAAAAACTATTATATTTGGATTCATAAATTATGCTTTAATACTCATGCATGAATTCACTGGGTGACGTTTTACAAGTCACTTTCCATGTGCAAAATGGAACCAATTGCTTAGCTGTTGTGGCTCTGAAGATAAACCAATGGTTATTATGTACTTCTAGAATGTATAGAAATCAAAATGAGCTATGTGTAGTTTCCATATTGCAATTCCAGTTTGAAAAACCAGGTGTTCTTCACAATCACTGCACCTGCTTATTGTGTATTTGGAGACTGGCTTCTCTTCACTGTGAAGCTTGCATCTGCAGAGTATGGTATTTTCTGGGGTAGTGGGAACTGTTTCAACTTGAGATGGTATTTGGTAGCTCCTATTTTATCACCCAGAATGCTCAGAGTGGAATATTCTTTTTTAAAAAATACTAAGAACAAAAGAAACAGTAGTTTAAATCTGTGCTTTTCAGATTTTTGGAAGTTTTGGACTTCTACTTCCATAATTTATGCGAACTGCTCATCCTGGCAGGAGTTGATAAAAGTGAAAGTCCAAACATCTGGAGATCTATGTTCCACCCATCCCTGCTTTTCATACTGCCCCAAGTCCAGACCCATGGTTTCACACTACACAAATGAGCAACAGCAAATTTCAGGGTTGCATGCTTTTTTTCTCTATTCTCTCTTCTACACCAAAAAGAGACTCAAAACTTTCATTTCTTCTTTTACTATGAGCTACAGTTCCATATTTGAACTCTGGGAACTATGGTTTGTTTGGAGTATTGTCAAAAACAAAACAAAACAAAAAAAACAAAAACCCAAGCTGGAATCAAACTGTGGTTTCAGACTCTGGCTTGTTCTCATTAACTATGGCTTAAATAAACCACAGTTTCCTAGGAATAGACAATCTGGTGTACTCCAGAAGTTCTCAACACCACTTCCGATGATCTCATTATCACTGACCCTGCTGGCTGGGGCTTTGGGGAGTTGTTCAAACATGTAGGAGAGCAGCAGTTTACTTCTGATGTCTTTTGATGTCGCCCACTGGCAGAATGATCGAAGAACCCAACTTTTAGACTTTGGAACATGCCACAACAACAACCCAGTTTAACCATGCCTTTTTAGATTAAGAAGAAGAAATGACTATAGTGTAATGTAAAATAATAATTAGCTGGTATCACTATTCAGCTACCAGACTATTCTATTCTACAAGTGCTTTATTATCACCTAAAATAGGACCACCTACTTCCTAAGTTTCTATTCCTGCCATGCAGGCATAAAACAAGTGCCCAGAAGCAGCTGGTAGACAAGTGCAACTAACTTGGAAGTTTTCTTTAACAAATTATCACATTATATTGTAAAGTCTTTACAATGTTTGGTTTAATGTGCATTGACTGAATGCTGGGGAAAATGGAAAGCAGTCCTAAGAAATATAAAAGACCATCAGAAGTAGAAGCTAGGACATTCCAAACCAAGTATAAAGATTATTACCTGTGCTGAAAGTAATGTTTGTTGTGTTAAATGTGAGTTATGTTTAAAACATACATGAGTGAACATTTGATTTTGCTATCTGCTATGAAGAATTCATGTCAACAACCTCTTTTGCATTATATGCAAGAGAAAGATCACTAAATTTCTCAGGAATGCATCACTGCCATAGGAGATAATTTGCCTCATGATCATCTATGTGATGCCAGAAGCAGCCAGAAGCAGTTTCCATTTAATGGCATCCAGGTTAGCATTCATGATGATCATACTTCAAGGGGTATGCTGAAAGTGTCTGGTCTCAGCTAGGGCAGGTTCATTTAGCAGATGGAAAGGATACAGTCTTTTCTTTAGTTAGTGCCCACACAAAAGTCAACAGAACCAAGGACCTGCAGAACTCACTGGTTTTGTATTTGCTAAAAAACATTCTTTATCCCAAAATGTTATGGTAACAAAAATTCTCTCATAGTTAATAATGTTGCAAATGATCATAGCTGGCATCTTTATGTAGGAAACGGCAGATTTAGATTTTCTTCTTAACATACATGTCTCTTGCAAGGAAAGGCATGGTTTTCTAGTAATTATATTTTAAGTTACCTGCACACATCACCTCCTGGAACATCTTAGAATAGTGATCGAACAGAGATATTCTAAATTGCTGGTCATTCTTTGCAGAAAGGTGTTTACCACATATGAGAGCACAGCAAAACTCTATCAAAAACTTCCACTTGGCAACTGAATTTACCATTCAACTCCCTGGAATACAACTAATCATCTCCCACCAACATCACTTTAACAATATACTGTTTTTTAACTGTTCATAATGTGTTTTATTTTTTTTTCCTTTGTACAAAAAATATAAAATTTAAATCCATAGAAAGTGTATACTAGCAATGACAAGTTTACATTACACCAATGCAAAGGTGTTAACCGGGACATTAGTTGTTTAAGTCTCAGCAATGCATGCACAATATAAAAGAAACATGGCTAAAGCTTTAAATTTATCTTTAATGGCAATGCCTCATTAAACCACACCACTGACAACAGTAGTAGTAGAAGGGCATATACAAACCAAACCAAAAAAGCGGGGTGAATCAAAATTGTCCCTTTAGTTCCAACTCTGGTTAAAGACTTCTCAAATCACAATACAAAATACTTAAACCAAACAAAATTTCAAAAGTGTTAGCACAATGAACTAATCAGTAGTTTTAAGAATCTTTAAACTGTTTTGAAAAAGGCATTTAACTTTTCCACAGAGAGTCCAAGCTACTTAAGACTCTTTTTCAAAACCTAGTTCACCAACCATACTCAAAAAGTAGTGTGTAGCCAAAGAATAGCATACAAAAATATTTAACAGAACAAGGGCATCAATCTTTAAATTTGTTGCAGAAGGAAAATTTCTTCTGACGTTCAAGGTTTGTTGATTTGTCCCATAAACAAAACTGCACCTGAATAAGAAAGTGTTATTTGTAGACATTTATTAGTTCATTAATATCCAGTTTTGCAAGAAAATACAAGAAACCAGGTTGAACATTTAGATTATCTAGGTGAGAAATCTCACATACAGGTTGCCACCCTTTATCTGCAGAACCAATATCTGCAGTTTCAGTTATCTGTGGCTGAAAATATAGAGGCACATACCATACAGTCATGCTGGAAAATGCCCAGAGGTGTCCCCTCTAGGAATAACTAGTTCCTCCAACACAACTCTATGGTATGTTTGTACTGGAAGTCCTTTATTTTAATAGGGTTCGCTATTATCTGTGGTTTCATTTATAAACAGTAAGTATGGGATTGTATCCCTTATGGATGCAGGGAGAGGGACAACCTGTACCAGCTTTTAATCAGGGTGATCAAGCTGTCGTTGATAGGGTGGAAGTTGTGAACTTCAACTGTAAAGACTAACTTTTAAGGCCATGAGGATTCTGCTGTGTGGCTATAATTGATTTATGGCCCTTTGTTCTCTGAAGCAAGTGGCAATGTTCGCTTCTGAACACATTCTCACCCTGTATTCAGCATTTCAGATTCATGGCTTGGTTCACATTTAATTCACATTTAATACAGTGGCCTCTCTTTATCCGCAGGAGTTTGGTTCTGGAACCCTATACAGATAGCAAAAGCTGCAGATATTTAAGTCCTATATAAATGAATGTGCACTACCATTTTAAGTATGCAGCACCACCATTTTAAGGTCCTGTCTACACAGAAAAAAAAAATACATATGCCATTCGGAAGATCGCTCTTCCGTACACACAGCCATTCGGATTCATACATGTCATTCAGAAGGGGGGCTAGCGAATCCCCTGTAAACTACATGGACTCGGCGTTCGGGAGGATTAGCGGACCTCGGCATAAAATACGTACAGCCGTTTGAATGGCTGATGGTCTGTACGCTCCATTCGCACACATACGAACAGGCAGTGTAATCTGATTGGCTGGCCAAGTAGAGGGGGCGGGGCTAGCAAGGAGGGGAATTGGGAGCGGCCGCCATGTTGGATTCCCAGCTAAGCGAGAGTCTGGTAAATCCGTGAATTTTATATGTATTTATTTTTATTTTACTTTGTAAATAGGGAAAACCGAACGTCCGCAAAACAGGCACCTTTTTAAATTAAAAAAAAAAAAAAGCGGCAGGAGATTTAAAACTGCTGCTTGGCTTGCTTGCTCCATCCAGCTGGGGAAGGGGGCTCATACGGAGTTTAGGGGGGTAAAAAACTGTGTAGGCAGATCGTATGCATATGAATGGCTGCCTATTCGTATTTTTTACCCCCAAACGGATTTTTTTTTTAATCGTACAGACGGACCCTAAGTATGGGCACCACCATTTTAAATATGTGTCAACTGTCTGTGGATGCTGGAATCCACGAATACTGAACCCATGGATATCGAGGGCCCACTGTACTTCAATCCACTGGTTAGAATTAAGGTAAGTGATGTAAAAACCAGGAGACAGCTGAGAATACATGCTATACCTTCTTCCTATATGTATGTATCTAATGTACAAAGTGTGATGCTTTACATTTGAACTGTCTTTCGAAAAATCTACCCCCCACTCCACTGTATAGCTTTACTAATTTACCCCTTTTCACTAAAAGCATCAGTAGAACATTCCATTGAAATCTGCCTGGCATTTCTGTATATATATGTTTATGACCATGACATCTTTAAATTATTCAATCTTTCCAAGGAGATGTTGTTTTCAACCTCTCTTTGATGTGCTGGGAGAGAGGGGGTAGAATGAGATTATTAGAACACTGTATATAAATTTAGTTAGGCTGTCCTAGTACTTCAGTCCCCTTCTGAGTCATTTTCTGGGGGAGGGGGAAGGTGTTTGCCCTAAGTGGTTAGCTTATGCTGAGCCTAGAATATCAATTAGAAGAAAAACAGGGCTGAAAAGTGGAGCAAAGAGAAGAGATGTGTATTTGACAACTAGCCAGTATTCCTCTTCAGAATCACATAATGTGCCTTTGATGTCCTAAGCTGCCCATGTCTGGAACTCATTCCAGAATCTTCTCCTTCTACAGAGTTGGCACTCTTACCTACAGCCTGCATCATATATGTAGATAAGTTAATAAATATGCCAGAGAAACAGAGGGTCTATTAGTTTCTGGAAACAACCACTGAGTGCTGAAATCCTATAAGTTGCAATTTGCCTCTGCCTCTAAGAGAAGGAATTGCTTATGTACGATATAGAAGTAAGGAATTTCAGAACCCCATTTTGTAAGATAAGAAAGCAGATTTATAGTGTTTGTTTTCAGCTTCAGGCTTGTGTCTTGTGTATATACATTTAGTCAATATAAAAAGAATCAAGTTAACATAAAACTAAGCAACATATAAGTGCTTACCTGTTGGATTGTGTCGTATGAAGAAAACAAATGGTCTGTCTACTACAAACCAAGGAGGTGATGACCTAGCTATCAAAATTGCAGCTTGGAAAAACAAGAATAAAATTATTAGTCTCTACAGCTATAAACCAGCACCATCTAAACTGAAGAGCTTAATACATTCACCCTTTAAGCAGCATTTTTGCAGGAGAGCAACGGAAAGAAATTAGAAACACTATGCGTGTTAAGAGTTCATTAAATATATTTTGGTACAAGCAAATGACTAAGATGCTTGGTAATTTCTGTTTTATGGTAAGTATATTTATTAGGCTTTGTGGGGTGGGGGGATCAAGGAGTTCTTTCTGAAGTCTGACAAATAATTCTGAGTTGATAATGGCAATTTTGCTAAACTTTAAAATTTACAAAATAATGCTATGTAAAATACCTGTTGATACTTTAGTCACTAGTGGTTTGAATCAAAGAACACTTACTTGTTGCTGCAGAAGCTTTGGTTCCATCTTCACTCACTTCAATTTTTGCTTTTTGTAAAATTTGAGATACATGAATGCCTTCTGTTCCTGTTGGGAGTCGAACACAATATATTTTATTTTCACATGACATTCCTTTGAGAAGCAATTATCATTTTAGCTGTAGAAAGGGCAAATTGGTGCAAAATCAATATTTTTTTAAAAAAAATCACACATGCTGAAGACACTGCCTAAGATATTGGCTGGCATCCTTTTGTAATCTTACACACACATAAGTTACTGTACACATGTGGTTGTATGTTCTTGGCCAATGCACAACATCCCTATTTAGTTGAGTATGAAAGCAGTATTATGCATGTGGTGCTACTACACATTCTTGTGCACTGCATGTGGCACACTGTGCATCACTGCATACTGTGCACTGACAATATGGTTGTGCATAACTGTGCATTGCTCAACAACACACAATACACATTTGGTTGTGCAACAATGTATTTAATGAGGTGGTGTAGCCCAACCAATGAACCAAATTCACAATAAAGTAAATACCAGAGTAGCCACCCATCTCATTTGAGAAAACAAGGACACTTGTAGAAGCCGTTCTGTTGAAGGCCCATGTGGAGTTACATGATATTTCAATATTCTGGTTCCAAGCAATACAGATCTTCAAACATCAAAACTAGCACTTTGGAAAACTGAAAATAGCAGTGAATGTAGTAACTGTGCTGTTGGATAAGGTACTGCAGAAACTACAGTTGTCCATCCGTATCCACGGATTTAAGTATTCATGGCTTGAAAATATTCTTTAAAAAGTAATAATCCAAAAAGCAAACCTTGATGTTGCCACCTTATATAAGGGACACCATTTTGCTATGCCATTGCATATAATGGGACTTGAGTATTCACGGATGTTGGTATCCATGGGGGGGGGGGCCCTCTGGAACCAAACCCCAGCGAATATGAAGGGACAACTGTATATTGCTAGGATATAAACCATTGTAAGGTCATCCATTAGTAGAAACCAAGTCTTCCATGGAACATCAAAACAAAAAGGAAGCCTTCCTGGATCACATCAAGAGCCTATCCAATCCAGCACCTTTTTTTTCAACAAGTATCAACCACAAGTAGACCATCAAATCAGTTGACCACCCATAGTTTGTCCCCATTCCCAGAAAGAGGTATTAAGATCCTAGGAACCTGGAGGCTCCATTTATCTATTGTGGTGAATATATCTTGACAAACGTCTCTTTAATAAAATTAGTATCATCCAATTTTGAAGATGTCTAGACTAGTCATCATTACCACATCTTTTGGTTGCAGCTTCTATCCATTATGTGTTATATGAAGTAGTGTTATTTTAATCTTAAATTGGCCATCAAGTGCTAATATCTGAGAGGGGTGAGGGATTTCTGCACTTTGCATAAAGTCTTTATCATACCCCTCTCTGTGGATCAGCCTGTTAGTTCCTAGCTTCTTCTCTATATGACTAGCTAGTGAACTATGGGGTGTCTAAACGGTCAAAATAATCCTCATAAAATTCACTTGGAAATCGATCTGTCTTAATGGAAATCTGCATTGATGTGTTGTATTCAGAAAGGGAGCAACTAAAAACTCCAAAAACTGCCGGAGACCCTTTGCAGCTTTTCTCAGAGTTTTTAAAAAGCTTCGTAGGGGATGCACATTTCCACTCATTAAGAAAGTTGCATTCACATTGCTATGCTTTTCCATAGGAAAGGTAGCACAAGCTGATTGGCCAGATGAGCACAGGGGGTGGGCTTGCAAACAGGGCAAGTGCTCTCTGCCGCCATGTTGGATTTTTGGCTTAGCAAGCGATCGGTAAGGCGATAAAATAGCGAATTTCTCCTCTCTTTTTGTAAATGTGAAATATTGCTTGTGTTCACCATGGTAAACTAAAAAAAGTTCAGTGGTGGCAGATTTAAAAGCACAAGTAAAAAAAAAAGCACAAGTAATTCACTTGCAGCGGCCATCTTGGCTAGAGGGTATGTATAGTTTATGGGGGCTGTAAAACCATCAAGACAGTTGCTGCTGTGAATTGCTATTATTGCAGAGCAATCCATTCCTCCCCCTCCTTGTACAGATGACCCCTTTAAATCTACTATTCTATCAATGCCCCATTTGCCTAGGAGCCTTTAAGTTAAGAGACTAGCAAAGGGTTTTTTTGGAAGTCAAATTTTACATTGCCTACAGGATCACTACTGTCTACATCACGAGTAGACAACTTGTGACTTTCCAGAAGTTACTAGACAGCAACCCACACCTTTCCTCACCATTGGCTACAGTTGATGAGTGCTGTATTCTAAGGCTATATGAGGACCACCAATTGCTCTTGTTTGATCTATACGTCTTTTAACACTCTTGAGACTGGCGATGCTGGAATTTTTTTACAGGAATCATATGATTCATCTTCATCAGGGCTTATTCTACTACTACATTAAGAATTCTAAGTTTAATGCTCCATACCAGTGCATATATTAGCCCATCTCCATATTTTAGAAGCTGTGGAACAGCAAAAAGCAGGCAGCTAACAGAGAATTCACATTTCCCCACTCCTCCTTGCTAGCCTGGAGGTGGGGCATATGGGTTCTGGTGTCCTTGCAGGAAAGAATGTGATCTCATGTACTTATCTCACAGCATGGCAAGCTGGGATAAAATAAGAGGCCTATATTACATGTAAGATAAGCCTTTTGTGCCCCTTCGAGCTGCATACCACCATTCAATGACCCACCAACTATTTCTTCTGGACCAGGACCCCCCTTTTACTAAAATGGACTATAGCCAGGGTTTAATGGAGCTGTAGTTTAAATAATGTGGAAGACATGAGGTTTTGGAAGTCTTTTCATATTCTGTTAATCTACTAAATTCAAAGACATCTTTCTTTGGCATAAATGGCATACAGTCACACTAATTATCTCTGAAAATCTGTAGTTCTGCAACTCATAGGTAAGAGAATCAGCAGATAACTCACTTGTTATTTTTGCAAAGTTTGCTTTTGATTGTTCAAACATATCTCGAATACCAAGTTCTTGTAGAGGTTCCTTTAAATTGGTTTCTGCTTCTGCTGTAAATCTGATGGGAACAACAGAAAAAGCATTGATCCAAGACTAAAATTAGTCTGTAACTGATAGGATTTTTTTCCTTTTAAAAGTCAGGTTTTCTTGTATCAGATGAAATGACAGAAATGGTACATACTTAGGTAAAATGACCTGTACTCTCTTTTGTACCATAGTTGTCATCCAACTCTGTATAGTTTTCGTGCTAATGTGAGGAATAATAGCCGACAAAGGAGTTGTACTTTCCGTGGGAAGGGCAATCAACATACTGATACTTTCACCATGGTATGGCAATTCAATGATATTGTACCACAGGTCATTAGGAGTACTTGTTGTGCCTAAAAAAGTGAGAGAGAAAATGGAAAGAAGAAAAAATGAGGACATAATAGAAACCTTCAGCTTCAATTACACAGCAAGACAGTAACTGCTAATGACTCCATAATAAGTAGTTTTAGATCAAATTTGATCAGGATTCAGAGTGGGAACTGAACAGTTTTCTATTGCCAGGTTTCCAGTTCATTCTATACTATAGCTTGTCTTCTTCCTGTTGCTCTCTGCAACAGCAGGAGGAAGGCCAGAATTAAGGATCTAAAAGAAAGTTGCTGGCAGACAGAAAGAACAGACAAAAATAACCTGTTCCCCACACCTTTATTCCACAAAATTCTAACTTCCTTTTGGGTGCCCACTTGTTTTTATTTGTTGTGGCTGCTGACCTGTCGCCTGCACTACCTTCCTTCCTCCATCTCAACATCATCTCACTCTGCAGATGAAAAGATCTTGGGGAGGCTAGGACAGGATCAAACCAAGCTTTAGGGGAGAGTTTACTTACTCCCTCTCCCTAATTGACTTCACAGTCATCATGGGAATTTCTGACTTTTCCCAAGATGAACACAAACCCACATTTGCCTTGATATCAGAGTATGATTATAGGTTTCAGCCAAGTATTCTTATAGACTTCAGCCCTACGCCATATTGACCATTGGAAGTATGTGAAGGCATATTAGAAATAGCAACACCTGCTGTCTGTCATATGCTTCCCAACACTTATTAAAAAAGGTAACAGCTTAAGATCTGAAAGGAAATAACTGCACATTGAAAAGGCAGCGAGGGATTTCCCTTGTCCTCTTATGTTATGTTAGAAAATCTTACTCATTAAATCAAAGATGTTCCCAAGCATGCCAAGTGTCGTACCAAATGGTAATTTTTAAATACCAATGGAGCTGGCTTTTGCTATACTTGCCATACCAGATATTCAGAGGACATCAACAAAATTTGGTTATGCAGTTTATAGAATATAATATAACTTTGCAGATTCAAAATAGATGTGTTGAGCTAGAGTGCACAACAGACTGAATTCTGCAGCTTCAGGGCTTGGTCAGACCTCACGGGGTTCTCTTTATGAGTATGTGTTCTGTATGTATGTGTTCTGAGTGTGAGGATCTTTTTTGCATTTTGACGTTGAGTTTTTTGAGTGTGTCAGGGACCAACACCATATATGTGTCCATTGACTACAACTGTTTCTTTCTTGGAAGCTCCCCAGGACTGGCAGCAGATGGCTTGGAAACTAACATTTTCAGCAGCACTGATGCATAAAGTGAATTGCCTCACTGGAAGTGTAACTTGTGTAACAAACATGTACTATACACATACCAGGAAGTACTACAAGAGGCACAAAGTTCCCTCTGTCTGTCTTACCGTGGATTAAGAAAGAGAAAGTTCCTTTCACATACAAGTAAAATGCCTAGCAAAATCTTCTGCTGATTGTTCAGAAACAAGCTGTGTACCTCGAACAAAGACTAAAGCAAAACAAATGACTTTTCTTTTGTCAAAAAGATACAGCAGTATATTAGAAACAGGTCCCAGAAAGGGACTATTGCAATGCTTTGTCTAAACTGGAATTAGTGTTAATACTGTAAGAAGATTGTAACTGTCCTGAGGATAATGATTGCGTATTACATGTTCAATAGTATAAACAGAACATAAAAGGATTCACAGAGAACATCTACGAGGTACTCTTGACCTTGTTATTTTAAATGCCTTTAAACACTCAGCTTTTAGATTGTTTTCAAGATGTTGCATTAGAAGCCAACTGGCTTGGGTAAGAAAAATGTGTAATATTATTAACTAACATCAAGTTGACTTTGACTTCTGGCAACCCTATGAACAAGAAACCTCCAAGTCACCCTATCCTCAACAGCCCTGCTCAGATCTTGCAGACTCAGGGTCATGGCTTCCTTGATTGAGTCTATTCGTCAGGAATGCAGTCTTCCTATTTTCCTACTGCCTTCCACCTTGCCAAGCATTATTGTATTTTTCTAGTGAGTCATCTTTTCTCATGATATGGTTAAAGTATAACAGTCTCAGTTTAGTCATCTTGGCTTCTAGGGAGAGTTCAGGCTTGATTTGCTGTACGATCTATTGATCTATCTGTCTGGCAGATCACGGCACCCAGAGAACTCTCCTTCACCACGTTTAAAATGAGTTTATTTTCTTCCTATCAACTTTCTTCACTGTCCAGCTTTCACAACCATACGTAGAAATTGGAAATACCATGGCATGGACAATCCTGACTTTAGTATTCAATGATATCTCTTTACACTTCAGGATCTTGTATAGTTTCTTTGTAGCTGCCCTTCCAAGTCCTAGTCTTCTTCTGATTTCTGGACTGCAGTCTCCATTCTGATTAATGACTGAGCCAAGGTATGGAAAATCTTGAACTATTTCAATGTTTTCACTGTCTACTTTAAAGTTATGTAAATCATCTGTGGTCATTACTTTGTTTTCTTAATGTTCAACTGTAAACTTGCCTTTGCACTTTCTTCAGTAATCATTCTAAGTTTTTTCTATTTTCTGCTAGTTGTATAGTGTTATCCACATATCTTAAATTGTTGATGTTCCTTCCTCCATTTTTCATTAGTTTTTGCTAATTTCATCTCATCCCTCTTCCCTTTCCTTTCTCTTTCCTTTCATTCTTTATCACTTATTCTTCTCTCCACCTGTTTCTTCCCCCTATCTCTTAGTTCGCCTCTTGAAAAGCATTCCCACTTGTTATTTCCTAATTCATATCACAATGTCCTTCTCTATGCACCACCTCAGTCTGCAGTATTTGGTTACAGGTAGCCATTCTACTTCCGTTTTTTCCTACCTTGTCTTGATTTATAATTCGAGTTAATTTATCATTATCTCTCATTATTAATATTTTGTTTAGCCAATTTTCTATTGATGGTTCTTCTTTACTTTTCCATTGTGCAGCAATGACCATGCGGGCAGCCGTGCATAAGTACAACAATATTCTCCAATATTTTCTCTCCACTTTTTGTGTTAAAATTGAGGTGATATTAAGGAGATAAATCTTTGGATTTAACTCGAATTCTATATTAAATATCTTCTGAATTATCTTATGTACTTTTGACCAGAATTTTTGAATAATAGGGCATGTCCACCACATGTGCTTTTTGTGGAATATTATTCTCTACAATATAAGGAAAAAATGCAGGAAGAGGAGTGGAAGAACGAGATGAATAGATACATAAAGGAGAATAAATTTGCAATGATCTCAGAGGAACAAAGATTGAAATTATCTGAACCCTTTACTCTGGAAGAACTGTTCAAGGCTATCCGAGAATTAAAAAGCAGCAAAGCACCTGGTCCAGATGGGTTTACGGAGGTCTTTTATAAAACTCTGGAAAAGGAAATATCAAGCTACCTCTTGGAGGTTATTAATCGAATTTTTAAAGAGGGAATGCCGGACACATGGAAAGCGGCAAACATCACAATGATCTGGAAGGAGGGCAAGGAGAGATCTGATGTTAAGAATTATCGCCCAATCTCTCTCCTCAACGTGGACTACAAAATTTTTGCAAGTATGATTGCAAACAGAATAAAGGGAGTGTTAAAAGGAGTAATACACCCTGATCAATGCGGCTTTCTCCTGGGAAGATTATTATCATTAAATATTAGAAACATTATTGACATCCTTGAATTTCTTGAGAAAAACAACGAGCGCACAGCAACAATAATGTTTGCGGACGCAGAAAAAGCATTCGACAACATCAACTGGTGCTGCTTGGTAAAAACCATAGAATAGTTGGGATTTGGCCAATTTTTAACAGCTAATATAAGTAAAATATATACAGAACAAAAGGCCTCGATTATAGTGAACGGAGAGAAATCACAAGAAATTTGAATCCATAAAGGAAACAGACAAGGTTGTCCGCTGTCACTGCTACTTTTTATAACATTACTGGAAGTATTGTTGAATAAGGTTAGAAAAGAGAAAGGGATACAAGGGCTAAAAATCAAAACCCAGGAATACAAAGTTAGAGCGTACGCAGATGACATAGCATTTATTTTGGAAGACCCTGTTAGCAGTGTGAACTGTCTAATAAGAACTATTGAAGAATTCGGTGATTATGCCGGATTTAAGATGAACAAGGACAAAACTATAATCTTAACAAAAAATTTATCAAAAAAAGAACAGGAATTATTGGGAGAGAGATCCAAATGTAAAATGGAGTCGAAAGTAAAATATCTTGGTGTTTGGATAACGAACAGAAATCTGGATCTCTATGCTAACAACTATGAAAGAACATGGAAAATGATTAAGGAAAGTTTAAAGACCTGGTCTAAACTGAACCTTTCATTACTGGGGAAAATAGCTGTGATTAAAATGTCAGTTCTCCCAAAGATAATGTTTCTATTCCAGACACTGCCAATAATATCCAATGAAAAGCCATTTAAAAAATGGAAGAAACATTTAAGTGAGTTCATCTGGAACAACAGAAAAGCGAGAATAAAATGGCAAACATTAATAGAAAGATCGGAAAGAGGAGGGTTAGATCTGCCAGATTTGCAAATTTACCACAAGGCTTGCACTTTGGTATGGGTGAACAAATGGGTTAAGTTGGAAGATCAAAGGCTGTTGACTTTAGAAGGAGCAGGATTGCGTTTAGGTTGGCATGCCTATATAGGCTACAACAAGGCGACAATACACAAGGACTTCAATAATCATATAGTAAGGAGAGCACTGTTGTTAAGTTGGAATAAAATACATAAACAATATTACGGGAAGATACCAAAGTGGATATCCCCAGTTGAAGCGTTCAGTGGAAGATGGGGACAAGTAGGCAAATCAGACAGATGGATTTTCTACAAAGAGCTGCTCAAAAGTGAAAAAGAAGGGAAGACAGAATTAAAAACAAGAGAAGAACTCCAACAGGAGGGATGGAACTTCAACTGGTTCACATACCAACAAACATTTAGCAGGTTCAAAAAGGATGAAAAGGAGTCTGGTTTTCAAGAAAAAGAGACAGAAGTGGTGAAGATCATGTGGGATAATAAGAAAAAGGAAATTGCAAGACTGTACAGTTTACTCATTTCAGAATCTCTTGAAGCAGAAATAGTAAGAGAATCAATGATAAAATGGGCCAAAGATATTGGGGAAGAAATCCAGATGATAGAATGGGAAGGCACATGGAAAAAAATGAAAAAAATGCATGGCATGTCAGGATCTGAAAGAGAATAGCTTTAATATAAACAACAGGTGGTACTTAACTCCGGATAGACTAAGTAAAATTTACAACCTAAAAGAGAAAAGTTGCTGGAAATGCCAGAAAGAAACAGGAACATTCAAAGGAAACAAATTCTAACAGCTTAACTGGGACTTCAACTTTGTACTAGCAACAGCCTTACTGAAGTATTTTAATGATCATCAAAGTTAGTTCATCAAAGATGAAGACGTCTGTCTAAAACACCAGTGAAAGCAGTGAGCTGCTTTCTAAGGAGAAGGTGATGTTTTGTGCAGAATTATGACTGTTCTTCTTTGGACACGTTCAGAGGTCTTAATAAGCCAAGATTCCTGCAGAAACCTTGGCTTGTCCAGAATGAACCCATGTGCTGGCTCCCAATGCCTGATGGCTTCAACTCACAGCAGGAGCAGATAAACAAATCACAGACTTTAGGGTTCATGGTTTATTTAACATGACATTCAAATCCAACAGCTGCCAATGTTCTAGGGCTTGTTCTTTCCTCAACAAGCTACAGGAATAAAAATGCAGTTGTCCCTTCATATTCGCTGGGATTTGGTTCCAGGAACCCCCCCGTAGATACCAAAATCCGTGAACACTCAAGTCCCATTATATGCAATGGCATAGCAAAATGGTGTTCCTTATATAAGATGGCAAAATCAAGGTTTGCTTTTTGATTATTTTTTAAAGAATATTTTCAAGCCATGAATACTTAAATCCATGGATATGGAGGGACAACTGTACATGGTTTCTTCTAAGATTTGTTTCTATCTTGTGTGTGAGGTAAGGAAACAAGCCAGAGAGGTAGCAGCGCTATCAAGAATGAAAAAGCCAGATTTCACTTGTTGATGTACAGATGACAAATCATAGGAGGTGGGAATTTTGAATGTGATCAGAAAGTAGCCTCATTCAGAATGAGTTCTGAGCACATAAAACTGGTATATGATTTTATACAGGTTTCATCAGTTTCTTAACTGAGCCTTCCTCACAAACTGGGAATCAGAAGCTAGGAAAAAATGCTGATTTAAGACAAAAATCCATGACCAAGCAGACTATGTGAGTAGAAAGCTTGGTGTACATCACAATCAAGTATCTTCACAGTGACTTACTGTTTTGCCAACGTGTGCAGCTGTTCAGACCACTAGGACCTTCACTACTCCTTCCTTCTTTAGGCCAACTAAAGGCCAACATACATCTAGCAAATAACATCTATTGTGAATAGGTATTAGACATTACTTCCTCTTTTAGAACTGAGACCCCATCCTCACTCTCAAATTTCATGAATATTTCATGGTACTAGCAATTGACACTTAGGTGTAACAGATAAGATCCATCAAATCTTCCCAGCCTACTTTGCAAGACAGTACTTAGGGTTGGTAGGTCAGTGGCATGGCACATGTTTTGCATACACAACTCCCTGGTTTGATTCCTGGCATCTCCACCTAAGAGGATCCTGTAGCATAGAACTGGGCAACTGCAAGAGGTTGGCCAAATTGCCCCACGTCACCTTGGAGGTGGGGCATTTTTGCCCAACTTTTTTTCAAACACATTTTTGGAAATTTGGGGGTGTGTGCTCAAAATGGTTGGGGGAATCACCCTTTCTCTACACCAACTTAGCAGGTGACTACAAAGTCTTGCCTGGCACTATTATGACTAATACTACTACTACTACCACTACCACCACCACCCTTTTCCTCCAAAACTGGGACTCAAGGTGGCTAAGTAAGCGTTCTGAACTGAGAGAAGGCAGCTTATTATGAGAATATCTACATTTATAGACATCTATACAATGTTGTGGTTTTAAGTCTAATTTCAGAAGATTTCATGTCAGCCAGCTTTGGCCTTAGATTAGATTCCTTTGTATAACTGTATATAGAGTCATGCACACCTAATGATTTAACTCACTAGTCAATTGTGCCCTAAAATACATCTGTGATTCTACATCTTTGTTTGAATTTAGCAAGAAAATCTAGGGAAAAACAATTCTGCACATTTTCAAATCAAGCCTTCTTTAACATACCACAGCGGAACACTGATAACTGAGCCAACATAGGTACTTGATAAGTCTTTCCATCAGCTCCATTAAATGTTCGTTTTTTTGTGTTTTCTGGCTGAAAACGTGACTTCCATAATCCCTTAAAGTATATCGCATTCACCAGTACCAGCCTGGTCAGAGCACTATCAATAGCCTCTGGAGACAGAACACTGTCTATCATACCTGAAAGGAACAAAAGGAAAAACCACAGATCACCAGCAAATAAATGTTAAACACAGGAAGGGGTGAGGGAGGAGAATAAAAATACCTTCACAATAAGGACTGGAGGTTGGGCACAATTGTGCTAAGACAAGTTAAAGGTTTACAACCTTGATAGAGAAAAATATTTAAGACTTAGTCCTATCGATCTCAAAAACTGGATTTTTTATCATGATGCTAACCAAGACAGGGCAGCCATAGTTGGGGCACGTTTCTCCATTTGGTACTCACAGATTCAGATCACTCATGCAAGGCCACAGTACTTTGAAACTCTAACCTTTCACCAGATCAGAAGAGCTTCCACAGAACTTAGATTTCAGCAGATGTCTTCTGCATACCTTGAAGGGAGATTTTGAGGTACTCTAATGCTAGACAGAAAATGTGTTTTTGGCTGTCCTCAGATTGAGGACATAACCCATTATTTGTTGTTCTGTCCCCTCTATTCTGCTCCTAGACAAAGATTTGTGTCTCCTATTATTCAGTTATATACAGACTGCTCATCTCAGGTAGCAGTTGTGGCATTGCTAGCTGATACAAACCTATTTGTCACATACTCAGCCCATTCTGCACTAGCAGCTAAGAAACTACATGCTCACTTTATTAAGGAACATATTGTATTATAACAATTGATCTTTATTCCTTTTGATGTTTTTACAGGGATTTGTTAAAAAGTTTTAATGTTATGTTTAATATTTTGATATCTTATTGTCAATTTTATTTATGGTTTTTCCTTTTATATACATTGTAAAATAAAGGCCATTGGCTATGTAAAATAAAGTTTATGACTGACTGACCTTCACCAAGCTACCAAATTCAGAACAGTATGAGACAGAGAGGAAATGTGCTGGATTTTGGTTGCTAGAAATCAGTGGGAGGCTTAGCAAGAATGTTCTAATATAATGAACTGGGGGAGAGGAGCTGACATGCACACACACACACACACACACAAACACACTCCTACTTCTTTTTCCTTCAGTAGAAATGGCATGCAGAAGAGAGACATGATTTAATCCAGAAGTTAATAAGAGTCAAACCACTGAGACTAGCCTAAATTCACTTAAAAAATTTCTTCAAATCTAAATTTGTAAGATTTGGAGGTTTCCCTGGCTGTAATTCACTCCAGTTCACAGCAGTTCACTTTGTTCAAAAGGATCTTACTTGTTCAAAAACTTCACTGTTTTTCTGCAGATATCCTATGCACGTGTGGGTGCTAGTCTCAAGAACAGAACATGCCATGGACCTGAAATCTCCAGACTCCAAAAATTCAAGGGAGCACACCAACCTCAAATATACAAAGAACCTCTCCATTTGGGGGGCATGGTCTATGGATGTTTCCTATTTATATTTTATTTGATTTCATTTTTATAGCACTATATAATGTAATTCTAGACAATTTACCAAAACACTGAACTTAAAACAAGAAATCAACAAGCTACAATCAATCATGTTTATGCCCTCTATTCAGCTCACATACTCCTCCTCCTGCTGACAACTAGTACTTTTGGTTTGGAATATATAAGGAAATAAAAGAGTAAAATACAAAAGAAAAGCACAAAGATAGAAGCTTTATGTTGACATAACTGATTTAGGTGATTTTTTTTAAAGAATGAAGATGACATGCTTAGCCAAATATCCACATACAGAGTCTCAAGGAATTACTTCATTTAAGCCAGAGAGAGTCATATAATATAGTTTGGCTGAGGAGTTTATAAAGTAAGCCTTACTAAGAGAGAGAAATTTGCCCTCAATTGCAACATTACTGCTAGATTTTGCAGTAAGCGCCATCATCAGTAATGTCTGATGATGGTTGTTGTTGTTAACTGCCTTCAAGTCAGCTTTGACTCATGGCGACCCCATGGCCACCTGCAAAACAACTACCTCAACAGCTTGGCAAACCCCAACCAAAACATCTTCAAGGTGCTTGAGATCAGGGCACTGGGAAATGTCATCTCCAATGCTCTCCTAGTCATGGGATGTGCCATGAACAGGCAACTAGAAGACTCCTAGGGGTCCCGCCAACACTTTTCCCCCCCAAGGTACCCCACAACCAGGAGAGGGCTGCAGATTTCATTTCCCTGTGCCTCAATCTTCAACACCTCAGAAATGCACCAGTTGGGGTGCTGTTAGGCTGCAAAGGTAAGCTTTTAGAATCACATTCAGTTGTTAATGACTGTAAATGTTAATTCTCAGCAGTTATGAGATTTTAAGTCCAGTTTATGATCTCATAACTGCTGATCAGAATGCCAGCATTGAAAAAAAAATACAGGATAGGTAAAATCAAAAGCAATCCAAATGTCTTCTGGTTTTTAAAATTCAGATTTTGTTGGAATGTGGAATATTTAGTGAAAAAGTGGAACAGAAAGAATATAATACAAGCAGCAAGGGATTCAGAACTACAGGCCTCCAAAACAGACAGTGCTAGAGTGTATTTATTATTTTGCAACATCAGTGTCTACAGTATTTTATTGAATAACTAAATCAAAACAGATAAGCCTGTTCTCCAAACTACTTACAATCCACATTTTAATCAGTTGGGGAGAGAAGAGAGGGCTACAGCTAGAAAAGTAACAGGAAAGTGGGGGTAAAAAGAGAAAAATGCAAACTGTTTATCATCACCTACCCTTAGTTTCATTTCTGACCCACTGGTTAACAGTATCACAGGCAGAGTCCCGGTCCTCAAAGTCAATGCTCTTGACACTGCACTGAAACACCTCATTGTTTCTGGAAACAAAAGGCACTTCCATTTTCCAGCCACTTTTTGCAAATACTGCATTTGCAATTGTTACAACATCTTTATTCTTCTTTGACACTATGGCTTTGTTTATCTTCTTCAGTACTTTGCCAACTCCTAAATGAAAAGACTGAAGTTAGATTAGGGTTAGAAAAACCAATTAAAACAAATTTCCAGAGGCATAACTATGCAAACCTATTGCAACAAACGCTACAATTCTTGGGGCATCTTGAAAACCAACAAATTGTTATACAGTCAGCCCTCCACATTTGTGGATTTATCTATTGCAGATGTGATTATTCGCAGATTATTTCCTGCCACCTCCGCTACTGCCCTTAAGCCTCATGAGACTGAGAAAGACTGCAAATGTGCCGCAAGTCCCTAATAAAAATGTTGTAGGGCAGCACGGGAGTAGTTACAAGCCCCACCAGCCACACGCTTCTGCCATGTAAAGGAACCCTGCCATCTCTAAGGCATCTGTGGTGGGTTGAATCTGTGGATCATACTTTTTTTGTGAGTTAAATATGGTTTGTGGGGGACCTAGAGAGAGTTGTGTTTTTTCCACTTTTGTGGAGGTCCTGCATCCCTAACCTGAGTGAATGTGTAGAGTTAACTGTACTGTAAGATTTCATGAACTGCAGCACATCAGGTACATGAAATATTATCCTAGCTAAAGTAGTGATCCTATGCACATTTATGCAGGATCAAATCCAGCTATTAATCCTGAATGGAGTAGACCCATTTAATCAATGGGTTTTACATGTCTTTACTTAAAACATTCTTCTATTACCTCCCAATCCACCAGGGCCTCCAATGTGAGATACAACACATAAAAATATTTAAAATATTAAATACACAAATCAAACAATTTAAAACAATGCTTGAAAAATAGGTTTATAACTGTTGTTGTGTGCCTTCAAGTTGTTTCCAATGTATGAGGACCCTAAGGCAAAGCTATCGGGGTTTTCTTGGCAAGATTTGTTCAGAGAGGATTTGCCTTTGCCTTCCACTGAAGCTGAGAATGTGAGACCTGCCCAAGGTCACCCAGTGGGTTTCCACGGCCAAGCAGAGATTCAAATCCTGGTCTCCAGAGTCATAATCCAACACTCAAACCACTACACCAGACTGACTCTCAGGGTTTAAAACTATAAACAGTTAAAATATGTGGCACAGTCACCCCTAGTTTTAAGGACTGAAGGCTTACACAGCAACCCACTCTTAGCTGCCTGCCAAAAGCTCAAAAGGGATGGAGTCAGCCTCATTTCCCATGGGAAGAGTTCTACAACCAGGATACTGCTACAGAAAATGCCCTGTCACATGTACCCAACAATTTAGTCTTGCAGGGTGATGGAACACACATCAGGAATCTGCTGAGGATCTCAAATTCTGAGCAAGTCCACATGGGGGAAGCAGTCCCTCAGGTATCCTGGTGCTAAGCAGATTAGGGCTTTGTATTGCAAACCATACCTTGAATTGAGCTCAGAAGTACTGTACATTAGAAGTCAGTTTAGTTGAGACTGATGATAAATGGCCTTGTAAGGACTATTGGTCTAATCTTGTTGGGACTTAGCAATTGGATTTATGCCTCAGAAGCATTTTCCAAATGCCAACAGAACCTACTTCCAAATAGGTTTTAAAGCATTCCAGAGCCGGGTGAAGATTAAGCATGTCAGCCAAAAACCTAACCAAACCCCTAACACAGTAAAGTAGGGGCACAACCCTCCAGATGTTGCTTGATAGAAGCTCCCAGCATTCTTCACCACTGGCTAAACAGCAGGTCAAAAATATGTGAAGGGCCACACAATTCCCACCAGTATGATTTTTAATATCTTTGCCTGATGAAGACTCCAGTGAAGCAAAAGCTTGTATACTGTATTTGTGCATTTTAGTTAGCCCAATAAAGGTTTCACTGTTTTGTGGATTTTGTTGTACAGTCGCCCCTCCACATTCGTGAATTTGACATTTGCGGTTTTGATTATTCACGGTTTTGGGAGGGCCCCCCCCGGGTGACACGGGGCCTCCGGAGGCCCCGTGAAAGCCCTGGGAGGGAGCGGGGAGGGCCGGGGAGACATCCACGGGGCCTTCGGGGACCCTCCGGAGGCCCCGCGAAGGCCTTGGGAAGGAGGGGGGAGGGCCGGGGAGGCCTTCACGGGGCCTCCGAAGACGCTCCGCAGGTCCCATGAAGGCCCGGGGAGGGGGTGGGGAGGGCTGGGGAGGCGATCATGGGGTCTCCGGAGAGGCTCCAGAGGCCCCATGAAGGCCTGGGGGAGGGGGTGGGGAGGGCCGGGGAGGCCTCCATGGGGCCTCCGGAGACGCTCTGGAGGCCCCATGAAGGTCTGGAGGAGGGCTGGGGAGGCCTCCATGGGCCTCCTGAGACGCTCCGGAGGCCCCATGAAGGCCTGGGGAGGGGGTGGGGAGGGGCAGGGAGGCCTCCATGGGGCCTCCGGAGATGCTCCGGAGACCCCATGAAGACCTGGGGGAGGGCTGGGGAGGCCTCCATGGGGGCTCCGGAGACGCTCATGAGGCCCCATGAACGCCTGGGTAGGGGGCGGGGAGGGCCGGGGAGGCCTCCATGGGGCCTCCGGAGATGCTCCGGAGACCCCATGAAGGCCTGGGGGAGGGCTGGGGAGGCCTCCATGGGGCCTCCAGAGACCCCATGAAGGCCTGGGGGAGGCCTGGGGAGGGCCGGGGAGGCCTCCATGGGGCCTCCGGAGACGCTCCGGAGGCCCCAGAAGGCCCGGGGAGGGGGAGGGGAGGGCTAGGGAGGCGATCATGGGGCCTCCGGAGGCCCCATGAAGGCCTGGGGAAGGGCTAGGGAGGGGGTAGGGAGGGCCTGGGGACGGGCTGGGGAGGGCCGGGGAGGCCTCCATGGGGCCTCCGGAGATGCTCCGGAGACCCCATGAAGACCTGGGGGAGGGCTGGGGAGGCCTCCATGGGGGCTCCGGAGAAGCTCCGGAGGCCCCATGAACGCCTGGGGAGGGGGTGGGGAGGGCCGAGGAGGCCTCCATGGGGCCTCCAGAGATGCTCCGGAGACCCCATGAAGGCCTGGGGGAGGGCTGGGGAGACCTCCATGGGGCCTCCGGAGATGCTCCAGAGGCCCCATGAAGGCCGGGGGAGGGGGTGGGGAGGGCCGGGGAGGCCTCCATGGGGCCTCCGGAGACACTCCGGAGGCCCCATGAAGGCCCGGGGAGGGGGTAGGGAGGGCCTGGGGACAGGCTGAGGAGGGCCGGGGAGGCCTCCATGGGGCCTCCGAAGACACTCCGGAGGCCCCATGAAGGCCTGGGAGGGAGCGGGGAGGGCCAGGGAGGCCCCATGAAGGCCCGGGGAGGGGGTGCGGAGGGCCAGGGAGGCCTCCATGGGGCCTCCAGAGACGCTCTGGAGGCCCCATGAAGGCCTGGGGGAGGGCTGGGGAGGCCTCCATAGGGCCTCCGGAGACACTCCGGAGGCCCCACGAAGGCCCGGGGAGGGAGGGGGGAGGGCCGGGAGAGGCCTCCACGGGGCCTTGCTAGGCCCCACAAAGGCCCGGGGAGGGAGGGGGAGGGCCGGGAAAGGCCTCCGCGGGGCCTTGCTAGCCCCCACGAAGGCCCGGGGAGGGAGGGGGGAGGGCCGGGAGAGGCCTCTGCGGGGCCTTGCTAGGCCCCACGAAGGCCCGGGGAGGGAGGGGGAGGGCCGGGGAGGCCTCCGCTGGGCCCCACAAAGGCCTTGGGGGCAGTGGGGAGGGCCAGGGAGGCCTCCGCGGGGCCTCCGGAGACTCTCCGGAGGCCCCGTTGAAGGCTTGGGCATGAGTGGGGAGGGCTGGGGAGGCATCCACGGGGCCTCGGGAGGGTCTCCGGAGGCCCCGGGAAGGCCTAGGAAGGGAGTGGGGAGGCTGGGGAAAATGACTATGGGGCCTCCGGAGGCTCCATGGTCGCTATGGTGGGGGAGGGGGAGGGCAGTCGTTATTCATGGATTTTTCACATCCGCGGGGGTCCGTGGAACGTAACCTCCACGAATGTGAAGGGACGACTGTATTTACTGCATGGCCAACACAGCTATCCTTGAACACAATCAATGTTTTAATATTTCAGCCTCTTTCATGGTGTTTAAATACTGTATTAAGGCAAGAGAACAATGAAATGCACTCATGAAATGGGGAGCTGTAAAAGAGATGAAGCACACTCCAATGTTGTTATTTCAGCAGGCATGGAGAAATGTTTATTTTCTGAAATTTTCAGTTGAATGAACTGTGTTTGCAGTGGTGTCATTCCCATATTCTATAGTACACTCAGAAGCTGTTTTGCCCTTTGCACAACACACTTAGCGTGTTAAGGGAAGCGACAAGGGCAAGCCACTGCCAAGGGAGTGTATCTAGCTGAGGAATGCAATTCTGATGCCTGCCAATGTCAGGAATGCAGCCTGACCCCCTAAAAAAGAAAAAGTAAAACTCCTCTGAGCAAAAATGGACACAACAGCACTGAAAGGGTGAAAGAAGAGCCTATGGGTTTAACTTGTCACTTAAAAAAGGGTATTTTATTGAGCAACAGCTCTACGCATACATCAGTTCTACACAAAGCGCCAATTTCTGCTTTCCCCCCAACCCTGGCAATGAAGCTAAATTGTGTTTGCTTTGGAACCAAGATGACAGTTTTTGTTAAAGCTACTGTGTTTAGCATCAATGCTGAACACTGTGGCCAAGGATATCTTCTGGTGTGAGAGACAGTGCTTCACTGCCACCTATTTAATAAGCAGTGGATTAAGATAATTGGCTAGTGTTCTCAAGTACAGTAGCTACTGTTCTTACTATAGCTCACTTTGCAGGCGTACGGGAAATAGAAGTATAGGAGAAGATTTATTTCAGAGGCTGCTGAAGATCCCAAACTAAACACCAACAGATAAGAAGAACTGACCATTTACACTGTATCTCATCACTGTTGTCAGCTGCTTCTTTGTCTTGCCATCAGCTCCTAGCTGGAGGATTCCAAGTACTGATGCAATCCCATGGGGAGAAACCACAACATTATCCTTCGGTCTGGTCCTGACCAGCTGATTGAAAACTTGGATTCCAATGTCTGAGCCCAGTTCCTCAAGAGACAGGGGATTTGGTGGGAAGCACATACATGTTGAAGCCAAGGCAACAAAGAAGAGAGGGAAATGCCAATTCATGGTTTAGCTCAAGACAACCTAACAGGGGAAAAAACACACACAAAGTTAAAGAATGGTCAGAAACAAGGGCTATTTTATGCTTCCCACACAACCACAGTACTTACTTGTAGATTTACTTATTTACCTGTAGATGTTTCATATTGGTTGAAAGCCATGCATGATTGACTACTATGATTATAGACACCCCAAAGTCAAAGCTTAAGCCTTTCACAAGAGCAAACACTGGAGGCAAGGTTCCCTCAAAAAAATCTACGTAAATAAATCAAGAACCAGTACAATATAAGCCACTAACTTAGTGTCTGAAGCCAGAAAAGACACTTAAGAGTTCTACAATACTGTATGTAAAACATATTTTAAAAATCTGTACCATTTTAAAACAGAGCTTATCCTCCTATGGCAGAGATCAGGAAGCCTTGGCTATCAAGATGTTTTGGACTTTATTTCCCATAATCCTATAACACTGACCATGTTGAGATAGGCTGATGGGGGCTGACAACCAAAATATCTAGAGGACCATATTCCTCATTCTGTCCGATAGGTTATTAGATGTGCCATATTGTACAAGTAATACTTTTACAATAGCACAGTGATGTGGAAATCATAATTTTCTTAGTAATCTAGGTTTGTGTATTTATCGACTTCTAGTCAAATTTCACAGTAGGAGTCCAAAACCCATAAAGAGCATAAACTTATTGTAAATTGTGGAACATATGGCTTTATAAATAGCAGCATAAGGAGTCAATAAGGAGTCTGGTAACTTGAGTAGCCTGGAAACAACAGTATTATCTTATACAAAGCCTGTTTTCTATACACTGTGCTAGTGGCAGACACATGTGCAGTCAGTCTTTAACCAACTGTGGTGCTTTCCTAAGCATTTTGCAGAAACCAGCACTTAATTCTGTGCCCTATAGCTAAGTCACTGGAATATATCTGATCAATTATGGATACCCACTTCCTTCTGTTCCTATGGCAGGACCACTTTGGTGTGCTGTAGTCAAATTGTAATGACCAAAGCACAATGAACGTTTCCTTTCATTCTATCTATCTTAAAACCCTGAAACATATTCAATGGGAGTTCTATGAACAAAAATGCAGCAGGTTGTAATCATGTTCACTGATAATTTGGCCTCTCTGCTGCCACCCATAACTGTCTTGGATTCAAAAGGAAATTTGCCTTATTTGCTTAATACATAACCTCTCCAGTCCAATAACTGCCTCCCTTATCCTCTCTACAGTCATATTCCTACTCTAGGCACCCTACACAGAAAGTACTACTAGAATACTATGGTGGTGAAACAAAATAAAGCTGTTAGTGCAACAAATTTTTGAAATGTGAAGTTCAAAATTCCAGAACACAGCCTCACAGCCCCCCCCCAAAAAAAAAACCAAGGAAAATTTTTGAAAGTCTTGAGATCTCCTTTAGACCTCCACTTCTGTCCAGCTGCAATAAATGAGGCACTGTCTGAATTTCTGGTATCACTAAAACAAAGATTGCTCCCAACCAACAAGTTGAAGGTGCCTTTCACACCCAGCTGCAGCTGAGTGGGAGGTGTTTTCCCATGAGGAGATAAATCACACAATGCACCGACTACATAGGAAATACTCATACAATCTGTTCCCACCATCTTGTTGCATCATTCATACAAATTCCTTAGCTGTATGAAATCACAATCCAGAAAAGTGTATGAGTATGTTTTAAGATTCAAGAAAATGTCTTGCTCTCAACCAGATCAAAAGTTTCTGTGCACTTAGGATAGGATGTCTGAAAGTACTGATGTTTGCTATCAGTGTATGATATAACAAACCATGTTACAAACCTACTGACTGCTTAATATTTAAAATTACTTAACTCCCATTCTTCTACAACTTTGAAGCTTCATGTTTCATGTTTCTGAACAATTTGTTTTCTTAAACCTTCTAGCGCACCTTTATAACTACACAGCCAGTATTTATTCTGCCAAATGAAGGATCACATTGTAAACATATATATATACACAGACACACACTATTTAAACTTCAGCCTTTTCTGCATTAAGGAAGAAAATGCCAGGACAACAGCATAACAAAAATTTAAAGCCTTCCGCCCTCCAATACAGTCTATATTACAACAAGATGAATTTATTAGGAATTTAAAGGTTTGCTCAGAAACTTCTGACTCAACAATATATAGCATGCTGTTCTAAGAAAAAGTCATATATGCTTCTTTCCTAGTACAGCAGCTGTATGGAGATTTAAGTTTCATATAATTAACAGTCAGGGTGGGAGGAAGGTAGTCTTACATCACTAACATACATTTACTTTGCAAGATTAGGTATAAGGCCTTGATCATATGTGCCCTTCTAAATCAAATAAGCAACTGTGAAGTGGGCGGATGTAGATGACGCTTGCAAATACAACCTAACCTGCTTAAATAAAGCCTCATTTTGCTGTAAGGGAACTGTTTACTACACTGGGAATTATTCCAGCTTCCTAATTATAGATTAAGCAGATCTTACAAGTACTCGCTGCTTTTTTAAAAAATCTATTCAGAGTAGATTTGAAATTATCATTCTTCCAACACTTGGAAAGGTGGACCAACGATCTATGCCATCACATTCACAGAAGCCAAATGAACTATAGCAATGGAAACAGTCAGCTAGATACTTGTTACTAGCAGACAGAAGAGTAAGAAACCTACATTTTATCTTATTATTAAAACAGGAAACTCCTGAATACATCCCAACACATTTTGAAGAGTTAATGTACAATTTTAGTGCCTATTATAAGCAAGTTGGCTTTCTCTTTGCTTTCCTTAACCAGACTTCATTGATTAGATTTAGTTAAAAGTAAAGCTAATTAAGGGTTTTTATTTCCAAGAATAAAAACAGAGACAAACAATTTGTGAGTTTTCAGCAGATGCAAGGTTGATCTTTGGCAATTCCTCTGCCATCTGCAGCCTGTCACACCATATCCCATACTAACCAAGTGCATGTGTATGCACTTTCAAGTCACATGTTGACTTATGGCAACCTCATTAAATTCATAGGGTTTTCTTAGGCAAGGAATTCTCAGAAGTGCTTATGACAGTTCAGTTCCTCTGAAATATAGCCTACAGCATCTGGTATTTTTTGGTGGTCTTTCATCCAAGTAGAGGGACCCCCAAATCCCAGCTTCTTACAGGGCACATAGGACACTGCAGAAGACAGGAGAACATGTGGAAGTTCTATTCAGTGAACTCTGCCTATCCCTATAAGAATCCAAACAGCTATCTTTGCCTAAAGAGGCTGAAATGATAAAACTGTTGTAGCACTCTCCTACATTTAATTCAGGCTTTCCTCGCCTCATTTTTGACCTCTCATGTCTGTTTTCTCAATCAAAGTGTGTTTTTACTTTCAGAGCAAACACACAGGACCCTTATGGTGTCAGCCCCATCATTGTTTTCTTTCTTTTTTACAGCAGCAGAAGAAAAACTTTTAA
Source organism: Gambelia wislizenii (assembly GCA_030847615.1). NCBI lineage: Eukaryota > Metazoa > Chordata > Lepidosauria > Squamata > Crotaphytidae > Gambelia > Gambelia wislizenii. Next base: position 52,624,525 of record JAUMIR010000003.1, on the reverse strand, counting down.
TGCTGCTTCTCACTATCTCATCTTTCTTAGCAAGAAAATGTAATGGCTGAGGAAGGAACACCTCACTCTACTCTAAGAATCAAGAACATATGGTTAAGAATGAAAGAAAGAAATGAAAATAAAAGATCCTTTTTTGTTTTTCTTCTTGGGGTGGGGGCAGACAGAAGGCTGCCAGGGTTTGCAAAAATTCCAAGGACCATAAAGTAAAAGATTGCAGCTGTGATAATTTTCAGATCTCAGAAGTGTGAAACTGTGGGCTGATGACTAAACAAAAAATACAGTTTTGCCTATCAAATCAACAATGGTTTTTTAATAATAAAGATAACAACTAAAATTGTTTTTGTTGAAGATGCAACACGTTTCCTGAAGGACTACGGTACATTTAGTCAGTTACAAGCCACAAGCACAGAGAAAACCACAGTGAAAGGCAACCCATACTGTGGTGTGATATGAAACTGCCTCAAAAAGTATGGGCAAGGCTTTGTGCCAAAACAAGTGCTGTAACGCAAGGGTGGTTTTTGGCTGAGGAAACAGCTCTGCGTACATGGTTCCATAAGGCAAGTCAGACAGCTCTTCTGATAAAGTGGCTGGAGCAAAAGATGAAGACATCTTTTGTACTCTAGCTAAACAGACGGGAAATGAAAATAAAAAGAGCTATGCATTTAGATGATCCAGAGTCTGTCCCCTACATAAATTGTATAAGCTGCATAAATTGACATAGTTTATTCTCTTTTTGCTTTGGCATGGATACAGATAACACCCTGCACAAACAATGAAACACCAGCATTCGAACACTGGGGAGATCTTATTTGAATTTATTTCAAGAAGGCATTACCTAGATACTTTTAACTGTATTTTTACAACCATAAATACCAGAATATTTGTTTTTAGAATTAAGCATAGAGTGAGAATGCTGAATTCTGCACATACTTAAATGTTCCAACTTCCTGCAGAATAGATGGCTTCTTTGACTGCAGGTGTTGCTGGATGTTTGGTCTTTCCACTTTCAGCTAACAGAAATGACAAAACATTTCACTGCTCAGAAATCTATTTTTCAGCTAGATTATTTTTGTCACTGAGCATCCTATACATCTTATATTCTATTCTGTCACTCAATCATCCTGTTTCTAAGAGACTGTTCCTAACTTTTCATCATTCATTTAGTATTTCACCATCCAAAACAGTGGTTCCCAAACTTTGGTCCTCCAGGTAATTTGGACTTCATCTCCCAGAATTCCTAGCTGTTGGCCAAAGTGGCTAGGACATCTGGGAGATGAAGTCAAAAACACCTGGAGAACCAAAGTTTGGGAATAACTGATCCAAAATATGAAAACATGAAGCTGTCCTACTCAGAAACAGACATTGGCACCTCAGTCCCATACTATGTGCTCTCTCAATTGCTGCCACTAAGAGGTTTTTGTTGTTGTTGTTGTTTTTGCAGGCTTGGTGCCAAACCTCCTTTTAACTGGGACCTTTTATGTGCAAGAGAGGAGGGCCTACCACCAAGCAACAATTCCTTCATCAGAATACATTTGTGCAAGAACAGGAATCTTGCAGCCTTCAAGATGCTGTTCGACTCCAACTTCCAGCATTCCTCACTATTGGCTATGCCATCTAGGGTTGCCAGTACTTGCCATTTAACAACAGCTGTAGGGTTGAATGATTCCCACTTCTGATGTAGTGCCCCCAGCAAATTTGGACTACCTCAATACATAAGATCCAAAGTCAGACTAGTGCTGATACAAAATTTTTAAATAAATCTAGTGCTTACTTTATTCTTTGTTTGCTAAAGAAATAAAACAATGCCTATCATTTTGTTGTTGAATTATGATGAGCATTACACTGCAACTCACTTTTGGATTGCTGTAGAGGTCAGAATTCTCTACCAAGCACACAAAGATCAAAATCCCCCCACCTACCCCAAAAAACACAGAGGAATGATATAATCTGCAGGATTTTTCACAGGACATCCAGAGGTCCTTCAGATGCCTGATGCTGTGCATCCAGATATAGGAAAGAAGCTGTATACTTGTCTCCTGTTCTGTACTGATCAGGAACTGGCTGGGTTTGGGAGTTCCAGCTGAGGTGGACAGGAGACTACTGTAGTTAGGTCTCATAGCTACATGCCCTGATGTAGGATCACAGGCCATGCCCCCCGCCGCGTCTCATGTTTCTTTTAAACAGTTACAGGTTAACAGTTACAAATTAATAAGAACAAATGCAGGCAAGAGAATACTACTTTAATAAAATTTTACCCTCTATCCATATCAAACCTAGGCCAAATCCACACTACACAAATAATCCAGTTTGGAGCTGGATTATTTGCCAGGGCACCTTCCTATGGAATCCTGGGATTTGTAGTTTGGTAAGGCACCAGCACTCTTTAGCAAAGAAGGCTAAAGACCTTGTAAAACTATAAATCCCAGGATTCCATAGGAAGGGGGCATGACAAATAATCCAGTTTAAAACTGGATTATTTGTGTAGTGTGGATTTAGCCCTAGATAGGTTACTGGGATAACTCAGACTGAAGTGTGTGTGTGGGGGGGGAGACAGAGTGAATGAAGTCATAACCTAGGGAAGGAGTATAGGTAGGTCATGGATTTATCACCCTATTAATAATTACTTGCAAGGGAGACAAATAATGATTATATCCATTTTAGATCCCTCTAGGGCAAAAGAAAGAAAACAGCCCAAAATTTTAGATTTCTGCATAAATATTTCCAACACTATAAGCAAGAAAAAGATCAGCTTGCTTTCATTGCTTAATAGATAAAAATAATTTCAAACATAATTTTCTTGTTAAAAAAGACAACAGCTCTAGATTTAAGAAACAGCATTCATAAATACAGGCCCTACTGTAACGTGTATTTAAAAATAGAGACCTGGGACGAAAGAACAAACCTGAATGGGAATGTCAAGGCCCATTTAGAAATCTTGCTTTAACAGAAGATTTTCATAAGACAGTTCAAATTGCATGCGGAAAGAGAATTAACTGCTCAGTTCAAACATGGTTCAACTGCATCTAGAAGTCCAGAACTATTACCTTGTTAGGCTCAACATTTCAAGGTAATTAGGTCTGATTGGCTGACAATAAATCTGATCCTACACATTCAGTACCTTGAGTCCATTTAGTTATTACAAAAACTGTATTCTTTGCAAGTTCACAGTTGTCCACTAGACACAAGAAGAGTGCCACAGATACTTGAAAGTTCATTTTACATACTAAGGAGTCTGTGGAGAACAGTATTTCAAAATATACCACCACAAATCATTTGTACACTCACAACCATGTCAGTTAAACAAACAATATCTTCATTGTGCCAGACCTTTTGTCACATAAAGCAGCATGCAAGAACTCACCGAATACAGAGAAATATGTTTATGAAACATATTAACTCCCACTATAACTATGCAGTAGTCTTTTTAAAAGATCATCACTCTTTCCTTTCCCTTCAGTGGGGTTTATTAAAAATGCCAACAGTGCACAACAAATAAAAATTTTGCACAATGTTCCTTAATAGCCTTCTTCCAACCAGTTCCACAAACATCCTACATTATAAGGTCTGTATGTCCCACATGGAAATTTAGAAACCTCACTTGTCCTCCCTTTCAACTTTTAAATTAGGATGAGGCTAGTTATAACTTTAACTATATAAAAGGAATTAGCACACACTTTTTAAAAATGCAAATGGCAGCTTCAGAGGCTTCCTCCATGGAATAGCACTCTTGGAGAGGCCAATTTTATTGGGAATGCAAAATTCATCCTCTCCCCACTGTGCCAGGGCTGCTTAAGCTTTCCTGAGGCTATTTGCATGAAATAATTTTATTCAACTATCCAGTTTACATCGACCCCTATGCTCATTATTTTCAGGATCAAACATGATCTTGTGCACCCATAAAATCACCAGGGTTGAAATGTATGTTGACTAATACATCAGCTAGGATTTCTTTTAAAGAGACCCTTTTTCTTCCACTTCCAGAGATACCTCCAAGAGATACTGTCAACACTTGGATTAAAAAAAAAAAAAAAAAAGTTTTCTGAGAAATTTCCCTCTTTCCCAAACATGACTAACAGCATTTCACCAAAAAGGATAACACAACAAATATGGAAGGCAGCTTTCACAAGCCTTTTGAAACTCAGTGTCTTATGGCATATTGCCATCAGTATCTCAAGTGGAGGCATATCTCATAAATAAATACTTGTCCTAGAAAGGCCAATTGCACCCCCCCCACACACACACACCAGCAAGAAAGGGGATGAAGAAATACTTCTCTTCTACAGGGTTCAAGCTCAGGGCAGGTATGCAGATTCTCTGCCTCTGTGGTGTAGGAGGCTGTCAGCATAAAAGGAGAAGAGTTGTAATACCCCACCCTTCCCATGCTATACTGCTCAACCTGAAGCCTAGCCTCTTCATCTTTCCAGATCTACCATATCTTTCCCCTCAAAGATGGCATTAATGAAGAAGGAAGGCTTCAATAGAATTATATTTTGAACTGACCACTAAACAAACTGTTCAGCTGACCAATGTATAAGTCAAGCATAACAGTGCCTCAGTTTCCTCAGTCAATTATGGACCTTCTATTATGCCCATTTCCTTATCAATATTAACAAAACAAAAACAAAAACAAAAACACAATAATAATAAAAACAAGAGTTAGGGTAATATTATGTTCCCTCTCCTCAGTATCTAATCAAAATTTCAGCAATTCACTTGTAGCATATTACCTTTTATGTAAATCAAAGCTTTATTAATTTAATTTACAGCATGCCTTCCTCACAACATAGCACCCAAGGCAGCTCACAACACGGATTAAAGTACAGGTTGCCTGCCCCCCTTCCCATATCCATGGAACCAATATCTGTGGTTTCAGTTATCCATGGCTGAAAAAAATAGGGACACATACCATAGATTTGTGTTGGAAAATGCCTAAAGAGCTATCTTCTCTAGTAATCTCTAGTCTAGGTCCTCCAAAACAACTCTATGCTACATCTGTATCAGAAGTCCTTTATTTTAATAGGGTTTGCTATTATCTACAGTTTCACTTATAAACAGTAAGTCCACGAACATATCCCTCACAGATATAAGGGCAACCCATACATCTAAAAACCTGATTTTAAAGTTTAGAAACAATTAAATAAGCTATTCTATTTGATGGCTATTTATTTAAAACTGTACAAAAGCACTAAAAATAGTAATAACAGTATGCTGTACACTTCCCTTCTTCACAAACAATTAATTGTCAAATGCCTTTTAAAATACAAAGGCCTTTTTACCTGCCAATAGAAGGAACAGAAAAAAGTCAGCCTAGCTTCCTGTGGAAGAAACGGCTACAGCCTGGGAGCAACCACCAAGAAGGTCCTCTCACATGTCCTCACTAGATGGGCCTCTAACAACAGCAAGATTAAGAGAAAGCCCTGCCCCAAGGATCTTAAAAACTTTGGCAGACTCATATTCAAGTTGTCTTTGCGGGGAAGGAAAGTACTATCTAGTCTGTTTGCTAATACAGCTTATTGACTCAAACATATATGGACCTGGGTGTATCTCACTCATGCTTTGCCCTATTCTTGTGCTAAGTCTGCCAGAAAGAGAAACTGGTCATGGCTTGAAGGCACACAAACAACAACCAGTGGGAGATCATCACAATCCCCATTCATCAACTGGTATCTTCAGGTCTCACAAACTCAAGACCATGACTTCCTTGATTCCACCAGTGTGGGCTTCCTCTTTTTCTTCTGTTTTTCATTTTACCAAGCATTATCATCTTTTCCAATGAGTCATACCTCCTTATGTTATGTCCAAAGCATGGCAGCCTCAGTTTAGTCATCTTGGTTTCTAGTGAGAATTCACTAAGACCCATACTCTAAGGCCCATGAATCTTTTTAGCCGTATCCATAAGAACTCATCTCCAGCACCACACTTCAAATGAGTTGATTTTCTGCCAGCTTTTTTCACTGTCCATCTTTCACAATCATACAAAAGAATCAGAAATACTATAATACGGATGATTCAGACTTTGGAATTTATTGATATATTTTTCTTATCTAGTTCCTTTATGGTGTCTTTCCAAGGTTTTGTCTTCATCCCATTTTTGACTACAGTGTCTATTTTGGTTAATGACTGAGACAAGGTATTATAAATCTTTAATTATTTCAATGTCTTTGTTACCACTTTAAAGTTATGTAAATCATTTGTGGTCATTATTTTTCTCTGCTTAATATTCAGCTGTAACCCTGCTTTTCTACATGTACTATTGTCCCTGACTGTTATCAGTAGTTGGTCCAAGTTTTTGCTATTGTCTGCAAGTAATACAGTGCCATCTGCACTTCATACCGTTGATGCTCCTTACTCCCAATTTTCCTGTCTTCTTCCTCTGAATCTAATCCTGCTTTCTGTATGATACGTTCAGCATATCAATTAAACAGTATGGTGATAAAATGCAGCCTTGTCTGACTCCCCTGCCAATGGAAAACCATTCTATTTTTCAATACTGTGTCCTGACAGTAGCCTCTTGTCTAGAACAAAGCTTCTTAAACTATGGGTCATGACCCCATATGGGGCCACATAACTGAATTTGGGGGTTGTGAAAAATTTGGCAATGTAAATTTGATTTGTATACCTATTTTCTCTACCTGGGGTCATGTAAAATTTTCTCAGGTGAAAAGGGGCCACAAGTGGGAAAAGTTTAAGAAGCCCTGGTCTAGAGTATAAGTTATACATCAGGACAATGAGTTGTTGTTGCACTTCCATTTCTTTTATGTAGAATGAAACATAATTTATCATGATTGACAAAGTCAAAGGCTTTGCCGTAAGCTGTAAAGCACAGGTTGATTTTGTGAAGTCGAAGGCTTTCACAGCCAGCATCCATAGATTTTCCTTGGGGGTTTTTTTTCGTGCTGTGAGGCTGTGTTCTGAAATAACACAAGAACTCCAATCATCACCCAGGACAAAAAAGAAGCACAATAAAAACACTGGTAAATCGTCCAAAAAAGATCTGTGAACCCCACTACCTGGAGGACAAACTGAGGCATCCAAATTGGGCCCTACAGGCTAATGGTTACTCCAGATTCACATCACAGGAGCAGACAGACCCAGAAAAAAACCACAGGAATGAAGAAGAAAATCATCCACCCAAACGGAAGGTATTTTTACCATACATCAAAGAAGTCACAGACAGAATAGGGAAATTGATGAGGAAATACAACCTCCAAACAATCTACAGACAAACCAAGAAAATCCAAGAAATGCTATGCTCAGCAAAGGACAAAAGAGACCCTCTCACAGCTGCAGTTTACTGCATACCATGCAGCTGTGGACAAGTTTACATAGGGACCACTAAACGCAGTGTGCAAACACGAATCAAGGAACATGAGAGACACTGCAGACTGGGCCAGCCAGAAAAATCAGCAGTGGCAAAACATGTGATAAACCCAACCTGGACACAAAATGCTATTTAAAAACACAGAAATTCTGGACCAGGCCAACAATTATGTCAGAATGCACAGAGAAGCTATTGAAATCCACAAACACCTGGACAACTTCAACAGGAAAAAAGAAACCTTAAAAGTAAACAAAATCTGGCTCCCAGTTTTGAAGAACAATAGAATCAAAACTCAACACTTACAAAGGAATTCCACCCAGCGGCAAGGGGAGTTCCAGCAGATAGTGGGCCATCAACAAACCATTAGCCAAAAACAGTTGTCCCTCCACATTCACGGATTTGAGTATTCACGGCTTGAAAATATTATTTAAAAAATAATAATCCTAATAGCAAACCTTGATTTTGCCATCTTATATAAGGGACACCATTTTGCTATGATTTGGGTATTCATGGGGGGGGGTCCTGGAACCAAACCCCAGTGAATGTGAAGGGACAACTCTAGACACTAATGAGCCTTGCATTTCTATACCCAAAAACTAACCATTCAATTACACAAATTTACATATACTCCCCAACAGCTGTTCACAGCATATAAACTCTACACACACTCCTACCCAACCATTCTCTGAAGTTGCCAGCCACAGATGCAGGTGAAATGTCAGAAAGAAACTATTCCAGAACACGGCCTCACAGCCCGGAAAAAAAAAAAAAACCAAGGAAAATCACAGGTTGATTTTCTTCTGAAATTCTTTGGTGTGCTCCATTTTCCAACATGTTTTTAATATGATCCCCAGTGCCTCTTCCTTTTCTGAACCCAACTTGGACATCTGACATTTTTTGTAAACACCTTCCTTGTAAAATCTTAAGCATCACTTTGCTTGCATGGGGGATTAGAGCAATAGTCCAATGGTTACTGCAATCCCTGGTGTCTGCTTGTCCATGTTTCCAGTCAGTAGCCACCTTGAATCCCATTTTGGGAGAAAGGCATGATATAAATCCAATAAATAAATAAATAGCTTTGTTTTCCATACTTGTTGGCAGATTATTTGAATGGATTCTGCCTCTACAACTTGAAACAGTTTTATTGGTATGCCATCTGTCCCTGGTGATTTATTTCTCCCAAGTGCTTTGAGAACCTTTCCAATTTTGCTTTCTAAAACTGTGGTTTCATTGTCAAATGGCTCCTCCTTGAATAAATCAGTCATCATTTCATCTCTTTTATATAGTTTCTCAGTGTACTGCTTCCATCAACTTTTTACTTTGTCATGATGACATGTGTTCCCATTGGTCATTCCTATTCTTGGTATGAATTTCCCTTTAATTTCTCAGATCCTGTGGCAGATGTATCTTGTTCTACCTCTTTTCATATCTTCCTCTTTTGATGTCTTCGATTTCATGGCATTGATTATTATAACAGTTCTCTTTGTTCCTACACACAAGTTGCTGAACAGTTGCATTCAGGATCCTGAGCCTACTTCTGTTACCTTTCATTTTTGCTTCTTGGCTGTTCTTAACCACCTGAAAAGTTTCATCCATCATCCAATAAGGCCTTTTCCATTTGTCATTCAATGAGGCAGGACTAATATGTTCCACCAATTCAGTGACTTTATTCAATACTGTTTAAATGGTCCCCTCAAGCCTTGGCACTTATTATGAAAGCCATAACTGAGGAGTGGTTTTGAGATGTTCATGCCATGTTTACAACATCTTCCTCAAAAGTAAAGAATCTGCCTTTATATTTGTGGCAGAGAATATCTGCAGGAAAAGGAGTTGGGAGTTATCACGATGTATTTGCTTCTTTATTGCCAGGATTTTGAAATTTGTGGTTAAGCATTTTTTCTTTCTTCAGTGTGTCTTGAATTGTCTGTCACATTTGTAGCACTGTCCATGAGAAAACTCCACATGTGATATTATTTTTCAGTCTGTTACAGCTTTCATTGCCACTTTTAAATATCCTGTTGTGAAGTCATTTCTCAATGTATCTATCATTTCTGAAAGATGTGCAACTTCACCTTCCATTGTCATAGAGGAACATACTAATGGATCACTATGTACATTGCGCCACCCATCGAGGCTTACACGAAAAATTTCCCCTTGGTATTCTTGTAATACAGTGTACACCTGTTTCTATTCCATGATGTGGAGTGTAGTCTGGCTGAAAGGATTCAACTGTATCAATAAAGTCTTTATTGTCAACAATGTAAAAATGGTAATTCAAGGCATAAATTAACTAAGTATTCTTTTTATCTACAATGTCTTGTTGATTTTTGCTGGTCCTTACTACAAACCTACCCATGATGATGGTACTGGATGACTGAAATATTTCACTTTGTATCCTTTCGACGTTTTGCCATTCTTGCAACTAGGTTCTGTTTCTCCTTGCTCTCTTTACATTTTGCCCAATTTCCTATTTGGCCCAGGGAAGGAATTTCTTTAAAATTATCCCAGATAGGGTATTCTTTATGCCAAGAAGCCATGACTATTGTTCTATGGCCAAAAAAAAAAAAAAAAAAAAAAAAAAGTACAGGGATGTGGAATATAGAAAGTAGAAGCTCTGTCTGTAGTATAATGTTCTCCCTTTTTCTGTCCAGTCCTTTCCACTATTCACTTCCACTTGGTCTCCAACCACCCTTTTTTTACATTGTTTCTGTCCTAATTATTTTGCTTTGTGTGGCCCAGCTCCACCACCACACATGTTCCAAATAACTACAATTGCATTGCCATCTCGCCTGTATCTTCACACATGCAATTTTAGTCATAGAAACAGTAACTAAAAATCCAGAACTTGCAAGAAGCAACAGTTTGTAGTTAGGGTTAGCAGAGCCATTCTCTCTCTCTCTCTCTCTCACACACACACACACACACTGAATAAAGTTCATGTTTGGTTGGTAGGAAATTCAACACGATGAATGTGACAGAGCTATTAATTTTTACGATAGAGGAAGCATTTGTTTAACATGTTTTTAAAACTGTGAAATAAATGAGAGAAATTTGTTATTTCATTATTTAAAAAAAATAAATACTATTTTTTATCTATCCTGATTTCAAAAGCATCTAGTCTTATGCAGATTCTTATCCTATCTACTGTAATATAACAAGAAACAGAACAGTTGTTTCAACATTAAAATTCAGAGTATTCATCCGGAATAATTATGCCACATAGCATTTTAGCTGACCTTTAAATAAAGAGATTTGAAAACAGAAAAACCACAAAGTAGATAGCTTATTTTTGTTCACTTTGTGGACAGTAGAGGGTGCACTTGCATACAGATTAATTTATACACTAAACATTAAGAACTTGCATCATTAAAAGCATGTCTATATTTTTCTCCCTTTGACTTCTGTGGAAGACACAAATTATGTAGTACTTATGTTTGACTAAAATGAACTTTTTCAAAACCTGTTTGGAACACTTATTTACTACATAAAACTGTGTCTGATATTTCTGCTGTCAATTAAAAGATACCATTTTCACAGCTGGGAGACACAGCTTTAAGAACATGTGACAGCAAAAGGGGTTTTAATCATATACTCCATAAAGTACCCCAACAGTCAACAGAATAAAGCTAAAAGACCTACATACTAAGCATGTTTAGCTTTACCATGTCTATAATCACCTCCAAAACAGGTTTTAAGAAAGATTTCACCAACAATACTTTATCTTGCTGCCCTGTAGCATGACATTCCATACTTCTACAATCCAGAAACATAAAAACTTCATTTAATGCTCTTTGTACTAATGGGAGCCTTAGTATTATAAATAAAAATAGAATCACAACAATTCATAAACAATATACCTACTAAGAACTGAAAACTGGATTAATTATCTCTCTCAGCAAACCAATGACGGAACATTCCCATTCTACCCAAACCTCCTCTCTGTCCAAAATGTTGGTTCCCAGTGGGGAAAAAAAATTGTATTCAGCTGGTGAGGAGCTTCATAAAAAGGGATTTGAAACCATCTCCCCAGAAAAGAAAAGAGTTTCCAGCATTTCCTTCTGACAGATTGCTGTTCAAGAACATAGTACCCATTATCTGTATGTGCAAAGAGTTAAGTCTTCCATATTTTTTCTTAGTATATTTGGAAATTATGATTTCTACACACCAGTAGCTTATGACCATTATGGCTGTTGCCATGTCAAATACATTAATCACTCAACCTTGAATTTTCTCAAATACATACTGTCATCTTTGTTTCATCATGCCTTATCTTGGGATCCAGTGCTTTATATGCAAACTACACATACACACTTCGATAAATAAGAACTGCCCCTTCTTAGAAGAATTATCCCATTTAACCGGTACCATGTTGTTTTTATCTGTTGTTGTATCTGTGAAGAAGAACTGGATGTTGTTGGCAAGGTAGTGAATATATAATCATAAGAACAAAGCAGCTACAGTTGTCCCTCCATATCCACGGATTTTGTATCCACAGATTAAAGTATTCATGGCTTGAAAATATTATTTAAAAAATAATAATCCAAAAAGCAAATCTTGATTTTGCCATCTTATGTAAGGGACACCATTTTGCTATGCCATTGCATATAATGGGACTTGAGTATTCACGGATTTTGGTATCCACAGGGGGTCCTGGAACCAATCCCCAGCGTATATGAAGGGACAACTGTAATGATTAAAAAGCACATCAAAACTAAAGGGTTAAGTTCCAGAAATAAATTGCTTATGTCTTAAATTTAAATAAATAACCATGTGAGTACAACATTAGTCAAAAAGGTGCAGTAAATGTATTAATTTTAGGTAGGCTTCATTTTTACCCCTCAAAATACACTTTCATAGCTTCATGAGGTTGTGCGTGTATGTGCCTTCAAGTCACCTGTTAACTTATGGCAACCCCATTAATTTCATAGGGTTTTCTTAGGCAGAGGTGGTTTGCCAGTTCCTTCCTCTGAAATATAGCCTACAGCACTTGGTATTCATTGGCTGTCTCCCATCTGACTACAAACCAGGGCCCTGCTTAACTTCCAGGATCACACAGGACCTAGTGTTTTTCGGGTTAATTCAAGACACAATGTCTTCCCATGCCAAAAACTATTCAAAATTACTGGCCACAAAACACAAGAGCTGCTTCAAATAGCTTGCAGTGAAACTCAGCAAAAGTAATCTTATCCCTCTTTCTCTGGGCCAAAATACATTCACTTACACTAAGACTGATACATAAATACTACTAATTATTATTTCAATTCTCTCTTTTAATGGTCTACTGCAGCTCTCAGATTATCTCTAAACTGTTTAGGTGGACTCAAAACACTATTGGGAAAAATAAATGTTGCTTTTCTAGAGGATGCATTTTGTGGTTGACCTAGTTCTTCCCTCTGAGCAATTTCTCAAAGGATGTTGTCAGCAACTGCTCGTTAGAGAGCCAAATCCCTTGCCAAGCTTTAACTAGGAAAGACATTCCAGTTCCATGACTGATTGAACAAAAAGTCCATTCCATTTCTGACTGTTTCACTTCTCACTGATAGAAATTTCTTCCATGCTGTACAGGTATGCTGGAGAAAGATTTCATCCATTACTAAGCAAGAATATTTCACTCAACCAGCAGTGATATGGCAGTGTGTGTTTTGTTGTGCCCTCAAGATGTAGTTTTGTAACCATCACCAAGCTGGTATACCTCAAAACATCTGGAAGGCATCTTCCATTGTCTTAGCCCATTGGCCATGCTGAATGAAGCTGATAGGAGTTGTAGGCCAAAACATCTGGAGGGCATCAGTTTGGCGGGAAATTGTTTTAGAACATTATATTGAAGATGAACTACAGTTCTTGGTCACAGTAGATTTTAGTTAAGAGCTACTGTATTCAAGTGCTTTGTGCTTACCTTGTGTTCTACTGTTTGAGTAATAGCACAGTTACGTATGTAAAATATAATTTACAAATCATTAGTAGAATGGCAAACTCTTTAGAAACAAATATTGGTTCCAGATGAAGTGGAGCAATGTCCTCTGATCATTACAACACCTTCCCACAAGTCACTGAGACATGCTTGCTTAATGCTTTGCATTTTCAAAATTCTGTTCAAATAGCGGTATTATAAATCTACTTGCAATAAAGCAAATGCTGAATATTTTAGTCAACTCCTTTAACACAACATTTGAACCCAAAGTCCATTTCTGTTTTTCTTGGGAGTATATACAAAAGCATTTACTTGGGAATGCTTAGCAGCTATACACAAGAGGAAGGGTTAAATACCTATATTTTTTAAAAAAATCTCTTCTGATTCTGTAGTGACACTAAATGATACAACGAACTTTACTTGTAGATTTCAACTTCAAGATTTCACCTCTAAAAATAAAAATATCCAATGGCATCAAAAGAAGACTTGTCCTTGCATTTGTCATATGCAAACAATTATTTGTTTCGGGACAAAAACTAAATGTGTTTGCCTCCCCTTAATATACTTCATGAACTGTAAAGGCCATGAGATGCCAAGTACTGTTTCGTTTTAGACAAATTATATGTAAATTTCATAGTTCTCATGAATGTCCTTGTTTCCAAGCACAGCTTGAGAAAAACATTTCTAATTCACACTAACAGTGGAAAACAAAACATTCCAGTATGGCACTTGTACTATCAACAGGCAAGGAATAATCTTTAGCTGTACATCTCTTCTCCTCTCTCCTTTTCCAATGCTGCACAGGATGATGCTGTCTTAAATATGCCCTACAGCAACAAAATGTCATTAAATTTAGTTGTGTTATTGCCATTTTTACTATTTTCAGCAAGAGAAGAAAAGCCAAAAAAATCTTTAATAGACTTTCTGTGAGCATTTCTTTACATGGAATGACAAGAACATTTGTCTGCATAGTCGATTTTTTTTAATTATACCCCAAGAACAACTTCACCAGTGTGACAAAGCTTCAGGGGGAGACAGAGTCAGTTACCTGTATTATGAATTTCTTATATAAACACCATCTAGAAAATTTGTATAACACAAAAAGAAAGCAAAGTCTATATTTGACAGGCTGTGGGTCTACAACAGGACTTCTACTAGCAAATCTGTTACAGGGTAAGGAAGGAACAGTAAGAAGCACACAGCTAAGATTTAGGAGATTATCAGGCATGTTAAAAGTGGCATTACACAAATGGCAGGAGATGGAAAAAGGGTCCCTTTTCAGAGGACGTCATTCCCCCGTCATTATGCACCTGTTCTGCTGCTGTTCTGTCGGCACTGCTTTTTATTGATAGAATAAGCTGTCAACAGATCCCGTTCCGTTTCTGTCACGGAAGCTCCTGTGAGCAAAAAGGTGCCCCGTTATGCTGGTAAGATCCCAGCATCAATGGGAGGTCCCTGCTAGAACACTTCATTTCGGGTGAAATTGGGACATCCAGGTAAGTGACACACTTTTTATAACCTTCCCCAGGTTACTTCGACCTTCTAAAGTGTATTTTTGTGCTTCCTGTCATTTTTTTCATGTCATGTTTATTTTTGAATTTCCCGCGCTCATGTCTTCTCGCAAGAATCTGCGGGATTTGATCCAGGAAGTGAAGGGAGCTCCATTAGGGCTCTGTTAACTCCTGGGTTCTGTTAACTCCTGGGCTTCCGGAACAACAGGAGAGGAGGTAAGTGCGGTGGGGAGGGTGATTGTGGAGTTAAGTGTGGTGGGGAGAGTGACTGTGGCATGACAGGGATGGGACGGGGGCAAAAGTGGAGTTTGTGGCCAGGAACTATTTTCTCCTTCCTGTCTGATAATCTCCTAATCTGGAAGGGTTTCTGATTCATCACTCCATGCACACACCTGATGCCCTGGGCCATGGTTGGCAAATTACCATTCACCCATGTCAAGCAAGAACTGCCTCTGGGTGAGATGGTAGGGAAGGTTTTGTAACTGGATCAGATCAAGCTCTTTAGCTTAGAAACAAAGAATAAGAGGCTATTGTTAGTATCCGTGAGGGCATATAGGTTCTTCAAGTTTTTCTTGAGGGGGCTAGGAACTTGTCTAGTCTTATTTTCAAGAGGCTGTCCTGACCCAAGAGGGGTAGAAAAAGACATACAGGTTGGGATAAAAATATGAAGATACAAAGCACAAAGACGTCTCCTAGATTCATCATAAAACACAACGCTAACTCAGAATGAGCAATAAAGTTAAAAATGGGGTGGGGGTGTGGAATGCTGAGATGCTCTTTTCCCAAACCCCATGTCTTTGTGGGTGGGGATTATGGGATGTAGGGGCATTTAGCACCCGGCCCCTGACCGGGGGTGGTGGTGATGGGAGCGGGAAGGAAGCAATACTTGTGAATTTCATTACATGAGTTCCCAAATAGGCTTTTCCTGCTCGCTAAGGTTAAGGAATCCTAGCACTTATTTCCTCGTCCCCATTCCTGAGCAGTTATTTCTGGTTCCCAACACCCCCACCGAAGCAGAGACGGAGAGCCTCCTCAGAGCCCAGGGCGACCCGATATGCCTTAACTGGGGAGGAAGAGAAGTGGACTTCGGGAGTGAAGGGGGGGGGTCTCACGGAGAGGCGGGAAAAAGAAAGGAAAACCAGAACAGGCCAACTCTTCTTCACGGACGAAGTCCAGAAGGAGACACACACACCACAGAAAAGCGACAGGGCACAAGAGGCAGGAAAGGACGGCCCCCTCCCCACTGCCAGGGGAAAAAACCGCTTCCGAGCGCGGAGCCCCCCGGGCAGCCCAGAGGCCGAAGCCCGCTCACCTCACCAGAAGTCGCGGGAGAGAGACGCGCCTCTGGCCGAAGCGAAACGGACAAGGCGCGGCGGCGGCGGCGGTAGCGAGGAATGCGCACCCACTCGAGCTTCCTCCCACCGTTGAGCTCCGCGACTAAACGGAACAGCCGCCCCGAATTCGGCATTTATCCCGCCGGGCGAGAGAGCGCAGAAGCGGCCGGGCGGCGCCCACTTCTCTTCCTCCCGCCTCCGCCTCCGCCTTTTCGGCTCCTTTCCGCCCTTTCTCCAAAGACCGCGCCTCGCCGCGTCCTGGCCATGAAGCGCCGCCCTCGCTTCCCCCCCCACCTCAGCTTCAGGCGTCCCTTCCAGGAGCGGAGCAACGTGGAAGGCGGGCTGCCCGGTGCCTTGCCTCGCTCCCCCCAAGGAAGCGGCCAGAGGGCCTTTTCTCAATGTTTCCCACACAGGACGTCCCAGATTTGTGCTTGTTTTGTGACCCCCTTTAAGTCGACTTGACCTCTCGGCCGCGGGGTGAGGTGGGGAACTTACTTGAGGGTTGTCTAAACTAAGGTCTTGTCTCTACGGTGAAAAAAATCCTAATGGAATTCGAATGGAAGGCGCTCTGTCTATACAGACATTTGCATCAATAGGTCTAATTCAGAATGTGGGGGGCCTCAAAAAATTTGGCAACTGTAAATTAGATTTGTATACTGATTTTATATACCTATGTATACCCAGGGTCACTTAAAAATGTCTTGGGCAAAAAGGGGTGCAAGTGGAAAAGGTTTAGGAAGCCCTGTGGACTTTTTTACATGAAGGGGGGAAAACCTGACTGCTCCACAGTAATAGCAAGTTGCAGCAGCTGCCACCTGTCTTAATAGTTTTACAGCCCCCATAAACTTAGCTTTCCTATAGCCGAGATGATGGCAGCCAGCTGTGAGTGGATTACTTGTGTTTTTAAATCTGACACCGCCAAACTTTTTCTTAAAAACACCCTATTTCTATGGTGTGCACAACCAATATTCCAACTTTAAAAAAAAGATAGAAAAAGATAGCAGAAACCTCTGTTTTATCGCCTTAGCGATAACTCACTAAGGCGAAACCCCAATATGGTGGCAGCGGGCACTTGTCCTGTAACCCAGCCCTGCCCCTGCACTCCTCCAACAACTCAGGTTTGTACTTTGACCTGCAAGGGCAAGCAATTCATGTCAAATTGCTTGTCTTAACGAGTGAAATGCACATATTACTGGAGCTTTTTAAAAAAAGTTGGGAAAAGTTGCAAATGCTTTTCTCACATAGTTTTTCCTCCTTTTGCCCCCCCCCCTCCTTCACAATATGATAAAACAATGTGGGATCCCCTTAAGACAGCTCATTTTCTGACTGAATTCTGTGAGGGGTATTTTCACCATGTGGACATCCCCCTGGTATAAATGGCAAAAATACTCTTCACAGAATGCGAGAAGAAGATGACTTGTCCTAATGGCAATCTGTGTTGTTTTGCCTTATTATGAAGGAGAGGGCCCCAAATGGCAAAAACTCCTCAGGAAAAGACTTCATGGCTTTTTCTGGAGTTTTTAAAAAAAAAACTCAGAGGGAAATGTGCACACATATACCCGACCATTAAGACACAGGACGAATTTTTTTGTGCAGTCTGGCGGGAGAAGAACAGACCTTCTGATGGGTCAGGGGTGCACAGGTGTGGTCCTACACTTTACCCTTTTTTTACAGAGTGGAGGGCAGCCACAGGTAGGGGGAAGAGAATGAACCAGGGAAGGGAGGATAGCTCTCTCCTCATCTCCCCGCCCCACCCCCACGGGAGCCCTCCCTGCCATCGCTGCCATTGTGGGGTTTGGGGAATGGAGGATGGCTACCTCCTTCTCTTCCCCCTGCCTGCAGGTGCTCCTTGGTGCCGCTGCCGTGGGATTGGTAAAGGGAGGATGAGTCCCTCCTCCTCTTTTCCCCTCTCAGGTGCCCTCAGTGCCACCGCAGCCTTATGGGGGCCAAAACCTCCATTATGACAAATTGCAGCTGCTGCGATTTGACATTACTGCAGAGCAATCCATTGGGGGGGGGCTTGTATAGATCATAGAATCATAGAATCATAGAATTACAGAGTTGGAAGAGACCACGAGGGCCATCCAGTCCAACCCCCCTGCCACGCAGGAAATCTTGATCAAAGCATCCCCGACAGATGGCCATCCAGCCTCTGTTTAAAGACTTCCAAGGAAGAAGACCCCACCACGCTCCGAGGGAGTGTGTTCCACTGCCGAACAGCTCTTAGATGGATCCTTGCTGTTGTTTTCCCTTGCCAGCTTTTAATGGCGAGTTTTTTCATTATGAATTAACTTATAGGAAACCATCATGAAGCAATGTGAATGAAGAACGCTAAATCAATGGAACAAAAATAAAGAAACTGTCACAAGCTTGCTGGTGGACACCTTCCTGCTGTGCATGGACCATGAAGCTTGTGTTATGTCAGGATCCACACTCTGAGAACGAATTACCTATTAACATACAGAATTTTGGATTGGCTCTGACGTGACAGTAAGAGAATCCTTAGAAGATGTGAACAAGAACATTTATTGAGAGGACCTCTGTCTGAAAGTCTTTACATGGGAAATGACTGGCATAAAATAGAAAGGCATCCTACTGAAGTCACTGGGACTTTTCACAAATGGATACAGGTTTTCTCAGACATCTCATATGTCTACTAAGAAGTAAATCCCATTGATTTCCATGGCACTTGTTGTTAACAGCTGTCAAGTTGACTGGGACTTATGGCAGCCCTATGAGAAATGAGAAACCTCCGAGTCACCCTATCATCAACAGCCCTATTCAGGTCTTGCAGAACCAGAGCGGCGGTTTCCTTAATTGGGTCTGTCCATCTGTAACGTGGTCTTCCTCTTTTTCTTACTGCCTTCTAGTTTAGCAAGCATTATTGCTTTTTCATATCTTCTCATGACCAAAGTAAGACAGCCTCACCCCAGTGTAAATGAGGAATAACCACAAGTAGTCAGACATGGGGATGGACTTCCCTATTATATTTTGCAAATACTCTTTTCTAAATTCTTGCTTTGCATGATCCCTTACTTAAATATTTGTGTACTGTACTTCTATGCCCTCTTTCTGCTAGTGTGATTTACCATTTCAACTATTACAACAAAATACAGTAGAAGATGAAACAAGATAATTCTGGCTATTTGTAGCAGTAGGTCTCTGTCTTTTTCTCTTGCTTTCTTCTAGGGGTACATAAAAGACAATGGCTGAAGTCACCCGCTAAGTTTCATAACAAAGTAGAACCTGAATCCAAGGCCAGGATCCTGCTCATCCTAATCACTTCTAACAACAAGCTCAATGGATGAGTGTTGACAGGATGGTAGCCAAAATGGGGCCATTAGGAAACAAAAGGTGTCACTGTGTCACCATGCTCATTGGAAAAGAATTATACTCTGCAACACCTTGTAGTTCCCACTTTCATCACAATAGTTCTCAACACTTAAAACAGTTTTCTGGTTTTGCTGCTGCAGATTACTTTGTTGTTGTTGTTGTTGCAACTGTATACTCATACTTGCAAATAGATTTTATGTCTTCAGCAAAGCTTCCTAAAGAAACTTGAAACTGATACTGTGCATGAAGTAAATCTCATTAAATTCAGTGGGGTTTACTCAGGACTGGAGTCTTAATAGCCATTGGATAAATAGAAAAGTCAGATAAATAAGTGGTTAAAAAACATTCTTTCATCATGGAACAAAACAAACAGTGGGATTTCCTAAAGTTCTGTCTCTTGTTAGTCAGAAGAGTCAGATGGCAAAATGCTGGATTTGGCTTTAAAGTTGGCATAGGGCTTAAAAATGTGTGATGTGTCCTGGTATGCTGCCTGTCAGAAAGATTTTGCCCTGTTACTACCACACACATCCTTGACAACGCAAACAAATGAGCACCTTGTGGACCTGATGGAATGTAGCAGTAACCCTCATCACTTAAAGTCTGAAAGTCACAAATCTTGTCTGATAGGATTTTGCACTTATTATTTCACTCTTTGGTTTTCTTAGTTGGATTTTGATAGGCAGAGGGCATGTGGTGTATTTTATCTTTTAAGTTCCTTTATTTAAAATAACACTTGTTGTTTTTCATAATCAATATTTTGCTATGATAAAATAATAAAACAGCAATTTGCAGGCTGACAACAGATTAAGTGGCCTGAATTTGTGGCAGTGTCTACTGGACTGACTACAACCATTATATCAGCCTCAGCTTCTATGTCAACTATATCTATTTAAGACAGAACCCTGGCAATTTTTAAGATATATTGGCTATTCTGAAGTAGATTTTCCTTGATTTTTTTCCGGGCTGTGAGGCCATGTTCTGGAATAGTTTCTTTCTGACGTTTCACCTGCATCTGTGGCTGGCATCTTCAGAGAATGGTTGGATAGGAGTGTGTGTGGAGTTTACATATGGTGAACCCCTGTTGGGAAGTATGTAAATTTGTGTAATTGAATGGTTAGTTCATTCAATTCATTACACAAATTACACAAACCATTCAGTTATACAAATGTACATATACTCCCCAACAGGGGTTCACAATATATAAACTCTACACACACTCCTACCCAACCATTCTCTGAAGATGCCAGCCACAGGTGCAGGCAAAACGTCAGAAAGAAACTATTCCAGAACATGGCCTCACAGCCCGGAAAAAAACCAAGGAAAATCTATAGATGCCGGCCGTGAAAGCCTTCGACTTCACATGTTCTGAAGTATCTGCATTGACTGCCAGCTTTTTTGTATGTGTCCAATTTTAAATGTTGCTTTTAAAGTCCTAAACAGCACAGGCCCTGATTATCTCAGGGAATGTCTCCTGTATGTATTTCCTCTTGGCAATTGATCAGAAGATTAGGCCCTGCATTGAATTCCATTTAATCGAGAGATCAGAGTCTTCTGCAAAAGAAATAGGCCTTTTCCCTTTGTGGCCCCTAATGCTCTGGAATGTCTGCAGGGAAGGTTCATATGATCTTCTCTTTCCTGTCTTTTCTAAGGGTTTATCTACACCAGCCAGGATATACCAGCTCCCCGCCGGCAAATCCTGGCTGCAAAGCTGGCCTGTCCTTCCCTCGTTACCTTGATGAAATGGGCCAGAGTTCACACAGGAACACTGGCCCATCCCTGCAGCCACCGCCACCATTTTCTCTGCTGTCTGAGAAGCCAGGAAGGGGCCCTGCAACATGTGACTGAAAGTCCCCTGCATGTGACTAGCTTTGGTCACATGCTGTAGAACCCCTGCCTTGCTTCCAGGAGGGGCAGGGATATGGTGGTTGCAGTGAGGTATGGCATTCCAGGTGGGCTCCTGTGGATACATGCAGCCTTACCCAGATTTTGACCAGTGGGAATAGATTAAACTGGGTAGTGTTATGTAATGGTTTATGGGGCCCTACTCCAGCTTGCCCCGTCTCAGCCCCATATCTGCCCTGGGAATTGTAAGGACTGCCTGGGTGCAGAATGGGGGAAATGTCCTGTGTTGTCAGGATTGTAGGGCTCTAAGACAGGGGAAAGCTGAGCTATTTAGCCCATGCAGATAAAGCCTAAGACAGGTTAAAGTCTTTCCTTCCAAGCAGATTTCAAGTGGACTGGTTGATTTCATGTTCTGCCATTGTATTCTGACTTGTAGATTTTAGTTGTTTTAATAAGGTACCTCGTACAGTATATGGATTTCAATTCTTGGTTTTTGTAAACTGGTTTGGAATTAACAAAATCTTTGTAGACATTATTTAAATAACAAAATGATGCACCAAGTGTTTCTTCGTATGTGTAGATAAGTGTGAGAAGGGAAAAAGCATACATTGTAGTGTGATGAGAAAATGAGGGTGCTGATATTGCTGTTTGCATCTCTTGGGCCAGGCAGACACTTCTGCATTTTTTGCATATAATGTCATGTGCATTCCCTCAAGCAACTCAGGGTAGCTCAATTTGGTATTTGTGGGGCTTTCCTATTTTATTCACACTGATGATTAGGAATGGAAAGAAAATATGTTGTAGGATCACCCAGTATTCTTCAAGATAATGAGGGATACCAGGTCTCATTGATCAAAGCTGAACCCTCTATAAATTACACCACACTGTTTATCAGAAGGCCCAGTAACAGATGTTGCTTCCTTTGTCTTCTATATTCTCTGAGGTGCAAAAATATCTTCTAGTTGCTTAAAGACATATTTGAAGAGTTGAAAAATACATAAAAATGCTGGTAGACATAGCTAAGTTACTTCTAGGCTGGACCATGGTACTGCTTCCCTCATCTTTCGTCTTGCACTTTGAAAACTACAATTGGTCCAACGTGCAGATTTTCTTAGGCCCAGCAGCTAGAGCAGGGGTGGTGAAAGTGTGGCCCGCTCCCTATAATATCTCATAATTGGCAATATTGGATACTTACAAAGAGTCAAGTAGACTGGGGTGATCCAAAGTAAGGCCAGATGGAAGACATAAGAATCTAGGAAGGTGTCTTAGAAATACTTTAGTAAGCACACCCAAGCTAGGATTAAGTTGAAACCCTTAGTAAACAATATTATCAAGGAGGTATGTGCTAATTCCTTCTTGGGCCCCTTGAAGGTGAGTCACATATCCTAAACAATCAAATTACCTGCACAACCCAAAGTCGCAGGAAATATCCCTCGGAACCCCATCTGTCCTACAATGCAAGGTTAACATAAACTGTTCAATTCCTATCTCCCAGCCATTAACAGCAATCAGCCAAGTTTTGGTTTCCTTTGTTTACATGGTGGGAAACCCATCTAAGCTTTGTTAAGTGCCCCCTTGGGGATACAAAGTAGGGTATAAATATTAGCTCCAAACAGTAGCCAGGTGTGACACTGTGGATGAGACCTGGCCGCTTTCCTTGTCGGCATCCCCCCAGATTGGAACTTCCACTGCCACCCTCAGACATCGGTCTGAGTACTTTGCTACTCTTCAAGACTGGTAACTATTACCCTATTTCCCAAATCTATTCCTGTATCCAAACTTTCTGCCTTAATTCTTCAATAGCCTTGTGTGGTTCATGTGAGCATGTGTTGCATGTGTGGATGCTTTTTGTGTTATTTCCAATAAAAACATTTTATTTCACTTTAACCTGGAGTTCTCTGCAGTTAGTACTGTTATACATAGGTGAAAAGATCCTGAAGTTACCCACCTCTCGCAACATTCCATTTGAGCTAATAATAATTCCTCCAAATATTAATATAGTTGTTGGCATCACATCTGGGGCTCTAAAGCACCCTCACCTCTTCAGGCAACAAGGTTGAGGACAAGCTGATTTTGCAACAAAAACAATTATTTCTTTATTAAAAAAAAGAAAAAGATACCAATAGAAACCAACAGAAGTCTACATTCAATAAAATACAAATTATTTCTAAGCTGTTTCTCAAAGTAAAACAGCACGGGTGCTAAAACCCTACTCCTGACAAATCTAAGGGGTGGGGTGGGGGGCTAGAGGGGTGTAGCTAAGCTTAAGGGCCACTAGATTAAGATACACATGGATTTTCTCACCCTTTGATTCAAAGAAGATTCCAGGTCTTCTGGGGAGAGCTTCTGGAAAGGAAAATGGAAGCAGACTGGGGGGGGGGGCAGAGAGGACGCTCTCCCTTTCTGGCCTATATATAGCCCTTTTTAAACTTGGGGGCTGTCACCTGGAGTAAAGGCAACACCTCTTGGCAGGGAATGATATTTCTGTTGGAGAGTTTGAAAGACATTTACCACCATCTCCCATGGAACAGGAATGGAAGAACAGCTGTTGAACACTGGCGTTATATGATAAGGCAAGGCAGGAGACACTATTATCAGGATGAGCTGCCGCTTCCCTTCCCTCATGCGATAAGTCTATAGATTCATCCTGAATGATCAGTGACCAGTACATTGGAGGTCCAGGAAGGTGATAGCTCTTTCTTCCCTTCCCTTCCCTTCCCTTCTCTTCCCTTCCCATCTTTCTTTCTGGATGCAAAACAGCACCTAGATGATGCCTGGAAGCTCCAGAGCCATGAGAATACACCCCAGCAAGCTATGCTGCACTGCTGCTTATGCCCCAGAGACCCCAGAAGCCAGGAGAATAGTTATGGTGGAAAGTTACACTACACCACCAACAGAATTTAACCCTTTCCCTTTGCATTGGAATCAGGCCTATTAAAGATGACAAACCTGAGGCTCTCAAGGAGGATCTGATCTTCTTTTGTGCAGTATTACAGAAGTAATACATATTACTTTGACCTCATGAGTTCACAAACAATTGATTAGAGCATGGAGATGTGATTATGCTGCTGGAGGATTTAGGAAGTTGTAGTCTTAAAGTGAATGTCCCCAAACTCTGGAACCAAGCACCTTTATGGAATCGAACTTACAAGCTTGGTATAGAATTGGTATAGACTGAAAGTGAGGATTTCGTACAAGACAAAAATGATGTTGGTGAAGGAACACAAATGCTATCAAAGCCTACATTTACAGGCACCAGCAAAAGAATTTTCATAGACATTTTAAATAGATAAGTTAATATCTGCCAAGATGTAAATAACTGCCGGCAGCAAACTGCTTTTTACTGACTAGAATTATGGATTGGATAGTAATTTGCTGTGACGTGCCAAAAAAATTGTTGAGCTGATTCTTTTGTATTAGAATTGGAGTCAATCAAACCCAATTGTTCATGAACAACTGAAATGAAAAATCATGGGGAGATTTGTACTGACGTGGGAGTAAGGAACTCCAAGTTAGGAACAAATTGAAATAATAATTTTAGAATGTTTAGTTACCTGCTGACAGACATTTACTAACTGGCTGTGTGAAGCTTCACTGATTTGTTTTCTTTTGAGACACTCGTATTTGTCAGCTCACATCAAGTGAACTGGTATTGCAATATTTAAGTTAATGTATTGGTTGTATGTTCTTGATTGTGTACTCATCTATTAGCAAAATAGGGAACTCCTTTATATGAGTTACACCATTTATCCTTCTAGTTCAGCAGCAACTACACCAATATCTGAGGAGGTTACGTTTTTTGAATTACAAGTCCCAGTTACTTCTGGATACCATGGCCACTGGAGCTGTAGTCCAAAAAGAAAACATACCCCTTTCAAAGTTTCTATGCTGACTGGAAGCAGCTCTCCAAGGTTTCTTGCAGGAATCTTTCCCAGGCCTACCTGGAGATGCAAGTTATTGTACGTGGAACCTTTTTTTCATGCAAAGCATGTCCTCTGCTACATCAGGACTGGGATCAGATCAGGGATTACCATGGCTGGACTTGCTGAGACCCATGTCCTGGAGAGAGGACCACGTCTGAGAGCTTCCAGACCCTGGCCCTCCTCTTCGTGATGTTACTATTTGCTTTGTCAGCTACTCACTGAAGACTGTGGTAAAAAGGCTTTAAAGCCATAGTGCAGAACTGCAAATAAATTCCATCTCATCTGTTGGACATGGGACTGCCTTTGATTATTGTTGCTGTTGTTGAAGTGTGACAGTTTCCAGCAGAACATCCATGGAGATCAAACTGTTCTACCACTAGCTTCTCCCTTAGTTTATATGACCGTCTGAGACCGAGAGGTGAAATACTTTTGTAAATAAAGATTTCATATAACTCTGCTGCTTTTTCTATCCTCCAGGAATGTGTTCATTCTTTTCTTTTCTTTTTTACTTTACAAGCATCCAGTACTAGTGCCTCTCATAGTTTCTTGTGAATGGTGACTCTAAATTTTGTTTTTGTTTATAAGGCCCATTTCACCACACAATATCCAGTGTCTAGTGAACTTAGGGAACTTTTTGATTAGCAGGGAAGCTAACACAATCTGCCCCCTTCCTCAGACTTCATTCTACCCTCTGATTTTAGTAGCAGTCCATACAGTAGCACACTCTCCAACTGTCCCAGTTTCTCAGGGACGGTCCCAATTAGTGTCATCCCACTTTTCCAGTTGCATTCAAAATGCCCCAGTTTTCCCCTTGTCCTCCCACTTTCCCCCTTTCTTCTCAGCTTACTTCAATTGCTGCAAACTGAGTTCCAAGTTCAAAAGTCATTTGTACTCAACTCAGGGCTTGTCTATACGGTGAAAATAATCCAAATGGCAATTGCATAGAACACAATCTGTACAAATTGACATTCACATGAATACATGTTATTCAGAAGGGGGGCAGCCAAATCCACCTTAAACGCTGTGTGGGAAGCCTTCGGGGCTTCTCCCGGAGTTTTTAAAAAGCTCCGTACAGCATGCGAATGTGCAATCGTTAGGACAGTCGCATTCGCATTTCTGTGACCAGGCAGAGTAATCTGATTGGCCAGACTAGCATGGGGGGGGGGGTAGGGCTAGCAAACAGAGAAAGTGCCTGCTGCTGCTATGTTGGATTTTTGGCTAAGCGAGAGTCCAGTAAGTCGATAAAATGGCGATCTGTTACTCTCTTTCTCTCTTTTGTAAATAGGAAATTTTGTATGTGCGCACCATGGTAAACTATTTTCTTTTTAAAAATGGTGGGGGCAGATTTAAAAGATGAATAAATCACTTGTGGCCACCATCTTGGTTAGGGGGCATGCAAAGCTTAGGGGGACTCTTTTGGCCATTAAGACTGGTTGCAGCACTGCAAATGGCTGCATTTTTGGAAGAGTTCATATTTTCCCCCCTTGGGGAGAGGAGAGGACAGGATGGAATCTTTCCTTTCCCAGTAGGCTCAGGCAAAAGCAAAGTTTGTGTGTTCTTCTTCATTAATAACTTTGCCACCTTGAGATGGAATAACTCTGCCTATGCTATTGGATTCTTCTTGAGTGTGTGTTGATGGTACCTATATAGAGACAGTCATGGTGAACTGCTGCACAGCGTGAAGTATCCACTTCTGTTAATCTCTCTCTCTCTCTCTCTCTCTCTCTATATATATATATATATATACATATACACATACACATACACACACACACACACACACACACAGTTACAATAAGTATTCCACCTTTCAGATTCTCCTGTGTCCATCCTTACATACAGACAAACACACAGAGAGAATTCATCCTGCTTTTTACCCCACAGGGCAAAACACATAGGCATTGTACAAATAGTTGTACATTTTGCCCTACATGAAAAATAGTTCTGGCAGAAGATGAGATGATCTTCATCTGAATAATGATGTGGAGAGAAGATATAAGCCCCTACCCATCACACTGTAGTCCAGGTATTTATCCTATCTCTCCCACAGCTGGTCCCTGCTTAAAATCCAATCCATGGGAGAGACGTTTATAGAGCCTATGTTGAAAGCAAAGTAGTGTCTGTGGGTAAAAATCTTGATTCTCTCCTTTTGTTATCTGAAAAGGAATGTCTTAAAACTATTAGGCTCTGCCTTGGTGAGAGGGAATATCAGCTGTCTTATCCAACACCTCCTAGGGTTTGTTCTCCAGCGATGCTTGGTATCCCACCCATACAGGGTGGGATCCCGGATTATTTTCAAACTCTCTCATTGCTGGTGGCAAGGAAGGCTTTTCTATTTGCAAGGTTGAATGTACATCTCTCTAATGTGACCAAGGGCAGAAATTTACAGACCCCTTTTTTGAATTGTACAGTTGTCCCTCCACATTTGTGGGGGTTAGGGGCGTGAGACCCCCACGAATGTGAAAAAAAACGTGAATAAAAACTAGGTCAGGCCACCGCCCTCCCACAACCCCCGCTGCTTCTCCCCCCCCCAGGAGCAGCGACGGGGCTAGCCAAGCCTCATTGCTGCTTCCTCCCACCCTCTCCTGTCACCCCCCCCAGAGCAGCGAAAGAGCTACCCAAGCCTCGTCGCTGCTTCCTCCCATCCCCTTCTAACCCCCCAGAGCAGTGAAGGGGCTACCCAAGCCTTGTCACAGCGACGGGGCTAGCCAAGCCTCGTCACTGCTTCCTCCCACCCCCTCCCGCCCCCCTGAGCAGCGACGGGGCTACCCAAGCCTCGTTGCTGCTTTTCCCCCCTTCCCGCTTCCCCCCAGAGCAGCGACGGGGCTAGCCAAGCCTCGTCGCTGCTTCCTCCCACCCTCTCCCGCCTCCCCCAGGAGCAGCAATCCCATTGCAGTTTTTGGATGGCGGGGGGGGGGGGCTCTCCCAAAACTGTGAATAGTCAAAACCGCGAATCTTAAAGCCGCGAATGTGGAGGGGCAACTGTATAAGTCATTGTGCTCAAGTCCCTGATGTTATCTGTCATATTGTATTGACTTGCCCATTGTATATACTTGCAAGGGAAAAGTTGATAAGGAAGTTATTGGAAAGGAATGTCTATACCGATGGATTATCAGTGGAACTCTTATTGGAAGATCAGAACCCACATATTACCAGACTAATGGCTAACTTTTTGGTTGAGGCACCAAACATATGGCTTAACCTGCCTAAAAACGATCCTTGAAGTCCTATTGTTATATGTATATGTTGTATTACACCTAATAAAGGTTGTCGATGGTTATATTAGAGCCTATGTCTGATCTGATGTTTAATCTACCCAGCCATCAATTGATCTGGGGAACAGCCCCCAAGTCACAAAGAGATAAAGTAATTTGGCCAAGATAAATAGAAAGGCTATGAGAGACCAAGAAACCAAATCTGAATCTCACAATTTCCACTGCATGCACTGGAACAATGTGCCATTCTTCTTAAAATAGAAATGGAAAAGTAACAAAAGAAAATCAAGGGAAGTGAAAAGAAAAGAAAACAAAACAATTTGACAAAGGTTTTGCAGCACATGACTTAAATTAGTGGCACTCTAAAGCAACAAGAAGACAATTCTGTTTTTAATCTTTTCAGTGAGAATTGTAACTGCATAACATCCTTCTGTTCTTTTTTGCTTCAGAAGTTAAATATTGAGTCAGCATTAGAATGATTCATAAAGAAATGCAAGATAAAGGATCACTGTTACAAAATGTTGGAAGCTGAGCCTTAGAAAAAGAAACAATACTATTCTGGGAAACTACTTCCCTGAACTTTCTACAATGATGTATTTATAACTCAGGAGTTATATGCTAGGCAAAAAGTGATGAGATTTTTACCTGAGTTGGGAGAGAATATTAATGGTTTAAGAACTTTAAATATGGATCACATAGCAAATGAAAATAATATTCCAATGAAATGTTAATATATTACTTATTTTTGCAAAATTTTTGATGAGCCCTAGAGAAAATAAAGTCCTTATATTTCCCGTTTGAAAATTCAGAATGCAATAATTGACAAAATAAACAATTGTTAAATAACGGTTAAATGGTTTGGCAAAACAAGGTTGGATCTTAAGTACCCTAAGTTGATTTCTGCTGCTCCCCTCTTCCTCTTCTAAAACTCCATTTCCCCAAAAAGCCTTCCTTTGGATCAGGAAACTCCTCCAAACTTACAGGAGCAACATTCTGCTCATGTGGTTTCATGAGGCTCTGGGTCTCAGCCACGAAATATATGATGAATTTAATGTACAAATGGAATAGATAAATATATGTAACCCAAATGTCACATTTTCTTGCATGAACAGAACATGAAAATGTTACCTGTTTGGACTACAACTCCCAGAACCTCCCTTTTGTGTCCATACTGGATGGGGGAGTTGTCCAAAAAGTAAATTTCCCAAACTACTTTTTTAAATGCCCAATTTATTCTTCATTTAGGCTCAGGTTCATCCACTGTACACCCTGACCCTATCTCCAGTCTGGGAAAAGCTTATTAGGAGAAACTTTCCAGAAAACTCAGATAAAGATGGGATGGAAGAACTGTAGGCTTAGCTCTTAGGTTTGACACAGACATAGTGTTATGAATGCAAAAGAGGTGACCAAAATGAGAAAGGTCTAATGCTGTGGTTCCGAAACTTTGGTCCTCCAGGTGTTTTGGACTTCATCTCCCAGAATTTCTGACTGTTGGCCAAGGTTGTTAGGAGAGATGAAGTATAAAACAGCTTCATCTGGGAGATGAAGTACAAAACAGCTGGAGGACCAAAGTTTGGGAATCACTGTTCTAATGGAAATGATGGAAAGTCCCAGACAACTTCCCCATGCTGTTGTCATGTGCCCAACCCTGCCATACATGAGAATGAGATTCAAATTAACAGAAAAGCCAGTTCCCCCACAAAACCACATCAAGAGTCCCTGACTCAAATATACAGTTGTTCCTCCACATTTGCAGGGGTTAGGGGCGTGAGACCCCCGTGAATGTGAAAAAAACCATGAATAAAAACTAGGTCATGCCACCACCCTCCCTCCCCCCAGGAGCAGCGACGGGTCTAGGCAAGCCTCGTCGCTGCATCCTCCCACCCCCTCCCGCCTCCCCCAGGAGCAGCAATGGGGCTAGGCAAGCCTCGTCGCTGCTTCCTCCCGCCGCCTCCCCCAGGAGCAGCAACGGGGCTAGGCAAGCCTCGTTGCTGTGTCCTCCCACCCCCTCCTGCCCCCCCCAGGAGCAGCGACAGGGCTAGGCAAGCCTCGTCACTGCTCCTTGCAGTTTTTTGTATGGCGGGGGGTGGGCTCCCAAAACCGTGAATAGTCAAAACCGCAAATCTTAAAGCCGCGAACGTGGAGGGGCAACTGTATATGAATGTGTGCATTAAAGAGTTACTGTTATTCTATAGAACTATGCATACAGAAATGGGAACTTCATTTGTGGGCATTTGGGAAACAGTACACCTTACACTTGAATCAAAAACAAATGGGCAGGTTAATAACAAAGGCCAAGGTTCTACTTAATGCTGGTGGAGCAGAATTTCCTGATCATGTTAATAGCTTGGGATTGCTCCTACTTGCTGTTACACATATTGTGATCCTCACTAATGAGGCATAACTTAATGAGGCAGGCAGAACTCCATCAGGCCTGTGCCCAGAAGCAGGTGAAACTGCCCAACTGCCACCACCTTGCCCTTGGAGGGAGAGAAGAAGGGGCAGGCAGAACTCCATCAGGCCTGGGCCCAGAAGCAGGTGAAAAGCCCTCCCTCCAGCCCAACTGCCACTGCCCTGCCTTTGGAGGGAGAGAAGAACCAGTAGTATCTGCTGGATTTGATCCCTACCCCTACTGCCATTCCCTTTTCCTTATGTGTCATATCTTATTTAGATTGTAAGCCTGAGGGCAGGGAACTGTTAAATTAACCATTTGTAAGCTGCTCTGTAGCCTTTGTAACTGAAGAGTGGGGTATAAATAAATAAATAAATAAATAAATAACTTCTCATTCAATGGCCTGGGGGTTTCTTGTGCTATGGTCTTGGCAGTTTGGCTCTATAGGATTCTGGCTACATAACACAAGGTCAAGTGAATTCTCTGATTAATAACAGAAAATCTTTTCATCTCAGACATAAATACCCAAAGGAACAGCTCTAATGTACCTCACTCCAGGGAGGATGGATCACCAAGGGGGAAAGTCTGTATTCTTGAACAATGATTCTGGAACATCCTCCATTCATGCTACTTTCATTATCGCAAGAGTGTTTCCACCCTGTCCCCTTCATTATGGGGAAACTGGCTTAATCATTGTCCTTACTACACAACTTGTAGAAGTGTCTAGAGGACAAATGGTGCAGCTTGCAGAAAGGAGGGTCCTGTTTGTTGAACTCATCCTGACCCTCCTTCTTTGCAGATTCATCCAGCCTGCTAGGAGTAGAGATTGTGTGTAGGAGAGGGTGTGGAATAGTTCCTGCCCTCCCTACATATTGATGGACACCTTTCATGCATAGGAAACACATACAGGGGTACCTGTGTTGACCATGCAGCAAAACAAAATCCACAAAAGAGTGATACCTTTATTAGCCAACCAAATGCAAAACACATGATTCAAGCTTTTGAAGCTCTTCTGGCTTCTTCATCAGGCAAAAAAAATGTTAAAAAAAGAAAAAAGAAAGAAAAGTGATGATGTTAGAGTCACAGGCCTACATATTATTTCCGATGTTACTTGTTGTTCAGGTGCATGGCCAACACGGCTACCCCTGAATGTGTTTCCTAGATTTGAAAAGACCTCATTTTGCTACAGCAAGAGGAATCCCAAACAAGAGAGAAATATGGACTGAGACTAGCTCTCTGTGGTTTCTGTCTCCAACAAAGGTAAAACTTCTCTTTCGGGCTATAATTGGCTAGTTTTACCTATACAGCACCTAAAAGTTGTTTCCAGATGCAGCAGCACAGAGGGTTCTTGAAAAATCCAATGATCTCTGCCTAAGCAAAGGAACTTTTTGCTTCACAAAGGGACAGAAATATGCTGGTTGCCAGAGAAGTTCCTCACTGTTGCAAAAGGATTTAAATTTTACTGCCTTTTGTCTCAGCTCCACTTTGTGGTCAGGAAGTAGGAGTGGATTCTGCCTGCATGAGCCCCCTCACCTGAACAGCACAAGTAACATCTGAAACAGCATGCAGACCTGTGACTCCAACATCGGCACTTTTCTTCTTTTCTTGATTTTTTAACATCTTTTTTGTCTGATGAAGAAACCAGTAGAGTTTCAAAAGCTTGTTGGTTGGCTAATAAAGGTATCACTTTTTTTGGTGGGTTTTGGATTTTGCTTTTCATTCATAGAGTCAGGACTTTTTCAGCCAGTACTTACCGCGCTAGAAGCTTGCGAGAGAGGTACAGCGCTATCGCACGACAGGGGCCCGTTTCGGAGGATGCCGTCACTCTCGCGAAATCATCGGTGTCACTTCCGTGTACAATTGGAGGCAGCTGCACCATATTTTACTCACTGGCAACTTGGAGGTGCGGCTGCCTCCAATCATACACGGAAGTGACACTGATGATTTTGCAAGAGGGACAGCATTGTCCGAAATGGATCCCCTGCCGCGTGACAGTGCTGTACCTCTCCCGCAAGCTTCTAGCGTGGTAAGTACTGGCTGAAAAAGTCCTCAGTCTTACTGTTAGGCAGCAGGGTAAGCCAGCAATCTCAGGAAGCAGATGCTAGTAGCACATCCTGGCTGTTTTCTCCTGAACACTCCTCAGGACAGGCTTGAAGATACTTTTCTGTCTGAGGCAAAGTGACAAATGCTTGAAGTCAAACTGCATAGTGCCCAGGCAAGCTACTGGTATTTTGTCACCTGAGGTAGAAAGTTCCACATGCACCTCTCTTTCTTCCCCGCTCCCAAGTAAAAATACAAAAACAACAACTTTTCTGTCCTTTCAGTTTGCTGTCTTTTCATCACATTCAGGTTCTGCTGCCTGAGGCAACTGCCTCACTTTGCATAATGGCATGGCTGCCTTGGATCCATCTGTTCCCCTCTGTTGGAGAAAAGACCTATTCACCTTTGTTGGAGAAAATACAACTTTGCTCATTGCAGTCAGATTCAGCTTTCATGGATGGACTGGGAAGAGGTCCTTCAACTCAGACAGTAAAATGTCTTGGGCTGCCCCAGAGCAATGGAATAATGGCATCTCATGAATGTAATCACATCTTTTTCACCCTACAGCTATAGCATTACAATACCACTTTAACTGCCATAGCTACATCCTATGGAACACTGGGGTTTGTAGTTTGGTGACATACTATAACTCTCTGGCTGAGAATACAGGTCAACCGCTGTATCCGATTGTTTTAACAGAGGGGCGCCCCAATTGTTTTAACAGAGGGGCGGGGTATAAATAAATTTTATTAATTTTATTATTATTATTATCCATGGGGGATACGTTACAAGACACACACACCCATGGATACCTGAAACCATGGATATTAGTTAACATTATTTTCAATGAGACACATGCCAAAGGCTGGCCATAGAATCACATTGGAGGACCTAGAAATGCCTAGAGAAAACTTTTTTTTGGATGTGAATAAATGAACTCATGGATACTGAATTCATGGATATGGGGGCCAACCTGTACTAATTGTTCCTACCCAAACTACAAATCCCAGGATTCTGTGGGGTGGAACTATTTCAATTAAAATGGAATCATGCTACCATAAGAATGTAGTGTGAAAGTATCTCAAGATTAGTGTTGGAAATGCTGTTCCCTGGTGTAGCAGGATCATGTACCTCCTTTATGATATAACATATTCAACTGCTTCCCCCCACCAAAAAAGATGTTTTAATAAAGAACACCCATTCTTTCAAGTTCACACTAAATGCTTATAACATGCCAACCACTTAGCTACTTTTAGTTCCAGCTCTGAACTTCCATTTATCCTGGTCTCTGTAGACTGTGTCCTACTTTTAAATTGTACTGGCTTTCAAATCATTTTCCAAGGCCTTTTGTACTCCCCCACCAATCGATTTTGTGTTATTTTATCCTTCCCAGCTCCAGCAAATGTTCTCCATTTTGTCACTCAGAAGAGTTACACCATATCATTAAGAGACTTGTCTAACCTCTACTGTTTCTTAATGGGTCTTCTAAAATTTTGTGCTAACTCATAGCCGTTAATGATGTGGATGACATCAACCATTCTCGGGCCTTGCATCTCCTGGGAACTAAAATGGTAAAAAAAGGAAAGGGCTGCCTATGCAGAGGAGGTAAAAGAGGAGGAGGAGGAGGACTGTGACCAGAGGTTGAGATGGTAGCTATGGAGGAACATACAGAAAATCTCCTCTTTGAAGAAAACTTTCAGGGAATGGATTCTTTCTTTCTTTCTTTCTTTCTTTGGACTTTATCAGACTAGCATCTTAAAATGCTGTAATTCCACAAATGAAGAAAGTGGAAACATAGTGGCATTATTACACTTATTATCACATGTCACTATAATCGTGCAAAAGAACCGCCATGGAATTATCACATGGGCACCACTAACACTTTAAGAGCAGGACTTTACTTCCGCGATTTAGCATGGGCGAGATTTCGGCGGTTCTTGTGAGAAAACACAAGCACACTTAAAAACACCAAAACCCCCTTAATTTGCAAACACTTAAACAAACCTAAAAATGTGCAAACAAACCAGGGCAGTTCATAAAAAGAGCACCCTGTGGATAGTTTTCACATTCTCACTCGGACATTTTCTGACTGGGAATTGAGAGGGGGGAAAGAGGACTGCCCATTCATGCTGTAATCTCACAATTACAGTGGGATGTGTTTTCACATGCTCTTTAATAACGTGAAAAGAGCAATATTGAGGGCTATTGATGGCTTGTCCCATCAATTAAAAGCAATGCCTTATTCGTGGCTGGAGCACAGATTGACCACATGAACATGACAATGCTGTGCGATAGCGGAAACTATTTGCGCTACCGTAACATTGTAATTGTGCATTTTTTGCCATGTCTGATGAAGTGCAAATTTCTTTCTTTCAGATTTACCTCCTTAAATACCAAAACATATTAGTTGGAAGAAATGTTAAACCTAGAGTTTCCTCCCTACAGTTGGGAGTCAGAATACCATTGAATCACAACTCCCAACTTTTTCATCATAGGCTGTGCTGGTTAAGGCCATTGGGAGTTACATTTCAGCAACATCTGGATGCCCACACATTCCTAACCTCTGTTTTATAAAATGAAGGACAGACAATTATGAAGCAGTAGAGAAGAAGGGGGAGGACAGCAATTGCCCATAGTGCTCCTGTTTGTCCCATTTTCATCTCAGGTAAACATGCTTTGTAGGGTGTGTGTGTACGTACTAAAACCCT
Organism: Gambelia wislizenii; assembly: GCA_030847615.1. NCBI lineage: Eukaryota > Metazoa > Chordata > Lepidosauria > Squamata > Crotaphytidae > Gambelia > Gambelia wislizenii. The sequence continues at coordinate 52,588,995 of JAUMIR010000003.1, read as the reverse complement.
AGAAAAAATGTTTAATTAGTGGTGACAATGGGACCAACACACACAAAATAACGTGCACCCCAGGTAATAATGTCCTTGTCATCTCAGTTTCAATCTTTTTTAAAAAACTACTCTGTCTCCAGCTTTAATACTGTAATTGAGACACCTCTGTACCAGAGCCATGGAAAGTTTCATGTACTAAACTCCTAGAATCCTGCAAAAGTTGAAGTCTAGAAAAGTAGCTTTTCCAAGGTCGGTTCTACACTGGATGACAGCATACTATTGGATCAGACTATTTCCAATCCATGTGATTTTTGTAAGTGTTCATTCATAATTCCATTCCACATTGATCTCTGATTTTTAACAATTCACAAAAAATTATTCACAATTCATAATAAATATTTGTTTTTAATTTATATTTTAAAGGATGACTACAAGGGTGAAATCCTCCAAAGCGACATACAAGATGAAAAGCAACACAAAACAAATATAAAATTGGTAAATCCATATTCAATACACATTCAATAAACTTGGTATTACCAATAAAACCAAGAACCTATGAAATACAAAAAGGGCAGCAAAAACAGAATATGCATTTTGATGCATTACCTTTTGGTATGAAGAATTACTGTACTTTGCAAATTTTGGAGAAGAACAAAATCCAAAGCTCTGTTGTGATCAACACATTGGTCAGAGACTTGTGCTTGAGTCTGATTCACTTTGAAATGCAGGCCAAATGAAATCCTCGAGCATCTCTATTTAGATTCAATGCTGAATAGCAAGGATAGACCAGAATTTCTTCCTGAGCAGGTGTTACAATATATATATATATATATATATATATATATATATATATTTGAAGTAAACTATGGGGACAATTCTTTCCCTAGGATAACATGCAAAACATATAAATGACTTCCCAAATTACAACATCTGGAAGAAGCCAGGTATATTATTTATTCTTTATGCAGTTAGTACACTTCAGACATCACAGAAAGAAGCTCAAAATGGTTGGCCAGTTTCCCAGTTACTTCAATTAAGTCCCCCCCTTTCCAAATTCTTCCCCCAAGAGCATTACTCTAATTACACATTCAGAATGAAAAGCTGGAGGTGATGTGTGAAGCAACCAAATAACACATTAGAGCCATTATATTTTTATCATTACACCAGGAATACTGTCCTGAAGCATCAATAAGATGCTGTTGCTGGCAAACTGCCTCTTATCACACTGGAGCAGAAATGCCTCCTGAATAGCAATTAAGTCCTGTGTAGTTTCACCATTATTCTCAACAGCCATCCAGAAGGAAAGTGGAATCTGTGAGTTTTCTCAGTTTCAATATATGTCCACAGGACAAAAATATTAGTTTAAAAGTGAATTCAGCACATGTTGCCAGGAATTCTAATACACTGGTGTTAAATATTGTTCTGCAAAGTGTGCAGAAGGCAAGTTGTTGACAGGGCTATCATGGTTTTATGAGCATCTTTAGTAGAAAATCTTGATATTTTCAACATTTGCCAGTCAAGCATTATCACAGGGACCCCATTACATTTCTGTTTTCTTTGATAAAACACCTTTATGATGTTTCTTTTGGGCAGCCTAGTGTTGTTGTTATTGTTACCATTATTACTACATTTATATTTATTTATATCTCACCTTTCTCCCAAACTTGACACTTAAGGTGCCTTATAATATAAAATGAACAATACACCTAAGAACACACACAAATTGATCACCAGAACACAATTTATAGTAACTAAGCAAGTAAGAAATTCATGGGGAGTTCACAGATACCTCAGGATGGGGTAATAAATCAATAGAGCTCAGAAAACATCTTTGCCTGTGGGAGTCCATTTGGAAAAACTTTGTCAAAGCCAGTCCAGGTTTGGGGAAACAAACAAGTAATGCAGTCAGCCAGTCAGGGGTCAAAGAATACAGTGACAGTTGTCTGAAAGTCAGAGGTCCAAGTTGCAGAGTCATGAAACAAGAACGCTGGTCAGAAAGCAGACAGGTCGCTTTCAGCGACCAGCCCTAGACAGAGTCGGCTCTTAAACGGGCTGGTGCCTGCTGGGTCCAATCAGAGCCCCTCCTTTCCTGCTTTACAAGGAGCCTCATTGAGCGGTGTTGTTCTGCTCTCTGCTCCATGCCATGAGTCTGAGGGCTTGGGGCTGTGCTGTCTTTCCAGCTGTGTCCTCTGCCAACTCAGCTGCAGGTGAGTCCTGGCTTTGTTCCTCCTCTGGCTGAGGCTGCTGTTCAGCTGGGAGAGCTGTCTGAGGTCTTGTCTATATGAGGGGGGGAAATGCGAACACGTCTGAAAAAGCAGGCATTCACAACAATGCGACCTGTCTTCATGGCCAAAAGAACCCTCCTAAACTCCGCATCTTAGCCAGGATGGCAGCCATGAGTTATTTACTCATGATTTTAAATCTGCCGCTGCCAATTAAAAACAAAAACAAAAACAGTTCCCCATGGTGTGCATAAGCAATAGTTCATATTTATTTATTTTTTTTAAAAAAAATTAATGAATGAAAGAAAAAGAGTATAAATACTTTTTCGGACGTTTAAAAAGTAACGCAAGCAGCCTCGTCAGCTTGCGAGGCTGCTGCGCTGCAAAGCGTCAGTTTCGGATGATGCTCGCCCCTGCCAGTACTGTTGCGTACTGCGGGGAGAGTTGAGTGTCATATTTCCTTGATTTTTAATCACGATCAACTTTCATGAGTAAAAATCAAGGAAATATGATGCTCAACTCTCCCCGCGGTACCACAACAGTACCGGCAGGGGTGAGCGTCATCCGAAACTGATGCTTTGCAGCGCAGCAGCCTCGCAAGCTGACAAGGCTGCTTGCGTTATTTTTCAGCGTCTGAAAAAGTCCTAAGATTGCCATTTGATCGCCTTACCAGACCCTCACTTAGCCAAAAATTCAATATGGCAGCCACAGACACCTTCCCTGTTTGCTAGCCCTGTCCCCATGATTGTCCAGCCAATCAGATAATGCTTTCTGCATGAATGCAAGTGTTCAAACAATTGCATGTCATATGGAGCTTTTTAAAAAATCCGAATGAAGCCCTGGACACAATACAGATGGACTTTGTAGTGGATTTGGCTGCCTCCCTTCCAAATGACATGTATTTATGCACATGTTCATATGAACAGATCACTGTACATTCGCACAGGGAACGCTGTGGACATCGCATACCTTGATTTCAGTAAGGCCTTTGACAAGGTTCCCCATGACATTCTTGCAAACAAGCTTGTAAAATGTGGGCTAGACAAGTTAACTGTTCAATGGATTTGTAATTGGTTGACGGGCCGAACCCAAAGGGTGCTCAGCAGTGGCTCCTCTTCGTCTTGGAAAGATGTGACCAGTGGGGTGCCACAGGGTGCTGTCCTGGGCCCAGTGCTATTCAACATCTTTGTCAATGACTTGGATGAGGGAATTAGGGGCATACTTATCAAAATTGCAGATGACACCAAATTAGGAGGAGTAGCTAATACCCTAGAGGACAGGATCAAAATTCAGAATGACCTGGATAGACTGGAGAGCTGGACCAAAGCTAACAAAATGAAATTCAACACAGAGAAATGTAAAGTACTGCACTTAGGGCGGAAAAATGAAATGCATAGATACAGGATGGGAGAGACCGGGCTGAAGAAGACTATGTGCGAAAGGGATCCAGGAGTCCTAGTAGACCACAAGTTGAACATGAGTCAACAGTGTGATGCGGCAGCTAAAAAGGCCAATGAAATTTTGGGCTGTATCAATAGAAGTATAGTATTTAGATCAAGGGAAGTAATAGTGCCACTCTATTCTGCCTTGGTCAGACCTCACCTAGAATACTGTGTCCAGTTCTGGGCACCACAATTCAAAAAGGATATTGACAAATTGGAGCGTGTCCAGAGAAGGACAACTAAAATGGTGAAAGGTCTGGAAACCATGCCTTATGAGGAGAGACTCAGGGAGCTGGGTATGTTTAGCCTGGAAAAAAGACGGTTAAGAGGCGATATGATAGTCCTGTTTAAGTATTTGAAGGGGTGTCACGCTGAGGATGGAGCGGGCTTGTTTTCTGCTGCTCCAGAGACTGGAACACGGAGCAATGGATGCAAGCTCCAGGAACAGAGATTCCACCTCAATATTAGGAAGAACTTTTTGACAGTAAGAGGTGTTCGGCAGTGGAACGCACTCCCTTGGAGCGTGGTGGGGTCTCCTTCCTTGGAGGTCTTTAAACAGAGGCTGGATGGCCATCTGTTGGGGATGCTTTGATCAAGATTTCCTGCATGGCAGGGAGTTGGACTGGATGGCCCTCGTGGTCTCTTTCAACTCTACAATTCTATGATTCTATGATCCCATTCATATTATTTTGGCCGTATAGGTAGACAAGACCTAAGTCTCTTCTTCAGCCTCCTCTTTAGACTACGAATCTAGTGGCTTATCTACATGGGCAAATAAATGTACTCACCCCATTGTCACCGTGCAGTTGCCACACAACATTTGCAATGATTCGCATCTTCATTGAGGTTTCTGTAGGAAAATCCAGGTCTAAAAGATTTGCAGTGTGCTCTGCATTTCAGGTTAAAACTTGTATTATTGGCTGTGTGGTGGCTGTGGATTGGCTTCAGTGCAAAGCCAGGGGAGGAACTTCTGTGGATGGGACTAAGTTCTGGCACTTTAAAAAAAAATTCAATTGTGTGTGTATGTATAGAAGTGTATCCCCACTTATTCTCTGGGACAACGTATATTCGCATGCACAAGTGAATCGGGGCAGAAACGGCCATGTGGCCAGAAATAATGAGATATATAGGACACGTGATCAGCATTGGACTGCCCTTTTACATCACAGCGAATTTGCCTGCGATTACAGTGTGGCGGGATACTCAGAGAAGGCCTGGTGAGTGTGACGTTTACAAGGCTGCTACAGATCAAAAACATCTGTGGCGGCTACAATGTGGGTTCAGGTTTCCTGCCAGTGTAGAGAAGCCCTAGGTTTGGATCCTGGCCCATGGCACTGGTCATGGTATTAAAACAATTTAAACCTACATTTAAAAGGATCAAATTGCAATTTATAAATTCTAAAAGCTATTAAAAGCAGTTCAGTTTAAAATAATGTAATTCACTTTAAAACCATTTAATTCAAATTAAAGCCTATTCCTCAGCAGTCCTGACTTGGAGGTACCTCCGCCCCTCCCCCTCCCTTTCCTACTTGGTGTTTTTGTTCCTTGCAGCACCGAAATTCCTAAATCATCCATAATCCTATAATTTCTTGGGGTTAGGAGGAAGAAACTGGCAAAACCACCTCTGAGTGTTCCTTACCTAAGAAAACCCGATGAAATTCATGGGGTCGCCATAAGTCAGCAGGCAACTTGAAGGCACATACACACAAGCACTGGTTCTACTGCTTAAGGCAAGAGTCTTACTCTGTTTCATGGAGAAGCAAGGCCTCATTTCAAGGCTAATTGTAATCTTTCATTTGCTGTTATGTGTTTTCATAATACAATACTTGCAGGGAAATAGCTTCTTTAAAATATATATATAGCCTATGTTTCTAAGGTGAGGGCATGAACAAGGCAAAGGAATCATGGCCAACATTCAACAGTGCACTTCACTAGCCAACAGCTTGCTTCCGTAGCCATTGCAAACACAATTGGGACTTGCTTCTTCCTCCTTTCTCACCAGCGTCTTCTGCAGTGCCATAAACTTGCTCCAGAAGATAATCCAGCCCTCTGCAGCAGGTTTTTAGGTGGGTTGCAGGAAGGAGTGGGATCACCAGTTCTTCATAACCAATGGGATCCAGCAAGAGTATGCCCCTGAATCCCAACCATTGTATTTCCACTGCTTAGAAAAATTACTTTTTTGGATTACAAATCCCATGGCCACTGGCCATGCTTGGTGGGGGGATCTGGAAATTGTAGTCCAAAATGTAATTTATTTCTAGCTTGGGGAATTCTGTGTGTTCCAAGGCCCAGCAGTGTCATGAAGGTCACACAGCTCAGCAGCACTAGCATGGAAATAACTGTTGCAAATGCAAGAACAACCAGTGCTTAAAAGAATAAAAGATCTCTTAAAAAGAAAAGCAGTGACAGGTAGTTTCCAGTGTCCAGAGAAGGGCAACTAAAATGGTGAAAGGTCTGGAAATGATGCCTTATGAGGAGAGACTTAGGGAGCTGGGTATGTTTAGCCTGGAAAAAAGATGGTTAAGAGGCGATACGATAGCTCTGTTTAAGTATTTGAAGGGGTGTCACGTTGAGGATGGAGCAAGCTTGTTTTCTGCTGCTCCAGAGACTGGAACATGGAGCAATGGGTGCAAGCTCCAGGAACAGAGATTCCACCTCAACATGAGGAGGAACTTTTTGACAGTAAGAGCTGTTCAGCAGTGGAACACGCTCCCTCAGAGAGTGGTGGGGTCTCCTTCCTTGGAGGTCTTTAAACAGAGGCTGGATTGCCATCTGTCGGGGATGCTTTGATCAAGATTTCCTGCGTGGCAGGGGGTTGGACTGGATGGCCCTCGTGGTCTCTTCCAACTCTGCAATTCTATGATTCTATGATTCTATGACCCCAAATCTCTTCATTTCTTATCCCCCTGTCCTAATGTCTGCAAGATATAAAATGATACTCTCAAGGGTCTTTCTACCTCTTCTCTTTCTTGCCCTCTTCTTGTCTCACTTCTTTTAAAGGTGAAACTAGCTTAGCTCAGTTAGCTTAGTACCCTTAGAGAGCTTTCCCATCTTTAATGGAGTTCTTACAATAAAGCCTTAGATTCTTTCTTTAGCTGTTGGTGTATTTGTTTCATCGCTGGAATTTCTAGCTGCTACACACACTCTCCATCAATAAACACCTTGCCAGTTCCTTGTATGGGTCCTGCTTCTTTTAAGCAATACTGAGAGCACCCATGCCTCAGAGGCTTCTGTACCATTGCTGGTGCCTGTGAACCTCCACTAAGTTTGTGGGGGACAATAACACCCAAGACCTTCTTTACACTTCACATACGTTGTACTTTTGCCTGACTATTGTAACATTTATTCAGCCATTTTCTATCCATTTCTTTGCACATATTTTCAAAGCATGATTAAGGAAAAGTCTGTTGGGATCTCATCTGCAGAGGGCTACACACAGTCATTTTCTCCTGCTACAAAGCCATTATAGTTCAGAGCTGGGTTAGTGTAAAACATTATGAGCAATGTTTCAGTTCTCTGGCCAACATGACTTGGTCAAGTCTGGTATTTCTGCACTGGAGGGAATGGAACGGGAGACAACCATGTATTGGCCCCTTCACATGATAGCAAGTCCATGTGGACTTCACCCCAGGGTTCTCAAAACATAAAAGATGATGAGATAAAAATGTTCCTTGCAATTCCTTCATATCCTTCAGCTTTATGCCACAAGAAAACTAATAACAGTGGTTTAGTGGCAGCTAATGACTTCAATGTCAGTGAGACAGTGAATCCACTCTGGGTTTTAGGGTGAACTTTAAAAGAGCCATCCAAGGTGCTGAACACTATTTTCCAAATGTTATTAGAGATGAATTGTAATTTTGCTAGCCAAGATCACACAAGGTGCTGGGAAAGCTGGATAAAAGAGTGGTAAGGCCAAAACAAAGGTAGTTACCCCTCCATCCCATGAACAGAAACTGACTAGACTCCCAGTTGAACCTGATATCAAAACTGAAAACAGGAATAGGTTTCTCTACCATACTCGAAGCCGGTAGACCAGTTTTGGGGATGTACGGCAGTTGAACTGTGGGGGAAGGAACTCAAGAGGAACAGTCTCGGGACTGTCACTGTTATCCCCATCTACCACCTAAGGGAGCTATCTCACTTTACTTTATGGTACATGCTAGATAGGCAATGGAAGAAGAAATTATGCCAAAAGAAGAAAAAGAGCATAGTGTAGGTTATGGCTTTTTTTTTTTTTTGAATCTACAGCTACGCCATGAAATATACAGCTTCCTTTTCTTGACCCAATTATTACAAAGCCTCCCAATCTATTGAATAAAACTCGGGTGATAATATTTTCTGCAGAGAGGAGCTCTCATTGTATAAACCTTGGAAAATTTACTATTTTGGACTATAACTCCCAGAATCAATAGCCATATCATGGCCATGATGCTTGGCAGATTCTGGGAGTTGCAGTATAATCTTGCCTGGAATTCTACAAGGGCTACTTACTGTATATTCCGGTGTATAAGATGACCTTTTTTCAGCCTCTAAAATCAGCTGAAAAGTCAGGGGGCGTCTTATATGCCAGATATAAATCCGAGATGGGAGAAGCCTGCTAGCCACCTTATCCCCCCTGCCCAGTGCAGCTGCACGGGGGGGGGGAGCCTTGCTGGGTGGGAGGCTGCCCAGCCATCCTCTCGATTCCCCAACTCGTGAGGAGGCTGGCCAGCCTCCTCAAGGGTTGGGGAATCACGGGAGGTGGCTGAGACTCTCCCCAGCTGGCCAGCCATCCTCCAAGATTCCCCAACTTGCGTGGCCAGTGCTGCCAGTTACATTTCAGAGGAGGGAACTGACAAAACCACTTCTGAGTATTCCTCACCTAAGAAAACCCCATGAAGCCCATGGGGTCACCATAAGTTGACAGTTGACTTTGAAAGCACATACACACACATAGTGGGACAGGACAGAAATTGGCCAAAATGCATCTTCCTTTTAAATTTAGGATGGACTGAATAATCAGGAAAAAGTGAGTCAGACAAAATGAAACCTGATTCTTCTGGCAAAGTGATCAAGAGGTCACCAAATAACCACTTCTGTTGGGTGATTCCCTAACTGGCCAGCCTCCTCGTGGGTTGGGGAATTGCGGGAGGTGGCTGAGCCTCTCCCCAGCTAGCCATCCATCCAGTGCAATTCCTCAGCCAGCTTTGGGAAGGCTTCAGGAAGGGTGGCTGGCTGGAGGGGAGAAGCTTTCCAGCCACCATCCGCCCTCCCCAAAGCCACGAAGGGGAGACCGATCACGGCTTCGGGGAGGGCGGATGATGGGGGAATCGTCTTATATGGCGAGTATACCCTAAAGTCTATATTTTGACTTAAAAAATGGGGGGGCTTCTTTTATGCCCAGTCGTCTTATATGCTGGAATATACGGTAGTTCTGTCTCCTCGCCTGACTTCCCCCCCCCCACTTTACCGAGAGTTAGTCTCAACAAGAGAAAGAGGTGTGTTCTGCTGGTAATCAGGGTGTGGATGGATGACATTTCCAGCCCCTCCCATCAGCAAGTGAGGCTGCGACAACAGAAATCAGACCCTTGTCACACTTCCATGTTGGAGCCTTGCTGGCTGGTGGGAGGGGGCATGGAAATGTCACCCCCACCCCCAACTGCCAGCAGAACAGATCTCCTTCTCTCAGTGTGGATTATGTTTGGTAAATTTGGGAGGGCAGTTACAATTACGGCAATGGTGCCACAACCATGACTACATAGGGATCATGAATGTGAATCACTAACAGATGCGTAACTCGAAGTTATTCATCCATAAGTGTTGTACTAAATTCCAGCCCTTGTTTTTAACCTTTGTAAGCCCCTTTGGGTCCCATGCCAGGATAAAGATGATGATGATGATGATATGGCCTATTAAACAAACAAACAAACAAACAAACAAACAAATAGTGTATCTTCAGTCACTGTTAGATTAAAAATTTCTATAACACTGGGGGGGTGGTTCCACGGCTATTTTTGTTGCGGTACTTATTGCATTAGCGCAGTTTCGATTTAGTGTCGCAAAGTTCCCACGATTATTATTTCGGATCCTACTTAGTTCCGCGATGTAGTTCAGATGTGACTATAATGTGCATTTTAATAAGATGCGAGGTTCTTCACCTCGAACTATTTTAATTCCCACGACATCGATATTCTGCATATTTTAATGATCTTACCTGTCAATCAATGAAGTACGTCATTCCTTTCCAACGTACTTCCCTCAGGAATTCCCGCCACTCGTTCTCCCATTGGTCAGCTATTCCCCCCCCTATTGAGTTCTGATTCTCATCATCATTTATGGTCTTTGTTCTTTCAATAGTGGTAACTCAACTTTGGGGGGGGGAACGATCATAAAAAAATCCGTTTGGGGGGTAAAAAATATGAATAGGCTGTCATTTGTATGCAAACGAACCACCCACATGATTTTTTACCCCCCTAAACTCCATATGACTCCCTCTTCCCCAAGCTGGCTGGAGCGAGCAAGCCAAGCGGCGGTTTAAAATCTCCTGCTGTTTTTTTTTTAAAAAAAGGTTCCTGCTTTGCGGATAGTCGGTTTTCCCTATTTACAATATAAAATAAAAATAAATAAGCATTTATTTATTTTTATTTATTTATCGTAGCAGCCATGGAGGTGTTAGCTATGCTAGATTCCTGTGGCAATTTTTTCAAACACATCAATACTCCGGTGACATAAACGTAACTGCTCTTGTACTTTCTCTTCCCCCCCAAAGATCCAGTAAATCAAGAATCTCAGCATGGCTCCAAGCTATTCCCCTGCCACCCGTCTTTGTTCTCTGAACTGCCTCCATTAGGAAAACGAAAGATGTTTTAAGAGGATGCTTCAAAGCAGATGTTTACCGGAAAGGATGTGTGGGCGGGTTTCTGTGGCATCACGTTACTGAACTGCCTGCTTCTGCGGATGGTGGTTCTTCCGAACTTCAAAGTGTTGGATAGTTCACAAATGCGTTAATGCGCAAATATGCGGCACTTTTTTTAAAAAGTCGAAAAATCAGCAGTGTCATTAAATGCGCCACTTAGGGGGTTTTCAGACCCCCCTCCTTCTGAAAAGGTCGCTGGAGATGGAGAACACGTGGGAACTATAAGGCTTCTTGGCGAATTCTTTGAGGATTATTTTTGCCGTGTAAACGACCCCTGGCTTTTAAATGCTGATGCTACTTTTAAATTTCTGGTTTTGTTTACCCTTTCTCTGATGTATTGCTTTTGTTTTTAATTTAGTGACTGATGACTTAGGCCACTTGGGGTTTTTTTTAACCCTGTATTTTTTTAATCAAAAAAATATTAACAAAACTGGGGGCAAACTGTCACGGTGGGGCCCTTGGGGCGTACATGCAGTCAGTAGGCTGCACTTTCCCCTCCCCATCCAGAAATATTGAGGGTTAGAACAACTTTAATGTATTCAGAAAGTAGGAAGCTCAGCTTTAGATAGTTTGACTAGTAACAGCTTTCTGGGATCTCAGCTAGGGGCTTTCCCCATCATCTGCTACCTGATCTATTTTTGAAAATAAAATTGCTGGAGAGTCAACCTCAACTAATAGTCAGGTGAAATAAGTGATAGGGCTCATGTACTTCCAGTAGTTGTGGAGAAGAGGGAATTTCAGCAGGTGTTGCCTACATGACAACCTTCCACGAGTCTAGGATGTTTCAATGTGGCCTGTTCAGGGTGGCCAGTTCAGGATGGCGCGGTTCTGCTTGCGTGTCAATTGATAATTGATACACATTTGTCAAGAAAATGCAATCAAAACCATTTCTATTTGGCTGGGATTGCCTTGCAAAGTCAGTTGGGTAAGGGTTAGGGTTAAGGTAAGAGTTAGGATTATTATCAATTTTCAATAATATCAATTGATAATAACCCTAACCCTAATCCTTACCTGAACTGGCCACACTGAAACATACTATTCCAACCTGCTACTGTGCCCTTTATATTCTTTGTGCTTTCTCTTTTAAGGAAAAAGGCCTGAAGGATTTTTTTAAAAATTCAACCCTAAAAATAATTAAAGTAATATTTTTTAAAATTTCATTGGTTTTGTCAAAAATGTGTCTATCTAATATGAATTTGCTTTAGAAGCAGGAGTTGTCATTTATACCTCTGTCATAATTTTCATGGTAGTATCAGTAATTCCTTTATTGTTGTCTTAAAATATCTCTTGTGTACAAACTAAATAAATTGTACAGTATTCAGTATACATAGACAATGATTCCTGTGTTTTGGATATCATTATAGTACAGTGAACTGTTATGAAAGGAGAATTATTTCAAAAATAGGGCTTAATATCTTACTCTCTTCATTCCAGTTTTGGGGAACAGAAAGTCTTCTCTTTGCTTCCCACAAGTGAATAATATTTTTAACTCTGAGAACTTTTATATTTTTTTTGCAAACCATAATGATCCAGCAGAAATACAGCAGGTTACCACTTTGCTCCCATAAAAGGTTTGTTCTGATTTGGAAATGACTAATACAAATATAACTGAATTTGTACATGACCCAAGAGGCAGCTTTTGTTAAAATAAAATATACAGATAGAATGAACAGCTTTACTTGTCCAGCCTTCATTGGGTAACTTTTCTTGCCACTTAAAATGAATCCAAGGAGCTGTGTTCTATGGACTTTGGGGGAAAATAGCTACTATACTCAACTGGTAAATATAAGAGCCAACAGAAGAGAACTACAAGGTTTAAGGAAAGCCTGTTGCCCCCCCCCCCACACACACACCAGGTGTTGTTGGGCTGCAATTCCCCACAGCCTGACAAAATGTCAGGCATGATGGCAGTTGCAGTTCAATAAGATTTGTAGTCGCAGTTCAACAGCACAAGTATTCTGTCTCTTTGGTCATGCTGCCTGGGGCTTCTGGGAGGTGTAATCCAAAAAGTATTTAAAAAAAAAAAAATCTCTGCTTAGGGAAGAAGCCTGATATATATGCCTAGAAAATACGGGGTGTGGAAGAAGGCAGGGACAGGAAGTTATGTTTGCATTAGCTTTGCAAGAATTACGTACGGATAAACAGGGCTCAGAGATTCATGGTATGCTTTCAAGCTATTAATTCTGCATGATAACTAGCAAAAATAGCAAAGTTTGAGAACACTCTCATATACTGAAGAGATCTGGATCCTAAAATAGCCACTTTTTGAAAAGGAAATGCACTGACCAGCCCCAGGAGTGAAATCACAATACTGTATAGTAATTTCTAAATGCCAACATTCTTTCTCTTAACTTTCCTCTCATCATTTCCTTCTACCTATATTTCCTTCTACCTCCCAGAGGGCCTTTTTCAGTAATCGCCCCCAAATTGTGGAATGGCCTGCCGAATGAGATCCGTCAGCTGACGAGCTTGAGTAGCTTTAAAAAAGCACTAAAGACGGATCTCTTTCGGCAGGCCTTTCCTGATTAGATCCCGGCCTCAGGAACTCAGTCTCCTGGCTTTTTAAAAAATTATGTATATATTTGTTTTTAATGTGTTTTTTTAGCTAGAAGGTTTTAATCTTATTGTGTTTAATGTCTTTTTATGTGGGAGGGTGGGGGTGGGTGGTGTTTTTAGTCATTATTATAATGTTTTAATTGTTGGAAGCCGCCCCGATTGTTTTTAGCAGAGGGGCGGGGTATAAATAAATTTTATTATTATTATTATTATTATTATTATTATTATTACCTATATGCAAATATGTTAGTAGGAGGTTAAATATGAAGTCTAAAACTAGGCACGCAGGGCAATGCTGTCAGTGTTTAGTCAGAAATAAGGCCAATACGTGCAGGTCGATCCCCATATCCACAGGACCAGTACCCACAGTTTCACTTATCCATGTCTGAAAACAATAGGTCCTATCTAGGCATTTTCTAGGTCCTCTGACATGATTCTATGGTATGCTTTTCCCAGAAGTCATTCATTTCAATAGGGATTGCTATTATCCATGGTTTCATGTATCCACTGTATGTCCAGAATGTATTCCCTGTGGTTATTGGTGGTGGTGGTGGGGGGTGTAGTCCATAGCTGCAGCTCTATGCATACTTATCTGAGAGCAAAACTCATGGAATTTCATATTCTTACCAGAAATCAGAACAAATGCATCATTATTAGTCAGGTGAATTGCCTTTTTTATTATATAAATAAACCTCAGTCCTCTTCCAGAACACAGCCTCATAGCCTGGGGAAAAAAATGAAGGGGAAAAAACCCCAAGGAAAATCTATGGATGCTGGCTGTGAAAGCCTTCGACTTCATATCAAAATTTAATGTAGTTTTGGGGAAATTTTCCCAGCAACAATATGAGGCTAGCAACTCCAGCTGCTATGTTGCTATCGTGTTTTCTTCCCTTGCTGCTGGCTTTTCCTGCCATCCTTGCCAGGTTTTTTCACTCAGTGGTGGGAAGCAGCTGGGCCTATAGTACTGTGATAGCAAGTATGACAGGAAGCAAAGAACAGGGGGAGATGGAAGGAGAAGCAGGAAGAGGGAGTACACAGCATGCTGCCTTGTGCAGTGTGAGCATGTGGGAAAGAAGTGGTGGAATAGGGGAAAGTAGAATCATAGAGTGGATGAGACCACAAGAGCCATCTGATCCAACCCCCTGCCATGCAGGAACACACAATCAAATCATTCCTGACAGGTGGCCATCTAGCCTCTGATTAAAAACCTCCAAAGAAGGAGACTCAACTGCACTCTGAGGCAGTGCATTCCACAGCCGAACAGCTCTTACTGTCAGTAAGTTCTTCCTAATGTTTAGGTAGAATCTCTTTTCCTGTAGTTTGAGTTCATTGCTACATGTCCTAGTCTCTGGAGCAGCAGAAAACAAGCTTACTCCATCCTCAGTATAACATCCCTACAAATATTTAAACATTGCTAGCATGTCACCTCTTCACCTTCTCTTCCACAGGCTAAACAGACCCAGCTCCCTAAGTCACTCCTGACATGGCACGGCTTCCAGACCTCCCACCATTTTGGTCACCCTCCTCTGGAAACATTCCAGCTTGTCCACATCCTTCTAGAATTATGGTGTCCAGAACTGGACACAGTATTCCAGGTGAGGTCTGACCAAAGCAGAATAGAGTGGCACTCTTATTTCCCTTGATCTAGACACTATACTTCTATTAATGCAGCCTAGAATGTCTTTTTTAGCTGCCGTGTCACACTGCTGACTCACGTTCAGTTTGTGGTCCACTAAGACTCCTAGATCCCTTTCGCCTGTACTGCCATCAAGCCAGGTGTCACCCATCCTATATCTGTGCCTTTCATTTTTACTGCCCAAATGTAGTATCCTACATTTCTCCCTGTTGAAATTCATTTTGTTAGTTTTGGCCCACCTTTCTAATCTGTTAAGGTCATTTTGGATTCTGATCCTGTCTTCTTGGGTATTAGCTACCCCTCCTAATTTGATGTCATCTGCAAACTTGATAAGCATACCCTCTATTCCCTCATCCAAGTTATTGATAAAGATGTTGAATAGCACTGGGCCCAGGACAGAACCCTGTGACACCCCGCTGGTCACTTCTCTCTGAGATGAATAGGAGCTGATAAACAAGCCACAGACTTGTTTCATGGTTTATTTAATAAGACATACAAATCCAACAGCTGTCAATGTTCTAGGGCTTGTTCTTTCCTCAACAGGATAAAAATACATGGTTTCGTCTAAGATTTGTTTCTATCTTGTGTGTGAGATAAGGAAAGAAGCCAGAGAGATAGCAGCGCTATCAAGATTGAAAAAGCCAGATTTCATTGGTTGATGTACAGATGACAAATCATAGGAGGTGGGAATTTTGAATGTGATCAGAAAGTAGCCTCATTCAGAATGAGTTATGAGCACATAAAACTGGTATATGATTTTATACAGGTTTCATCAGTTTCTTAGCTGAGCCTTCCTCAGAAACTGGGAATCAGAAGCTGCCATGTCACACTGCTGACTCATGTTCAGTTTGTGGTCCACTAAGGCTCCTAGATCCCTTTCGCATGTACTGCCATCAAGCCAGGTGTCACCCATCCTATCTGCGCTTTTCATTTTTACTGTCCAAGTGTAGTATCCTACATTTCTTCCTGTTGAAATTCATTTTGTTAGTTTTGGTCCAGCTTTTTAAAGTCATTTTGAATTCTGATCCTGTCCTCTGGGGTATTAGCTACCCCTCCTAATCTGGTGTCATCTGCAAATTTGATAAGCAGTAGATGGAAAGATGATGAAAAATGAGAGAAAAGAGTAGGTGGAGGGATGGGAGAGAGAGATGGGTAGAGGCGTAGAAGAGTAGAGGAAGAGAAAGAAAGATAAGCGGAGAAAGGGAGAAAGAAGAAATGCACAGTGATGGTATGGAAGGAGAGCAAGTGACTATGACAAGCAAAGGGTTCCTAAACAGAAGAAAGAGGACAAGGATGGAAGAAACAGGTCACCAGCGACCGATACTAACAACACAGATATTGCTGAAATATGGGAGAAGAAGACTTTGAAAAGGGTGAGGGGATCAGTAAAGAAAGGAGGGAGAAAGAGAAAGGACATTCCAAAAGTTGTCTTAGGAGTTTATCACACCAGCTTGTTTTCTTGCAGAAATCACATTAGTGAAGTAAATGGGAACATAAGGGTTTGAAAAAGTACAGTATCACACTTCTCTGCAATCACACAAGTGTGCTATGAGTGTGCTGCTTTGGCAATCCCAATTCCTCACTGGCTCTGTCAGCCCACTATATGTCCTACTCAGTGCATGCATGCCTTTTCATTTTTTTTTTATTATTATTTTTTCAGTGATTTCCTACAGTTACAAGTGTATTTTTGGGTGGAGGTTTTAGCAAGTGTATTTTTGGCTAGAAATAGAGTTGCAGATATATATGCCCAACTTGGAAGTTTTAAAAAGAAATGCATTTAATTTCTCCCCACACCTCAGAAATAAACTTACTGTATCTATTAATAAATTGTGTTTTTTCTGTGTGAGTTAAGGAAGATTTCAATATAGTATTAATTAATGCAAATATAACCCACTCAATCCAAGTGAGAGTAAAAGTACTATAGATACAATTAAGAATTTACAATATGCATATGAGTAGGGCTGGTTTAACCAGTCTGCCAAATCAGCATTGGGGGGGGCAAGGTCAAGGCCCCCCCCTGCTGACCTCCTTATGTGAGGAGGGAGACAGCCAGGAGACAGCCAAGAGGAGCCCCCTCCTGCCCTCCTTCTCCCAAAACCTCCTGCTGGCTTTTGTAAAAAAACAAAAAAACCAGCATCTCCCAAACTAGAAAGAGAAAGAAGCAGCAGCCCCCCAGGGCAGAAGCTGGAGGGAATTTGCTGCTGCAAAATGCAAGCCAGCCAGGCATGTCGGAGAGGGGTGAGTGTGTGTGTGTAAGAGAGAGATGGGGGGGAATTTGAGGGTTGTCTCTTTCCCTCAGAAAGGGCTTCTTTCTTTCTTTCTTTCCCTTCCCGTCCCTCCACATAGATCCCCCCCACCCCATCTTTCCAGCTGCTCTTAGATGTCTTGGTTTCTCTCCTCTCCCTCGCTTTCCCCCTGTCTCCTCAGCTTCCTCCCCGTGCTGCCAACTGAGTTCAATCTGCAAAAGAAATTTCTGACTAAGGTGAGCCTACCATGGGGTTTTCTAGGCAAGGTTTGTTCAAAGGGGGTGTGCCTTTGCCTTCCTTTGAGGCTGAGAGAGTGTGACTTGCCCAAGATCACCCAGTGGGTATTCATGGCTGAGTAAGGATTCAAACCCTGGTCTCCATAGTCATAGTGCAATGCTGAAACTTCTACAACACTCTACTTCTTTTAACAGAAGAATATAAAGAATATAAATTAAAATTTGGAGTAATATTACTGGGAACAATGGTTTTATTGTTGTCACTAAAACACCAGTATCCCATTAGTGTTATGTGAGAGGCATTGGCCTAGAGCAGTGGTTCTTAACCTTTTCTTTCCCAGGGACACCCTTTAAATATCTTTTGTTGCTCCAAGACTTAAGATTTAAAACCCTAATAATAATAGCTAATAATAACTAACAACAATACAATTACACCATCCATTAAACTTTCCCTCAGAGGCACTCTTGTTTCTTCCTGCAAGTCTGTGGCTGGAGTGGATTGAATGGCAATGTGCAGGCCAAGCCAGCCAGCCTTTGCCTTGGTTCCTGTCACATGGCTACTCCACTACAGGGAGGAGGTGGGCCAAGCAGCCTTCAAGTCTTTGTGGAACCCCTGTGAGAACATTGTGGACCCCAAGTTAAGAACCACTGGGCTAGAGAATGCTGGAAAAGGAACAATGCAACCAAACCTTGAGAAGAGTGCTGGCAGGGAGATTCTGGGAGGTGTAATCCAAGAGTAACTTTCCCAAGCTCTGAATGCAGCCTAGAATCATAGAATCATAGGGCTGGAAGGGACCCTAACAGACATCCCATCCGATCGGCTTCTGCCCTGCAGGAACACACAATCCAAGCATTCCTGACAGATGGCCATCCAACCTATGTTTAAAAAAACCCAAAGAAGGAGACTCCACCACACTGCCAAACAGCTCTTACTGTCAGGAGGTTCTTCCTAATATTCAGGTGGAATCTCTTTTCCTATAGTTTGAACCCATGGCCCCGTGCCCTAGTCTCTGGAGCAGCAGAAAACAAGCTTGCTCTTTCCTTAGTATGACATCCCTTCAAATATTTAAACATGGCTATCACATCACCTCTCAACCTTCTCTTCTCCAGGCTAAGCATGCCCAGCTCCCCTAAGCAATTCCTCATAGGGCGTAATCACTTCCAGACCTCCCACCATCCTTCTCCCCATCCTTTCTTGAATTGTTGTGCTCAGAACTGGAAACAGTATTCCAGGTGAGGTCTGACCAAAGCAGAATGGAGTGATACTATTACTTCCCTTGATCTAGACACTACTCCTATTAATGCATCCTAGAATCGCATTGACATTTTTTGCTGCTGCATCATACTGCTAACTCATGTTCAGCTTGTAGTCCACTCTTTCTTTTCTTTGAGGAAATCTACACCATTACGTTAATTGCTAATAAATAAAAAATATTATGTTAGTGCCTATACTATAGTTTTTAAAGTAAATTATTGGTGGCAAATTATGTAATATAGTAGGTCCCTCCTATCCACTGGGGATTGGTTCTGGGAGGGTGGATTCTGAAAACCATGAATAATAGTGAACGCCATTGAAAATAATGGGACTTCTGGTTTAAAATACCATAGAGTTGCCTTGGAGGGCCTAGAAAATGGCTAGGAAGGACACATTTTCTAGGAAGACTATGGTAGGTGTGCTGTTTTGTGTCCCATGGATAATGAATCCGTGGATACGGGGGTCCTACTGTAATCTGAACATCCTGTAAGGTGAATAGGTTAGGTTACATTGACCTAAGATAAACATATGGGGCCCCCAAAATAAAGCATTGCATGGGCCCCCAAAATTCCTTAAACTGGCCCTGCATATGAGTATGTGTGCATATTTTTCAACATCATGTTGTAATTGGATATAAGGAATATTTATCTTATTATGAGATTATGATTGTCTATGATTTTTAGAAATAAATAGATTTAAATGGAAAAATTAATTTTCAGTCTCCTTCCAGGTGTTGGTGTTGGTATTCCAAGCATTAGCCTAAGGGGATGGGGAAGCTACCATCATTCCCTTGGGCTGAATAGTAAAATAGGCAGCAGATCCTGTCTGATCTTGGAATCTAAGCAGCTCAGCCCTGGTTAGTACTTGGATGGAGGACTGCCAATGAATACCAGGTGTTGTAGGCTATATTGCAGAGGAAGAAACTGGCAAAACCACCTCTGAGTATTCCTTGCCTAAGAAAATCCTATGAAATTCATGGGGTTGCCATAATTAAAAGACTCAGGGCTCATCTACACAAGCTAGCATAACCAGCTCCCGAGCATATCCTGGCCACGGATCAGGTCCATGTCTCTCGTGGTACCTCAACAAAATGGGCCAGAGTCCCGCCAGGGACCCAGGCAGTCAATTGGCAGTGGTAGTGTCAGGGCAACAAAGTGAGTCACCCTCAGCAATTCCGGGGAAAGTTTGGAATGCTGAGAAGGGGGAGGAGGAATTTAAAAATCCACCAGCCTACTTTACAGGGTTATTGTGAGGTCTACTGGGCATGGGGGGGATTTTTTAATGGTGTATGTTACACTGGGTACAGCTAGTTTTCTTATAATGCTATATTGGGCCCTACCTGGGCTAGCTGCCATCTGAGCCCCATTTCTATGTTGGGGGTTGTGAGGACTGCCCAGGGGCAGAATGAGGCAAATGCCCTGGGCTGTATGGACTGCAGGGCTCTCAAACGCGGGCAAACTGGGGTAATTTGCCCATGTTGATAAGGCCTATTTATCTCTTTTACAGCAAATTCATTGGGTATTTCCAGTTCCTTCTTCTTTAGAAATGCAGCACTTGGCACCACCCAATACATGCAGTCATCTGCAGAGATATAAACCTTACAAATGTGAAACAACAGTTTTAAACTAAACCTTGATCCAAGTGGCAGTTTCCCCTTAGGTTGCTTTTGCTTTTCATATAACAGAGAAGAATGTGTTTGGTGGTTTTAATGTATTTTGAATACAAAATGTCTTTTTCCTAATTTCTTTCTTACTGTTTTTTCATTCAGAATGTTCCTGAGAAGTTTCTTAGGATTTCTTTCTTTGTGTTTTTTCTTCCAATAAGTTCCTAAGAAATGGAAGGAAATCTTGGTAGCCATTGGAGAAAGAAGAGGACAAAGAAGGGGAGGCAGATAGCTCCCCCAGGAAACAGCAGATATTGAATAATTTCACTGTGGAACTCTTTTTTTCTCCAAGATATTTCTGACTGAAAATAGGAGAATTGTTCTTGTTGACTGTTGTTTCTTAAAAATATTATGTATCAATTATGCATGAAATGCATTTTTGAGTTTTATTGTGGGGTATTGTTGATAGGGGATAAGTCTGGCTTATAGCGTATTTTTATAGGCAAAGTTTGTTTCCTACATCCTTCCTGCATATATATAATTTTCTTTTTCACCTTGCTCATTCGTTTTCAGTATGTGGGTGAGAAATGGGGTTTTCCAGAATTCATGTATCTGTTTCCTTCTCCCCCAAGCTTGAACCAGGGATTGGGGGTGAGTGAACTCATGGATAAGATTCTCCCCACTTCATTCTGGTAAGCTTTTTTAATGCAGTAACACAATGAAAATTTAATTGCCAAGTTAGAATTAATCTAATAAACACCTACCGTATATTAGAATCAATCTAAGTATAATAAACAGCTATGTTTCAATAGAAATGTAATCACCATAAAGGTAGGTGGGTATTTTTTTAAAAAAAAGGTTTTTAGTTTAAATATAATCGAGTGGCACCTTTTCACTAATGTTCCTATCTCTGGCCTTTACTACTACGATAACACAAGTATGCTTGGGCAGAAATTACTGACATAGCAGGAGCTATATCCAAAATCATTGTGAATTTCACAGCCAGTCAACACAATGATGTACCGTTTTTTCTATTATATCAGCACAAATAATATGCAGTTTTTCTGAAATGATTTCACACTGACATGTCACTTCATATATACTAGTCATGGTGAGCTGGTTTACAGAGTATTTCACACACACACACTGCAGTTGAACTAAGATGTGGAAGGTAGCATACACATGCAGGTTCTCCCTAGCCAGGTGTTGTGTCACCAAAAAAAATTGTGTGCACTGAATTACAAAAGTAGCCTGATTTTCTTGAAATCTTCTCCAGCTTAGGTACAAGAGAGGTTATTCAAACAGCCCCACACTCTCAAAGATTATGGAATGCAAGTTTACAAGGCCACATAAGCGAGTCTTGTTCTTGACATTGCTAGCACTGAAATGCCCCAAAGCCTTGTCCTCTGCCATTGTTATGTTTGCTGCATGTGAGGTTCTTTTCATAGAATCATAGAATTGTAGAGTTGGAAGAGACCACAAGGGCCATCCAGTCCAACCTCCTGCCATGCTAGAAATCACGATCAAAGCATCCCTGACAGATGGCCATCCAGCCTCTGTTTAAAGACCTCCAAGGAAGGAGACCCTACCACGCTCCGGGTTTTAATATTATCCAAATCATCCGATTGTTAAATGAGATTCTAAACACATACATAACTGGTAACTAAATCTTTTCCCCATTTTATTTATTTATGTTATAAAAATATATAAAATAAAAATATAGCTGTTGTTGGGTCATTTCTGACTTATGGCAACCCTAAGGTGAATCTATCATAGGGTTTTATTGACAAGGTTTGTTCAGAGGGGGGTTGCCTTTGCCTTTCTTTGAGGCTGAGAGGTGTGACTTGCTCAATGTCACCCTATGGGTTTCCATGGCTGAACAGAGTTTTGAACCCTGGTCTCCTGGTGTCCTAGTCCAATGCTCAAACCACTATACCACATTGGCTTACTTGCCATATACAATATCTGTCCAGGTATTGCACAATGATAACATTATAGCACAAAAGTACATTATTGTAAAAACAAACTATACCTATACAATAAAAACCGAAGCTGGAAGGCTCTAGGAGCTATAGTTCCCAAACCATAGCTTTTTCAATCTCTGATGGCTTTATAAAACAGGAATCATTGCTGATATTGAATCACAGTACCTAAGAGTACTTTGGTACAATTTTATTGGTAAGCTCCTGTATATTTAAGCATGCATTTTAGTAATTAAAACAAATAATATAGGAAATCCACCATCAAGTCTGTACATTTGAATTTTACCTTCTGTCACTGATGTTCACAGAAGTTAGAAACTAGTATTAAGCAGCACATTATCTAGGCTTTCTGGTTCATTAAAAGTCTCCTCACATCTACCCCTCAATTTTATGTTTCATCGCAGTGGTTTGGTTTTAGCCTCTAAGAAAATCAGCATTTCCAGTTCGCTAAAGGCTGTATTTGTGCTTTTAGTAGTAACTGCAATTCTAAGCAGCAAAGTGAATGTGCAGAAAACTTAATTATTTTGGACTTTAAAAAAAAGTTATTTCTTCTAACAACATTCTTTGATGACAGTATTGAGACAAACAAAGATATTAAGCACACTTGGATTTCAGTGTTCATCTGGAGGTGCTTGATATACACCATTATTATTTGTGTAAAGACCATTAGCTTTAATCCCTCTGGAAACAGCAATTCAGAAGCACTTGAAGCTGACCTCTCCAAGATTCTGTTCATCAGCCTTGGGGGTCTTCTCCTCTGAAAAAGCTTTAAAGTATCTTTTGAATTAGGAAACTGAACTGTGCTTTAGGAATGTACTGCACTCAAAATAGAACTACAAAAGAAAATGAGGTCAGAACAAGAGAAGAGAAGATAAGAAGGTAAGACGGCTAACTACAGCTGAAGAAGAGAGACACAGACATGTACGGTAGTTGCCATAACATCTTTGCAACAAGCCTTTCATGATAATAGTTAGGGGCAAGCTGTAGGATGTTAAGGCACATTCAAGAAGGCCTGCTGGAACAGGAAGGATTTTCAAGTTTTTCCTAATGCCTGCAGGATTGATGAATATTGATAGGGAGCTTGTTTCATAGTGCTAGACCATTGTCAGAAAGCCCAGTGTTCTGTTAAGCCACAGTGCTCACATCTCTCAAAAGTGGAACAAAAATGAAGCCTTATGCTTCCATCTTCATTTGCTTGGGAAAACCTGAGCTTGGTGAAAATTCCTTTTTGGACTACAATTTCCCCAACCTCCCATGTTGGCTGGGGGATTCTGAGTTGTGGTTGAAAAGTAATTTTGCCAAGCTCTGGTAGCCTATAGTCACACACCCTCCCAACCAGCATGATCATTCTTACAGTGGTGGGGGAATTTGGGAATATGTAGCTGAGAAAGTATGGCTTGCCTAGGGTCATGTAGTGGGTTTCCATGGCTGAGCTGGACTTCAAACCATGGTCTGCCACATTCCAATCCAACACAAACCACTGCACCCTGCTGGCTTTCCCTTTGATCTATATTCAGCCTTTACTTTTGCTAAAATGGACAAGGTACTCACATCTGGCTATTCTAGCTGACTTTTTATAGGTTTGCTTCTCTACGACTGTGACACTACATCACTGCCTTGAAAAAAAAATAGATAGTCTCTACCTTATATTAAGACCACTGGTATCAAAGAGCTCTGTGGTACCTGGACACTGCAATAAAGTTTCAGGTTCCTTCACTGATACAAATCCCATGGAGTTCTAGGAGGTCCAAATCATGGCAACTGCTGCATTCCAGGTCAGTGAGTTAGTTAATCTGCTCCAGGTTTTAGTCTGAATCGTAAGGGAGCTATCCAGGGTGCTGAATCCTATCTCAAAAATGGATTCAGCACCTTGGATAGCTCTTTAAGCTTCATACTATAACCCACGGTGGATTTACCTCCCCATCGATGGAGAAGACACCAGCTACCACTGAGTTTAAGGACTAGTCTAGGAATGTGGGTTAGTTTATTGAGTACTGCTGCTAATCAGGGGACAGAAATTATGAGTGGTTTCCATGGCAACCTTGAAGGAAAGCCAACATGAAAGCCTGTAGAATATTGACTTTTTAAGTGAGTCTTTGCATGTAAATGCTAATGGCTGTTTCTTAAACTGTGGCAAAATGCTACAGCAAAGGAATTACTGTATTAATTAGTTTTATGATCAGAAAAAGAAGAAACTCATCCTTGTCTCAAACAGTCTGTGTGAAAGACAAGTCCTCTGTCCATGCCAATTGTGACTGCCCTTGCTTTAGAGTGAGAGAAGAAGAGGCAGGCACAGCTCCATCATGACTAGGCCCAGAAGATGATGAAAGGCCCTCCCTCTATCATAACTGCCACTATCCTGGCCTGAAGAGAAGAAGAAGGGACAGTATTTGCTGGAGTTAATCCCCTTACACACTGCCATCCCCTGTGTCATGTCTTAATTAGATTGTAAGTCTGATGGCAGGGAACTGCTTTGTTGCTCTTTCCATGTACAGTGATAGCACAATAATGATAATAATAATAATAATAATAATAATAATAATAATAAATCAGTTACTCAAGCCTGATCCTGTGTGCGATGAGCAAGGTGCACCAGCCAAAATTACGTTACCACTCAGCCTGGCCGCCTCATCACTTTCACTGCCACCACGTTTGTGACACAGGGGTTTTCACCTCCCACTGCTGCCACCAAACTATAACCTGTGGAGACCACAGTTCCACAGCTACATGGATAGTATTTGCTTGTGTGTGTAAGTGTTCACAGGGTTAAAATGCCCATTACATATTAATAAAGCCAAATAAACTCATGAGAAGACTGGATATAAATAATAAACATAAAGATGGATTTATTGTTTCAACAAGATAACTACTTTGTGTTTATTTTTGACTAGCCTCTATTCCTAAGATAACTACTGGTGTTTATTTTTGACTAGCCTCTATTCCTACATATTCTACATGCACATTTATTCTTTCCAGCTTCACTCAAAGCCATCCACACTTTCCAGCCTCTCTTCAACACATCACATCACATCACCCTTTCAACTGCCATCTCCCTTTTCAACTGTCATTCTCTCCCTTAACTGTCATCCACACTTAAAACATCCAGAAGCCCCTCCCCTGTCAGTTCCCTGCCATAGGATTGGCTCCTGAAACACATTACTCTCATTTGCTCATTCCAGCCATCCGTCACACTGTGCATATTTGTGTGCATATGTTGCCTGTTGACTTGTTAGCATGCCCTACTACCCCCTCCCCATGGTATCTCATAACTGAAAATATTGGACATTTTGGGGAGTCAGGTTGGCTGAGGCAAGCCACAGGTCATTTGGAGGTCATAGTGACCTGGGATGTGTCTAGTAATATAATGGTGAAAAAGCCAAGTTAGGATTATGCGGAAAGCTCCTTAGTAAACACAGCCATTAAGGAGGTACGTGCTGATCCTTTCTTCTAGCCCTGGGTGTTTCAGCAATGATTCAATCAAGCAATTCCTTAATCTATTCCTACAGAAATCTCTCCTATGCCTCCTCCTGTCCAACCTTGTGAGGTTGTTGCAAACCCATCAGTTTCTATCTCCCAGCCATTAAAGCAATCAGGTGAGTCTTGGTTTCCTTTGTCTATCCTGTGGAAAAGCCATCCAGGCTTTGTCATAACCAGAGTACCCCTTCAGGATATGAAATAGGGTATAAATGTTAGTCCCCTAACAATAGTAAAGTGTGCCACAGTGAACGAACCTGGCCACTCTCTCAGCGCGCCTCGTATTGGAACCTCCTGTACCACCCTCAGATGCCTGTCTGAGTATCTTCACTACAGAGAACTCTTCTCTTCAAGACTGGTAACTACTGCCCTATATTCCCAAATCTCTCCCTCTATCTAATCTTTCTGTCTTACTCTGCTATCGCCTCATATGTTACTTAAGGACACATGTGGTGTACGTATATTGGTTCACTTTGTGTTATTTCAATACAATACTTTCACTTTAACTGGAGTGCTCTCTACAGTTAGTACTGGTACACATAGGTGAAAAGATCCCCAAAGTTACCCTCCTCTCGCAGGCCTCCTTTTGAGCTAATAATTCCTCCAAATATTAAAGAGATTTCAGCATCATTGGTGGGAAGGTAAAGCGTCCCCACCTCATAGGGTAACAGACTTCTGGTGATCCCATGAATTTCACAGGGTTTTCTTGGGCAAGGAATACTCAGAGGTGGTTTTGCCACTTCCTTCCTCTAAAATATTGCCTACAGCATACTTACTATGCATACTTACTCAACAGTAAATCCCACAGGCTTCAATGGGCCGGCCTGCCTGCCTGCCTGCCTGCCTGCCTGCCTGCCTGCCTGCCTGCCTGCCTTCCTTCCTTCCTTCCTTCCTTCCTTCCTTCCTTCCTTCCTTCCTTCCCTGGTTTTTCTGCCAGAAAGGGCAGTCAAGGTGGCTATCCATAATAAAATGCAGATTAAAAACTAAACAAAAACTAATATGTAACATTAAAACAAATCCGTTAAAAACACTTAAAAGATGATAATAAAAGATGACACATAAAGGACAACAGTTAAAGCTCCCCCACCCTCCACTCTAACAGCAGATCAGCGTATATGCCAGAGGCTTCCCTAATTTTTTGTAAGTATATTTATTTACCACTGGAAGGAGAACAGAAAAGGAACAGACACAGTCACTCTTAATAGAGTGTTCCAGAGCCTAGAGCAACTGATGATAAGGCTTTGGTGGGACTGAGAGAAATATGTCTCCTGAAGATCTTAAAAGCAGAACTTGGCCAGGATTCTGGGATCTGTAGTCCAAAAATAAGTTTCCTAAACTTTTAAAAGTCTGGTACAATGGTGGACAGCGGCTTCTTATCTCACTGAGATGGTGAATTTACTGTTGGTTTATGCCAAACTTTAATGGAACTATCAAAGTTGTTGAACCCTCTTCTGAAAATAGGTTTAGCACATTGAATAGTTCCTTTCAAGTTCAGACTAAAACGCAGAGTAGATTCACAGCCTAACTGATATGGATACTACTGGCTGCCACTGAGTCCCACTTTGGTAGAAAGGCAGCATATAAATGGCATAAGTAAGTAAGCAAGTAAGTAGATGTTATTGTGGAAAAGTTCAAACCAGCACATAGAGGATACAACTTCATGCAATCCATGTTCCTCAATCAAGAAGCTCTACTGGATGAGACCTCCCGCAACCCATTTCCTCACAGTAACAAACCAGGTGACTTCAGCAAGCCTACAATAAGCAGGGCCTGAGGGCAATAGACCACCAAATACATACACAAATTCTACCCTTTTCATCTGTAAATAGCCTCTGGGGACATAAAGTTGGCTTTAAATGCTGCCAGGTGACATTCCCTAAACAGCAGTACCTATTCAAAATTGACCAGAAATTACTATTAGTTTCTCAAAATCTCACTTTTGAGGCCCTTTCATAGCACAATGATGCCACACGTTAACTGCCATGCCAACATCCTATGGAATCTTGGGATTGCAGTTTAAGGAGGGCTATTTAGACTTCTCCAATGCCTCACCAAACTACAAAGCCCGGGACTCTATAAGATATTGCCATGGGAGTTAAAGTGAAATCATAGGACTGTAACTGTATAGTGTGAGGAGGGTCATCACTGAGTAAGCTGGTATGGCCTGCAAAATAGTACATGCTCATCCCTGCTATGAGCCAGTTTGTGTAGTGGTTTGAGCATTGGACTATGATTCTGGAAATTGCAGTATGAATCCCCACTTGGCCACAGAAACCCAGTGGACAGAGGAATGCAAAGGCAAACCCCCTTTGAATGCCATAGGGTCCCTGTAAGTCAGAAGCAACCTGAATGTTCACAACAACATCCCTGGTTTAGAGAACACTTACACCTGTTTTAAAGAACAACAACATCATCCCTGGTTTAGAGAATACCTACACTGGGCTAGTTGCCTGCAGTGATTTAAAACAGCTGATTTCTTTATTCATGTATGGTATTGCATAGATAATAGCCCTCTTTAACAGATTTTCAGACAGCGTTTTAGAGAGCCTACCGCGGGATGAGGTCCCAGGAGAGGAATGGCGGTCTTGCGTGGCAGGGGGTCATTTTTGGACGCCACCGTCCCTCTCCCGAAATCATCAGTGTCACTTCCATGAAGCTTCGGAAGCAGCCAAGCCATATTTTAAGCACGGAAGTCTTAAATGCTCTCTAAAATGCTGTCTGAAAATCTCCATGCAGTGCTCCATGCAGCAAACATCATAGAGAAAATTTGTTCTGGGTCTGCTAGTGAAATTGTATGGAATTAAAATAAAATGTCTGGAAAGGGAGAAATTAAGACTGCAGAAATAAGTTAAATGTTCATTCATCATAGTATTGCACCAAATTGGACTTATGTAATGCCTGTTCCAGTGTTTGGGAAAACATTCTTAAATGTCTGTATGTTTACTTTAGACTGCTTCCCTTTTGGTATTTCATTTATGAGTGATGTGATGCACTGATCAATAATTTATTATTATGAACAATAATAATTACTGGGCTGCTAAGGGTAGATGTAAAATGTCAACTCCCACCCCTAACAATTTGTTAAGGCAAGGAGGAACTTGTTCTACATCATAGACAAAACTTAACAACTGTATTTTTTTCTTGAGGGTTTAAAAAGAGAAAGTATCCTTTTAACATGATCCTCAGTTTGTTTTCATTTGGGTGGTTCTCTTGGCTTGAAATATACAAAACATATCCTCTTCCAAGAGAGGATGCTTAGCCTTAATCCTGCCTTAAAGGCAAGAGTTGTTTAAAAAATTAAGATGTCTGTAACTTGCACAAGATAGTTGTTGTGCCAAAGCAGGCTGCATCAACTTATTGCTGTAACCTTTGTACTTCCTGCCTTCTGCCACCCCAGCATGAGTCAGAATATTTTAACAATTTCTCTGAATAACCCAATACTGCAATTTGATCCCTGCAGGCAAGTTAAATACACCCACGTTTTTCCTTGCTCATTGCAACAGGGTTCTGCCCTACCATAATGGTTCCCTTATGCAGATTATGTTACATGTATTGGCAAGTTGCAGTCCTCACTCTAACTGCAGATATATATATATGTATGGTGCTTTTTAAAAACACTTGCCTCATAATGGGATCTGAAATTTGGATCTAGGAAATGCTGGAGCCTGCTATTCAGAACATAGGAAAGTTGCTTTGGGGGACCATAAAAATCCTGCATGGCATGGCCATGTTACTTGTGGGATTCTGATGACAGGAATTCCCAAGTTTTGCATTTTCCAAGTTCTGCTGGTAGCTAATTCAGGACATAGGCATGATGTCAGCATTCCTAAGCAAACTTACTTGGGCGTAAATCCTGTTGAATCTGGTTGTCCTTCTGAAGAAACATGCTTAGAACTAAGCTCCCTGACACTTAGTACCCCAGTCCTGTGATATGATATGCTAAGAGAGAATTACACATCTATTCCCAACTTTGTCATGTACCCCTATTAGGAATTCATTAAGGCATTGTCTAGACAGGCTGTTTATCCCCATGATCCCTGCAGTCTTAACAATGCTGGGCTTTTGCCCCATTTTGTCCTCAGGCAGTCCTCACAATGGGGATAAAGCCTGATAAACCGCTATATTAAAATATTTGGGGTGGGGGGACATTTCTCTGCAGAAGAAATAGATCAGGCCCCCGTAGCTGCAGCTGCCATCCGTGTTGCATTCTCTGTAGCCAGGAAGCAGGTCTGCAGTGTGTGATTAGGCTGGTTACATGCAGGGGGCCTTGCTCATATGCTGCAGGCCACCTTCCTGGCTTCAGAGAGTGGGACAGGGATGGTGATGCTGGCTGCAGGGATGGGCCTGCGTGGTGGTCTGGACTCCATCCCATTGGGAGGAATGGGACAGATCTATGTCCAGAATATGCTGGCAGGGAGCCAGTGTATTCTGGCCTGTGTGGATGAGGCCTAACTGGTAGTAGCCCACAGCTGCCAACCCACTCCATCCTCCTCCAGTGTAGAAGTAATTGCATTAGGATTACAGTATGGGAAAATGTCAGAGCTCAGTGACAGAATGCCTGCTTTAATATCCCAAGTTCAGTCTCTGAGATCTTCAAGCAGGGTTGGGAAAGACTCTCACTTGAAATCTGCAAGAAGCACATGGTAGACCAGTGATGGGGAAGTGTGCCTCTCCAGATGTTGTAGGACTTTCAATCCCATCAGCCCTAGTTGGTACAGCCAATGGTGAAGGATGATGGCAATTCCAGTCCTACAACCTCTAGAATGCTGAAGGATTCCCCATCTCTGATGTTGACAACACAGAGCCAGAGGAGATCTTATTTGGTATGAAACAGCTGCCTATCCCCCCACCCCCCCAAAAAAAATCAGATGTGGACTTCCAGCCTTTTCTCTGCTTTTGTTTTTTGGCATTTTAGGAAGTCTGTGTGGCTGCTGAAGGGTCCTAGGGACAGAAAATAGGCTCCAGGATGTACAACGGTTATCCACCTTATTATAAATGATCAATAATAATACATTATGTAGAGCTGCTTACAAATAGTGTCTAGAAACTATTCAATAGAGAAGCTATTGAAATCCACAAACACCTGGACAACTTCAACAGGAAAGAAGAAACCCTAAAAGTAAACAAAATCTGGCTGCCAGTCCTGAAAAACACCAAAATAAAAACACAACACTTGCAAATGAACTCCACCCAAGGACAGGGGGATTTTCAGCAGATAATGGACCATCAACCAACCATTAGCCAAACAGACACTAATCCGCCTTGCATATCTCCACCCAGAAACTACCCATTCAACACACAAATTCACATATCCTCCCCAACAGGGGTTCACAGTATATAAACCCCACACACACTCCTACCCAACCATTCTCTGAAGATGCCAGCCACAGATGCAGGCGAAACATCAGAAATAAACTCTTCCAGAACATGGCCTCACAGCCCAGAAAAAAACCCAAGGAGAATCTATGTCTAGAAACTGCAACTCCATTGGCTTCCAGTTGGTTTTCAGGCTCAAGATGCTTGGTTGTTGGTGTTTTTTTACCTGACTGCAGGATACCTCAAATGCTACCTGTTCCCATAGGAGTCTTCATCAGGGGCTTTTCTTCATTATGCCCTACCATCTGAAGCATAGTTTGAAAAGTTACTTTTAAGATGAATGAACTCAATGACATGCTGCAGCCATTAATAATGGAGCAGTAGGAGCTGTAACTCCCCGGGAAGGGGGGAGATAGATAGATAGATAGAGTGTAAAGAACACACACCCCATATGCAAAACTGTGGAACTTTCCCCCTTTCATGCTATACAGTAATAGTACCATGACTTATCTACCATGGTTGCATCCTAGCACTTGCAGTATAGGGAGGGGTACTTAAAATTATCTGCCAGAGACCTCTAGTGCCTCACTAAACTACAAACCACAGGATTCCATAGGATGTAGTCATGGCAGTTAAAGTTGAATCATTTCTACACTGTAGAAATAATGCAGTTTGGCACCACTTAACTGCTATGGCTCCATCCTATAGAATTTTGGGATTTACAGATTTGTGAGGCACCAGCACTCTTTGGCAGAGAAAGCTAAAGATCTTGTAAAACTACAAATCCCGGGATTCCATAGGATGGAGCTGCAGCACTTAAAGTGATGTCAAACTGCATTATTTCTACAGTGTAGATGCACCTATAGTGTAATAGCTGAGTAGTGTGAAGGGCCTCTAGTGAAATTTGTCTTCCTCCTTTCTAGCTGGCTTTTAGATAACAAGCTTAGGTAGCTGCAGAGTTGATCACACCTTTTCCCTAAGGAGGAACGATGCCTTTTCCCTTCACAGTCGAATTAGTCTTTGTAGGGTGTGTTAAATGTGTCATGCTATGTATTGTTTTATATTTATTTTAATGCATGTTGTTATACACACATTAAAATACAGATAACACATTAGTTATTGCAGATGGCCCTCCATATCCATGGATTCTGCATCCACAGATTCAACCAAACACAACTCAAAAATATTCAGGGGTGGGGGTGGGGAATCTCAAAAGCACATCTTCCTGTTCACCATTTCATATAAGGGCATTTTGCTATGCCTTTGTATAGAATGGGACTTGATTACTCATGGATTTTGGTATCCACAGGGGGTCCTGGAATCAAACCCCAGAAGATACCCAGGGCCCAGTGTATTCACTCCCAGGAGAAGTTGCACCCAGCAGGCAGGGGGAGAGGACACCAATATGTAAAATAGGATCTATCAGTCACTGCCAGCGTAATTATAACTAAGTGTTGGCCATTGTACAAGTGCTAATAACACCCTCTCAACTACCTGCTCTTCCTTGAAGGAACTGATTGGTAGTCGCCAATGTCATCAACTCAAGCATGAGGAGCAGTTTAAAGAGTTGGGTATGTTTAGCCTGGGGAAGAGAAGGTTAAGCGGGGACATGATAGCCATGTTCAAATGTTTGAAGGGATGTCAAACTGAGGATGGAGCAAGCTTGTTTTCTGAGGCTCCAGAGACTAAGGAAATCTGAAAATCTAATAATTTTCACACTACACTGTTATAGTGTTACTATTCCACTTTATGTGCTATGGCTGCCTTCTGTGGAATCCTGGAATTTGCAGTTTAGGGAGGGGCATTTACAACTCTCAGTCAGAGAGCTCTTAGGCTTCACTAAACTACAAACCCCAGAATTCCACAGGAGGAAGCCAGAGAAGTTAAAGTGGAATAGTAACACTATAACAGTGTAGTGTGAAAATCTCCTAGGACACGTAGCAATAGTCTCAAACTACAGGAAAAGAGATTCCATCTAAACATTAGGGAAGAACTTCCTGACAGTAAGAGTTGTTCAACAGTGGAATGCACTGCCTCGTAGTGTGGTGGACTCTCCTTCTTTGGAGGTTTTTAAGCAGAGGCTGGATAGCCATCTGTCATGAGGGCTTTGATTGTTTATTCCTGTATGGCAGGGGATTGAACTGGATGGCCCTTGTGGTCTCTTCCAACTCTATGATTCTATGAACTGCATGAAGGAGAGAGGCTATGAAACAGAACTGAATTTACTGTGGACGTGTAGGTACTCGCCAGGCAGTTACACCATGAAAAAGAAACAAATTTAAACAATGTTCCTTCCTCCCTCTTACTCCTTTTTTGCATTCTGTATATACTGTACTGTATTTTACTAAACTATGGATATGTTTACTACTTCTGTGATACTTTGTAATACAAGGGCAAGCTGATGAACTTTTTCAACAAAGGGCTATAATGCTATGATCTCTATCACTTCCTCTCTTTCTGCATATAACATGTGTGCTAGTTGAATATTAATTCTCGTTTTTCAGTATCTAAAATGTTACTAATCTCTGCACAAACATTAAAACAACATTGTCTCTTTCTGTGGACTTACAATTAAAAAAATACCATAAAAGAGGAAGAGGGATGGGGAAGGAAGAAAAAAAATAAACAAACCCATGCACTATTTTTTTAAAAAGTTATATGCCTAATATTATAATATGGAAAGTTACATTGTTGTTTTTATTATGTATACAACACCACTCTTGCTGATATATTTCACCTGTAATGTTATATACAATTTTAATAAATACAAATGCTTTTTTAAAAAAATCAGAATAGAATTGGAGAAGCTTTTTGCCAAATATAAAATCTGTTTTTCTTAAAATGCCAATAGTTTTTTTAATTGGATCCCTATTCAATTTTTTCATGCCTTGATTATAAACAGGAATCTCCAATGAATGATTGACACCTGAGGGTGTCTTGGGCAGACAGAGAACATGGAGTGGGAGGACAGGGCTGGAGTTACAGAACCCTGGATAGTTCCAGGCAGACAATTAGACCTCTCTCTCTGTGGTGTGTATGCGCCTGCCTTCAACTTGCTTGTCGACTTGTGTGGATCCAATGGATTTCTTGGGATTTTCTTCATCAAAGAATACTCTGAGGTGGTTTGTCATTTCCTTCCTCTGAAATATAGCCTTCAGCACCTGGTATTGCTTGGCAGTCCTCCATCCAAGTATGAACCAAGCCTAGCCCTGTTTAGCAGCCAAGAACAGAAGGGATCTTACAGTGTCCTAATCTGCTACACAACCAGAATTGTATGTAGCACTTCAGGGCAAGCATCGTAGCTCCACCACCACCTCATCTTTGCCACCTTTCACAAGTTGAAGGACAAAATATTCTGTGGGGATCTTGCTACACTTGAAAAAAGCATTAATAGACCAGGGTTGCTGCCACAGAGGTTGACCTTCCTTCTATATTGCAGCTAGGAAAAGAGATAGAACATCATTAAGTTTCCCAGTGTGTTTATAAGCCACATACATTAAAAGCTTCCTGGTTAAAGGTCTCCCAAGGGGTGGAGTCACTTGTGTGGTTTCTTAATATGTTAGGAGACCAAACTATGTAAATGGGGGTCAGTAGGGCCTTTGACAAGGTTCCCCATGACATTCTTGCAAACAAGCTTGTAAAATGTGGGCTAGAAAAGTTAACTGTTCAATGGATTTGTAATTGGTTGACCGGCCGAAACCAAAGGGTGCTCAGCAGTGGCTCCCCTTCATCTTGGAAAGATGTGACCAGTGGGGTGCCACAGGGTTCTGTCCTGGGCCCAGTGCTATTCAACATCTTTATCAATGACTTGGATGACAGAATTAGGGCCATACTTACCAAATTTGCAGATGACACCAAATTAGAGGGAGTAGCTAATACCCTAGAGGACAGGATCAAAATTCAAAATGACCTGGATAGACTGGAGAGCTGGGCCAAAGCTAACAAAATGAAATTCAATACGGAGAAATGTAAGGTACTGCACTTAGGGAGGAAAAACAAAATGCATAGATACAGGATGGGGGAGACCTGGCTGAATGAGACTACGTGCAAAAGGGATCTAGGAGTCCTAGTAGACCACAAGTTGAACATGAGTCAACAGTGTGATGCGGCAGCTAAAAAGGCCAATGTGATTTTGGGTTGCATCAATAGAAGTATAGTGTCCAGATCAAGGGAAATAATAATGTCACTCTATTCTGCCTTGTTCAGACCTCACCTAGAATACTGTGTCCAGTTCTGGGCACCACAATTCAAAAAGGATATTGACAAATTGGAGTGTGTCCAGAGGAGGGTGACTAAAATGGTGAAAAGTCTGGAAACCATGCCTTATGAGGAAAGACTTAGGGAGCTGGGTACATTTAGCCTGGAAAAAAGATGGTTAAGGGGCAGTATGATAGCCCTGCTTAAGTATTTGAAGGGGTGTCACATGGAGGATGGAGCAAGCTTGTTTTCTGCTGCTCCAGAGATTAGAACATGGAGCAATGGATGCAAGCTCCAGAAACAGAGATTCCACCTCAACATTAGAAGGAACTTTTTGACAGTAAGAGCTGTTCAGCAGTGGAACACACTCCCTTGGAGCGTGGTGGGGTCTCCTTCCTTGGAGGTCTTTAAACAGAGGCTGGATGGCCATCCCTCAGGGATGCTTTGATCGTGATTCCTGCGTGGAAGGGGGTTGGACTGGATGGCCCTTGTGGTCTCTTCCAACTCTACAATTCTATGATTCTATGATGTGCATCTTGCCTGACACAGATATTACAGTGCTGGTGGCAGCAGCTGCACAAGAAGTATGTGTCAGAAAGGCTTAGAGTTCTTATCACTAAGTAACTGGAAGAAATGGTTATGTTCATGCCAGATCCAAGAAAGTTATTAATCCCTATGTTTTTGATGTACAAAACACACTGAACTAACTAAGCAGATGGATGCTTGTGTGCTATGTGGGTGCTTTTGTTCTAGCAAGGTTCAGTTAATGAAGTGGGAAACAGTTTCAGCTATGCCCCCACCAAATGCTTACTTGACAATCAATATTGATGATATTTATGGACTGAAGCTGAACACAAATGCCCATTGAGAAAGAACAATGAATAGCACTGAAATTGCAAAATATCTATAGTCAGCTTAAACATGATGTCCTATTCCATAAAATAATGTTGCCATACTGTTATGTGCACTTGATATAGGTAGCTTTGAGATAGCTTTGAGGACAATGTATAGCAGGGTTGGAAATCCATGTGCTGTTGGCCTGAAAGTCCCAGAAGCCCTAGCCAGAGTAGCTAATAGAGAAAACTGCTGGTGACTGAAGTCCAACAACATTTGAAGTATCGCATGATTTCCACTCCTCACATACAGACAAACCTCTATCAACAAAGGCTCTAACTAAGAAGATCCTATTTATAAGGTCTTTTCCTCCTCATGTCTAGCTGGATTTGTTTTGCAGTGTTGGCATTGGGAGAATGGTGAAGGAAGGCTGGAGAAAGAGGCTATTACAACAGCATGCCCACAATGAAATAAAGCTTGAGCTGTGGAAGAATGGGATTCTGCTCTAGTGCATCCTACTATAGCTGTGCGTGCCTACCTAAAACAGGCAAGGTAAACAACAGCTGCCTCCATAATTCCTTACTGAGCATGTGAACAGCAAAACAGAGGCCTGTCCTGCCAGCTATGCCAAGAATGTTAAAGCATAGATCTATAGGTTTGGCCACCACAATGAAAACTGGACAATAATGGCAGCTGGTGAAAATAAAAATAATCCCTGGATTCATTTTGAAAGAAGCTTTGAAGTGGTCTCTAGAAGCTTCAAAATATTTTTCTTTACCTATGCAAGGCTTACCTGACCTGGTTTTTCCATTTTCACATGTGCACATTGTTGGTTTTGGATAAAAAGTTTGCAGAAATGTGTTGAACAGCTCTTTTTTATTGTGCAGGCACCTATCCTTATTCCTTCCACACCTCTGAAACCAAATTTTCTGTTAAAGACATCATGCCCAGGAACATGCCTACAGTACTTCATTAACTGCAGTGTACCTGTTTATGTCAGGGATGATGGGAGTTGTAGCTCTTCACCTCTGGCTCAAACTCACCACCTTGTTATGCAGCAGAGCTGACCAGCTTAGATCAGTGGTTAATGCTTTTCTCCAAAGCAGCAGAGTTTCAGAGAATAGGCTGAAGATCCTGACAAACTCTCCAAGCCTTCTCACTCTTCTCCAGGTGTCTCCAAAACGTCTCCAGGATTCACTCAGGCAACTCAGTAGTTTTATATAAAACCTACTTTATTTTTCTATATAAATATACTATATGGTCAACAAATCACAATCTCTACACACTACTCCACAATATCTCCAAACTATTCCACCTCTACTCAACCACAATACATTGGCAAACACTGCAATTTTATAGCCATTGTTTATCACCACCCACTAGTTAGTTTCCACCCAGTGGGTGTGTACTTCCATTCTGATTGGTCCACATAGTTCCACCCATGCTTAAGACCAACCCATGTATTTCAACATTTCACCTTGTACACTTAATGATTCTCAGGTGTTCCCAATCTGTATTCAGTACCTCTGTCCTTGGCTCTCAGGACTTCTAGATTACATTAGCAGTTTCACCTGTGTAGCCCCATAATTGCTCTTGCTTAGTCATTGTGACTTTCACATACATATTTTATTTCTTTCACTGTATGTCCCATGTTGCATTTTCCTTAACAGTTTAATCTTTCTCTCCTTCCAAATTTAATATTAGATCACGTGTTTAACAGGCAGGAGGGTGGGGACTGAGCCTGTGTTTTATCAGAAGTGGTAGGGAGTGGCTGACAAGCAAGGGAGGCAAAATCTCCTGTGTGTTACAGTCCTAAGTGTCTCGGAAACAGAACTATTGCTTAGACTTTTAGCAGCCTCTCTTTCCCACTAGGAAGCCATGGTGGCCAAGTTTGTCTTAGCTATTGATCAATTCAAAGTACTACAAGCGGTGCTGGAGTGTTATGCTGTCTGAGTTGAAACCCAAGATAGCACCTCCTCCCCAGGTCTCATGCAGAAGCTGGCTGGACTAACAGTTACATTTCCACCACTCCTGAGGCATCTGGCTTGTTTAGTGGCCCAAGACATGTTGTGTAGTTTCCACAGTTCTCTTCAACAAAGGGAAAGAGTTGTGGAGTTCATGAGGAATTGTTGGGAGGCTGCCTGCCAGTACTCTTCCCAGAATCTGCTACCTGAAGACAAATGCCCGCTTCTTCCTAATTGTAGGGCTGGCTGTAGCAGTGAAAAATGGATATTGAGAGTTACTACTGGCACTTGTGGGATGTGATAAAAAGGATTCATCTCTGGTAATGAAGATTGGATTAAGTTGTTTGGACAGAACGTAAATTTCAATACATTGGGACCATATATTGAGGCCCTTTCTATAGCATGTATGCCCCGAGTAGTTATGGTAGTTTTAGTAGTATGATCATCATATGGTCCCATTTGCTATCAAGCATTGAAACAAGATTCTGCCCTTAGTTTTTTTCTTTTCATTTCCAGTCCAGTCCTGTCCAGCGTTATTCTAGCAATAAGCAGCTTGTGTTGCTGGTCTGCAAATCAAGTGATTTGGATCCTGAGTGAATTGGTATCTACTGAATTGAATCCCAAGTTAGACCAAATTCCACATTTGCTCATGAATTCCAATTCAGTGGTTTTGCATTGAACCTTGGAATCTTTATTGTCACATAGTATAGAAGAGGGTGTGACTTAAGGTTCAGAAAGATTAGGGTCAATGGTACCCTTCAAATCCTCTAATAAAGCCTTTCTTGTTGGCTACAAGATTAATTTTGTTCACTTATTGCTTATGCTGCTGAAAAAAATAAGGGAAAAGGTTGATTTCCTCATATATTTACTTTTAAATGTGTGCTAATATTTTCCTGATCAACTTGCAACAACATTTGCTATATCAAGAATTTAATTTAAAATGGTTGGGGAGCTCATCAAAACCATTAGTAATTCAAAGGAATGCACCCATTTGAACCATGGTAGTCATGAGCACATCAGCAAAGGCTTATATTTTTTTTCCATTGGATGTCTGTTATCTTCATTCCACATGCTGAACTCTCATTTATATATGCAAATCAGAAAATGGTTTGTAAATACTTTAAGCCATTTTTACATAAAGCACTCACTCTCAAGAACAGGAATACTACTCACAGAAATAAAGTGTATATTAGATGAATTGAGCTGAAACATTTCCAGCAAAGCCCAACTGCCAATAAAGGTCTCTCATTGTGTATCCACTCTGTCTTTCTCTTTGGCCTCACCTGACTTTCCTTTTGGCCAATCATCAGTTGCCAAAGTCAATCCAGACTCTTTCTGGCAGATCTAAGGCTGAACATGAAGCTGATTTCAAGAAAGAGCGAAGACTGAACATGACATGAAATAGAAGGCTGAGGCTGCAGTCTTAAATACATGTATTTGGGAGTATGCCCTCTGTTTCTATTCTACCCTTCATCCAGCTGATTTATGATGGCTTCCACATTCATCCAGTGTTAGGTACTTAAAAATAAACAAACAAGCCTTAGGCTGCAATCCTATATGCGGCTGAGAGTGAGGTTTACTGGGACATATCTCTCAGCAGACATGCATAGAACTGAGTAGATATGCATAATGTGCTGCATCTCATCCTTGAAAGCAAGTCCCATTGATTTCAAATGAATTTGCTTGATTGTGTCCCCAAACATTTGTTGTTCTGCGATAAGGATTAAAGATTTAAGCAATGACTTCCATGACATCACTTCTTTGTGCTCTTTCTGGACCATAAAAAGAGGTACAGCAAAGGAAGAAGTTGAGTGATTTGGGGTTGGTGGGGGCAGGATAAAGAAGACAATCTCTTTTCTTTTGGCCCACATAGGTTGTGCCCAAAGATTGCAAAAAGCCATAATTCAAGCTTCCAACAATTTAATCTTTTTGTGAGTGAATCAGCTTGCAGTGGAGACAGCTGAATAAATCCTAGTTTGTCAAGGAGGTGCAGCATGCTGGTGCATGAAGCCCTAATGGCTCCCGCTTGTAGCAAGAGCAGCTATTGCAATGTTCAAAGCCAGCAGGGGGCTGGCTTTCTGGCATGTCTCTCCTTCAGTAAGCCAAGGCTGCTGTATTTTTTAAAAAAAATAGAAAGTGCTCTGCTCAATAACCACATTTCCAAGGTCTGTTGGGTGTACCTTGGAATCCATCACAATGCCAGCATCTACTTAAGGTAGTGAATAGAATAGAATAGAATAGAATAGAACAGAACAGAACAGAATAGAATAGAATAGAATCTTTATTACGGTCATAGACCAGCACAGGTAAAAAGGGATGCAGAATAAAGGTAAAACACAGGATAAAAACAGGCTAAAAGCAGCATTTAAAATGTCCCTTCAGATTACATAGCTCCAGTATAACAAGACTAAGTTAATATTATTCTACTGCGGAGGCCATTGTCTGTTGAATTTTAACCGCAGCTGCACAGAATCTGGCAACATTATAAGTTGTTCCTGGTTTGGTGTCTGAAAGCAACAAGTTTATATAGAATTGTCAAGTGTGCCCTTGGTATTTATGCAACAGGGGTGAAATAAGGCTGAGACATATGTCCCTACTTAAGGCAGTGGTTCTCAACCTTTGGTCCTCCAAGTGGTCTGGACTTCAACTCTTAGAAGTTCTAGCCAATATGGCCAGTGCACAGGAATTCTGGGAGCTGAAGTTCCAATCACCTGGAGGACCAAAGGTTGAGGCTCACTGATTTAGGGGGTGTTATGTGCTTTTCACACATACATACATACGGTCATAATGATGCCAAATAAATGCGAATAAGCATGCGTATCAAATGATGTTGTCCTTTCGCGTTTATATACTGGCCAAAACCTGTACCTTTTTATTGATGGCTGAAGCCATCAATTGATCCCCCATGGCACTTTAGTGCCGGCATTGCCACCATGTGAAACCTCATGCCATTGTGCTCACATGAATGCAGTGTGAGTGACCAGTCCAGCACAAACACTTCTGGATGAGATCATGACATCCAGGTAAGTGACACACTTTTTATGACCCTCCTTGAGTTACTTGTAAATTTTTAAGTGTGTGCATGTGCTTTGTGTAACTTTTTGTGTGTTGCTTTGTTTTTTAATTTCCTGTGTGAGCATCTTTTCGCGAGAATCCATGGGATTTTGAATGAGGAAGTGAACGGCACTCCATTCACTTCTTCTTTCATTGCCAGGAAGCCTTTGGATGGGAGGCAAGGTAAGTGCAGCATGGGGAGTTCTTTTGCCAGCATAAAAATTGAAAAGTCATCCCAGCAAAAGAACGGGCTTTTGGGAGTGTGGTGTGATAAAGTCCTATGTATGTCCTGCAGTCATTCACTGTTGTTAAGAGGTAGAGCAGGATAAGAGCCAGATGGAATGCAACAGCCTTAACAGTAACATCTATAGTTTCCTTTTTCTACCAGGAGAGCTACAGCACATGATATGATGATCAGACTATCTAACTTTTCTGGGAGTGCCAGTGATGGGGTCACATATGTTTTCATGAATTTTCTTGATGCAGCAATAAATAAGAAGCAAAGAGAGGGGGAAGAAAAAAGAAGCTGCATGGAGTAAAGAGGGAGGATAAACATATGAATAAAACAGCTGGAACAAGATTCTTCCATCACAATACAAAGCTAAGTATTTCATTTTTAACAAACAAAGGAGGTTTTTTTTAATATGACAATTTTTGAAAGGGCCTCACACTTCCATTTCCCCACCCCCACCCCTCAAAACACATTTGGAGGTTGGAGAAATGCCAGCATTTGGTTTATCATAATTTTGAATTGCTACCCACATCTTCACACAGCTGCTGAGAATAATAATTGTTCAAATGTGGAAATGGATATTCCAAAGTCAAAATTTCAAATGTGAATTTTTAGTATTCATCAGTGTGCTTTGAAATACCATTCT
This sequence comes from Gambelia wislizenii, assembly GCA_030847615.1. NCBI lineage: Eukaryota > Metazoa > Chordata > Lepidosauria > Squamata > Crotaphytidae > Gambelia > Gambelia wislizenii. The sequence continues at coordinate 52,547,223 of JAUMIR010000003.1, read as the reverse complement.
GTAGCCCTTTGAGAAGGCAAAGTAAAGTCTAAATGACTAGATAGTGGTGTTGATAGGAACTAACATTGGAGCATGCAGGCGGAGGGGACTGGTAGCCATTTAATGCTCACAGATCAAGTAACTACCAAACAGAGACAGAGAAGGCTAAAGATTTTGTCAAACTACGGATCCCAGGATTCCATAGAATGGATCTAAAGCACTTAAAATGGTGTCAAACTGCATTATTTCTACAATGTAGATGCACCCTCAGCCTCCCTTTCTCTAAAATGTACCTGTAATGGTTTTGGACTTTAACTCCCAGAAATCTCAGCTAAGCATGACCAATGGTCAGAGATTATGGAAGCTTGTCTATACATCTGGAAGGCCAAGGGTTGAGAATCACTGTCTTACATGACAGCCTGCCTTTCCTTTCCTTTCCTTTCCTTTCCTTTCCTTTCCTTTCCTTTCCTTTCCTTTCCTTTCCTTTCCCTCCCTCCCTTTCTCAACATGGGAAATAGTCAATCCAGATTCCAGCAAGAGCCATTGTTGAAGCACCAGGTGAAGCACCTCAAAGTTGAGAAGAAAAAGTAAGGAAACACTAGCACTGGTTTAATGATAGGACACAGTTATTTAAGTTTAAATCTACTGCAGCTTGTCCTTTTCCTCTTTAGATGATGGCCTGTTTAGAAGAGAAGCAATGGTTGGCTATCTTTGTCCACATGGTAAAAGCTTTCTGCTATAGTCAGAGAAGCTACAGCTGACCATTTGCTTGTTACCTTTTCTCAAAGCAACCTTTTTGATTAAAATCTGGACCCAACACTGATATTTGCAATTTTCAAAGTGGCTTTAAGAATGTATATGGCACCCAATGCTATCTCTCCTTTCCATCTAATTCCAAGGCAGCTATTTTGGTCCTAAACCCGTGTCTGCTGTAAATAATGGACTGGATGAGGGTGAACAAACCAAAGCTTAATCCAGACAAAACAGAGGTGGTTCTGGTCAGTTAAAAGGCAAATAAAAGAACAGGGACACATACCCCCTCTTGAAATCTCAGGTTCATAGCTTGGGAAAACTCCTGGACTTAGCCCTGAGCCTGGAGGTCCAAGTTTTGGAGGCCAGGAGAGCATTTGCAGAGCTAAAAATAGTGCCTCAGTTGCACCTGTTCATGGAGAAGCCAGAACCAACTAAAGTGACACATGCCTCAATTACATCTTGTTTCGATAACTGCAACATATGCTGTGTGGGGCTGCCTTTGGAAACTGCTGTGAAATTTCAGCAGGTCCAAAATGATGCAGCCAGAGTGCTGAACCAGAGCTGGTTACAAGGAAACCTTGTTGCAATAGCTTCAATGACTACCAGACTGTTTCCAGGCAGATTTCAAAGTACTGATTATGACCCATAAAACCCTATATGGCTTGTATACAGACTGTTTGAAAAACTGTGTCTTCCTATAGGAGCCTTCCTGTTTTAAGATCTCAGGGCTTTCCTTCATTCCTGCCACCATTACAAACACATCTGGTGAAGATGCAGAAGAGAGCCTTCTTGGGGGCTTCTCCCAGGCTGGGTTAGAACTCCTCTGTTCCTTCTGAGTTTAGTGGCAACCCAGTACAATTGGAGGGAAAATGGTGTTTCCCAGCAGTGATATATTAGGAGCCATCTCTGTTGTAATCCAAAGCATTTGAGTGTGCCTTACAAAAGACCTGGTCCATTCACACTACGGAATTATAGTGCTATGATTCCACTTTAATTGCCATGGCAACATCCTATGGAATCCTGGAATTAACAGTGTAGGCAGGGCATTTAAACTTATGAGCCAGAGCACTCTAGTGCCTCCCTAAGCTAGAAATCTCAGGATCCCACAGGATGGAACCATAGTCATTAAAATGGAATAATAGTACTATGGTTCTGTAGTGTGAATGGATCCTGTTCTTGGTATAGACAGAAATCTGTTTCTGCTAGGTTAGCAGTCACCTGCATTTTGGGACTCTCTCTCTCTCTCTCTCTGTGTGTGTTTGTGTGTGTTATAGAGAGTGTCCTGGTGAGGGCCTGCACTTCAAAATTCACTATGACATCACAATTTTTCATACCCAACAGCAGTAGGAAAATACATGGGGTGGAGGGAAGGTTGTGTGACACATGCAGTTCTGTCATCCAAAAGAAGAAAATAGCTTGGGGACTTGGGCAGTACAGCTGGACAGTTGCCACTGCTGCCCCCTCTGATTTGCTGCCTGAGGTGGTTTCCTCAGTCTCCTGAATGGTAGGGCTGGCTTTGCCTCCATCCATGAAGCACTTTTGTTTAGCAGACTTATTGTATTTCCCAGCAGCAATATACACACAATGTTATGACAAACTATAACTATAACAGTGTGGTATATCCTTCATACATTGTATTGCAAAGTTGACTGTTCTGGATGTACTTCGTGAACAATTTGTAATAGAAAACATTCAGTTATGATTCAAAAAGAGGCAGGTGTACAGTAATTCCCTGATAACATGAAGGGAGACCATAAATCCACATAAATCTCAAACTCTTATTGTAAGGAATGATGCTTATTAGTGGCTCCAGATACTTTAAAAAAAAACAACCCTCCCATCTTGAAGGTATTTCCACTGAAATTTTGTGTAAGAACTTCAGATTTATAGTTCTTCAACAATTTGCCAGCACTTAATGAACAACTACCGGTATTATTATTCCTTATTTGTTAAAACATTTATTTAACAATTGTGGGTTCAACTGGAAAGTAGTGCAGTCCTTCAATCAGCGGCTATGAGCAAATTTAGAAATAGCCTTCAGCTAGTAGAGAATCTTTTACATTGCTCAAAATGAGATGCACAAACATTCAAGCAGGACAATCAGTACAGCAGGCATAAATCTTTATTCATGGGATAATAAAGGCTAGTATTACACATTGTCACATTTACTAGGGGCAGATTATGCTGCATATATGCACATATCCGTGGCCCTTTAATCACTGCCATATTATTTGCTCTTCATTGGATTTATGGCAGTGGTAATTACTTAAGAAACAATAGTGATCATCCATGGGTATATTAAGATACATTAGAAGAGATCGAGAAGTGCCCATGATGAGTAAATGTCATATCTCTCATTTTCTATTTAGCTTGCATTGCAGCCCAGTGTTTCTCACAGTGCTTCAAGATTCTCATTTGGCTGATTTTGTCACACTGTTCTGTAAAACAAAAGAACATGAAGGTGAGGTCCAAATCAAACTACTAGGGTTTTTCTTGGGGCTTGTCTAGATAGGGCAACATGCCCTATCTTGCCACCATCTTAGAGCCCTGCAGTCCTGACGATGCAGGGCATTTGTCCCATTCTGCCCCTGGGGGCAGACACGGGGCTCAGACAGGACTAAGACGGGGTAGGGCCCAATACAACATATTAAAAGAATACATCTTCTAATCCATTCCCACCAGGAAGGACCTGATTAGGCCCCACAAGACTACAGTAGCCATCCGGGGAGGAGGGAGGGTGGCCCTTGCTGCTGCCGCCAGTCTGGCTCACTCTCCTGGAATGCAGGAAGGAGTCCTGCAACATGTGACCAACCTTGGTCACATGTTGCAGGCCAGCTTCCTGCCTTGTAAGACAATGGGAGAGATGGCTGCAGTGGCTGCAGTGACAGGCCAGCATACTTGTCTGGACTCCAGCTCATTTGGAGGCGATAACATATTCTGGCTCATGTAGATGTGTCCTTGGTTCCATTTGATTCACTCCACAGGCATCTGGGAGAAATCCCTTTGTCTATGCCTTCTTAAACATTTGTCATTCTTTAATGCATTCATGGCCTTGCACCCTTAGCAAGATTTATTAGAAAAAGCACCATAAACAGAAAGACAATCTTGGAATAATTCATTAGAATCACTTATCTACTAAATAGAAAACAAAAAAATTCCAAATCCTCTGTCACAGACACTACTGTCGTTTGCAGCATAATTCCATGAATAAATGAGGACAAGATACACAGCACATTTAGGACCATCATGCCTTTAGTTTCTTTGGTCATTTGCATATATATTTGCAATATTTAACTGTATACATCTGGCCACTGGTTGTGGATTTATCACACTTATATCCTGCCATTTAAGTTCAAAGATCCCCCAAGGCAGCTCACAGGATCATAAAAGCAATTTAGAACAGCCAGGGCAATTTGGAACTTACAGCCATAAAAATAACAGACATAAACATATAAGGTGAGAGCTAAAATAAATAATTTAAAAGCCAGTAAAGGCAGGAATGTTTACATACAAGTTTGGCCATTTCCTCTTTGCTGTAATAGGTCTACAAACCATACTTTTGGATAATCTCATGCCTGACATGTCATGCTATGTCATAGAGGTACTGTATTATAGTGTATCAATGAGATTTAATCTTCTGTGGAAGCCTCTTTGCATATTATACTCAGTATATGAAAACTAACCAACATTCTGCCAGCGCTAAGTTTTGTCCACTGAGAATCTTGAATGTTTCCTTACTATACTACTTGATTTTCTTTCTTTCTTTCTTTCTTTCTTTCTTTCTTTCTTTCTTTCTTTCTGGGACATTTGGCAGTCCTTGCAGTCCCTGGAGGATGGGGGGGGGCCCTGAAAATTGCTTCCAAAGACCAGTGTAGTTGGGACTAGATGAACCATCTCCACCTTGTTAGGACATAACTTCAATTTATGACCCTCATCCAGACCATTGCCACACTTTGGTAGTCATTCAAAGGTCACACACCACACCTGGGTCAGAAAATAAAATAAAAGAAAGAAAATAAAATTACATCTTGTCAACACTCTAGATGCCCTGTCCAAGTAGTTTCATGTAGATGTTAAAAAGCATAGGACACAGGTTTCTTAGCATGCCCTACTACCCCTTCCCCACGACATCTCATAATTGGAAATATTGGATGTTTTTTAGGGACAAGTTGGCTGGGTCAACCAAATGGGTCAGTTGGAGGTCATAATGACCTGGGATGTGTCTTAGAGATATTTTGGCAAACAAGCCCATGTTAGGATTATGCCGAAGCCCCTTACTAAACACAGTCATTAAGAAGGTATGGGCTAATCCTTTCTCCCAGCCTTGGGTGCCTCAACAATGATGTCATTAGAGATAAATGATTACCACATAGTAAATTATATACAGTCACGTGTTATGGTCTCTATATTGGGTATATGTGAGAGTGGCTACTCTATGTAATAATGTATCTTCAAGTTATGTTTATATTACCTTGTCATTGTGAGTAATTATTTGAGAAGGCATTGGTGTATATCTGGCCGTTGATATTGCACTGTGTGAACTTTGAGTTATACATAAAATATATACTACAGATTTAAGCTTGTTGTAAACAGTTTATTGATATTATTGACACATTCAATCAAACAATTAAGTGACCATTCCAAAATCTACTCCTAAAGAAATCTCACCTCAAACCCCCCTCCTGTTCAACCTTGCAAGGTTGTCGTAAAGCAATCAAATCCTATCTCCCAGCCATTAATGCAGTCAATTGAGTTTCAGTTTCCTTTGCCTATCCTATGGGAAAGCCATCCAGGCTTTGTCATAACCAGAGTACCCCTTCAGGATATGAAATAGGGTATAAATATCCCAGCTGAGACCCCAACTAAATGTGCCACAGACAGATGTTGACAGTCTGCCGGATTCTCTGTGCCACCCTCAGATGCCAATCTGAGCCTCTTTGCTGCACAGAACTCTTCTCTTCAGGATTGGTAACTATAACTCTATCTTCCCTGACCTCTCTCTATCCAGTCTCCCTGACTTTCTTTCCAATAGGCTTGAATGATTCTTAAGAGTGTATGTTTTGTATGCTAGCACATTTCCTGTGTTATTTCCAATAAAAACACTTTATTTCACTTTAGCTGGAGTGCTCTCTGCAGTTAGTACTGGTATACATACGTGAAAAGATCCCTGAAGTTACCCTCCTCTAGCAGGCTTCCTCTCACAGGTTTGAGCTAATAATTCCCCCAAATAAAATAATATAGATTTTGGGTCTCTAAAGCACCCTCCCACCTCTTAGGGTAACAGGTTATATACATTAGTAGCCTCAAAGCCATCTCCTGAAAAGATCAGCTATCTTCAAACATCACCTTCCACAATGTTCCTATCATGCAGCAATGAACCACCACAAAACAGTGCTCTGTATTTCTTCAGACTTACACAGGTGCTCAGAAGAATATTATGATCTATGATGTCATAGGTCCATGATAATCAAAAGGATCGTGTTCCCACTATCTTTTCTCCCAGTGAAGGTTGACCAAGAAAGAGAAAAGACATAAAGAGAGTTAGCTGTACTGTGAATGCACAATACACACTGAATGACACACCTGCTTCTGGAGCTCCCATTAGGTAGACTGAGGCAGACAGTCTTCTTTCTTTGCATGTCTGTTTGATGCACTTTTAAACCATCCACAAACCTAAATTCTCTGGGTGGTGTACAATTGGCTATTGTAACTAGGCAACTAGGCCCCAATCCAACTGTGTGTTTGAGCATAACCACCAGGAAAGGCAATGGACATTCTCTTGCTCCCACACATTTCTCTCCTCTCTGGAAATTATCTCCTCCATAACTCAAAATGTCCTCCATGTCTTCCTTCTTTCTTGAACTTTGAAAAACAGCATTAATATAATAAAAGTATGAAGAAGTAGAAATGTACAGCCAAGATTTTAGCTTACAAAACCAAATTAAAATCAGCATCAGAATGAAAGCATTAAAACAGCTCTTAAGAGGTTTGTAAGAAAAAAATAAGTCTTCACTTGGTATTCAAAATATAATAATATGGGGGTCAGAGGAGCTTCTCTTGGGAGGGCATTTCACAGATGGGTTGCCACCACTGCAAAGGTACTGCCTCTTGTAGACTTGCCTCTTTTAGTAGAACCATGTGAAGGAAACCTTGGACAATGGTTGCTGTTGTGTACCTTCAAGTTGTTTCTGATTTGTGGAGACCCTAAGGTGACCTATAATGGGGTTTTCTGAAACTGAGAGTGTATGCCTTGCCCAAAGTCACCCTGTGGATTTCCATGGCTGAGTGGGGATTTGAACCCTGGTCTCCAGAGTCATAGTCCAATGCTCAAATGACTGTGCCATGCTGGTTCCTATTGGACAATGGTTAGACAATAATAAATAGGAAGTTATTTCAGTTGTTATTGGGCTCTTACAGATTATTGCAACAAATGACAGCTCTTGCCTCAAAGACTCTCATTTATTAGGGGTTAGTGTCTCTTCATATCACCTCCAGATCCAAACTAATTTTAGTTCCTTTAAAAGGCTGTACCTTAGCCAATCACAATGTCTCATGAAACTAGGCAACTTGGCAAATCATCATGCAGATTTCTTCAGTGCCTTTCCATTGAGCTCCAGTCTTCTTTTGTAAAAGGATCAATGTTTTGAAAATTTTAATGAAAATGTAAGGAATTCAGATTCCCTCCCTATTCCAGGCAGCGAGGACCAAGGAATACAGTACAAAACAGAACCATACAGTCCCTTGGGTTTTCTTTTGGCGGGGGGTGATGTATCCTGGATATTTTGTGGGTTTTTAAAAAAATCTTCTGGGTGGGATTCAAATGTTGCTGCTGATGCCGGGAATTACCATTGAAACAACCGGTGTTTGTTTGTCACCCAGTGGATTATATTTTTGTATTTTTAATACTAAGATGGTGGAAGCTGCTTGTGGGATTTTCTGCCTCGTTTACCAAAACAATTGGCCTGACTTTTGGGTGCTGTGCTGCTATACCTCCAAATATTGTCCATGGCAGTTTCATATTGTTGACTGAATTGGGCAGTGGAGACAAGGATACTCATATGACTGTGACTCATATGACATGCAGAGAGAGAGAGAGAGAGAGAGAGAGAGAGAGAGAGAGAGAGAGAGAGAGAGAAGTGAATATGATGGAGGAGGCTGCTGTGATGCATAGTACACAAAAACTCTCTGTCACCATCTGAATGCCACTTTTGTGAGAGATGTTCCACCAAAAATGGCTCATTTTCCAGAACTTACATTTAATACTATAATTGATGTGACACCTTTTTGGATCAGTGACTTCATTTCCAAATGAGCCAGTGGACAGAGAGATTATTAACAGACATACTAAACTGAAAAGGAAATCTTTGAAAAACACTCTATGAGGCAATTCTGAGGGGAGAAGGAGTAAAGGGCAGTTCTCACCCTTTTGATGTTCCTGAGAGATCTCCCTGCCTCCACCCCATAATACTTCTTGTTAACAAAACATTTTTGCCACACTGAGAACATTTTCTTTTGCTGAGTTTTGTTTAGGTGATTAAGTCACTTCGTTTATTTTCAAAATCGGATGTAGCGTAAAAGGATGACCTTCACCAGGAACACACCTAAATGCAAAGTTCACTTTTGATGGGAAGTCTTATGATGCCCAGAACAAACATGGGCATCTCCTTTTGCTAATTGGCATAAACATTACTACTTTTATAATGGAACATTTTGTCTGTAGCTTTTTAAACAGGATGTTCCCCACTCTTGTTCTCTAATATGGAGAGCCACTCTTTGCTACGAAGAACAAAACTGCAACTAGGCCCCAATCCAACTGTGTGTTTGAGCATAACCACCAGGGCTTCATTCAAGGAAAGGCAATGGACATTCTCTTGCTCCCACACATTTCTCTTCTCTCTGGAAATTATCTCCTCCATAACTCAAAATGTCCTCCATGTCTTCCTTCTTTCTTGAACCTCCCTATCCCATGGAACTCAGCACTCTCTGGCACTCTGGCTTGTTTCAGGGATGGGGAACTCCCAGAAGCCCCAGTCAACATGGCCAATGAGAAGAGATGAGGGAATCTGTACTTCAAGGGCAGCATTCTGCTATCTAATGTATTTATCTACTTCCTATCCCACAAGGGCTTCTGAGGTGATGAACAAATAAAAACAATTAAAACAACATGTATGTTAGTGTCATACATGAAATGTTGCCATAAATCCCCCAAAATCCCAGATTGGAAGGACAGCCAATCCCAGATTCCAGTCCAGCTTCCTCTGCTGAAGGCAGCGTTTCCCCTCCTCTCTGCCGCAGCATGCCATGGTGAAGTAAGCACCATGTGGGGATGCATGGCCAGTCTCCCTGCTGTGGGCAGAAGGAGCAGTCATAGGCAGCGCCTGTGGAGCCTGATTGGGGTGGGAACCTAGGGGGAAGCAAAGCCACCTCCTCTTCCTCCTCCTTGGAAAGTGGAGGACGGCCTGTCAGAGGAGCGATGGTTCATCCTTCTGGAAAGAGCTCTGGGTGGAAGGGCTCGCTCCAGTGAGGTCTAAAGAGTTCTGTAACCATATGCATCTGAATGCAGATAGAAAACTCCTATGAGTGGGAACACAAGCTAGAATTACTGCTCATGGGAACTTTGTAAGGGTGTTTAACCAACAGAGTTACAGAGTCATCTCCAGACCTTCACACTCAATGTCCATACCCTCCAACATTTCACAGATGAAAATGGAGACATGTGGGGCCAAGCAACATCAGAGTGTGGTCAAGATATCAAAAGGTATTAATGAGGAAGAACACACAAACTAGGACTGTTGACACACTGCAGAAATAATACAGTTTGACACCGCTTTAACTATCATGGCTCCATCCTATGGAATCCTGGGATTTGTAGTTTGTTGTGGCACCACAGCTCTCTGAAAGGGAAGGCTAAATGTCTCACAAAACTACAAAACTACAAATCCCAGGATTCCATAAGATAGAACCATGATAGTTAAAGTGGTGTCAGTATAACTCCTTGGGTTTTCCCAGGTTTTACCTGTTGCTGTCAGTTCCACATTCACTTGTTCCATTCTTTTTGGATATTGTTGGCAGCAATTCTTTGGATCCTCAATGGAACTCCTCCAAAGGTGCTGTTTTTTTTTGAAAAATAAATAAAACAAAACTGGAGCATAGTTTGATGAAGTGGTCCCATGGTTCGAAGGCATTTTTTTAAAAAAAAAATTAGAGTTATAGTGCTATAGTGCAAAAATGAAATTTACTGATCCACTGATGCAATAAAGCACTGTAATGCTGAGAGAGAGAGAGAGAGAGAGAGAGAGAGAGAGAGAGAGAGAGAGAAGTGAAGGTGTCCTGTACTGCTCAGAGCAGGCTGCCAAGAATCAATAAACCAGCTTCTACAGTTCAAAGGGAGTAGCTGGGTTTTAGTCAGCTTACCAGTATGCAGTCAGTCTAGGAGCCAGGCACAAAGAGTAAATGCAGTCCAGTCTTAAGAATCAAACACAGAGAGACAACAAGCCAAATCAACAGTCCAACAGGGAAATCCAAAGATGAGGTCACAAAGGCAAGTTCAAGATCACGGGCAGTCAGTCAAGAGTTGGAGTCCAGTGTGGCTTACATCCAAGCAGGTCGGTTGTTAGCCGTGCTGTTCTGGGGGAGGTGCTGCCTAATTTATGAGCCAGCAGCATCCCTCAAGTGTTCCCTGGTTGCTTCCTGCTTCATGTTTATTCTCTCTGACCTCCTACATCTTTCCTTTTCTTGTTGATGCTGCATGAAACTAGGTAAGTTTGAATTCTGTTCCTCTGGTGTTTGTGGCTGTGGAATGTCCTGTTGCTCAGATGAGTGAGCCTGCTGGGCGCTCTGTTCTTCAGCGGCTTGTGTCTGTTGAACACTCTGTTCCTCAGCCTGCTGGTCACTCTGTCCCTCTATCGCTAGCTCAAATTTATCTTCACTGTCCTCTGAGAGGCAGGGCATGACAGAAGGATACTTTATTGTTCCAAGAAGTCTGAGGATTAAAAAGAAGCCCATTTGTGTCTGAGAATGAAATATTGTAGCTGTGCTGGGAATTGACAGAAAGTAGTCCAAGACAACAGAATCATAGGTTGGAAGGAACCACAATGCCCATTTAGTCCAACCTCTGTCGTGCAGAAATACACATTCAAAGTGCTCCCAAGAGATAGCCATCCAACCTGTTCAAAGACCTCTCTGTGGCAGTTTATTCCACTGTGGAACTGCTCTTACAGTCAGGAGGTTCTTCCTAATGTTTAAGCGGCATTTCCTTTCTTGCACTTTGAATCCATTGGCTCATGTTCTAGTCTTTGGAGCAGATGAAAATAAGCTTGTTCCATCTTCAACCTGGCATCTCAATGTGGTATGTCCTCATAGGGCATGGCTTTCCAGACCCCATATCATCTTGATCACCCTCCTCTGGACACTTTCGAGCCTGTCAAAACCCTTTTTGAATTGCAGTGCCCAAAACTAGACATAGCACTCCAAGTGAGGTCAGAAGCATCATTTGGATTGTTTTTAAAAAATCATGAGAATTACAGTAGCAAATACATTTGCTCCATCTGGAGGCTCCCAAAATCACTAGAAGACCCCCCCCCCATAGCAAAAGAATGGAACAAGTTGATACAAAGGCAACAACAATCAGCAAAGCTAAGCGAGCTACATTGTGCAAATTCACACTTCTTTAACCTTTCTAGAGGAGCTCTTAGTCATCTTTATCAATTCAACTATTTGCCAGACTGTGGTCACACACAAAATAGGTTGCATCTGTCTTGTAAACAACTGCCCACAAAGTAGTCCTTCTTTCTTCCACTTCTCATTTGGTTTATCCACATATTTTGGTGCTTCTACACATTCATTAAACTGCATGCATTAAATTGCATGAAATTAATTTGCATGTATTAAATTGCATCTGAAGGGGGCTTAATATGGTATGTGTTAGATCAGGGATAGATTTTTCTAGACAGTACCTCATGTTTGCATTTACTCTAAAAATAAATAAAGGAGGCATCTCATGCCACTCAGTTGTCTGGCAGGAACCAGGTACCAAGGGAACTGGGAAAAACAAATGAAAATTACCGAGAATACTGCTGGAGAATACTAATTGGCAGTGATTGGGAATTTTTTGTTAAAATGACAACTTCCCAAATCCCCACCAGCCTGGCTGGCTGGTTAGGGGATTCTGGGAATTGTTGCTGTCTATAAAATAGTTTTTCCAAGCTATGCTATTTGGCTACCAACTAATGAGTCAGAAAGAAAAATACCTTCTAGTAAATTACAACAAAATCTAGAATCCACAGAACAGTGATTCCTTTATTGGGCCAATTGAAAAGTACAAAATATATCATGCAAGCTTTCGAAGCTTCACTGGCTTCTTCATCAGGCAAAGATGTTGAAAATTATACAGGGGAAGAAAAGTAACAATGTTAGAACCACAGGCCTACATTTTGTCTTAGATGTTATGTCTATTGTTCTGTATTTTGTGCTTTTTAGTTCAACCAGTAAAGGTATCACTGTTTTGTTTTATGTTTTGTAGATCTTGTTGTATTTTGCTGCATGGCTCACACGGTTACCCCCAATATGTTTCATAGAATCAGAGAATCATAGAATCATAGAATTGCAGAGTTGGAAGAGACCACGAGGGCCATCCAGTCCAACCCCCTGCCATGCAGGAAATCACGATCAAAGCACCCCCGACAGATGGCCATCCAGCCTCTTTTTAAAGACCTCCAAGGAAGGAGACCCCACCACGCTCCGAGGGAGTGTGTTCCACTGCCAAATAGCTCTTACTGTCAAAAAGTTCCTCCTAATATTGAGGTGGAATCTCTGTTCCTGGAGCTTGCACCCATTGCTCCGTGTTCCAATCTCTGGAGCAGCAGAAAACAAGCTTGCTCCATCCTCAGCATGACACCCCTTCAAATACTTAAACAGGTCTATCATATCGCCTCTTAACTGTCTTTTTTCCAGGCTAAACATACCCAGCTCCCTAAGTCTCTCCTCATAAGGCATCGTTTCCAGACTTTTCACCATTTTAGTCACCCTCCTCTGGACACGCTCCAATTTGTCAATATCCTTTTTGAATTGTGGTGCCCAGAACTGGACACAGTATTCTAGGTGAGGTCTGACCAAGGCAGAATAGAGTGGCACTATTACTTCCCTTGATCTGGACACTATACTTCTATTGATGCAGCCCAAACTCGCATTGGCCTTTTTAGCTGCCGCATCACACTGTTGACTCATGTTCAATTTATGGTCTACTAGGACTCCTAGATCCCTTTTGCACGTAGTCTCATTCAGCCAGGTCTCCCCCATCCTATATCTATGCATTTCATTTTTTCGCCCTAAATGCAGTACCTTACATTTCTCCGTATTGAATTTCATTTTGTTAGCTTTGGCCCAGCTCTCCAGTTTATCCAGGTCATTTTGAATTTTGATCCTGTCCTCCAGGGTATTAGCTACTCCTCCTAATTTTGTGTCATCTGCAAATTTGATAAGTATGCCCCTAATTCCTTCATCTAAGTCATTGATAAAGATGTTGAATAGCACTGGGCCCAGGACAGAACCCTGTGGCACCCCACTGGTCACATCTTTCCAAGATGAAGAGGAGCCATTGCTGTGCACCCTTTGGGTTTGGCCGGTCAACCAATTACAAATCCATTGAACAGTTAACTTGTCTAGCCCACATTTTACAAGCTTGTTTGCAAGAATGTCATGGGGAATCTTGTCAAAGGCCTTACTGAAATCAAGGTATGCGATATCGACAGTGTTCCCTTCATCTACCAAGCTGGTAATTTTATCAAAAAAAGAGATCAGATTAGTCTGGCATGACTGGTTACCCTGAAACCCATGTTGACTTTTTCTGATTATGGCATTGCCTTCTAAATGTTCACAGACTCTCTGTTTAATGATCTGCTCTAGAATCTTCCCTGGTATTGATGTCAGACTAACTGGACGATAATTGTTGGGATCTTCTTTTTTCCCCTTTTTGAAGATGGGGACAATGTTTGCCCTCCTACAGTCTGCTGGGACTTCTGAGATTATATTTGCCAGCTCTTTTAATACTCATGTAGTTCATCTGGTCCTGGAGATTTAAATTCCTTTAGATTAAGAAGGTATTCCTGTACTACCTCTTTGCTTATTCTGTGCTGGATTTCTCCTATTGTGTCCTCTGTTCCTTTATTCTCAGGTTGGTCCCCCTTTTCCTTTTCTGAAAACACTGAGGCAAAGAAGGTGTTGAGTAATTCTGCCTTTTCTCTGTCCCCTGTTAGCATTTTGCCATCTTCTCCGCGTAGTGGCCCTTCCATTTCCTTCTTCCTCCTTTTGCTGTGGACATACCCAAAAAAACCCCTTTTTATTGTTCTTAACCTCTCTAGCAAGCCTGAGCTCATTCTGCACTTTAGCTTTTCTGACTATACTCCTACATGTGTTCGCTATCTGTTTGAATTCTTCTTTGGTGATTTCTCCCTTTTTCCATTTCCTATACATGTTCCATTTAGAACTTAGCTCTGTTGAAATTTCTTTAGTCATCCATCCTGGTTTCTTGAGACACCTTCCATTTTTCTTTCTCAATGGTACTGTTTGAAATTGTGCCTTCAGTATCTCCCTTTTGAGAAAGTCCCATCCATCTTGAGGTCTCTTTTCTTTTAGTATTCCTGACCATGGGGTCACCCCCAGTATTTCCCTGAGTTTATTGAAATCAGCTCTCCTGAAGTTGATAATGCGTGTCTGACTATGCCTGGCTTCTCCTTTCCATTCTATAACAAATTCCAGGAGAACATGATCACTCTCACCTAAGGATCCCACCACTTGCACCCCATTAACCAGGTAATCCCTGTTGGTTAGGATCAGATCTAAAATAGCTGACCCCCTTGTTGCCTCTTCCACCTTTTGGACCATGAAATTGTCTTCCAGGCAAGTCAGGAATTTGCTAGACCTTGAAGTTTTGGTTGAGTTAGATGAACTTCCTGGATTTGAAGGTAGCATCTGGTGTGTGACTTCATACATTTGCAACATGTCCTGTGATTTGGGACAGTGATTCTAGAATGTGAGTTTTTAAAGAGATAGCTGTTCTAAATTGCTTCAGTATAAAAAGGGTTGGGGGAGGAACCTAGGGGTGGCTTTAAGACAAACTAATTTAATACATTTGCAGTTCCAAGAAGATGCTATGAAGACCATAGGTACGGTATGTAATTCACAATCTCCCAAATTCAGGGAAGTTATCCTCATCATCCTAGGTAGTTGTTTTTGGAAGGCTCTCTGTGTTTTTCTTCTGTTTTAAATGAACACTCCCCCCTCCCCCCCCCCAAAAAAAACACATTGTAAGCTGACCTTTTTAGAAAAGGAAGGATTTAGTCATGGAGAGATGCAGACAGTTTTTGATGAAGGGTTGATGCAGTTACCCAAAGGAGGCTCTCCATGGTTCAGCTGCAAGAAGCAATGAAGCAAAGGGAAAAAAAAGTGGGGGGGGGGTTTGGAAGGGGATGAGATCTAATCAGACGGATTTTTTTTTAAAAAAAATGCTTACAAAAGTTCTGAAGTTGCTTCTGTTCTTAAGTGGGATTTGAAGTGACAGGGAGGGGTTTCATGAGTATATCTCAGCAGTTTCCACACCAGACGTTTTTAGATGATATTAAGAAACACATGGTGATATCTGAAGGTACAACAGAGCAGTTTTTCTTCAACTCACCTAACATCACTACTAATAATCACAATACAGAAATTAGCTACATTTCATACATTCTCATTTTATTCTTGTCCTTGCCTCCCCTTTTCCTTGCAGTCTTTTGATATCTCTGGCACTGCTAAAACTGAGATGTAACAATCTGTATGCGCCTTGGGACAGAGAACAGCATATTAAAACTTATCTTTCTTTGTAAATTACCAAATACATACAGGATGTTACAGTCGGCCCTCTGCCTCTACCAATTCTGTATCCATGGATTCAACCAACCATGGTTTGAAAATATCTAAAAAAAAAAAAATCCAAAAACCAAACCTTGATTTTGCCATTTTATATACAAAGTATATGACAACATTTTAGTATGCCATTATATATAATGGGACTTGAGCATCCATGGATTTTGGTATCCAGGGTGGTGGTGGTCCTGGATCCAAATCCCAATGGATACCAAGGCCCACTCTATATTGATAATGAAGTTGAATTGACATCTGCTCATACTTTTCATAATGTCTAATGGAAATACTAATCATCTTAAATCTATCATCTCTTAACTTGAGAGTAGAGCTGAGCTATTTTAAACTATATTACTAGAAGAGTAAACATGTTGGTCTGATGCAGCAAAAGAGAGTTTTGTGTGGCATCTTAAGGACTAACAAATGGTATAAACATGGTTTGATCTCTCTCCCTCTCTCTCTCTCTCTCTCTTGCAATATAGATATAGTTTTATACTGATATCCATATATTTTCTATATACATGCATATACATATACACATACATAAAATCTATAATATAGAATTATAACATTAAGTATATGTTTCACAAAACGTAAGCCCCTGAAGTCTGGATATTAAGGAAACAATGATGTATTTATAGAATAAAAAGCTGTATGTCTGTGTAAGTACAAGCTTACCAGTTCGTTCTGGGCATTGATGGCCCTCATGGTCTCTTCCAACTCTATAATTCTATGATTCTATGATTTAGCCACCTAACCCAAAACAGAAGAGATAGGAGAAAAGTCTGGCAGAGAAAATAAACAAGTGACCAGAGTATAGAGGGAAACTGAAAAGGTAAACTCTATTGGTATGATAATGTTACTCCTGCTGATGCGATCATCTGCAATCAGACTTATGCAAATCATTTGTTGGCAGTCAGCCAGTATGGTGATGGTCAGTGATTGGTTACTTACTGGTCTTGTATAGATGGCCAGTCAAATCTCATTTCCAACCAGATGGGAAAATCTTTGTTGACATTAATGGGGATTAGTTGGATTTGTCTCTGATTGGATAGATAGATGCTGGAGACAGTATAAAAGTTCCCTTCCTAGACACAAAGGTGTGCTATTTATTACAGCTTCCAATGAGGGTGGCCTAAATACCCTAAAGTCACCATATCCTCCATCATCTTGGAAGCTAGGCAAGTTCAGGCCTGGTTAGCACTTGGAAGGGAGACTGCCAATGATTATCAAGTGCTATAGACTATTTTTCAGAGGAAGGAACTGGCAAAACTATCTCTGATTATTTCTTGCCTAAGAAAACCCTATGAAATTCATGGGGTCACCATAAACTGACAGGCAACTTGAAGGCACACACACACACACACACACACACACACACCAATGAGGGCAAACCTAGCTGTTTCTGACACCCTTTGTGCTGCTGATGCTGTTGTTGGCTGATAAGTACCTCTTACATGCAAGCAAGCAAGAGGAGAGATAACTTCTCTGAACATAAACCCAGATATATTCAATATGTTTTTATCTAGATTGAGAAATGGCTGTGGAAGAGTATTATGTTTCCATGGACACCTGCTAGAGGTAAAGCAGATGATTAGATTATGGTGATTATAAATGTTAGACAAAATAATTGCCTCTTAGTGAATGCTTACTGAGATGAATATGAATGGTGATGGTGAAACTGAATGTGATGTAAGATGGGTGATGCTTTACACACAAAAAATTAGCTATGAGCCTAGGCCGGTGATGGCGAACCTATGACACGCGTGTCACCACTGACACGCGTAGCCGTCAGTGGTGACACGCGGCTAGGTCGCTCCCCCCTCCCCCTCCCCCTCCCCACACTTCCTAAAGTGGCGATCAGGGCTTCAAAGCCCTGGTCGCCATTTTAGGGAGGCAGAGGAAAGAATGAAAGTGGTGGGCGGGGCTACGAAGCCCCAGTCACCACTGGGAGAAGGCTTTCCAGCTAGCACCCTCCCTTCCAAAAGCTGCGATTGCAGCTTTGGGAAAGGAGGGTGGCTGGTCGCTGGAGAGGAAGGGCTGGAGGAGAGAAAACCCCTCCCATTCAGAAACCCCCTCCCATCCAGCCCTCCCATCTAGCCAGCGATGCTCTTCCCCCCCTGTGTAGCCTCGCTGAAAGGGAGGGGTGTTCTCCGTGACTCAGTCACGGAGAACACCCCTCCCTTTCAGCGAGGCTGGATGGGGGGGTAAAAGGTCGCTGGCTGGGACCTTTCCCAGCCAGCGATGCTCTCACCCCCCCTCCTTGCAGCCTCGCTGAAAGGGAGGGGTGTTCTCCGTGACTCAGTCATGGAGAACACCCCTCCCTTTCAGCGACGCTGGACAGGGAGGTAAAAGGTCTCTGGCTGGGATCTTTCCCAGCCAGTGATGCTCTCACCTCCCCGTGCAGCCTCGCTGAAAGGGAGGGGTGTTCTCCGTGACTCAGTCATGGAGAACACCCCTCCCTTTCAGCGACGCTGGACAGGGGGGTACAAGCTCGCTGGCTGGGACCTTTCCCAGCCAGTGATGCTCTCACCTTCCCGTGCAGCCTCGCTGAAAGGGAGGGGTGTGAGTCACGGAGAACACCCCTCCCTTTCAGCGAGGCTGGATGGGGGGGGAAAGGTCGCTGGCTGGGACCTTTCCCAGCCAGCGATGCTCTCACCCCCCCCCCGTGCAGCCTTGCTGAAAGGGAGGGGTGTTCTCCGTGACTCAGTCATGGAGAACACCCCTCCCTTTCAGCGACGCTGGACGGGGGTACAAGTTCGCTGGCTGGGACCTTTCCCAGCCAGTGATGCTCTCACCCCCCCATGCAGCCTCGCTGAAGGGGAGGGGTGTTCTCCGTGACTCAGTCACGGAGAACACCCCTCCCTTTCAGCGAGGCTGGACGGGGGGTGGGGGTAAAAGGTCTCTGGCTGGGACCTTTCCCAGCCAGCGATGCTCTCACACACACCCCCGTGCAGCCTCGCTGAAAGGGAGGGGTGTTCTCCGTGACTGAGTCACAGAGAACACCCCTCCCTTTCAGCGAGGTTGGACGGGGGGGGGGAGAAGCTCGCTGGCTGGGACCTTTCCCAGCCAACGATACTCTCAACCCCCCCCCCAGTGCAACCGTGCTGAAAGGGAGGGGTGTTCTCCGTGACTCAGTCACGGAGGGTGGTGGGTGGCTGGAGGGGAGGGGCTGCAGGGGAGTGGTTGGAGCGGGGAGCCTTTCCAGCCAGCACCTTCTATTTCCAAAGCCGCGATCAATCGTGGCTTTGGTAAGGGAGAGTGTCTGGCTGGTTGCTGGAGGGGAGGGGTTGGAGGGGAGGGGCTGGAGGGTGCCTGATCGCCTGGATGGGAGGGGCTGGAGGGAGGAGGCTAACCAGAAAGCACCCTCCCTTCCATGGAGGCCACCATTTTGGCCTTCTTCTTCCCAGCAGCCTTGGCTGCTCGGGGGAAGGCGGGAAAAAGGGAGCCAATCGGGGCTGGTCAGCTGTGCCCCAATTGGCTGCCTGGAACAGAGGGGAGGGCCATCCGGCCACATATCCGGCGCAGCTGGATGATGCGGTGGCTGGCGACGGGGCCGGTATAAATAGGCCGGCCCCGGTGCAAAGCCTCCAGTTCGGCCCCAGCAGCACTTCGGACACTACCTCGGACACCACCACCCCTGCCCTCCCTGCGCATTGCTAAGCTACGTGGGAAAAGTGAGATCATTGCTGAGATAATTGAGGGAAGTCTGGGAGAGGAGAGGGCCTGTGGCATGGTATGGGTGCCATTTTCTGTCGTTAGTGGCAGCCGTTGTTATTCAAATAAGGAAGAGTATCTTGCTCCATAGTGCAGACTCCATTTCACCATTATTACTGTTGTGCATCCTTATTAACCCTATTTTTGCTTATTAACCCTGCCCTTTCCTAAAAGATAGTTACATACACCATTTTGTGGCTAATAAGGCTAGTTAATCCATAATTACCTGCAGGCATAACAAGTGCATATAATTCTATCTTCTGTCACTGCCCCCCTGATGGAGAATCCCAAAAATAAAAAACTAAGGTTAAGTAAAGGAAGTGGTAGTAGCAGTGGTCGACCTTTTCAAGAGACATGGACCGAGGCAGGTTAGTTAAAGAATTCCCCCTCCCCCTCACTTATCTCAGTTCACACAAGTTAAACAATATCAAGACCAACAAAAGAAACTGACTGACAGATGAACAAAGAAGTCACTAAGCAGGTAAGTTAAATAATTAGTTTTTAGTTTATTAAATACAATTATATATAACAATTATACATTTATGTTATTTAATCAACAAATATTGCGAAATAATGTTTTTTCCTCAAAGTGACACACCACCCGAGTTATGCTCAGTTTTTTGGCGAAGTTTGACACACCAGGCTCAAAAGGTTGCCCATCACTGGCCTAGGCAGTAAGCAGTCTATGTTCCTCCCCAAGTGTGTGTATGTGTGTGTCCATTTTAATAAAATAGCATAAAAATCATTCTCCCACATTAAATATCCTGGAAGTCCAATAGTTAAGAATGCTTAAGTTGTGTGTTGATGAGAAATTGAACTATACTGTTGTTCATGAGTTGGGAGCTTAGTAACAAGAAAGTGATGAGAGGGATCTCCAAACAGACACAAGTTAGCTGATAAATAGCAAAGGATGCCCTCAGTCTAAAGAGATAGTGGTAAGGAACCCTGGCTGTTTTACCATACATCTGAGGGTAAGTCTAGACGAGAGGATATAATGCTCATTCCTGTGCATTATTGCAAATTCGCAGCAGCACGCTTTTGTTTCCATGGTCTTTCAGCAAGAATGATAGGTTGAGGAGCTACTTGCATTTGAAGTTCATACACCCACGAATCAAGATGGCAGCCATAAATTAGCATGTTACATGTTGCTGTAGCTGCACAATATTCCCCCCCCCCAACTTTAAAGCAAAGACACACAAGTGCAACCTTCTGCTTAAAAACATTATTTAGGCACCTTGGCACAGCAAAAAAATAAAAATAAAAAAAATTGCACAATTCTTAACGTGAAATTCCAGCAGGACACTTCCAGTTGCTGCCTTGCCGGAAAGCCTGCCCCCCATGTACACCCAACCAATCCACTCTCCAGTTCCACCCTCTCTGAGAATGTGCAGCAAAGCAAATTGGTTTTCCTAGCAAGTGCTAACGTGCATTTCCTTGCATTATTTTTTTAAAAATCAGGAAAAGCCACTCAGTAAATGGAGTTTTTTGCCCCTCTCCTTCCAAATAAGGCAAATCCTGGTGGGATCTCATTGGGACAAAAGGTATTCTCCTCGAATTCTATGAAGAGCATTTTTACCATCTAGACAAGCCCTTGGAGTCTTTAAGATGGACTCATTAGGACTAAACATCTAGCCTGAAGAATTATCTTGCTGCAATATCAGTACTGAATCATCAGTTCTTGTGTCCATATCCTGCAAATCTTGCCTACCTAGCAGCCTGTTGTAAATAATACTGAAATATTGTAGGTAAAACACATTGAACACTTGAAATGCAGTTTATAAAAATTATTATTATGACCATTAGCAGTTTTTCAAGCTGCTACTACTTTATGTTTCTTGAGTACAACTTTAATTCCAGCATTTTAAGGAAGCTATGGAAATTGGGAGGCAGCGGAAGGAGAAATATATAGAAGAGTTGCATGTTTATGCATCTTGCTTCTTAATGACCAAAGTGTCAAGGATTTAGAAGACTTTGGACTCGAAACCATGGTGATGACTTTTGCAAAATGCCATATTAACATAAGCTGAAGATTTGGAGGGGTTTGTTTTGTTTCCTTTTGGAGGTACTTAGCACTGATATCCTTGAAAAACAATTGTCAGTTTCATAAGCAGTAATCATCATTTGAAAAGCTACATTTGAAAAGAATATGCTGCTGCATATGAGTTCATCTGGAATGTTCTCTATTTTTTTATTAAGATCATGTTGTATATCAGACACTCTCTTGCTCAGTGTCGATGTATCAATCACAACACAAACTTTTGCAGATAAGTTGAGCTGAATCTTGCATTTGTCACACAACGTATGGCAAATAACAACTGGTACTCTTCAATTACTGAATGGCTTAATTTCACCGAAAATTGGATGGGCATCTTTCATCTTCATGAGCATGACTCTGAAAGGACCTTGGACACAGGGATGATATTTGGGACATGCCCACAGGTATTAATGCCTTTACAAGAAGTGTAACATATTAATTTTCCAGCTGACCTATTTCCTAGCAGGCACGGCATTACAGAACCCTTTGCAAATGGAATAAATGTCACCAGCACAACACGTAAAATGCCTTACTTGTCTAAGAATATAACTCTAAAGGGGAAATATGACTGCCAAGAAGGACGAATCTACGGTAAACACTTCACTAAGACAAAGTAGTACTATAGGACCAACTAACAGTTCTATAAAGCCAGTGGTTGCTAGGAAGATGTCTGAAAAAAATAGTGGCTGGTAGATCCCATTTCACTGGGGTGTTGGTTTTAGTCTGAATTTTAAAGGACATACCCAAGGTGCTGATAGGATTCAGCACCTTGGATAGCTTTAAAATCTGCACTTAATCCCAGAGTTCATCATCCCACTGGCATGGGAATGACCAGTCACCACTTCTTGAAAGTGTAAGTTTGCAACAGATGGGTAAAGATTTTTTCTGATACTTCAACAATAGCAAATAGAATGAAAAGTGGGGTGTTTTTTTTTAAAATCCCTCTGGAGTAGCTGACTTTGTGGTTACTGCTCATTTCTTAACCCGAGTGATCCTCACATGTAAACAGGAGTGTTAACTGTTTTCTTTTGTCCAGGTATTTGTGCAGTACTGCTTAGGGGTGTCAGGTGAAATAAGAAGCACAATATCTGGTTTCTGTCCCTTTAGTGGCTGTGTAGAAGGAGCTACAGCAAGTGTTGCTAGTGTAATCAGAACACCTGTTGAAATTATTTTTTTCTATACATCTATTAAAGGGAGAGAAGTCCTGTCACTTATTTCACCTGGCAACTTATTTCACCTGGCAACTTATTCTCATTCTCTTGATCATGCTAAATCTAGTTTTAGAATCCCTAATCTATAGGAACTCAGATATAAGTATCAGGAGGCTCCTCCTCCTGCCCATTAATTTATTTGTTTATTTAGTATCTTTTCCCCAGCTCTGAGACTCATGGCAACTTACAGACATTTAAAATAAATGCAGCTAAATTACATACAAAAGTTAACATGTAATCAGCAATAGAATTAAAGCAATTAAATATTTATTTCTTAAAATATTTCTCTCTTGCCTTCTATCATAAGATCTCAGGATGGCATGCAATTAAAACAATGTTAACAATTTAAATCAGTTCCAGAGAAACACAGAAGAATAATTTGATTAGGATAAAAGCATACTAAATAAACCAATAGGTTAAAAAATGCAAAAAAGGCTAAAACAGTTAAATCCATGTACATGTACACTTTAAGAAGTAATAAGATTTGGATCCCAAGGCTATAATGCAAAGCCATATTTTAACTTGGTGGCAAAAAGAGATCAATGCTGTTGAAGGCTTTCCATAAACAGGGTGCCACAGCAGAAAATGCTCTCTCCTGTGTCTCACCATAATTTATCGTTCCCACTAGCGGGATGCAGAGCAGGTGTTAGGCAAATTGCTATCATGCATGGAAATCCAGGTGTGTCAGAGATCTTACTGTGGGGAATGAATTAACTCAGTTGGCAAGCCAGAGGCTGCACAACTTTGCAGGATCTTGTGCCTTGTGTATACCAGTACTGACTGAGAGAAAATGAGCCAGACAAACCAAATCACCTTGAAAACTTTATTAGAAATGAACTGAAACTGCATTCATACCACATGCATCCATCCAGCACACTCACAAGAATTATTGAAAAAAAGCAGGAGAAATCTGAGAGGTGGGATAGACTTATGTCCTGTCTAAATGGTCAAAATAATCCTCATGGAATTCACTGGGAATACAATCTGTCTTAATGGATACCTGCATTGATGCATTGTATTTGGAAGGGGGCAGCAAAAAACTCCAAAAACTTCACCCAGAGAGCCTGGAGTTTTTTAAAAACTGAAGGAAGTGCGCATTCCTGCTCATTGGGGCAAATGATTTGATTTAAATTGCTTTCCCATAGGAGAGGAAGTGCAAGCTGATTGGCTGGATGGGCACAGGGGTGGGGCCTGCTAACAGGGCAAGTGCCCACTGCCACTATGTTGGATTTTCACCTTAGTGAGTGATCGCTAAGCTGATAAAATGGCAATTTGTATTATCTTTCTCTCTCTCCTTTTTTGTAAATGTGAACTATCACTTGTGCGCACCATGGAAAAAGTTTTTTTTTTAAAAAAAATGGTGGTGGCAGATTTAAAAATTTAGTTTTAAGGGGTGGGAGGGTTAGGATTGGGAAGGATTGTTTTAACTTGCTGTTGTTTTAATCCTGTTGTATGCTGCTCCGGTTGCCGAGCAGAGTGGGCAGGTTAAAAATAAATTATTATTATTATTATTATTATTATTATTTAAAAATGCAAGAAATTCACTTGCAGCCACCACCTTGGCTAGAGGATATGCAAAGTTTATGGGGGCTGTAAGACCGTTAAGTCAAGTTGTAGCAGCTGCAAATTGCTATTACTGTGGAGCAATCCATTTTTTTCAGGCTTGTATAGATGAGACCTTAGGCTGATGAGGCAATACTGTACCAATCCCGAAGAGGGGAACTCTCTCAAGTAGTGATGCAAAAATGAATTCCTCATGAGTAAGCACTGCAATGACAGGTGGTGGCCAGTTGCAGCGAGCGGGAAAGGAGAAGTTAGAAGTGGAGGAAGAAAGCCTTAAATGGGGAGAGAGAAAAAGGTAGATTTGGAAGGGGGAGGGAAATGGGAAGACAGAGAACAGAGTGGCATGGAATCCAAGCGCAGAAGGGTAGAAGGAGAGAGAAGGGTAGTACAGAGTGGCATGGAGACAGAAAGAAAGTGAGATCTGAGGGCACTGAGAGGAGATTTGGGGGCATATTTATATGCAAAATCTCCTTTGAAGGTGCAATTTAAAAGGAAAGAATGTATTTGTCGGAAGATTCCCAACATTAAAAGAAAGGAAACTCTGGATGAGCTAACACTATAGCAAAAGGCAGTTTTCAAACTGATGGATGACAGACAGCTATTGCAGATAGAGCAATAAGCAAACTAGACCTCACATAAAATGAGATTTCCAGCTTGCTTTTGAAATGGTCAGAAGGATGCGTCCTCCTGGTGCCTTCTCAGGAAAACATGGTATTATTTTGGCAACTTCAAAGACACTCCACTTCACCTTCACCAAAGGCATACAATGCTTTGCAGAACCTGAAATGGCCTGTCCCTGGCATGTACAAGCAAGGGAGTGTGCTCTAGCTCTGATCTGATTTTTCCTTGCCAGCCTCATGGAGTGCCTGACAGTAATATATTTCAATCAAAACACATATCAAAAATAGATGGAGTGGTTGCTCTGGTTACACAGGGCCACACCATCAGATCTTAGTTCTTGAGCAGGTATAGATATAGGGAGAGGTGCACCTTCAGGTATTGAGGTCCCAAACAGTTTAGGGCTTTGAATGTCACCATCAGCACCTTAAATTGAGATCAGAAGCAAATATAGACAATACAGCACATTAGTAAAGTCTTTTTCCCGTGTGTGTGTACAAAAAATGGTATATGCAGTTCTGATAATGGGATCTTCATGTAATAAATAGCTTTGATTAGTGGGGTGCCAGTTCTAATGAGGAAAAAAACAACAGAGGAGATACCATACACTTGAAATCTACCACCTCTGATCCAGAATGCATCATGTACCAGAACGTTCTCCCCTTTTGCATGCTCAGACCTCGTTTATTTACTCAGTAGTAATTTAAATCCTTTATATATAAATAAGTGCATTAACAGTAATAAGATAAAAAAAGGAAATCTATTTCCACAGAGGTTGCTATGTTCTCCTGTTGCAGAAAACACAACTTGAAAGGCTTATTTTATTTTAATTTTTTTGCTGTGATGTAAGCTTTTGAGAGCTAGAATGCACTTGATGAGATGCATGAGGAATGAGATGGAAAATAAATTCACTGAATGAATGTAGGGATTCTCTTCAAGTCACCAAATTGACTATTAAATAAGATTCTCTGATGTCTTGTAATCAGAGAGAACATTTTGATGTAGAGGTGAAAAGAGTTATAGTGATCAAAGAAACACTTCACATTTCTAGAAGGTCTTGCCTCTGACAAGCTGAGACTTCATATACATTTATTTCAAGCCTCCTTAAAATGTACAAGTAGAAGCTGTTCTAGGGAAGACAATGTGCAGTTCCTAAAGAACATTTGTGTCATTCAAAAATTCAAACCATATCAACATTGTATTAGGTTAGCTGCCAGGAGAAATAATTGAGAAAAACAGTATGTGCAAAGCAAATTGAGTAACCCAGGCTCCTCAAAAACCCCAGATGCTCATCAAGTGTGCTCATTGCCCCCCACCCCCAAGACTGTTCCTGAAGCTTCCACTGCTTCTCTCCACAGACTGTTTGCTGGTATTTCCAAGATGAAGGAAATCTCTCTAGAACATTGGCACTTGTTCTCTGATAAGTACTATGAAGTTGTCAGTGTTATGACTTAGCTATGTTAAGTGATGTCAGAAATGATCTAGTATGACATATTAGGTGGGGAACTTATTGAGGCAAAGCTTTCATTTGGCCCTAGCAGTCTTCTCTCCTCCAGGCTCTTTCCATCAACACTTCTGCTTGGGACTTACACACTTTACAAAATTGACCATTGCTCTCAGCTTTCTCAAACCTAGAATCATAGAATCATAGAATTACAGAATTGCACAAGGGCCATCCAGTCCAACCCCCTGCCACGCAGGAAATCACGATCAAAGCATCCCCGACAGATGGCCATCCAGCCTCTGTTTAAATACCTCCAAAGAAGGAGACCCCACCACGCTCTGAGGGAGTGTGTTCAGCTCTTTGAACAGCTCTTACTGTCAAAAAGTTCCTCCTAATGTTGAGGTGGAATCTCTGTTCCTGGAGCTTGCATCCATTACTCCGTGTTCCAGTCTCTGTGTTCTATTGCATCTACATCCTTAAGAAGGGGTGGGAACCATAAGTGTTATGAGCACAAATATCCATGGGGAGGTCCCAAATGGCCCTTGGGACCCCAGACTCTTGCCAGTTGACCATATCTACTCTAAAGTGTGCTTCCCAGAAGCCAAAACCAGCAGTATTAGGAACACAACATGATTTTGATGTTTCAGGCAGAAATATCCCCACCCAGAAATCTGAGTTGGTATAGTATTGTAAAAGGAGTGTAGCAGATAAAATAATTGGTTAGTTCTAGATTTAATTATGATTAGAGTTGTATCTCATCTCTAAGCATGACTAAGGGCTCCTCCAGATGTGGCAAATGTCTAGGGAGGTTATGGTAGTTCTCAAGATTTTTTTTTTAAAAAAATTCAAGTAATGTTTCTGTTATCACAGCTCCCTTTATGGCACATTTTAAACTACACTCTATGCCCACCTTTAGATGGGTTTCTTTTTAATTTTCAAATATATCAGAACATTATGCTTCCTTCTGTTCCATTTTTTTTTCCTGTAGTGCACCAGTGAAATGGCTCTTTTGCGCTGTAACCCTCTAGATTGAAAAGAAAAGAAATAATAGAGGAGAAAAAAATTCCTTTCAGACCATGCTCCAGTTTTAAAACTGTAGACTCAATATATGTTAAAACTATAGCAAAACATGCCCCAGTTTAAAAAAAAAAGAAAAAAAAACTTGAAGAGACCCTGCACAGATCCAAGAAATCACTACAAACATCACCCCAAAAGAATAGAATGTGGAAGCAGCAACAACTGGAAAAATCCAGCAAAATCCAAGGAGCTATATTATGAAAATTCATGCTTCCTTAGACTATTCTAGAAGAACCCTAAGTCTTAATTAGGCCCTTTGGTTAGATTTGGTTAGAAGTAAGCAAGCACCATGCTTGCTTACTTCCCAAGCTGCCTGACACCCAATCAACTCTCTGTGCCACTATAACCACCAACTAAGATGTACCTGAGAAGCCACCAAGGTGTAAGTTGTCATTTCTTCCTGCTCAGTCGTTTGGACTTTCCTGTTTAGCCTGGAGAAGAGAAGGTTAAGAAGTGGCATGATAGCCATGTCTAAACACTTGAAAGGATGTCATAGTGAAGAAGGAGCAAACTTCTTTTCTTCTGCTCCAGAGACTAGGACACAGAGCAATAGGCTCAGACTACAGGAAAAGAGATTCCACCTAAGCATTAGGAAGAATTTACTGACAGTCCGAGTTGTTTGACAGTGGAACACACTGCCTCAGAATTTAGTGGAGTCTCCTTCTCTGGTTTTTAAAAGAGGCTGGATGGCCATCTGTTAGGGTGTTTTGATTGTATATTCCTGCAAGGCAGGGGGTTGGACTGGATGGTCCTTGTGGTCTCTTCCAGTTCTATGATTCTATGAAAAACACTTGCACCAAAATCCATCTCTCTGAAATCCATAGCAATGGTTCACGAGAACGTCTGTGCATGTAGCAGACTGCTAGAACAGTATCATTGTCATTAATCATCCTTTCCCTGAAGTTAAACTGCCTGCCAAAATGTATGACTCCTGGGAACAACGAGAATTCCATCACAAGATGTATAATCTGCTCCTAGATGTGCTTGTCTCTAGACTTTGGAACTCCCTCTTTAGGGAGGCTAGAATGGTCCCTTCTTGCTGTTCTTCCCTCAGCTGGCAAAGATTTTTTAAAAATCAGACAGGCTTTTAGAACTGAAGGCTTTTAACAAAAGAACTTGTAAGAGGTTTCTGCATTGTTTGTACTGTACTGTTTAAACTGATTTTATCCTTTTTTAAGTGAAAGTTTTAAATTTTTAAAATATTGCTAATACATCCTCTCCCCCGCCCCCATTACTGTGAGGGAAACGTTCCTGGATTTACCGTTTATAAATGAAACTGCAGATAATAGCTAACCCTATTAAAATAAAGGACTGCCAGTACAAAGATACCATAGAGTTGCATCAGAGGACCTAGCAATTCCTAGAGGGGATACTTCTCTAGGCATTTTCCAGCACAACTGTATTGTATGTGTCCCTATTTTTTTCAGCTGCAGATAACTGGAACCACGGATATTGGTTCCATGGATATGGGGGGCAACCTGTACTTTAATTTGAGTTTAATGTTGACTTTTTGTATGTTTTTAATTATATTGTAATCATTTTAATTTGAAACTGCCTTGAGTGCCAATCTTGGGAGATATTGCTAAAGTTAACCATCATTACCACCACTACCACCATCATCTGGGGAGATTATCAGATGCATCAAAAATGGCATTATAATGATGCCATGAGATCACAAAAGGGCTTTCTTATCAGATGATGTTGTGCCCCAGCGTTACGGAAGCATTCTACTACCATTACGAGGGAGTTCTTTTTTATTGTTGGGGAGAAGTCAACAATTGATCTCCCGTAGTGTTTGTGTACCGGATTTGTGTGTGTGTGAGAAGGTGCCCCATTCTGCTGGCGTGATTCCAGCATCAATGGGCTGTCCCACCAGAACACTTCCAGGTACGAATGGGAAAACTAGGTACCATATGTTCTTTTTATGAACCTCCCCGTCTTGCTTGCAAGTTTCTAAATGTGTATCTGTGCTTTTCTGAATGTTTTCTTTTTTAATGTTGGTGTTTGGGGGCTTTTTAGTGCGCTCACATCTTTTTCACTAGACGTGCCAAAATCACGTTCATGGAGAAACGTGGATGTGAGTGGCATGAGTGCTCATACTGCCGGATTCTTGGGGCAATTCTGTATCGTTATTATGGCAGTGTGTGAAAACGTGTGTCATTGTGCCAGAACACGAATGCTGTAAATATAGGCACTCATCTGATAATCTCCTATCTGTTTCTGTTGTAAGATTCTTTCTTTCTTTCCTTTTTTCTTTCTTTGCTGCATCAATATTTTATTGTCAAAGACACCATCAGGTTCTAATTACAGTCAGTAAGTTATTTATGGAACTAAGTAGCAAATCAGTATATCTGACAGCCTTGGAAAACTTTTGAGACTATAGCAATCCTTAACATTCAATAGAAACAACTCCAGGTCATTTAGTTAACTCACTCAGTTCAGCTATCTATACTAGGCCCATCTCCTTCTGAGCTCCAGCTCCAGCAAAAGAAAGCAATACATGCCTGTTTGTTTGTTTTTTCCTTATTCTCTCTTTTTTTAATATATTGAGTCTACAGTTAGCCTTGGCATTCATTAAAAGAAACCCAACAACTAGATTTGGGAATAGTGAAAGCATTCAGTGTAGCATGAAGGAATTCCTTGTCTTCCAGTCTACAGTAGCTCTCATAAAATGTCCCTTTCAGAAGGCTCAGAAAGTCCCTCATTATGAAGTCACGGTAGCAGTTCCATAGTTTCATTCTCTAGGAAATCTATTTAAATTCATTCTCTTAAACTGTGTTTATCTGTCCCATCAATATGAAATTGGCTATACAGCATCTGTTCAGTTAAAGTGGAAAAGCACTGAGTTGTAGCAGATTTTTTAAAAAAATGATATTGAAGGATTACAAACCCCCCCTAATGTTTCCCAATTTTGTTTTATCTTAAGAAATAACATCATTTAAAATTAGATATTTGCTGGTGTTGCTATTTGGAGGCCTTTGAGAATGACTTGAGATGTGCTTTTTGTTTAACTTCTGAAAATCTGTTGTTTCAAAACACGGAAGGGATGTATTACAAATAATGATAAGTAATAACCAAAGATAACATGATGTGTTGAGAGTCAGGAGATTTTCACACGGGGCCAAAATACCCATTACTGCCCCACCATCTCCTCTCCCGTTCCTGCCATGGAATAACATAAATCTTTCACACACTTACCTTAATTCCACAGCAGGAACAGGTTCCCCCTCCACTCGCTGGCTGGCCATAAATGCAGCCATCGTAAGGCTGCTTTTATGACTGGCTATCTGAAACGTTATCACATTATCACGTGATAACGGCCGGATGGTAAATTTAAAAAATAAAACTCACCCAAACATAAAATCAGTTCACCAAGTACAAAAACACACTTTAAATCACACAATCAAAACAGGGAGGGTAAAATAAAGGGTGTCACTTACCTGGATGGCCAGATCATACCAGGAAGTGCTCAGAACGGACCTCCCCTCCATGGCTGTCATTTCGGAACAGGAACGGGACTCCTGTTCGCACACCCATGATTGCGTGATAGCAATGGAACAGGAGGTCTATTCACGATGAAAAATTGTGATTACATTGTTCTGGAACAGTCATAGGAGTAAGATGGATGCAGGACAGAACGGGGTCAACGTTGTCCAAAAGGGAAAACCTTTCCCAATCCTGTTCTGTTCCTGCCACAGGATATATAGCCCGTGTGAAAATCTCCTCAGTGTTGTGTAGTGGCTTGAACATTGGACTATGACTCTGGAGACCAGCATTCAAATCCCTGCTCAGACACAGAAGCCCACTGGGTGACCTGGGCAAGTCACATTCTCTCAGCCTCAGAGGAAAGCAATGGTAAACACCCTCTGAACAAATCTTGCCAAGAAAACCTTAGGGTTGCCATATGTTGGAAACAACTTGAAGGCACACCACCAGCACATGATGTGTTACAACTTAACCTGTAATGTTGTTGTTTTTTGGCTAACAGACATAATGGACTTTATCAGACACACTAAATACAGCATCATAACAACACCAAATAAACATGAAAGCGTGTGCATACCAGACGATGTCGCCCTTTTGCATTTATGTCGGCTATGCTGTTTTTTTGCTGGCATAGCAAAAAGATTTTTCCTCCCCCCCCCCCCTTCGCTTCCCCATCACCATTGCTGCCATGGGAGCCATCCCGGGGGGAGAAGGGAGGTGAGATCTCTATTCCTCCCCTCCCTTCCCCATCCACTATCCCCCGTTGTCACCAACTGTGGATAATTGAATCAGCAGATGGTGAATCAGAGGATATGGAGGTGCTACTGTAGTAGCAGAATCTGCTTTATATGGTTAGAAAGGTAAAGTGAGAACTTCTAACATACAGTTTCTGTGCTTTATGGGTTTATAAAAGCAAAGTGATGCTCAAAATTCTACAACAAAAACTTTTACCATATATGCAGAGAGAAATGCTAGATGTCCAAGCTGGGTTCAGAAGAGGAAGAGGCACAAGGATCATATTGCGAACATATGTTGGATAATGGAGCACACCAAAGAATTCCAGATGAAAATCAGCCTGAGCTTTGTAGATTACAGTAAAGCCTTTGATTGTGTAAAGATTGTGAAATCCACACAAACGTAGCATCACACACACATAAAATGGTGACCAAACCAGCAAAACTTAAATTAAAACAGGGGAAGTACTATTTCCTGACTAGAATGATCAGGCGATTGCCTGGGCCAGGTCACTGCCCACCAACCTGTTCTACTCACCAAAAGCTCCTCCACCCTGTTATGCAAATCACTGGTGTCTGTGGAAATGTCCACTCATGAACTGTGCTTAAAATGGGGAAATAAGAAATTCAAATGGCATAGCAAGAGGTGTGTAACAATTGCAGGATCATGACCCTATATATATGGGTGCAGCTATGGAAAATACACAGGAGTCAGTTGTATAAGAGCAATGTATGTAACTTTATTGAATGAAGTGAGACATTCACAAATTGCACACATCCTTTTTATCAAGCAAACAAGACTATCAGAGTGAGGGAAGAAGTAGTTAGAAGGGAACAGCTAAGGCTTGCGGGTGATACTGCACCTGATTCCTGAAGCTAAGTTCTCCTCATGAGAAGTGGTATTACGCTTGAACAACAGCAACAAATGCACCAAAAGTGGGGATGGAACACTTTGGAGGGGAAGGTTAGTGTTAGGAAGCCACTAAGGAAGTACCTGGATCAGCTAGAAGCCAGCCAGGGGTTGGGAAGGTATTAGTGAGGTTTGGAAGAAGGGAGAGGGAGGGGGAATCAAGGGAATGGGTGGTGTGGATTCAGGAGGATGGGAGATCTGAATCTGAGTTTTCCATGAGTTTTTATGAGGAAAATTCCTTTGACATTGTTCTGGATCAAAGGAACATTTGTTTTTCAGATAACTCTCAATTGCATGAACAAAGTATTTCCAAACTAGTCAGAAATTGGGAAATTGGGGCAATCTGGTATCCAGTGATTGATAGGCATTCTCTACGGAATGGGGAGGATGGGTTTAATTTGCAAGGCAATGAAATCAATCTGAGCAGCAGATAACTGTTATTCAGGTTCTGCATGTTTACAGTTAGAGTCTCCCTGTTTACAAAGGAATGTTGTATGTTTGTCATTGTGGTGTGAACGTTTGGGTAATTAGCAGGCCCATTTCCTTGGCAAAGTATGTGCATGAACTTTGTGTAACTTCTGGCTCCACTCCTGGCTCCAGAGCACCCTGTATTTCCATCAGCCCATGGCTGGCTTGATTTACTGGCCAAATTAATATTAAGCCAATTAAACATTAGTTCCAAGTAGGAACAATGGGATATACAGCAGTTGCATTTCAGCATGATGGGATCAGTCATGACACCTTGAAGGGCTGGCCACAAATGATTATCTGGATCTCCCAGAAAAGTGCTGAGTAAAAGGCAAGTTTTTAAAAATCAGATGAAAGCCCTCTTGCATCAAAAAGAACCACATTCCAAGTGAATCCTCAAGAACACTTGTGTCCTGCTTGCAGCAGCTATGAGGTGAGTGTGATTTATTTGTTTTTTGCAGTGTAGACCACTGCAGACCAGGAAAATATGATGTGAACCAGGATTTTTTCCCCATCAGTGTAAACAAGCCCTTGGAGGTCTCTCATTCATAGGGTTGCCATAAGTCAAAGGCAGCTTGTCAATAACAAAAGCTTCACTTTTTCCATTTAAGTTCCTTTCAGTTTTGAGGGGGGGGGGGAAATTAGCATTTTCTAACCTGGTCTCCATTTTATACGAGGATCCTAGGAGACATTTCCTGGGTGAGCTTTTGAAAGCAAGAGCAGGTTGGTTGCAGCATGAAATAATTTGTTATCTGCTGGCAGACAGTTCTAAATTCATCACCCCTAAGGTTGCTACTTTTGCTGTAGCTGCCCAAAAGATCCCTGTAATTTTATAAAAACAACCATGGTGAATTGTAAACGGGACAAGATGTAGATGGAATGTTATGACAGTCTGTTTTGTCTCCAACCTTTTGTTGCTTGATCTACTAAGGTTTCCCCTATTACTTTTTATAAGTTGATAAGCTCTTTTTGTGAATCAACAGTAAATGCTGTCCAATGAAATGTATGGTTGTTCTTTGTAACATTTTGTAATGGTCATTGTGCCTTATACAAATAAGCTGTTCTCTAAAAGGCAAAAATAGAAAACTAAAGTGTGCAGAGCTGACATTAATTTTCCCTTTAGCCCAAGGTCTAGGCAAACAAATCTTTTTTCTTAATCTGGGAAATCTTTTAAAAATGCTTGCACAGTAGCTCCTTCTGGGTGGTACATGGCTGACATTATCATCACGGGGAAAGCAAAATGGACAAATAAACTGGGGTGGGGACCTCAGCAAAGACAGACATCATGCAGCTGGGCTATCCATCCAAGCTGACCTAATAGCAACACAAACAATCTTGTGGCTGGAGGTCCGGGAAGCAAAAGGTTAGGAGTGCCTTTCTAAATTTGTCAAGGATTTTCATGTTTGTCAGTTCTCTGAGCTGCTGGGCATACCACATCTAAAGGTAGACTCATATCCATTGGCCTGGTATAGCTTTCCAATTTCTTGCAGAAGTTATGCAAGTTGTGATTGTCCGCTCTACACAATGCTACACAATGCTGTTATAATAGAAGTGAATCCTTCATCTGCATGTACTTGATTAGTGTGAAAAAAGTGAGCTGCATCTGTTGATATATATTATGTACTATTTTGTCCCCCCACCCCATTCCACTGAGAACTCTGTATGTATAGACAGCAATCTGGCTACTGACCTCTTTTCCACCTTAGCTTTAATTCATTATACAAAATAATTTTGTTTTAGAGAAAAAGGTTAAACACACACACACACACACACATCTGTACCACGTGTCATATATATGAGGTCCACTACTTGGGTGGATGGCCATCTGTCGGCAGTCCTTTGATTGTGTATTCCTGCAGGGTAAGGGGGGTTGGACTAGATGGCCCTTGTGGTCTCTTCCAGCTCTATGATTCTATGACTCAAATATATATAATGCCCTCATATGAAGCCTTCTGGAATCTGGGTTTATTGATATATTAAAGGTGTTCTCCCAGCAGAGCTTAAGTACAAATCCTGGAAAATAAAAAGAACACTGGTGCCAAATTATGTCATGCCAGATCTGGCCCATTAGAATCTAATACTTGGGCAAATGAGAACTTTGCTGTGGCTCAAACTGTACACACATATACTTAGGACTTTTTCGGATGAGCTTTTATACCGCTAGCAGCCTCGTCCCCGTTGCGAGGCTGCAGCGCTGCAGGGCATCCCTTTCGGATGACGCCCTGCCCTGCCGATCCTCTTCCGAGACTGTTGCGTAACCTCTGTGACGCTGCTGCGTTATATTCGGCGGTTTTCTAATCACGATCAACTTTCGTGATTAGAAAACCGCCGAATATAACGCAGCAGCGTCACAGAGGTTACGCAACAGTCTCGGAAGAGGATCGGCAGGGCAGGGCGTCATCCGAAAGGGACGCCCTGCAGCGCTGCAGCCTCGCAACAGGGACGAGGCTGCTAGCGGTATAAAAGCTCATCCGAAAAAGTCCTTACAGATGTTCCAGGCACATTAAGGATCTCTATGGGTGGGGAGAGATTCCAGTTCAAAAAAAAAAAAAAAAAAAAAAAACAAGATGAGAGGAACTATATCTAGTTTTTCAATTTGTTTCACACTCTTTACAGTGGAGCAAAACAAGAATTTAAGTGACAAAACAGAGTCCTCATCCAGATGGGGTGATTTTGAGCAAATTATTCTTTGCTATTTAATGTTGCTTCTTGATGTTTCTTGTCACTTTCCCCTCCAAATGTATGTCTGACTTTAAACCTCAATAAAAAGGAAGCACATTTTGGTTCATCTCATTTACAATGTGGGTTGCTGTGATGCTGTATGTGCCCATTCTCCCTGGATGAATTTTGCCTCCAGATGTCTTTCAGCTTTGTAACCCTCATGAAATCTCCTTCTGTTTCTCTCTCAAGACTTCCTTAACGTTTTTTATTTATTTTCTCCAAAGGACTGGTGCTAAAATGCTACATTACAACTGTGCTACTACTGTCACTGCTACTCTGTAGTCACAGGCACACACTCCTTGTTTTTCAGTAGCTCCACTCAGGCGTCCAATTAGCTTGTTCAGGAATTGCACCCAGCCCAGTAGCTGTTGACTTGCTACCATTAGAGGATACACCCCCACCCCCCATGTCTGAGACCACCATGACTGTGATCAAGAGGACTAGCAGGCAGTCTGGGGAGCAGAGAAGCTGTGGTTCCTGCGGTTCTACCAGTTGCCTGCTTCCCTCTTTGGGTGAGACTTTTCCCAGAGAGCAGGAACTGCAAAGAGGAGGAAGAGGTGATGGGTCTGTTTCCTCCCGGTGCCCTTCTTCCTTTTTGTTTGTTCTAACAACTGTAACATAAAGCACCCTATTGGCATGGATGGGGAAAACAGTGATAAAATGACAGTTTGAGAAAAGGTTGAGTATGGATTGGCAAATTCTGGCTCCTGAAATCTAGTAACCCCCTCACAAGTACACACAACTATGTGCCCATTAAGATGCCAATAAACTGCATTTAAGTATGAAAGGAGATTGATAACTGAGTAAGAGGAAGTGCCTGTGTGTGTAGAGGGTGATTTTACTCCAGACAAAGAAATAGTACAAAAAGGATTAGTATCATTACAGTTGAGCACTTTAGCACATAAAAAAGAAAATTGTAATGAGGCACAGCCAGTGTACAGATTGCAAAGAGGAAAGGTAGAAGAAAGTAGAGGATCAGGGTATTGTACAGCCTGGTGTAGTGGTTTGAGAATTAGACAATGGACTTTTTCAAAGGGGGGGGGAACCCCCAGGAGGTTGGGAGAAGAATGGGGCTGTGGCACTTACAGTTCCCCGTTTCAGACAGCACCGGCCTCCTCCCGACCTCCCCCCATGCTTCCTCTGTGCTGCCAGCACCACTTTTTATTGACAGAAAACCTCCTTCAATAAAAAGTGGCACCCACAGCATGGAGGAAGGTCGGGAGGAGGGCAGAGGAGGACGGTGGCATCTGAAATGGGGCACTGTAAGCGCAACAGCCCCATTCTTCTCCTGACCGCCTTGGGGTTTCCCCCACATTTGAAAAAGTCCTATGACTCTGGACCCAGGGTTCGAATACCTGCTCAACCATGGAAATCCCCTGTGTGACTATGGGAAAATCACACTCTCTCAGCCTCATAGGGAAGCAAAGGCATCACTCCCACAAACAAATCTTGCCAAGAAAACCCTGTGATAGTTTCACCTTAGGATTGCCATAAGTCAGAAATGACTTGAAGGCATACAACAACAACAACATATGGGACACATCACACTCAGCATCACACCTCATATCACAAGTCTCTCTGGCTTTTCTTTGCAAACGAAGATTCAGGAAGGACTCATCCCATGCTTTCTGCAAGCACGCTGATGACTGAAAAGGCCAATCTGAGATAAACAAGTTCGGTTGCAGAAAGCACAGCAGAGGGTCTTCTTGGGTGATGTTTCCAGGTTGTGATTCTTTCTGCATTGTTGTTTCTCTTCAAGACTTGTTTGGCATGAGTTCTCAAATAAGGCTGCAGCATTGTGGATAGTGCGCCTCTATGCCTCCCGATGTGAAGCCAGGGCGGACCATTGTTGGTGATCAATTTGGCCAAGCCTGAGATGTTGTTTCAGGGAATTCTTGTATCACATTTTTGGAGCGCCCCTCTTACGCTGACCCATGGTGAGTTCACTGTAGGGTACTATTTTGGGGAGGCGATGGTCCTCCATCCTAGAAATGTGCCCTGCCCAGCGCAGCTGTGTTCTCAATATCATGGCCTCAATGCTGGTGATCCCTGCTTGCTCAAGGACAGCAACATTCATCACATAGTCAGTCCAGTGTATATTTAGGATTGTATGTATACAGCGCTGATGAAAACGTTCAAGGAGTCATAAGTGTTGGTGATAGATGACCCATGTTTCAGATCCGTAAAGGAGAATAGACAGTACAATGGCTCTATACACACTGATTTTTGTACTTCGCCTCAGGTGTTTGTTACTCCAGACTCTTTTGTAAAGTCTTCCAAATGCACTATATGCCTTTGCTAATCTGTGATCGATCTCTTTGTCAATCTTGGCATCTGAGGAGATGATGCTTCCCAGGTAGGTGAACTGCTGAACGGACTTGAGCACAGATTTGCCGATGGCAATGTGGGGATGGTGGTGTTTGTCCTGTGGTGCAGGCTGGTAAAGAACTTCTGTTTTCTTCAGGTTGACTTCCAGCCCAAACAGCTCTGCAGCTGTTGCAAAGCAGGATGTTAGATGCTGCAGAACTGCTTCTGTGTGGGCAACAAAGGCAGCATAATCAGCGAAGAGCAGCTCACGAACTAGATAGTTTTCGAGTCTTAGTGCGAGCCCTCAGACAGCTTAAGTTAAACAAGCTACCATCAATACGGTAACGTATATAGATGCCCTCTTCTTCTTTGAGCTCTGCTGTAGCCCTTTGGAGCATCATACTGAAGAAGACTGTAAATAAAGCTGGAGCAAGAACACAACCTTGCTTCACTCCATTAGTTATTAGAAAGGGCTCTGAAAGAGCATCACCATATCTGACTTGACCGTGCTGGCCCTCAAGTAGCAAGATGCCCACAAATGAACCAAATTGTGATTCACCCTAGTTGATCAGCAACTGGAAGAGAGGTTTTAAAAATTACTTTTCTGTTATTAACCAAAAATAGTTGGAATGTGGAGAATAAGGATTTTATCAGACATGGCAAACATGGTGTCATAACGATGGCCAAAGAACATGAAAGGGCATCCATTTTGCACAACATTGTGCTTCCACATTCTTGAGCTGTGAAAAAGGCATTGTTTTTATTGATGGGCTAAGCCATCAATTGATATCCCATGGCATTTTTTTTACAGAATTGCGAGTATCTGAAACCGCACCTCATTCTGTTGGTGTGATTACAGCACCAATGGGCAGTCCCCGCCAGAACACTTCCGAGTGAGAAAACAAAAACTAGGTATGGGACACTCTTTTAATGAACCTCCCCGTTTTGCAGGCACGTTTTTAAGGGCATTTTCAGACACGGAAAATCAGCTTCTTGCCACGCAAGCAGCCTCCAGAACAGTATCGAGGCTGCTGTGCGGCAAGGGTCCATTTTGGACGATGCCGTTTCTCTCTCGGCGTCATCCGTGACTATTGCGGCCAGCACTGGAGGCGGGCACGCTATTTTTTACTCACGGACAACTTTTGTGAGTAAAAAATAGCGCGGCTGCCTCCAGTGCTGGCCGCAACAGTCATGGACGACGCCGAGAGAGAAACAGCGTAGTCCAAAATGGACCCTTGCCATGCAGCAGCCTCGATACTGTTCCGGAGGCTGCTTGCACGGCAAGAAGCTGATTTTCCGTGTCTGAAAATGTCCTAAATGTGTTTCAGTGTTTGTGTGTATGTTTTGGTTTTTAATTTAGCTGTTTTTAGACTCTTAAGCATGCTTGCATCTTCTCGCGAGAACCACCAAGATCATGCACACCCGCCAGCACAGAAGTACAGGGGTGCTCTTTCATGTCAGTACAGCAACATTTGATATAAAGAGTTGTTTTGCTGGCACACTTATGGTTTAAAATATGGTGGGGAATAAACCTTGGGGGGGGTATACAATACAGAAACCCACCTCTAGAACAACACATTTGTTCTACTTGTGTGAACCCTGAGATAACACAGTCCAACATTATAATTTGTGTGCTTTTTCCTCTTAGGTCCACCCTCCCCAATAAGGCAGCTTTCAAGCTAAGTGCTGCTATCAGTTGAACAAATCAGCACTATTTAGATCAAAGAGCCTGTAATAACAATGCTTCTAAAATTGGATGTTTCTAAGGAAATGGCAACTAACTGAGCACTTATTGCCATACTTAAAGGCTTCTAAACAGCTGACACCCATTCTTCACAAAAAATTGCATTGTTAAAATTCTGATCAGCACATGGACTCTGTGTCTCTCTCTGTGTGTAAGAGTGAGTATGCGCATGTTGAGATTCGATGGGACTGTAAGAATAAACAGGCATCTTTGCCTTCAGGGATTTAAGATGCTGTCAAAACAAGCAATGTTTTCAACCCGCTCCTGCTTTTAGCTAATTGCAGAAGTCAGGGAGTCAGTTTCAGAGAAGAGTGAAGATGATATTTTGACAGGCTGGAACTGTATTTTGTGAAACAGTGACACAGCGTGGACTTTTGCAAAGAGACAAAGATGCCAACTGGCATGAGCTACAGCCTTACATCACTCCAAAAAAGCACAAAAACTTCAGCTGAAAAGCAAGCAAACGCCTACACTCCATGCCTAATATACCAAGAGCAACACATTCATTTGGAGAGCTTGCTCATTCTCCCACATTTATAAAGCTGTGACTTATTAAAATGTGAGCAAAAATGCAGGTCATCATGATGGGTGGGGCATATGCATGGGGGAGCTTATATATTTCTTTAGTCCTCGGAGGATGGGATACTTCTATGTTCTGTTCATACAGATATTGTAAATTGCTGCAGGATCCTGATCAGGAACGACAAGCCATTTAGGATAAGGTACGTAGCTGGGCAGGCTTTGTACCCTCACCACAGTCCTGAAGCATGTCATTGTTGTAGTGTGCCTTCAAGTCCTGTCTGACTTATGGCAACCCTAAGGCACAGGGTTTTCTTGGCAAGATTTGTTCAGAGGGGGGTTTCCTTTGCTTTCCTTTGAGGCTAAGAGAATGTAACTTTCCCACGGTCACCCAGTGGGTTTCTATGGCTGAGCAGGGATTTGAACCCTGGTCTCCAGAATCATAGTCCAATGCTCAAACCACTATACCATGTTGGCTCTGAAACATGCAACGTTTTGTTGTTTTTTTCCCTATAGTAAAGCACTGTGGTTTATTTTCATGGGAAAATGTTAAAGGGCGAATTCTGGGTAGGGCATCAATATGTTCCTTACCCCTGGGGACTGTTAAGGCTCAGACCTGCTCTTTTGTATATGCTACACCACATTCTGTTTTCCAGTCAGGAAGTGTATGACAGAATTCTGCAAGAGTGGAATAAAAGTGAAAAACATTACATTATCCATATAGTAAAAAGCCAGAGGAAACCTAGAGCTATTTGTGTATGACCATTTCCTCCAAAACCATAAACCTTGTGAAAAGGGGAAAAATATAAACATTATGTGCACTATCATCCATAAAAACAATGTGCCAGTTATATCATATGTGTGATAGCTTTTGTCCTCTTCATGATCTATGGTACTTTTGAAGACTGAAATGACACATTACTGCTATTCAGCCTGGGGAAGATCAAGGGACACATCCAAGAAAAACAGTTTCAAATTAAGATATTATGAAAATGAAATTTGTAACTACCACCAAATTATTTTAATTTCCTGAAGAGAAAAACAAATGCTTATGCATGGAAGCAGCAGATGTTAATGCTGCACACACTTTGAGTGTGTATGTGTGGGCCTTCAAGTTGCCTGTCAACTTATGCCATCTCCATGAAATTCATAGGGTTTTCTTAGGCCAGGAATATTTGGAGGTGGTTTTGACAGTTCCTTCCTCTGAAGAGTAGCCTTTACAGCACCTGGGATTCATTGGCAGTCTCCCATTCAAGTACTAACCAGGATTGACCCTGCTTATTTTTCAAGATCAGACAGGATCTAGTGCCTTTAGGGTATTTAGGCCCTGAATATGTGGGAACCTACTACAATTAGCAGGATGATTGATATAGAAATATATAGTGATTGTTGTTATGTGCCTTCAGGTTGACTCTGAATTACATTGACCCTGTTACAGGATTTCCCTGGCAAGATTCATTCAGATGAGGTTTGCCATTGCTTTCCTCTTAGGAGAAGAGAATGTGACTCACCCAAGGTCACTCAATGGAATTCCATGGCTGAGCAGGAATTCGAACTCTGCTCTCTGGAGTCCTTGCCCAGCAGTCAGACCACTATGCCATGCTGGCTCTAGAGAAATAATTACCTGGTTATAAAATATTTGATGATACTAAAAATAATTGCAACTCATGTTTCTACAAGATAAATTTAAGAAC
Source organism: Gambelia wislizenii (assembly GCA_030847615.1). NCBI lineage: Eukaryota > Metazoa > Chordata > Lepidosauria > Squamata > Crotaphytidae > Gambelia > Gambelia wislizenii. Next base: position 52,505,345 of record JAUMIR010000003.1, on the reverse strand, counting down.
TTCCAGACTCTGAGATTCTGCTAAAATGTCTACACTTCAAATAAAACCCACTGAGCTGGAAATAGACACAGAACAACTGGGTATACAACAACATAAAGGACATTATCAGACAAGCCCTTAACGCATTCTTTTGCTGGCATAAAAAAATCAATTCTTATGCCAGCAAAGCACTTACCTTGCTTTACTGGCAAAGGCTGGATTATCGAGAGACTTCATTGTGCGGGAAATTCAAAAAAGAAAAAGAAAAACAACAGTAAAAAAGTTAAACAAAGCACAAGAACACACTTTAAAACTTCCAAGTAACCCAGGGAGAGTCATAATAAGTGTGTCACTTACCTAGAAGTGTTCATGATGGACCGACCATTGTCGCTGCATTCACGTGAGTACAATGGCATGAGGTTTCACATGCCAGCTTTGCTAGCACAAAAGTGCCATCGAGGATCTATTGATGGCTTTAGCCATCAATTTAAAAGTACAGGTTTTGGCAGGGACATAAATGCGAAAGGGCGACGTCATGTGGTATGCACACCCTTTCATGTTTATGTAGCTTCATTATGATGCCATATTTTATGCATCTGATAAAGTCCAAAGTCTGATCCCACATTAGCAGGGTTGGCAAACCGAACCCCAATCCTGTTTAAAAGGACACATCATCTTGCACCAGGGACACAGGCAATACTATTTAATAGTATACTGGTACCAAATTATTAAGGAGTTCTGTAGTTCGGCAATTGAGCCACATGTTTGGATCCCAAAGGTCCCAAGTTCAGTCCTTGACATCTCTTGAGTGCCTTGAAACCCTGAAGAGATGCTGCCAGTCAGTGCAGACAAGCCTGTGCTAGATGGATAAATGTTCAACGTATGGGATCTTCCCATGTTGCTAATTGCTGGGCTTGGCCCATATGCAGACAGTGTTCTGGGTGGAGTGATATTACACTATGCTTTTATAGTGCTACTATTCCGCTTTAACTGCTCTGGCTGCCTCCTATGGAATCCTGGGATTTGCAGCTCAGGGAGGGGCATTTAAAATTCTCAGCCTGAGAGCTCTTAGACCTCACTAAACTATAAACCCCAAAATTCCACAGGGGGCCACCATAGCAGATACAAGTGAAATAATAGTGCTTTAACAGTGTAGTGTGATAAAGTCTTAATGTTCTACAATGAGTTGTGACATCCTTCTCAGATAAAACTGCAGATAGGGTTCAAAAAAACTTCCAGTTTCAGTTTGTCCACCTTTTGAAGGTTTTAAAGATCAAATTCTTTCCATCTTGAATATGAAGATATGCTGTGATCACTAAAAGTCAACATGGGTTTTTAAAAAGCAAGTCACACCAGACTAATCTTATCTCTTTTTTCGATAGAGTTACACACTTGGTAGATTAAGGGAATGCTGTGGATGTAGTGTATCATCTTGATTTCAGTAAGGCTTTTGACAAAGTCCCTCATGATATCCTTGCAAAAAAAGTTAGTAACATGTAGTTGATGGGACAAATCCAAAGGATGGTCACCAATGGCTCCTCTTCACCCTGGAGAAAAGTGACCAGCGGGATGCCACAGGGTTCTGTCCTTGGCCCAGTGCTATTCAACATCTTTATCAATGACTTGGATGAGGGAGTAGAGAACATACTTATCAAGTTTGCAGATGACACCAGATTAGGAGGGGTAGCTAATACCCCAGAGGACAGGATCAGAATCGAAAATGACCTTTACAGATTAGAAACCTGGGGCAAAACTGACAAAATGAATTTCAACAGGGAGAAATGTAGTATACTACACTTGGGCAGTAAAAATGAAAGGCACAGATATAGGATGGGTGACACCTGGCTTGATGGCAGTACATGTGAAAGGGATCTCGGAATCTTAGTGGACCACAAGTTGAACATGAGTCAGCAGTGTGATACGGCAGCTAAAAAAAGCCAAATGAATAGGAGTATACAGGGGAAGTAATAGAGCCATTCTATTCTGCTTTAGTCAAATCTCACCTGGAATACTGTGTCCAGTTCTGGGAACCACAATTCAAGAAGGATATTGAAAAGCTGGAATATGTCCAGAGAAGGGTAACCAAAATGGTGGGAGGTCTGGAAGCCATGCCCTATGAAGAGTGGCTTAAGGAGCTGGGTATGTTTAATCTGGGGAAGAGAAGGTTAAGAGGTGACATGATAACCATGTTAATAATATAATAATAATAATAAAATTTTATTTCTATCCCGCCCCTCTGCAACGCAATCGGGGCGGCTTACAATATAAAAACTCCATAGTCCCAGTACCCTAGCCCACCCCCCTTAAAATAATATTAAACTATAAAAGATTAAAAACATACAGTAAATTAAAAATATATAAATTAGAAAAATATTAAAACATACAATAGTTTTAAAAAAAATGATTACAGCTCAGGGAGGACAGCCGAGTCTTGGGCCAGGATAGTTATTCAGGAAAGGCCTGCCGGAAAAGATCCATCTTGACAGCTTTTTTAAAGCCGTCTAAGGTGTTAATAAGACGGATCTCATCCGGCAGGCCATTCCATAATCTGGGAGCAGCAGCGGAGAAGGCCCTCTGGGAGGTCACCGACAGCCTTGTTTTCATAGGCTGTAACAGATTCCTCCCAGAGGACCGAAGTGCGCGGGGAGGGTCGTACGGAAGGAGGAGGTCCCGGAGATAAGTTGGACCCAAGCCATGCAGGGCTTTAAAGGTTATAACCAACACCTTGTACTGTGCCCGGAAACGAATAGGCAGCCAGTGGAGAGCTTTTAGCACAGGTGTTATATGCTCTCTTCTGGAAACACCAGAAATCAACCTGGCTGCCATGTTCTGAACTAGTTGAAGTTTCATACAGAGGATGGAGCAAGCTTGTTTTCTGCTGCTCCAGAGACTAGAACATGGAGCAATGGGTTCAAACTACAGGAAAAGAGATTCCATCTAAACATTAGGAAGAACTTCCTGACAGTAAGAGCTGTTTGGCAGTGGAATGCATTGCCTCGGAGTGTGTGGTGGACTCTCCTTCTTTGGAGGTTTTTAAGCAGAGGCTGGATGGTCATCTGTCGGGAATGCTTTGATTGTGTATTCCTGCATGGCAGTGGGTTGGACTGGATGGCCCTTGTAGTCTCTTCCAACTTTATGTTTCTATGTAGATATTGTAGGTTTGGGTACATAGTTCAAAAAACACACACCCATAAGTGGGGGGAGGAAGGGAACATGGGAGGGCTCTGGAGGGTTTACAGCCTCCCTGCTAAAGCAGTGGGGACCATCATGTATTCCTGCAGGGCAGAAGAGGGTTGGATCACAAGAGACCCTTGTGGTCTCTTCCATCTGTATGGTTCTATGGTTCTATGACCACCCTCTGAGAGTGCCTCTCCAGGAAAGAACAGAGCCACTGTAGAACAATACTCCAAGCTCCGTCCCCATGAGGTGACCCAGAAGGATAGCAAGGCTGATAGTACTGGAAGCAGAATCAACAAGGACACTCTTCCCCTGTTCAGCTCCCTGTATAGATCATCCACCAATGTAACCAAAGCTGTCTCCATCCCATAAACAGACTTGGAACCAGAATGAAATGGATCTAGATAACCCATCTCATCCAGGAACCTCTGGAGTTGCAAAGCCACCACACACTCCAATACCAAGGGATTGAATTGAAAATGGGATGTTGGAGACTGGCCTATAATTATCCAGTATAGTAGGATTCAGGAAAGGTTTTTTTCCCCAAAAGAGCTCTTACAACTGCCTCCTTCAGGTAAGTTGTGACCCTGCCTTGTTCTAAAGAGGCATTAATCACTTCCCTTACCCAGTCCATCAGTCCTCCTCTGGCCTGTTTAATAACCCAGGAAGGGCAAGGATCTAGTGCACATGTGGTGGCGCTTGTCCACATTCTTAGGCTTCACAAATTGAAAAACATCCATCAGTACTGGACAAGTAGGGGCCAAAGTTGCATCCACCAGACCTGTATCAACTCTGGCATCCAAGTCAGAGCAAATCTGAGCAATGTTATCTATGAAGTGGTGGTCACATTCTTCACAGTAGGCTGTTAAGTGACTTAAATTTTCCTTTGGACCAGATTGTAACATATTCCTAACCACTCAAAAGAGCTCCAGTGGATGGTTCTGTGAGGATCATAGAATCATACAGTTGGAAGAGACCACATGCAATAGTGTTAGCCAGAAAAGCCTTTCTTGCTACCCTTATTGCCCAACCATAGGCCTTCAGCTAGATTTTAGACTGTTTTTGGTCAGACTTGCTCTGAGTTTTCTGCCACCATCATTCTAGCACCTCTCTCACTCACTTCGTTGCTGCTAACTCTTTAGAAAACCAGGGGGATGGTTTAGCTCCAGTTTATGAGAAAGGATGTTTAGGAGCAATTGTGTCCACCATCCTGGTCATTTCCCCATTCCAGAGATCAACTAGGGCTTTGACAGGATCACCTGTAGAGGCAGCAAGAAACTCCGCAAAAGCCATCAGGAATCTTTCCAGCTCCATAAGCCTCCTGGTGCAGACCATCTTAATGGGTCCCCCACCTCATCAGAGGCTTTGAGTCCCAGCAAGTCTAAACCTGACCAAGAAGTCATCTGTCCATGAAGTCCATGGATGTCTTGGGCTTTATGGAGAATTCAGAATGGTGGACAGGCTGTTGTTGATTTCCATGAAAATGATGACAACAGCAAAGCTCAGGGGAATAAAGAAGGAACCTGTGCTGATGCCTCATCCTCAAGAAACTGTTGAAGAATTTATCCTTCCACTGAAAGTTTATTAAATGGTTCCTCCTACCCTGTTTTCTCAGCTCACAAAGGGGTGGGGAATTTTGAGAGACCTTGTGAGCAGGGCTCTAAATCACCTCACACATAGATGATGGTATACACCCCATTATGGGCTTGCAGTCTGTCTTTGCTCCTTTAAAGCCCCTCAGTTTAACAAGCATACACCTTTCTGCTCTTCCCAGCAGGACAGCAAACATCATTCTTCCTGACCACTTTTTAAAGCTATTTCTGCAAAACATTGATCATTTAAACAATAACACTAGGATGGTCTAAGCAATCCTCAGATATCCCCAATGTTATTAACCACAAATTAAACAGTAATAATATTTCTTAGTGATTATTTTCTCCCACAAAGATGAGTAAATGTTTTCATAAAGCACAGTGGGGTGTGTGTCTTGAAATGGGAGTTTGGTAATATAAATATGTCTTCATTGTAGAAAAAAAGAAACACTCCATTCTGAAACAGGTAAACAGGCTTCTTCAGGCTTATATCCAATTGCTAGTCCCATGTCTTCCAATATTTCACAGATGAAAACTGGGACACACCTGGCCAAGCAAGTTCAGCGTTCTGGTTAAAAGATTGTGGCCCATCAACAAATGGGCAAAAGCTATTAAAAGGAAGGAACAACAGCACTACATTTTTAAACAAAGGAACCTAGGAATTTATGTAGTGAGTTTTGGAAAGCCTGGGGAAAATCCAAGCTCAATAAATACAATACTGTCTATCTGTCTCCCTCTGTGTGTAGCATGATTAACAATAAATACAGCATTGCATAATGCATTATTCTAAAATCAAGATGTCTTTATCAGGCTGCATCTGCACTGCAGAAATAATCCAGTTTGACACCGCTTTAACTGCCATGGCTCAATGCTATGGAATTCTGGGATCTCCAGTTTTGTGAAATATTTAGCCTTCTCTGTCAGAGAGCTCTGGTGCCACAACAAATTACAAACCCCAGGATTCCATTGCATTGAGCCATGACAGTTAAAGTGGTGTCAAACTGGATTATTTCTGCAGCACAGGTGCAGCCTCAGACTCTGAGTAAAATGGCAGTGCAGCAGGAAGATTCCATCTTCTGTGCTGCCTTACTGCATGACATCGTTGTTCTTCCATTCTGGTCCTATGGCAGACCGAGGTAAAACCGCATCTTTTTGCTAACTTTTTGTTAGCAAAAAGATGTGGTTTTACCTCAGTTTCCCACGGGACCAGAATGGCAGAACACTGGAAGAACAATAATGTCATACAGTAAGGCAGGTTGGAAGATGGAACCTTCCTGCTTTCATAGAATCATAGAATCATAGAATTGCAGAGTTGGAAGAGACCACAAGGGCCATCCAGTCCAACCCCCCTGCCATGCAGGAAATCCTGATCAAAGCATCCCCGACAGATGGCCATCCAGCCTCTGTTTAAAGACCTCCAAGGAAGGAGACCCCACCACGCTCCGAGGGAGTGTGTTCCACTGCCGAACAGCTCTTACTGTCAAAAAGTTCCTCCTAATGTTGAGGTGGAATCTCTGTTCCTGGAGCTTGCACCCATTGCTCCGTGTTCCAGTCTCTGGAGCAGCAGAAAACAAGCCTGCTCCATCCTCAGCGTGACATCCCTTCAAATACTTAAACAGGGCTATCATATCGCCTCTTAACTGTCTTTTTTCCAGGCTAAACATACCCAGCTCCCTAAGTCTCTCCTCATAAGGCATTGTTTCCAGACCTTTCACCATTTTAGTTGCCCTTCTCTGGACACGCTCCAATTTGTCAATATCCTTTCTGAATTGTGGTGCCCAGAACTGGACACAGTATTCTAAGTGAGGTCTGACCAAGGCAGAATAGAGTGGCACTATTACTTCCCTTGATCTAGACACTATACTTCTATTGATACAGCCCAAAATCGCATTGGCCTTTTTAGCTGCCGCATCACACTGTTGGCTCATGTTCAACTTGTGGTCTACTAGGACTCCTAGATCCCTTTCGCATGTAGTCTCATTCAGCCAGGTCTCTCCCATCCTATATTTATGCATTTCATTTTTCCGCCCCTGCCACTTTACTTCAGCATGCGGTAAGCCTCTCAGATTCATGGTCACTACATAAGCTTTGTGTTAACACCCATCCCCTCTGCCCAATCCAATTAAGATCAAGTCACAATCCAGCTTGCAGTAATGCTCATGTGGTCACCTTGAGCCAATCATAGCCTCTCACACAACCCTACTTCACAGGGTGGTTGTTAGGATAAAAATGGGAGTGTTGGAGAAAAACAATGTAGAATCATTTTAGCTCCAGGAGATAAAATGAAATAAGCTAAGAAAGCTAAGCCATCATGGTGTAGTAGTTTGAACATTGGGTTTTAGCATCTCCATAAGTCAGAAATTACTTTTTTAAAAAAATTTAAATTAGGTATTTATACCTCGCCCTTCAGCCACAAAGGCTATCAGAACAGCTTACAAATTGTTTTAAGCAATAGCAATTTAAGAAAGCATTAAGCAGTTTCCAATGTGTATTAGCTAATTGAAGGCACATAACAACCAAGAAATTTATAGCTGGAAAAAACATTGTGTAAACAATACAATATAATATACATTTTTAAAATAAAAATATCCATCAACAAAAGATTCACCTGGATCAAGAGAGGGGCCCCTTTCATACTACAGTACACAATTATAGTGCTATGGTTCCATTTTCACTACCAAAGTTCCACCTTATGGATTCCTGGGATTCCAGTTCAGAAACGAGAACTTAGAATTCTCAGCCAGCAAACTCTAGCACCTCACCAATGAAGAACTCCCAGGAAATTATTTTATTTTAGTTATAGCTCAATTTTCTCCCAGCACAAGGCCACAGGGCCTAAGGACTGCACAGGATGCACCTATGCCAGTTAAAGTATTAAAGTGCTATAATTGTGTAGTGTTAAAAGGCCCCAGATGTGACGATGGGACAAAATGGATACATGTGTCACTGTTATGATTTTAGGACTTGTCTGCATTGGTGGGAGCACCCGGAGTGTAGCCCAGAGTATTCCAGCCCTGGGCCCGCAGCATCTCCCCCGCATTACCTGCCCTTCTGTTGCAGCAATGGAGGGCTGTCCTCACACCGGTGGCCAGCTCATGAACTGGTGCTTCTTTTCCTTGTGCTGTTTGTGTCTTCACAGACCACACATGGTCACATGGTTGGATACCTTTTTTTACCACGTGTCTGCTCTGTTTAAAGGGGTATTTGCCCTGGATCCTTGTCGGAACTGCCAGGACATTGTCCGAACAGTTCAGACTAGAAAAGGGGCTAAACCCCTGCGATGTCTGGAACGGGGTCACGGGAGAGGTCATTAGTCTGTGAGTAAAGGTAACTGAATATAGTGCTTAGGTTAGGGACAGGGAACCCATGGTCCTCTACTTGTTTTTGAATTCCACCCCCATCATCCCCAGTCGGCATAGCCAGTAGACAAGAATGATGGGAGAGGTAAACCTGGAGGATAACAGGTGCATTACCATTGCTATAGAGCATGTTTGCAAACTACTAACTTTTAAGAAAGCATTTATCAGTGAAATTGTCTAGATTTAAAAATTACAAATGGTTGCTACAATGTGTAGAAATCTTTGCCCCTATAAAACCATGTTCTGTTGTCTTGTCAAAGCCTGTCTGGCTTCTTTTTATTTATTCGAGGAACTTCTCCCACCATTCCTGTAGCCAACAGCTGGGCAGACGAATAAGAGCATCATTACATTTTGGAGCTGGGGCATCATTAAGAGAAAATAGCAGAATGATGGGATTGAGTGGGGGGAGGGAGTCTGGAATGGCTTTCATTAGCTTGTCTGTCCTTTACTACTTTGTCCATTAAGCTGTCACTCAAGAGGATAAGAATATTCAAGATGGGAAAGTTAACCCTTCTCTTCCACCCATTATCATTTGGCCTGCCTAGATCTCCCAAAACTGATCATGCGAATGTTCTCAGTCATGGAATGATGTATGTGAGTGAATCAAGCAAAAGCGCAGATTCTAGAACATGGGAAAATCTGTTTGATAAATGTTGCTTTTTATTCTTTCTCTGCTTTCAGTTGTGTTTAAGGGCCTAATTACATTGCCAACAAAAAGCACACTTTGGAAACCAATTTGAAACAGGAAGCAGCTGAGTTGTGGAGCAAAGGTTAATTTGGAGGGAAAACTGATGTTTTTAACTGAGCATCTGGCCATTGTCAATGTCAACAGCAGCTTGCTCTGATGAGCTTTTATAATAATGAGCTATAGCCATTGTTGTTTCTTATGCAACAGGGTGACTTGGAGTTCACTTCATATGGCTCCCTTTATGGATCTTGGCATGAGTCCTATTGTTAGTTCTAAGTAGACTCATTGGGGGAAAATGACATTTGCATGAGTGTTGTCTCATTAATGTACCATTGATTCAATAGGTCTGCTCTAGTTGGGACTAGCAATGGGATCTAGGGCTATAGAGAGAGAGGGGGGGGTTGCATATATACATATACATATGATGCTTCCCAGGTAGGTGAACTGCTGAACGGACTTGAGCACAGATTTGCCGACGGCAGTGTGGGGATGGTGGTGTTCGTACTGTGGTGCAGGCTGGTAAAGAACTTCCTCAGATGCCAAGATTGACAAAGAGATCGATCACAGATTAGCAAAGGCATATAGTGCATTTGGAAGACTTCACAAAAGAGTCTGGAGCAATAAACACCTGAGGCAAAGCACAAAAATCAGTGTGTATAGAGCCATCGTGCTGTCTATCCTCCTTTATGGATCTGAAACATGGGTCACCTATCGCCACCACCTACGACTCCTCGAGCGCTTTCATCAGCGCTGTCTACGCACAATCCTAAATATACACTGGACTGACTATGTGACGAATGTTGCTGTCCTTGAGCAAGCAGGGATCACCAGCATTGAGGCCATGATATTGAGAACACAGCTGCGCTGGGCAGGGAACATTTCTAGGATGGAGGACCATCGCCTCCCAAAAATAATACTCTACGGTGAACTCGCCACGGGTCAGCGTAAGAGGGGCACTCCAAAAAAACGATACAAAGACTCCCTGAAACAACATCTCAGGCTCGGCCAAATTGATCACCAACAGTGGTCTGCCCTGGCCTCACATTGGGAGGCATGGAGACACACTATCCACAATGCTGCAGCCTTATTTGAGAACTCACGACAAACAAGTCTTGAAGAGAAACGACAACGCAGAAAGAATCACAACCCAAAAACATCACCCAAGGAGACCTTCTGCTGTGCTTTTTGCAACTGGACTTGTTTATCTCAGATTGGCCTTTTTAGTCATCAGTGCGCTTGCAGAAAGCACGGGATGAGTCCGTCCTGAATCTTCGTTTGCGAAGAAAAGCCAGAGAGAGACAGACATATACATATACATATATCTATTTCTTATAGCAGTTGTGCTGCCTACAGTATATATTCCTTGGAAAACTAAATAACAGGGCTAGTTAGCCAAGTTGGCCACAAGAGAAATTCTAAAATATATATGGCACCTTTCTTAAGCAAACCAAAAGGGTACAAATTGTGTGTAAACATTTTCATGGCATTAGATTTCCCCATTAGGAATGTTGCCAGAAGAATCAGGCTGAGTGTCAGACATGTGGGGAGTGTTGTGGTGTGGTGACATAGACATGCTGCCCCCTTGGTGTCCCAAGATAGATTGGAGGAGGGATGCTTAGGAGCTATTGTGTCCACCACCCTGGGGATACTCAGATAAAGCTCTGTGCAGTGCTTTCCTGTGCCCAATGTTCTTTCAATTGGCCTAATATAATTTTTTCAAATAATGTGCAACTTAGAAGTGATCATGCTGTTGGGATTCTGTTGTTGTTGTTGTTGTTGTTGTTGTGTGCCTTCAATTTAGGGCAACCTAAGGTCCCGTCAATGAAAAGTGATGCCTTAACTAACAGCTGCAGCACTGGGGCAGAACGCGATGAGGATGAGGATTCTGAAACTGGGTCCTGTTCGTGGGACAGTAACGTCGTCCTGGCATTCTTCTCTTGTACTTTTTCCTGCATTTGATAATCTCCGTAGACAGGCCTGGGTGGGCATGCCATTTGCTTTTCTGCCCCATGTGGTCCAATGTCTTGAGCCTGCCGTGACGATGACGATGATGATGGTGATGTGTAAGTCATGACCACCTCACAAGGCCAATCTCACAGGATAGTTCTTAAAATAAAAGAGGTGAAGGGGTAGATACAGATACACTACTGAGGGGCCTGGTTCAGCTGCAATTCCTATTATTATGAGGGGAAAAAACTGAGGACAAACTATAAATCATGCCTGAGAATGTTTATAGACACTTATTTATTGTATCTATGTCCAACACATGTGCAGTTTGCTGCTGCTGCCAGTCAGAAACCAGTGTTAGAACAATATCAGCCCCAGCCTAAGGACCTTCTCTAGAACAGTGTGTTTGTGCACTTAAACTGGGATTATATGAGACTAGGAGACAAAAGAATTTGTTTTTCTCTGTTTGACATGGTGTATGATATCAAAATCAAGAAGTCCCCAGGTTCCTTCCAAGGGAACCTGGAAGGAGGGCCACCTAGTGGGAATGGTAAAGCAAAGCACAGTATGAAACTGAGAGCAAGGGCTGCATCTTTCTCTGGCAGAATTTGCAGGCCACTGAGTAAGGGTCTAATTCATTCCCAGTCACAGTTTCAATGCAACTTTGGAAAATGCCATCTGTGTATTACAGCCTAGGTTTAAAGCTGTCATTAACATTTCCTTTACATTCTGTTCAATACTAAAATATAGCATGCTATAACATGGGGAATCAAAGAAGCTTATATATGTGTAGATGTCTACTTCAGATGTATCCTAGAAATCTTTCTGAGAATTTTCCTTGTAAAATATACTGTTGGAAAAGGATACAAACCTTATTAAATAGGTTTTATAAGGAACAACTTTAATTTTCAGGGGGTGTGGATTTTTTTTGCACACTGTCTGCGTCTATTGTAGAAACAGCATTCATCAAAAAGTGTTCTACAGCGGGGCAACAGTGCATAAGCCACCTAATCATTTTGTCTGTTGAGTCTGAATTTTCAAAATAAATTGATGGGGGAAGTCTTCATAATTTTGCCATGAAAAAGGCAAGAAAAATGTAGGAGTAATGAGTCTAAAAAATAAAATTGTATTAAAAAATTCCAGGATCTAGTCCTTTTAAAAATCAACAAGAATTATCTCCTTTAAAAAAGAGAGTTAAAAATCATTCATTTACTTTTAAGTTCATGCAGAGTGCATTTAAGAATGCTAAGACTGAAAGCTCAATTAACATTTAAAAGAAAAGTGTGTTCAGAGGTCTGGGATCACCCAGTTAAATTAGACTCATTACAAAACAACGGAGTCAGTCTAAAATGCAAATCAAAGTTTACTGAAGGTATATCAATCTCAATCTACATACTAAAACAAACTTTAAAAAGAAGTTCCTAACTAACTAATGGTATTTAGGGTAGGAAAAACAAACTCACCCAGCCTACAGTAGAAGGCTGCATGGTGAAACATCATTTCATGGTTGCAGGAAAAAAAAGCTTAAGATGAAGATGGCTCCAGCCTCATGGAGACTCAAACTTAAAGAGAACTTACACAAAGTAATAAAATTTAAATTAGGTTATGTGTTGAATGACCCAGCACTCCAGTTGGCTGGAAGTGCCCAATGAAATAAGAGAAAGGGAACTTGGGAGAACAAAAGGCATGCAGGGAAAAACCCTAGACTTATCTTAGGATGTGAATGAGGTACACAAGGTTGCTTTTACATTACAATGATTATTTTCCCACATACTACAAAAATAAGACTTTAGAGTGAATTGATTTAATGTTTGTAGTCACACTGGTACATTAGAATTTTTAAAAATTACACTGATAGCATAATTGCTGTGTTAATGACCCAAAAGTGTTTAAATAGTTAGGGAAGTTTTAGATGGGGCTGTGTGTGGTATTATCAGGAGCCAGTGTGATATAGTGGTTTGAGGTTGGACTATGACTGGAGACCAGGTTTTGAGTCCCTGGTCAGGCATGGAAACCCACTGGGTGACCAGGGCCAGTTTAAGGGTCCTGCAGCACCTGCAGCTGCAGGGGCCCCCATCATTGTGTGTGGGGGCATCATAACTCTCCTCCTGCAAAAACATTATTAGTAATAATCTGAATATCCTGTACTGTGAATAGGTTAGATTATGTTACATTGACCTGAGATAAACCTATGGGCCCCCCCAAAATAAAGCATTGCAGCCCCCCCCAAATTCCTTAAACTGGCCCTGTGGGTAACCTTGGGGAAGTCACAATCTCTCAGCCTCAGAGGAAGACATAGGCAAACTCCTTGCCAAATCTTGCCAAAAGACCCTAATTAGGGTTGCTGTAAGTCGGAAATGACTTGAAGGCACACAACAACAGTGAATATTATAAAACAAAAGTAGCAAAGGTAGACATTTTTCAAAATGTAGAATATGTAAGTAACCCCAGAATTAAAACAAACTTTCAAAGTGTTCAGTGATATTGTATGTATGGGATGAGTGTTTGTGGTCTTAGTGTGAGAAGGGGTCAATGTTATAGCTTTGTATCAGGACCCATCATATCACATACACACTGTGTGTCATTGGTACTGTTGGGGTTGGTAGGCAACTATCCAGCCTTATGTCATCCTCTCCAGAAGGCTGGGAGCCTGAGACATCTTTGTAATTCTTATTTTGTATTATGAAAGCAATCCATACCTTCTCCTGCATTGTTGACTACTGAACAAATATGAAGTTTGCTTCCCTTATGCCAACATGTCAACTTCCTTATAGGCTTTACAACTTCCTCATAGGCTATTGGAAATTCCATCATTTCACTTGGCTGGCACATGTTTCCAATTACAGCTTAGGTGGACAACATTTTCTTGACATTAATAACTGTGAATAAGCCTTGCGGGACAGGTCCCTTTTCCAGCAATTTAAGCAAGAGATCCTGCTGTTTTCAATGAAAGGTTGTGAAATATATTTGGGAACCTATTCATGCTTTCCTGGATTGCAGAAGGCAGCAAAAGATATGAGCATAGAACAAATTCCAATAGTTTTTTAGGCAACCTCCTTATACATAAGACAGTGATACTGGAGACAATTTTCATCATTCCATAAACTACGCTGTTTTAAGGTAGATTGAAAAGCTCTCAAAGAACTTGAACAAACCTATTTTTCTACTTCATTAATTCAGTTAACATCTTTCCTGTGCTCTGTAGGGCTATCAATAGGCGTCAGCCACACACTATGCATTTGTGCATTTGTGTTACCTGTAAACTATGTCAAGAATGCATCTTTGTTATTAAGAACTGGCTAGTGCCTTCAATGAAAGCAGGAGTGGGGAGCCTGTAGCCCTTCAGGAAGCTATTGGACTACAACTCTCATAAGTCCCAGCCAGCATGGCCACTGGTCACAGACAGTGGAAAATGTAGTCCAACAACATAGAGAGGGCTACAGGTTCATCATTCATGGACAGAAGTGTGTGCAGGGAAACCAATGGGGTAATAGGAGCCTCTCATCAACAGACTGGGGGCTTGTCTATATGAAGCAATAAAATGTGGATTGATGCGCACAACTGCCCATTCGCAGTAGCTTTCATTTGTCTTAATGATTTTTTTTTTTTGCAAGATTGCAGCCATGCAAAGCTATCCATTTTCATTGTTCAAACAGGCATGCCTACGAATCACATTGGCGGGCATGAGTGAATTACTCATGTTTTTATTGTCACCGGTTGCCACCGCCGAACAATATTTTTTTAAAAGCATATCCAAGGTGTGGAAGTGTGATATTCCTCTTAAATAAATAGGAAAAGTGTGTGTGTGGGGGGGGGCTGCTTTGTCACCTCACTGCATGATCGCTATGGTGAAAATCCAACATGGTGATTTCAGGTGCTTTCCTTGTTAGCAAGCTCTGCCCCTGAACACATCTGACCAATAAGCTTTTTACTTCTGGTCTTATTGGGAATGTGCACCAAAATGAATTGGTTGTCCCAACAAGTGAGAATGCACATTCCCCATGGTGCTTTTTAAAAACGTCAGAAAAAGCTACAAAAGCTTTTCCTGTAAAATTTTTGACATTTTTGTCCCTCCCTTCCGAATACAGTGGATTGGTGCAGAAGCTCATTAAGACAATATATTCACCATATAGACAAGCCCTGAGCGAATACAAGAAATTTCAGCCCATGGGGAAGTTTTCCCAAGAAGAAGGAAGCCACCTAAAAGACTGAGCTGAGAATCAAAGTGCTCTTTCAATCATAGCTGTAGCAATTGCAATTCTGGTGTAATAATCAAGTCTTTATAGGTTACATGGTGTGCCAAAACCTGGTATCATGCTATGAAACATCGCAAGATCGGATGTACTCTCTTTGAACTACCAGCCCATACATATTCTCAGTTTTGATGTATTGCATTCCTCATGCACAACTTTCCCACATAGGTAATCCAGATGGAACCCATTATTGTATTGGATTAAAGATAGTGTGATGCATTCTCTGAAAAAGTGAGATGAGGGGAGGTCTGAATTCAACAGCAGGAGAAAGAATGAGGGCCCATCTACACAAGGTGGGGGGAGAATCCAAAGTACCTTGTAGTATTGGCATCTTGCAGCAGCAGCAACATGTCTAAATCGTTTTTCTGGCCTCGGAAGCCCCCATAAGCCTTGCATTCCTGATGGTGGCCATGAGTGATTTACTTGCATTAGTTCTTCACTCTGGCATTTGTGTTTTTTTTAAAGGCATCCCAAGGTGTACTGGTGCAATAGACCAATTTTCCAATGTTATAGGAAAGCAAAACAGAAAATATTGATCCTGTTTTATTGGCATAGCGATCGCTTGCTAAGGTGAAAATCCAACATGATGGCACCAGGCACTTGCCCTCCTAGCAAGCCCCACCTCCGCTCTCACCCTGCCAATCAGCTTTGTGATTCCCTTCAGATTTCCTGCCGTTCAATAGTCCAAACGAACAGGTATGTGCTTCCCACTCCCTGCAGTTTTTGAAAAAGTACAGGGAAATCTGTGAAGGCTTTTAGTGTGTTGTTTTTGCCATTTTGGGGCCCCCTCCTTCCGAATAGTGTGGATTGGTGCTGGATCCTGTTAAGACAGGTAGGCTTCCCAGCAAATTTCATGAGGGATATTTTCACTGTTTAGATGGGCCTTGAGTTTGCCTGTTTCTTAGGAAAGGGTCAAATCCTAGCTGTGTTGTGAAATTGGCAAGGAGTAAAATGCATTCATATGTAAACTTCTCTTTATATTCCACCTATAAATATATTTTATATTTGAAATTGCCCTTGCACTGAAGAATAAGAGCCATATTCATCCTGCTGCTTAATTACCTTAGTTGTTCTGTTCGTATATATAAAGTGGACAGTCTAATTTTTCAGAACAAAAATGTGCACAGATGTCAGGTTGTGACTCCACTTCCATGCCATATACTCATCTTTGCTACCATTCCATCACTGCAGATTCTTTTCTCCTTGTCCCAGCTCACTCCCCAGAGTGCGAGCTGAATCAAAATAATAATAATAATAATAATAATAATACTAATACTAATACTAATACTCTCTCTCTGGCTTTTCTTCGCAAACGAAGATTCAGGAAGGACTCATCCCGTGCTTTCTGCAAGCGCGCTGATGACTAAAAAGGCCAATCCGAGATAAACAAGTCCGGTTGCAGAAAGCACAGCAGAAGGTCTCCTTGGGTGATGTTTTTGGGTTGTGATTCTTTCTGCGTTGTCGTTTCTCTTCAAGACTTGTTCGTCGTGAGTTCTCAAATAAGGCTGCAGCATTGTGGATAGTGCGTCTCCATGCCTCCCGATGTGAGGCCAGGGCGGACCACTGTTGGTGATCAATTTGGCCAAGCCTGAGATGTTTTTTCAGGGAGTCTTTGTATCGCTTTTTTGGAGCACCCCTCTTACGCTGACCCGTGGCGAGTTCACCGTAGAGTAGTATTTTTGGGAGGCGATGGTCCTCCATCCTAGAAACATGCCCTGCCCAGCACAGCTGTGTTCTAATACTAATACTAATAATAATACAAGTCTGCAGTAATAGACAGGAGAACACCAGAAAATTAGAGGGTGAAAGTATCAAACACTTTCTCCCCATTCCAGGTGCAGGTAAGGCAGCGGTGGACAGATACTGAGGGGGTGGGGACCATTTTGCTTCCCCAGGGCCTGCACCAGGGCACCTGATGTGACCAGAAGTGATCTTGCTTCACATTCAGTTTCACATTTCTGACTGATTTCCATATGATTTTAGTGGGTGTTGGGTTTTTTAAAAGGTTGTGGGGGTCTTGGGGAATTGTGGAAGCTATTTTTGTACATTTGGGGACAAAGATTTGACCATTTTCTTTTTCAGTTGGGGGGCCTGGGAGCTTTGGAGGACTTCAGAGGCTGCAAATGAGCCACACTTTCCCCACCCACAGCAACAATCTGTAAATGAAAAAAAGCTTGAGCTCAAGCCTAAGCAATATGATTAATGTCAGAGTTTGGAAATGTTCCCTTTTTGGAATGCAACTCTCAGACTCCTCCAAGAACCCCACTGGTAGTGCAGAAGTCTCCACCAGCATACAGTCAGACCCCCATATCCACAGAACCAATAGTTCCAGTTTTAATCTTGATTCTGTCTGGCAAGGTTGGTAAATTCAAAATCTTTCCCTCATCCTTAATGGGGTGCATATAGTATGATGTACACTAGGATACACTGTGGCTCAGTATTTCTGTCAAGGGATTCACGAGAGAGACAGATTGTCCTCTAATGACACCATCTTTTGGAAAGTACGGTAATGTGTTTTGACTTCATATGGAAGAAGAGAACTGATGTCAAATGACAGGACTCCAGAATGGTTATGGTTTCATAAGCCACTTGTCAATCTGAGGCCACAAATAAACATGTCACCTATGCAGAGCACAGGTGGCTGGTGATAAAAGTCTGATACTCTCTGCAAACTTGATCTGTTCATCTCCTTGTTAGCTAATGCTCCCCCCACCCCTGCCCTTGCGAAACTTAGCACAGCTAAGGTGGAGGATGATGCCTTTTACTATCATGAGGTACTCCCTCACAGGGAGTCACAGGGGTTGTCCAAATGGTGAGGAAACTCCTCACAGAATGCGAGGAGAATCCTACTTGTCCTAATGGCTCTCTCCTCCTCTTCTTCCTTCCCTGTTTCCCTTCCTCCATCCTGCTTCCGCTGCCTGCCAGGTTTCTCCACCACCCACCCATGGAGCTGAAGAAGGGGGAAGAGGGCTTTCCCACTCTCTTCTCCCTTCCTCAGCTGTCCTCTGGGATGTGAAGTTTATGGGGGCTGCTAGGGATAAAACCACCATTAAGACAAATTGCAACTGCTGCAACTTGCTTTTTCTGTGGGGCACTACATTTTGGAGGGCTCATATAGACAAGCCCACAGTCTCATGATACAAGAGTGTGGCCGATGCAAAGCATGCAAGTGGACTCAAAGAAGGGGAAAAATGGGGCTCATCATACCCCATCCAAGTACTAACCAGGCCTGACCCTGCTTAGCTTCCAAGATCAGGTGAGCTCTGGTGCCTTCAGGGTATTTAGGCATTCTCTTGTCTCACACACACCAGTTTTCATTCTGAAGTGAGGTGCCACAACAAAGATTGCATCCTCCCATCCACCCCTTTCATGGACACCTTTACACCCTAGTTCGAGCTATTCCAAGCTGTTCTCTTCCTGGCATTTTGAATGTCTATTCCCATTAGCCCCAGCCAGCCAGGATAATAGTCAGGACAATTGGGAATTACCATCACAACATCTGAAGGGCTCAGGCTGAGGTAGGCTGCCCTGGTTGTATTTAGGTGTTCAAGGAATGCATGGGGAGGAGAAAGTTTGGTTCCGATGCAGGACTTAGGAGAGTCTGGATCTGGTCCCTGATATTTTTGTTAATTGTCATCAAGTTGGCTTTGACTCATAGTGATCCTATGAGTGAGAGATCTCCAAAACATCCTGTTATTAAAAGTTCTGCTCAGGTTTTGTAAATTCAGGGCCATGGCTTACTTGCTTGAATCTATCCACCTGTAATGTCATCTTCTTTTACCACTGCCTTACACTAACCAAGCATTATTGTGTTTTCTAATGAGTCAAGTCATCTCATGATAGGTCCAAAGTAGAGTATCTTCAGTTAAGTCATTTTGGCTTGTAGGGAGAATCCAAGCTTGATTTGCTCTCAGACACTAATGGACTATAAAATTCACTAGATAACCTGAGACCAGTCACCCACTCTCAGCTGTATGAACGGCCTTGAACTTCCTGGACTGAGCCAGAAAGTCTGAAGGGGAGCTTCTATGCACATTCAAGTGAGGCTTTCACACAGCCAGGAGTCCTGTTAATGCAGCATTATCACATCTTCGTTCAGGAATTCAAATCCTATTTCCTAATGACATTGAGGACATGCATAAGCCTACTGGCTAGGAGGGTGATGGGAGCTGTAATCAAAAAAGTAATTTTCCAAAGCCT
Source organism: Gambelia wislizenii (assembly GCA_030847615.1). Lineage (NCBI taxonomy): Eukaryota > Metazoa > Chordata > Lepidosauria > Squamata > Crotaphytidae > Gambelia > Gambelia wislizenii. Next base: position 52,486,150 of record JAUMIR010000003.1, on the reverse strand, counting down.
TTTTGTAATTTCTTGCACAGTTGGCCAGCTCCTTCTCTAACTCAGTTAAAGACCAAATGTTTTGTTTAATTTATATTTCTGTGAGGGCTCATCCAGATTGGCCAAATGTGTTAGGAGATGGTGGGTGTATTTTTTTTTTAAGTGCCATGCTTACTGCTTTTTTCCAAGACCCAAATGAAATCTTATTACCTTCTGGATGCTTCTGGCTTTCTGCCTTCCTTTCCCAATTCTTTGTATTTCTACAAGCAGGACGAACTAGGGCCCATCTAAATGGGGAAAATACCCCTCATGGAATTTGCTGGGAATCGCTGTCGAAATGGGATCCAGTGCCAATCCACACTATTCGGAAGGAGGGGGGGCATTCTCTTCCCCAGCCTGACACATATCAGTTTTACACAAACGCAATATCTATACATTAGGGATTGTGGCTCAGGACTGTAAACTCAGCTCCAGAACACCTCAAACAGTCCATTTTGTATAAGATTTTCCTTGGGTTTTTTCCAGGCTGTGAGACCGTGTTCTGGAATAGTTTCTTTCTGATGTTTCGCCTGCATCTGTGGCTGGCATCTTCAGAGAATGGTTGGGTAGGAGTGTATGTGGACTTATATATGCTGTGACCCCCTGTTGGGGAGTATATGTAAATTTGTGTAAGTGAAAGGTTAGTTTCTGGGTATAGAAATGCAAGGCTTGTTAGTATCTGTTTGGCTAATGGTTGGTTGATGGGCCATTAACTGCTGCTGGAAATCCCCCTGTCCCTGGGAGGAATACCTTTGTAAGTGTTGAGTTTTTATTCTATTGTTTTTCAAAACTGGCAGCCAGATTTTGTTTACTTTTAAGGTTTCTTCTTTCCTGTTGAAGTTGTCTAGGTGCTTGTGGATTTCAATAGCTTCTCTGTGCATTCTGACATGATAGTTGTTGGCCTGGTCCAGAATTTCTGTGTTTTTAAATAGCATTTTGTGTCCAGGTTGGGTTTATCACGTTTTGCCACTGCTGATTTTTCTGGCTAGCCCAGTCTGCAGTGTCTCTCATGTTCCTTGATTCGTGTTTGCACACAGCGTTTAGTGGTCCCTATGTAAATTCGTCACAGATGCAGGCGAAATGTCAGAAAGAAACTATTCCAGAACACGGTCTCACAGCCTGGAAAAAAACCCAAGGAAAATCTATGGATGCTGGCCGTGAAAGCCTTCAGACCTCACTTAGAATACTGTGTCCAGTTCTGGGCACCACAATTAAAAAAGGATATTGACAAATTGGAGCATGTCCAGAGAAGGGCAACTAAAATGGTGAAAGGTCTGGAAACCATGCCTTATGAGGAGAGACTTAGGGAGCTGGGTATGTTTAGCCTGGGAAAAAAGACGGTTAAGAGGTGATATGATAGCCCTGTTTAAGTATTTGAAGGGATGTCACGCTGAGGATGGAGCAGGCTTGTTTTCTGCTGCTCCAGAGACTGGAACACAGAGCAATGGATGCAAGCTCCAGGAACAGAGATTCCACCTCAACATGAGGAGGAACTTTTTGACAGTAAGAGCTGTTCGGCAGTGGAACACACTCCCTCGGAGCGTGGTGGGGTCTCCTTCCTTGGAGGTCTTTAAACAGAGGCTGGATTGCCATCTGTCGGGGATGCTTTGATCAAGATTTCCTGCGTGGCAGGGGGTTGGACTGGATGGCCCTCGTGGTCTCTTCCAACTCTGCAATTCTATGATTCTATGATTCTATGACTTTACAGTCCGTTTTGTGGTGACGCCTTTCTCCCTCCTTCTACCAAGCTTCTCCCCTTTGTTTCTTTCACCCCAATCCTGCACACTTTTAACTCGGATTTGTTTTAGTGGTGTGTGCCTGTGCATACATGTACACTCATGCGTATGCAAGGGCTGTAACTACAGGGAGGGGGAAATGAGGACATCCCCCTCCCCAAATATGAATTCTGCCATTCCTATCTCTCCCCCATTCAGTTTAAGGTACCAAAAGATTCTCTTGTCTTGTGAAACAGCTGTGTATGTGTGTGATGGAGAGAGGAAAAGAGGTTGGGCTGAAGATTTTTTTGGTCAGACTCCTCATTCAGTTTAAGGTGCCAGAAGTTTCTCTCTTGTGTGTTTGTGTATGATCTCATCAAGTACTGCTGCACTGCAGCTCAGAGATATAACAAGATAATTTAAAAATAATTTTAAAATCAAAAGGACCCATTCTGGGGGAGAAGGAGCAGCAGACCATGCATTTGAATGTATGTTGTTGTTTTTTTTTAAAAAAAGAGTTTGGACATGAGAATGGGAAGAAGCCATCCAAAATGACACATTGTGACATTTAATCATGAACCGTGCCTTGGCAGTAGCAGTCTGTATGGATGAACCCTGAATGGGAAAGGGGGTGAATGTGCAAGTCACTTTTAAAAAAAGACAGAAAAGTGGAACACAGAAGAGTCAACAATGAGAACTGAAGAAAGAAGTGTCAGCAATAATGCAGATAGTTTCTCTAGAGCTGAAAGTTCAAAACAGGTTTGGAAGGTGATCAAGAGAATGCGGCCAAAGATAAAGTCTGTTGACAAAAGCATCCTGTCCACCTGAGGTGCACCCCTGGCACCTGGTGTGATTATTTAGTGATCTGCACAAGTCTCCAGTAGCTAGAACTGAATCAGGTGCATACATCTGAAGTTTGAAGAAAGTGGGTGGAGTGAGGAACAGACCCACGGTGACGTGGCAAAATTTGAAGTGCAGGCTTTCATCACAGATAGTGCCTAAAGCAATAGACTGAAGGAAAGTCCACGTCTTTCTCTGGTTGTCTAAACAGCAAAAATACTCCTCATAGAATTTGAGGAGAATATGATTTGTCTAAAAGGCTTCCCAAACCAATCTGTCTAAATGGCATCCCAAACCAATATTCGGAAGATGGGGGCAAACTCACCAAAAACTCCACAGGAAAAGCCTTCATAGCTTTTCCTATATTTTAAAAAAAGCTTCATGGGGAATGCACATTCCCACTTGTTGGGACAGCCGATTAGCTTTGATTCGCATTCCCAGTAAGAGCAAAAGCGGAAAGCTAGTTGGTCAGATGTGCGCAGGGGGGTGAAGCCAGGGCCGGTTTAACCTGTCTGCCAAATCAGCATTGGCAGGGGGCCCCGAGGTCAAGAGGGGGCCCCGAGGTCAAGAGAGGGCCCCGTGTTGGCCTCCTTAATCTGACTAAGGAACAGCCAGGAGACAGCCGGGAGGAGCCCCCTCTTACCCTCCTCCTCCAAAAACCTCCTGCTGGCTTTTTTTAAAAAAACAAACAAAACAGCCTCTCCAAAACTAAAGAGAAAGAGAAAGAAACAGCAGCCCTCCGTGGCAGAAGCTGGAGGGAGAGGCACATCGGAGAGGGTGAGTGTGTGTGAGAGAGAGAGAGACAGGGAATTTGAGGGTTGTCTCCCTCAGAAAGGGCTTCTTTCTTTCTTTCTTTCTTTCTTTCTTTCTTTCTTTCTTGCCCATGTGCCTTCAAGTCATATGGGGGCCCCAAAGTAAAGCATTGCAGGGGGCCCCAAAATTCCTTAAACCGGCCCTGGGTGAAGCTTGCTAACAAGGCAAGTGCCTGGAATCACCATGCTGGATTTTCGCTGTAGCGATTGTGTGGAAACAGCCTTTCCCCCCTATTTATTTAGGTGGAATATTGCACTTTTGCACCTTAGATATGCTTTAAAAAAATACTGTTCAGCAGTGGCAACTGGTGACAATAAAAACGTGAGTAATTCACTTGCACCCACTATCTTAATTCACAGGCATGCCCATTGAAACAGTGAAAGCAGATAGCTTCACATGCCTGTGATCTTGCCAAAAAAAGAAAGACAAATAGAAGCTGCTGTGAATTGGTGTTAGTGCTCATCAATCCACAGTTTTCCTCCTCATATAGACAACCCCGTCATCTCTCTCTCTTTCAGCTGGGGTGGGCAACTGCATGAGGGCAAGAAGCCAATTTTCCCCAACAGCTGCACCCCCAAGGCAAGCCAAAATGCCTCCATTTTCCTCTGCAGTCTCTTTCAAAAAAGGTGACAGGAAGTTATGCGGAGGAAAATAGAGCTAATTGTGGGTATTTCTGGGGACCTTATGGAGTGAATGGATATTTTTGTGTGTTTTCACACATCTGGGGAGCATTCCACATGGTCTGGGAAGAATTCTGTCTTTGCTGGTTGTTTCTTGTTAATGTGTTGTGCTTTTTATTGTACACTTTGTTACATGATAATGAAAATTTAAAAAAAGATTGCCCCCAAATCATGCAATTTTTTAAAAAAATGGGGAATGGCTTTGGGTGACTAGTGAAGGGCTTCAAAAATGGAGTTCAGGTGCTGCACTTTGTATACCTTTGCTCTAAATTCTTTCTGGCAGTTTTCATTTCTACCAGGAACAAATCTTTCATAAAGCTACCCCACAAATACTTGAGATTACAAAGGGGATAGGTCACTAATAATGCCATTGCTGAGAGAATCTATTTGCCCTACTGCTGCCGTGGGGAATGCAGGAAAACATTGAGGGAACAGAGGAGACCAAGAGAGGTGGCAGATGATGCCATAGTCCCTGCTAATCAAAACGGCCTAAGGTTTTGGCCCCACAAGCCCTGATTCTGCTACACTGTTGGCATGAACAGAGAAGAGAATCAGAATTACATTTGGATGAATCATCAAAGAAAAGACTTCATCAATATTTAGGATAGTGGGTCACAGCTTTGCTTGTCCTCCCTCTCTCCTCATCTATGTGCTATTGGAACTAGCTGTCCCAATGACATGGATGTATAAATGAGTGATTAGGGATCCTTATGCCAAAATCTGTTACTTTGTTTTTAACTTTGTATTAATAAAAGTTGCATAAGTAGTCCCTAACTACAAATGTGGTGGTTGGTTTCTCAGGCTTGTTTAGTCCCAACTAAAGTAAGTGTCTTTGGGTGTGTGTACCTGCATGTTGCCTGTCAATTTATGGCAATCCCATGAATTTCATAGTGTTTTCTTAGGCACAGAATATTCAGAGATGGTTTTGCCAGTTCCTTCCTCTGAAATATAGCCTACAGCACTTGATATTGGTTGGTGGTCTTCCACCCAAGTCTGCTTAGCTTCCAGGATCAAATGAGATGTGGTGCCATTACGATATTTAGGCCTCCCAACTAAAGTACACCTGTTCAATCAATTGTTGAATTGTGGGTCAACACATTGATATATTTAATTAATTAATTCACTCTAGACAGAATTAACAATAGGATTTAGGTTTAATTCTCCCTAAAGGATTGGCACACCCTGAGTAAAATACACACACTTCATTTAAAAGGGAGATTGATCTTTTTGTCTTCCTTGCAAAATCAATATCTACTTTTTATAACTGCAAAGTAAACTATGAATCAGTCTTGTAAACTGCTTTCTTGTGGATGTCTGAGTCTAGAATGAAGTGCAGCAGATACAACGTGCTTAGTGATTACATGCCCTCCAACATTTCCCATTAGAATGTAGTCAAGATAGAAAAAGATATTAATGAGGAAGAACACAGAAGCTAGGAGAGGTTGTAACCGCTTTTGCCTGCCAAACTGGGACAGTTGGAGGGTGTGCATGACTCTCACATCCTGAAGCAGGCCCCCAGGCCAGGACCTTTGGCAAGCCCCCTACCTACTGCTAAGGTTAAGGGCAGCAAGATGCTCTACAGGAGTTAGGATAAAAATTTAAACAAGTCAATTTAAATTATGACACCTATGTAATATTTATATTTATATATTTTTAAAAACTAAATGGAATTACATAATAAAAACTTACAATAATATCATGCTGCACCCCTGTCCTAATTCCTGGCACCCAGACCCCTAGGCTAGAGCCCTGTCAGCCTCCCCCCTTTGCGGGGGCCATGGGTGTGTGATAGCCAGATTAGTTACAAATACAGTTGTCCCTCCACATTCACGGATTTGGCATTCACGGATGTAAGTATTCACGGCTTGAAAATATTCTTTAAAAAATAATAATCCAAAAAGCAAACCTTGATTTTGCCATCTTATATAAGGGATACAATTTTGCTATGCCATTGCATATAATGGGACTTGAGTATTCACAGATTTGGGTATTCACGGGGGGGGGGGGTCCTGGAACCAAACCCCAGTGAATGTGAAGGGACAACTGTAAACTCCTTTATATGAAGAAAGACATGACACTGAAGGCTTTTAGCACTCCACTCTGCTTATTGTTTCTTTCTTTCTTGGCTGCTGCAGTTAATTAGCATGGGTTGGACAAAGTGCAAGCCTCCAGTTATTGTTGGACTACAACTCCCAGTGTCCCTCATGGCACTGAGTATGCTGGCCAGGCCTGCTAAGTGATCTAGGACACTGAAACTGGATAATACAGAAATGAAAGACGTATGTATGATATAGTTTGAGCAGAAACATTTGAGCCAAGTAGAGTTCTGGTACAAAGTCTTACTTCTTTTATGATGTAGGTTCAATCTCAGTTCAGAGAACGCCAGTGGCCTTGATGATTGGATGTATGAACAACTGAATGATTGCTGAATGCATCAATCAATCAAGTAGTACTTAAAGCCTTAGAACCAGCTTCCTCAACCTGACACTTTCTATGTGTTGGGCTGTAAGGCCTGTCATTCCTGTCCAAATGAGTAGCCATCATGGTGGGTAGGGATGTAATCCAACACATGAAAGTTGACTTCAGGCTGTGGAATTGTTGGGAGACAAGGTCTTGTGGATACCAAAAAAATTAAAATAAAAGAGGTGGCAGCACCATGCCTTCATTCATGGAACACTGACATCTGCCTCATGTTCAAAATGATGTTCTTTTTCTCTTTTAATGTCTCCATAGTTTCAGAAATCATTATCATATTAACTTGACATTCATTCCAAAAACTGCCATTTTTTGGACTTTTTCCTTCTCTGTCTTGAAAGTTCAGTTCACTTGCCAAGCAATGATAAAGGTGTCCACTCATTACAAACATGCACATTTTGTTGGTGCTTTGGGCACAAGTTGAATACAAAAGTTAAATAGGGTAACAGAAAATCACATCAGTGTGGCTTTATAAAATAATAGCAGATGTAGAGCAGGAAGTTTTTCTACAAGAGCAGAGAGATTTCCCTCCTTAGTCATGATCCTGACAGAAGTAATAGAGGAGGTTCTTGGACAGGCAGAGGGTTCAACTAGAATATTTTTGAGGGGTGTGTGTGTTCAGAGGTCTTTAGCCAAAATACCCCAAAGGCACCAAATCCCGTCTGATTGTGGAAGCTAAGCGGGGTCAGCTCTGATTGGATGGGAGACTGCCAACAAATACCTGTAGGCTGTATTTCAGAGGAAAGAACTGGCAAAACTGCCTCTGAGTATTCTTTGCCTAAGAAAACCCTATTAAATTCATGGGGCTGCCACAAGTTGACAGGTGAGTTGAAAGCACACACACACACGCACACAGGTCTTTGATGGACTGACAAGAGGATTTGGGAGACACAATCATGGGGTCTGGGGGTCCCTCTTCCCTCACCCCTGCAGTAGATGGATCTTGGGGTTCCTTGCATATAATCTGATAAGTCTATGAATCCATCACTGAGCCTACAATAAATGGGTGCACTTCTTAGAGATGCAGAATGTCTACTCTCTAACATGTCCCAAGCACCGTGGAATGACTTAGGACTTTTTCAGACAAGGCTTACCACACAACACGCTTGTGGGAGAGGTATGGTGCTGTCACACGGTAGGGGGTCCATTTCAGATGCTGCTGTCCCTCTCTCGGAATTGTCTTGTGTCACTTCCGTGTATGATTGAAGGCACCATATTTTACTCACGGACAACTTGTGACACGGATGATTCCAAGAGAGGGACGGCGTTGTCCGAAATGGACCCCCTGCCACACGACAGCGCTGTACCTCTCCCGCAAGCTTGTTGCGTGGTAAGCCTTGTCTGAAAAAGTCCTTTGAATCAACACGAGACAGTAAAAGACCTACACGATGACTTCGCTATAGATACAACAACAATATAGTTTAGACTGAAAAAGCGGCTGGCGTATTTGCCGGATGGAAAAGAATATGTCTGGGAAGAGAATAATGGAAGAAAATGGTTGCTATAGTAGCAAAAAGCCTTCACAATTTTGTAATCTTTTATAATAACAAGCTGCTCGGGTGTTTACATGACTAAAATTGCACTGGAAGAATTCAGCATCTTCTTTATTCCCTGTTCCTGTATAGGAAGGTGCCTACTTGACCCAAAGAGAAAAAAATAATCACAGTGTTAGTCCTGTGTCTAGACAGGCAAAGCTGTGGCTTCATGGTGATTCCACCTCAATGGAATTTCTTATCTGAGTCACTGAGGTCTTGGAAATGAACTAAGTTGTTCCCACCCAGAAATGTGATCTCACCAAGAGTGTTAATAGGTCATAGCTACTTATACCACCTCTTGGTATGAAAGTTCATTTCGATCATCTTTGTTTATAGTCTGTTCCTACACCTGGAGCAGTGTATTCAGGCAGGCTGTGCAAAGTTCACTGACAGGAAAAATGAAAGAGAGAGCTGTTAACTTGGCGCTTATCCCAAAATGTAGGTTTAGGACCAGATTTTCCTCAGCTGAGGTTGGCCCCTGTTTATGGATTTTAATGTTATCTGCTGAGTTGAGGCTTCACACATTTATTTATTAGGCTTACACCTTTTCCTTCCAGAACTGCCTGGTTCAAGGCAGCTCACAACAAACTTGAAATGGGTACAAATGGAAACTGCACACCAAGGCATGTTAAAACACCATTACATTTAATTATAATATTAAAACATGGTTGAATTAAAAAGCAATTTTAAAACACATCAATAAAACCGCACAATACCAAGCTGTTAAAAGCTTCTTTTTCAGCAGCCAGTCAGTTACCGGACATCTTCCTGAATAAAAGAGGTCTTTGCTTGCCAAGGGAAAGACCACAGGAAGAGCACAAATCTAGCCTTCCATGGCAGGGAGTTCCACAGCCTGGAAGCAGCCACTTGACATAAGTGCTGATAACTGAAATAATATGCAGGGCTACAAAGGCAGACCTGCAGCAAGGTTTCTTTGGTAGGGAGTCCGCAGGTTGTATTGTCCCAAACGAGACATTGCCCTGTTAATTCACTGTGCCATTCTCTTTTTCTGGCAGTATTAATCCCATTTTAAACCTTAAATTATTTCTTCAAAAACTATAGTTTTGAACACTGGGCCACAGGTCACCAAAATACTTTTCGACCGAGCATACACAAGCTTTGGGAGGAGTCTAGCAGAAAGACAAATTGTTGTGCAGGAAGGGTAATACAAAGCCAACATCAATAATAAGGAATTACTCTAAGGAAGCCAAATGAGGGACATGAACTAAAGCCTATGAAGCTGTTTTAATAACAGCAGCAGCAGCAGCCATAATCACATGGGCTAGGACATGGGGCTCTGTCCTGATGCATACAGAAAAGCTCTAAATAAAGGTGGCAGTGAAAAGAAGCAACATATATATGAATTAGAACTTGGAAGAAACTAGTTACAAATAATTAGGCACCTGTAATTTGTTCCTTTTCCCCATAACCAAAGGTAACTGCTTTACATTAGGATTGTAACTTAGTAAGGGAGAATATCACTCCTTGGGCCCTTCTGCATGAGGGGAAAAAATCCCAAATACCTTGTAGTATTGGCATCTTGCAGCAGTAGCAACATGTCCAAACATTTTTTCTGGCCTTGGAAGCCCCCATAAGCCTTGCATTCCTGATGGCAGCTGCGAGTGATTTACTCACATTAGTTCTTCACCACCACCACCCTTTTTTAAAAAAGTAATCCCAAGGTGCACTGGTGCGATAGAACGATTTTCCAATTATAAGAAAGCAAAACAGAAAAATACTGATCCTTTTTATTGCCTTAGTGAGTGATCGCTAAGGGGAAAATCCAACATGGCAGCAGTGAATGCTTGCCCTCCTAATAAGCCCTGCCCCACTCTCCCCCAGCCAATCAGCTTTGTACTTCCCTTTGAGGTTTTTATTGTTCAATAGTCCAAATGAACAAAAATGCACACTGACCTCATCGTTTGTGGAAAAGTACAGGAAAATCTACAAAGGCTTTTACCCCATTGTTTTTGCTGTTATGGGCCTCCCCTCCTTCTGAATAGTGTGGATTGGCACTGGATTCTGTTTAGAAAGGTAGGATTCCCAGCAAATTCCATGAGGGGTATTTTCACCATTTAGATGGGCCCCTTGTGTAGCATAATTGTAACTGTTAGTTACCGTACTTTCATTGTTTCAGGGCTGTGGCCTCTCTAAATGGTGGAACAGGAATGTCTCTAGGTTCAAATGCTGGATCATGGTGTTTCCTCTGGTCAGCATTGAGGCAATAAGATGACAGCTCAGAAGAGAGGGTATTTTTAATTGTATTGAATTTAATTGTACTGTATAAGGCTAATGTCTTGAAGCATTCTGATGAGGGATTCATAACTAAAAAAGTAATTATAATTGCTCCTTTTGAGACATAAGGAACTAAACAGTTACTTTAAAGATTGTAACAAATTATGACAACTAACTATTTTGGATCCATGGAACTATAATGGTACAGATATCCTGTCTCATTGAATATCAGAAAATGTGTAAATGTTCTTTACATCCTTGCTAACAGATCCGCCATCTGACTTCTCCTGTTTTATGTGTTTCCTGGCCAAAAATGCTTTCCATTTTAAAATATAAACTTTCCAAATTCTGATCTAAATTTGGGAATACTTGGGATTAAACCTCTGGTGTGTAATTGGAGCTCCATGTAAATGGGAGTTTCAGTGAAGGGGAACGTCCCATGTGCGCAGTGGAGTTGCTAACATCTGGATGGGCAGAGTTCAGGCTCTGTGGGATCTACTGTCAGCCCTCCACATTTGTGGTTAAATTTTTGCACTGCTGTCCGATGCCATTTTTAATAGGGACTGCAAGCCTCGCAAGACTGAAAGAGACTGTGAACGTGCAGTGAGGCTTATAAGTTCCTATTAAAAATGGTGTAGGGCAGCAGCAGAGGCAGTGGCAAGCCCTGCCAGCCACCTGCTTCTGCCTTGCAAAGGAATTCTGCCAACCCGAAGGCATCTCTGAGGGTTGAATTAGTGGGCTGTACTATTTTGGGTGGGTTAAATATAGCTTGGGAGGGCTAGAGGTATTTGCAGTTCTACGTACAGAAACAAAAGTGGACTGGCAGTTACATTTCATTTCAACATATTCAAAGTGCCCCTGTCCTCTAATTCTTAGGAGTGCCAGACAGGTAGGCTCACCTCTGTCATCCAACAGAGGAGAAATGCCCATGGAAGTGCAGGAGAAATGACAAGACAGACTACTGCTGATGACATCAGGATCTGCTGGTTGAGGTAGTTACCTTACTCTGCCTGATGGAAACTAAGGCTAAGAGGTAAGCAGGACAGGCTATGTGGACAGGCTAGCTTTGAGAGAGATTTAAAATTTTTAAAACTTTGGGCACATCCAGGCTTGATTAAAAAGACCAGAAAGTCCCTGAGTTTGTTCCTATTCCTTTCAGTTTTATTTTGGAGATCCATGCACGTTTTGTTTATCCCAGAATATTTTCTGTCAGCTCCTGATATGATCAGAGAGTTTTTTATACCAGCTCCCCCGGTTGCTTTATTTTAACCCAGTATAAATTTTGGGTGCCATTTACACAATGAAAATGTAGTGGGAAGAATTTGTGTCAAACCCTGGTTGTTTACACGTACATCAGGTCGGGTACATGATTTTCGGAAGGGGGGGGCACCTTTTATCCCTCAACCTGCGGGACTTCCAGTCCCGCGGTTTGTGCCGGTTTTTTAAAAAGTCACTGGAGGATTCGGAAAATCGGAAATGTAAACAGCCCGGGACAAGCTATCTCAGTACTAGGGGATGACCGGAAATGGTGACTGGGGGTGGGCTTAGAGATCAGCGACCAGAAAAGGAGGGATCAGTCACCCGTTCAACAGATCCAGCCTCACCAGCTGAAAACAAAGGCATCCCTTCCAGCTGCACGTAGCTTTGTGTGTGCGTGTACTCAATCACCTTTTAAAATGGATTTCTACACTGCAAACCCTTCAGCTTTAACCTCTTCCTCAACTGCATGTTACAAAGAGATCGTGGTGGGCAGAGGGTCGCCCATTCATTCCTGGATCCCCTCCCTGGATCCCCTCCCTGGGTCTGAACGGATAATCATACATTCATCACCCACCCCCCGGCACAGTAAAATATTCCAGCATCTGAGCAAATGAACACACTTTCATTCACCCCCCCTCCACAAGGCACAGTAAAAAAAATTCAGCCTCTGTGTCTTTCAAAATGCCTTGTGTGTCACTGGCTTGAAATCTTCACTCCACAGCTGCCTCTGCTTTAAGGGTTAACATTTTAAAGAGATGGGCAATCGCAATCTTCTTCCCCCCCACCAACTCGGCTTGATTTCAAAAGGAAAGCACAGGGTTTAATCGTTCCTGCCTCCTTCCAGCTTTGTGCCAGCATCTGAGCGAAAGATCACACATTGATTCATCCATCCCCCTCCCTCAAGGCACAGTAAATAATTTTAAAATGCGTGCGTCTATGTCTTTCAAAATGCCTTGTGTGTCACTGGCTTGAAACCTCAGTCCACAGCTGCCTCTGCTTTAAGGGTTAACATTTTAAAGAGACAGGACAAACAGAAGCCTATGCCCCCTGATCTCTCCCCCCCCCCCAGCCAGCCAATAGCAATTGCTCGTGGCGTGGAACTCTAAAGGAAGTACGTCACTGAGGTTGTGAAAACACGAGTAATCGTATCCTTGATTGACAGCCAAAAAAAAAAAAAAACCCGGTAGGCTAAACATGTGTAAACAGCAAAAGCACGGGATATAAGAGTGCGAGACCAATAAAAAGAAATTAAACTTTTGTCATGTAAATATCAATCACGGAATCCTCCAGGATTCCTAAAGAGTGACAAAAATCATCTAAACAGCGTGGGACGAATATGGGATCAGGAAGTCACGGTACACCCCGTGACAAAAATTGCCGTGTAACTGACACCTTGGAAGGAACAGGAACAAAAAGGGGGATTTTTCAATCAATCTGGATGTGCCCTTTCAGTTTGACTTGCTACTGTTAAAGTTTTAGAAGTCAGAAACCCAGTAACACACCAAGAGATCTTACTAATAGATAGATTTTCATTTTAAGAACAAATAAAATCGCCACTGGGTGAGATTATGAGAGATTTTCCACAATGTTCAATGATTTTTCTATTTACTTTTCTCTAGCTGCTACTAATGGGTGGCAGCAGTGGGCAGAGGCAAAAAATCTTGTGGCTTTTAATGCCCTTCGCCTGTATACTTCATGCTTCATATCACCTCGTTTTCTTCCTACTTTAAAAACCTTAGAAGTAAAGAAATGTGCAACCAAGCCTATTCAAGCGATTACAGTATGTGCCTCTGGGACAGCAGAGGTAGAGGCAGGTAGTTTGACTTCACTGGTGTATTTCTTCTTTGTCTTGTTTGTTCTGATGCTTCCTCACCTATAGAAGGATCTTTTTCCGGCTTGACTGTATTCATCATTATCATTGCCTCAGGGCCGCAAGGGGCTGTGAGGTGATTTTTAAACTGCCATGAATGAATACCACCTTTTACCCAGCCCTGAAACTAAAGTCAGCTTTCAAAAGTTAAAAGAGATAGAAATAAAAGTACACATCATTAGAAACCTACAAAGGTCAAAATATAATTAAGCTTTCAATAGAATTAAAAGCACACAGACCCCATAGCCATTAAAAAGATAGAAACACAGACAACATAGCACACTTTCCCCAAAAACAACATGTTCCCCAGAGCCTATTGAAAAAAACAAACAGGCTTTACTTGCTGCTGAAAGGACACTACAAGAGGGGTCCAGCCTTGACAGGACAGGAGTTCCAGAGCCTAGGAGATGCGACCAAAAAGGCTGCATTCCCACCAGATGTGCCTGTGAGAGTGGTGGGATGGAGAGATGGGTTTCCTCCGAAGACCTCAGGCATGGGAGAATACAGTCCTTCAGATAACCTGGACCCAAGCTGTATAAGGCTTTATGGATCATAACTTTGAACTGGGCCCAGAAACAGATCAGGAGCCAGTGAAACTGTTGTTAACCAAAGTTATGGGCTCCATATTCTTTGCTCTGATCAACAAATTTGCTGCACTGCTTTGCACTTCCTGAAGTTTCTGAACATTCTTCAAAGGCAGTCTTATGTCGATCATGTTACAGTAATCCAAATGCATTATAAGCAAGGTGTTTGCCACTGGAGCCAATGTGATGCCTCTAGGAACAGGAACAGCTGGAACACAAGTCTTATCTGTGCAAATGCACTTCTGGGGCTCAGTACACAGCAGTTTTTCCCAGGGACACTCAAGATATCATCATCTCGAATCTGTCCCTCACTGTTCCCACGATTTGTTGTGGGTAGCAGAAGTCTTGTTTTCTTGGATTTGTTGTTTACACGTACTTCCATCCCGGGAAACAGGCACACAGCAGAGCTGAATTTTGATTGGTCTGACTTTAGAGGGGACGGGCTTGCAAACGAAGCCTGGCAATTCTGGATCTGCCATTTTTGTATTGGCAGGGTCCTCCTCTGGCTCCAAAGCTGGCTGGCAGAAGACGGGGTTCTTTATTCGTGACTGTCAGTCACAGAGAAACCTCCCAAGAGGCTACAGTGGAGGACAGCCTCCCGGCTTCCCGGCCTCGCTGCTGAGCTCCCGTGGGCGGGGTGGGGCTGTTGTCTCCATGACTGGCAATCATGGAGAAACCCACCCCACCTGTGGGAGCTCTGCCCTCCTGGTCCCGCCGCTGAGCTCCTGTTGGCGGGGGGGGTTCCTCCATGACTGGCAGTTATGGGGGAAGCCCCCCCACCAGCTCTTCCCTCCCAGCCCTGCTGCTACTGGGGTGGGGGATTTCCTCCATGACTGCCAGTCATGGGGGACCCCCCCACCCCACCAGCTATTTCCTCCCAGCCCTGCAGCTGCAGCCAAGGTGGGGGGTTTCCTCTGTGACTGGCAGCCATGGGGGAAGCTCCCCTGCCCACTGAGCTCAGCAGTGGGGCCGGAAGGGAAAAGCTTCCATGGGCGGGGGGGGGGTCTCCATGCCTGCGACTAGCGGAGGGGGGGACAGGGGATGTGTGGCCCTTGGCTGCCACCTCACCGCTGACTATGAAGGCTTCTTTCACCGATGGAACATTCCCTCGGTGGAAGAAGCCTCTGCAGCTGGAAGTAAGCCAGGAGAAAGGGCCGGGGAGGGGAGAGAGGTCTGGCCCGCTCAGCCCTCGCCTGGCCATACAAAAATGGTGGATCAAGAATTGCAAGGCTTCCCTTGCAAGCCCTCCCCCTCCAAAGTCCAACCAATCAGAAATCATCCCATTTCCCAGGATGGTTCCTGATTGTTCAGACAACCAACAACACAAGTTGTCCCGGACTTTCCAAAGAGAGTCCCTGCAAAATAGAGGGATGGAAAGTAACAGGTTAACTGGGTTTTTTTGCTACCCCTCCTTCTGAATAGCATGTGATGTGTGTGAACTAATAATTCACACAAATTCTTCTCAGGGGAGGGGGTTGCTGTGTAAATGGGCCCCTGGTCATTGCAGAAACCTCAGTTTCCAGCCTCAGGGCTGAATTCAGGAATACACCCAAGTTGTGAACCAGGGTCTTTAGGGGGAGCATAACCCTACTCAGCACAGGCTGAATCCCTGTTCCTTGATCTGTCTTTCACCTGATCAGGGCCATGTCTGTGCTGTCTGGGTTAAGCTTCCATTTGTTTGCCCTCATCCAGTCCATTACTGATGATAGGCACCAATTCATAACTGAAACAATTTACCTGGAGAAAGGAATGGAGTAATAGAGAAGAGTATCATCTTCATACTGATGGCAACAGAACAGGACTTTACATCATACCATATGTTTCTTTCTTTTTTAGTCACACACTGCTAACAAACCCCATCCTTCATCTCTCCCAAATATGCACTGTAGTTCACTCTAATAAATATTTCTTTTTCACTGAATCTTTGTTGATGATGCCAAACACTAGGTGGTTATTCACACTACACTGTTATGCCACTTTGATAACACTTTAAATGACATAGCTCCATCCTGTCAAATCCTGGGATTTGTAGTTTCATGGGTTATGTAGAATTCTCTGGTGGACAGCTCCCATGCTGAGGTTCAGAGGAGTGGTTTAGAGCAGTGTTACTCAAAGTTCTGCCATTGAAAGTGCTGGTCCCTGAGCCATTGGCTGCCAGTCCCTGTCAAGTTTCAAGGAAAGAAACTATTATACTCAAATTTAGCGCACATCCCTGGCACACTGGAGGAAAAAATGCCAAACCCTCACATCATATCACTTGAGAAGAACTCGTCTAGAGCTTTCTAGTGGAAAATTCTAAGGACCTCACCAAACTACACATTCCAGAATTCTGTAGAATGAAACCAAGACAGTTAAAGGTATATCATGCTTCTACAATTGTGCAGTATGAATATACAGTAGCTTCTATACACAAAACAGAACAAAGCTACCTCAGACGCAAACAAAGCCACTAAAGAGGAAGAAAATTGCTGTTGCATTTAAGCACACACCCACATATCAAAACAAAACCTAAAAAGCACAGGGGAGACAGAACAAGATATTAAGGAAAACAATTTGCACACATGTGTTCTGAAGAGTATAAAGCACTTCCTTGTTCTCACAGATGGGTCTTATGTTATTTTTATTCTTTCTGAAATAAAAAGGAAGCCAATCCCCAATACACACACACCACACACATTTTATATTTAAGCAATGTGTGGGATTTTTCACTAAAATGGAATAAAGATAAAACACAGGCAGCTATCTGTGAGTTTAAAACCAACCAACCAACCAGTATGGGCTTTATCAGTCAAACCTCTAAAATCATTCTTTTGCCGGCATATTTTATGTCGTTTTTATGCTGGCAAAAGATCACCTCCACCAGATCTTACCTTCATTTCCAGTAAAAGGCAGCCCAAGAGCACTAATGGAGAGTGAATGGAACTCCATTCACTTCTGTGCTTGTGACCTCCACGAATGTTGCAAGAAGACGCAAGCGCAGGAAATTTAAAAAATAAAGAAAAAGGAACACAAAAAATGTTCACACAAGCACAGAAACATGCTAAAAAAATTAAAGTAAACTGGGGAAGTAAAAAAAAGAGCATCCTCTACCTGGCTGTCCCGATCTCACCTGGAAGTGTCCTGTTGTTCACGCTGCATTCACATGGACACAATGGTGCAAGGTTTCAAATGCTGCCAACAAAGCACCAGGGGAGATCTATTGATAGCTTAGCCCATCAATAAAATAGAAAGGCTTTTTGACAAGATATGATCGCAAAAGGATGACATCATCTGGTATGTGTGCCCTTCTGCGATCATTAGGCAACCTTATGACACCATATTTGCCGCATCTGATAAAGTCCTATGTAAAGCAGGGGGTTGTATAAATGGTGAAAAAAAACCTCATGGAATTCGCAGGGAATCCTACCTGTCTAAATGGGATCCCACACCAATCCACACTATTTGGAAGGAGTGGGCCCCAAAACAGCACAAACAACTCTAGTTGTTTTTTAAACAGCAAGGGGGTGCACATTCCTACTTGTTAGGACAAGCAATTTGCTTTGACTTGCTTTCCCATACAAATGGATGCACAAAACTGATTGGCTTGTCAAGCATGTGCAAGCGTCCACTGCCACCATTGTTGAATTTTTGCCTTAGCAATTGCTTGCTAAGGTGATAAAATGGGGTGTTTGTTTTTTGGCTGTCCTTTGCTTGAAAAATCACTCTATTGCTCCAGTGCACCTTAGACAACATTTAAAAAAGAAAAGGTTTGGCAGCTGTGAAATACTGACTAGAGTAAATCACTCGTGGTCGCTATCTGACATACAAAGCTTAAAGGTGCTTCTGGGGTGAAAAACACCATCAAGAGAAGTTGCTGCTGCTGTGAAATGCCATTATTGTGAGGTACTCCATTCCCCCCCCCCCGCTTTGTATAGATGGGCCCCAGGAGTAGGAAAACAAGTGGCCTGGGATTGGTTGATTTCTGGGTGATTTGCAGTAAATTGACTAGGGTATCAGACTCCCATAGGACCAAATAAAGAAATGTATGTGTGTGTGCCTTCAAGTGGCCTATCGACTTATGGCGACTCCATAAATTTCATAGGGTTTTCTTAGGCAAGGAATTCTCAGAGGTGGTTATGACAGTTCATTCCTCTGAAATATAGCCTACAGCAGCTGGGATTCATTGGTGGTGTCCCATCCAAGTACTAATCAAAACTGACCCTGCTTAGTTTCAAAGATCAGATGGGATGTGGTGCCTTTGGGGTATTTTTGCTGCTAAATGACTCCACCCTGAATTATGCTAGTGAAATGAAGGAGATTCAAGAGCAATCTGATTTGTCAGCTCAGCTTCAGTAATAAAAGCACATCCCTGGGTTGAACATGTGCTCTCAGAGGTAGACTCTCCCTTAATTCTAAGCATATGTTCTGGTTCCTAAGCTATCATTTTTCATTTGGGTAAGGCTGGTTGATAGGTTAGCCATGTAAACATCTCCAAAACTAAAGGGGAAAAGAAGACACCAATGAGCACAACATTGCCAGTTGATATGTACAGGTGTTGGGTTTTGTTTTGTTTTTTGTTAAATTTATAAATTTATAAAATTTATATTTATAGTATATAAAATAAACAGGGCACAGTATATTTCACCCATGGGAAAAAGACCATGTCCATGTAACCTGTATCTGATGGGTCAGTTTACCCAGTAGCTGATGGGCAACTCAAGGGTCCCTAATAAAATTCTTTATTGTTGTTACTATCTTTATTTCTATCCTGCTTCACCACCTCCAATTTGGGACTCAAAGCAGCATACAATAAAAAGACATTGTTAAAATCAGCAAAATACAAAAGTTAAAACAGAATTAAACAAAAAATTTTAAAACTACCGGTAAAATTTTAAAAACACATACATATGCACATACACAACACACACATATGCTCCAGCACAACCATTAACAGAGATCAGCAAAAAGTTTTTACTTGACTCTGGAAGGAAGGCAGGGAGGGTACCAATCTGACTTCTCTGGGCAGAGCGTTCCAGAGCCTGGGGATAGCCACTGAGAAGGCCCTCTCCTGTGTTCCCACCAGATGTGCCTGTTAGGGTGGTGGGACAGAGAGAAGGGCATCCCAGCAGATCGAAGAGCCTGGGCTGGTTCATAAGGGAGCATGCAGTCCTTCAAATAACCTGGACCTTTATGGTTCTTTGTCTTTAAATCAGACTGAGACTGGACACAATCATATAAGTGGGATACTTTCCAAAAGAGAACTCTCCCATGTAAAAGAGGTCAGTGGCCCCCCAATTGGTGGCTCTTGAAATTCGGGGGGGGGGAATAAATCCCAAGTGGATCCTAGAAGCCCAAGGTCTGCCAACCTTCGATGTGCAGAACGCAAAAGAAGATCCCACCCCACAAGAAGTACAGTTCTTGGAAATGAAGAGAGGGTAGGGATAAATGTTCCAAAGAGGAGAAAGGGGGGAGGTGAAGGAATGAAGGCTAGAACAGGAAATGAGTTGTTTTAATTTCTCTGACACGTTGTAAAGATGATTAAATGTTCCCAGGGCTGCTCCCAGGCAGCGAGCCACTCTGCCTCCGCTGCTCTGATGCAGGGCAGGAGACAACGGTGTTGGCTGAGTGCACTGGATTGGTCCGTGGTTGTGGCAAGACATCTCAGCATAGTTTCACATTGTGAAATTACATGATGCAAGCCGTTGATTCAGAGCTGCGTGTAACCACAGCCAGCAACCTTTGCCCTTTCCTGCCTGGATTGTCCTGGCAAGGCAAAAGTGGGAAAGCAACTGCAGATGGCTTAGGAAGCAGACCTCAAAGAGAGACGGAGGAAAGGGGAAGAAGTTTGTAATAAAATGTTTGTATTGCTGCCAGGCTCTAGGAGACGTGCAAAAGGGAGAGTGATCGCTGAGGAGAAACGCTTGTGGTGCTCCTAGGCTAGGATTATGCAGAAACTTTGTAGTACAACAGGATTTCAGCTCTGGGCCCTGGAATAAGGTTGGGCACTTACTTCTTTGTCACCCCAAAAAGAAGATGAAAGAGGGAAGATTTGCATAAAATGTGCAGGTAGTAACTCATGCATAGTGATTACATTTTAGAAAACGATTAGCCAGTCTACTTTCAAGATGTGAGATTTCATAATGCAACATTTCAGATAACTACTATTACACACTTTCTTTTCTGTGGTTCTTTGCACATTGTGTGTTCTGATGTTGAAGTTCATATTTCCTCTTACCACACTGTAGTAATTAGGAAATAATTACAGTGTGCCCCGGCATCCTCTGGGGTTTGATTCCAAGACCCCCTCATGAATACCAAAATCTGTGGATTCTCAAATCCCATCATATATAATGGCATAGTAAAATGGCATCACTTATATAAAATGGTGAATAGCCAGGTTTGCTTTTTGGAATCCCGGAATATTTTCCGGAATATTTTCAAGTCATGGTTGGCTAAATCTGTGGGTGCAGAACCCATGGATAGGTAGGGCTGACTGTATTATCACTTAAATAGAACACAATGTATCTCACCGTAGGATGTATATATATTCGTGCCTATTCAGGCCTAAATCCAATTGCCAATCTAAATGCTACTAAACCATTGGAAGCTTGGTAAATCAACACTTAAACAAGTTCCATTGGTTCAGTGTGGGTCTACATTATTTGGGGTTGGACTGATAGCTTCAAGGTCCTTGATTTCTCTTCTTAGGCCTAATCCACACTACAAAAATAATCCTGTATGAACTGGGATTATTTTGTCATGGCTCCTTTCTATTGAATCCTGGGATTTGTAGTTTTACAAGGCCTTTAGCCTTCTCTGTCAAAGAGTGCTGGTGCTTTACCAAAGTACAAATCCCAGGATTCCACAGGAGGGAGCTATGGCAAATCATTCAATTTCAAACTGGATTATTTGTATAGTGTGGATGCACCTCTCAGAGCTCTGCCTTTAAACTGAATTTGGACTGGAGAGCTCTTTAAGAAAAAGATGCCCTCTCTAAGCTAGGATGCCTCACCATCTGGACAGTAAACCTATCATTCCTTTATTTTACACTATTTAAGGTTATTATTTCTTAATGCTATTTGAGACCACCTTATTTCAGAGACCTCCTTAGAGTGTCTCTGGGTCCAGAGCAGATCTTAGAAAAGTTACTTTTTGATGTACAACTCCCAGTACATGGATTTCTCATGTCTCACTTCTAGACCTTTCTCATGTCTCACTTCTAGAGACACAATCTCACACAACACAACAGCTTCCAACATAAATGGAAAAAAATATTGTCCCTCTAACTGAAAACATCATTTACGGTACTCTCCCCACCACCACACCCGGCCCAATTCCTCTGCCTGTTTCTTAGAATACTTTTCCCTGATAAATATACACTGGACTGACTATGTGACAAATGTTGCTGTCCTTGAGCAAGCAGGGATCACCAGCATTGAAGCCATGATATTGAGAACACAGCTGCGCTGGGCAGGGCATGTGTCTAGGATGGAGGACCATCGCCTCCCCAAAATAGTACTCTACGGTGAACTCGCCACGGGCCAGCGTAAGAGGGGCGCTCCGAAAAAGCGATACAAGGACTCCCTGAAACAACATCTCAGGCTTGGCCAAATTGATCACCAACAATGGTCCACCCTGGCCTCACATCGGGAGGCATGGAGACACACTATCCACAATGCTGCAGCCTTATTTGAGAACTCACGACGAACAAGTCTTGACAAGAAATGGCAACGCAGAAAGAATCACAACCCGGTAACATCACCCGAGGAAACCTTCTGCTGTGCTTTCTGCAATTGGACTTGTCTATCTTGGATTGGCCTTTTTAGTCATCAGCGCGCTTGCAGAAAACGCGGGATGAGTCCTTCCTGAATCTTCGTTTGCGAAGAAAAGCCAGAGAAAGAGAGATTTCCCTGATAAAGAAACCTTTAATTTTGAAAGTTTGTACAGAAATATTGGTAACTTTTCATTGGCCTAATGAATATATTACCAAAATCTGGAGTTTGGAATGTGTCATCGGTCAACATGGCTGTCCCTGCATTTGTATCCTTCTCAGTGTTTTTTGTGCTCACAGAATGAAATTCTTGTTTCATGATTATTAATTAGATTCATAGCCCATCTTTCACCTCATGGTCCCAGGTATAGAGGAGCATTAATATTCTGAATTATTATTCTGGCATTTTGCCTCTTCAGAAATAAGGTGTCAGTGCTTACTTAAGCATACATCTCTGTGCAATGGGATGTGACTGAGGTAATGAGTTTGTTCAGGTGTCAAACTGACTTGGGGCCTGCTATTTTTTCCAGTGCAGCTGATACCATCCATGCTCATTGATAAAGTATCAGAGGACAATATTTTGGAATCCATAGCACACCCCGCCCCCCACTTTGAGCACACATACATTTAATGGCCCATCAAGACTGTATACATTTTATATATCTAGCATCCAGAAGAATGATTTTGCCGTCTAGGCGGTGGAAGTTTAGCACACGCTGCCCTCTGCTGGTAGCAGATTAAATTGGCTGACAAAAGCCAATTTTAAACAAAGGAACAGTTGGGGGAATTTTCCAGATGGAGATTTGTTACCCATTGGATTTCCTTCAACTAAGCAGATGTAAGATGTTTTAAGTCTTTTATACTGGTAGTTCAGTAAGAAGCCTTCTGTAATTTTTGACCAAAGAGCTTTAGGTGCTCATGAAGAAAGCTTTTTTCTTTTTTAGTAGAATTCCTATTGATTTCATATTCTGTTTATACAGTGGGCCCTTGGTATCTGCTGGAATTTCATTCCAGAACCCCTCTTGGATATCAAAATCCATGGGTGCTCAAGTCCCAATATATACAATGGTAAAATGATGTCTTGTATAAAATGGCAACATCAAGGTTTGCTTTTTGGATTTTTTTTTTTAAACTTTCAAGCTGTGGATGCAGAATCTGTGGATAAAGAGGACTGACTGTACAGTAAATGATACAAGTCTTTTACTCTAAGGATATCTCATATACTGAGGAGCTGCTCTAATGGATTTCGTGGGGCGGCCAATAGCATCTCTTCAGATAATCTGAGGGTGTGGTTTGAGATCTCAACTCCAAAAATTCCAACTGATATGTAATTCTCAAAACCAAGAGCTACCTTTCAGAGACACAAACATGGGGGAAATATGGGCCAAGATCCTGCATCATGGGCTGCGATATGTAACTTTACAATGATGGAGCTACTTAGCTGACACAATATGCAACCATGTTGGAGAATTGCAATGATATGCAACAGGGGAGCATGCAAGATATCCAGCTGTGCAATTGGGCCTCCCACGGCACAATGGGACACCACAAAAAGTGAGACCGTTTTTCTGGGTGCCAATGATTTCCCACTGCTCTCTGTCCTGGATTACTGGCTGCCCCACGGCTCTCTTGGGAAGCACTGCCCACCTCTCCTTGTGCTGCCATTGCACAATGGAAGCCTGTGTGACCTGAATTTTTTGGGATCTGTGGGGACCCTCTAACATCCCAGTATTCCTTTGGGGAATTTAACTAACTCAACTTGGCATGCGAAAGGTTGGGCAATGGTGGGACCTTTAACCTATGTATACTGATAATAACGGAGGAGATTGTAAGCCAAAAGATACAATTAAATGATCTTTATTGGAAATTAATGTAAACAGCATCCACACAAACACTCAGGCTTCATGCAATCACACAAGGCTAATGAATAAAGTAGGAAGCATTTGGATAGAGGAATAAAGTGAGGGGATGATGGGTGATACAACACCTGTCCTGAAGAGCAGATATTCCTGCATCAGAGGCTCAGAGTTGCATTCTGAGGGTCACACAGCAACTGGGAGCATGGGTATAGAAGGAGGAACTGTGGACATTTTAGTGGTGTTTTAAGGTGATATTTATATGGAATAATTGCTCTGAAGGGATGGGATCTTGAGTGGAATACAATGTCTCTTGGAATTTCCCAGGCTAAAACAAAGCACACTCCAAAAGTGTTAACAATCGCTAATGGGTGCTACACTTTGGATTTGAAAATGAACAGGCAAGGTCTTTTGTTGGAAGGGATGTGGGAAGGAAGGACCTGTTTTATAAGCATTAAGGTCTTTGCTATCGTTGAGTGGATTAGTGAATGACTCACTTCCAGCTGTTAACTCTCTGACCTGAGTGTTTTTGGGGGAATTTCCAAAGGCCCCTCCCTTGGTCTTACATGAATCCTGCCTTGATATTTGGGGGTTCCTGGTTTACCTGCAACCATGTGGATGGCCACACTTAGCCAAATTTTTAAACACAGCCAATTATTTGATATTCCAAGATGGTGGCTATCTTTGAATAGGTAACTCCTATTGAATGTAGGTAACACCTATTTGGCAAAGAGCCATACTGTTGCACATCACTACCATTGCACAAGGGCCCCACTGCTCACTCTGCTTCTGCAATGGTCCCAGTCGCAGCTACGCCAACACTCCCCTCCTGTGCAACGTCACATTTCTAAAATGCACAATCATAAGTTGGTTTACAACATTGTAAATTCCCACGAGAAGGCCAATCATGATTGCTAATTATCAGGGATCTTACTGAATGTACACATCTCCCACATTTATTTTTCAGATGTTAAGAAGCTTGATCCACTTGCTTTCTGATGTCATGATTAGGTATGTTTTTGTGGGAGCCCTGTCTTATTTAGGAGAAGCTGACCTATTGAGTCCTGGTGGCTGATTTCTCCTGTTTGCCATGGAAGAGTCTAAAGAAACCACAGACTTTGTCTTTTGTCTTGTTTACCTTGTTTAGTTGCTTATCTCCAGAAGACAGAGAAAGAATCTTCAGTTTGTTCTAGGGATTGTTCCCTGGTTTGTTGCAGGGGAAACAAGTACCAGGTTGTTGCAGAGGAAACAAGTACCTGCTGCCAGGTTCATTGTCATGACAGGGGTATAACTATGGGGCGGGGGAGAATGAGGGCATTGCCCGTGCAAATAAGAATTCTGCCCCTCAAAATGAATTTTTCTTCTGTCCCCAAATGTCTAACATTGGAGTAATATAAAACTTAAATTGTATATTTAGAAATGCAGCTTAGGCGTCCAAAGAAAAGGACAGGCCAAATTACCAAGGCAATGCAAACACAGCAAACAGAAGAGTTCCAAATGTGAATGATTTTCAATACAGCCAGCCCTCCATATCCACGGATTCTGGATCCATGGATTCCACCATTCCCCAAAAAATATATTCCAAAAAGCAAACCTTGATTTTTGTCATTTTATATAAGGGGATACCATTTTACTATATGCCATTATATATAATGGGACTTGAGCATCCATGGATTTTGGCATCCATGGGGGGTCCTTAAAGGTGCTTAAAGAAACCTAGTGGGTTCTGATAACT
This sequence comes from Gambelia wislizenii, assembly GCA_030847615.1. Lineage (NCBI taxonomy): Eukaryota > Metazoa > Chordata > Lepidosauria > Squamata > Crotaphytidae > Gambelia > Gambelia wislizenii. Next base: position 52,460,784 of record JAUMIR010000003.1, on the reverse strand, counting down.
GAGAAGGGTTTTGAACCTGCATTTTCTAGGGACCTATTCTAATATTTAAATCACTACGCTACACAGGCTGCCACACTAAACAAACAGTGAGCCAAAGGCTTGCTTGGTTGCTCCCACTGCAGTTTCACCAGTGTGAGTGGAAGCAATATGACACTGTGCACCAGCACACTGTTCATGCATAGCAAGCCAGGTAAATGCATATGCAATTTTGTATTTTTCTTTGGTTGTGTTTCAGTGTTATTTTAAACTCTTTAATGTGAAGAATGAGAAATAATTTGTTGGAACATCACTGGCTTGTCACATGTGAACAGCATGCTGGTAAGCACTAACAGACCACTTCCACTTGCAGTGAGAGCAATTAAGCAAGTCACAGACTAGGCTCACAGTTTGTTGGGTGTGATGTTTGAGCCCAGCAGCTTTCTAAATATAAATTAAAATAATACTAGAAATGTTTCTTAAAGTCCAACTCCCTAAATCGCCCCCAAATTAACAAATTTAAATGAAACAGCATGTTAATTATTACTATAACCAACTCTAATTGTTAACATTTTTGATATAAAAACTAAATAACAAGGTCTATAACAGGTGTTGGAAATATAATGATTTGTGTATAAGAATATCTTTTTGCCAGCTGACACAGGAATAAAAAGAGCAGACACAATAAAGAGATCACACATATATAGCTGGGTTGGAAAGGGCCACTTTTATTTAGCTATAACCTGGTTAACCCCTTTCTGGGAGATCTGCAATGGGGGAGGCAACCTAGTGTGGGAGCAACTCGGACAGTAGGTCTATCCCAGACCTTCTCCCCAGCTTCTCCAGGGCGAAACACCTGAGCCCAAGAGAGAAACCCCACAAGCTGGGGTTGCTCACCAGCTAGCCCACATCTCGAAAGCCAACCCAAAATTCCCTCCCCCAATTCACAGGACTTAGGGTTTACCCCTTGGGCCAGCCCCTCAGATTGCAGGACCTAAAGGCGAAGTTTCAGATCCCCAACTTCACCTCCAAATGGGGGAGGTGCCAGAGGTGCACACCAAACTATCAAACCTCCCTCTCTACCTGCCAAGTGACCACCTAATTAAGACACCACCCTGAGCCAATTATCCAGTCTGCATCCACAGTATGGTGTAGGCAAAAACACCCCTGGAAAAGGGGCAAAAATTCCTACCTGGCCCTAGGGCTGTTTTAAAGAATTTTGGGGCCCCATGCAACACTTTATTTTAGGGGCCCCATACGTTTATCTCAAATAAATTTAACCTAAGCGATTCACAGTACATGATATTCAGATTGTCACCAACATAATTTGACATAATTTGTCACCAACAATTTAGTTTAAAAAACTGTATTATAGGCACTAATGTAATATTGGTGTAGATTTCCTCAGCCAAACAGAATACAAACATATGTGGGTGGGCTAGGGTGTTGTGATTATGAAGTTTTTATATTGTAAGCCGCCCCGATTGCGTTGCAGAGGGGCGGGATAGAAATAAAATTTTATTATTATTATTATTATTATATTACAAAACACTCTAATGCAACACTCTCCTAATATTTAAAGTAGATCATTTCTATTAAATAAATCTCAAAAGACTAGCCCATTCACACTAAATCAAAATTACAAAACACTAGTTTCAGTATGCAGAATTTGAAGTCAGGAAAAGAAAGAGCTGAGTCCAATTTAGTATATTTAATGCATTTTGTACTTTCTTACTTTTACAATCTTACGTTGTAAATTTTGAAATACAAAGTATAGCCTGAATGATTCTTTTAAAATTATTTTAACCAGTTTACATAAAATTTGTATCAAATAATGTAAAATTACAACATTTATAAAATGGACTTTTCTTTTCTTTTCTTTTCTGGCTTTTAATTTTTTTTAATTACTCACTTAAATCTTAACTTTTCTTGCTTTTTGAGCAGCAAATGCCTTTACTAGCTTCTCAGTATCTAAGGAACATGCTATCAGCCTTTCCACAGCTATTACAGAAAGGCCTCGTAGTCCAGGTCCTCCCTGGCTGTTGACTGGCCAGTTTTGAATGTCCCTCTCCCTTTCCCAGCTCTCATTGAAATATACTTGTGTAGGAATTCTTTTGTCTTTTAGTCTCTGGCAATGAGTCAATGAAGTCCTTCAGGTACCTGCCAGCTACTTTGGTGAGTTAATTAGGTTTTAGTTAACTAATTTGATACTTCATTTTATTTGAAAAGCAATTGACCATTTTTGAATATTTCTCTGCTTGGTTCTTGAACAAATATATGCAGTTGGAAACTGGAGATGATTTAGTTCTCTTGTCTAGCTTGAAGGTTGGCCTCATTCACACCACCTAGACCACTTGGCAAACCCACTGACCTGGCATTAAATATGTTTAAAGGAAACTTAGGGTGGGGAGTCCGCTTCTGTTTCATAAGTGAAAAGGCCTAGATCTTACATTTCTAGGCTAATAGTTTTAAAATAACAAATAGTAAGCCTTTGTAATGCATGGAACACACAGTTCCGTTAGCACCTCCTCCAGCCTCTCAAGAGGGCTTCTCTTCCCACCAGCATTGGACTCTCTCTGTTCCCTCAAGTGGCCCTCCAGCCTCCTCAGCTTCTCCGCCCACCAGGCACTCTTGTCCCTTGCTGCCCTTTTCGGCATTTTCCCACCTCTCCCCTCAGGTGGTCCCATCGCTCTGGGAGAAACAGTGCCCCCAGACCTTGTGCATCTGTCTCCATCTCCACCCCTTTGGGAAACTTAACCTCGCCTGGTGCTTTTCCTTTCCTCTCCCTTTTCAAAGCACAACCTTTGTTCTCCCTGGACAAGAAGGCTTCAGAGGGATAGGCAGGGGGAGAAGGTGCCTCCCTGCCCTGCTGCTGCCCCTCTTATGGTGGCTTCCTCCTTCTGTGGCTGGTTGATGCGCAAAGCACCAAGGGTCAGAAGCCTTCCTACTAATAATATTTTTGCAGGAGGAGGGTTATGATGCCTCCCCCCGCAATGACGGGCTCCCCTGTGGCTTCAGGTGCTGCAGGGCCCTTAAACCGGCCCTGCCCAGCCCCAAAGCTACCAAATACATCACACTGATTCAGTGGCGGGAGGGTGGGCCAATCTTCATTGGAAAGGAGGAGGTGGAGGGCAACAGGGCCTTAATGACCCACCAGCCCTGCCCTCCACACTCCCTGCCATGGTGCAGACACTGAGGTCAGTTAATGGTCTCTCTCCTGCACAATGGCAAATGGGTTCCCTCAGCACATGCCTCCCGTGGTGCTGGGAACCCTCATTTTCATGAATTAATTCCAATCTCTATTTCCGATCAGTTGGATTCATACATTAAAGTACTGTTTCCAGCTAGTCCCAGATTAAAGCCTACTCTCTTGATGTAGCACCTGAAATCTATCTTCCAGTTTGCATTCAAGACTGGTTGCCGAAGTGGCACCACATGGGAAAGATACATGGCTGTACATGTGGCAGTCTCTGATCACTGGGAGTTAACAGTGGAGCCCTAAATTTGAGGCACAACTTGGCATCAAGTGCAGGTAGTAGGACTTGATGTATTATTTGCACTTATATCCAACCTTTCTTCTAGGGAGCTCAAGGAGATGTACATGAGTCTTCTCTTCCACTTGATCCTCACAATAACCCTATGAGGTAGGATAAGCTTGAGAGATAGTGATGATCCCAAGTTTAATGTCTCAGTGGGGATTTGAATTTGAGTCTCCTCGGTCCTAGTGCAGCACTGAACCTCATTGACTTGCAGGTGGACTCAGGGTTGGCAGTGAAGATGTCAGCTGACAGAAACAGCCCTTGTGTTGTTGGTGCCAGGCTGAACTTGGGTGGATTCAATGTCGATCTCCCCCACTTGGCTCATTACTGCCCCTGCTGCCAACTTCTTTGAGCCAGACAGAAACCTGGAGTGCCAATTCCTGTGAGTGTTGGAAGGCATGGATTGGTTCTACATCCCCTATAGCAGGAAGAGCCGATAAGTAAAAATATAGCAAAATAAGTCAGTGCATTTTCTACTCTTGGAGCTGACAACTGTGATGAACTGCTGATGGATGCTTACAGAGAGGGGGTGAAGGAGAGGGAGAGACCCTGACCTACCCTACCAAAAGAGTTTCTATTTTGATTGCTAGTGAAAGAAAATATTCCAAACCACATAATGCACTTATTGCATTCAATTGCAAATCTTTTGACTTTGTGCTGCAGCTAAGAAATCTGCTACAATATTTTTGTAAATAGTACCAACATTTACCATTTGTATTTCTTTAGATTTAAGTACACTGCTATCTGAAAGTGTGGGTTTTTTTAAGCTGCTGGCACAGATGAGTCTTTGGAATCTGTGCAGTAATTAGACATTTTCATCCATGGATTGTAGCATGAACAGTTCTTGAACACATTTAAGCAAGAGCTGAATGTAGCCTTCCTCAACCTTCATGCTGGCTGGGGGGTTGCAGTCCAACACATCTGGAGGGGCACAACTGCGGCCAGGATAGAAAAGACTGACTGAAAAGTGTGTTTTAGAAATATTTGACTTCAAAAATCATTGTGATACAATAACTTATCTTCTGACAAGTGTCAAATGGGTTTTGAAGCTGTAAGTTGTATACAATGGCAGTTTTGCCTTTATGGGGACTACTTCCTGCTCAGAAAGACAACAGAACATCTGATTTTTACTGATCTCTCCCTCCGCCCTGACATACACATCTACTGCAGCTCCTTCTACCATATCTCATCCTGTGTTAGGGGGTCAACTGTACCTCATGATCAGCTTCCCAGAGTAGACAGAAGGGTCAAGGGAGGGCACAGACCAGTAGAACCAGATGTACCCTGTCTTGCACAAGCAGAAAGACTTTCTATTAAGGTTACACCCTAACTGGATCCAGTCATGTGTCTGTGGTATCTAGTACTTTTCTCAGCCATCAGAGCAAGCACGTTTCTTGACTGTGCCTAGTATGCACTGTGATGTCATAGTAGATTTTCAGGTGCACTTCCCCCATAGCCGCATGCCAATGGAGAGTCCAAAAATGCAAGCAGCTATCTAGGGCAATTTCAATAAACTAGTTCTAGCAGTTGTCATCTCCACCAGCAACAGAAATTTGGGAAAACATTTTGGAAAATGGCTTGGGACTCCAATATTTGAAGGAGTGCCTCTCCCTATACAGTATCACCCCCATATACATGGGGGATTGGTTCTGGGGCCTCCTGTGGATAGTGAATTCCGCAGATAATAGCAAACACCATCACGGGGGGCCATCCGGGGGAAAGGGGGGCAAGTTCACACCTCCCCCTCCCTTCCCCCTTCCCCCCTGCCATGGCCCTGCCGCAGTGGCGATCGCAGGGGCAAAGGGGGGAGCGGGTGAGATTGCTCTGCCCCTTCCCCTGGGAGGGTTCCTGTCGAGCATGGGCGGAGAAGCGATCTCGTCCCCTTCCCTCCTGTGACTGCAGACGCGGCGGGACCATGGTAGTGGTGAAGGGGACGGAGGAGCTTCTGCCTTCCCCCTTCACCCCTGCAATTGCTGCTGCGGTGAGGTCATGGTGGGGGCGAAGGGGGAAGGGGGTGAGAATGCTTCTCCTCCCCCTTCATCCCTGCTATGCCCCACCATAGCGGCAATCGCAGGGGTGAAGGGGGGGGGAGGCAGAAGCCCTCCCAGGGGAAGGGATGAGGGAGGTGAGATCCCTCCTCCCTTCCCCCACCATCGCCAACCGTGGATAATTAAATCTGCGGTTAGCGAATCAATGCTACTGTATATACTGGCCTGAACAATGAGGTTTGCTGTAGGAGCCTTCAACTGTGTCTCATCAGTGTGGTCAATACAATGTGTGAAGATGTGGGAGAAGGCGTTCTCACTTTTGGCAACCTGGCTGTGGAATGCCCTCCCCTTGGAGGCCAAATTGGTGCCAACGGTGGCTTTATTTAAGCACCAAGTGAAAACATGGATTTTTAAAAAAAGTCTTTGGGGCCTAAGACATTTAGTCTAAGATGTATATGCACATTTTCAACTATTTTCACCCACTTTTAACTTGTGTAATTATTTTTAAGCTGGGCCTAAATACCCTAAAGGTACCAGATCCCATCTGATCTTGGAAGCTAAGCAGGGTCAGCCTTGGGTAGTACTTGGATTGGAGACTACCAACGAATACCAGGTGCTGAATGCTATATTTCAGAGGAAAGAACTGGCAAAACCACCTCTGAATATTCCATGCCTAAGAAAACCCTGTGAAGTTCACGGAGTCGCCATAAGTCAACAGGTGACTTGAAGGCACATATGTACAATCTGTTTAAATTATTATTGTTGTTTCAAATTGTTTTAACTGGCTTAAACTGCTTTTACTTGGATGCCATCCTGAGATTTTGTAATATAAGGCAGGATATAAATACTTAAATAAATACATAATTTAAATGTATTAATTAAATAAAAGACTTCCTCGAAGGCTTTGGAAGTCCCTTCCTAGAGAGGTTACACTGCTATCTTCCTTGTTATCCTAAGGATGTGAATAACTAACTAACTAAAGCCAATGGGTGTTTAACTGTACATTCAAGATCAAGCCACTTAACATATTTTGTATTAAAAGAAAGATAGCTCTTAACAATATATTCTTTCTGGTAAAATGTTTTCCCTCACCCCTTCCCTGATCCACCACCAGCTGGGATGCCTGCAGCTAATTTCAGAGCTGTGAGCAGAGAAGCCTGGAAAAAAAAAAAGGGGGGGGGAGGCTGATAATATAATATTTCTTGCTAATCAAAAAGTCCTGTTGCATTGACCAAGCAAGCCCTGGTTCTGCTAACCCTGCTGAATATACAGCTGGTATTGAATAGATGTGGAGCAGTGATTCCCCTTGTGTGAAATCAAATCCTAAGAGTTATACTAAAGATACTGAGCCAGAGTGGAGTAGTGGTTTGAGAGTTGGACTGTGACTCTGGAGACCAGGTTTGAATCTTTGCTCAGACCTGGAAATCCACTGGGTGACCTTTGGCAAGTCACACTCTCTCAGCCTCAGAGGAAGGCAGAGGTAACCCCCCTCTGAAAAAATCTTGCTAGGAAAACCCCATGATATGGTTGCCATGAGTCAGAAATGACTTGAAGGCACACAACAAGACTTCGTACTAAAGATGCTCCAAGATGCCAGCCATAGATGCAGGCGTAATGTCAGGAACAAACTGGCCTCACAGCCCGGAAAAAAAACACACAAAAAACCTCCAAGAAACCAACTAAATTCTTCACAAAAACATGTCAGTTCTGACCACAAGGTGGAGATGATGCATAGTGATAGTACTCCAGTACAGGTGAGTTACCTTGGTGGAAAAAGCTAGCCTTTGATTCAATAAAAACACTGAGCACCTTCTCCCTTTTCTCCCCAACCCTGGAAGAGTTAATGCCCAACTTTTTCACCATGGTGTTTTATGACCATTTACACATTGTATTAGTTTTCTCCATGTAATAATTCCACTTCATACATTGACTATTGGGAATAAATGTCTTAACCTCACCTCAGTTTGCTTTCTTTTTTTCATACATACATACATGTTATGTGCTGCAGGGCATTCAAGGTTTTCTTCTTCAGAAATAAATATCAGATCACAGAAAGCCTCCAAATTATCATAATGTTGCATAACAGCTTTTAAAATCTAGATGGCCCTTGTGGTCTCTTCCAGCTCTATGATTCTATGACCCTATGACTCAAATTACATTCTAAGATCCAGGACATTTTGGTAAACCCTGTTAATAGGTGAAGAAATTATAAGTGTTTTTTTTTTAATCACCCAACCTCATGATGTTGCAGGGAACTCAAGGAGCTCAAACAAGGGCAAGGAACAACAAACAAAAAAATATGGGTAAACCATTGCCCCCCCCAACTGTTGGGATGCCTGTCTACACAAGACTCTCTTAGTTTCATAAGGCTATTTCTAGCCCAGTTTCATTATTCAAACACAGGCATTTACAGTGAACTCATGAGTGTCTCCATACAATAGGCTTTACTTCATTTTTCAGTTAACCACAGTTCAGTGTTTCATATCCCAAACTGTGATTAATTTTAATGATGGTCTATTTAAACAAGCCAGCTTCATAGCTAGCTTTAGTTTGACATTGGCTTGTTTCAAACAAATTATTGTTGGGTTCAGCCATATTGGGGGGAGGGGGAGTATACAAACCTGAAGTTCTTCACAGCTATTCTGACACTTGGCCCAGAGCTTGGAAAAGTTACTTTCTTGAAATGCAACTCCAGGAGTTCCTCTAGCCAAGAAAAGTAATGTTTCTGAGCTCTGCCCAGAACTATGGTTTAGAATAACACCTGAACTTTTTACTAAGTGATTTTCAAGTGACTTTTAGCTTGCATTTTGTTTTTTAAAATTGTAAGGTTCCAGGGCTTATACATGGGGTGTCCATATACATGCATACATTCATACATCTGCTTGCATGTATGTGTACACATGCACACAAGCACACACCTCTTTCCCTGAACAGTTTGCAATGCCTAATACAAACAACTTTTTAAAAGTACAAATCATACAAAAGTTTATTATTATTATTATTATTATTATTATTACAAAAGAGGCCTAATAATTTGAAGTCATTTTCTTAGACTCAGGGCCAGGGCTCACTAGGCAAAAATCCCAAGTTCTTTCTACTTTTGCCTCCAAGTTACCATGCAATCTTGCTCATGTACCTTGGCAACAAGTGCCCTGCAGCTAAGAGAAAGGGAGAGAGAGAGAGAGACAGAGAGAGAGCCCTACTGCTATTTGCTGGCTAAACAAAGTAACACCCAGCAGTTCTTGAAACCTGGGGACTCCCTTCCATAACCACCAATCATGTCCTCTTGTTACCGTCCCAGCCTTTTGGCCAAGGAAGTGGCTTCTACATGCTACCAAGCATGTAATGTGGTGTCTCTCCTGCTCCTTTGAATTGCTGCAGCCTTTTTTTAAAAAAAAATTATTTGCATTGATGATGGCTGACAAAATCCATTCTTCTTTCCTTGCTGTGTGTTTTGGAGCCAGACCCAGAGTAGGTTGGAAAAGAAATCTCAACATTGAAAATTCCACTCACAAACAAAAATTAGAACAGTGCTCTAAGACATTTGCTGAATTATTTTCTCAATAGGTAGCAGAGAGGTGGGAGGCCTTCTGCATACTAATTGGCTCTGGCAGAGAGAAGAGAACAGGCTGCAAAGAGTCATTTTTAAAAAAGAAATTAGCCTCCATATTTTCCTTTCATGTCCTGCTATTTTCCCTGGGATGGGAGTACTGAAATTCTACATAGACATTCACTCCTAGTCTCTCCTAGACACTGTGTGTAAAGGGGAAAATAAGCCATAATAAGAACAGCACTCAGATTTTACAGATAAACATGCTATTTTATTAAAATGGGCTTTAGAATATACATCTTAGGCCCTGTTTATATCGGGGGAGGGAAATATGATCTCCCCCCGGTGCTGTGAAATAGCAGTTCACAGCACTGGGACCTGTCTTAATGGTTAATAGAACCACCCTTGCCAAGATGGCGGCTGCGAATGAATTACTCGCACTTTTAAATCTGCCGCTGCTGCAATTTTTTGTTAACTGTTAAAACACAGCTATAGATCCGGATGCCAAACTTCTGCTTTACTGCCAGGGGTACTTAATTTCAATTTGAAGAGAACCTACAGATCATAAGTAAAAGGCTAGGGCTTTAGGCATTTCCATGGCTATTTACTCCTCTGCCATTGTTCTCTTTCTAAGAAAATTACTGTAGCCCAGTGGTATAATACACATGTTTTGCAAATTGCTAGAATCAATCCCTAGCATCTCTAGACAGACTTGGGGAAAGATTTGTGTTTAAAACTCTAGAGAGCAGCTGCTGGTTGGTGAAGACACTAATCAACAAAACAACAAAAATTGTCATTGTTATGTGCCATCATAGAATCATTGGGCTTCTCTATAGGAGGAAAAACATGTGGATTGTTGCACAGTAATGGCAATTTGCAGCAACTGTTATTTGTCTTAATGTTTTTTTGTGGCAGACAGCAGGCATGAGAAGCTATCCATGTTTGCTGTGCAAACGTGCATGCCTGCGAATCAAGATCACGGCCACAAGTGAATTACTCGTGTTTTCACTTACCTCAAATTGCTGCTGCTGGACAGTATTTTTTTTTTTTTGAAACCCTATCCAAGGTGCGAAAGAGTGACCTTTCACTTTAACAAAAAAGTACCCACCCCTAGTTTATCACATTACTGTTCATTCGCCAAGGTGTAAATCCAACATGGCAGCTCCAGGCACTTGTCTTGGTCCTCCATCTTAGAAATGTGCCCTGCCCAGCGCAGCTGTGTTCTCAGTATCATGGCCTCAATGCTGGTGATCCCTGCTTGCTCAAGGACAGCAACATTCGTCACATAGTCAGTCCAGTGTATATTTAGGATTGTGCGTAGACAGCGCTGATGAAAGCGCTCGAGGAGTCGTAAGTGGTGGTGATAGGTGGCCCATGTTTCAGACCCGTAAAGGAGAATAGACAGTACAATGGCTCTATACACATTTATTTTTGTGCTTCACCTCAGGTGTTTATTACTCCAAACTCTTTTGTAAAGTCTTCCAAATGCGCTATATGCCTTTGCTAATCATTACAGAAATTAAGAAAAAAAATAAAAGGGAGGGGAGGAAAAAGTGACTGCCAATCTTCCTTTCACAGACCTATCTCTGTAATAATGTACGTTTGCTTCTGATAGGCTCTGTTTGTTTATAAATAAGCAGAGCCTATCAGAAGCAAACTGGTTCTCATAAATCAGCAGCTCTCACAGTTCCACTATGGTTGCACTTCAATTTAATTCCAGCTAAAGCTGGCCAGCCTGAGTTTGAAAAAGTTACTTTTTTGGACTACAACTCCCAGACTCTCCTGGCCATAGTTTACAAGATCTGCAATCCATATAACAGCTCAGACCTCAAAATGGCTATTTCTCTTATATAGCTCTGAGGATCACTTGTCACTTCAAACCTCAGTCATTTGCAGGGTGGATTGCCTACTGAGAGAACCATCCCTTCCTAGCTGTTCTTATTAACAGAATTTCAGATGATCACCTCGCTACTAGCAGACAACTAGTTTTTACAAAAATTGATCTGTCAGCTGCTGTCACAATAGGAAGACTTGTTGACAAGACCTAGTAGGGCTGTTTCTGTGTCTTCATCTCTCAGTGCTCTACAGTCTCATTTTTATGAAACGGCAAAGTTGGGTCGAGCCTGTACTATGTAGCTAGCAACTCACACAATTTATTTGTCAATAAAAGAAAATCTCCAAATGTCTTAACCTCTACCACCTAAGAGATAACAGAACTTGCCAAGTTACTTGAAAAATAAATTTGTTTCAGTTATAGTTCCAAGGCCTAAGGAGCTACTACTGTTTCAGTTTTTAAAATTATCTCTGTACTTTCCCATTTTTCAAAAGTCTCTAAATGGTTGTTTTTTTACTTATCTTAAAAAACAAAACAAAAACTCTCTATTCTCCTCATCACCTCAACAACCAACAGAAGAACACAGTGGAGAATACAATAAATAAAATAAAATAAAAGGCAGCAGCCTTAACCAATACTTTAACCATGTGTGATTCTACTTCTACTGTTTAGTGAGGTCACTGCCACGTAACTATAATAGTAACTCAAAAGTTACCATTTTGCTATCAAAGGAGAAAAGTTATTCCTCATTAAGTTACAGCAGCCATTAACTTAATTACTGGATAAAGTAACCAATTACAATTAGTCACTTGTAACTAATTACTTGTGAGCTCTGAAGGATGCTTACAATACCGGAATAAAGAGTAGAATGTGTGCAATATTTTAAAGTATAGGTATAGGTCTCACTTTGTGAATATAAATTAGTGTTTATTTCTGTAACTAACATGAACACGTCATGCTAAACCATACATTTTGTTTGTGAAGGCCATGCTCACAAACACTGAATTTCCTACAAGAGAACCTGTGAAAACAAATGTCAGCAATACTGTGTAATTGGACAACTGATAGCACATTTTCTTCAGTCTGCTTCAGTGTAAACAGTGAAGGTCAAACTATTGTTCCATCGGACCCAGTACTGTGTGCACTGAGTGGCAGTAGCTCTCTGAGACAGGTACCTTGCCCAGCCCTGCTACTGTGTTTTTTTCATCAAATGGTGAGCTATTTCAGATTAAACACCAACACTGGTACCTACCCAATAGCAAGGGAATGCAATCTTTACCCAAGCCTCATCTCACCCATTCAGATAAGTGAACTCTGCTGTACCCATTCACATCAACATCTCCCACATGCCTGTGTATTCACACAGCTTAACATTCCTGAGTATAGTTCAACTATGCCAGAGCACAGCCATTCACTTCCTCCAGTGTTATGGGCACTGGTAAAGTGATATAGGGACATGCCACCTGCAATAAGCCTGGTGTACCTTTCACTATCAAGTATCATCAAGTAGGCCAGGACAGATAGAAAATAAGCCTATTCGCTCAGACAGCATTCATGAGGTAACCCAAGCATCAGTAGAGAAACAGTATGGATCTAGATTTCTAGTTCATACATCATTGTGCTTCTAGAGTTCGGGTGCAGGAAAGATGGTATAAAGTACATGTCTCTGGCATTTTCAAATCACCTTTCTAAGCAAGCAGCAAAGGAGGTGGGTGAATGAGGATAGCTGCACTCTGGAAAAAGGAGGATAACTGTACAGTAATGTACTGGTCAATTTTGAAGTGCAGGCACTCATCTTCAGAGACCCCATAGCCATGCCCACCCCCAAGGAAAGTCCAAAAATGAAGGCAGCTGTGTTGATCCACAGGCACAAACCAATTTTAACCATTTTAATTTCATTCTCACTGGGATAAAACTTTTGCAAAGCTGTGCAAAGCGATCTTGTAGCACCTTTGAGACTGAGAGAAAGAAGTTGGTAGCATAAGCCTTCATAGATTTAGGTCTACTTCATCAGGTGCATGAAGTGCCTAGGAATAGACCTGCTCATTCAGAACTATAAAGGTATGCTCACAGGCACTTCACTCCATGCATCTGATGAAGTAAACTTATGCTACCAACTCCTTTCTCTCAGTTAGTCTCACAGGTGCTGATCCCTTCATACTGATCCAGACTAACACAGCTGTGTCTTTGAATTTTGCAAAGCTAATGGGTCTTAATTATCCATTCACGATCAAGCCATCTCCAAATTACTCTGCAGTACAACAGGGACGCACCACAAAAACATGTTTTCCTCCCTGCTCCTTCAGCTACTGTGCAGATTGCAGCTAAGTTGAGAGGGAACAAACAACCCTGACAGTTAGTGTGTTCATATACAGAACACATCATGATCACTGCCAATCAAAATAAATAAATAAAATAAATTGGCACTTGAACCTGGCAAACCCTGGATCTATTACACCACTGGAGCTGTACCAAAACGGACAGTCTCAAGCAGGTTAATAGTACCATCTATTCTACAACTAGATGGCATGTGAAGCAAGAACCAGTTCTGTAACACTAGCAAAGACATCTGAAGAACCAGTGTAGTGTAGTGGCTTGAGTGTTGGACTACCACTCTGGAGACCAGGTTTTTGCCATGGCAACCCACTGGATGACCTTGGGCAAGTCACACACTCTCAGACTCAGAGGGATGTAAAGGCAACCCCCCACAACAAACCCTGCCATAAATCAGAAATTGTTTGAAGGCACACAACAACAACAACAACAACAACAACAACAACATACACCTGCAATGAAATAAAAACAAACAGAGCTCACAGTAGGAGATACTGAGCTTGTGATATTTAAAAACAAAAAACAACTTGGAAGGATTTGCAAGTTGGCCATTTAACTTACAGCTCAATAAATCCTAGCTCCCAAAACCAAAATATCCAATTCCTGCTGCATGGTGCAACACTTGTTTTCTTTGCAACCTACTAAAAATTAAAAGTCTCATCTCAGAGAACTCTGGCATCATTATTATTGCAAGAGTCCTAACTCAGCATAGCATTACGGGCTTACTGTATGCTATTTTGTCATGAAGAGAGAGTCCAATTACAAGCCACTGGAATACAGCAAACTCTGGGTGCCCCCAAAGTCCCTTAAACAGGATGCGCTTGCAGAAATTAGAAAAAGCTCTGGGCAAACTGATATGTAATTCTGCTGCACAGCAAAGCACATGCCTTCCCTGTAGACTGTAAAATTATTGTGCCACCAACTGGAGGCAGCCGGCAGATGTTAAAAGCTTTTTATAAGAGGAAGAGGCTCCTCTCCCAAGTTTTTAATGACATTTAGTAAGTTTAAGAACCAGTGTGGTACAGTGGTTTGAGCGTTGGACTATGACTCTGGAGACTAGTGTTCAAATCCCTGCTCAGCCATGGAAACCCACTGGATGATCTTGGGCAAGTCACATCATTTCAGCCTCAGAGGAAGGCAAAGGCAAACCCCCTCTTAACAAATCTTGCCAAGAAAACCCCATGAGGTTTCACCTCAGGGTTGCCATAAGTCAAAAATGACTTGAAAGCACACAACAAGAGCAGAGAACATAAAATGAATGGCTTCTTTCAATCTATTGCACAATAACCCTCTAGCACATGAAAATTTAGCTCACAATCCTCCTGCTCTTTTTCCTTTCCGAGTCCTCACATTAGTCACTAGCCTATAAACTTTTCGTGCAATATTCTGCAAACTATTTTTAAGCTTCCTTTTGAAGACACTAATATGAAAAGGTAGTATAGGCAGCTGGGGTATGTACACAAGGGCAGGACCTTTGTGCAGCATACAGATTGTTCATTCTGTGATTTCAGAAATAAGGCACTTAGAAATCAACCTAGAAAAGAAAATGTATTTCAAGTCATATAAAAAATTCTTCTTCCTCCTCTTCCTTATTTCCATGCTTTGCTCCTGATGTTCCTGAGTCAAAACCTGACACTCTGTGTCCTGAGTCTTTAGTCCTTTTGGTACTACGTGACAACAGAGTGTTTCTACCCTCAGAATGCAAGCTGATTCTAGAGTCAGCTCCTGGGAAGGAACTGGATGGTGCCCGAGACTGAAGAAGTATATCTTCCAAGTCCTTTGAAAACCTATTTAGTGGGGAGTCACTGCATTCAGGAGATAGCACTCTGTAGCCTGTATCAACATTCATCTCTTCCTCCTTTGGACACAACCAGAGTTCGTGGCTGGAGTGTCTCCACTTAGCAGTCAACCTTGCCTGGGACATACCTTGGTCCTGTTGAGAAGAATCTGTTGGGCTGTGTGAGCAGGATGATGAGCCAAAAGTGTTTTGTGGCAGGCCACAATGACTTCCTGGAATATATGCTCTACTCTGTGCAGATTTATTTTTATTCTTCATGGCTCGGAGAGTTCGGTTTTTCTGTGGTACAACAGTTCTTTTGGCAGCTGCCAGGGATGAACGGGCATGGCAGCAGGGGAGCTCCTCCTCGTCTGAGGTCTTATGCCAACTGGATGATAAACATTGGTTTCCACTGTGCTTTGAGATGCCCTGAACCTATGAAAGAGAAAGGAAGCTAATTATAGCCTGGCACTGGAAGTATGGCCACGTCTTCACCTGATCCTCTTGAAGACATTTGTCTGAAAATTAATAATTACAGTAAAAGTTTATGTTACAAAAAGCACATTAAAAACCCTAGATCTAAACTATAACCTTCCCTGTAGTTGTCCTGTCAACACGATCATCTTTAGGCTTCATTTTATAGGCATTCTAACCATGCACCCTTCCATCAATCATGCTTTGCCCACTGCTTAAAGTCACTGGAATAATCTTCAACAAAACTGGAAAGTATTTCATATGTCAGGATATAAGAGCTTTGCCTGACCAGGGAAAAGGGCAAGTTTTCCACGACACTTGTTGTGGATAAAGCTATCCACAACGCTTGTGGCTGATCCAATATAACATTGATTACAGATACAGACTGGAATACTGATCACTATGAGCATGGATTGCACTATGTTTTAATAAAAACTGAGAAGATATGTCATCATGGCAGCAAGTCCAAGCAGAAACACTTATAGAAACACTTTGGTTATTTACACCCAAACTGTAAAACTTCCTTTACTATTGAAGATTCACAGGCCTATTCAGTAGGTCTTCTTTAGCCTGCTTGTTTGCTTATATCAAGGATGGGGAACCTATTTAAGCCTGATGATTGAATTCAATTTCAGAGTTCCTGTCACAGGTGGGACAAAAAGGCAGGACAAAAAATATCAACATATTTTAGCTTCAAGGTACTTCTCTTTGTAAGTGGACCTTAGAAGAAGCATTTCAGCTCTGTAAAATTGGGAAAAGTTGGGAAACCATGGAACAATTGAACAATTGAACAATATGGAACAATTGAAGGGGAATGGCTATATGGGAAAACCTAGATCTGAGCCAGAAGAAGCAGCAGGGGGGCAGACACTTCATTTTAAAAAACCCACTTAATCATCCCTACCTGGAATTTTTAAAAACTTGGCTCTCTATGGGTGGCTGCCCACAAGCACACTTCTGCCATTTTTCAGAATAATTTTAATATTTTGTTTGCATTGTAATGGGTGAAGATTAATCTGAGTAGATACGACCCCTATACCTGTGGAACCAGTACCTGTAGTTTCACTTGCCCATTCTAGCATTTTCTAGGGTCTTGTCTATGTGAGGGGGGGAAATACGAACACATTTGGAAAGGCAGGCATTTGCAATGATGCAACCTGTCTACATGGTCAAAAGAGCCTCCCTAAACTCAGCATGACCCCCTAGCCAGATGGTGGCTGTGAATGATTTACCATACTCGCGATTTTAAATCTGCTGCCGCCAATTTTTTTTAAAAAAGTTTCCCAGGGTACACACAAGCAACACTTTGCATTTATATGTCTGGAAAAAAATGTTCTCTTCTAGGCATTTTCTAGGTCCTCCGGAATGATTCTATGGTATGCTTCTGCCGAAGGTTGACCACAGAGTCAACTAGAGATTTCTAGAGAGTTGTTTTCTCTAGGTCCTCCAGCATGACTCTATAGCATGCTTGGGCTGGAAGTCATTAATTTCAATAGGGTTCACTATTATCTGCAGTTTCATATTTTCACAGTAAGTCCAGGAACGTATCCCACATGGATCATACTGTAATTTTTAAAATTCTTATTTTACCTGGACAAGCATTTTGACTGAAACCCTGTTAATGTACTTTGCTAGTAGTTGCATCTTTTACAGGACTGCACAGCAATATAGCAAGGGAAAACAGAAAACGAAATGGCCAGCTCTAATTAGCCTCTTCCTCCCAAGCCTCACTTTCTTCATGGCCTCACTGATCCTGCTGTTTTTCTCCTCGTCCTGCTGCTGCTACCTATAATGGCATAGTTACCCTGCTGTAAGTACAAAACACTGCCAGCTTCATATGAATCAGATTGTTCTTTCCACTCTCATTCAGGCAGATAAAAATACATGTACTGAGTGACTTAGAGCCTTACTGCACTCTGAGGAAAAGCAGCAAAGCAGCAGGAAGGTTCCATTCCTGCATGGTGTTGTTGTTTTTTCGTTCCGGTCCCGTACCTTTTTGCTAACCAGAAAAACCCATTTGCAAAAAGGTGCAGTTTTAGCCCAGCCCTCTGTGGGACCAGAATGAAAGGACACTGGAAGAACGTCATGCAGGAAAGGCAGCAGGAACTACGGAACATTCCTGCTGCTTTGCCACTTTTCCTCAGAGTGCAGTAAGGCTCTTAATTTGGGATATATTCAGACCTCCAATGAAAACTGTGGGGT
Organism: Gambelia wislizenii; assembly: GCA_030847615.1. Taxonomy (NCBI): domain Eukaryota; kingdom Metazoa; phylum Chordata; class Lepidosauria; order Squamata; family Crotaphytidae; genus Gambelia; species Gambelia wislizenii. Next base: position 52,443,110 of record JAUMIR010000003.1, on the reverse strand, counting down.
ATAAAAATGCCCCATATTTCAGGAGTGGACATCAAGGATGTTATTAAATAATATCTAAACTTCCAGAGCTAGAGAACATGTGTTCACTTGAGGTGTTTGCTTTGTGGAATTCTCAGCCCTCTTTTTTTTTTAGTACCGCTAAAATAATGTGGCTTTTAAAAACAGTTTTGTTTTTCTCTATAAAAAGACTCTGAAGTACGTGGCAAATGGCTGAAACTGGTTTACACATCTCAAGGACAATGTCATAAAATGTTTCCCTCATAGGTCTTAGTTCTGCATGAATTCTGCAACAAAATGCAAAACTGGAAGATTAAAATATCCTGTCTACCTGAATGAAGGTTAATGTTGTGACTCTGAATGGTGGCAGGATAAACATCTGATACAAATCAGGGAGGACCACCCCCACAGGCCTTCTCAACTCTTCCTTAAATAAATATTTTTGAAGAGTTAAATATAATTTTTACGAAAAAAAATACCAAACAGCCTAACACAGTATCTATTGTAAGGATAACAACCAACAGTAATCCACCTCCATTGTAATTCAATATCTAGTGCAATAGATAGAAGTTTATGGGAACATTCTTCTGCTTTAAAACAAGCTTCTGTTTGGCACAGCTGCAAATTCAGCAAAGCCCATAAAAAGAGTGTGGGACATACATGACCCACAGGTCACATGTTATCCAACAGTTAGAGAAGAAGGCACCCTTGTATTATAATCCCACCATTTATGAACAAAATAATACCTGCAGCAGAATCCTGTTCCCTTCATAGTCTTCTGTTTGCCACCTAGTGCTGCTTATCGGAACACAGGGATTTGGGAGAAGAGGAACCAGCTGTCCAATTTCATGCACCTGGAACTGCAGTACCGAAGACTCCTTTGAGTCAACGCACATCCCTGCAGGCAGCTGCTTCAAGCACAGCTGAACTGCAATGCTTTGGGTTGCATAGAGCACGAAGGCACAGAAGCTACTTTTCTGCACTGTTGCTTCCCGCTGCAGGATCATCTCATAGAGCCTCACCGCATCATCGTAGTTATCAAAGCTACAGTAGAGGGTGACACGCATTATTTCTGTGCCATAGTGAACCTGCCTCAGTCCCCACACTGGCATATGCTCATCCAGCCCATAGAAGTCCTGGTGGAACAGGGCATGGGAAGACTGCTTCCCGCCGGCACTGTCAATGTGGATATGCTGCCAGGGTGGGTTCTGGAACAAGTCATGGACTTGGAAGATCCGTTCTTCCCCCAAGTCCTCATGCAGAAAGAGCAGCACAGATGTTCCAGGGAACCTGGTGCTCTTTTGGTGGTACGTCTCATAATACTTAATGGGAGAAGTGCGCTCCGAGACAAGGAAAAGGCGCACATCCAGGCAGATCCATTCTTGAAGTTTGTCGAGGGCTTGCTGTAAGGGTAGAGCATGTCCTGGTTTGGCAAGCAGGTGCACGGTCATTACCAAGGAATCTGTTCTCTCATCCATTGTGCAGTCACCTTGAAATGCAAGAAATGATACAGTTGCTGAGTCAGCGCCTACACGTTAAGAGGTATCATGCTCGCAGACTCCAAATTAAAAGAGAAAAAAAGATCAAAGCATGCACACCTAGCCAGTTCCTGTTTAAGTACCTATATACAAACCTCAATACTCACATACAGATTAATCTTATTTTCATTCTCTCCACACTGGATTTAAAGTTGCATTATGGGCATGGGAGAAGTCTCCCATCTCTTCACTCTCCAAAAGGAGCTTTGGTTACTAGCTCCAAATTTTCTTTCAGTGGAGATATTACAAAAACCAGAGGATCAAAGCCACAATAAACTGTCAAGGGTATTAACAAGCCCCTTTAAAAAGCCTCTCCCTGTTCTAAGACTATATTAAGTCTAGTCAATCACTGGGAGCCACTGGGGATTGCCACCATCTCTGTACAAATAACAAGGTGATGTTCACATTTTAAAGAATCAACATTTGTATGCGTGTGTTTTAATTCCTCTGAGTCTCTTTGCCAAATGTGGGGTTTCCCCCCTCTCCATTTTGTTTTACAAAGCTTCACAATCTTCCAGAGACAACACCCATCTGGGCTCTGCTGATAAACCTTTCCGTAAAAGGCGGAAAGGAAAAACGACAACGGAAGCAAAGACAATGTGAACACTGCAGATAACAGATGTCCATCTCCAAGAAGCAACTTCAGGAAAGACAAGGCTTCAGGGAAACAGCTTTCAAATGCCAGTTCTACTCATTGCTCTTCCATACAATGCCTTCTGGCTCTGCTCCAGTTATTCCAGAATCTTGTTTCTTTGCAAAAAGCTCAAGGCAAGGGTGGTTTGTGTGTATGGCCAAGAGATATTTACTATTTATTTATCTGTGGTCAAGCTACTCATTTCATGGATTTGAGATGTCTGAAGTGCCAAGCAAGTATCATTATTTTTTATTTGAATATACTGTACAGGCTTTGTGCCTTCCATGGAAGTGAAAGGAATCATACATGCCCCATCCCTGAAGCAGGGAAAGAGGAAAAACCAATGGAGGGATGGCAGGAAGATCAGCACTGTCACTTGGACCACAAAATTGCTGATCTCCTTTTAGAAGATCAGTTTGGGTATTATAGCCATTATATAGCATAATAGAGTTAAACATGGTGTGTACAGCTAGGGCCCTCTAGATGTTTTTAGAATGCAACTTTCATAATCCCCTCATCATAGTTTGGAAGCTGTAGGATTAAAAACATCTGGAGGCTCACAGTTGCCCACCTCTGATTTATGAATATTCAATGAATACATGTCCTTGATTCAGGACACTCTCTTCCCTAAACCCTTCCATTGATGGTCCTTAGGAAAGGAGCTAAGAAAAACCAAGGAAGTTCCCTGTCTTTTCCATACTGTGTTTGAAGGACTATTCTTCTGTTCCAAAGCACATCTGATCAACTAAGAGTACCTCCAGAACTAGAATGACCCAATGGATAGGCAAACTGATGAATCTTTATATATAATCCTCTTGAGTATGTTGCCATTTCCAGTGTGCTGATCGGCCACTTAGAAAACTTACCAACCAATCAAAGCTCTCCCTTGGGCAACCAATCAGCACACTTGGGGCAGGAACATGTGGAAGTTTAAGTCCTTTCTAAACATGGCAGTGGCAGAGGAGCTTTCCATTGTTGCATGGTGGGTGTGAGTAGCATGGAGGGGATGTAGCCTGGTGTGTGTGTGTGCGACGTGTGTGTAGCATGTCGTGTGCATGCGGCATGTGCAGGTGGTATGTGCTTGCGGAGAGGGGGGCGTATGATTGTGGGGCCGGAGGCGGCGTGTGCCTGCAGGGTGGGGGAGTGTACGCCTGCAGGTTGGGGGCAGCGCAGGGGTGGCAATGTATGCCTCGGGGCAGGGGGGCGGTGGCATATGCCTGCAGTGTGGGGGGTGGCATGTGCCAGCAGTGTGTGTGGGGGGGCAGCATGTGCCTGTGGGGGGGTATAGTATGTGAGTGTGTGTATAACCGGTGTATGTTACACCAGGTATAGCTAGTAACAAATGTTTCTCTCGCTCTCTTTTCAGTGTTGGAATATTATGTGTTATAATATGTAACTGAGATCTTTATTGAATATCCTTATACTGTAGATAACATTTTAATAATAAAACTGATTCTAATGTAGGAAAAACTGGGTTCATATTCTGTTTCTGAAGTGAGTCCTGTCTGTGACTCCTCTTTCAAAACATAGGATTTCCCATCTGTAAAATTGGTATAGTACTGTAGTTTCACAGGGTGGTGGTTGTTGTTGCAAAAAGGAAAATTATAAGTTGTACTATGTTTGAACAAGGGAAGACATTATGGACACAACAAAAGAGATGCCCAGGTAGCATCTACTGTGAGGGGAAGTATCTTTCCCATAAAAATTCACTTCAATGAGAGTCATCTTCATCCAGCTACTAACTACCAGTTTGGGTTTAACTGACTCCCCCCCCCACACACACACACAAACAGTGCAACATCCTAAATTTCATCTTCAGTTTTGCCAACATAAAAACTTGTGCATTGCTCCTGTACTTTTGCGCTAAGCCACTTCAGGGGCCTGTATACTTTTACTGAGTCAGTGGGCAGATCTTTAGGGGTTATGGCCAGGCTTTTGTCTATACAGAAGAGAGAAAATGTAAATGGATACCTTAACAGCTCTCTTCTATAGGAAATCTGCAATACCCATCTGACAACTCAGAGACAATGACCAATATATCTGGCCAGATTTGGGGACTCTTTACTCCTTCCCAAATCCTTCAAATTTGTTGCCATCTAAGCCTAAAGAAAAGTTCTCATGAACTCAAAAGCCCACCTTGTTTGTGACATTTTAGTGATCCAATAAAGATAATATCTATTTAGTTACAGTATTTATATATTGCCTCCCAGCCCATCAGGGTCCCTTAGGCGATGGACCACATGTAAACATGTTTAAAACAAGACAGAGAGAAACACTTCAAAAGCACATTGAACTACTCTTTAAGAACTTTTAAAGACAAACTAAAAACAGTCCTTGATAACAATTTAAAAACAATTAAAACTGACAGAGAGGTTTCTAACGCCAAAAGCCGTAATACCCAAGCCTGCATAAGCACAACTTGTGAATGCTGCTGTTTCCAAGATGTGGTAAAGCAGATTCCAGCAAATCCCATACCCAGGTCAGTGGGAGAGAAAAGCAAACAAAAGATTGCTTCTCTTGCAATTCGGCTGGGACACCATGTGTTTAAAACCACCCCTCTGGGGAAGTCTTAAAACAAGATGTGTGTCTATGTTGGGGAGTGAGGTGGTGAGCCAGAAATCACACAATACAGTCATTATCCTCTGATCAGTAACTGCCACCTGCTTCCCGTTTTCCTGCACAATCTTCCTGTCTGGGAGTATGCTAATAGCCTATCTCATTGAAACCTCCCATTTCCCCAAGTGTGACCAAAGAAGGCAGATTGCCCTGTTCTTCCAGCTATATTCACATGGCTTTTCCCAACAATAACCCATGCTTTAGCATACACAGATTTATTCTCCTCTTGCACTCCCCTTGCCATGGTGCAAACACACACACAGCACAAGCAGGCATGTATACTTTTGTTTCCTTTTGTTCTCTGTGTGAAGATTTTGCAAAAGTTACGGAAGAGGGGAAAGTGTGTTTGAAAATATGTTGTTGGAGTCAGAAGGACAGTAACCCAGTGATTAAAGTACCAAGGTTTTCATGTGTTAGATTCAAACCCATGGAAAAGATACTGGTAGCGGGGCTTGGATGTCATCTGTGAGGATGATGGGAGTTGTGGGACAATACCTCTGATGGGCACCAAGCTGGGCACAGTTGCCCTGGACTACCAGGGTTATGAATATTAGGATAAACATGCAGCTGAACTTCAAATCATGTAGCTCACTCAGGGGCAGAGCCAGAGAGGGGCAAAATGAAGGTATTGCCCCCCCAAATAAGAATTCTGCCCCCCCATTTTCCTTCAATCCCAAAATCTTAACATTCCAGTCACTTAAAATGTCAATTGAGCATTTAGCAATATAATTTAGGCATCGAAAGAAAAAGGGTAGGCAAAGTGACCAAGGGAATGGGAACACAGCAAATGTAAGATTTCTAGGTGTGAACCATTTTCAATGTCTGGCTCACTATAATATTGGAAATTTGGGGTCTGAAGGAAATGTTCATTTGGGCAGAAGAATTCTTATGGGCAGGCCAATGCACTCATTTATTCCCTGTGGTTACTATACTCCTAACTACTCAATGCTAGTAGTTTAACTTACTGTATATATTTCTTTTCATATTTATCTTGAAGATTAAAATACAGCAGGACCCCTGTATCCGTGGGGGATTGGTTCTGGGGGTGTGTGTGGACACTGAAAACCGCAGATAACAGCAAATGCCATTGAAAATAATGGGACTTCCAGTTTAAAATTCCATAGAGTTGCCTTGGAGGACCTAGAAAATGGCTAGAGAGGATGCCTCTCTAGGTATTTTTTAGGGCAACTCTATGGTAGGTGTGCTGTTTTGTGTCCCGCAGATAACTGCATCAATGGATAATGAATCAGTGGATACGGGGGTCCTACTGTATCCCTAAGTCTAAAGTGTACGGGTTTTTCCCCCCCCGCCAGAGCAAACCATCTACTTTTCTTGCGGAAGGTATTTGGAAAAGAAGAACTACCTAATTTCTAGTGAGTCCACTTTTTTTGCTTGCTTCCATCTCTCTCATCAATATAATATTTTTAGAAATTATCTATGTATCTACCTATTTATCTATGTTTAAAAAGAGCTCCTTTGAGCAATGCTGTTTTGAAGCAGTTGACAGGTTTTCTTAAACAGAAGTCTTTTTATACTTTTTAATATTCTGTATAGCTGTACAGGAATAGTATCAAACATTAAGCATAGGTTATGGGTTTCAATGTCCTCTGATGTCATGTTATAATATAATTTTGTTTTTTCATATTAAAAAAGTTAACCTTTCAGAGAAAAGTTCCGTTATTCCCCACTTTAGAATAGAAAGCTAAAGGTTCGTCTATGTCAGCAGCAGGTGTCTCCACCACTAAGCTGTCCTTTTCATGATCGCTAGCTCATGTTGTGTTCTCACAACAGAGGCCTCTGGCAGCTCTTCTAATCGGTAATTTATATTGCAGCTGGCACTGCGCTATCCCTTCTGCCTCTCCACACTCTGTGCTCGAGGAGTTTACCAAGCCTTAAAAAGTTGGTCTCAATTGAAATCCTAACTTCACAAACACACACACACACACAAAAGTAATTTTTTTCAGAGTATGAATATAATCACTGGGGGTTAGATCCCAGAAACCGAAGCACAACTTGGAATTTTGAACGGGGTGCCTAGGATCAGAGAAAGATATTAATATTGTAATAAGGAATTAATAAAGAAAATACTGAGCTTGAAAAGCCCCCCCCCCACTCCAGACTACAACTCTTACAATTACCCCAGTAAGTATGCTGGCTGGGAGGACCTAGAAATTTTTATCCAAAAAAAGTAACCTTTCCAAGCTTTGGAATATATGTGTGGGTGGAGGGTGGGTGATTAAAAAGCAAACCAACAACACTTCACCATGTTTGTCCTGGATTCCAGAAGGATGCCATTAATTACTGAAAATATGTATATTTATTGAAGCGATTAACAAACAACTAAAAAATATAACATGAGCAAAACATTTTGGCAGGAGCAGGTGGAAGCCAAAATGTTTTGCTCATGTTATAGTGTTTAGTTCTGTTTTTTTAATCGCTTCAACTACAGACACAGAGATAGAAGAGACTTTGCTATCTTCTCTCAAGGGTATAATTCATTCAAGTGCATTTGGTGTTAGCAGAATTTATACTGAGCTACAGCTACAAGCTATTTCAGAATAAACCATCATTTCCTCAGAAGATGACCATTCACCTATTACAGAGTGAGTACTCTTGAATTATAAATGAGAAGGCTATGATGGAGGAAGTCAACATGAAATTACATTTTCAATAACCCGGCAACCACTGAATAGTTGCACCCACAGGGAAAATCCATGCCTTATGAATTTCCCAGTCTGCTTAGTTTATTGCTCTGAACACATGAACTTGAGTCTTGATAAAAGGTACCGGTATATACTATGTTATCTTAATAAAGGTCTGCTTTTATAATGTACAGGTTTTTAAAAAGTGGCATCATATCTGGCAGTAATGGTGTATGTAAAATAAGGTTTTTTTGTTATTTCAAAAACTTGCATTTAAGAATGTTAATTGTTGTTGTTAAAAATGGATACTGCATTGAAGAACTGACAAAAGACAACTGTGTGGTTTTCCTTTTTTGGTTATATGTGCCTTTTTTCTCAAGCAGAATCTTTACTATCTTCTTTAGCAATTGCAGCATGTTAAAAAAAATTACATGCATATATTTTTTGATGAAGTAACCCATTCATTCTTCCTGGTTCAAGACATGAGAAATTAGTTCAAGATAGGCTAAAATTACAGTTGTGACAATAAAAGGCTTTTATACATTACAATATTAATGGAAGAAAAATTGAATGAATCCAACTAAATGAAGTTTCACTGCCCATTTTCCCAAAATATCTTTTCTTAAATAAAAAACATATAATTTGCAAGGAAAGGGTTACTTACTGAAGGCAAATGCTATAAACCCACCACAATGGAACCTGAAAAAGAAACATTGGTAACTGTATGTAGCATTATGAACAATCTGTCTTAAGCAGGCTATTTTATTTATTTATTTATTTGACTGTGTTGCTCATCTTTCACTTTATGGTCCCATTATACATTATTAAAATTCAAAATAAGACAACAGAAATACAATTAAAAGCTCAATCCATACAAATTCCTAGCTTCACAGCACAGTTTCATATCACATATCAGCTTCCAAAGGTGTGAACACAGAGGTTTCTCTTAGCATACTGATGGAATATGTTTAATGAAGGCACTGGATGTATCCCAGTGGAGACCACCACAGAGAAGGCCATTTAATGGACCAAGTATTTTGTTCAAGGTCTAAGTATGATCTTGGACAAGTCACACTCTCTCAGCCTTGGAGGAAGGCAAAGGCAACCCCCCTCTGAACAAATCTTGCAAAAAACACACACTCTGTGATAGGGTCACCTTAGGGTCACCATAAGTCGGAAACAACTTGAAGGCACAAAACAACAATGCTTCAGGTTCTCCTCCTTTCCTGTAATCATCATGTGATGATAGAAATGTCCAAGAAAAGCCATACAGATAGGCAAGAAAGCATAGACATACTACTCTACATTATTTAATTTTAAGCCTTCTGCAAGCAAGGACTTTGAACCTTTGATGCCAGGTTTCCCAAACCAAGAACATGCAAAAGTTACTTTTTTAGATTACAAATCCAGACTCCCCAGACTGACAGTAAAATATCTTTTTATTCAGTGGTGGTTTCTGGCAACTTGCTGGCTGCTCTGAAAGGAATTTTAAGAGTGATGTCAACACTTACATAAACACAAGGTGATGGGATAGCACCTTCCACCACACCTCAAGGCAGCAACATCTGTAGCATTTTGAAATACTTTGCTAGAGAGCTCTAGTGCTGTAGTTCAGGGGAGTGCACAGAATTTTAAATATCTCACTAGACTGCAAACTCCAAGATTGGTAGTAGGATTGAACTAAAACATTTAAAATGGCATCAAACTACTGTAACTGAATATTTAGGTCAGTGTGGGAGACTGGCAGGATTTCTTAATGGACCAGAGACTGGCACCATAACTGTGCCCATTGACAACATCTGTTTCTTTCTTTCCTGGAAAACCATAGATCAACAAACAGCCAATAGCTCACAGACTGATCCATGGACCACCACTTAGTGTAGCACTGGCATAAATAATAACACAATCCTATGGGTATCTACTCACTGAAACTTACTGTATCCTTCAGGAAATAATGGAAACAAATCTCTGTGGACTCAAGGGGATTTACCTCTAAATAAATAAGTGTACAATTTCATTGCACATCTTCTCTCCACCCCTCAGCTCCAACTGGAAATGTTTCATTATTTCCAGCTAAAACTTGATCTGCAAAGCAACTATTCTTCAAATTCAAGGTGGAATTGAAAGCTCTGAGTCATAATGGCTGTGTGTTACCACCAGAATGAGAAACAGCAGGCCTACAAATAGCAGTTGCTGGGAAACAGCAGTGGGAGATAACTATTGTCCACATCTCCTATTCATGGGCTTCACATATGGGTGTGCGCTAGTAGTGGTTAGGGTGTTGGGACAGGGACTTGAGTGACCCAGGGTTCAAGACCCCACTGAGCCATGGAATTTACTGTAGGGGTCATTTGGTTGGTCACTTTCTCTCTCAGCCTGGTCTATCATGCAGGGTTGTTGCAAGGATGAAGTGCAGAAGAAGAGAGCTATGTACATCACCCAGAGTTCATTGCAGGAAAGGTGTTGAAGAAAATATAGCTAATTTATAAAAAAAAAAAAAAAGAGAGAGAGAGAGAGATTCTGCCATAATTCCAATACCATGAAATTTAGATTCCTGATACTAGGTGGGCATCCTGAAGGGATCCTGTGGGTATTTTGAAGTTATTTTGTTTTAAAATAGGCTGATCAATTTTAAATAAGAACTTTTGTAGGCTGTTTGGGTGTTTACACACACTTGCATACATGTGCGCATGCACACACACACACACACACACAGAGAAGGTGAATCAGCATTCCTGCTGCCTGATATGTGGCCTTGCCTTCTCTTCCTTGGCTGAATGACAACTTTTTGTAATTTGTCACTTTAAATTTATAAGCTGCACTGGAAGTGGGAGGTTAGTTAGTGTGTGTATGCACACCCACATTGTGCTTGGGGTGGTGGTGGTCAGGGGAGGAAGAAAGGAGTGAGGGAGAGGTATTGGAGTGGAATAAAACAGTTCAAGTGGAATAACAGTGCTATAACAATGTAGTGAGATAAAGCCCCCCCCCCTTTCAGAATTATTGTCTCTCAGGCTGCAATCCATTTTCTATCCAGCTACCCAGGAGCAGGCCGCATTGGTTGAATGGTGCTAAGTCTTAAGGTATGTGGGGGTTCTGAGTGTGTCAGAAAGAAAGGCCTGAGCAGGATGTCTGCCATTCATAAGTTGAAGCTGACTTGACAGCACATAACAACAACAAAGAGTGAGTTTGTGGATAGTTTAATCTTAGGGCTTATCTATACGAGCCCCCAAAAAACATAGTCACAGCAGCAGCTGTGATTTGTCTTAATGGTGTTTTTGCCCAGCAGCCCCCTAAAGCTTTGCATACCCGAAGACAGGTGAGGAAGGGAGAAGGGGGGGGGGGTGGCAGCGGCACAGGGGTGGCAGGGAGCTGGGGAAGGGGGAGAGGGTGGCAGTCACCCTCCTCTGTTCCTCGGTCTCAGCGGGTTGGCGACCACTCACTAAAGGTAGAAAGAAAAATGACGGCTGTGCCCCCTGCACTTGTCCATCCAAACAGTTTGTGTTTCCTCTCATTTGGGCAAGCGAATCAGATCAATCAATTCTCTTGTCCTAATGAGCGGAAATGTGCACCCTCACATTGTGTGTGTGTGTGTGTTTTGAATGGGAAAAATCACAAAGGCTTTTCTGGCAAGGTTTTGGCCAGTTTTGGCCTCCCTCCTTCACAATATGGCCAAATCAGGCGGAATACCATTAAGACAGGTAGGCTACTCCTCGCGTTCTGTGAGGAGTTTTTTCACCATTTGGACAACCTCTTAGTATGTATTATGTTGAGGTGTTCAGCCTATTGTATGACTATTTAAATCTTAAACTGTAACTGCTGAACATATTCCTGGGAAAAGCCTTCCTGTGGCCCATTTGCATTGCCTGCAGCTGTTAAAGGCACAAGAACTCTGTGAGGAGGAAAAGTGGCCAAGAAAAGGTGTCATGGAAGTGCACAAGACATGCCCCGGGCTGTAAGCTGTCCATTACATGCAAAGAATGCCTATGAAACAACTTTGAAAGGAATGTTTCTGAGCGAGAAACTAGCTCTGCATGTGTGCTTCTCAACCCTTTCATGACTCACCACAATGCAATTTGCATACTGGGCAAATAATATGGCAAATATGCAAATCAGGTTGCCTGAATGTGGAGTCTGAGACTGTGGTAATGGAAAGAGGGAAGTTAGGAGACCTGCAGTGGAAAGGCTGAGCAAATATCAGGGTGGAGCTTGAGAAAGGGGTTAGGAGAGAAGAGAAAAAGCAGTTCAGAGAAAGGCATCTCTGGCACAGGCCAAATGAACAGCTGAGGTGGGATCTAGGAAGAGAAGAGAGTAAAAGTATTAGGCTGGGGACGAGAGACTAATGTATTTCTAACCCAGGCAAAGCTGGATATCCTCTCCAGTAAAGGAATAATGGAGTTCCTTTCCATTACAGATCCTATCATTCCCCCCATATATTCATTTCTTCAGGATTTTGAGGAGTACTGCAAGTAACTGGTTTGTCTTTGACTGCTACTGTCTGTATTGCTTTTATGGCATTTTAGCAGATATTTACAATTATTTTTTATAACTGTAATTTTAGATGTGTAACATTGCAATTTTTTTAGACTTGTGATTTTAGACGACTTAGAGCCAGCATAGTGCAGGTGTTTTAAGTGTTGAACTAGGACTCCTGGAGATCACCGTTCAAATCTCTGCTTAGGCTTGGAAACTTGTTGGGTGATCCTGGGCAAGTTACACTCTCTCAGCCTTAGAAGATGACCAGGGCAAACCTCTTCTTATGAAACCATGGCAAGAAAACCCTAGAATAGTGTTGCTGTAAGTCAGTCTACTTGAAGGCATATGAAAACACCAGTTTTTACTATGTGCTTTAACTGAAGATTATTAGTCACGCTAAGCTGTTAGCCAGTCTGAGCTCTTATAAGGAATTAAAAATAAAATAAAATAAGGGAAGTCGCCTATAGGGGACAAAGACTTTTTGTCCCTGAACTGTGGCAAAATAGCCTGACGCCTCTCATTACCCTTTCCTAGTTTCCTCCTAAAAGTTCCCACCAGGGTTTCTCAACCAAGGTTCCCTGGAACCCTAGGGTTCCCCAACAGGTTGCTAGGGCTTCCTCGAAATATTGAAATTGAAAAAAAAAATCATTTTTTTTTTAAGCTTTAGATATAATAATTTTTAGGCAAGGGTTCCCTGAGCCCTGAAAATTGTTTCAAGGGTTCCACCAGGTTAAAAAGGTTGAGAAAGGTGTGACTAAGCCACCCGGAGCTTGGAGAGAAAAAAATCTTTTCATTTTTCTTTTTTTAATACGAAAACTCTTAGACCCATCCTTCCTCGGTCCAGTCCATGATGGCTCCCTAGACTTGGAGTTCGGAGAAGGAACTTTTCCCAAGTCCTGTTCCCCCACCCCATTCCACCCGCCGGCCTTTGCAAAGGCAAGGAAGCCCACGAGGCAAGCGAACTGGCGTGGGTTGCCTGCAGCCTGGAGAGCAGCGCAGGAGCAGCAGCCTAGAAACCAACAACACCGGCGCTGGCAACGGGGCTGCCCTCCTCCTCCGCCTCCTCCTTCTGCTCTTCCAGCCCCAGCTGCCCTTTGCCTACCTGCCCGAGCCAGCCCTCGTCTCCATGCTGCGTCTTCGCCCGACCAGGCGCCGCCGCCGCCGCCGCGCAGCATCCTTGTCCCAAGGGCGAGCCAGCCTCCGGAGCGGATGCGCATCGCGCAACAAGCCAGCCCAGCCAAGGCGCTCCTTGCCTCCTCTCCTCGCTCGGCTTTTCCGAGCCCGCCCCCTTCGGGCGTCACAGCCAGAGGGCGGCCCGGCCCCTCTCCTCTCCTCTCCTCTCGCCCAGGGACCCTCCCGAGAAACGCCCCCGCGCGAAGAGCCCACGGCTCCCAATTGCCAGAGCTGCCGCCCAAGCTCTCCCTCCATCCAGGGCCGGGTTAAGGCACCAGCGGTGTCAGCATCGACAGGGGCCCCCATCATTTTGGGGGCCCCGTAGTAACCCTTTACGGGTCTGAAACATGGCTCACCTATCGCCACCACTTACGACCCCTCCAACGCTTTCATCAGCGCTGTTTACGCACAATCCTAAATATACACTGGACTGACTATGTGAGGCATGTTGCTGTCCTTGAGCAAGCAGGGATCACCAGCATTGAGGCCATGATATTGAGAACATGGCTGCGGTGGGCAAGGCACGTTTCTAGGATGGAGGACCATCGCCTCCCCAAAATAGTACTCTATGGTGAACTCGCCAGGAGTCAGCACAAGAGGGGTGCTCCAAAAAAGCGATACAAGGACTCCCTGAAACAACATCTCAGGCTTGGCCAAATTGATCACCAACAATGGTCCACCCTGGCCTCACGTGGGGAGGTATGGAGACGCACTATCCACAATGCTGCAGCCTTATTTGAGAACTCACGCGTAACAAGTCTTGAAGAGAAACGACAATGCAGAAAGAATCACAACCCGGAATCATCACCCAAGGAGACCTTCTGCTGTGCTTTCTGTGACCAGACTTGTTTATCTCGGATTGGCCTTTTTAGTCATCAGCGCGCTTGCAAAAAGCGCAGGATGAGTCCTTCTTGAATCTTCATTTGCGAAGAAAAGCCAGAAGAAATTAATCTGAATATCCTGTACTATGAATAGCTTAGGTTGAGTTAGGTTACATTGACCTGAGATAAACATATGGGGCCTCCAAAATAAAGCACTGTGAGGGACCCCAAAATTCCTTAAACTGGTCCTGAGTCCATCCTCCACAGCTTGGCGAAGTCATCCTTGGGACTACAGGACTCACAATCTCCCACCCTATGTGAGCATAGTAGCAGGGATTCTGGAAAGTGTAGTTAAAAAAAAAAAGAAAGAAAAAGAAAGGAACTTTCCCAACTTCTGGTATTCTTTACAAGGTGTTGGGGAAAATGCCTTCTTGAAATTGTGGAGGTCAGGGCCGGTTTAAGGAATTTTGGGGCCCCAATATGTTTATCTCAGGTCAATGTAACCTAACCTATTCACCTTACAGGATGTTCAGATTACAGTAGGACTCCCGTATCCACGGATTCATTATCTATGGGACACAAAACAGCACACCTACCAGAGTCTTCCTAGAAAAAGTGTCCTCCCTAGCCGTTTTCTAGGCCCTCCAAGGCAACTCTATGGTATTTTAAACCAGTTCCATTATTTTCAATGGTGTTCACTATTATTCATGGTTTTCAGAATCCACGCCCCCCCCCGAACCAATCCCCAGTGGATAAGAGGAGTCTACTGTATTACATAATTTGCCACCAATATTTTAATTTAAAAACTATATTATAGGCACTAACATAATATGTTTTATTAGCAATTAACATAATGGTGTACATTTCCTCAAAGAAAAGAAAGAGTGGACTACAAGCTGAACATGAGTTAGCAGTGTGATGCAACAGCAAAAAATGCCAATGAGATTCTAGGTTGCATTAATAGGAGTAGTGTCTAGATCAAGGGAAATAATAGTATCACTCCATTCTGCTTTGGTCAGACCTCACCTGGAATACTGTGTCCAGTTCTGGCCACAACAATTCAAGAAAGATACTGAGAAGGATGGTGGGAGGTCTGGAAAACCATTACGCCCTATGAGGAATGGCTTAGGGAGCTGGGTATGCTTAGCCTGGAGAAGGTTGAGAGGTGACGTGATAGCCATGTTTAAATATTTGAAGGGATGTCATACTGAGGAAGGAGCAAGCTTGTTTTCTGCTGCCCCAGAGACTAGGATACGGAACCATGGGTTCAAACTACAGGAAAAGAGATTCCACCTGAATATCAGGAAGAACCTCCTGACAGTAAGAGCTGTTTGGCAGTGGAATACACTGCCTTGGAGTGTGGTGGAGTCTCCTTCTTTGGGTTTTTTAAAACATAGGTGGGATGGCCATCTGTCAGGAATGCTTGGATTGTGTGTTCCTGCAGGGCAGAAGCCGATCAGATGGGATGGCTGTTGGGGTCCCTTCTAGCCCTATGATTCTAGGCTGCATTTAGAGCCTGGGAAAGTTACACTTGGATTACACCTCCCAGAATCCTCCTGCCGGCACCCTTCTCAAGGTCTGGTTGCATTGTTCCTTTTCCAGCATTCTCTAGCCCAGTGGTTCTTAACCTGGGGTCCGCAATGTCCTCACAGGGGATCCACAAAGGCTTGAAGGCTGCTTGGCCCACCTCCTCCCTGTAGTGGAGTAGCCACATGACAGGAACCAAGGCAAAGGCTGGCTGGCTTGGCCTGCACATTGCCATTCAATCCACTGCAGACACAAACTTGCAGGAAGAAGCAAGAGTGCCTCTGAGGGAAAGTTTGATGGTGTAATTGTATTGTTGTTTTTGTTAGCTATTATTATTAGCTATTATTATTAGGGTTTTAAATCTTGAGTTAAGTCTTGGGGCAACAAAAGATATTTAAAGGGGGTCCCTGGTAAAGAAAAGGTTAAGAACCACTGCTCTAGGCCAATGCCTCTCACATAACACTAATGGGATACTGGTGTTTTAGTGACAACAATAAAACCATTGTTCCCATTAATATTACCGGTACTCCAAATTTTATTTTATATTCTTTATATTCTTCTGTTAAAAGAGCAAGAGTGTTGTAGAAGTTTCAGCATTGCACTATGACTATGGAGACCAGGGTCTGAATCCTTACTCAGCTATGAATACCCACTGGGTGACCTTGGGCAAGTCACACTCTCTCAGCCTCAAAGGAAGGCAAAGGCACACCTCCTTTGAACAAACCTTGCCTAGAAAACCCCATGGTAGGTTTGCCTTAGTCAGAAATGACTTGAAGGCACATAGGCAAACACACACAAATTTCTTTTGCAGGCTGAACTCAATTGGCGGCACGGGGAGGAAGCTGAAGAAGACCAAGGGGGAAAGGGAGGGGAGAGGAACCAAGACAGATTAAAAGCAGCTGGAAAAATGGGCTGGAGGGGATCTATGTGGAAGGAAGGGAAGGGATAGAAGAAAGAAAGAAAGAAGCCCTTTCCGAGGGAAATAGACGCTTTCAAATTCCCTGTCTCTCTCTCACACACACACACTCACCCTTCTCCGTGCCTGGCTGGTTTGCATTTTGCAGCAGCAAACTCCCTCCAGCTTCTGCCAGTAGGGCTGCTGCTTCTTTTACTTCTTCTTTAGTTTGGAAGACACTGGTTTTTTTAAAAAAGCCAGCAGGAGGTTTTTGGAGGAGGAGAGTAGGAGCTTTGTCAGATAAGGTCAGCAGGGGGCCCTCTTGACCTCGGGACTCCCCGCCAATGCTGATTTGGCAGACTGGTTAAACTGGCCCTGGTGGAGGTGTTACCAGAATCTTGGGGGTTGTCTCCTCTATAAACAGTGAAAAAGATCCTCGTAGAATCTGAGGAGAAAATGTGTTGTCTTAACGGCACCCCACAATGATTGGCCCTGTGCAGAAGGAAGGGGGAAAACGGCCATATACTGCATGCTAAGAGACTTCGCCGTTTTCCTGTGAAGTTTTTTTAAAAACTGCAAGAGGCTGTGCATTGCTGCTCATTAGGACAAGTGATTCACCTTGATTTGCTTGCCCATACAACAGGAAGCACAAAGCTGATTGGACAGATGAGTGTAGGGGTGGGTCTTGATGACAGGGCAAGCCCCCGCAGCCACCATTCCCCCCCCCCTGAGTGATTGGGAATGGGGAAGGGAGAGGGCCGCTGTCATTCCTTCCCACCCTTCCCGGCTGCCACGGCCACCATTGAAACCCCTGTGGGGTCTGAAGGAGGGGGGATGGCTCTTTTGCCCTCTTCTCCGTTCCTCGGTTTCCCACCCGTGTTGTTGCCGCCCCTGCCATCACCCCGCAGAGATCGGGGGAAGTAGGAGGGTGGCTGCCATCCTCTTCCCCAGTCTCTACCATTGTCATCCTACCGCCCACCCCTTGCAGAGACCAAGGAAGGGAGGAGGATGGCTGCCATCCTTTCCCCCTTCCCCACCATCACCATCCCACCGCAAACCTTATGGGGGCTGCTGGAGGAAAAGTCTACCGTTAAGACAAGTTGCAGCTGCTGCTACTTGCTCTTACTGTGGGGCATGCCCCCTGCCCCCTTGTATATACAGGGCCATAGAATTGGAAGGGATCACAAGAACCATCTCTAGTCCAACCCCCTACCATGCAGGAATACACAACTACAGCATTCCTGAAAGATGCCCATCCAAGTTCTGTTTAAAGACCACCAAAGAAGGAGAGTCCACAACCCTCCAAGGTAGTCCACTGCCATGACCCACACATCCTGAAGCGGGCCCCCAGGCCAGGATCTTTGGCGCCCCCCCCCAACCTACTACTAAGGTTAAGAGCAGTGAGATGCTCTACAGGATTTAGGATAAAAATTAAAGTAAGTCAGTTTCTATATTTATTTTTAAAAACCTAAACAGATTTACACAATAAAAACTTACAATAATATCATGCCGGGCTCCCCTCTAATCCCAGGCCCCGGACTCCCAGGCTAGAGCCCTGTCATCCCCACCTTGTGAGGGCCATGTCCATAGCAATATCATATAGCTCTTACAGTAAATAAGTTCTTCCTAATGATTGAAGGCACTATTTAATGCTTAAAAAAACATTTGTACTTCATACTGTTTTAACTGCTCTGTTTTAATTTATGCTATAAGCCCCTTTGACTCCCATTTGGGAGAAAAGAGGGATATATAGTAAATAAACAAACAATGTTGAGGTGGGAACTCTTTTCCTGTAATGAGAACTATGTACTGTATACCTAAACTGAAACTAATTATTTTCTCCAACTATACATTAGCATACTACATACATTCCAACTATTAAGCAAAGCCTTGTGGAACTATAAATTAATGAATGGCCCCTTTTCTAAAAAGCCTCCTCCCAAATAGATTTATTCTATCAGTTACTTGCTGGCACTGTGAAGCTTGTTTACTAGTCCCACTAGCAACATAACAATTACAGTGTGAAATAGAAGCCACAATATATGCATGGAGGACTGTTTGCCAACAATTTCTGAATGTTTACTACCCCACAATTCCTTTCCACCCTTGAATCCCCCAAAATTGGGATAGAATGTGGAAATGTCATGCTTGAACTGAAATTCTCAGAATCAGCAGTGACTGTGGGAGTTGTAACCTAAAAAGTAACTTTTCTATGTTCTGTATCTGGAAAGTACCAGGTTGAGGGAGGCCTGTGTTGGCAATAGTGATCTTAGGGGTAGATTAATGGTAACCTCCTGTGTTTTTAACCCTCTCAAGTTAGCTCTAGATAAGCAACCTTTTTTCTTCTTCTTGGTAAAGTACTTTCATTGGCCTTCTGTTGAAAGGATAGGACTCATTTCATAAAAGCAGAACAACAGAAGTTAAAACTACAGCCGGACACCTAGAATATATATATATATTTATCTAGGCAAATCAAAAGGTTTTCAGCTGACACCAAAATGGAAACAGAGATTGCATCAAAAAAGGGAGTCTTGGGGTGGAAATTTCAGAGATGGGGTGCCAGGACAGCAAAGGCCATGATGACCACCCGCCTCACTTCAGAAAGTGGAGGGACCACAAGCAGGGAATAACATTTAAGGACAAGAAGTGGAAGTCCATGCTTCAAATGCTAGTACATGAAAGAACAGTCAGGGTAGACCTCAGTCAGGAATAGAGAATTTGTGGTTCTCCAGATGTTGGATAACAATTCCATCAGCCCCTGCCAGCCTGACCAATGGTAATGGATGATCAGAGTAGTAGTTCACTACCAGGAGGGCCGCCTTCAAATTGCCTACCCCTGCCACTTTTAGGCTCTGTATCCTGAAACTATAAGAACCATATCACTGTTGCGGCCTACATAGCAGGGCTGTTGAGTGCTTGAAATAAATGTTACTATTATTATGTAATAGTACTACTATGGCTGCCTTGGGTCTTATGTAAAGAGAAAGGTGGAATATTAAATAAATAATATAAAGGAGGATAGAAATCATCTGTTTAAAAATGCAGCTACAGCACATCACACTTGAAATTACTATTTTCATTTGATCTAGACCACTAAATGGATTGGGCAAGCCAGGTGCTGCTATAAGGAAAATCTGCAAAAAGGTATGGCTTGGCTCTTACTTTACTGAGCATGTCTAGGGCAGAGTCTAGAAGAGGCACTTCCAGGCTCCCCCAGAAATTTTGGTCGCTCACTTCCTTCAAGCCTAGAAGGTTTTGTAAATTCAAAGAGTGGATTTGTCTGGGGCAAGAGAACAAGTAATTTCATGCATTTTTTTTTTAAAAAAGACCTTTTAATTTGCAAGTTTATATGAAAGATTGCAAAGGTAAAGATTGAGGTCTCAGCTAAAAAGGTGTTGATGCTACCTGGAAATAAAGGCATTTAAAAAAAGATAGTATTTCAAACTGTAGCAGGGTTTAATTGCACACTGGTCTCCTTGGATGTCTCCAGCTAGCATTTTGCAGATGCTGCTAAATCTATTTTACAAGGATACAGAAATTCAGAATCTCTCTCTCTCTCTCTCTCTCTGGCTTTTCTTCGCAAACGAAGATTCAGGAAGGACTCATCCCGCGCTTTTTTGCAAGCGCGCTGATGACTAAAAAGGCCAATCTGAGATAAACAAGTCCGGTTGCAAAAAGCACAGCAGAAAGTCTCCTTGGGTGATGTTTTTGGGTTGTGATTCTTTCTGCGTTGTCGTTTCTCTTCAAGACTTGTTCGTCGTGAGTTCTCAAATAAGGCTGCAGCATTGTGGATAGTGCGTCTCCATGCCTCCCAATGTGAGGCCAGGGCGGACCACTGTTGGTGATCAATTTGGCCGAGCCTGAGATGTTGTTTCAGGGAGTCTTTGTATCACTATATTACAGACTTGTCTGGACCATACAACTCCTGGGGCCATTTGCAGAATACTCCCATCTTTCCATACTCCTATCCGATTGTTCATTTATGGCATATTAATCAATTCAACAGTGCTCTCCCCACTAAATTATCTGCAGCTGGGTAGGTGAGCTATTTCTACCAAAGTGTGTTTGAAGAGGTGTTTTGAGAAAACATCTTTTTCTACTGTTTGTTTCAGATCTCAGATCTGCCCCCTACCAGTTATTACCACAGCCACTGAATGATGTCCAAGCAAGTATAAACTTGCCTGAAAATTACACATTTGCTTGAGTTTAGTGATTTTTTCACACATGCTGAAAGATTTTTTTAAATATAATTTGACCGAACATAACCTCTTCTGAAAGTATTGGTTTTAGTTTACATCCAGTAGTAAAACTGGATGTAAACGACAGGAGCACGATAAAACATGTTCAGCATTGGTTAAAGAGAGCATTTAAAGGACAGCACTAAGTGCAGGTTGTAAAAAGCTATAATAGGCATGACAAACTGCTGCATAAACTATATTCTGACTTCCCTGCTTGATATTGAGCTGTATATGGCTCACGTTACAAACAGATTATTCTAAATGACTTATTGATCTTTCTAAATGACTTAGGTCATCATTTTTGGGAGGGAGGGGTTAGTGTGCACAGTATGTGCTGGATTCATGAGCACTAGGCGTATTTATTATTAAATCCATGGGCGCATAGCAATAAATGCTACTGCAAAACAGGTGTGTTTCAAAATACACAATATAAGCAACCCTCAAAAATATTGGATTGTGCTGAAATCCTTCAAGTGGAGAAAATCCTATAAGTTTCTAGGAAACATTATAAATCTGGACAACTGAATTGTGCATTACTCTCTCTCTCTCTGGCTTTTCTTCGCAAACGAAGATTCAGGAAGGACTCATCCCGCGTTTTCTGCAAGCGTGCTGATAAAAAGACCAACCCGAGATAGACAAGTCCGGTTGCAGAAGGCACAGCAGAAGGTCTCCTTGGGTGATGCTTCTGGGTTGTGATTCTTTCTGCAGTGTCGTTTCTCTTCAAGACTTGTTCGGCGTGAGTTCTCAAATAAGGCTGCAGCATTGTAGATAGTGCGTCTCCATGCCTCCCGATGTGAGGCCAGGGCGGACCATTGTTGGTGATCAATTTGGCCAAGCCTGAGATGTTGTTTCAGGGAGTCCTTGTATCGCTTTTTTGGAGCGCCCCTCTTACGCTGACCTGTGGCGAGTTCACCGTAGAGTACTATTTTGAGGAGGCGATGGTCCTCCATCCTAGAAACATGCCCTGCCCAGCGCAGCTATGTTCTCAATATCATGGCCTCAATGCTGGTGATCCCTGCTTGCTCAAGGACAGCAGCATTCGTCACATAGTCAATCCAGTGTATATTTAGGGTTGTGCGTAAACAGCGCTGATGGAAGCGTTCGAGGAGTTGTAAGTGGTGGCGATAGGTGACCCATGTTTCAGACCCATAAAGGAGAATAGACAGTACAATGGCTCTATACACAGATTTTTGTGTTTCGCCTCAGGTGTTTATTACTCCAGACTCTTTTGTAAAGTCTTCCAAATGCGCTATGTGCCTTTGCTAATCTGTGATTGATCTCTTTGTCAATCTTGGCATCTGAGGATATGATGCTTCCCAGGTAGGTGAACTGCTGAGCGGACTTAAGCACAGTCCTGGAAAGACTAGGATGTCCCCCCAAATTCCTTAAAATGATTATCTTGCTACACGAGGGCCAGCACGGTCAAGTAAGATATGGCGATGCTCTTTCAGAGCCCTTTCTAATAACTAATGGAGTGAAGCAAGGTTGTGTTCTTGCGCCAACTTTATTTACAATCTTCTTCAGCATGATGCTCCAAAGGGCTATAGCAGAGCTCGAAGAAGACGACCGCATCTATATATGTTACTGTACTTATGGTAGCTTGTTTAACTTAAGCCGTCTGAGGGCTCGCAATAAGACTCTAAACTATCTAGTCCGTGAGCTGCTCTTCGCTGATGATACTGCTCTTGTTGCCCACACAGAAGCAGCTCTGCAGCACCTAACATCCTGCTTCGCAACAGCTGCAGAGCTGTTTGGGCTGGAAGTCAACCTGAAGAAAACAGAAGTCCTTTACCACATGACGAACACCACCATCCCCACATTGCCGTCAGCAAGTCTGTGCATTAGGAGGACAATGTTAAAACAGGAGAGAAACAAGTGGTCTTTGAGATGCTGAATTACAATTCCTATTGGCCCCAGCCAGCATGGTGAATGACAAGGGATGATGGGAGCACTAGAGCTATGAAATGCGGAGGGCCCCATATTCGCATCCGTACCATAATGGCACTTCCTTGGTAAAGGCTGCCAGATGTTGAGAAGCAACAGCAGGGAAAATAATGTCTTTTGACTAGTTTGTGGAAGTAGCTAGCAGTGGGAAACAGAGTGCTGAACAAAACAGGTGTTCAGTTGACTTCACTAGGAAGGAGTCCTCTTAGGGCTTTAGGTGTCAAAGACATTTAATGTACCTGGACTTCTGATGAATGATTTTTTTTTATTCCTGTTGATCTGCTTGATTATGATTTTATGTGGGTTGGAGTCAGACAAGTTCCACTTGCATTGGAAAAAAGGGATAGAGAGATAATTTTTGCCAATTCCTTTGCAGAGCCTGGAAAATAAACTTTTTGGAAGAAAGAAGATGACACTATCTATAACACGGCAGTGAGAAGATGAGTCTGCAGAGCACCTGGAACTATTTCATTTTTTTAAACCATGGAAGGCTCAAAGCTGGAAGACAGGCTGTTCTTAATTTTGCCTATTTGCAGGTATGTTTTGACAAAACAATAAAAATATAGAATATATTGCATTAAAATAATAACCACCACCATCTGAAGCAATTAACAACCTGTGGGTACCATGAAAGCAAAGGCCAAACACATGAAATATTACAAAAGTGAGTAAATAAAAATACATTTAATGTATCCAGTACAGGGGGGCAAATGTAAAACCCTACTGCATACCTGGGAGGGCTCAACTACAATAGCTGTTTTCCTCTTTATGCTTGGTCATTTAGTATACTACTCATTAATAAATTCTGAGGGGGGTCAATTATATAGGAATCTTGGTGGTCTAATTTTGCTCAAGCCCTCCCTCTACATTCTAGGGTCCATGATATTCTGGGTCCCAGAGTATCATTTCCCCACTGCTCAATTGTAATCTCATTATGTTCATTTGTCTTAAAGGCAATGTCCACAACCTTGCTCCTTTTTTGTCCCTGCAGGCTTCTTTTAATGTAGCCCTGGAGAAGCAGCCCCAGAGAATGAGGGACCCATTAGAACAAAATGATATGGGGAAAACTGGTAAGATTCTCCCTCTTCCACTGGGGAGCCTCTGGTGGATTCTGAATCCCTCCAAAAATGGAAGGAGCCTTTACATTCATCGAAGTGTAACATCATTTTAATTTTTGGTTATCTTAAAGATGTGATGCAAAAGAAAGGCAGAGGTATACATGTTTTAAATTCTGTAGTTGTTGCCCCTTTTCAACTAATTGGGGGGGGGGACCAGGCAGGCAAAAGCTAAGCATCACAACTGCATCATCTGTGTATTTTGGCTATTACATTAATAATACAATAGATAATTTTATTATGTTGACAGCTGCTTCGAAAGCTTGTGAAGAAGTGGCTTTTAAGTGTTAGAAATAAAAATCATTAAGAAAATCAGAAGCGGCTTTCTAAGCTCCACTGCAAAGCTTCCCTATAGTGCCTAGAGCCAAATAGGCAGGCTTGATGGCAAAATTGTTTGTACTTAATTATAAGACTGTTTTGGGTAGACTCTGTATTGTTAAGAACAAAATCCTATCCCTACATAAGCTCTGTTGGACATTGTAGGATTCATTAGGGCTACAAATCTTGCCAAGATAACCCCATGATAGGGTCACCATAGGCACACAAAAACAACCAATTTGACTGCTTAAAAGCTGAAGCTTCATATAAATGCTTACCAAAACAACAAAAAAACAAAAGAACAGGGACATCCTGGATACCAGAGAGGTTGCCTAACTGCTGCAAAAGGATTTAAATTTTACTATCCTTTGTCTCTGCCCTGCATGGCTAAGAAGTAGGAGTGGCCTCTGCCTTCATGAGATCCCTCACCTGAGCAATAACACAAGCAACATGAGACATTTAGGCTTGTGACTTCAACACTGTCACTTTTCTTTGTTTATTTTTTAACATCTTTTGCCTGATGAAGAAGCTAGGAGAGCTTTGAAAGCTTGCATCATGTGTTTTGCATTTTGGTTGCTTTTTTGTGGATTCTGGATTTTGTTTTGCTGCATAGCCAACACTGCTACCTGAATGTGTTAACAAAACAATGGGTCATTCTCCTCTTCTTGCAGAACTGCTCTTATTCTAGGATGGTGCGTGTGCAAGACACATCTGCATCACCTAAACACAGTGTGTTTCCCTCCTTTAGAAGTATATTACATATGCAGATTTAACTGAATTAATTGGTTCATCAATCAAAGGTCACATAATTGATCAACTAAGAATGACTGACAGGCAACATCCTTACTTATATATAAAAAAAAAGGTTTTGGAAACAACTAAAGGTTTATCGCCTCTCCTGTGCACCACATCTCATCCAGCTTATTATATCAGTACCATTCTGGATTGGACCAACTTGGGAATGGCTACTCTAAAGCAGGAGTGGGAAAACTGTGACCCTCAGAGGTTGTTGGACTTTGTCTCTCATTACCATTGCCCATGCTATCTGGGTCTGATAGGAGATGGAATTCAACAGCATAAGACTACAGGTTTTCACTCCCTGCTCTAAAGGTATGCCACCATGCAGCTCTGAAAATCAGCTCTGTGACAAAGGGAGAACCCTCCGTTTTGTCACTTAATTGCAAAGCTGTCTCAGCTGACAGCTCAAACAGTGTAATTTCAGGTGTTTCAGTACATTATTTCTTCAAGAAAGCAGCCTCCATCACCACATGATAGCCGGTTCTTGTCACAATATTATGATTGGAGAGGTCTATTCTGTCATTTACCCTGCCTCAGGTATCATGTCAAGTCATTTTACAGAAACTGGAATGCTGTAGAATGATCTGATGATATTACTCTCTAAAACATCCCATTTTTGAGCAGAACATGTCAATCTTCAGCACATATAAGGAACAACTAGCAAGAATCCAAACACCGAACAAAGCACAACTATAGGTCTATCACCTTGAAAGTGTGATACAAATGCACAGAATACAAAATGCAGAGAACAGTAGGGCTCTATTAAGTTACATATGAATATAATCACAAGTCTATGCACCTTTTACATTATGTGTTATTTCCATGGGCTGTCTTAACTGGAAATCACTTTCATTCCACATAAAAAAGCATTTTCACTGAGATTTAAAGTAAAGTAAATATGGTATTTATACTCTGCCCTTCAGCCACAATGGTTATCAGAGCGGCTTACAAATTGTTTTAAGCAATTTACACATCTACACTGCATTAAGCAGTTTCCAATGTGTATTAGCTAATTGCCCCCGCAAGCCGGGTACTCATTTTACCAACCTACGAAAGGATGGAAGGCTGAGTGAACCTTAGAGCCCTCTGGAATCGAACTTACAACATGGTGGCTTGCAGTACTGGCATTTAACCACTACGCCACCAGGGCTCCCTTTCATATTGTCAAATTGCTTATTTATTTTAGGAAGTGTGGTCTAATTTAGAATTGAACATGCTTGATCTCACTGATCTAAAAGACTATGCATTTCTATCTACAATTGCTACCTATGTCTCTTTTGAAACTTACCTGCTTCTGCTTCATCATCATTATTATCACTGGCTTTGTTTAAGGAACTGTGCAGCCTTTCAGATGTTGTTGAACAACTCCCAGTATTCCTCAGCATTGATTATGCTGGATATGACTCTGGGGATGTGTAGTCTAACATCTGGAGGGTCACACACCCACCCCTGGTGGAAGCAAATGCCCTGGTAGTGGCATCTAATGATACATCACAAGTAAGGGCTAAGAAGACATGTTTCAGTTTAGAAACTCTGAACTCTGGTTCAGTTGCAACATACTCCCAGTTTTACCATGCTGTTTACAGACTGCAAGGAGTTATTTTGGCTTTGGTGATTATTTGGGTCTATACAAGTAGGAAGCTATTATTGTATACTCTTGCACACACGATCCTGGTGTAACCATGATTCCTGCTGCTGTTCTGTAGTGAATTTTGAAAGGAAATGATGCCTGGCTTCATTATGAAACCAAATTGGAGGACAATGTTTCCTGCCCTAACTCTGGCACAGAAGATTGTGTGGGGGAGGGTGAGGGATGCAACCAACACAGCAGTATGACATACGGTTGATGCTAAGACAATAAACAGGCATCAGAGCAACCAAGGAAAGCTTTCACTAAATCTTTCATCTCCCATTAAAAAACTTATGGACTCCAATATTAATTACAAAATATTATTCATAATTAATTCAAAATTATTCATCAAACCATATGAAATATGAAAGATGCATGATCAGATCTCCCATTATCTTTAAGCAGTAGACTGGAGTAGGTAGCAATAGATTGAGCCCATATGTTTAACCTAGCAGGGAAAATAGCTTGTGGAGGGGATTAATTTGAGAAATGGTGCTGGCAAGGGTTAAAAGACCTTCTTACAACTCCTGCCAAACAATCCTGCTCCAGCGTTTTTTTTTTACTTTTAGATTCAAATAAATAGGACTTTGCCCTTGCAGAGGGAACATTCTGCCATCTTGTACCAGCACACAGCCCTCTGCCAGTTTTAGCACTACTAATCCATCAGTATCCCTCACCTGTACAGCACTGATGTATATGGAAAACCTTGTCAGTGTGACACAGCAGCAAAAGTCCCTTAAGTGGCATTCTCTTGGTTATTCATCAACAATCCAACACTCATTCCTAGAAGCAAATGGAAACTGAAAGACAGGGAAGGCAGGTGTAGCTTTGGCTTCCAAAGAACTTACTCTGCAGCAGTTAACTTTCACTCATAAAGAGGAACCTGGGAGACATAATTCATGTATTTACAGTTCAAATATCACAGCTGTACTGTTTGTTTGCATTCAGAACACTACTACGCACCATAATCTTATTCTTCTTCAAGAAAGGTTAAGAAAAAAATGAATTAAGCACATAGCTGGTTAAGTATACCAGAAAAAAGAAGAAAGCATATGTGAATTGACCTAATTCATTTTATGTAGTGCTATTCAAAGTGGTGCCAGTCCAGTTCCAGTCCATTAGCTGTCAGCTGCTAGATCCCAGAGTTTCCAGGAAAGAAAAGAAAAGAAAGAAATTATAGCTAATGGGCACAAATACCATGCTGGTACCTGGAACAGTAGAAAAAAGATGATGGTTCCCCATATCAAACAACTGAAGAAGCACAGATATAATTAACATTATTAGCAAACACCATTAGTTCCAAACAGTCTAGGCTATGTCTGGCTGCACTAACATGATTAAGTACTCCTGCATACAAAGTGATTCTCTCCAGATAGCTAGATGCCAGGGAAATAGTGTAGAATAGCTAATAAGCTACATGCTTATGTATTTTCCCCCACTAGAGTGGATTCCATCTTTTGAGCCTTCCCCATTAATCTGAAGTCTGGAGTGGTATAGAAATTAAAACAAATAACTACAGCCCTGACACAAACAGTCACATCTTCAAATGGGAGTAACTAGGCACTGGTTAAAATAATCTCAGTATTTACCTTAGCAAATGTTCTGTCCCTGAAGATAACTCACATGTGAAAACTTTGAGCTAAACCATTTGTTAATCTCAGCTAGAGTAGATCCAGTGAATGAATGGGATGTCTTA
This sequence comes from Gambelia wislizenii, assembly GCA_030847615.1. Classification (NCBI taxonomy): domain Eukaryota; kingdom Metazoa; phylum Chordata; class Lepidosauria; order Squamata; family Crotaphytidae; genus Gambelia; species Gambelia wislizenii. The sequence goes on along the minus strand of JAUMIR010000003.1, from coordinate 52,415,055 downwards.
TAAATCATTGATTCAATGGGCCTGTTCTAATTGGTGCTCACAAATGATTCAACCCTATGAAAGCAAGGTTCTAATGAAAAATAGAGAACATAACCAATGAGAAAAACATGCAGTTTACTTGCAAGTTTACTTGGAAGTCAGTTCTACTGAACTGTGGGGATTTCTCATATGTAAGAATGCAGATTTCAATTTTAATGGGCTTTTTTGTAAAAAATAATAATAAAGTGTTGTAAAGGTATAAAAGTTTATTCCTTCTGAAGCTGAATCACTATCTTTTTTTTCCAAGCACTTTCCTTAGCCTTACCAGCTGACCCCAGCTTCTACCTCTGGCCCATCTTTTAACTGTTTTTTAAAATAAAAAACAAACACAAACAAAAGCTATGCTGACTTGCCGCACTGTACTGTAAGGATTACTAAGAATGTATGTGCAGCACTGTGATGTGCTTCACATGTGCTGTACAAAATTAAGACATAGTTATTGTACTCAAACTATAGTTATACCTCAGTTAATGAAGTAGATGTGTTGCTGGGCAATACTTCTTTGCCTTGCATAAGTAAACAACAAAAAGTTTGAACCTTCTAGAGACCACTGGAAATCTTCTTCCAAAATGAATCTAGAGAGGATTTAGGATTTCTATTTTGGTGGCCAAACATACAGATCTATACTTTATTTTAACCTGTTTGGGGCAGGGGGGGGGGGCGGGAGAGCTAGTGACGCAAGCTTCTCTCTGGCAAGTGTCCAGAGGAAGGTGACCAAAATGGTGAAAGGTCTGGAAGCCATGCCCTATGAGGAGTGGATTAGAGAGCTGGATATGCTTAGCCCAGGGAGGAGAAGGTTAAGAGGTGACACGATAGCCATGTTTAAATATTGAAGGTATGCCATATTGAGGAGGGAGCAAACTTGTTTTCTGCTACTCCAGAGACTAGGACATGGGGCAATGGATTCAAACTACAGGAAAAGAGCTTCCACCTAAACATTAGGAAGAACTTCCTGATGGTAAGAGCTGTTCAACAGTGGAACTCGCTGCCTTGGAGTGTGGTGGAGTCTACATCTTTGGAAGTTTTTAAACAGAATCTGGATGGGCATTTGTTGGGTGTGCTTTGATTGCATGTTCCTGCATGGCATGGGGTTGGACTGGATGGCCCTTGTGGTCTCTTCCAACTCTATGATTCTGTTTCCCCCATTTCTCTCTGATTTGTTGTTTATGTGTGCTCAGGAAGGGATTCTGGAGGCAGCTGTTATTTACCTGCCTGCTGTAGCCAAGCACATACAGCTACAGTAGGATTGGTTAGAGTAGAATCCCATTCTTTCCCAGCTGAAGCTTTATTGCATTGGTTGCTGCAGACACACTGCTACAGCATGACACTGCAAACATGTGTTTCTCCACTCCTACTTCACCACTATCCTAGTATTGATGCTACTAAAAAAACTTCCAGCTAAACAAATTACAAGGAGGAAAAGACAGGAGCTGGGCAGCTGTAGACAGACTTTGTAAAAAGGAGATTGTCAGAGGCTTTGTTAACTGTGGTATGCCTGTAAATTGGTTACATTCTCCTTTAAACGTGCAAAAAGGACTTCCGCAGCAAAATGTCACATGCTTAGCTTCAATTCTAAAATGGCATTTCCCTTCTCACTAGGTGTACAGGTTATCAAGACAAAGCACCACATGGAGTAGTAGTTGAACAAAACATGTTTAAAAACAGATCCCTTACAATAGACCAACACATATTAGGTACAAAGGGATTTGTATTCTCCACTGAAACAAAACTCAAATTCTTCATGCAGCCAGACAGGTGGTGGTGGTGTTTTTTCCAAGTTCACCATGCCACAGAGAAAACAATTAGAACTTGTTATATAAATTATTTAAAGCTATCCTTTACTAATCTAAGCCAAATTTAACAGTGGCACTTCAGCGCCTACTTACATAATCCATAGGGAAGTCACAGTTGGCATCCATGGCTCTCAAATGAAGACAGAAACCTATATTAAATTCTTTAGTGTAAAAATTACATTTGAATTACATTTGACATAAAATACATTTTTGTGTAAAACTACACAATGTATGACTAGCTTGGACACATCATCTAAGGAAACGTCCTTGGCTTGAAAGCACTCGAGCAAGCAAGCATCATGCTAACTGCTCTGATGCAGAAGAGAAAATATTTGTTGTAAGAACTGGAGATTTCATTAAGATCAAAGTAACAATATTTATTGCATTTTCAGATTGCATTTTAAAACAGTAAATTAATAGTGCACAATGGCTTCATTTGAACCTCCTGAAAAGTGGGAAATCAAAAAGCCATAAGCCCCACTCTACCTCATGAATAGAGTGAAAGCAAATGTGCTTCTTCAAGGGGCAGTATTTAGTTCAATAAATTGCCATCCCTGTGCTCTAATACATTTGAATTAGTGCTCTGTGTACACTAAATCCATTTATTTTAAATTTGTTTTGTCTACATTGCGTGAAATAAAAACATCGCTCTGTACAATCCACTATGAGCAGTGAGTACAACAGCAAAAAATATCATACAGTTTATACACACTATTTTCCCCATTTCTCCCATAAAGGAACCAAAGCAAACCTAATCAGTATGTAACTTAATTTGGAAGAACTCAAATTACAAAAGGGAAGGCCAAATATTATAGCCCATAACTGTGCCCCAAAAAAAGATTCCTAATTATATTATTAATATGAATGAATGCAGGTGGAGAAGTAAAGCATGCTAAAATTGTGTTCTCAGGTCTTTATAAATTTACCAAATATTAAATTAAACATGGCTCTTTAATAATGTCCAAAGCAGAGCAGTATTTTTGGAAATTCGGTCTTACCAGCTGTGTTTTTCTTGTAACCCAAATGTATACAATGCGCAAAGTGCTAAGCAACACTACAGAAAACACATTTACATCAACACTGAAGATTTGGGGAAATGAAATTCCAACAATTTTATTTTATAATCAGCTGTATTTTCTAAATTTGTTTATTTTTTTTCCTGTTTTCATACAGTATTGAAAACAAAAACGCGGCACATTCACATTTTCCCAAAGAACTGTAAGGATGATCTCTACAGGGATAAATGCTGAGAAGCTTGAAGCTCAACCATTTTGATGTTGAGAAACTCTCCAAAGGTGTAAAGGCTTGATCTGAATGGTCTAGAACATGTATTGTAATTTAATAGAAGAGATGGACATCTTAATATTTAATGATTTAAAAGAACTTCCCAGTTCATGCGAAGAGTATAGTCCAAGAATAAATCATATTTGAGAAACACATTTTATGCTACGTAAGTGTATACTTTGCGGTCCTCAGGTGTTCGTGCCAAATATTCTCGTTCAATAAGTCCTTCAATACGTTTTTTAATAACAACTGGACTTGGTAGGAATCGTGCCTTCAGTTGCTGAGTTACCTGGAACGAAATGAAAATTATTTTAACATTATAAATGACAGCAACACTGCAAGAATGCACACATTAGACTGATTGCTGGCTTTGGAGCAATGAAAAGGAATGCAGTGTGCTATTCAGTTATTTGTGTTTTCACATAGGCTTCTATGTTTAATCAAAATCTTTAAAAAGCAAAAACTATCAATGCCAACCATCTTTACAGTTTCCAGAGTCTTCTGGAAAGAAGAAATGATTATTAAAAAGTAGTCTCAGCCTTTAGTTTGCAAATGGCTTTTGCAGAAACAATCCCAACTAAAGATGAAAATTATTATGCATGCAGTTCCACTTGACCAAGTGAGATTACCTCTGCTACTAGCACGTTATGCTGCATCTTCTTCCTAGATTTCATTATCCGCACTATAGCAGCCTCTATCTCATGTTTTCTGTCATCGTCTACTTTCTGTCTTGTTTCTTTTCTTTCTGGGTCCGATTCTCCTTGTTTGGCAGCGACTGAAAGAATAGGAGATAAGATCTCAAAAATTAAAAAAAAAACCCTCTTAAATAGTTAATTGAAAAGATACTAACTTTCAGCTACTTGGAAATACAACCATAGCAACACCAGTTATAATGGGGAAAAAATTCCCAAATAATTTGAAGGAAAAAATGGGAAAGGAATTAAAGAAAAGAGGACTAGAAAAAATAGAGGGATGGATAGGATGGATGAATGAGAAAGGGAGTATAAGAGAGAAATTATGTGGAATGAAAATTTCATGGTTTAATTGCATACAGTTAGAACAATGGATTAAAAATTGGAAAAAGAATCATAAAGAAACAAGGGAATTTACAAAATTTGAAAATTTGGTGAAAAAAGGTGAAAAGAGGGATGATAATGAAAGTATGAAAGGTATTACAAGTGAATTATATAAAATATTGATAAAAAATAAGGGAAAAAAAGACAAAGGGGAATATTTAAGGAGAATATGGGAGGAAGATTTGAAACAAAAAATTGGAGATCATGAATGGGATAAGATATGGAAACAAAGACATCTAAAAAATATGTCGATACAGATAAAAGAAAATTATTATAAAATAATATGGAGATGGTACTTGACACCAGCAAGATTGCATAATATAGATAAGAATAACTCTAAATATTGTTGGAGAGGTTGTCAAGAAATAGGTACATATATGCATATGTGGTGGAATTGTAAATTTGTACAGCAGTTTTGGGAAATGGTTTTTATAGAAATAGAGAATATTCTGAATAGAAATATAGAAAGGAAGCTGAGCATAGCATTGATGTCAATTTATAATGAAGAGAATGGGAACCAAGCAGAAAAGGATTTAATAACATATTTATTAACGGCAGCAAGATTAATTATAGCAAGACATTAGAAAATGCAAATAAATGTACAAGTGGAGGAGTGGTATAAAGAAGTGTGGAAGATGGCAATAAATGATAAGTTAACATGTAGACTTAAAGTAAGAAGAGGAAGTTGGAAAGAAAGTGACTTTGATAAAATTTGGAATGTATTTGTTAAAAAAAGTATTACAGACAAAAGATGGGAGGTTACCTCCACGAGAAGAAATGAGATTCCGGAAAGACTAGGTAAGGGATAATGGCTCCGGTGAAGGGGAGCACTGAGGTGGGGGGGGGGGTAGGGGAATTAATATTTTTGAATAGAATTATAATAAAGAATCTATGTTAACTTTTGAAACTAGTTACAGTTGCCCCTCCACATTCGCGAACTCAGCATTCGCGGTTTTAATTATTCACGGTTTTGGGAGGCCCCCCCCGGCCCCCCCCCAAAACCGCAAAAAGGGGCCTCCGGAGGCCCCTTGAAAGCCCTGGGAAGGAGCGGGGAGGGCCGGGGAGGCGTTCACGGGGCCTTTGGAGACCCTCCAGAGGCCCCGTGAAGGCCTGGGGCGGGTGGGGGGAGGCCGCAGAGGCCTTCACGGAGCCTTGGAAGGCTCCGTGAAGGCCCCGGGGAGGGAGGGGGAGGCCTTCACGGAGCCTTGGAAGGCTCCGTGAAGGCCTGGGGAGGCCGCGGAGGCCTTCACGGAGCCTTGAAAGGCTCCGTGAAGGCCCCAAGGAGGGAGGGGGGAGGTTGGGGGGAGGCCCCGGGGAGGGAGGGGGGAGGATGGGGAGGCCTTCACGGAGCCTTGGAAGGCTCCGTGAAGGCCTGGGGAGGGTGGGGGGAGGCCCCAGGGAGGGAGGGTGGAGGTTGGGGGAAGGCCTTCACGGAGCCTTGGAAGGCTCTGTGAAGGCCCCGGGGAGGGATGGGGGAGGGTGGGGGGAGGCCTGGGGAGGGTGGGGGGAGTCCGCGGGGGCCTTCACGGAGCCTTCGAAGGCTCCGTGAAGGCCCCGGGGAGGGATGGGGGAGGTTGGGGGGAGGCCTTCACGGAGCCTTCCAAGGCTCTGTGAAGGCCTGGGGAGGGTGGGGGGAGTCCGCGGGGACCTTCATGGAGCCTTGGAAGGCTCCGTGAAGGCCCCGGGGAGGGAGGGGGGAGGATGGGGGGAGGCCTTCAAGGAGCCTTGAAAGGCGCCGTGAAGGCCTGGGGAGGGTGGGGGGAGGCTGCGGAGGCCTTCACGGAGCCTTGAAAGGCTCCGTGAAGGCCCTGGGGAGGCAGGGTGGAGGGTGGGGGGAGTCCGCGGGGGCCTTCACGGAGCCTTGGAAGGCTCCGTGAAGGCCCCGGGGAGGGTGGGGGGAGGCTGCGGAGGCCTTCACGGAGCCTTGGAAGGCTCCGTAAAGGCCTGGGGAGGGTGGGGGGAGCGCAATCAATATTCGCGGTTTTTTGACATTCGCGGGGGTCCGTGGAACCTAACCCCCGCGAATGTTAAGGGACAACTGTAATAGAAAAAATGTGATTTTATATTAATTTTATGTGTTATAATAACTAAGTATTGATTAGATAATATAATGTATGATTATAAAATTAATAAAAATATATTTTTAAAAAAAGGAAATACAACCATAGCACCTGCAACTTCAAGATGTATTTGCAATGCAAGATGGTGCAATACCACAACCCAGCAAATTATAAGATGACACATTTCCGCTTTCAATCAACTAGAACAAGGCTGATACATCTTGTATGATTCACTATTTAGATTCCAGCAGAATAGATTTAGAAGGTTTGTTCAGTGAAAAGATTACATTTGCCAGTTCTAGATCATAAAGGACTGCTTATATTTAGTCAAATGTTAACACTTATATATAACCCCATGTCTCACTGCTTCTTGAAAATAAAGGACAGTGTTATGCTGCAACTTTTGGCATTAGTTTAGCTTGATCAAAATACTACTTTCTGAAACAAGGTAAGGACTAGGTCTTATATGCTACAATTCCCAAATCAAGTTTATGTAAGTACTTAAAAAGGAAGGACAAGTTGCACACCTGCAACTGTAGTTCTTTGAGTGGTTATCTGTGAACTCACAAATGGATGATCCTATACCTGTGCAGTGCATCTTTTGGAACCTTCTAGAGTCTCATATAAGTGTTTTGGTGGCAGCCCTGCCCACCTCCAATGCTGCTACATAAAGGGCCTTCCTGCCCAAACTGCCAGTTCCATGGATGCTGATGCAGCAGACCAAAGGACAGGCAAGACACAACAAGGGGAGGACAGGTGGGGTTGTGTGAGTTCACATATGACCACTCAAAAAAGTATAGTTGCAGGTATACAACTTGTCCTCCTCCTCCATGGTTGCTGTGATGCACACAAATGAGAGACTAGGAAGCTACACACGCAGGAAGCGGGAGTGTCATTGCAAACCTATAAGAAGTTTATTAAACATTAATAAATGCAAGCACACACACTCAGCATGAGTATAACACTCCTGACACAGACCAAGAAAGTAAAACACAGAGCAAGTTTCACAAACAGAATGAACCACAATAATACTATCAAAATGATAGAAAATTAAAGTACAGCGCTCCCAAAGGCTGTATCAACCTAAACCTAGAGTCCACTCTGTAATGAATGATAAAAGGTTGTGACCAAGTAACCACCCAAAAAATGTCCTCAAACAAAAGACGGAAGATGCAGTCTCTGCCTCTGTAGAATGAACTCAGATCCAAGCTGGAGGGTCCTTATGGATAGCCAAAGCCACCCATTTGAAAAACATTGAGAAGGATCAGGAAGTCCCTTCTTTGTTGAAGAGTAACAAATAGAGTCTTTGGGAAGTCCTGAAAGCAGAAGTTCTGTTGACACAGAAGGCCAAAGCTCTCTGGACGTCGAGACAGTGCAATGACAGTGCAACGTCCTCTCAAATGCAGATAACAAATTCAGCATGAAGGCAGGAAGAACAATGTCCTGGCTGACATGGAAGGTCAACAAAACCTTCACCAAGAGGTTAATGTCTGTATGGAGAACAGCACCGTCAGGATGGAAGCTCAGGTATGGACAGTTCATGCGGAGTGAACAAAGTTCACCAGTCCAATGAGCAAACGCAATGCCGATCAGGAAGAGAGTCTTCCAGGAGAGCAGGCAAAGATCACAGGTAGCCATCGGCTCAGAAGGCTTCCTAGAAAGTTGGGACAATGCCAGCTCTAGGCTCCATTGCAGAGTTGGGCTCAACACTGGAGGACAGAGATTTTTATATCCTTTCAAAAACCTCTTCGCCAGGGCATTGTAAAAGAAGGAAGCTTTGCCAAGTAACTGAAAGTTCATAGAGGTAGAGATCAATGCCAAATAACAGTGGATGGATGAAAGGGACAATCCCTTCTCAGACAAAGTCAGCAGATGCTGCAGAACTTGCTCAGTTGTTGCTCTGAAATGTGAAGTGGAGTCAAGAAATCTTGGATCTTCATCCACTTGTAAGCATAGGAACATCTTGTCAATGGTTGATGTGCTGCAGAAATGATGCCTTTAATATCACTGGGCAAGGCAGCTATGAGCAACCCTCCAAGCTATGAGACTGAGGGTATTCGGGTCAGGATACCTGACGAGACCTTAGGACAGAGTGAAAAGATCCAATCTGCATGGAAGTCAAATGCACACCCCTAGACACAGGTGAAGTAGAGGGGTAAACTACAGCTACCTGGGCCACCATGGTGTGATCAGGATACATTCGCCCTGTCCTAACGAAGTTTGGCTATGACCCTGGTGAGGAGCAAGAAGGGTGGAAATGCATACATGGCAATGCTGCCCTAGTGAAAAAGAAAGTATCACCTCAAAACCTGCCTTGATGAGTCTGAGAACAGAACTCTATGAACTGAGTGTTCACCTCAGATGTGAACAGATCCATCACCGGCTTGCCCCAACCATGGAAGATTGGTACCAACACCTTGGGATGGAGCATCTACTCATGGGACAAGTTTGACATCCTGCTTAGAGCGTCTGCAAGAGTATTTTCTTCCCCGAGAAGATGGACTATCAAGACAACAATATTTCTCTGTATGCACCACTCCCACAGTCATAGGGTGATATGGAGGAGTTGTGGATCTGGTACTGCCTTGTTTGTTGAGATAATACATGACCGTGGTGTTGTTGGTTAGCAGCTGTACCACCTTGCCTTGACAGAATGGAAAGTCTTTCCCACTGCCCACATCAATAATGCACTGATGTTGGGGGGGGGGGCTGTTCTGCTGACAACTAATTGCTCTGCATGAAAAGACCATTGAGATGGGCTCAATGGATGATGATAGCTTGAGGCTGAGGAGGAAGGAAAGGATTTCCTTCTGAACATGGCTGCATCCAATCACCACTGCAGAGCATGTTGGACAGACCTCAGTATGGTGAGCCATTTCTTGGGGGAGTCTAGAAGCAGGCAAAACCAAAAGAGGAACCACATTTTTGGAGGCAACAGCTGGAGCTTTGTATGGGGACCCATGGATGTGATGGATGCCATGTAATCAAGAGCTACGAGTATGTCCCTGGCCCTGAGTTGACTGTAGCCAAAGCAGCAGAGAACAGATTAACAGAGAGCTAAGACTGTCATTGGGGAGAAAGGCTGCTAGGACTCTGGAGTCCAGAACTTCTCTGATGAATCTTTAGGTCATGAGCAAAAAGGACTTTTCTTGATTTAGAATGAGGCTGAGATGATCAAGAAGATACAATGTTTGGGAGATGTCCGACAGAAGCTGCTGTCTAGTACGAGCCACAATTAACCAATTGTCTATATATGGATGACACCTTGCTATTGTAAGAACACTGCCATCACTGCCATGACCTTTGTGTACGCATGAGGAGTGGTACTGAGGCCAAAGGGTAGAACCTGAAACCAATAAGCCCTGTGGCCTATCGCGAAACAGAAGAACCTCCGATGGGATAGATAGATTGACACATGGAAGTAAGTGTCCTTCAAGTCCAGAATGGCAAACCAATCTCCTTCTTGCTTAAGAGGAAGAATGGAAGCCAATGTCGCCATCCTGAAGTGTCTTGGACAGATGGCCCTCTGAAGGCCCAGTATCGGATGGAGGCCTCCATCCTTCTTGGTTACGACAAAGTACTGTAAAAAGAATCCCAGAACAGTTGAGATGGCAGGAGGGGTTCAATATCCTCCTTTTACAGAAGCAGTACAATGAAAGGGGTGTGTGTGGATTGATATCTGAGCAAGGAATTTTCCAGAACTTGACAGCATAACCTCTTGCAATGATATCGAGAACCCATGACTTGGAGGCCAAAGCATGGTGGAACCTTTCAAGCCTGTTGTGAAAGGGCAGCATAGATACTGGCAACACAATGGGAGCAAAGTAGTCATCCTGGTAGGAGTCAAAGGTGATGCTTGGAATAGTTGCCAGAGTGCTTCTTATAATGGGCAGACTTAAACTTAGTAGCAGCAGAAGCCAATTTTGGTGCAGCAGAGGAAAGCAGTGGAAGAGTATGATGGGATCATGCTCGGGATGGGCTGTAACCACACTTCAAGATCGAGCCTGTACCAGCTAGACTGAAGCTTTGACAAAGGTTGAACAAAGAGGTTGAAACCACACTTTTTAACAGTGGACCACATATTTTGGGTATGTTTGTCCTTAGTGTCAGTCTCAGCATGGGACAGGCTCACCTTGTCAAAAGGGAAAGGGAAGTCTTCAATGTCAGTCTTGTACATTATACAAAGTCTCTATCTTTTTGGAGGTGGAAGGTATGGAGGAAGGGTTCGCCCACAATTTGCAGATGACTTGAAGAAGATATGGAAGCATAGGCAAAGTACCTGGGACTGGGGCCTGAGTCTGGACCAGATGAAAAATGAAGTTACGTCTGTGACTGTGTCACTGACTGGTCCAGAGTATTGTCTATATGTCAAAGGGAAGCTTCAATACCGACAACAGGATGAATTGGTCAAACTCAATAACAAACGTCTCCAATTCTGGTGAAAGGAAATACATGTTTTTGCAAGCAGCTCTGAAAATAGGTGAACAGGCTTCTTGCTGTCTTAGTCTGTACAACTGCAATACTGTAATCTATCTAAATATCTTAAAGGCACCAGATCTTGTTTGGACTTGGAAGCTAAGCAGGATCAGTTCTGGTTAATGCTGGGATGGGAGACCATAAGACCACCAGTGAATACCAGGTGCTGTAGGCTATATTTCAGAGGAAGGAACTGGTAAAACCACCTCTGTGTATTCCATGCCTAAGAAAACCCTATGAAATTCATGGTTCACCATAAGCTGACATGTGACTTGAAGGCATAAGCACACACATAATCTATCATCATTACCACCCAATGAGTCATCAGTGTGCACAGTGCTGTACAAAGTATAAAGAAGGGATAAATAAAGGAAGAATGTGCAATTGTTTAAGTAGGCTCAGTAATAGTAGAGCATGAAAATGAGGGGGCTGTATCAAAAATGTACTTGCTTTTCAGAAAACAAAATTCTGCGCATATAGGGAATAGGAACAGAGAAAAGACTGATTATCTGAAGGAGGAAAACCTTCTTTGATGAAATAGTGGAATGAATATAATGGACAGAACATCATGAAACAGAAGAGAGGAGAGAACTGGAGGAGAAAGGTATAAGAAATAAGGGCAAGAACTTTGTGTTGGATCTGGGAACAAACAGAAAGCCATGTAGGTTTTCAATGAGGGAGGTAACATAATTAGACTGATTGCAGTATCACTGCTAGATACTATATAGATAAAGGGACCAGAGAGGACTGTAGCAGACTATGTGAAATATTATCGATTAGTGTTTTAATTAACCTTTAAGAAGACAGAGGAAATGCCGTATTTTTATAATGTTGTAAAGGGTGAAGTGACATTACTTCACAATGGATGTGATACAGTGAAGGGAAGAGTCAAGAATAAAGTCAATGCTACAAGCTTATTCAATAGGACAAATTATTAGCATTGCCAATGGATAAGGTCGGCATGTAAGGTGAGCATGGCTGGGGCGGATGGGATTAAAAGAAGAAAAGCTGTCTTCGACACATTCCAGCTCGAAATGACAAAGCAGCCAGATAACAGTATCAGGGGCAGTTAGAGATAGGAAATTCAGTATAGGGCAAATGTCCTGAATTAGAATGGAAGAATTGTGTGTCATCAGGTTATACATCCTCCTGAAAACTACAAGACTGGATGAAATTATTTGGGACACAAAGTAGTGAAAGAAAACCTGAAGGCAAAAGAAGAACCCTCAGAGGCAGCAAGAGAGAGGGAAAAACCATGAGTTTTCCCCAAAGAAAATACTGAAGGATCAGTTAGAAAGCAAGAGAAGTATCTGAGTCTCACAATATAAAGGTAGTCAAGCTGGACAGTATCAAAGGCAGCAGAGAGATAAAGAAGAAAGAGGACTGAATAGTGATCCTTCCATTTGGCAATGCAGTAGTCATCAGTAATTTCTGCAACAGAGGTTTTAAAAATTAGCTAGGAATGAAAACCGGGCTGGGCTGAGAAGAGAGAAAGCAATGACAGGCAGAGTTAAGTAGCACATTCTAGGAGCTTAGATGGAAAGGGCAGAAGGAAGACTGGATGGCTATTGGGAGTGGGAAGATGGATGGACCAAGTAAAGTTTGTTTGATTTCCTTTAGTGGAGAACCATGACACATTTGAAAGTGGTAGAGAAGGAGTTAGAAGAGAGTGATAATGTAGTGATGAAGAAAAGGTAAATGAGGAGATAGCAACCAGGACAGGATGGGATCTAGACATGATAAATTAGAATGAAAATGGACATACCTGTTTGAATCTTCACTCTGTGGAGTTTAGACGTGAATTGATCATTCACTGTAAATATATGTCCATTTTCTATTTCTTTTGATTTTGGCTCTTTTGTGAGAACCCGTTGTGTTGGCTTTCCACATGCGAGAGACTGTAGCGCTCGTACAAGTTCTCTTTCAGGGATATCTGTCTCCTGCTGTATTTCCTACATTAAATGGAACCATTTATTTTTACAGTGCAAAGGAGATTTTGAAGAAAACAATTCTCAACAGCTTTAAAGATGTCATTTCCCACTATTCAAATAAGTTCAAAACTATTAATTTAAACTTACAATAAAATTAAATGCTACGTTGGTACTTACCGTGAATGTGCATTCTGGGGTTGGTAGAGAGGAGGAATCCGAAATTCAGACACAGATGGGTTAACTCCTCCACCACCCAGAGAAGAGGCAGGAAGGAGGTTTAAACTAAGTCATGGTGAGGGCCAGGGGCCGTTGCTCCTCCCCTCCTCTGGCCCTCACGTACTCAGTTTTTCTTCCTGCCTTACCCAGAGAGGAGTGCCTTTTTGTTTCTCTACACATCTTTCTTTTACTTTGCCCTTGTTTTTTCTCTTACAGCCTTAAATTCTCTCCCCCTCCTTAATACATCTTAAGTGCCTTTTTAGCTCTTAAAAAAAAAAAAACCCTCCCTTCCTTTCTTTCAACTACCTTCCCCTTTCGCTCTCTAATGGGGAAGGACATGAAGAGGAAGGAGAAGCAGGCCCGCGGCGACTCTCAGCCATCAGAGGCCTCCGAAGATGCACAAACCACCCTCCCACCGCTGGAGTCCCTCCAGCAGGTGCAGGAGAAGGGCAAGATCTCCATCACTTCCCCGTCGCTGGGCCAAGGCCAGCAGATGGAGGAAGAACAAGGGGAGCCCTGCGCGGGCAAAAAGGCTCCTCCGCCGCTGAACTCAGCTCAGCAGGCGCGAGTGGAGCAGCCCCGGAACAAAGCGGCAGCAGCCAACGTGGATCCACAAGGGCTCAGCAAGGACGCTGCAGACATGCTCTGGTGGTGCAGGGAAGTAACCCCTTCTTACTACCTGGGGGGGGGACTTCCAATGGGGGGCTGTCTGGGGGTTGGAGGCCCTCTCAGAACTCCTTTTCCTGTGCCGCAGGTCAGGAGACCTTCCGGACTTAGGACCTCTGGGGGGAGAAACCAGGCCCCAGCGATACTCACCAGACCCACCAAGGCGACCATGAGGTCACGATCGATGGCGGCTGCCATTGGCAGGCCACAGCAAGCTCCAGAGGGGAGGGGTTCCCCAACCACGGGGGCATGGGGGCCGCCAATCAACAGGCCTTCCAGGTGGTATTTGAGGCCTACTCCCGGGCCATGGAGGCCCTATGTGACGGGGGGTCCCCAGAGGCAGGGCCAAACCCCAAAAGGGTGTGTTTCAGTGTGGGGCCCACCGCGGGGGCTGCACAACAGCAAGGTGCCATCCATAACGGCAAACCTACCAAGAGAAAGGCTAAAAGAAAGCACCATGAGGCAGCCGCCCCAGAGCCCTCCCAGAAGGACTCAGTTACCGCCCTCCTGTCCCAGGTACTGCAAATCCTGAAGGACAAGGAAGAGGATCCAGAGACCCAGGTGTTGACTATGATAACAGTGGCTGGCATCCTGTACTGCAGTTACAGATTTGTAATCTAGAGTTACAGATCCTTAACAGCTTTGTATTCACTAATACTATGTATTCACCATCGTGGCATTACTGTCATGATTGTAAATACTCCCTCCCAAGCTACCTTACTTAGCAGCCAGCAGCTACATCAGGCAATGGAGGTCTGTTCTGCTACCAACTGGGATGCAGCAGGATGATATTTCAAGCCCCTTCCTGCTAGCAAGCGAGGCTGCAATTAGGAAGTGAGACAGGTGTCTTACTTCTGATTGTCACAGCCTTGCTTACTGGCAGGAGGGGGCTGGGAATATCATTCAGCCAAGTCCCAATCAGCAGCAGAAGAGATCTCCATCACTCAGTGAGGCTGATGACTAAGGTAGGTTAGGGGGCAGTGGGCCAAGGGACATTTTACTTAGGGCTTGTCTATATGAGGCAAAAAATGTGGATTGCTCCACAGTAATGGCAAATCACAGCAGCTGCTATTTGTCTTAACGGGTTTTTTTTGGCAAATCGCAGGGATACAAAGCTATCTGCGTTTGCTGTGCAAACGGGCATGCCTACCAATCAAGATGGTGGCCGTGAGTGAATTACTCGTGTTTTTACTTACCTCAATTTGCCGCCACTGGACAGTTTTTTTTAATTCCAAGGTGCGAAAGAGCAACCTTTCACTTTAACAAAAAAAGCAAACAAAAAAGCTGATTTATCGCCTTAGTGCTCACTTGCTAAGGCAAAAATCCCACATGGCAGCTCTAGGCACTTGCCTTGGTAAAAAGCTCCACCTCCTGCACAGGTCTAACCAATCTAACCAATTGCAAATTCTGCTCAGATAGGGAAAGTGAATCAAATTGAATCGCTTATCCCAATGAGAAAAAATGCACAATCCCCCCACTGAGTTTAAAAAAACTTCAGGAAAAGCCACAAAGGCTTTTCCTGCACAAAGGCTTTTCCTGTGCAGTATATGGCAGTTTTGGCCCCACTCCTTCCCAATATGTCAAAATGATGCGGCATCCCATTGAAACAGACTGTATTCTCCTCACATTCTGTGAGGAGTATTTCTGCTGTTTAGACAACCCCTTAGTTATACATTCATAATACATAAACAATGTAGGATCTCAGCCAGTGTGTTTAAACATTCATTCTTATTTAATACAGTGAGGCATATCAACTTCAACTGTGCAAGTCAATTAAATGCGGAGAATCTTACTCAATAAACTTATTCAAGAAGGGTCCTTTCTGAATCTATGTCCTACTGAACTCCAGCTGGGTGGCAAAAATGAAAAAAATCCTTAAAAGAATCCTCCTAACCAGAAGAAAATCAGTCCTCAAAGAGGCTGCTAGCAACCCTCCTGATTTCCTTGTTTTCAAAATGTAAGGATTTATTTTAAAAATGTATAGAACTGTTAATAAATGAAGTTCTGCACTTGCGGGATCAAGTGATCAATTGTTTTGCTGAACTGTCAATTGTTTTTGCTGAACCTGGTGCACAACTCTTTCCCACAAAATATATTGATAGTAAGTTAAAAAAGGTGTAGACCAACTCTGGTTTAAAGATCATTTGTTTAGGGGAAAGAGCAACTAGTTTACCTATCCACAATATTAACATTCAGGATGTTAGATATTAGAAAAAAAATCAAACTGAATTCCAAAACCATTTTATCATATGTGAAGCCATTCAAAGGAAATATTTTACACTTCACTGTGCCACACACATGATCTCAAAATCCCAACTTAGTACTCATTTTCTACACTACTATACAGCAAGTAAAAGTGAATATTCTTTAGGAAAAGAAGTATAGTACAGTGGGCCCTTTGGATCCAGTGGGCCCTTCCTGGACCTTGTGTAGATACCAAAAACCATGGGTGATTGTGCCCCACATTATTAAATGGCACTGATGTGCACGCTCTAGTGTGTACACGTTCATGTCACCATTTAATAATATGAGGCATGACAATCCATGGTCGGTTGAATTCGCGGATCTGGAGGGCCCACTGTATACACCATCAAAATGTCGTTTGTCCACTAACAGAAATTACTAAAAAATGAAAGCATTTGTTTAGGCCTGAAACATTTCAATTTCAACTAAGATAGTTTAATGGAGTTTTAAGATACCAAGTTTAGATATGCCAAGCAGTATCTACACTGACTAAATAAATCTAACCTCCTATGAATCAAAAGATCTGCAGCATAAAAAATATTCTTAGAGCTGAATTCAAAACAAATTTAAATATACAATGAATGCTGCATGCTCAGATTTTTAACATATGAAGGTATTTCTGAATGAGGGCCAGTAAGATCCATGGATACTCTAAGAATTACAGACTTGCCTTATACACAGTGTGCAGGAATTTCCTGTACAAATGCACACAAAGGGATGAATAATCTTGGCTTTCTGTACGGTGCAGGAACATAAATGCATATTTAGGAGATATTTGCATTTTACAGGTAGCACAGAAAGCCACAGCTCATACCTCAAAAGTGTATTTTTCTCTGTTGTTAAAGAGCATTAGTATCGTCATCTGGAAAGTGGAGACTTGCAATATGTGCTTCCGTGTGTTAGAGCCAGTTACTTGGGCACCTCCTACACCAACTTCTGAGCCATCTTCCTGTTTTAATTTTAAAAAGGCAAAAATCATTCTGGGAACATTATGTTTTGCTCCTCAATTAAGCTTTCTATGTACATACTGTAACATTTTGAGCTCCTGTATGATTCATCTACTTGCAAATTCAAAACAATGATCTTCATTTTGAGATATTTATCTTCATTTTCTTCCTTCAAAGTTTCAATTTTAAAAGCAAAACAGATTATAAAACCTGCTTGCTTTTTAATGGGCTGTCACTATTGTACATTGTTATCAGTGTTCCAAGTCCTGTTGGAATGTATGAGCAAGACAAACTGCAACAGCAGAGATACAGAAAACAAAGGCCCTTAAGAGATCCTGGACCATAGTATAGACTGTACTATTTCAATCTTCAATGCTATTGTGCAGTGGGATAGAGTAAGAGTGGGAAGTCGGAAGTTCACACAGACCCTGAATTTTAACAGGAGTGAAACACTTGACAAGAAGGTTTGAAACCCCAGTATTACAGCACAGTGCAAATCAATATTCAGATCTATAGAACTGCTTAACTTAGTAAACACACCACAATACTACTTTCTGAATTGTTAAATATACGTTACAACCGATAAGTAGTGTTAAGACTAGGGGTTGGACTGGATGGCACTCGTGGTCTCTTCCAACTCTACAATTCTATGATTCTATGACTATGCTGTTAACATGAATGGCAGAAATATACTTGCAGACAAATTCTGTTTTTAAATTCACAATAAATGAGGGCACAATTCAAAGGCACAGAATATTTACAGATAAAGATGATTAATTCCAGCAACACTGTTTGTTACTTTTCCAAACTTGTTACTTGTTTTGTGCTATTTTTGTATCAGTTCACTGTTTTGTTTTAAAATTTGAACACACTTGCACATTTCCCTTAATATATGCAATCTGACTAATGTATGCATTTCTGGAAGCAACTTCCTTACTATGGTGCAACACCCCCCCATCCAAATATACATTTTCAGGCACACTTTTCTCTATGAATTTTTGTGAGCATCTTTAAAATTGCAGAATGCGATCGTACAATTTAGAGAAATGCCAATACCAAGGAATAAGCTGCATTTAGAGCATTACTTGGTTTGAGAAATATCTATTAGATAGATTCATAATAAAATACAAATTGAATTAATTTCTCCCTCATCCCTATTGATAGGTGAAGCACTTACCTTTTTAACAGGACCATAAAAGGTGGCATTGAGATCTGCAGAGCCCATGTGGTGCTGGAGTGTCAACTGCCGTCCACTGTGTTTGGCCAAATAAAATCTACAAAATTCAAAATGTTTAATGGCCATTTGATAGACTACTTTTTGAACTATGGAGACAATATCTTATGCGATTACATAAAAGTTTATTTAGTGGCAGGCAGCACAACAAACAAGCATCAGTTATTATAAACAACACAAATTAACTCAGTGTGCATCTTAAATCATGGAAGAAGAACTTTCCAAGTCTCAAAAATGCTTCCAAAACTATATTTCATCAGTTTATCCCACTATATCATCTTAAGCTCCTATATATCACAAACACCTTGGTGGAATCCAGAGGACTGCCTGAAGATTCCTGCAGTTTCTGAGGCCTTTCTTTCCTATCTCACTTCCCTCCTCAACAGAAAAAAGCACTTTCAAGTGTTAGAGAATGAAGTAGTGTCCAATGCACCATCACTAGCTACTGCTGGAAGTGATAGTTAAAGAATTCCAGGTGTTAAGAACAGAAAAATTTAATCTTTGCAAGATCATGGCCATCGTATTTCCTAAATCACATTTTATTCATACACAAAAGATTAACTGCTTCTTACCTTCTAAATATTTCAAAAGCATGTCTGGGGGCTGGGGGAATGTTGCACTTTGGTGTGGCTGACTGAGTGGGCCAGTAGCCCGTTGTGAGAACCCGCACTGTCAGATCAACACCACCTAATGAGACCTGCAAAAAGGAAGATAAAAATACATTGTACCATTGATTTTTTTATTTCATTTTTCTATCTTCCACATTTCTATCTTTCAGGAAATACACAGCTTACTGTTTAAAATAGATACCGGCATGTTTCATTAAATGATAAATAAATGCAACCTATGAAGTGGCCCTAAGAATGACTCTGATCATGTGTAGTTATCCTGGAAGTGCAGAACTATGTAGCACAGAAAAAAATGAAAGTGCAAATTTTAATATATAGGGTATCTAATGCTGATAATAACTGAGAACCTATTGAAGCATTCTGGTGGTACGTCTTCATACCTTAATTATTGGGGGGGGTAGCTAAAGTGAGAGAAATTATTACTCTTCTGTGCATTATATACATTTGCTACCAAAGTGCTTCCCAAGCATGGGGTGCTATATGCAGGAACAATTTTAAGTCAACATTTTTTTTTAATTAAAAAAGATACAGTAACTATATACTACCTTAACTGCTCTCCAGTGTTTTTCTTAAGCTACTAGCCTTTGATTTCAAAAGAAATTCATAATTTGGTAGAGATGTTTTACTTTTTAAATGGTTTTAACATAAATGTTTTATAATGCTATTGAATAGTTTTAAGGCTCCAAATCATTGAACAACCATTTTTTCTATTTAGCATTTATTTGCTCTTTTCTTACATCAATCTAATTCCCAAGATGTCCACTAACACTGACAACAGCACCATGGGCTAAAGCTTTGTTTGCTAAGGATAGCTCTATTAGAGCATACTAGCCATGAAAACTAAATGGTTGTGTACAGGTACAGATGTTACTAGTATGTGCCTTTGAATACTACATGCTGGAGGAATAGAAAGGAGGCCTAGTACTTTCAGATGTTCTACTTGTGGGCCTCATCTGGGTGGTCACTGCTGGAAACAGGATGCTAGCCTAGCTGAACCCATAGTCTGATTCAATAGGACTATTTACAATCTTAATCTACTTCTAATACTTCAAACAGCTTATATTTTATAAATATTTCAATAAACCTTCTAATCCTACACTTAGTCAATTTGTCATAAACAATACTATCAGAGTTTTCAGCAATTAGGTTACCAAAGGACAGATGGTACTTTACATTTTGCTTTAGAACAAGCTACAATATGCAGAAGGAACAATTCCAATATTAATTTTGACACATTACGAGGTCTGTCTATTAAATAACGAGACTGTCTTTCTACCTTTCACACAAATCAGGGAGAACTGATTGTGAATGCTTGATGTTGACCTTCAACATGTCTGAACCTGCATGACACAACATCGATACTCTTGGCCATTCAGTTAATTGTCAGTCATCGTTTAAAGCAGCTGTGTTCTGTTGTGTGCCGGGAAAATGCTAAGTCTAAAAGTCGAGCAACGTGTCAATTTGAAATCTTTAGTAAAACTGAACACCAATGGAATATCTTCAAATGCTTACTGAGGCTTATGGGGAAGACTGAATGTCTCGTTTGTGTGTGTTTGAGTGGCACAAAAGATTCGGAGAAGGACGTGAGAATGTGGAAGATGATAAATGCCCTGGACGACCTTCCACTTCAAAGAAATTATGGAAAAAATCACCCAGATTGTTTGAGGAGACCGCCGACTCAGTGTCTGAATAACAGCTGAAGCCGTAAACATTGACAGACACTGCATGGAAATTTTTGCATGAGGATCTCAAGATGAGAAAAGTTTGTGCCAAGATGTTCCCTAGGGTTCTCACACCAGAGCAAAAAGAGTGCTGCAAGGAAATTTGTGCTGACATTCTGCAGCAACTTGAGGTAGACCCAAACCTTTTTCAAAAAATTACTTGTGATGATCCTGAGACAAATCAACGGTCAATGCACTGGAAAACACCATCACCAAGAATGAAAAAAGCATGTTAAAGCAAGTCCATATTCAAAGCCATGCTTACTGGTTGTTGTTTGGTTTTTTTACATCAATGGTGTAATTTTGGCAGAATGGGTTCCATAAGGCCGAGCAGCAAACCAGCATTATTATAAGGAAGTTTTGAAAAAGCTGAGAGAAAGTCAGAAAAAAAGGCCAGAGCTGTCAAAAAATGGTTTCATTATCCATCAAGACAATGCACCTGCTCACACAGAACTTGCTGTGAAGCAGTTTTTGGCTGATAAATGCATTACTACACTTGAACATCCTCCATATTCAATAGATTCGGCACCATTCAACTTTTTTCTTTTCCCTAAAGTGAAATCAGTGCTTAAAGGAACACGTTTTGAGTCAACTGATGCAATAAAGAAGAAAATGGCAGATCTGTTGAAACAGCTGACAGAAATGGATCTGCTCCATGTCTTTGACCAGTGGAAAACAAGACTGCATTGGTGTGTGAGTGTGAACAGGGAGTATATTGAAGGGGACAAGCATTAGAATTGTAATAATATAAATAAAGATAGGTTATTGTATCAGTCTAGTTATTTAATAGACAGACCTCATACTCATGGCCAAAGTAAATGTGACAGAAAATTATGACAGCATCTCATTTTTGTAGAAATATATTGTGGAGGCAGCTGGATTATCCTAACCATGATACTGGGGGAAGTGGGTTAAAACCTACCCTGCAACATTTTTCCACAATGCAAACAAGCACTTCAGTTGCTCTTTGCCCCATTATACAGATCTCATTTATTTTGGCACTCTAAAATAATGTTATCTATGGGCCCAAGGGATGAGCCAGCATGGTGTGGTTTGAGCACTGGACTATGACTCCAGAGACCAGAGTCTGAATCCCTGCTCATTCATGAAAATCCACTGGGTAACTGTCACAAAATAGCTGTATGAACGGTTTCTTTCCAGTGAAGCGCAGCTTGATAGTGGGTTGCCAGGCAACAGGCAGCACAGGAGGAGCAAAACGCAGCCCAGCTGTAGACGGTGGAAGGGGCCTCTTGGTGAGAGGGGCGAGTTTTAACAGAGAGTCTTGGAGGAGTTAGAAAGATAGAGAGAGAGGAAGAAAGAATGAGAGCTGAGGAGCTTACACAGAGATGTGTCTCTAGAGGGAGGGAGTTAGAGAACAATTAAATTCTGCCAAATGGTTGATTTTAATGTACCAGTTCTGAGTTTGAAGCAACTCACATAAGATACTTTATATCTATACATTCTTCAATAAAAGTAACTATTTGTTTGACAGTGGTTGACTTGGACTGAACTGATTGCTAGTAACTGGAAAGAAAACAGAGCACACTACCTAAAATATTGTAAGTGGTTTATGGAGACACTTGGGACCCTAGCCCTTTTACACTTAAGGACAGTGTTAAAAGGGTGGAAGTAGGGTAAAGTGTTGGTGGCTGGGTGCTTTATGAGGTTGGTAGTATGAGACCAACCACATGTTAACAAAGGCACTGTCACAGTGACCTTGGGTAAGACACACTGAGTCTTCAGTCTCAGAGGAAGGCAAAGGCAAATCACTTCTGAACAAATCATGCCAACCCCGCCTCCCAATAATTGGGCCAACTGTAAGCCAGAAATGACTTGAAGGTGCACAACAACAATGGGTCCAAGAGGAAAAATTTGACAGTTTGATAAAATGAAGATGTATGGAGTTCTGATGTGCACCTCTGATGACTCAGTAATTAATTTTTTTAGAATATACACTAAAAGAAACTGTCAATGGAATACAGTAGTCTACAAAATACTGCAAAGTGCTTAATTATTTATTTCCCATTACAAAAAAGTGGGTGCATGCCATCTGCTGGTGAAGCAGTTCAGCTGGATTTAGTTCTGAGCCATTCTGTATCTTCCTCAGTCTTAATCCATGTGGAGCACATAATAACAATATGATCTAACTGGCCATCAAGTTACTGTCTCAGAAACAGTATACAAGTTAATGCAATTTTGAATGACACTTTCTCATATCCCCATTTGAGGTACCTACCTCCTGCAACAAAAGCCTGAGACATACAGTGAACAAAATGCAAAGCTACAAATATTTAGTTCTTTTGAAGAGCCCAGATGCCAACAAATGAATTTTTGAGAGCAGGAGCTGCTATTAACTCTATACAATGAAAACACAGGTGCAATGCTAATGGGGTTTCTCTGGTTGGGATTAAATGTCTCTTTTTCATATTCAAAAAGCTCAAGGTCATGCCAGAAACACGGAGAGAAAACTCTATTTACAGTCAATTAAAGTCAGTTTTGTATTGGCCTTAAAAGTCACTATGCTTTACAACTATAGACGCCCCATGAATTCAGTGTGAATCAATACATGGCATTCAGTTTCAGAATTCAGTTTCCAGAAAAAAAAAATTCCAATATACAGTATCTCATTTTTAATATTTCTCAGCCATTTGATGGTTTCTTCTTCCTTCTCTCCACCTCATTCCAATTTATTTGTTTTCTTAGTACTTTACATCCCTCTGCAGCCACTACTCTAGCTTTCAGAAAGTGATTACCCTCCATGATCCTTTTAACCTCCAATCCCTTCCGCTACTTGCCCCCACTAAAACCCCATATCTGACACTAATTTTTAAGACCACACATTTTTTTTTGGAGGGGGGACGGCAACATTCTCTATTGTAATAGCAATGCAGCAGTGATGCTAGACTTTTCCTTTTCAAATGCTTACCAATGTAGCCCCCTAATCCTCATCAGCCTATACTTCTCTCTTGAAGCTTATTCTGTGCAATTCTGCTCTACTATGGATATCTGTATTGGTGTCATACAATCAACCATACAATCCCTTTAAACTTTTCAGACCCTCATATCTGGCTCTTGTCCTTCTCTGACATCACTGCAGTTCTTGACATCACTGATTTTCACCCAGTTCTCTGTTTTTACCTTAAAGTTGGATTGACTCGTTGTTGGATACTCTGTTGCTCCTGCCATCACCAGAAACTGCTCTGGTTCTGTAATCTTTCTGCTGTGGAATTCTCTTGGGTTTATCCTGCTCACTAAATGAACTATTACTCTCACAGTTTGACTGCTCTGATTTCTGTAGAACTGAATATGTATGGAACCGAATATATACTGTATTCTTCCCACACAAGAGAGAAATACCTCTGCAAAAGAACTAGAAATATTTATTCATCTCTCTCTTCCCTCTTTCAGTTATTCCTCAAGTCTTCCTCTGCCATTAGTTGATTTTATTTTCTTCTTGTGCTGACCCTAAATGCTATCACCCACCAACTCCAGGTTTCCCTTTTTCCCATGCCAATTTTACTCTTCACTATCATGCAACTTATGACTATGATTTGAATGTTTCTTAGTGCATTCAAATGTTATCATGTGCTATACTTTCTGGTTTTTTAAATCTACCCATCCACAGATAATTCTCACCTCAGTTATCTAAGTGCTTATTCAAAACTTTGTGTTTTGAAAAGATCTCTCTCTGCCTTTCCTGTCATAAAGCTGCTCAGGATCTTTTCTTAGCTTTCAAAATATGCCGCCTATAGCCTATAGATAGGATTAAAAGATTCCATCTATAGGCTTAAAACAGCTAGCTCTGCCTCTTTCTTCACTCCAGATTTCCCTCTTGCAACTACCTAACACCTGGTAACACCATAAACTACACATCACTATCCAGCTTGTGGATGATTCACAAAGTTGTGACTTTAACTTTGATTCCTTCGTTTTCTTTGCTTCACATAACCAGTGTGTTATCAAGAATCTTGTCTCTTTACAATATACTATACAACATAAAATACAAGCTGGCTTTCTTTCTGTTCTTTGATCAGCACAAACACCCAATTCTTACCTTCAAAACCTTCCCCCACAACCAGGACTACAATGATCTCTAGCGCTCTCCAGTGGTTCTACCCACACTATCCATGGAACTTCCTCCTAGAACTTACTTTGCAATATTACCTCTCTTGTCCTTCAAAACCCTTCTTAATTCTACCTTTCTGTACAACTGAATATGTATGGAACTGAATATATGCTGCATTCTTCCCCATTACGCTTTCTTGTCCTTTCTTTGTTGATGCTTTCCAGTTTTATATGGAAAGCGCCTTAGGGCAGAGATCCATTTTTTTTGTTACTCTGTTAATTGTCATGCACATTTATGTTCAAATAAGAAGAGTTTTAAAAGCTAACATTTCTAGCTTATATGTCTACTATGTAAGAATTACAAAGAATTGTTTGAAAGGGTGAATAAAATACCAGCTGTAATGTTAGTCCCTATCGCAAGGATAAATTAAGATTTTCAGGAGATTCAAGTAGCTTTCAAAATTATTTACCTTCCCTTTCCCACTTCCAGATGCAAATGGTAAACAGTGCAAAATAAAGTAGGCAAAGACAAGCAACACAAAATTTTTCTTAATAATGTAATTTATGCAGGTTTTAGAATTTCGATTGGCTTAACACAGAATATGACATTACTTTGGCTGAAATACATTTTAATACAAAAAGAAAAGTAAGAAGATCTAATATTTTATAAAGATAGTCGTCACAGGTCTTTTTGCTCCCATTTCCTTTGGGAACAAGTGGCAGTAGGGAACTGTTAAGAGAATGACTGGGGGAAAAAAGAAAGAAAAGAAAACAAAGATCCAAAGAGTAAACAGAAGGATGATCGGGGAGAGGAACAGCTGAAATTGCACGGACAAAATGCAATCCAGTAAACAAAATGTCAGTCCAGTTCCACTAACACATGCAATCAGTCACAGTAAACTGCACACAAAATGGTATGGGCTGATATGAAAAAAAGAAGAAATCAGTTCATAAAATGTCATTGCTTTGCTGGAAATGGATTCATTGGCTTGAATCTTGTTCATTAGTCCCAACTAGAGTAGGCCCAATTTAATAAATTGTTGAATGGTGAATCAACATGTAGGTAAATCCAAATGATTCAATGGTTCTACTCTAATCAGGACTAATAATATAATTTAGGCCAATGTCAGTTTGCAAAAGTATACAATATGCAGAAGCATGCCATGACTTAACAAATAGTAAATGTATCAATGTCCTGAATCACTGTTCTGTCTGGATCTCTGTTAGATTTGTCTTACAACTACCCAGTCTTCAAAAGGGAAATGTACTGTTATTTTAAAATGGCAACCAGTTGTCAAAGACACTTTCTAACCCTGCTGCAATGACATTCCCAGGGGTCTCTGATTCCACAGAGAGAAGCCCAGAAATGGCTACTGCATCAAAAGAAGGACTAGGTGCACAAAATACTCACTCCCAAACCAAAGAGGTAAGGTAATAAGAACACAGGATTCTCTGGAGGGCAGTAACTGGAATGAAGTACCTTTTAATTATAGCCTTGACATAGGTTGGTTAGTTGTGTTCCCATTTGGATTATGACAATGCACTATATACAAAGTTCTCTTTGAAAACAGTCCAGAAGCTTTCAGTTAGCCTAAAACAAGGCGAGCAGGCTGCTAACTGGGACTGGCTGATATAATCATGTTATCCCTGTGCTTTGTCATCTGCACAGGCTACTAATTTGTTTTCAGGCCCAATTAGAAGTGCTGTTTTAAACCTAAAACTCATTGAACCCAAAGGAGTATCTCCTCTAGTATCTATCTAGATTCTAAGGTTATCACCCAAGGCACTCCTCAAGGAATCCTTGTCAAATGAAAGGGGGATGGCTACAATGGAGAGGGCCTTTTCAACAGGTACACCTTGCTTGCAGAATGTCTTTCCCATAAGGTCCACCTGGTACCTTTAAAACAGCCTTCTTGGTGCCAGTTTAATATTTTCATTCCCAGCTGCATATTTTCTCATGCTTTTTTATTGTGATTTTATACTTTATGTTTTTAAGTGTTTCTATAAATTGCTCAAGGAATTTAGGCTATTGAATGATCTAAAAGTATAATAAACTTGATTCACCTTGTGTTTCTTGATATTAATACAACCAATTCTGTAGCTATTTTTATAAGCATATTAGTAGATGACACTTCACCCATTAACTGCTAGGTGGAGCAATATGATTGAACAACTGTCTAGATTACGACTACAGCAAAAGTTTAAAAAGTATTATACTGAATCAATTACTGTTTTATGCAGGTCTGCCTTTAAAAGATCTTTGGAAATTTCAACTTGTTCAAACTATGGCACCTAGACTACTAACAGGAGTATGCCATTGTGAATGTATTAATTTGCTTCATAAGGAAATGTACTGGTTCTCAGTTTATTCCTAGGCAAATTCAAACTGCTGCTTTCAACCTTCAAACCCTGAAAGGTACCTGAGGAATCAGATGCCACCCTCTAAACCTAGCACACAGTTGAGATCTTCATCAGATGCTGTTCTCTGAGTGCCCTCATCTGTGGAAGTAAGAAAGGTATCCAAGCAGGGAGCAAGTCTTTCCTCTAGTCACACCAGTTTTAGAATTTCTTCCCCAAGGAGACTGAAAAGATTGGTACCCTTTAGGAACCACACAAATCTGTCCTGCTGCTCTGGGGAAAGTTAATTTGTTTAATACCATGTCTGCTTTGATTCTTTATTCTGAGATGCACAGTTAATTTTCAACTGAAAATATTACTAATTACTATTGCTGTATTTTGTTTCATTCCGTAAATTTTTTTAAAAAAATTATGCTGCTGTTTTATATTTACAATGCTTCATTCTTTACTTTATTGTTTTGCATTTTTCTTCTGAAACTGCTAGGAATGCTAGATTGCAAAAAGGTGAAACACAATTATAAAAAATAATTTAAACTAAAATGCAATTTTTATTCAGAACTAAGTTTTATTTTACAACTTTTTTTGGAATGTGAGTGAGATACAACAGAAATGTGAGAAATCTGCATTCACATACAAGTGAGAGAGCAAATCAACAATTCATTTCTTACCCCTGTTGCCTGTAAATGTTGCCTAAATTCATCCATTGTTGTATTTGAGATGCTCATGTCCCTGAACATTCCTTCCAGTTTTGATGTGAACTGACATCCACATTCAGTCTGTAAAAAGGAATGACATTATACATGTAATTTTAAATAATATGTACCATATTCGGGCCAGCTATTCAGAATCACAAAACCGAAGAGATATTTGTGTACTCCCCCCACAATAATTCCAAGTTATGGGGGAAAAAAAGTTGGGGTTATAATACCAATTTAGATCATGATTTGCACCAATCTGTAATGTACAGAAGTTATGAATTGGATTCAAAGACAGCAGAAGAACCAGCAACTGCAATCTTTTAAAAAAATACCACATAGAAATAGTAAATAGCAATACATCTATCAAATCTCCTCTGCAAGACAAAAAAAAAAATTAAAATGTTCTCTTAGCTAGTTTTATTAGTCTATGCAAAAATCATTTCCAGTCTAGTAATACTTTGTAAACAAGCACATGCTATGAGGAGGGAGAAGGGTTTACTTCTTGAAAAAATAAGATGGGGAGCTTTTCCTTCCAGATGGTTCCTTTGTGTGATCTATCAAGGTACTGAGACATATCCATCCACTTCTTACAAGTTCCCCTCCAATAACAAACAGAAACCAAGCATTAACTGTGTCCAGAGGACACAATTACTGCAGTTTAGAGGAGAAGGAGGTACTTTCCCATTCTACCAGGAGTTTCTGGACAAGTCTAAGCAGTATGAAATGGCATGATTTATACAACTATTCCCCTTCTACAAGTTTTCCATCTCAGATTCAGGGTCACAAGTCTAGCAGAACACTGGTTTTTGAAGCACTATAGCTTTAAGTTTTAAAATGTTTTGGATAGACCATATTAAACAAATCTCAATTGAGAATGAAAAAAAATAGAATACTAATTTTAATATTTAGAAACATAACTAGTTAGCATTTTCAGATTTGACAGATCTGAACAGATAACTGAAATAAAAGTCCAGATATAACTGCAATTATCTATTGTAGCTATAATCATACCAACTGAATGTTGGTTTGAAACCAGAAACAAAAGATAAACTACTACTAAGTAGAAGGGGACTTTAGGGACTGACCTTACCTTTAACTTAGAAATCATATTTTTCTCTGAGTCATCTGAAACACTTTTGTTGGTTAGAAGCCTCCTTGCCAAATGCTGTTTATAGTAGCGTTCAAATACATCTTTCTCTTGCATAAACCTAAACAGAACCATTGCCTTGTCCAATATAGTCTCTACCTCTTGCTCAGTTAACTGTAAAGACAAAAATAAAATTATCTGTCATGTGAATACCACCAGTCTCTGTTGCTACAAATTGTCCCCATCAAAATACCATGATTAAAGAATAACACTGACAGATCAATCCTATGTATGTTTATGTAGACGTGAATTTCACTGTTTTCAACAAGGTTTATTCTCACACAGCATACAAAGGATTGTAGCCATAGACCTCTTAAGACAGTTTCATGTTTCATGTGGCAATCGAATTTTCTGTGACTTTACTGGGCATTACTGCAATAAACACTACACTGATTGAACAAATGTGGACGGTACTAGGCCCAAGTTTTTATCCTATAGCAGGCCACATTACTAGATAAATCATTTTAATTTCTGGGTTCCCCCCACCAAAGGCTTTAAAATCTCAGTTTAAGGTGGTGGGGCTAAGTGATCTCCCACTTCTGGATACCTCCTGGAGTGGCAAGTTACTAATATGGGCAATTTTCTCCCAAATTTTGGAGGGAGGGATGTCCAGGGGCTTCAAAGGGGCTCTGATGAAGTCATGTATAGACTGAGGCTTCCCACTTCTGCACTAAATGTGACACATATTCAGACACACAACTGATACATGGCAGGAAGCCAGACAAATCACAGCCCCTTCTATCATATATACCACACGTCTCCAAATCTTTGAGTATGCCTCTATACATTGTATGTTACCATGGACAGTGGTGCTTCAGACACTATTGCTGTGTAAACAGGTTCTTAAAAAACTAAGATGTCAAGACTACAGGATAGCAAATTTAGGAGCAGGGCAGACATATTAAATGAATGTTTATTTGTCGTTAACTGCTTCATACTTAAAGCAGGAGTGGGCAATATTATGGAAAAAGGATTGCATTTTGACCTTCTCATACTTGGGGCTGTACTCTGCTGCTGGGTGCTGAAATCTGGTGGTGTGGCAGATAAAATGATTTTTTTCTTTATAAATGTCATGGTACCAACTTGAACACTACAGATTTCTCTTTAAAAACAAGGTTACAGAGGGCATACACACTTTGTATTAAAGCAGATAAATGCTTCTTGATGACAGCTAATGCCAATCTGGTTTAATACTTGGTGTGTGCTCCCTGTAGCTCTTAAGGGCAACTGCTGCCACCAATATTCCCAATGGATCATATTCCTTCAAAAGGCTGTTCCTTTTATAAAGTTGTAACTTTCAGCCCTTGTGCTCTGTCATGGGTATAGCAGCCAGTCAGTAGGTGTGATAATGTTAAAAAATAAGCTTCTTAATTTGTTTTATGGATCTTACTCTGCTCTTCTCCAACAGATGAATACTTGCACTTGCCCGTTTTATTTTAACCTACTGTACTATTATAAAACCGAATCTTAACCCAATTTCTCCTCAAGCAGTCTCCCTCTCTCTCTACTTCAAGAATGTAGAGCTTCCCTCTTCATCCAAACCATAATCTTATCTGACTCTCCTCCCAGCACCTCCCGCTCTCATGCTCTACCAAACACCACCCATATGCAAATTCCCTCCACCCAACATTCTGCACCTGTCACTTCATAAGCCTTCTGACCATACCTACCATCTTACACTATAATAACAATAAGCAGTATGACAACACAGAGTATCAATACATATTATGTAATGTCAGAGCACCAAGGTACTCCAAGCACTTGCTCTGAGCAGCAGAAGAGGTACAAGTGGCCTAATTTTATAGTTCAATTGAGAGGTTAGCATTCAGCAATAGCAGACAAGCACTTTCATATGAAGGACAGAAAGCTAGAATGAACAGGAAAAGAGGGCTCTATTATAAGAGTAGCAAATGCTTGCCATTTTTTAGATTTCCAACCAGAACCACTGTACCAGCAAATCTATTTCAAAACATCCTTCATGAAAATACCATGGCATTCTATGAATAGGTAGACTTTGTTAGGGAAAATACTGAAAGAGTGATTGTGAACTTTTTCGTTATTTACTTTTTATCTTAAGTTATATGACCACAATTCTAAGCTATAAAGAGCTTCAAGTCATCATATTATATTTCAACCAAGAACAATTCAATTCTCCTCAAGTGCCCAACTATCTTATTTCCAGAAAATTATTCTGTGTTGTCCACATCAGTCTGAAATAAAGATATTCAGGATCAACAAGCACAAAGTTTAGAACTGGCCATGACAGCACTTTGCACTCTCAATCACAAAAATAACTCATGTTGCAGTCAGGGAGGTAAAGTTTCAAAATGAACTTAAGTTGTTATATGCTGCACTGACTGAGGGTAATAAAGGATCAGAGGAGGTAGGAAAGCCTTCTCATTCTTTTTGATCTTAAGTGTGAATACAATGAGTTGAATCAGGGATACTTATTTTAACAGTTGAACATTTGCGCCATGAAATGATCACCAAAAAATAAAATAAAAATCAGAAGTATCAAATATGCCATTAATTTATTCAGCACTTTTAAAAACTAGGAAAAGAATGCCTGATAGCTTTTGATTCATATGCAGTTCGAACATGAAGAAACATGATAAAAATATTCATGTAAATATTTATGTAAAACTTTCATATCGTAACAATTAAGAAACCAAATTTATTTTACAGAAACACAGTCACTTATGAATTAAGCTGGGATAGGCAAAAATGCTGTATTCAAGTAAGAAAGTATTAACAGAAAAGGAAAAGACAAATCTATTCACTGCAAACCAACAAGTCTCTTCCAGTACACCACAAACTGCTTGGGTTGGTAACCTGTAGTCCACTGACTTCATGAAGTCCCTTAGCTTTAATTTCATGAGGTGGAGTCATAGGCAGGGGAGGTGTGGAGAGAGACAGATGGTATGGGATAAAGGAGCTATGCAGTCCTGTAAACTCTGCACTTTTTTAGCCCTACTCACCACTGGCTACACCCGCCAAACTCCTGTGATATTTCCCATGGGTCTATGTCTTTCTCAGGAGAAAAAGCTATCCATGTTTTGCCTTAGTCCATTTAATAATAATAATAATAATAAAATTTATTTCTATCCCACCCCTCTGCAACACAATCGGGGAGGCTTACATCATAAAAATCCCATAATTACATTAATACCCTAACCCACCCACCCCTTAAAACAATATTAAATTAAAAAGATTAAAAACATACAATAATTAAAAGAGAAAAAAAATTGAAATAATCCAGTGGCATCTTAAGGGAAAAAGCAGACGAATCTTCGGGCTGGGATAGCTATTCGGGAAAGGCCTGCCGGAAAAGATCCATCTTTGTTTCTGAAATATTTGTTTCTGATATGGACACAATTAAAATTTATTACATTTCTTTTATATGCAACCCTAAGTCTAACCAAAAATGAATGGACACTCTGAATATAAAATATATAGATCTTTATAATATCCGGAAAAAACACAACACATTAGAACAATGTAAAAACATCATAAAAGAAAATGTCCTCAGTTTGTCTTCTTCTAACCATTTTTCTGCCTTTTAAAAATGTATACAGTAGGACCCCCATATCCACAGGGAATTGGTTCCGTGCTCCACCGTGGATAACGAAATCCACAGATAATAGTGGACGTCATTAAAAATAATGGGACTTCCAGTTTAAAATACCATAGAGTTGCCTTGGAGGACCTAGAAAATGGCTAGAGGACACATTTTCTAAGAACTCTATGGTAGTTATGCTGAAACTGAAACCATGGATAATTGAATCAGTGGATACTGAATCAGTGGATATGGGGGACCTACTGTACTTGTATGTTTTTGTGGTTGCAAAGT
This sequence comes from Gambelia wislizenii, assembly GCA_030847615.1. Lineage (NCBI taxonomy): Eukaryota > Metazoa > Chordata > Lepidosauria > Squamata > Crotaphytidae > Gambelia > Gambelia wislizenii. The sequence continues at coordinate 52,382,621 of JAUMIR010000003.1, read as the reverse complement.
AAATTCCTGACAATTATGCAGAATTAGTTCACACAACTGCATTTACAAATTATACAGCACACACAAATGCAGGTTCAAATGCTGTCTTATTAAAAATTTGTATAGCTGTAACTGAATAGTATACTTACTCCCTTGACTCCTTTTTTTAGCTTGTCATCAATAAATAATGAGAGATACTCTGGAGATCTAGAGTTGAGGTTGAGGAAATACTCAAAGTCACCCGCAATAGTTTGTTTAAAGAGCCTGTCATTATTAAAAGATTCCTGAAGGAAGCGGTCAAACCTACTCTTCAAATCCAGCAAACCCTTCAAAAAACAAAGTATAGTTTTAGCTTTCAAATTTCTAATGCATGCTCTATCAAAATCATATCTGCTATTGAGGTTAGACAATGGATTGTCTTTTGCTATGCAAACCATGATTTCTAGCCATGTGCTGACAAAGAAATTGATAATTATTTTAATGAAAACAGAAAGTCTGTTATTACTAGAGGATGTATGTTCTTCTCAAGGAGCAGATGGCATGGGAAAGGCTGGGAAGGCACTGTCATAATCTTTATTTCCAGAGAAAGGGCCCCTCCCCTCAAGTTCCAAAAAATTCTAATCTAATGCAGTATGAAAAGTAAAAAAAGGTAGTTGGACCGATTATCCTCCTGATGTCAGGGAATCCCACTGAATAGTCCCCTACACAATAGAACCACTCAGAGCAAAATTAATGGGAAATGTGTTTTGAGTATTTAAGAACACAGTTCATCCATTATGGGGGAAGACAAAGAGGAAATTGCAGGACCAAAGAGAGAGGATTTAGCTGTCTTCCCTGACTTAAGAGCACATTAAGAGCACTAATTCATTTACTATGTACAGAATTTCCATTTGTTTGATTAACTTGCAGGAGAGCAGCTAGCATGGGGATGTCAAAAAAGCCATGCATCCTAAGATGGGAAAACCAGAGCAACAGCTCCACAAAAATGACTCTGAGAGGGTGTAAAACCTTATGTAGGGCATTCCACCTGGATAAGGTCCAAATGTTTATTTTAACAATGTTAGTGAGGGCATGCACTGCTAATTGAGCAGCTTCCTATGCTTCTCAAAAAACCTCCTTCCCAGAAAGCATTTGTAGTGGTGGGGCTCTTTAGTGTGCAATAATACTCTCAACACACTTTAAAGTCTCTTGGCCAACAGGAGACATACAGATAGATATTGGCTGTGGAAAAACTCTAATAAGAGCTGACTTTTTGAAGGAGACAATGAGCAAATTACACTAGTGAGGTTTCCTTGAGATCATGTAGAATTTGACTGCTCTACATAAATCCAAAGACAGTCACTCTCTCTTGCCAAGTGAAATTGAATATGGGCAAAGGAGGGGAAGATGTGCTTCACAGCTCTGTGGAAATTCAAGCTGATAATTGGAATGAAAGGGGCAACATGACTGCAAAACCACCTTATCTTGATGAAACACATAATCCATTCTACTACATTTTGACAGGGATACAGTTTGTGCCATTGGTTTACACAGGACCAGTGGAGTCACCAGGATCATTGTACAGAGAAGGACAGGTTGCTTACCTGTAACTGTAGTTCCTCCAGTGGTCATTTGTGAATTCACACAATGGGTAATTCCTGTACCTGCACAGAGCACTTCGGAACCTTCTAGAACCTCATTATACAGTTTTTGGTGGTAGCTCCACCCACCATCCCCTGACCTATATAAGCTCCCTTCTCACCTAAATGCCTCAGTTCCCAATAGCAACATATGGTAATCAGCAGCTCAGAACCGAGAAGGCAGGACACCAGAGGGGAGGATGGGTGGTTTTGTGTGAATTCACAGATAATCAATCGAAGAACTACAGTTACAGGTAAGCAACCTGTCTTTCTCCTTCGTGGTTTCTGTGAATCCATACAATGGGTAGACTAGCAAGCTCACACACGAAGGAGGAGGGAGTGTCCTGGTGCAACAGGTTTGACACAAGAAAGACACAAGTCAGGTAAGTCGAACAACAATAAATTGATTCAAAAACACAGAAATACAGTTTAAGCAATGCATGAGAATATGATGGTCCTCCCCAGAACAGTATCAGCATGTGAGGCAGAGTCCACCTTATAGTTCTTAACAAAGGTCAGTGGTGTTGCCCAGGTGGCCGCCCAACGAATGTCCTGTATCAAGACACCACTAAGAAAGGCCATAGAAGTCGCAGTCGCCCTGGTAGAATGACTGCGGACAGTCTCAGGGACAGGTTTTTAGGATAGGTGAATAGCCAACGCAACCCACTTAGAAAAATGCTGCGATGAACCAAGGGGAACCTTTTTGCTGCCCCCATAACAAACAAACAGGCAGGTGGAACGTCGAAATGACACACTCCTGTCCCCATAGAAGGTCAGAGCCCACCAAAAATCTAGTGAATGGAAGGAGCATTCCAGCTCCGAAGAAGGGTTTTGGAAAAAGGCTGGCAACGCGATGTCCTGATTAAGGTGAAAAGAGGACACCACCTTAGGCAGGAAGGCAACATCTGGTCAGAGTACCACTTTGTCATGGTGGAACCGGGTATACGGTGGATCAACCCTTAAAGCACACAGTTTGTTCGCCCTATGCACAGATGTGATTGCTACTAAGAAGGCAGTCTTCATGGAGAGGAGGAGCAAGTCACTGGGAGGCCTAGACATTGCAGCAAGGACCAACTCCAAACTCCAACTAGGGTAGGTCCAGTCACAGGAGAGTGCAAGTTCTTGTACCCCTGCAGGAAACCATGCATGAGAGGGTCCTTAAAGCAAGATGGAAAGCCGAGTCGCTGCAAATGCCATGAGACAGCTGCCACATATCCTCGGACAGAAGAGAGTGAAAAGCCACATGTAGAAAGGGTGGCAAGAAAGTCCAGGAGCGATCCCTTTGCCATCCTGGAAAGTACAGATACACTTATAATTTTATGCCCTGAGTGTAGAAGGACGTTGTGCAGCTTCAACGATCACTCGAGCTAACACCAACAAGTTGGTTAGAGCTGAGTGAGCCAAGCCAGATGAAGAACTCGCCCACCTTGTAGAGAGAGGAGATATGGGTAAAGAGGCAGCTTCTGGTAATTTCTCCTTGACATCAGCAGCAGGGGAGAACCACGCCTGACGTGGCTACCAAGGCATGAGGAGGATACAGTGGGCCCTGTCTTGGCAAAGCTTGGCTATTACGCTGGCCACCAACGGGAACGGTGGAAAGGCGCACAGAAGAGATCCGGACCATCGGAACAGAAATGCATCCCCCAGGTTCCACGTCGACTGAGGTTCCTTGGAGCAGAAGTGGCACTGGGCATTCGCCTTGGTCACAAAGAGATCGATGGAGAGGTTCCCCCACTCGGCAAAGAGCTGCCGCAGGATGTCTGAAGCCAAGGACCACTCGTGGCTGCAAGAAGATGAGCAACTCAGCACGTCCACCACATTGTTCTGTGCACCTGCCAGATGAATGGCCATGAGAGAGATCTGAGTACCACCATGCTTGTTGATGTAAAACAGTTGTGGTACTGTCCGATGTCACCTAGACCAGGTGACCCCTGAGGGAGGGTTTGAACTCCTTGAGTGCTTTGAAGATTGCCAGAAATTCCAGCACATTTATGTGTAAAGTGCTTTCCGACATCGACCAGTGTACCCGAATCGTGAGCTTGTGTGAGTGGGCAACCCAGCCCATTAGAGAGGTGTCAGAGGTGACCAACTGAGTGTGTTGAAGGGAGCTGAATGGGAGGCCGCCCTGGACAAATTTGTCCACCAAGTGAGACCCCGAAGAACAGGCCGAGGAATGGAGAGCAGCTTGAGAGGGCTGTTGAAGAGAGGCCAGAATCTGGAGAGAAATGACGACTGCAGGGGCTGCATCCAGAGCCTAGACAGAGGCGTCACAGCAGTGCTGGAGGTAATATAGCTTAGCATTTGTTGGATGAACTGTGCAGCCACACGCCTCCTTAAGATGCAATGTTGAACCACTGCACTGAGGGTGGCGAACTGATCATCTGGGAGGAACGTACGCCCCACCACAGAATCTAGTTGGGCACTGATAAAACACACACTTGAAATGGATGAAGGTGCGACTCCATGTTGACCACAAACCCCAAATAGTGGAGCAAAGAACGGGTCAGATGCATGTCTGATTGAAGATTGTCTGTGGATGGCACAATGAAGAGCCAGTCATCAAGGTATGGGAACACAACGACCCCTCACTGTTGGAGCCAAACGACCACCATGGACACACATTTGGTAATGACTCTGGGGGGCGTGCACAGTCCGAAGGGCAGCACTCTGAAGTAGAAGGCGCAAGTCCTGATGGCAAAGAACAGGAAACGCCTGTGCTGAGGGGCGATGGAGACATGAAAGTAGGCATCACACAGATTGAGAATCGCGAACCAGTTCCCCACTTGCAACAGTGGAAGGATAAAGCCTAAGGAGACCATCCTGAACCTTTTCCGGAGAATGTATCGGTTCACATGACGTAGGTCCAGGATGGGTCAGAGGCCATCGTCCTTCATGATCACCAGAAAGTACCAGGAGAAGAAGCAGTTGTGAATGTGGGCACATGGTACAGGCTCTACATCCCGTTTTTGAAGAAGGGTGCCCACCTCTTCCAAAAGGGGAATAGATAGGGGAGTTACTCAGTAGACCCCAGATGGTGGAAGTCAGTCAAACTCTATGAAATAGCTTCGCCTCACGATGTTGAGTACCCACTGGTCGGAGGTAATGGCTTGCAAAGGAGGCGTGAAAGCGGCCAGCGTAGGAGGGCGCCTTCACAGAAACGTGGCGATGCAGGTGGGAATAGTCAAACATGCTGTTTAGCTGTATCGAGCTTCTTCTTGCTGAATTGGGACTTGGGACGAGCTGAGCCAGGAAACTTTGGAAGAGACCAGAACCCACCGGTAGAGGGCCTCTGCGTGTGGAAAAGAGCTGGGCTATACCTTTGCCGAAAGGGTGGCGGCTATTTTCTTCCCCCGAAGCACTGTTGCGGTCCTGAATGCACCGACGGTAGCCCGAACTTTCTCGCTGTAGTGTGTATCTTCTGGGTATGCTCCAATTTCGTGTCAGTTTCCGAATGGAACAAGTCCACCTAGTCAAACGGCAAGTCCTCAATTACAGTCTGTGCTATGTTAGAGAGACCAGATGACCTCAGCCAAGCATGGTGGTGCACTGTGATAGAAATGGTGAAGAATTGGCAGTGTAGTCACTAATGTGTTTGGCTGCCTATAGCTGGTGTCCCGCCAAGGACTGACTCTCCTCTTTCAATACACTGAAGAGACACACTGTACGCCGCCCCGGTTGCTGAGCAGAGGGGCGGGTTAAAAATAAAAATGTATTATTATTATTATTATTATTATTATTATTATTATTATTATTATTACAGGTCCTGGTCAGGCAGTTTGGCAAAATAGGGAGCTACCTTATCTCAGAGGAACTTCTCGTACGCTCCCATGCATGCATTGTATTTGGCAATCTTAGTGAGAAGAGAAGTAGAAGAGTAGAATTTGTGACCAATCACATCTAACTTCTTCCCCTCCTTGTCTGTAGGCATGGAGTGGACCCTGTGGGACGTATGCAACTGTGCAGCATCAACCATCACTGAGTTTGGCTTTAGATGGTGCTGAATCTTCTAACACATGGTAGAGGTGGTGAAGTTGTCAAGATGTCGGTGGAACAAACAAGGGGCTGGACCACACATTCTTAATAACTTGAAACAGATAAGGCAGCAGAGTCAGTGTGAGCAACGAGGGAGCATGCTGTTGCAGATCACCAAATATAGGGTCCTCAATAAATGTTTCAGCATGCAAGATGGGCAAGCCGAGCACTCCAGCCATGCGAGCCATGACACTGATGAATGCCCTAACATCATCAGTGGAGATAGAGGAGCTGGGTTGGGACTGCGCGAGACTGGAGACACCTTGGGGGATGCAGATCAAGACCTGCATCTTGATGAGGATGTCATCGAAGCCTGAGAAAAGGAGCATTGATGAGGTACCCAGTGAGGTATAGTAGAATGGCTGACCCCAGCTGGAGCAACTCTGGAGGATCAGGGGGTACCAATCTTGGTCATTTGGTAGAGAGTGCCTGATCATGCATTGCCGTGTGAGATGGAGAGCGATGTGTTGAAGTTGCAGGTGAATGGGATTGAGAACGCTGACTTTGAGAACGAGAACCACTTTGGCCCAGTTGAGCAAGGTCCCATGGATGGTCCTGTCCCATCAAAGAATGGTCCTACCTACCTGTGGAGCAGTCCTGTCTATCAGTGGTGCAATCCTGTCCATCTGAGGAGTGATCCCGTCTATCCACAGGACTGTCGCAGGATCGATGAATGGGTCCAGAGTGGTCCCATGTGTAGCGGGTCCAGTCTTCCTGATGAGATCGGCACAGGGGCGGAGACAAAGCGTCATACTCATCATAGTACCTACCTGGAAGAGATGTCCAAATCCCAATAGTACCACTCAGGAAGGTAGTGATGCCGCCTAAAGGAGCGATCGTAGAGACATTGTTTGTAATGATCCCAGAAATGTTTATCAGAGTAACGTTAGTCGGAGTACAGTGAGTAGTGTGTACTGTAGGACCAGGATCTGGACCTCTGACGTCCTGGGGCCCGAGGCTGCGAGCGGGTCCAAGAATAGGTCTTGGAGTGAGATCGTGAATGGCTTAAGTCACGAGGATTGAGAGCGAGTCCTAGGGCAGGACCGGGAGTGGGACTACGACCAAGGTCTCAAGTAGGAACAGGTTCCTTGTGAGAGGAGATGCTCCGTAGGTAGCAGAGACAGAGGACGGTCCAGGTGGGACTGCCATCAAGAGGTGAACTTGAGGGACAATGAAGATCAGTCCCTGGCGAGACCTGCACTGTTTTTACCTCTGGAGACGAGTCACGGATTTCCCCTTCCGACACACTGTAGTGAATCACACTTCCAGGGTGCGGGGATTCAGGGTCTCTTGAAGACTTGCAACGAGGAGGACTCTCTCTCTCGGGACCAGAGAGAAGACGCCGTCAAAACCTTCCCCCGAGTCGGGGAGGCTGACCTCTTACAAGATGCAGAGCCAAGAACGTAGTCGTCCCACTGCTCATGGGACCGTACCCGATGAGAACAGTCATAACGGTCATCCCATTGCTCACAGGACTGACCCCGGCGAGGGAAGCATTTTATCAATTCCTTGGGGGTCTTCTTCTTAAGCTTCTTACGAGGAGGTTTGCCAGAGGGGGCTCCTGAGATGTCATAGAATCATAGAATCATAGAATTGCAGAGTTGGAAGAGACCACGAGGGCCATCCAGTCCAACCCCCCTGCCACGCAGGAAATCACAATCAAAGCATCCCCGACAGATGGCCATCCAGCCTCTGTTTAAAGACCTCCAAGGAAGGAGACCCCACCACGCTCCGAGGGAGTGTGTTCCACTGCCGAACAGCTCTTACTGTCAAAAAGTTCCTCCTCATGTTGAGGTGGAATCTCTGTTCCTGGAGCTTGCACCCATTGCTCCGTGTTCCAGTTTCTGGAGCAGCAGAAAACAAGCCTGCTCCATCCTCAGCGTGACATCCCTTCAAATACTTAAACAGGGCTATCATATCGCCTCTAAACCGTCTTTTTTCCAGGCTAAACGTACCCAGCTCCCTAAGTCTCTCCTCATAAGGCATGGTTTCCAGACCTTTCACCATTTTAGTTGCCCTTCTCTGGACACGCTCCAATTTGTCAATATCCTTTCTGAATTGTGGTGCCCAGAACTGGACACAGTATTCTAAGTGAGGTCTGACCAAGGCAGAATAGAGTGGCACTATTACTTCCCTTGATCTAGACACTATACTTCTATTGATGCAGCCCAAAATTGCATTGGCCTTTTTAGCTGCCGCATCACACTGTTGGCTCATGTTCAACTTGTGGTCTACTAGGACTCCTAGATCCCTTTCGCACGTAGTCTCATTCAGCCAGGTCTCTCCCATCCTATATTTATGCATTTCATTTTTCTGCCCTAAATGCAGTACTTTACATTTCTCCGTATTGAATTTCATTTTGTTAGCTTTGGCCCAGCTCTCCAGTCTATCCAGGTCATTCTGAATTTTGATCCTGTCCTCTAGGGTATTAGCTACTCCTCCCAATTTGGTGTCATCTGCAAATTTGATAAGTATGCCCCTAATTCCCTCATCTAAGTCATTGATAAAGATGTTGAATAGCACTGGGCCCAGGACAGAACCCTGTGGCACCCCACTGGTCACATCTTTCCAAGACGAAGAGGAGCCACTGCTGAGCACCCTTTGGGTTCGGCCGGTCAACCAATTACAAATCCATTGAATAGTTAACTTGTCTAGCCCACATTCTACAAGCTTGTTTGCAAGAATGTCATGGGGAACCTTGTCAAAGGCCTTACTGAAATCAAGGTATGCAATGTCCACAGCATTCCCTTCATCTACCAAGCTGGTAACTTTATCAAAAAAAAGAGATCAGATTAGTCTGGCATGACTTGTTTCTCTGAAACCCATGCTAACTTTTTGTGATTATGGCATTGCCTTCTAAATGTTCACAGACTCTCTGTTTAATGATCTGTTCTAGAATCTTCCCTGGTATTGATGTCAGACTAACTGGACGATAGTTGTTGGGATCCTCTTTTTTCCCCTTTTTGAAGATGGGAACAACGTTTGCCCTCCTCCAGTCTGCTGGGACTTCTCCTGTTCTCCAGGAGTTCTCAAAGATTATTGCCAATGGCTCTGAGATTATATTTGCCAGCTCTTTTAATACTCTTGGATGCAGTTCATCTGGTCCTGGAGATTTAAATTCATTTAGATTAAGAAGGTATTCCTGTACTACCTCTTTACTTATTTTGAGCTGGATTTCCCCTATTGTGTCCTCTGTTCCATTCTCCTCAGGTTGGTCCTCCTTTTCCTTTTCTGAAAACACTGAGGCAAAGAAGGTGTTGAGTAATTCTGCCTTTTCTCTGTCCCCTGTTAGCATTTTGCCATCTTCTCCACGTAGCGGCCCTATCATTTCCTTCTTCCTCCTTTTGCTGCGGACATACCCAAAAAAACCCTTTTTATTGTTCTTAACCTCTCTAGCAAGCCTGAGCTCATTCTGCGCTTTAGCTTTTCTGACTTTACTCCTACACGTGTTCGCTATCTGTTTGAATTCTTCTTTGGTGATTTCCCCCCTTTTCCATTTCCTATACATGTTCCGTTTAAAACTTAGCTCCCTTGAAAGTTCTTTAGTCATCCATCCTGGTTTCTTGAGACACCTCCCATTTTTCTTCCTCAATGGTACTGTTTGAAATTGTGCCTTCAGTATCTCCCTTTTGAGAAAGTCCCATCCGTCTTGAGGTCCCTTCTCTTTTAGTATTCTTGACCATGGGATCATCCCCAGTATTTCCCTGAGTTTATTGAAATCAGCTCTCCTAAAGTCAAGAATGCGTGTCTGACTATGCCTGGCTTCTCCTTTCCATTGTATAACAAACTCCAGGAGAACATGATCACTCTCACCTAAGGATCCCACCACTTGCACCCCATTAACCTGGTCGTCTCTGTTGGTTAGGATCAGATCTAAAATAGCTGTCCCCCTTGTTGCCTCTTCCACCTTTTGGACCATGAAATTGTCTTCCAGGCATGTAAGGAATTTGCTAGACCTTGTAGTTTTGGCTGAGTTAGATTGCCAGCAAGTATCAGGATAGTTGAAGTCACCCATCACTACTACATCTCTCCGTTCTGCATGTATGTTCATCTGTTCTAGAAAGGCAACATCCAATTCCTCCGTCTGATTTGGGGGTCTGTAGTAGAGTCCCACAATAACATCCCTGTTGTTTCCCTCCCCTTTAATTTTTATCCAGATGCTCTCCACCTGGCTTCCAGTATTGATGTCATGGATCACTTCACTGGTGTAAATATCCCTGACATATAATGCTATTCCTCCTCCTTTCCTGTTTGGCCTGTTTCTCCTATAAAGGTTATACCCCTCTATTCCTACATTCCAATCATGAGACTCGTCCCACCAGGTTTCAGTAACGCCTATTATATCATATTTGTTTTGTAGTGCAAGGAGTTCAAGTTCATCTTGCTTATTTCCCATGCTCTGTGCATTAGTGTAGAGACATCTGAGACCATGTGTTCCCTTTACTTGCTGCCTGTGCAAGTTTTTTTGCCTCCCACTGTTGGGTCCTAGCGCTGTTTGCCTTGTTCCCTCTATGACAGTTTGACTATTTTCTCCAGCCCTTTTGCCTTCCAGAATACTGTCTCCCTCCCCCATTTGACTCAGTTTAAAGCCCTCCTGATCAAATTCTTGAGACTGTTGGCAAAAATGTTTCTTCCAACTGTTGTAAGATGCACCCCATCTCTTGCCAGAAGTCCCCCCGCATGGAAGCGCGGTCCATGATCCAAGAATCCAATTTGTTCTCGGCGACACCATCTACGGAGCCAGTTGTTTACGTCGGCTATTTTCCTCTCCCTTCTTGGACCATGCCCTTCAACTGGCAGAAGAGACGAGATGACCACCTGTGCATTCATTTCTTTCAGCTTCCTCCCCAGGGCCTCATAATCTCTTCTGATCTTGGGAAAGCTGTGCCTTGCAGTATCATTGGTTCCCACATGGACCAAAAGGAAGGGGTAATGATCCGTAGGCTTGACGAGTCTTGTCAGCCTCTCGGTCACATCACAGATCTTTGCCCCAGGGAGACAACACACCTCCCGAGTCATCTTGTCAGGCCCACATACCACTGCTTCTGTACCCCTCAGCAAGGAGTCCCCCACCACCACCACACGCCTCCGCTGAGGCTTCACAGCTGCTGTTCCTTGCGGTGGTCCTCTCAAGGTCCCCTGCTCTACCCCTGAAGTCTGTCCATGCTGTTCTTCCTCGTTGTCCTTGATAAGGGAAAGGGCTTCGAATCGATTCTGTAGCTGCAAGCTGCTGGAAGAATCCCTGGATTTTCTTGTTCTGTGTGTGACATTCCTCCAGCTGTCTACTTCCTGTGTCCGTGAAGTGACCCTCTCCTCCACAGCCACTTCCTCTGTGCGGTCCCCATCCAAGACTGTTCGTTCTGTTCTGTCCAGGAAAACCTCTTGCTCACGAATCTGTTGAAGTGTAGCTACCCGTGTCTCCAGCTGCTGTACTTTCTTCTCCAAGAGGGCTACCAGCTTGCATTTGGTGCATGTGAAGTTCTCCACGTCTGTAGACAAGAATACAAACATCGCACAAGTGTTGCAAGTGACTGCTGCAGTCCCCTCGGTGTCCATGATGAGAGCTTTAGGTAATCTAAGAACTCTTAGTTAACGCTGAGAATGCTAAGCTGTACTTTTAGGTCTGCTGTATTTTTGTTTGGTTACTGAAATTCGCGCGCCGTTAGGCTTGCGCCTCTGGCTCTTGAGGGTAAAAGGGCAAGGTCAGAAGTTCAAGCCCCTCAGCAACAAGCAGCCTCTCCCAACAGTTTTTTTAAAAAAAATTCAGAAGTTGCTTCCTTCTTCTCCCTGGCAGGAAACTGGCAGGAAACTTGCTGTCCAGAAGCTGTTCTCCTTCTGTCTGGCAGGAAACTGGCCTGGAAAGCCTCTGCAAGGACTTATATAGAGCTAGGCTCCCAGCTCCACCCCCTAATGACTCACAGGTGTGACTCACAGGTGTGACTCACAGGAAGGCTCTTGAGGGTAAAAGTCGAGATGGACCCAGCACTAGCAGAGGAACCCTTTCTGGTAGCCAAAGAAGAGGGGGTCAGATGAACCATCTTGTGGTGGTAATAGCACAGGCTCCTCAGCTGGACCCGGAGTGGAACCGTGAGTGATATCATAGGCAAGCATCTCAAGTGGTACCGGACTTCCGGGTGATATTGTGTATGCTAGAAAGGATCGAAGTGGACCCTTGATGCTCAGAGCCACAGGAAGACGGCAGAGTTGTAGCCGATGTCCCCGATAGTGGGGGGGGGGTGTCACAGCACCCATCCCTGACAACTTAGCCAGAGGGAGATGGCTGGCGGACAAAGCATGCTCATATAAAATAGCTTTCAGCTGCTTGTCCCAGTTTCGTCGAGCCTGGGGAGGGGGGTGAAAGCCTTACAATGGCAACAAGTGCGGACATCGTGCTTTTCACCCAAGCAGAGGAGGCATTTGGAATGGCTGTCCGCCTCAGGCATCGTCCCCAAGCAGACTGAACAGGTATTTAAAAACCCAGCTGAGGCCATTTCACCAGGGCCTACAGGGAGCCAAACACACACCACAACTCACAAGTCCAATAATAACAATAACCATCAAGGAGAAGATGATCAAAGATCAGCCTGAGGTCAAAGTAAGGAAAGTAAACGATCCAAAGTCAAGCCAGTTCAAAGATCAAACCATTGAGGAGAAAATGAGGTTCAGAAATGTTCCTAGATGCTGCTAATGTGGCGGGAAAATATGAACTGAGGCATTTAGGTGGGAAGGGAGATTATACAGGTAAGGGGATGTTGGGCGGAGCTATCACCAAGAAGCTGTATAATGACATTCTAGAAGGTTCTGAAGTGCTCTGTGCAGGCGTGGGAATTACGCAATGTATGGTTTCACAGAGACCATGACGAAAAAGAAGGGAATAGCATGGAACTAAGACTTTAAAAAAAGGGGGGGTCTAGCAAATTGGAGCTCTAACAGAATTTGCTTGCCTAAGGTAGAGACAGGAAACCATCTAGTAGTTGAGAGGAGAGAGATTCTCTCTTCCAGCACATGCTTTCCTGACATGACATTCTCTAACTTTAACTGTCCTCTTCCACTAGAGGAGTAAAATTCAGTTTAATTCCACTAAATGACTCAATGGCAAAAGTTAAAACTGAAATAGGTCTTCAAACATTTCAGGGAACAAAAGATTCTCAACACTTCTTCTTTGTTCACTTCAGATGTGAATTCCTCCCCTCCTCGCAAAAACATCTGAACAGCTCTCAGCATAATGATGTCTTTGAGGTAATATGGGAAATACTAGTACTTTTACGGTTTTCACTACCTGAATATAGTCAACTGGATTTTTTCCTTCTCCTTCTTCAGATACAAGGGCTTTACCTTGCTCCCGCAGGTAGGAGCTCATACACTCACACATTGTCTTTAAGCCATTCGGCACACGACTAAACAACTTGTACATGCAAGCCAGATCTGCAATAAAGAAAAAAGTATAGCATCACCTACTGAAAACACAATACAGTTGTCCCTTCATATTTGCTGGGGTTTGGTTGCGGGACCCTCCGTGGATACCAAAATCCATGAATACTCAAGTCCCATTATATGCAATGGCATAGCAAAATGGTGTCCCTTATATAAGATGGCAAAATCAAGGTTTGCTTTTTGGATTATTATTTTTAAAGAATATTTTCAAACCATGAATACTTAAATCCTTGGATATGGAGGGACAACTGTACTTAATATATGAAGACAGCATATGAACAAAGAAAGGTTTTCAATTCTTTGCCATTTTTCTTCTTCCCCAGCTCATTATAGAGCTTCTTTTGGATTTTCCCTTCCATCTTGAGACAGCAGACCCCCCCCCCAAAAAAACTGTGCAAAATATTAGTTCTGTCAGTTATTTTTCTTGTCATTTTTAATATGAGGAATACAGTTGGTTCTCCACATTTGCAGGTTTAATTTTTTTCAGATTTGATTACTTGCAGATTATTTGCTGCTGCCCTATGTCGTTTTTAACAGAGACTGCAAGACTGAGGGACACTGTGAACATATAGCAAGTCTTGTAAGTCCCTATTAAAAATGACACAGGGCAGCAGTGGAGGCAGTGGCAAGTCCCACTAGCTGCCCTTTTCTGCCTTGCAAAGGAACCCTGCTGCCTTGAAGTTATCTGTGGCAGGTTGAATCTGTGGATTGTACTTTTTTCATGTGCTAAATATGGTTTGAGGGGCCTAGAGTTACTTGCATTTTCTACTTTCATGGGGGTCCTTCTCCCTTAACCCAGGCAAATGTGGAGGGCTGACCATGATGTATTTTTATATAGTAGAATGCAGTTTTACACTGTGTAATATTTGCTGCATCAAACTGAAATTAGCAAAAATATGAATTTTTAGGTAGAATTCAGCTAAATACTTTAAGTGACCTTGAGCACAGTATGTTCTATTATATTTGAGAGACTGGCAACTTTTTGGAGCTGCTACAGAGAATAAACTAAATTGAAAGTCAATATGACTAACTTCTCTCTCTCTGGCTTTTCTTCGCAAACGAAGATTCAGGAAGGACTCATCCCGCGCTTTCTGCAAGCGCGCTGATGACTAAAAAGGCCAATCCGAGATAAACAAGTCCGGTTGCAAAAAGCACAGCAGAAGGTCTCCTTGGGTGATGTTTTTGGGTTGTGATTCTTTCTGCGTTGTCGTTTCTCTTCAAGACTTGTCCGTCGCGAGTTCTCAAATAAGGCAGCAGCATTGTGGATAGTGCGTCTCCATGCCTCCTGATATGAGGCCAGGGCGGACCACTGTTGGTGATCAATTTGGCCGAGCCTGAGATGTTGTTTCAGGGAGTCTTTGTATCGCTTTTTTGGAGCACCCCTCTTACGCTGACCCGTGGCGAGTTCACCGTAGAGTAGTTTTTTTGGGAGGCGATGGTCCTCCATCCTAGATACGTGCCCTGCCCAGCGCAGCTGTGTTCTCAATATCATGGCCTCAATGCTGGTGATCCCTGCTTGCTCAAGGACAGCAACATTCGTCACATAGTCAGTCCAGTGTATATTTAGGATTGTGCATAGACAGCGCTGATGAAAGCGCTTGAGGAGTCATAGGTGGTGGCGATAGGTGACCCATGTTTCAGATCCATAAAGGAGGATAGACAGTACAATGGCTCTATACTCACTGATTTTTGTGCTTTGCCTCAGGTGTTTATTGCTCCAGACTCTTTTGTGAAGTCTTCCAAATGCACTATATGCCTTTGCTAATCTGTGATCGATCTCTTTGTCAATCTTGGCATCTGAGGAGATGATGCTTCCCAGGTAGGTGAACTGCTGAACGGACTTGAGCACAGATTTGCCGACGGCAATGTGGGGATGGTGGTGTTCGTCCTGTGGTGCAGGCTGGTAAAGAACTTCTGTTTTCTTCAGGTTGACTTCTAGCCCAAACAGCTCTGCAGCTGTTGCAAAGCAGGACGTTAGGCGCTGCAGAGCTGCTTCTGTGTGGGCAACAAGGGCAGCATCATCGTCGAAGAGCAGCTCACAGACTAGATAGTTTAGAGTCTTAGTGTGAGCCCTCAGACAGCTTAAGTTAAACAAGCTACCATCAGTACGGTAACGTATATAGATGCCGTCGTCTTCTTCAAGCTCTGCCATAGCCCTTTGGAGCATCATGCTAAAGAAGATTGTAAATAAAGTTGGTGCAAGAACACAACCTTGCTTCACTCCATTAGTTATTAGAAAGGGCTCTGAAAGAGCATCGCCATATCTGACTTGACATGATGATTATAACTAACTTAACGGATAATTAAATCCTAAACAATAATACTTAGCATTTATATCAAAGAGTTTCATGTACCAAGGTAGAATGGTGCCCTACAAAGTAGCTTTATAGTGCTGCATATAGCAAGGTAGAATGGTATCCTGCAAAGTAGCCTTATACAGTATTCTCTCTGTTGCCATTTCTTACAAAAGCTGTGCCTGTCATCCAGGAGACCAAGTGACTCTGTGCTTTTTGGCAAAATAAAGATATTGAAGAAACCAGAGGTGTAAGTATCTCATACTCACTGTCTCTGAATACAACTGAAAGTGCTCAGTGATCTTTCCAGTGTTCATATGGAGCATCCCTAGAATTGCAGGTGCCATCATACTACGTTACCTTCTGTTTTTCCATTTTTCAGCATGTGTACTAGACCAGAATTTTCCATCTCCACTATAGTCTTCATATGTTTGGAAATAAGCTCCCTCTCAACAACTTTTACAATCGGCTCTTCAGTTGATTTATCAAGGCAGTGCATCACACGTTCTATTTCTTCATTAATTCTAGCTTCTACTTTCTTTATATAAACTGAAGCACTATTTTCTGCTAAAAATTTCTGGCTTTCCATCTGTAATAGGATAAAGCAGAGTTATACAATATGAGCATTACAGCAGAATGCACTACAGTTACATATTCTCCCTCATTAAGAATTCTAAATCTAAATCATAATTGCACCTTCCATCCACTCTGATTATTACTGATGTTGCTCAGAGAGTGCAACTTGCCTCATTTTCAAGTCTTAGGCAAAATCTCAGCCAGAGATTTTCAGCTCTCAATAACAATCCCAACGTTTCTGAGAAATTAATTACTTGCAAAGAACTTAATATGTATATTTTCTAAGATCAAGACCACAACTATCTGTCCTGAGTGTGTGCTGGGTTCATTAATAAGTACTGCCAGAGGCAGCCTCTCATTTGTTATAAAATTCAGCTCGAGAGAGTTGCATAAATGTGATGCAAAAGGGGAGGCTGCTTTAAGGGAAGGGAAAAAGGAACACAATTTGAAAATACAATATACAGTGGGCCTGCCATATCTGTGGGTTTTTGGTTCTAGGACCCCACACAGATACCAAAAAAACAGACAATTAAATCCCTTATTATTAAAATGGCATAGGGCAGCACAGGAGGCGGCAGCAAGCACCGGCCACCAGGTGTTCATTCTTTGGGCTCCCCTGCCTCCAGGGAGCACAACAGCTGCCTCCTTCTGCCTTTGAAGTAGCTGCTGCAGCAGCTCTGTTCTTTCATTTGCAAGACAGAAGTGGTTGGCTGGTGTGTTCCCCGAGGTTGGGAAGCCAGAATAATGTGTACCAGGTGGCTGGGGCTTGCTGCTGCCTCTTTCAGCTGCCCTACACATTTTATAAATAAGGAACTTAAGAGGGATGGGGTTTAAAGAGATTCATTCATGGGGGATCCTCCTTTGACCCAAGGCAACTGGGACTCATCACCGCAGGAGGCTACAAGAAACATAAAGAAAGCACCATTGCCACCACTGCATACTCAGCAGCACTATGCCTGGCCCTTCCTGGTGAAAAGCAAGAAGGCTCACAGTTAAGACTAGCCCTGAGCCCCTGACAGTGGGTATGGCTTCAGCCTGGAGAGCATCCTGGCTGAGATTTGTGCAGGTATGAGTCCAAAGCTGCCCACACTTGCACTAGACAATGGTATGGATGAGGCTACAGAGAAATGCAAGGTTCTGTGCAATGGCAGAAATCCAAGTATAGTGCTTGCCATGAATTGATGCCTCCCACCATTTCAAAGTTCCTCTCGTCTCTCTGCTGCCTTGTCTGCGCCATCAGCTAGAGGGAGAGAAAAACGCCATGTGGTGTGCAAGTGTGGGCAGATTTGGGCTCTTACCTGTGCAAATCTGAGCCAGGACTCTCTCCAGGCTGAGGCTGCACTTGCCGTCAGGGGTCGGGGCTGGTGTTAGCTGTGAACCTTCTTGCTCTTCACCAAGAAGGACTGGGGCATGGTGCTGCCAAACATGGCCTCCTGTGGCAGCGAGTCCCGGCCAGAGTAGCATCTTCTGTGAGTGAATCTCTTTAACCCCCCATTTCCCTCTACAGTATTTGCAGCTTCATATTCGTGTCTCTCTGCAGCCTCTCCAGCCTCACATGTGTGTTGTGTAAAGTTACAGGTATTGTGTATAATGTTGTGTACAGTAGTGTAGTTTGAATCCACAGTGGCCTGAATGTGCCGATCCTGAGCCCACAGATACAGTGAGTCCACTGTACCTGTATTTTCACGTACAAACAATACCTTTTATTCTTGCTTGGTCTTTGGAATAATTTTTAAGCAATATAATATTCAGTTTAAGTACAATTTTAAATCTCATTTCAGGAAAATAATTATCTTTCTTTTTTTTAATTGTTTGTTATTTTGAACAAAAAGCAGACATATCAGAAAAAGATTTTTTACAGCTTTTTCTTTTCCCATTCAGCTGGTTTTAACATTGTTGATATCTTGTTTCACAATGCAAAGAGGAAAAAACCCTATATAAATCAAGAGTAATTAAATATATAAATATATAAATAATAAATCCATATATCAATAAAGTATAGTTTCGCTTGTTTCAACTTACTTTCTACTTTATCCAGTTTTCCAAAGAATTATACA
Source organism: Gambelia wislizenii (assembly GCA_030847615.1). NCBI lineage: Eukaryota > Metazoa > Chordata > Lepidosauria > Squamata > Crotaphytidae > Gambelia > Gambelia wislizenii. The sequence continues at coordinate 52,364,630 of JAUMIR010000003.1, read as the reverse complement.
ATTTATATTAAATTGACTTTGTGTACAATGATTTAACAGTACATATCATTTCTCATATTATAACCATATATAACATTTTAACAATACAATTTAACAATACATATCACTTCACCTATTTCAAAATTTATCTTCTAATTTTTTATGTATGTTCCTTATCCCTTAATATTAGCCTTCCCTCATTAATTCTCATTTGTTGTCTCATGGGGTCACAGTGCTTCAACCTTACAGTTTCTTTATCTATTTTTGTGTTATTCCATTTATCTGTCTTCTTCCCTAATTAATTTGGTATTAATTTGGCTAGACACGGCCTGTATGGATAAGCTAACATTAGAAATAAAGCAGAAATCAATGGAGACACAAGGAACGGATTGGGAACTAGTAAGAGAATATTGTAAGAAGAAGTGGGAACTGATGGAGCTCCCTAATGGATAAAGGGTTCTTCGTATAGTTTACAGAAAAGTGTACTTATAAAAGGAGAAAAGAAAAAGAAAAGGAAAGGAACTACAGGAATAAAGACAAGAGGAAAGAAGGATTGAGAAAAGAAGACAAGTATGTGAGAAGGTAAGAGAAGGTTTGAAGATGGTAAGTGGAAAGGAGAAAGTGAAAGGTGAAGGGAGAAATGTGAATAAGAGGAAATGATACGGAATAGTAAAAGGAAAAGGTCTAGGAGAAAGATATGTATATAGAAGAAGGAAAGCAAGGACAGAATGCGAAAGGGGAGAGGGAGAGATAGGGAGGAAAGGAAAAAAAGAATTAAGGAGTTTAAATGAAAGGATGGGATAAGAGATCTAGAGTAAGGGAAAGAAAAGGAAAGGTGAAGAAGGTAGAAAAATGGAGATAAGTGGAGAAAAGGAAAATAATTATTTTTCTAACTCAAGCATTTAAATAGTTCCCAAAACAAATGTTAGCAGACTATAGTAAACAAGCATATAGAAACATCCTCTATTCATTTGGAAAATATACTGTACCTGAAAGAATTCTGCTGACATCTCTAAAAATGGAGCTTCAAAGTCTTCTTCATAGACCGATCTTCCTTCAAGGCCTAGAATCATTAGCATCTGGCAAGCGTTCCTTATTGCTCCTCTGTTAAAATATTAACAGGTAATCAGATTAAATTATTTTTTTACCAGAATCACTCTGCAAACCTATTCAAGCAAGGGATATTCCTGTGGGGCTAAATCCAACTGTTAGTATAAACCAATCTTTCTTAACCTTTTTACCTTGAAGGGACCTTCAAAAGAAATAATTTCCAGGTCCCAGGGGATGCCGGCATAAAAAAAGTATTATAACTACAGGTTTTTCTTTTAAAAAAGTTTACTTCTTTTCAATCAAAACCTCTTTCAGAAGTCCTAGCAAACTCTTATGGAATCCAAGGGCTGTAGGGAACCCTGCTTAAGAAACCCTGGTCTAAACGATAGTAAACCCATTGAAATAATTGAATAAGCGCTGATATACCAAGTTTCAATCATTCAATGGGTGTACTTTAGCTGGACTTAAAAACTAGATGGGGCCATCAGTTCCCCCATCCCATCCCAGGTTTTAAGAACAACAGGGGGATCATCACTGATGATAGCCCCACCCATCCCCATCTGCAAAAGAAAGGAAGAAAGAAAGAGACCAAAACAGCACAGATATATAGAATTCTTTACTGTTATCTATAGGCACTGGAGCAGCTTACATTAGGAAGCAAGAACAATGGAGGACCACAGAAGTCAACTTTTAAAAATTATCTTTATTAAAACAAAATTATTACCAACCATACAATATTACATTACAATACATTGACACCTAAATCAATCTCTATTATTTTGTTAAACTAAAAAACAAAACAAAACACTTAAAACAGACACAAATCATGAAACATTTACATTTACAGACACAGTAACTTCTTTCTTCTCTTGAGGTGTTGACAATTCTTGTCATCTGACCCAACATACAGTCTTTTATTAAAATGTCAGCAACTAATAGCTTCAAAATCATATAGTACCAATAAAAACTTGAAACCTAGTAAAAAAGACTTATTGAGCCTATCCATCAAAGATAATTTCCCCCAAAATCCATTTCCTGCATTATTTTAATCAAAAATGCCCAATTCAAGTTGTTGAATGCTTTCTCTGCATCCAAGAAGATTAAGGCTCCCTTAATCTCAATGTGATAGTTCAAAAATTCTATTATATTCATCACCATCCTAATAGTATTTTTGATTTGTCTATTGGGAATAAATCTGTTTTGATCTTTAGCAATATGTTTCTTTAACCTATTGGCCAAGATTGTTGCAAATATTTTATAGTCTTCATTTGAAAGGGATATGGGCCTGTAATTTTTAATGTTCATCAGGTCATGATTCTCTTTAGGTAGCAATACTATATTGGCCTCCCTCCAGCTTTTTGGAATTGAGTTATTTTGGAGGATCCTGTTAATAACTATTTGAAGTGACCGGATTAGAACCTCCAATAATTTCTTATAATAAAGTGTGGTTAATCCATCTGGGCCGGGGGATTTTCCTGTTTTTGCTTTTTTGATAGCCTCCAGAATTTCCTGTCAAAATTTCTTTATTTAATTCTTTTCTATGTTCCGCAGATACCTTTATAAAAATCCATTTCTGAATACAGTTGTCCCTTCACATTTGCGGGGGTTCGGTTCCCCAGACCCCCGCAAATGTGAAAATTCTGCGAACAACAACTGAAGGGCCTCCCTGGCCTTCCCCCTCCCTCCCAAAGCCTTCATGGGGCCTCCGGAGCATCTCTGGAGGCCCCATGGAGGCCTCCCCGGCCCTCCCCCCTCCCGCCTGGGGCCTTCACGGGGCCTCTGGAGTGTCTCTGGAGGCCCCATGGAGGCCTCCCTGGCCCTCCCCCCTCCTGCCCAAGGCCACCACGGGGCCTCCAGAGGCCCCGTGTCGCTGCTTTTGGGAGGGTGGGGGCCCTCCCAAAAACCGCGAATGTTAAGTTCGTGAATGTGGAGAGGCAACTGTATATTCATTCAATTTCTCTAGTGATACATCTTGTTTTTTATATAACGTGGTGAAATAATTATGGAAGACTTTTTGAATTCCTTTTTCCTTAGTTATAAACCTATCCCTTTCTTTCAATTTCACTATCATTCTCTTGGTCTTTTCTTTTCTTAATCTATATGCTAGCTATCCACCAGGTTTATTTGCCTCTTCAAAATTCTTTTGCTTAATATAGTCTAATTTCATTTTCATCTCATCAACCATCAACATCTTTAATTGGTCTTGTAATAATTTTAGCTGATTCAATATCTTTTTACTTGAGGGTGTTTTGGAGAGCTCTGGTTCATTTGCTTTTATCTCAACTGTAATTTTATTCATTCTTTTCCTTTTCAAAAATGTATTCATCTGCATAAATATCCCCCTTGCTACTGCTTTGCCAGCATCCCATACTGTACTGTTTTCCACTCCTTTATCCAAATTTATATCAAAATATTACTTAAATTTATTTCTGCAATCCTTTACTATATCGTCATCATATAATAATCTCTCATTTAACCTCCAACTATAACATTGTTTTCCTCCCCTTGAATAACATCATTACAGGATTATGATCCGATAATCCTTTAGCTAAAATTTCAATTTTTCTTAAACATCCTGTCAATACATTGGAGATCCAGATCAGAGTGATCCTGGATAGAGATTTATACGCGTCTGAAAAGAAGGTGAACACTTTTTTTTTATCATTTCCTTTAACTCTCCATGTATCTACTAATTGTAATTCTTCAATCAAATCAAAGAAATCTTTCCCCAATTTCCCTTGTCCTCTTTTAATAATTTTTTGATCTGAAAACCTATCCAGCTAAGGGTTCATCACCCCATTAAAATACCCTGGTAAACACCAATTTCTATATTCCAATTGAACTAATATATTTTTCAATACCTTAAAGAATGTACTTTGTTCATGTATTGGGGCATATATCCCAATCAACAGCATTTTGATCTTGTTCATATTAATGTTGACTACTACAAACCCTCCCCTGTTATCAGCTAATATCAATTTTGGTTGTAGTTTATCCTTCAGATATATCACCACGCCATTTTTCTTAGTCTTACCTAGGGAGACAAATTCTTCCCCTAAATTTTTCTGCACTAATAAATGAGCATGTTTACTCCTCACTCTCACTTCTTACAAGCAAATAACATCTGGGTTTATCTTTTTAATGTAATGAAATATTATTTTCCTTTTATTCCCTGAATTTAATCCGTTCACATTCTAGGTAATAAATTTATTTTCCACTATACTGTTATGTGATAAGTTCAGCTTTATTTAATTACTTATCAACTTGCACCTATATTTCAATGTATTCCTTTAAAAGAGAAAAATCTCTTCAGAAAGCCTCCTCCCTCCCCTCCCTTCCTATCAATCTTTCAACCCTTCAACAGTTTCTGCCTCCGTCCTTCTTCTCCCAAGCTTTTAAGAACTTCCCATCCTTCAGCCCTCCTTTTACGTTACATCATTCTTTTGAAATTCATTCCTTATCTGACAAATTCAAATCTAGAAGACTTGTTTCTCCTTGCAGATTCTTTTCTTCTTTCCTTTTTCTTTCTTTCCTCTTCCTCTGTTCTTCTTGTTCTTCATATGCTCTATTTCTTTGTGGGATCAAGTCTTCCTCCAGAGTTTATGCTGCTGCTTCTTGTTTTCTTCTGATCACGGCCAGGTCCGGTTTATTGTGTCTGATAAAGTGCTTTTGTTTCTCCACTGTGCCATTTTTTTTTATCTTTCTTAAATGTGAATGGACTCTTTCCAATTTGTCCCAACTAAAAGGAATCTTTTCCTTATTCAAGGTATCAACTAAGAAGTTATAGCCTTTCCTTCATCTCAAAATTCTAGTTGGGAGCTCCTTCATGATGGTTAGAAGCTTATCATCCATCCAAATCCCTTTGTGGAAGTGCACTCCCAATATAATATCTCTGGTATTTTTTTTTCACACATTGAATAATCACGTCTCTTGGTAGTTTTTTTCCCTTCTTCTTGCATATTCCTAATTAACACAATAGTTCAAGTTCTTTATCTTAGATGGATAGGCTCAACCTACTCTGAACAAAAGGTAAGATTAGTTATTAATGGAAATATTACAGAATATATTCAAATTGAAAAAGGAACTAGGCAGGGATGTCCACTCTCTCCACTGCTATTTATCTTAGCATTAGAATTCAAAGCTTAGGTATGATAAAGAAATTAAAGGGGTGAAAATCCAAAATGAAGAATTCATATTTAAAGCTTTTGCAGATGACTTAGTGATCATATTAGAGGATCCAGTTAGCAGAATAAAAAGATTACAAATCGAAGGAATAGGGCAAATATGCAGGATTTAAAATAAATTTGGATAAGACTAACATTTTAGTAAGGAATATGAGTGCTTTGGAGAAAGGAGAATTAGCTGAGGAATCAGGATTTGAAATTGTAAACCAGGTTAATTATTTGGGAATAAATATTACTACGAAAACCTAACAATTATTTGAAAAAAATTACATAAAAACATGGGATACTATTCAAAAAGCTATGGTTAAACAGGAAAATCTGAATGTATTAATGTTAGGGAAAGTTTCAGTAATTAAAATGAATATCTTACCTAGGTCATTGTACTTATTTCAGACAATAACAATTATTTTCTCAAATGCACCATTTATAAAATGGCAAAAAGAGGTGAAAAAATTTCTATGGATGCAAAAGAAAGAGGAGGCTTGGGCATACCCACTTGAAAGGCTATTTCGAAGCATCTTGCTTGGTATGGTAGAAACAATGGATCACGTTGGAAAATAAGAGGGAATTGGAACTGGAAGGACATGAGTTAAAAACGGGATGGCACAGTTACTTATGGTACGATAAAGTTAAAATAAATGCAAAATTTAAGAACCATATAATAAGGATATAATTATTGAGAATTTGGATTAGATATAGAGATAGATTGAATTTTAAAACACCAGGCTGGCTCCCAACCCAGGAAGCATGTAAAAGGGAATTAAGATTAGATAATTGGCTAATGTATAAATTTATTTTTAAAAAGTTAGGGGGAATGTAAAAATAAAGAAAATGATGAATTAGAAAAGGAAGGATTTAAGCTTTCAGGGTTAGCATATTACTAAATTAGAGGAAGGATAAAGGAGGATTTGAACAATTGGCAGTATGAGGGAGACAAATCATAATTTGAAAAACTGCTGTGTAATGGAGAGAAAGTTGATTACTAAAATCTATAAATTGTTATTAAGATTTGACACAGAAGAGCAAATTAAGGAGCACTTGATAAGTTGGGCAAGATTTGTGGGCCATGAAATCTATATGGAACAATGGGAAGAGATTTGGATCAGGGGAGTAAAATTCTCAGGTTGATATACACTAAAGGAAAATTGGTATAAAATGATACTGCAGTAGTAAATCACCCCAGAAAAAAAATTGCAAAAATGCATAAAGGAGTTAGTAATGCATGTTGGAAATGCAGAAAGCATACTGGATCTTTTTTCCACATGTGGTGGAGTTATAAAAAAGCTAAAAAAATTGGTTTAAAGTGAATAAATGGATGAATAGGATTTTGAAAATTAAGCTTACATTGAGATCAGAATTGTTCTATTAAATATGATTAATAAAGAGGATAAGGAGGAGAAAAAATTCTGCAATCTGATTTGGTATATGGTGACAGCAGCGAGAATAATCTTTGCTAAGAATTGGAAAGTAAAAAGGATTCCAGATGATAAAGAATGGATAGAAAAATTACTAGAAATCTCTCTCTCTCTCTCTCTCTGGCTTTTCTTTGCAAACAAAGATTCAGGAAGGACACATCCCTCGCTTTCTTCAAGCGCGCTGATGACTAAAAAGGCCAATCCGAGATAAACAAGTCCAGTTGCAAAAAGCACAGCAGAAGGTCTCCTTGGGTGATGTTTTTGGGTTGTGATTCTTTCTGCGTTGTCATTTCTCTTCAAGACTTGTTCGGCGTGAGTTCTCAAATAAGGCTGCAGCATTGTGGACAGTGTGTCTCCATATGGTGAAATTAACAAATTTATTACAGGAAAATCTCTAGATTGCTTTTTGGATGCATGGAAACCAGTTATACTTTTTATGAAGGCACAACAAGGGAAGACAAGTGTTTTAGGCTTTGTAAGTTAAATAAGGAAACTAGAATACAGTCGCCCCTCCACATTCACGAACTTGACATTCGCGGTTTTGATTATTCGCGGTTTGGGAGGCCCCCCCGGGGCCCCCCAAAAACGCAACACAGAGCCTCCGGAGGCCCCGTGAAAGCCCTGGGAGGTAGCAGGGAGGGCCGGGGAGACCTCCACGGGGCCTTCGGAGACCCTCCGGAGGCCCCGCGAAGGCCTTGGAAGGGAGGGGGGAGGGCTGGGGGGCCTTCGCGGGACCTTCGGAGACCCTCCGGAGGCCCCGCGAAGGCCTTAGCAAGGAGGGATGAGGGCCGGGGAGGCCTTCACGGGCCCCCGGAGACGCTCTGTAGGCCCCATGAAGGCCTGGGGAGGGGGTGGGAAGGGCTGGGGAGGCGATCATGGGGCCTCCGGAGATGCTCTGGAGAACCCACGAAGGCCTGGGGGAGGGCTAGGGAGGCCTCCATGGGGCCTCTGGAGACGCTCCGGAGGCCCCACGAAGGCCCGAGGAGGGAGGGGGGAGGGCCGGGATAGGCCGCCACGGGGCCTTGCTAGGCCCCACTAAGGCCCAGGGAGGGAGGGGGGAGGGCCAGGAGAGGCCTCCACGGGGCCTTGCTAGGCCCCACGAAGGCCTGGGGAGGGAGGGGGAGGGCTGGTAGAGGCCTCCGCGGGGCCTTGCCAGGCCCCACGAAGGCGTGGGGAGGGAGGGGGGAGGGCTGGTAGAGGCCTCCGCGGGGCCTTGCCAGGCCCCACGAAGGCGCGGGGAGGGAGGGGGGAGGGCTGGGAGAGATCTCCGCGGGGCCCCGCGAAGGCTTTGGGAGGGAGGGGGAGAGCCGGGGAGGCCTCCGCCGGGCCCGCGAAAGCCTTGGGGGGAAGTGGGGAGGGCCAGGGAGGCCTCCGCGGGGCCTCCGGAGACTCTCCGGAGGCCCCGTTGAGGGCTTGGGCGGGGGGGAGGGCTGGGGACGCATCCACAGGGACTCCGGAGGGTCTCCGGAGGCCCCGGGAAGGCCTAGGAAGGGAGTGCGGAGGCTGGGGAAAGCGACTATGGGGCCTCCGGAGGCCCCATGGTCGCTATGGTGGGGGAGGGGGAGGGCAGTCGTTATTCGTGGATTTTTCACATTCGCGGGGGTCCGTGGAACATAACCCCCGCGAATGTGAATGGACGACTGTATTAGGAAATTTTTATTAGAGAGGCTTGCAGATATGTGTTTGACAAGAAAATGAAATTTAAACAATGTTATATTATATGTTATTATATTACATTATGTATCAGGAAGTAGATATTAGTAAAAGTATTACAGTTTCCCCTCCACATTAGCGAACTCGACATTCGCGGTTTCGGTTATTCGCGGTTTCGGTTATTCGCGGTTTTGGGAGGGCCCCCCCGGGCCCCCCCAAACCGCGAGATGGGGCCTCTGGAGACCCCGTAAAAGCCCTTGGAGGGAGTGGAGAGGGCCGGGGAGGCCTTTACGGGGCCCTCGGAGACCCTCCGGAGGCGCCGTGAAGGCCCTGGGAGGGAGGGGGAGGCGCTGGGGAGGGTGGGGGGCGGAGGCCACGGAGGGCTTCACGGAGCCTTCCAAGGCTCCGTGAAGGCCCCAGGTAGGGTGCGGGGAGCCCCCGGGGAGGGTGGGGGACAGCCGCAGAGGCCTTCACAGAGCCTTCCAAGGCTCCGTGAAGGCCCCGGGGAGGGTGGGGGGAGGCGATGGGGAGGTTGGGGGGAGGCTGTGGAGGCCTTCGCGGAGCCCTTCAAGGCTCCGTGAAGGCCCCGGGGAGGGTGGGGGGAGGCGATGGGGAGGGTGGGGGGAGGCCATGGAGGCCTTCGCGGAGCCCTTCAAGGCTCCATGAAGGCCCCGGGGAGGGTGGGGGGAGGCCGCGGAGGCCTTCACAGAGCCTTCCAAGGCTCCGTGAAGGCCCCAGGGAGGGTGGGGGGAGGCACTGGGGAGGGTGGGGGGAGGCCGCGGAGGCCTTCACGGAGCCTTGGAAGGCTCCATGAAGGCCCTGGGGAGGGTGGGGGGAGGCGCTGGGGAGAGTGGGGGGAGGCTGTGGAGGCCTTCACTCCGTGAAGGCCCCGGGGAGGGTGGGGGGAGGCGCTGGAGAGGGTGGGGGGAGGCCCCGGGAAGGGTGGGGGGAGGCACTGGGGAGGGTGGGGGAGGCTGCGGAGGCCTTCACGGGGCCTCGGGAGAGTCTCCGGCGGCCCCGTGATGGCCTTGGGAGGGAGTGGGGAGCCCGGGAAAAACGAGTATGGGGCCTCCGGTGGCCCCATGGTCGCTTTAGCGGGGGAGGGCAATCAATATTTGCGGTTTTTTTACATTCGCGGGGGTCCGTGGAACCTAACTCCCGCGAATGTGAAGGGACAATTATATTATGTATTTAAGGTAATGAGAAATAATATATAAGTGACAATTATAAAATATAACTTTATATGCCAGTTTAATGCCCTCAAATTACATATGGTTTGCAATGTGCTCTACACCAAGTAAGAATATTTATTAGATTATTCTTCCCAGCAGAAAGATAGCACGGATATCAACTTTCTGTTTCAGGGAATGAAATGCACTGATCTTCCCAATAACTACTGCCTTTATCTTCTGGGAAATTCATGTCAGTCACCTCTTCTTTAAGTAAGTGTTCTTGCTCAGAATCCAAGCATGTAGATGTCAGGAGTTAGAGACTGAACTCCATTATAAAATGGGCGAACAACAGCAGAACCATGCTGAGTCATAATGGCTGACTCCATGAACTACCAAGTCATGCCTAGTCAGGCCACTAAAGGGCAATGTCCTGTAGATATAGATGTAGAAACAGATATAGATATATGTGAGCTAGTCCAGAGCTCACTTCTCTTCTTCTTGTGAATGCTGATGCCTGGTGAAGCAGTTTGTCCTTCAATTGTAAATATTTGTACATATTGCCACTGTTTGACTTTGAAGATAAAAGTGCCTCCTGCTTATTTGGATGTCAAACACTCTGTGTGTGAGTATTCTTGGGAACGGATTGCTACCAAGTCTGCTGAGACATTTTTTTGCTTCTGCCGGGGACTGAGTGTCCTATCATCCCGACAGTAGGTACGTACGTACGTACACACACACACACACACACACACGTCCATAGACTCAACTAGTTCCACCTGACTCTAACCAAATAGAAAGTTGAAGTGAAAATGGTATGAGCAGTAAAAGCGAACAGTGAAAAATACTCTTTTAGTTGAAAATCAGCATAATAGTCCAAGCAATAGTAAAGAACTTTATTCAAGATATATCTAAATATAAATTAAGAGCTTTGGAGAAGAACTACAAAATGTTACATTGGGTACTTACCGTGAAGGTACTTTCTGTAGGATAGGTGGCAGGAACAATCCTCTATGGTTGGGAAACTAGGACCGCCCAGCTCGAAGCAGGAAGAAGACCTTTGACCTGGAAGTTAGAGTCTTTGTTCTGTCCTCTCTTCCATGCGGTCTTCAGTTCCCTGACTAGCAAAGCCCTGAAAGTCTGGATTGAAAAACTCCTCGTTTAAGAACAAAAAACAGGTTAGAGCGTGATCATAATTAGATTGCAGTCACTGGGTGGGCCAGATTGTTCCTGCCACTTACCCTACAGAAAGTACCTTCACGGTAAGTACCCAATGTAACTTTCTGTAGGGGGGAGGTGGCAGGAACAATCCTCTATGGTTGGGACGTACCCAAGCCCCCAATGTGCCCGGGTGGGGTGACTGCCAGAACATGAGTTTACACTACTGGTGGATCACCTCGTGGAGAACCCTTCTGCCAAAGGTGGCCTCCATGGATCTGAATTTGTCCACCTTGTAGTGTCTGGTAAAGGTGGATGGGTTGCTCCAGGTTGCCATCCTGCAGATTTCTGCGATAGGTGCGTTTGTCGAGAAGACGGCTGAGGTGGCTTCCGAGCGTGTTGAGTGTGCATGTGCATGAGGGGTGCGGGACGCCTGCTGTATCATACGCCGTGAAGATGCAAGCTTTTATCCAGGTTACCAACGTCTGTCTCGAGATCCGCGCACCCAATGAAGATGGGTTGAAGGAAACAAACAGTGATTCGCATGTGCTGAAAGGTGCTGTGCACTTGATATATATCTTTAGCGCCCTTCTTACGTCCAGTTTGTGCCACAGTTTCTCCATGGGGTGAGCAGGGTTAGGACAAAAGGAGGGAAGTACTATCTGTTGAGAGACATGGAATGCCGAGATCACTTTTGGCCTGAAGGAGGGATCTGGTTGTAGGCATACTGAATCCAGGTTAAAGGAGCACAGGTGTTCCCTTACTCAGAGGGCTGTGAGCTCGGATACTCTCCTTGCGGATGTTATCGCTATTAGCAAGGCCACCTTTAGGGACAGGACCCTCAGTGGGACCTTCCTTAAGGGTTTAAAGGGGGCCTTCGTGAGTTGTCTGAGGACCAAAGGTAGTTTCCAGGAAGGAAACCTGTGAGCCACTGGTGGGGCGAGAAGTGTTGCTCCCCTTAGGAACCTCCTCACATGAGGGTGAGATAAGATTCTTCCACCCTGAGGAAACGGATGAAGGCCGCCAGGGCGGCTATTTGTCTCTTGAGTGTATTTGGGCGAAGGCCACTGTCGAGGTCCTTCTGTAGAAATGCTAGGATGTCACGTGTCGTAGCGCTGGTTGGGTCTATTTGTTCTGTGGCACACCACTGTGAGAAGACCTTCCACATGGCCTGGTATATCCTTTTGGGTGAGGGGTGTCTTGACACCAGCAGGGTGTCGATGACCTTTTCTTCTTAACCGCAGTCCCTCAGGGTTCTCCACTCAGTCTCCAAGATGTCAGCTTCAGCCACTCTACGTTGGGGTGTCCGACTGGTCCCTGGTGTAGCCGATACTGGTGCGGATGGAGTTTCAGTGGGGGCTCGATCGACATCTCTGACAGTTCTGAGAACCATGGGCAGCATAGCCAGTGTGGTGCTATCAGCACCGCTTGCACTCTCTCTTGTTGAACTTTCCTGCATACCTTCCCTATAAGTGGGAACAGTGGAAACAGGTATAGGAGCCCTTTGGGCCGGGCCGAGCGTAGGGCATCTGTCCCTTCTGCTCCTGGCTGAGGGAACCTTGAAAAGAACCTCGCCAGCTTCGTATTCGAGGCCGACGGAAAGAGGTCCACCGACATCCTCCTGAACATGCCCGTGATTTGGTGAAACATCTCTTGATCGAGTTCCCATTCCCCTGGTGATACCGTGTGTCTGCTCAGGAAGTCTGCTTGCGTGTTCGTCTACCCTTGGACATGTTGTGCAGATAGGGAGCGACCGTTGACTCTGCCCAGAGCAGGAGATGCTCGGCCTCCGCATGCAGAGATTTCGATCTCGACGCTCCTTGTCTCGCTATGTATGAGCAAGTTGTTGTGTTGTCCATCAGTAGAAGGACATGGGAGTCCCGTAGTAGGGGTGTGAAGTGGTTCAGTGCCAGTCTCACTGCTCTGAGCTCCAGCCAGTTTATGCTGTGCATTCTTTCCTTTGTGGACCAAAGTCTCTGAGTCACTTGGTTTAGGCAGCGTGCTCCCCACCCCCTGAGGCTTGCATCTGAGGTCACCACCACTTGGTCCATGATTGTCAGTGGGGAGCCCTTGGAGATGTTCTCTTTGCGGGTCCACCAGCGGAGGGAGTGTGCCAGTGACCCTGTGATTTCCAGGGAGGCGTCTTCCCTTCTCGTTATCTGATCCTGGTGTGGGAGAAGCACCCTCTGCAGTTGTCTGGAATGGAATCTGGCCCAGGGGACCACTTGGGTAGCTGAAATCATTAGGCCGAAAAGTCTCACTAGTGCTGCGAGTAAGGCTCTTCATTTTTTGCTTATTGCCCTTGCCTCTGTCTGAAGAGTTTCTTGGCGCTCTGTTGATAGCGTGACAGAATAGGTTACCGTGTTGAGGTGAACTCCTAGATGTGCCAGTTGTTGAGATGGGGCGAGCAAGCTCTTCTTGAAATTTATCAGGAAGCCATGACTTTGGAGGCATCTGATTGTCTCTGTGTCTCTGTATGTCTCTTTGCGCCTTTCCCCGTGAAGACGCCCATAGGAGAATGTCGTCCAGATACGGGTAAAGCTGTATGCCCTTGGTGCGTAGATGCGCAATGAGTACCACCAGCACCTTTGTGAATACCCTCGAGGTGGTGGAGAGACCAAAGGGTAGCGCCTTGAACTGGTAGTGCTCCTCACTGAATGCGAATCTGAAGAACTGTCGGCTGTCCTCGTGCATTCCGATGTGCATGTAGGCTTCTGATAAGTCTAGGGAAGCGAGGAAGTCCCCTTCTCGAATCGCCTCCCTTATTGAAGACAGCGTTTCCATCTGGAAACACTTGTATGTAACGAACGAGTTTGTGAATTTTAAGTCTAAGACTGACCGAAGGCTCTCGTCCTTTTTGGGTACAGTGAAGAAGTAGGAGTATACCCCTGAGAAACGTTGCTCTTTTGGAACTGCCTCTATGGCGTCGATCTCCAGTAGGTGGTTTATGGCTATCCTTAGGTTTCTCGCTTTCTGTTGGTTGCTGGGTACGGGAACTGGGAGGAACCGGTTCCATGGTCTTGTGCTGAACTCCACCTTGTAGCCACTGGCTATGGTATCCAGGACCCACCTGTCCATGGTGGAGTCCAACCAGGAGCTTAGGAACCTCGATAGCCTTCCTCCCACTGGGAACACCTTCGAGTCAGGATTGCTGACGTGAGGAATTCCGTTGGGGCTGTGATCCCCCTTTTCGGTTGGCAGAGGGGTTTGAGAATGGGGCGGCATCGCTTGTTTCTTGTCCTTCATCTCCACTAGGATATCCTTGAGCACCTCTTCTCCAAATACCTAGGAGCCCCTGAAGGGGGCAGTTGCGAGTGCGTTCTTCGATTGATTGTCTGTATCCCATTGTTTCACTCACAGAGAGCGCCTGGCCAAGTGGCTGCTGCCGTTGCCCTCGCTGCATATGAGAGGGAATCCTGCGATGGGTCTGCCATGAACAGCAGCACATATTGAATTCTATTGAACGCCTTCTGGCTCTGGTCTCCAGGTCAGGTCTGTCCATTACCTCCTAAAACCATATAATTGCCGCTCTTGAGATCAAGGCTGAAGCCAGGGAGACCCTAATCCCCAGGGCTGACACTTCATATGATTTCCTGAGGGCGGTGTCTGTCCTCATCTAGGTTCTTTAGGGAGCCTTCTCCCTCTTTTGGCGCAAGAGAATTCGAGACCATGGAAACCACCGGCCGGTCGACCAGCAGGGTCCTCAGCTTGTCCAGTACATCTGTGGGGAAGCTGTAGAATTTTTGTGCTGCTGACAGGCCTCTGTGCCCCAGCGCCGGCTTTTCCCACTCTTCAGCCACGAGTTTCCAAAATGCTTTTGGAAAGGGAAAAAGCGGTCTCTTAGGTTTGAATGAGGGCATCAGTGCTGCCACTTTTTGGTTTTTGGGCGCTTCCGGATCCCCTGTGTCGTCCTCCTGTGGGGACGGCAGCGGGATTTCCAAGGCTGCCAAGGCCTTATTCAGGAGGTATGAGAACTTTTCACCATGGAATATCCTGTCCGTTATCTCGGGCTGCCATTTAGGGGGCCGGAGGCCTCCGTGGTTGCTGGCTGCTGCAGTTGCTCCTGCGTGTCGGGGTCTCCGCTCGTGGCTTGCCCTTTACTGCCTCCCATGGCTGTGCGGTGGGAAGAGCGAGGGTGCGTGAGGAGAGACAAAGGACGGAGAAACGGATGGGGTAGGCAGGGGGAGTGGAGAAAAGGCTTCGGAGGCAGAGAGATCGCGGGAGACAGTGAGGGGACTTTGGAGCCGTGGGGAGGAATGCGGAGCAGTGGGGGGGGATGAAGAGAGAGATAGGGGGGCAGGCTGCTCGCTGTGTGGGTGGGGGAATCCGAGAACCGGGGAGGAAAGTCTGGAAGGAGCGTTTGTTTGTTTGTTTGTTTGTTTTTTGAATGAGAGAGAATGAAAAGGGTAGAGTATTAGGGAGGAATGGGGGTGGGGGTTCTGAGTTGGGAAAAAGTTAGGAAAAGAGTCCAGAAGGCACAGAGCTCCGGAGGAGTGAAAATCCTGTCCTTGCTGGGCGAAGCAGGAAGAAGAACTGAAGACCGCATGGAAGAGAGGAGAGAACAAAGACTCTAACTTCCAGGTCAAAGGTCTTCTTCCTGCTTCGAGCTGGGCGGTCCTGTTTCCCAACCATAGAGGATTGTTCCTGCCACCTCCCCCCTACAAAATAGGTTGCCTGTAGAACCATGTTAATATTACATGTCTGTAGATGGATATACAAAATAAAGATATAAACACATAGACTTGGGATTTGTGGAGCACTGAGGAATTTAAGCATTGTTTTTGAGTTGCAAGTTAGTAAATTACTAGTACTCAAACACTGCTATATTCTGTAAATAAGCCAATAAGGATAAACAAACAAAGGCTTGTTGAGGGTGAAGCTCTTTAGAGCAGTACTTCTCAAACTCTCTGATGAGGAGGATCAGCTATTATTTTGTCCCAATGTGCCAGAGACCAGCACCATATTGGGTAGAATTGTTTCTTTCATTCCTGGAAACCAATGGCTCAAGGACCACCATTTTTAATGACACTGCTTTAAATGATGAAGGAAACATATGTAGCTGATGCACGTAGTCTTTTAACCTCATAAAATATTAAAGGAACATGTAGCCAAAACAGAATCAGGTTTACATTTGAAACAGCAAAGAAAATGGCAAAGAATTAAGTAATTAGCACATCAAACACAGAGGCAACCAATGGATAACAAAGTGTAAGAATGAGAAAAGCAAACAAAGGCAGAAAAATGAATTCAGGAACAAAGTTCCCACATTTCAAAATAACAGTCTTAAAGGATCTCATTTTTCAAGTCATACCTGTCTACAACTTCTCCTTTCCGTTCCCTTGCAATCATGTCCAACAAAGTCTGCCGGAGATGATCCCTAATACACCCATAACGTACAACTTGATCGCGAAAGATGATTAATCCCAAGTTATAGACATTTTCCACATTATTTTGTTGTACATATACACGGTCCTAAAATGGATGTAAAATATAGTTAAAATGATAATATATTCAATGCATTTATACAATTTAAGATAGGGGTATTCAATCTAGTGTCCTCCAGATCTTTTTAGACTACAGCCAACATGGTCAGGGATCATGAAAATTACAGTCTAAAACATGTGAAGCGCCAACCATGTTTTAAGGGTTCATCTAGGGCATTTATCCAAGATACCTAAGCATATTTTAAAAGTTCATCTAGAACAGTGGTGGGCAAAGTATGTCCCATGGGGAGCATGCAACCCCCTCCCCCTGGCAACCCAACGTAGCCCCCTCAACAGGTTAAATTTGTGTTTCTTGAAGTGATTCTTTTTGACCTTAAAAGGCTCAGTGGGGATTACATTTCAATGGCAAAGTGTGATCCTCCTGAAGCTTCTGGGAGTGCACTTGGGCATTTGCGGTGAGCAAATGTTTGTGGTGGCAAGGTGTGGGATAGGATGAAAATGGAGCCTCAACGGAGCCTCAGAAACTGCCTGTCCCTCATCTAAAAAGACTGCTCAGAGCTGCTTGAACATACTTTTCTCCAGGTACAACATTTCTGATAAATTCATCCTCTCTTCAAAGAAAGACACTTTAATGTCCTTTATCCTGCCAAAGTTACTGACAAACTGATATAAAAATTTACACTTGAGATACATTTAATATTAATGGTTGTCATTCAATTGTATTAACAATTAACAATGCAAAAATCAAAGAACTCTTAACATACTTTTATTCAATCTCCTTCAAGTACCACAACACACACACAAGCCTCTCATAGATCTTTGCTGTCACAAGCTTATCAGTTCTACTGTCTTTCAAATGACAAGTAGAGTTCAGACTACATACAAAACCAACCAATTTTCTCCTGAGCTATATGAGTTATGTGCTGATTTGTAGTAAACTACACTGAATGGAAGAAGTGGATAATGACTAGATAATGAATGATTTGAAATACACTAAGAAAGAATGATCACTGTTAAGACCTAGAAGGAAGACTCATTAGGAATCCTAAGTAATTATGAGATCTTTAGAAGAGTGCTGGCATGAAAATGTGATATATAAATACGCAAACACAGGGTACTACATATACTGAACAAAAAGGATCTAGCAAACAAACATCTCCTTAAAGTAATGCTACATGCTAATTATATTCAAATTTATTAATGTACTTTTATTTGAAGATGAATATGAAAACAGTACTTTGCATACTCTTCAAAGACATGTATAATTAAAGTAGATGGTAGATATCTGCATGTTAATCAAATGGGCAAAGTGACACAGATGCTAGTACTTGCATGAAATGATACAAAATACAAATGCTGCCATTGTGCTAGTTTCATAATAAATCAGCAGCACAACTGGCGTTACATTTAAGGTGTTCCTTAATCCCAGTCACATGATTATATCATGAACAGCTTCCTAAACAATGGTGAAAAACAAACTTGTGATTATGCTGAAATGGACAACATGAAGTAAGAGATAACACCACAGCCTGAATATCTCAGATTATAGAAATCTCAACTGAACCATTCAAATTAAAACAGGAAAATGATTATTAAAGCAGAAATCTCATAACAGTTATCTCACAACAGTGTACTCAGTTGAACATTAGGAAAGCATGTGTATACTAGAACTTTAGTACTTTTGTATAATTGGCAGTATCTATGTATTACTATTTCTCTGCCTGAAGTTCTACAGCAAAATTTATTCCTTTTCTAACACTGTAGCACTCAGTATAAAAGTTATATACCCAGTCTTATCACATGAACAACACCAGCCAGCGATTTAGGACACATCCATAATGGCTGCTTTTCATGAAATCTCATCCAAGTAACAACAGAACCAACTGATGCAATCTGCATCAGATTATGAAACATATCCGTGATCACAGGTGCCAATTCTGGATCTGGCCAGCAACATTCCTATCTTCAAGGGTCACTGGTTTTGTATGATTCATTGAAGTTTCTACATATGACATCTCAACACTGTTTCATTCAAGCCTACTACTGGACATGACAATCTGAGGTACCTAACCCTCAAACATATTTATTTACAAGCAGGTACTCCAGCAGGCCTCCTGAAACAGTGAGGTGGGATGTCTAACCCAAACCAGCAATTCAATTTCAGTCTGATAGATTTTTTATTCAATATATTCTCTTTTTTAGTTATGCATGGCCACCTGAATGTTTTAATCATGACACCACTCTATTTTTCAGATTAGGGTTTTTTTCAACACTGTCCAATCTATTTAGCAGTCTTTACAAAATGATAAAATTAAAATTATTCTTCAGTTAGTGTTTAGAGCTAAGCAATAGCAATAGCAGTAGCACTGATATTTCTATACCACTTATCAGTGCAAAGCACTCCCTAAGCGGTTTACAATGTGTTAGCTAATTGCCCCCAACAAGCTGGGTACTCATTTTACCAACCTACAGAAGGATAGAAGGATGAGTGAACCTTGGAGTCCTTGGGGTCAAACTAGCCACATTGTGGCTGCAGTACAGGCATTTAACCACTGCACCACCAGGACTCCTGTAAGTGTGCTGGTCAATGAACTTGTTTATGTAAATGCTTTCAAGAGGCATGACCCCTGGCACTTAAAAAACTCCTCAAAACTCAAAGCTAACCAGTGATTCATAAGAATCTTTGTATGGTTTTGAGTTAGCTACTGCCAGTATTTTAGGTCCTGGATACTGGATTGTTAGAATTAAAATTTTAAAACTCCAGGGCTTCTATCAGTTGTGGCAACATGTGGTCCACTACTACTTTTTCTGATCCTCCAACTCCCTCTGAAATCTGGTGATAGACTTGTAAAAAAACCTGCATTTTTTGTTTTTAGGAATGAGACATGCAGAATCTGTGCACCTTTGTTTGTAAAGAAAGATACAGCTTTTGGGGCATCATATCAGCAGGTTTAAAGAAAAAAAGTGATTGCTGTTTTTGTTATCACAGTTCTTGCAGCATAGTTGGGCACTGTCCCAAAGCATCAGAGATGAGAAGAGGGTCGCAATGTGTCGTGTCCCCCCACCCCGTCCTTAGGAAGTTGCTCATCCTACCATTACTATTCATTTATAGAACAAGAGAAGATGTGACCTAGAGAATTAAAAAAGAAAAGGGGTCCAGCAAGTAAGCATAACATCACATCCAGTGCAAAACTTTGAAGTACTTTACAAAGAGGAAATATGAAAGCACATACATAATAAATGATAAACAAATTATAGAAAAACATTCACCTGTCATGAAGATATTAATAAATTTGGGTTCAGGTGCAAAAAAACAAATAGCAACAGATTTCATATGACAGATTGAAATGAGCGTTAACACATCATATCCCATTTCCCATCATTATGAATCTAAGTTTTTTCCTCCTTAAAACTGAAGGTTCCTAGCTATGGAATAGTAATAAAACCATCAGGCATTACCCACCATATACATCAAAATGTCTCTAATCATCACCATCGCTGTCTGATGATCATTCCATGCTTGGTTTAATGTTTGGAGGAAGTTGTTATTTAATGAATTTAGCACATCTTCCCGCACCTGTAACAGAAAAGATTGCCTTAATATATCAATTTAACTTATTTAATATAGATTACTGAAGAGTCAATATACTTTCATGTAAGTTTCTCTTTCATATAAGCTGCTGTGCTACTGTTGCATCAACCTCTAAAAAACCTATTGTACTTGCTCAATAACCACACTTCCAGCTAAAATTCACACAAGAGCTCATTACATGTGAAAGGGGGAAATGATAGAATCATGAACCACAGAAATGAAATAGCAAACGTTACTAATTTATTGTGTTTTTAAGGCAGAATATTTTTCTCAGAAAAATATAAAAACAGTGGATATAAATGCATAGTATTTGGTTAACATAAATTTAATGTAAATCAAACTTGAAAGATGTTAATAAAAAGTAATGTTTTGACTTGGCACTAGAAATACACAAACGTTCCCACAAATTGGACCTTCAAGAAGGCATTCCACAATTGTGGAAAAGCCAAAAAGTCCCTCTCCCATGTACTCCCATACCATATTGGCCTCACTAGCTGGATACAGAGAAGGGTCCCTCCTGCAGAGCTTGGATTGTTGGGCAGGTGTATATCCTTTAAGTATCAAGGTCCCAAGCTGTTTTGAGCTTAAATGTCATCACTAGTACCTTGGATTCAGATCAGCACTGAACTAGCAGCAAGTGCAACTCTGTTAAGACCAGGGCTATGGGTTATCTACTATATGGTATGCTGGTCAGCAATCTTGCTGCTGCATTTTGTACAAGCTGTAGCTTCCAAGCCAACTTCAATTATAGCTCTATAAACAGGGCATTACAGTAATCTAACTGGGAATTTCCAGTTAATGGATTATTGTGGCTAAGTTCTCTATTATTATTACCCTCTTAGACTTGAACAGGGAATCTGTCTGCCCTGTATTTCTCCCCACCACCCTCTTTCAGGAACACCTGTGTTTTTCTGTCCATGTTATTGACCTTGTCTTTTGCCTGTGTTGGAATTAGTTTGCAGGTAGAAGTTTCCAGACAGGACCAGGAAAGTCTCCCCACTGAAACACTGGAGAGCTGCTTTTAATCATTCCAAACTATCCTGAGCTACATGAACCAATGTTCTCATTTGGTACAGGCCAACTTCCTACATTCTTGTACAATAGCATACATACAACCATTTCCGCCTGACATTGTGAAACTGCATGAATTTGTTTACTCCTTAACACAGAACTGGAAGAGGAAGGGAATAACGTGGTATCTTCTTTTGTACAACCTCAGTTTCAATTTCTGTGTCCAACTACCACATTTTTCCCCCCTGATCACAAAAATAAAGAGGTTGGTCATGGTTATCCAGCAACAGAAAAGCACACTGCTCATGTTAAGAAATCTGGTTTGTATAACTGAACCGTACCACAACATTCATAAAAAAGTTCAGATATTAAGTTTTTCTGAGAGCTGGGATTAACAAACACACACACACACACACACACACACACCAAACAAAAACACCTATCTCCAAACTCATCAAATCTTTGGGCAGGTCAGAATGAATTTCTTTGGGGAGGTGGGAGGTTTGGTTTTGGATGCATTCACACAAATAGTTTAGCCAGGCATTTTGTTTTTCAGGTGGGGTGTGTGTGATAGAAAAAGGACAGTATGTACATGCTTGCATGTACATCCAGCATGTACATTCCTCATTAGTGTTGACACAGGTTCCACAGGTAAGGGACCACTCTATCTTAGGAGCAGCGATAGAGTCACTTTTCAATTTGAAGCTCAAGATATTTTAAAGCTGATCCGCCATTGTGCAATATTAAAAATCTCTGCTGCAGCCTGTTTATTTCATCTGTTTCCCCAACCAAAACATGTTCAAATTTACTCACTCATAACTTTACACATACAAGACCTCAGGCTTAAGGTACACAGTGTATAGGCAAATTAGCAATGGGTCACAAAGGGTTTCAGCAAAATTCCTGCAGCTTTCAAATTTCAAAATTCTTAAGCATACCGGTAATTGACACCAAAACAGGCATAATACTTAAATAACAATGTACTATTTACACATTTATTAATTACATTTATATCCCACTTTACCTCCAATGACCTCAATATGTACATGGTGAACCAACAGGGAATGACTGGGCCAAGGTTACCACTGAGTTAATGACTCACTAGGACTTGAACATGGATCTCCAAGTCCCAGTACCACATTCTAACAACTATATTTGTTATTGACCCACACAGCTAAAGAACATGAGTGTCTAACATCCCACATCTACATTCATCATTTAATGAAGCCACATGGCATTATTCCAGAGTACTTCTTTGTTGTCTCCTACTATGAAAATAGCCAAAGGAATATAGGCATCTTGGAAATGAGAAGAATGGATCTCTTCTGTAATATTCAACTGATTATTTTGGAGTCAGGCTCTCACTAAACTACTTCACATGTACCATACATCACCTCTCCAGTTTTTCCAATGCAAAGACTCTTCACAAAAATCAAGAGCTTAAAACACATTACACACTACAACCATTTTTTAAAAAAACTATCTTGCTCATAACAGACTTGATACCAATCACGAGTAAATTAGAAAATTTTCTCTATTTAATTGGATATTACTAACTTTAAAAATTATTACTAAAAATATGTTTTAGTATTTTCTACTTCTCTAAAATATGCATGCCGCAAACTTCTCATTTGAATTTTGAGTTCACTGCTTAGTGGTGTCAATGATAACTGGAAACAGAACAATTAATGGATTTTAACAGTTGTTAACCAGCTTGCAAAAGGAAAACTTTTAGGCAGGTGTGCTCAGTTTTCACTGTTACATAATTTTGTTGAGCACTGAGAGAAAACATCGTTCAGTAAACAAATGAACAATTGAAAAGCACTACTACTTCTATCTATGCTACAATGTAAAAAAAACACACACACACAAACACACACACCATCCCAAACAGTTACAACTTTGTATTTCAAACATGAATGCCACCCTTATAATTGCATGGAGATTAGCATGTAGCAGTTTACTAATCTTCCCGAACTACTGTCCTCAAGTGACCCTTAACACAACTTTTGCTTTACAGTATTTTGCAGCACTTTTAGAGCACTTGAAAACCTTTAGGAACAATGTATTCATACAAATATCTTAGGTAGACAAACATACATCAAAGTAACTAAGTAGTTATCTTGTGCCTAGCACACTCTTTTCATAAATGTTTAAGTATTAAGTGCACATGAATGTACTGATTTAGCTAGCTTTATTGCACCTGAGACAGCTATAAGATATAACATACAAGGTGTAGGATACTATCAGCAGCATATATACAATACTTCCATGCTCTATCTGGCCAGGGTGACTGGTAAATAATAACACACTGGTAAATGGAGTACCATACAATTTAAGAATAATTATCAAGAAGTCTAGTCTTCTGCTAGCTTTGTCTATTTCTGACATTTCTTTGTCTGAACATCAGGGTTAACAAGATGGGACTTATAACACTCTTCAAAAAAGGAGGTGTTATATGGCATACCTCAAGCTGCCATTCTATCTCCCATGCTACTCTACAGCTACATGAAACTGCTGGGAGAGTTCATCCAGAGGCATGGGGCGGGGTGCTATCAGTATGCTGATGACACCCAAATATATTTCTAAATGCCTTCAAAAACAGCCTCAGCCAAAGATAATGTGTCTCATCTGAATGAATGCCTGGAGGAGGTAGTGGGCTGGATGTAAAAAAACAAACTGAAGATGAATCCAGACAAGATGGAGCTGTGTCAACCAGTTCTAGATGGGGTTACACACACACACACCAAAAGGCTGTCCTCGCAGCCCGGGAGTGCTTCTGGATCCGTTGCTCCAAATGACAGCTCAGATAGCTACAACGGCCAGAAGTGCCAACTACCAGCTTTGGCTGTTATACCAGAAACGCTCCATTCTAGAGCTGGAGGACCTAAAGATGGTAGTGCACGCACTGGTAACCTCAAGGCTGGACTTCTGCAATGTGTTGTACATTGGGCTACCTCTGTACCAAATTTAAAAACCTCAATTGGTTCAAAACACAACAGACAGATTAGTCACTGGTACATCCAGGAGCGGTCATATCACACCGATATTCATAACACTCCACTGGTTGCAAATTAGTTTCCAGGCAAATTACGAAGTATTGGTTATTAGCTTAAAAGCCCTACATGGTTTGAGTCCAGGTTGCCTATGGGATCGCCTTCTCTCATATAATTCGCCCTGTACACTTAGATCCTCTAGGAGATATTTGCTCCAGTCAGCCAGGATTAAGTTGGCAACTGTCACAATGAGGATTTTTAATTCAGCTATCCCTAGACTGTAGAATGGCCTGCCAGAAGAGATACAATAGCTGAATACACTACTCCTCCTAATTTGGTGTCTTCTGCAAATTTGATAAGTATGCCCTCTGTTCCCTCATCCAAGTCATTGATAAAGGTGTTGAATAGCCTGGGCCCAGTGCTATTCAACACCTTTATCAATAACTTGGATGAGGGAACAGAGGGCATACTTATCAAATTTGCAGATGACACCAAATTAGGAGGAGTAGGTAATACCCTAGAGGACAGAATCAAAATTCAAAATGATCTGGATAGACTGGAGAGCTGGGCCAAAGCTAACAAAATGAAATTCAATACGGAGAAATGTAAGGCACTGCACTTAGGGAGGAAAAACGAAATACATAGATACAGGATGTGGGAGGATGGGACAGAGGCTGGATGGCCATCTGTCGGGGATGCTTTGATAATGATTTCCTGCATGGCAGGGGGTTACACTGGATGGCCCTCGTGGTCTCTTCCAACTCTGCAATTCTATGATTCTATGATTCTATGACCTGGCTGAATGAGACTACGTGCGAAAGGGATCTAGGAGTCTTAGTAGAACACAAGTTGAATATGAGTCAACACTGTGATGCGGCAGCTAAAAAGGCCAATGCAATTTTGGGCTGCATCAATAGAAGTATATTGTCTAGATCAAGGGAAGTAATAGTGCCACTCTATTCTGCCTTGGTCAGGCCTCACCTAGAATACTGTGTCCAGTTCTGGGCACCACAATTCAAAAAGGATATTGACAAATTGGAGCGTGTCCAGAGGAGGGCGACTAAAATGGTGAGAGGTCTGGAAACTATGCCTTATGAGGAAAGACTTAGGGAACTGGGTATGTTTAGCCTGGAAAAAAGATGGTTAAGGGGGGATATGATAACCCTGTTTAAGTATTTGAAGGGGTGTCACATTGAGGATGGAGTAAGCTTGTTTTCTGCTGCTCTGGAGACTAGAACACAGAGCAATGGATGTAAGCTCAAGGAACAGAGATTCCACCTCAACATTAGGAACTTTCTGACAGTAAGAGCTGTTTGGCACTGGAACACACTCCCCCGGAGCGTGGTGGGGTCTCCTTCCTTGGAGGTCTTTAACCAGAGGCTGGATGGTCATCTGTCAGGGATGCTTTGATCATGATTCCTGCATGGCAGGGGGTTGGACTAGATGGCCCTTGAGGTCTCTTCCAACTGTACAATTCTATGATTCTATGATTCTAAGTACCCAGCATCTCCAAAGAAAGAAATGTACTTACTAGATCTATCACATTAATGAGCATATTGGATCAAGCAAATCTCTGTGTTTAGGAAGGTTAAGACTGAATCATGTCAACATGACTTCCAAGCCCCCAACAATCAAATTTCATGGAAATAAAAAAATATATGAAACTCTAGATATGAATTTTTTTTGGGGGGGGGGAGAACTCACACAAAGAATTATTTTAACAACTCACATGACTTACTGCAAGGAAAACATCTCACCTTGAGAATTCACACATCTGTGAGGCTTCCAGGGTGTTTCAGAGAAATAATATCTATGTGCATCAATCTATGTGCACATTTTAAAGTGTAGATGGCTAAAATTGTTCATAACTGAAAAAAATATGCACAAGCATACTTTAAAGGGGGAAATAATTAGGTAAAATGCATAAACACACACACACACACACACACACAGAAAAATGAATAAAAATATGCATGAATATCCATGAAAACCACCCCCTTCCCAAGTCTTGTAGCATGATATGAAATATGTGAGAAAATGTAGGTGGAATTCAAAGAAATACAACACAAACAATATTGAAACATTTTCAACCTTCTAATTTCAACTAACAAATTGGGATGATGCTTTGAAACTCATCAACTTTCAAATTAGTCTAGCCCACCCTACAGGCCAAAAATGCTGCCGCCACTCACTGCAGTGTTTATAACCAGCCCAGCGAGAGACTGGATAACCAGTGGGATCACTCGCCACTGTGAACCAACCAACTCTTCCCTCCTATCCGCAGAGAGACAGAGAAATGTAGCGAAACCAAGAGGTAGAGACACATGCAGCATCAATGTATAGCAAAATTAAGAAGACTTATTTTATTCAAGCAAGTTCAAGTTATATACATCTCCCATGAGGCAGGCTTCTTCCATGTCCCTGGCACACTTTAAGTTACAGAAATAGCAAGGTATTAAAGTCAAAGCGTTCAGTTATTGTAAGCTACATTCAGTTACTAAGTTTAGCTACATCTAACCAAAGTGGAAGAAATTAACATAATTCCCTAACGTGATCCTAAACAGGCCCTAAAGGTTCTACGCAGGCCCTAAAGGTTCTGCTGTTGCAGTCTCTGTTGGCTTCAGATGGTATCAGGGAAAGCTGTGAGCTAAGCCAGGCGGCTTGCTCTAACAGCCATTCCCAGCGTTTGGCTCTAACATGCTGGACTAAATAGAGCCTCCTTTGTCTTCTCCAAGCCGCATGGTCTGACTCAGCAATGTCCTTACACAAAAGCAGTTATACCTTAGTTGGGATTCCCGGTTCAAGAGTTGTGATTGGCCATTTCTGGTTAGGTGATGTGATGTCATTGATGATGCCATCTCATGACTGTGGAGGTGGTATTTTAGAGCCCCCCTTCCAGTTAACCCTGGCAAGACAATACTGTTTGCAAATAATGGGAAATATAGTCATTGCAGGATGATAGGAACCTCATCATGACAGATACGTATACTTTAACGTCCCAAGAATAGTAAGGCTAGGTACCACAACAGAAACCTGAAATTAAAATGTTAACAGAACCTAGTCTATTCTAGGTGCACAAATTCTGCATCAGATAAATTATGCACTGATACCTTGTAACAAGGAAGTGTATTACAACCATCCCCCCACTTCCACCAGCAGTTTATGCCACAAAGGTATCACATTAGCAAGGCAATTGCTATCCCACCTACATTACCCAGCATATGAGGACAACAGCTTCATTAGTCAGATTGTGGCGGATGGCTGCTGTTTTATTCCATCACCAGTCTTGAGATGTTAAATAGCATCATTGAAAGATGAAGAGCTCCACTTAAGTCAGCTGCAGAACATTCCAAAATGGGAGGGAGAAAGGGCTGTGAAGTCACAGTTGGGAGTTGTGAAGCAATTTTGTGTGGAAATGAAGTAAAAAGAAATATACCAATTCTGACTTCAAAATAAAAACTTATAATATTAAATGCCTAGTTTGTTGCACGCTTATTTTCATAGAAATTTTGGAAAGTTTTCACTACAGCACCCAGGTCCAGTTTAAGGAATTGGGGCGGGGGTTGCAACGCTTTATTTTGGGGGGGGCACATATGTTTAGCTCAGGTCAATGTAACCTATTCACAGTACAGGATGTTCAGATTATTACATAATTTGACACCAATAATTTAGTTTAAAAAACTATGTTATAGGCACTAACATAATATTTTTTATTATCAATTAACATAACAGTGTAGATTTCCTCAGCCAAACAGAATACAAATATATTACAAAACACTCTAATGCAACACTCCCCTAATATTTAAAGTAGATAATTTCTATTAGACAAATCTCAAAAAACTAGCTTATTCACGCTAAATCAAAATTACAAAACACTAGTTTCAGCACGCAGAATTTAAAGTCAGGAATAGAAAGAGCTGAGTCCAATTTAGTATATTTAATGCATTGTGTCCTTTCTTACTTTGATAATCTTATGTTGCAAATTTTGAAATACAAAATATAGCCTGAATAATTCTTTTAAAATTATTTTAAACCAGTTTACATAAAATGTGTATCAAATAATTTAAAATGACAACATTTATAAAATGGATTTTGCTTATCTCTTCTAGCTTCTTTAAATTTTAAAAAAATTACTCACCTAAATCTTAACTTTTCTTGCTTTTTGAGCAGCAAACACCTTCACTAGCTTCTAAGGAACGTGCTATCTGCCTTTCCACAGTTATTACAGAAAGGCCTCTTAGTCATTCTTCACTCATAGACAATCTCAAATAACTTTTTATTAACTTCAACTTAGAGACACTCTGTTCTGCAGAGGCCACAGACACTAACATGCACACAAAAAATTCTCAATGCAACTGACACATTTGGGAAAATGTCTTCTAAATGCTTTTCGTGGCTATACTGAATAACTGTTAGACAACTGCTGGAATTTTGTGGTAACATGTGGGATAGCACTACTAATTCATTAGCAAGAGCTGATGCACTTATATCTCCTGACTTTTGTTTCAGGTCTTTAAGAACATCTGCAAAATTCTTACAACTGTTGCTCAGATTTTCCTTGTTTCTTGTCAAATTCTTAGTGACACAAATAGCACTGAACACATGAGAGCAATGAACTGGAAGATTAAGGGATTTAAAAATAAGACAGTTTCAGTGGGAAATTCAACCTGTTCTGTTTTTACTAATAATGTCTTTGGGCTCATCATGGCCATTTTCAATCTCTTGAGATAAAAATCACCGTCTCTTCTTCTTGTCCACCCCCTCCATTTTAACTGATCCGTTCCTGTGCTTTCCTGCCCTCCCCCACACATTCAGTGAATGGGGCTGCAAAGTTCATGTCTCTTTCAAAACAATGCAGGATCGAGGCCTCAGATCCCTGTTTCTAAAGAGACCCCCTGCTCATGTGTAAGCCCCGTTGAACTGAGGGAGCCTTGTGCCAGAGTGAATGCACCTAAGGTATTCTCCTTCTCTCTCATGAACCCACTGGGACCATTATGGAACTGGATAGGGCTACTTGAGAAAAAGCACCTTGTTGAATGGGAACCATTTAGACCTGCAAAGCAATGGTTTATTTCTCTCCCCTGCATTCTCCTAATCTATGATACACACACACACATATATGCGTGCTCCCAGGTCATGGTGCAATGAGATCCTATTGAGGGAACCAAATTGCGCAATTTGCTGGGATTTATTTCCACTGCTAGATCCTCAGCCTTTAAGAGAGCAATTTCTTCTCTGTCTCTTTCTCTCTCTCTCAACATAACCTGCAACTTATCCTCCCTTTTGCCAGACTCTGCCTTATTCGTGCGCCCCACAGAAGCCAAGCAGGTGGCAGCCACACACCCAGCTTCCTTGCGCCAGTCTCTCTTACCAACTTGAAGGTGGTTCTTCAATCACCAGTGTGTGCCCCGCTCTCTCCACATTGGCACCCACAGTAGCACATGTGCGCTCAGAGAGTTGGGCTGGTTGGTTGCTAGTGTCCACCCAAACTACTTGGGAATAGCAGAACCTTTTCCCCCATTACTTCACAATTTCTAATTGTGCTACCTTCTGAAAACTACTTCTGCTTTTTACTGAAGTGGACAATGGACAGTGCCAATTATGAGGTAAAAATATTGATTTTCTAAGACACACTTGGTTGAACACTGGTGATACTGAAATATGTTTCCCAGGGAGCAAAAAAAAACAAAAACAAAAACAAAAACAAACAAAAAAACAAAACAAACAAACAAACAAACAAAAAAACCCAAAACAAAACAAAAAAACCAAAAAAACCCACGCACCACACCATTACAAGTTGGGAGACACATTTATGAGTATCTTCTTGTAGTGTGCTTAATGCTTACGTCTTGCATAATGCAAGATATTAATCAGAAATGTTATTCCCACCTGCTGGTGTGCTGCTCACACATTTCCCCCTCTGGGAAATACATTCCAGGATCAGAAATGCTCTATGTAACAGGGGTGTGCAAAATGTTGCCTGTGGGCCACATGCAGGGCTCCTATTTTTTTCCCTACAACAGAACATCCTGAAGAATGTGTGGGAGGCATTTTCGCTATGTATTTGCTTTCCTCAGGCCATTTTAGGCCCAGGAGAGTCCTTAAAAATAGTAAACAGGAAGTTGCTTCTCAGCGCTTCCAGTTGTAAAAAAAAATGGAAAAGAAAAAGGCCCTGCTGGGACTAAAATGACCCAGGAGAACATTAAAATATGACAAAAAACCTCCATGAAAATGTCCACTCAATGGGCAGCTGCTGTAAGAAAAGATGACTTCCACATTGGATATAGTTAGATATAGAATTGAAAATAAAATTTCAAAAACCATACTACCCTTATACAAACCCACAATGTAACCACATCTGGAAAACCTAAGTACAGTTCTAGTCGTTCCACCTGAAAAGGGCTATTTCACAGTTGGTAAAGATGCAGGAAAGGGTAACTAAAATAGCGTGTGAACGGAATGTTAGACTAGACAGGCCTTGGGTTTCAAGCCAACATGACTTCTATTACAGTATGGTTTAGTGTGAAAATCTCTCTAGTTTGTCTGAAGCAACTGTGAGAAGCCACAGTTTATCATATTTAAGTCTAACAGAAAATAGTTGTTGGTCCAAAATACTGACTGTTTCTCATATCTGAATGTGATGGGAAACAGTAGTTAGAAATTGTTCAGAAGAATGATCAGAAGTGTCGAACTTCCTGCATTCTTATACTGTACAAATGAGGAGAGAAGACGGAGCACCCTAGCACATAACAAATCATGGTTAGTTGTGACATCTGAATCAGGCCAATGACTACATTCAGCCACTGTACCAAATCAGGGTTTATAGGATCATAGAGCTGGAAGAGACCACAGGGACCATCTAGTCCAACCCCCTGCTATGCAGGAATACATAATCAAAGCACTCCTGACAGATGGCCATCTAGTGTCTGTTTTAACCTCCAAAGAAGGAGACTCCATCACACTATGAGGTAGCGTGTTCCACTACCAAACAGCTCTTGCTGTCAGTTAGTTCTTCCTAATATTTAGGTGGAGCCTTTTTTCCTGTAGATTGAGTCCATTGCTATGTGTCCTAGTCTCTGGAGCTGCAGAAAACAAGCTTGCTCCATCCTCAGTATGACATCCCTTCAAATATTTAAACATGGCTATCACATTACCTCTTAACCTTCTCTTCTCCAGGCTAAACATACCCAGCTCCCTAAGCCACTCCTCATAGGGCAGGGATGCCAGACCTCCCACCATTTTGGTAACTCTCCTCTGGACATGTTCCAGCTTCTCAATATCCTTCTTGAATTGTGATGTCTAGAACCGCACACAGTATTCAAGGTGAGGTCTGACCAAAGCAGAATAGAGTGGCACTATTACTTCTCTTGATCTAGATATTATACACCTATTGATGCAACTTAGATCACATTAGCTTTTTTAGCTGTCACATCACACTTCTGACATGTTCAGCTTGTGGTCCACTAAGACTCCTAGATCCCTTTTGCATGTACTGCCATCAAGCCAGGTGTCACCCATCTGGTATCTGTGCTTTTCATTTTTTTACTGCCCAAGTGTAGTATCTTACATTTCTCCCTGTTCAATTCATTTTGTCAGTTTTGGCCCAGCTTTCTAATCTGTTACGGTCATTTTGAATTCCAATCCTGTCCTCTGGGGTATTTGCTACCCCTCCTAATCTGGTGTCATCTGCAAACTTGATAAGAATGCCCTCTATTCCCTCATCCAAGTCATTAATAAAGATGTTGAATAGCACTGGGCCCAGGACAGAACTCTGTGGCACTCTGCTAGTCACTTCTCTTAAGGATGA
Source organism: Gambelia wislizenii (assembly GCA_030847615.1). NCBI lineage: Eukaryota > Metazoa > Chordata > Lepidosauria > Squamata > Crotaphytidae > Gambelia > Gambelia wislizenii. The sequence goes on along the minus strand of JAUMIR010000003.1, from coordinate 52,333,172 downwards.
AGAGAAGCCATTGGTGACTACCCTTTGGTTTCGGTCATTAAACCAATTGCAAATCCACCTAAGAGTTGCATTGTCTAGCCCACAGGTTACTAACCTTTTTGCAAGGATATCATGGGACACCTTGTCAAAGGTCTTACTGAAATCAAGATACACTACATCCACAGCATTCACTTCATCTACCAAGTGTGCAACTCTATCACAAAAAGAGACAGATTAGTCTGGCATGACTTGTTTTTGAGAAACCCTTGTTGGCTTTCAGTGATCATGGCATTCCTTTCTAAGTGCTTACAGGCTGTCTGTTTAATGATCTGCTCTAGAATCGTTCCTAGTACTGATGTCAGGCTGACTGGGCAGTAATTATTGGGTCTTCTCCCCCCGCCCTTTTGGGGACAACATTCACCCTCTTCCAGTCTGCTGGGACCTCTCCTGTTCTTGAGGATTTCTCAAGAATTATTGACAGTGGTTCTGAGATTTCTTCTGACAGTTCTTTCAATACCCTTGGATGTAGTTCATCTGGCCTTGAGACTTGAACTCATTTATACTGGTCAGGTGTTCCTGAGCTACCTCTTTACCTATTCTAAGCTGCATTTCCCCTACTGTATCATCAGCTCCATTTTCCCCAGGTTGTGCACTGTTCTCCTTCTGGGAAAAGACAGAGGCAAAGAAGGTGTTGAGTAGTTCTGAATTTCTGGCCCATTTGCATTTTGCTATCTTCTCCATGCAATGGTCCTACCATTTCCTTATTCTTCTTTTTGCTACAAACATAACCAAAAAAAGCCCCTTTTATTGTTTTTAACCTCTCTAGCAAGCCTGAGCTCCATCTGTGCTTTAGCTATTCTGACTTTCCCCCTACATGAGCTGGCTATTTGTTTGAATATTTCTTTGCTGATTTCCCCTTTTCTATTTTTTATATATATCCCTTTTAAGTCTTAGCTCTGTTGAAAGTTCTTTAGATATCTATCCTGGTTTCTTTAGACACCTCCCCCTTTTCCTTATCATTGGAACTGTTTGAAGTTGTGCCTTCAATATCTCACTCTTAAGAAGCTCCCATCCCTCATGAACTCCCTTCTCTTTTAGTATTTCTGACCATGGGATCACCCCCAGTAATTCCCTAAACTTTCTGAAATCAGCTTTCTTAAAGTTTAGAAAGCGTGTCTGACTATGCTTGGCTTCCCCTTTCCTCTGTATAACAAACTCCAGGAGAACATGGTCACTCCCCCACTTCAAGGATCCTGCCACTTCTATCCCATTAACCAGATCTTCTCTGTTCGTTAGGATCAGATCTAGAATAGCTGATCCCCTAGTTGCCTCTTCCACCTTCTGGACAATGAAATTGTCTACATGGCAAGTGAGGAACTTAAAGTTTTGGAAGAGTTGGACTTCCAACAAATATCAGAATAGTTGAAATCCCTCATTACTACTACACCTCTCCTTTCTGAATGTGCAGTCAGAATGTACTACTACATCTCTCCTTTCTGAATGTGCAGTCTGTTCCAGGAAGGCATCATCCAAGTCCTCATTTTGGCTTGCAGGTCTGTAGTAGACCCCTACAACAACATCCCTGCTGTTTCTCTTCCCCTTGATTCTTACCCAGATGGTCTCAACCTGGCTCCCACGATTTAAGTCATGGATGTGTTCACAGGTATACACATCCCTAACATATAATACTACTCAACCTCCTTTCCTGTTTGGTTTATTTCTCTGAAATAGATTATACCCCTCTATTACTACATTCCAATCATGACACTAATCTCACTAGGTTTCAGTGATGCCTATTATATTTGTTTTGGTGTGCTAAGAGTTCAAGTTCATCCTGTTTATTTCCCATGCTCTATGCATTAGTATAGAGACATCTAAGACCATGGGTCATTCCCCCATCTGCCTTTTAAAGGTTTTATTACTCCCACTGTTGGGTTTTTGTACTATTTGCCTTGTTCTCTGTATAACATTTGGGCTATTATCTCTAGCACTTGATAATAATGATGATGATGATGATGATAATAACAACTTTATTTTTGTACCTCGCCTTTTGCCTATTAGGCAAGCAAGGCAGCTCACAATAATTGGATATAAAACAAGCAAATCCATAACAACAGTAATAGCTTAAAGCAGTTTACCCCCCTTAAAATTACATATAATAATAAACATATTTAAAAATAATTGGCGAATTCACCAATAATATAAAATACTGCCCTAAAACTTTAAACTATAACAAAAACATAAGCATGAAACATAAAAACATAAAAAGAGGGAGAAGCATCCATTAAAATGGTCTATTCTATTCAAGGAAGGCCTGCCGGAAGAGATCCGTTTTGATGGGTTTTTGAAATTCTCCAAGCTGGTTGCTTGACGGATCTCTTCCAGCAAGGCATTCCATAGTCCGGGAGCAGTGACAGAAAAAGATCTCTGGGAGATTATTGTTAATCTAGATCTCCTCGGTTGCAATAAACACCTCCCAGAAGATCTAAGGGTATAGGGCGGATTATATGGGAGGAGGTGATCCCTGAGGTAGGATGGACCTAGGCCATGTAGGGCTTTATAGGCCATTACCATAACCTTATACTGTGCTTGCAAACTGATAGGCAGCCAGTGAAAGGATTTCAAGGAGTAATATGCTCCCTTCTCGATTCCCCAGTAACTAACCTGGCCGCCATATTTTGCACCAGTTGTAGTTTCAGAACTAGGTATAAAAGTAGCCCCATGTAGAGAGCATTGTAGCAATCAAGTTGTGAGGTTACCAGTGCATGCACTACAGTTTCTAGGTCCTTTGTCTCGAGGTAAGGGCGCAGTTGGAGTATCTGCCAAAGCTGATAACAGGCGCTCCTGACTGTCGCACTCACCTGAGCAGTCATGTGAAGCGACAAGTCTAGGATGAGTCTAAGTTGATGAACTCCTGCCCTCAAAAATACTGTCTCCCTCCCCTCCACAGAGGCCAATCTATGTTGAACATTCCAAGGTCTCATGCACATTCTCCGAGGGCTGGCTCTCCTACTCTCCTTTTCCCATTCCTTATCATCACTAAGTATTCCTCAATCCGATTCTGTACTGCCAAACTCACAGGATGGCCCCTGCTCCTGTGTATCAGAACTATACTCCTCCAGAGAGAGATCTCCTGTGTGTTCCTCTACCAGTACCTTCCGCTCTGCTCTAAGAAAACCTCATAATATGCTGTCGAGTGGCTAATCAGTCCTCAAGTTGTTGGACCTTCTGTTCCAGCAACACAGCCAACTTACACTTGCTGCAGGTGTAGCTCTGCATAGCCACAGTCAAGAAGACAAACATACTACAGCTGTTGCAGGTGACTGCAGCAGTTCTCTCACTATTGATATTGAGGAATCAGTAGTACTCAATGAAACAAAACTCGGTAACTTCCCCACTAAACACCCGTTGGCTTCGATCCTGTTCACCTTGCTCCTGTATGCCTCGCTCCAAGGACTGGGGCTGCACCAATATAGAGAGCTAGTAGCTGCTAGGTCCTCCCTCTGTCTCTGTCCCGCTTCCTCTCAGCAGTTTCTGACTCACTTCCTCTTAACAGAAGTCCCACCTCCCTGAGACCAGGTGCTCAAATAGAGGATCTGCTACTCTCACTCAGCTCTCACAACCAACAAGCTCACCACCACACAATGGAACACTAATGAGCCCCCAAGCAACCCTCCTCTTAAGCTCAGACAAACAAATGCTAATGAGTACTCAAGCACTCTCCTCTCAGCAACTTATCAAACAAATGCTAATGAGTTCCTCCTAGGCAAACCTATCCTCAGCTCACACAATCCACAGCCTAGACCCCCCACTCATACCAGCGTTAGTCCTACAAACTCTCTGGGGCTGAAGAAATATAATTCAACAGCCATAAGCTTACCTTATGCTGTCTCTTCCACCACACCAATGCCAAGCACTCCTGTTGGTTTCAATCCTTATTCTTATAAGTACAAGAAGAATTAACATTCATACAGCCCATACTCTCCTTCGCCACTCCAATATGTGGGAAGCAAAATTAGCAGGTCATTTTTGGATGAAGCAAACTGACATGTGTCATTTCATATATACCCAGAGAATCAAGGATTGTCCACAAACATAAGATTTTATTGATCTGATTTATATCCTGGCTCTCCCCCAGGCAGGATCAAAAGGAAGTAAATAATTGTTTAAGAGTTTGGTTTATGGACAAAACAGAGTTTTCTGGATTTGGATAAAACGACAAAGAACTTTTCCTACAAATCATAAACAAGAGTCTCTAACTTCTTTTGTGAACAGAAGAAGCATACAAGCTTGATGCTAGAAACTGATTCTGTCTGTACTGCCAAACCATGGTTCAGTGTCTAATCTGAACTACAGCTATCTCAGCCTCAGATTCACCCATAAAATTGGAATACTTATATAGATAATAATGTACTTGCAATACAAACACTGTCAAGACTGCAAAGCACCACATATTAAAAGTGTTTGATAGTCTGCACAAGTAACAGCTTAAGTGAGTGTGAAGAGAAAGCTCTTAGAGCACAGCACTAAATTTTGCACTCCCTCCCACTGTTTGCAAACATGCTAGAAAGCCATCATAATTCATATTAAGTAGAAATTTGCATGTGATTCTCTGTAAGGCAGCCATATACCAATTTCTTCTATACAACCTTTCAGCTTCTATATGATGCTGACTACGTTCCAATACCTTGTTTATGAGATGCTCTGTAACAACTTCTCGTAGTCCAGTGTATAGCTTCTCTCCATGTTTATGTAATACCATAGTATATGCATTTCTATACAGTTCCTCAAAGCTGAGACCACTGTTGTTCTTACGCTGAATCTCTTGGATTGCATTTTTTAGAAGATCCCAAATGCTGTTCACATATTTTTCATCCATGGTCATCTGTAAAGACACAGAAAAAAGAAAACTAATTCAAGCATCACTTCAGCTACAAGTATCCAAAATGATGTCCCTTTCAAAACTGTTATATCTCTTACAACCCACCTTTACCTAATTTTCAGAAGCTGTTCCAGATGGGCAGGTGAAGCAAGCCTGACATGAGTTGCACTACTAATTCACAAGCAGTTTATACTAACAGATCTTCAGATTGCAAAGAAATCTGCTTAAGATGTCAGCCTTTTCTTCCTCAAAATAAGCAGCACAGTTCACATGTGCACAGTTCCATGACTTCATGACTTGAAGAGTTGACTTGTATACAGTATGTAAATGAGCCATCACAAATGTAACCCCACAGACAGAACTCTTATATTACTTCAATCAAAATAGTTTCCAATGTAATCAGTTCCCACATTAAGCTGTGAGCTATCAAGTACAGAGTAATGCAAAAGCAAAGGACATACATATAAAATCCAATTCACTGCCAGTATATTTAATTGGAACCTCTGAAACATGTATGTAGTACTACAAATTTCCCTCCACAAACTATCATACACAGCAGCAGTAATGCAGGCCTCAATAGTATACTCAAGCTCAGTCCTATGACAATACCATGTCCAATGTATAACAAAAGGTACTGTTCTGAGTCATAGAATCATAGAATGAATGAATCATTTGTTTTTAGTTTATTAAAATATGTCTATGTCCATAGTAATGTCTGGATTACACTGAAGGCATGATAAAAGCTTTTGCAGGTTTAACTCATACAAGAACCAATCGTGAAGGAAAAGCAGAATATAAGTTAATGTATAAAAAACCCCAAACCTACCGGGACCTACCTACCATGTGCTCAATGAAAAACTGGTAGTAAATCAGCAATCTACAACTACTGCAGTTAATAGTTTCTTCATCCGTGCTATTCATATTAAATAAATTACTAATCAACCGAACTGCCCATAGGCATAATGAGTTCAAAAGATAACTTTCACTGCTGTTTAAAGCATATTTTCGGTCAATTCCATTATATCACCACAGTTTATAAAAAGCTGGATTACAACACTTTGACATTTCCACATAGAACACATATGACAAAGTTGGGGAACCTCTCGCTAAGGATCCTTATGGTATCTACTTGTAAAAGAGAAGTTAGTAACACCATAAGGTACTGCTTTACAAATGCTGAGACAACTCTATTAGCTGAGACATTACATGCCAACCATTTGGCAACTTGCATAGAATAATCCCCATATATAGAAATCTATCATATGCCTAGCCTAATAGCAGGACTTCCAAGCTGTGGAACACTTTAAGTGAAAACCTGACACATAGACATGCACTGATTCCAGAACCTCAGAAGTTGCACACGTAACTTCTTACCACCACTGCCAAAAAGATGCAAAGGACTTGTTGAAAAAACACCACCACAAAACCAGTGTTCAGAGGCGCCTGAACCAGTAGAAACTCGACTCCTCCAATTTAGCAATTTTAAAGAGTGATGTGAGCAACAGGAAACTCAAGCCATAACAATACAGTAACCACATTTCATATGAGGGAATGCATAGCTACTGTTTCAGGGAGACTTCTGACAGTACAGTTTAGTTTTGTAAAGTATACGCTACATAGTGATTACAGGTTTCTTTTTCAAAGATCTGCAATAAACTGTTACCTCTGAAGTGTTTTCTTTACAAAACTTTTCTATGAACCCTTTGAAAGGATTATTAGATAGTCTTACAAAAACTGCCTTCATTAATCATGTATTCACCACCCATATACAAGCTCAGCATTCTAATATGGTTACCAAGGGGGCACAAGAATAGTCTGTGATGTCATTAGAATGTTGAGGCATCTCTTTAAAGAAATTCAAAGATCACACATGGCAAGGTAATGTTAAAGTTCTGTTGCAAGTTTATTTATTTAATTTATATCCCTCCTTTCTCCCAGCACAAGATCCAAGGCAGCATACATTTTAAAATTACAATACAATTTAAAAGCCCTTTATACAAAAGTTAAAACACAAACCACATTTCTATTTAAAAGACACAAAATTATTTAAAAATATTGTATAAAATTACCTTCAGGCTTATATATATAATGTATATTTGAAATTAATGTCGTGTTTGGACATGGGTCCCATCTCCAAGATATCTTATTATGTATAAGCAAATAAAGGTACAGTATTCTAAAATCTAGAAAGATAAATAAATCTGAAATACAAAACACTTCTGGTCCCAACATTTTGGATAAGGGATACTAAACCTGAATAACATAGAATAACCAGGTATGCAAAGCACACAAAATAGCTGTCAGGATCGGTCCCCTTTGGCCTGCTTCTGCCATATTCATTAGTTTCCTTGTAGCCTTGGTGTAGAGTGTGCATAGCAGTTTGTGAAAGGGTGAAATGATGTATGTGTAACTATTTGGGTTTTGCTTGGGAAAGGAGCAAAAAAGGCATCAGCAATTAGTGGTTTTAGTTTCAAGGCTACAGACACTGGGAAAATGGTAACTTTTGGTTCAAGGAATGCTTGTGCCAGTGGATGATGGACAACTAATAGTTATGCAGCCTGCCAGATTTTGTTGATTGTAAAAATGCTTTTAAATTAGAGTGTATCCATTAAGTTCTCATTCTCAGCAATGACTCTGTATTGTATGCTTCCTGGGTATCAGGTAATAAAGCTTTCTGATAAATGAGTTTATGTTTGGGAATGCTGATACCTGACAATAGCCTTGAAAGAGTAGCTACTTCTCAACCTAAGCTACAGCATGGAGATGCTTGGAGCTTGTAAGAAGCCATTTTAAAGCATTTTACTTCTATAAAGTATTATACAAAGTTTTTTTAAAAAGCAACAGCAGCAATAAAATCCCCATTCTTGATAGCTTGGGAATGACTGTTGCCATCAGCTGACATGCAATACTGAAGCTGGTGAAATGCTTCATGTAAATACAATATAGGCATACCTCAGTTGTGTTTTTTTTAAAAAAACAAACAAACCCAAAACTCTAACAAACAAGCCCCTTTTTGTTGTGTCAACTGCCATCAAGTCGACTTCAACTTATGGACTCCATATGAATGAGAGACCTCCAAGTCACTCTATCTTCAACAGTCCTGCTCAGGTCTTGCAGATTCAGACACACGGCTTCCTTGATTGAATCTATCGATCTATAATGCAGTCTTCTTTCCCTGCTGCTTTCTACCTTAGCAAGCATTATTGTCTCTTCTAGTGAATCATGCCTTCTCATGATATGGCCAAAGTATGATAGTCTCAATTTAGTCACCTTGGCTTCCAGGGAGAGTCCAGGCTTGATTTGCTCTAGGATCAATTCATTTGTCTTTTTAGCAGTCCACGTATCCATAGAACTCCTCTCCAGTACCACATGTCAAATGAGTTGATTTTCTTCCTATCCGTTTCTCTCGCTGTCCAGCTTTCACAACCATACACAGAAATTGAAAATACAATGGCATGGAAAATCCAAACTCAGTATTCAATGATCAATCTTTACACTCCAGCATCATGTCTAGTCCCTTCATAGTTGCTCTTCCAAGTCCTAGTCTTCTAGACTACATTACCCATTTTGATTAATGATTGAGGCAAGGTATGGAAAATATCAAACTATTTCAATGTCTTCGTTGTCTATTTAAAGTAGACAATTTGGTCATTATTTTTGTTTTCTTAATGCTCAACTGTAAACCTACCTTTGTACTTCCTTCCTTGGTGTTCTTCCATAATCATATAAGAACGGGCCTTTCCAGAATAGATTATCCTGGCCTCGGGAACCCCCCCCCTCCTTCAGGAGAGTCCCCACAGCCTCCTTTGTTAACGGAACTGAATATCGCTGGGGATCTACTGCTATTGTTAAATGTATGTATGTATTTTATTAAGTGTTTTAATTGTTGTTTTAATTTGTAATTTGATTTAATAACTTTTTAAGGGGGGAAGGGAGTATACTGTTTTACTTTGTATGGTGTTTTAATGTTGTTAACCGCCCTGACTGGGTTACCAATGGGCGGTATATGAATAATTTATGATGATGATGATGATGATGATGATGTCTGCTATTTTCTGCTAGTGGTACAGCGCCATCTGCATATCTTAAAACTGTTGATGTTCCTTCCTCCAATTTTCATGCCTCCTTCCTTCAAGTCTAATCCTGCTTTACATATTATATGTTCAGTGTACAAGTTAAACTAAAATGCAACCTTGCCTGCGCCCCTTGCCAATTGGAAACCATGCCATTTCTCTGAATTCTGTCCTGACAGTAGCCTCTTGTCCTGAGTACAGGTTACACATCAGGACAATCAAATGTTGTGGCACACCCATTTATTTAAGAGAGATCCATAGTTTTTCATTATCTACACAATCAAAGGTTTTGCTATAATCTATAAAGCACAAGCTGATTTTCTCCTGAAAGTCTCTGGTGTGCTCCATTATTCAACATATGTTTGCAATATGATCCCTAATGTCTCCTTTCCTGATTCTAGAAATGGGGTGTTTCTCACTCCATATATAGTAAACGTTTTTTTGTTAATTTTGAGCATCATTTTGCTTGCATGGGAGATTAGTGCAATGATCCTGTGGTTACTGTAATTCTTGGTGTCCCCTTTTTGGGAACATTTAGAGTTTCATATCTGTTTTTTTATAGAATTGCAGACTCACAGAGTTAAAAGAGACCACAAGGGTCATCCAGTCCAACGCCCTGCCATGCAGGAACACACAATCAAGTAATTCCCAACAGATGGCCATCCAGTTATGCTCATCTTTCCTCCCCTTTGCCTTATCATTCTCTATCTAGCTGGAAGACCTTTCTTTAGTAGCATCAGAATTGGGAGGATGATGAAGGAGGCCTGGAGAAACACAGACTTTTGATGCCAGCTTGCACTAAACAATGCAATAAAGCTTCAGCAGGGACAGAATGCAATTCCACTCTAGCTGATCCTACTATAGCTATGTTTACCTGCTTACAACAAGCAAGGTGAACAGCAGCTAACTCAAAATCCCTTTCTGAGCATGTATGAACAGCAAAAAGAGAAAAGGGAAGAGCAGACTAGTTTATCTCACCAGCTATGACCAGCATGTTAACAAAACATAGATCTATAAGTTTGGCTACCAAAATGGAAGTTGTAAGAAAAGCCGAGGCTGGTGGGGGGAAAAAAGGTGATCCCTGGAAACATTTTTGGAAGAAGCCTTCAACTGGTCTTGAGAAGGGTCAATTTTTTTATTTATTTATGCAAGACTTGCTTGACCTGGTTGTTTCATTTCATACACGTATATTGTTAGTTTTGAACAAAAAAATTTGCTGAAAGATGTTGAAGTCCTCTTCTTTTTTGTGGTGCAAGAATCTATCCCTATTCTTTCCATTTTACTTTTACCTACAGTACAAAACATTCTGTTAAAGAAGTAATGCCCCCAAACACATCTACTTTGTTAACTGAAGTATAACTATATAACTTTTGGTCTCATTGTTGGAAAGTCTACTTCTATTGCCCTCTTAGAGCTACTAGGGAACAATGCTACAATGGGAGTAAAAGCAGTAGAAGGCAGAGTTGTGCCTTTGTGTAACTTAAATGCACAAGAGTCTAAAAAATTAGTCCTCTCCATAATTTGGCCTTCAGCTTTCATCAGCCTCAGCCAGCACAGCCAATTACTTGTTTTGTTAAAGAAGTAGTTCCCAGGAACACACTTCCTTTACCATCTGAGGTATACCAGGATAGTGCATGGAGATGCACTATCCACAATGCTGCAACCTTATTTGAGAACTCACGCCGAACAAGTCTTGAAGAGAAACGACAACGTAGAAAGAATCACAACCCAAAAACATCACCCAAGGAGACCTGCTGTGCTTTCTGCAACCGGACTTGTTTATCTCAGATTGGCCTTTTCAGTCATCAGTGCGCTTGCAGAAAGCGCGGGACGAGTCCTTCCTGAATCTTCGTTTGCGAAGAAAAGCCAGAGAGAGACCTGTATAGTTATCAATTACTAATTCCTGGCATATGCAGTTAAATATATCAAGTGGAAAAGGAACGTTGGTCTTACCTGTGATACGTTCTTTTCCAGGGGTGAGGTGAAGAGCATCCAATAGACATTGGTTAAGCTCCTCCCACTAACTCCGAGTAGGCAGGCAAACAAAAGAGAGACCTTTGTATGGCCTCTTCCTGTGAGGTCACCTAGGAGGAGCGACCCCACAATAGCCAGTTTATAGAAAAGCTGTACCACGTGTTCCTGAGACAAAATATACCTAAAATGAAACACTACCATAGATTAATGATACCTCACCAGCGTCCCCGTGTGGGACGGATGCTCTTCGCCTCACCCCTGGAAAAGAACATATCACAGGTAAGACCAACGTTCCTTTTCCCAGTGGGGGAGGCTTCAGAGCATCCAATAGACATTGGGATGTGCAATAGCCCCCTGATGAGGGTGGGAGCTGGCGTAGAAAACTCCTAAGATGGTTTAAAAGGTCTGTCAGAGGACCCTTCTGTTGAAGGCATCCTCTGCCAAAGGAAATCTGTCCATCCCATATCGCCTGATGCGAGTTGATGACAAGCACCAGGAGGCCACCTTACACCTCTCTTCAAAGGAAGCATCCTTTTCCTATCTGCAGACACCGTTGTGATCCTGGCCAAGTATGTCAGGATTCCTAAGATATAGTTATCCAAGGCAGCCCGCAATGCAGGCTCTGATCCCTTAAACAAGTATTTTTCGGCGTAAAGGACCCACATAAATGGAGGTGAACCCTGCTCCCATACTTAGACTGAGACAAACCTCCTGACGTATATGTGGATAACCCTATGGACGTTCAAGGTATGTCCTATACCCTCCAGTTCCCCTGTCGGCTGAGGTCAGACGAATTCCTGTGGCCCGTGGAATGAACCGTAGACCCTGGGTCTGGAATCTGGATGACAGCATCTGGTCTGAACTGAGGGAGATCCTCCCTTTTCCAATCGGTACCAGGATAAAAGGAGAGACCATTCAGAAGCAATGCTAAGGGGCGACATCCCTAAGAGGGCCAAAAGGGGGGGCACCCATGTGGGTGTCCCAAGCCGGAAATGTACCATGACGGAAGACCAATGGGTCGGCAGAAGGCTGGGTCACTCAGACCCCTTAGAAAAACTGAGAAAGAACTGGGTTCTTCAGGCCCTTCAGTAGCCCTCAAAACCTTCCCTGGATGAGGCCCAAAAACAACGGTTGTCACCTGTCTCTTAACGGTATTGGGGTACAAGCCACCATCAAAGTCAACCTGACGGAAGTTTGTAAGGGGGCCTTTACCTCCCTAGTTTAAAACACCTGTGAGGGAAAACCGCTCTAAATGCGAAATTCGTGGATTCTCTGAGTGGGCTCGCCTCTGGATGTCATGAAGGTGTCCACTCCACTAGGAGAATGCCCCCCGTGGACTCCAACACCGCACCTTCAAAACTCCAGGACTGGAAATCAAGCCAGGTTGGGTCCAGATGATGAACAACACCCTGAGGGAGGTCTGGTCTGGTCGAAAGGCGATTGAGGAATGCAATATGGTCCCAATCTGGGAGAAGCAAGTCCTCCTTGAGCCCGCCGGCGACAAGTATAAGGTCAATTTCCTCTGTCCAGGTTCAGTTCTGGATTCTGGAAACCATTGTGACAGGCGGGGGGAAATGGGTGTATGGTATTCCATGAGGTAGGCTCATGTCAGGGGAACCTCTCCCTCATCCCCCTTCCTCAGGAACCTGTAGAAGACTGGGGAAGGATTGCCTCTACTAGTGAGATGAAGAGGTCCCAGGTTGGCCTCCCCCATGCCTGCACAATGACTGCGAACCCTTCTGGGTTCGGGCTCCGCTCCCCTGATCGAGATCAGGTCTGCTGAGACAATCCACCTTTGACCGAGAGTCCCCTTGGCACTGCAGGAAAAAAGGTGTAATCCTACGTCCACCCCATGACACGACTCACTTTGGTCATGCGGGATCTGTCCTCGTGTTTTCCTGACGATTTATGTGGGTCTGTGTTATTGTATAGACTGATGTGTAGTGTACACATTGTGTTGTGAAGATCAGGACCGATCTGGCCTGGATTAGATCGTGAAATGTGAGGGACCGTACTAGGCCACCCTGGACTCTATTCAGTTGGTGCCGTGAGAGGACTCTTCTGTCATCCACCTGCTCTCCTCAGTGGGCCGTATTCTGTATGGGTTCCAGATAAGTTGGCCAGTACGACCAATGTTGCCCACCAGTGGAAGGAGTTTCTCACTTCCCATAGCAATTCGTGCTTCCTGTGGTGGTTGAGTGAGATGTCCAGCTGAAAACAGCAGGAGGAACTGGTGGAGTGGTCTGGCCTGGAAGTGAGCCCAAGGGAGACAGTATATGGACCCTATCAATAGTCCCTGAGGTTGGACGAGGTACATGCTGTCTTGGCCATATTATCGCCACAACTCTCTCTAGCTTGGGTCTGAGGTGAACACTTCAAAGAGCTCACCCTGAAGCCGTCTTCTTGCGGGAAATTTGAGCATTTTCTGAGCATCCCTGAATGCATGCTAGTCAGATAGGGAAGGGACCAACAAATCTTCCAAGTAAGAGTAGATGCATAGTCTGGCCCTTCTCCAACGAGCGACCATGCACAATTGGGGGTGAGCGGCCATGATTCTTATGAAGGACCTGGGTGCCAGAGGTGGAACAAAGGTTAGAACCTTGTACTGAATGTGGTAGCTGTTGTAGGCACAGCAAAGAAAAACATACTGCGGTACCCTGAATACCATTCAGACGTGAAGGAATGTTTACCTCCCTGGTATTCCCAGGTCTCCCATCCAAGTACTAAACCAGGCCTGACTCTGCTTATCTTCCAATATCAGACAAGATCAGGCATGTTCAGGGTGGTATGCGTAATCCTGCCTGCAGATATGATGAAGAGATGTAATTCCCTGCGGAGATCCTCTGAGATATGCCACGAGGTTCCCATGCGGAACCTTCCACTGCGACAAAGCCTATTTAGGCCTTTCAGGTTGAGGAAGACCCTCGAGAACCCAAAGAGATTGGAATAACAAACTTGCCTCTGCCTGTCGCAGGGAACCTCCTCTAGAGTAGCCAAGGGACCCAATTGCTGGATGGCATCCAGTAGGTGGCGCTAGCGACCAAAGACGGACCCTAGCTGGGCCTTGGATTTGGTAGTCAGGAGTGACCTTCTGGGTGATTCTGATTTGGTTTCTGCAGTGGGAATTTGTATACCCCCACCAATGTCTAGTGTCCTCAGACAGGAGACAAGAAGATGTTGTCTAGGTTCTAGCAGTCCAAGGGCCAAACTTCTGTCTAGGACTTCTGTCCTCCCTCCTTTGATGGCATTGATAATTACAGACCACTTAACAATGGTGAAAAGAAAGCTCTTTCTGGTGGTTCTACCTTATACTAGTCGAATGCTCCCAACTTGCTGGGCACTTAACTCTACCAACCTATGAAGGGACAGAAGGTTGATTCAACCCTGGAGGTCTGCGCCAAGCTTTGTGGCTTACAGTACTGGCTTTTAACCACTTTGCAACCTGGGCTCCTAGCTACCTCTTCTTGTCTCTGTCTTCTATCAAGCCCTGGCTATAGTGAACTCATCTACAGAATAGGCCATGAGTTGTCAGAGGGGTGTGGAGCAATTAGCTTGTTTATTTATTTATTTATTTGATATCTATACCTTGCTCCTCAACCACCAGGCCAATAGAGCAGCCCCCAAACCATTTTAAGCAATCACAATTTACACATAACACTGCATAAAGCAGTTTTCAATGTGTATTAGTTAATTGCACTCACAAGCTGGGTACTCATCATGCCAGGTTTCAGAGAGGACACGGTTTTCCTCTTGATCTGATGGCTTGTCCCACTGCTGCTGAGACCTGTACCACTCCCTGGCTCCACCTGAACAAGGGGCCCTGGTCTCCAGGAAGCACAGTACCCAAAGGAGAAAGGTGCTGATGTCCCCTCCCCCTGTGAATGAAGGAAGGTGGGTGGTCTCCCTGTGTGGGGAGCCTTGCCTGAGGAGGGGTATCCCCCATCTCTGCTGGGAAGAATAGGATAGATGTAGGGCTTAGCCCATTCAAGGGGGTCCCAGTCCTTAAGAGGTTTGTCAAGGCCTGAAAGCCAGCCTTATCACTGTAGGATTGAAGCCCTCCTGCAGGAATCGAGAGGGTAAGAGGGAACTGTGTTCACGAACGCTGTCCCCCCCGACCACGTGAGCCTCGGTCATGTGACTGCCCACAGATTCCCCTTTATCTGTGATCTCAGCCTCCTTGACGAGATGCTTCCAAGCTGGAGGATCGCTCGTGAGGAAGTCGGCGCTTCCTGCTGGAATTGGGCCCCCAAGCTCCCTGAATGAGACGCGGCCACGACTGCTTCCTGGTCGCGTGTTGATCGCGCTGCGCCTCTCGCTGGTCTGCCCAGACGCCTCAGCGGACTGGTTGCCATCCCTAGTGTCCTCTTCCCCTGCCTGTGGAACCAAGTTCCGCTGCAGAGAGACTCTCGTAGGTTCGGCGTGGGTGGGAGGGATAGCCAAGGTTGCTGCGGACACCTCCGGTGTTGGTGCAGCGAGGACTTTGGGACGAGGGCGGGGGGAGGAGACCGGGGACTCCTTTGCATTGCATACCATGCCGGGTAGCACAGCAGGCAGCAAGCAGGTGGTAGGAGGGGAAAAGGAAGATTGGTGGCTCCCCAGAGGCTAGTGATCCCCCTGCGATTCCCTGGGGGGTGGGCTGGACTAGGCTGACCGCCGGCAAGCCCACCCTCTCCCTGGTCACCGAGTCGTGCACCCATTGCCTCCCCTTGGTTCCCAAACCTGGGGACCCCTGGTACACTCACTGCAGCCTCCGCTTGTGGAGGCAGAGGCATCCATCCATCTCAGGAGTCATTGGGGTGACCAGGAGCAGCTGCGATAACGCCAGAGATATCCCCCGTTTAAGAGAGCACTCTGCACCTCCTCCTCCTGGAGGGAAGGGTTTGCAGCTATAACTGGCTGGCTCCTAACCTGGCAAGGGGGAGCGAAGCCAGGGTAGCTGGGGTCAGAAATTGAATGGAGGGCTTGTCCTCCTCATTTGCCCCATGGATCCTCCTCCCCAGAGGGCAGCCGTGATAGCGCCAGAGAGATCCCCCATAAAAGAGGGCGCTCCACGCCTCCTCCTCCTGGAGGGAAGGAATCACGGCTGCACCTGGCTGGCTCCTAACCCAGCAGGGTGGAGCGAAGCCAGGGGGCTGGAGTCAGTAGTCGAGGCGGGGGGCTTCTCCCCCTTGTTCGACACATTGATCTTCATCCCTGGAGGTCTAGGGAGCGATCCTTCCCTCCATATATTCCCATGAAAGAAATGAACTCCAGCCCAAGCTCTGCTGCCGCTGGTATGCCAAGCAGAACAACAGGCAAAGGAAAAAGCCTCTTTTTTCTTTCTTTCTTCTTCTTTTCTTTCTTTCTTTCTTTCTTTCTTTCTTTTTTTTAATTTGAAAACACAACAAATCCAAAATGGCTCCGGCCACATGGCAAACCATGGAGCACAAGGAAAAGCCGTCTACCGGAGTGGTAGGCAGGAACAAAACTGGCTATTGTGGGGTCGCTCCTCCTAGGTGACCTCACAGGAAGAGGCCGTACAAAGGTCTCTCTTTTGTTTGCCTGCCTACTCGGAGTTAATGGGAGGAGCTTACCCAATGTCTATCGGATGCTCTGAAGCCTCCCCCACTGGGAAAAGCATATGCACACATACTATGCCAAGTCTTTCAACAAACAACAGGAACCAAAATAGATAATAATGGCTAATGGTTCTGCAGTATAAGATTGCTATTTGTATGCCAAGGACTGATGACCTACAGCCTGCATGTGTCTCACACCCTAGCCATTTTTGTGCTCCTGGGTCACCAGAGCTCTCTGGATTGGTGTTCATGCTGCTACTAGTGCTGAATCTGCTACAGAAGCAGACACTCTCCACACACTTTCTCTCTTAAGACAAGGAATTCCATTTCTAGAAGTGTCTGAAAGGGGAGGCTTGTTTTAAAGGAAAGATCTGTCTGCTACAGCAGTAAATTTCATCACCAATCGGCTGGTTGAGTTGCCACCACTGGTTTCTGCTTCTTTAAAACTCACATTTCAAACTTTTCCTACACACATTCACACGCAGGGAAGGTACGGGTGGATCTCCCAGCAACCCAGCCTCTGAGCATTTAAGGAGGAAAGCTTGTGTGCTCACAGTATGGGACTGTGCTTTTCTTTCGGCCAGCAGGAAGCTTTTCCCCTTAAATGCACAGAGGCATTTAAGGAGGCTTGCTGGAAGATGCCACCCGCACCTTCCCTGTGTGTGAATGTGTGTAGGAAAGGTTTGAAACGTGAATGTGAGTTTTAAAGAAGCTGAGTTTTAAATTCCGTTTGTTGAGACACAGAGAGGGGGTTGCAAGCATGCAGCTGTGCCTTTCTTTGGGCCATTAGGAGACATGGGGCAAAATGTGAGTTTTAAAGAATCAATTCAGTTTGTTAAAACACAGAGGGGAGTGGCAAAGGGGGGACTTTGCTTGTGTGCTCACAGCATGGGGCTGTGCTTTTCTTTCCTCCTTAAATGCTCAGAGGTTGGGTCAGTTTCCATGTGTGTGGGGGGGGTCTTGTTCCCGTAACCCCCGCGAATGTGGAGGGACGACTGTACACAAAAATCAAAGGTAGCCATATTAGTGTAAAATCTTAACTAGGCCAACCAAAAGAGTACATGGCAATTTTATACCAATATGGATCCCCCCCCCCATGGCTACCTTTGCTTTTTGTATCTTTGGAGAATATGACATTCAGTCTCTTGACAGCAGCACTCTATACCAGAGGAAGAAGATTTTATATCACCTGAAGTTAGAACTTTATTTTCTTTTTCTCTGAGTTATTGTCCCTCCAACTACTAAGTATAACTATCCAACTGAGCTTCTACCAACTTAAAAACAAACACTAATTTGGCATCTAAAAGTATTTCAAAGATAGGAGTTATTCCATGTGACAGCTAAAATGATCACATCATTTGCTAGAACCTAATCTGAATTTCTGCAGACCCCCATGCCCTCATTCCATCTCATCACGACTTTGATATCAAGTTAGTTTTCTGCATTTTGTAACATCTTGCCTGATATAGAGTTCTGCAGATCTTGGAAGATTGTACATTTTTGTGCTGTTCTGGTTGTTCTAGTACAGGTATTATGCTAACATGGATTTTGGAACCATTACTAGGAACAAAGAAGTTCATTACCACCAAAGACCCTTCTGATATCTTAAAAATAATTCTATTAATATTATGCTTCAATGACAGACAAATAAGAAAAAAGCACATAAAAAAATCCTGTCCAAAACCTATGTTTTGGCATTTATATATATGAAGTAAGTATCAGGTAAACCTTGAAGTTAGAACACACTGCTGTTTCAGCTATCAATCCTATCATCATTCAAACGTTTTGTTCAATTTGTTTGTTTAATCTTGTATGTTAAGACCTTGTATGGCATGTCAGGAAATAAGGAAACTTATTTCCATGAAGCTAGAGGACCGAGACTTCTGTCCTCTTTAGGAAGGACCACAGCTCAGCAGAATAGCAGATGCTTTGCATTTAAAACACCCACATTCAACTCCTAGTGTTCCCAATGAAACTATCAGGTAGCAAGCAATGAGAAAGAATTTTGCCTTTCCTTACTCTGTATATAAAATAAAATGGAATAAAATAGGCTTTGCCTGAACTAATGAAGAATTACTACCAGACAGTTCATACTGGGCTAGATGGAATAAATACTCTAAACAGAAGGTAACTATGCATACATGGGGATAAGGAAGAAAATGGGGGAGGTTTGTCAATACCGGTTGAATATCCCTTATCCAAAATGCTTGGGACCAGAAGTGTTTTGGATTTTGGAATATTTGCACATACATAATGAAATATCTTGGAGATGGGACCCAAGCCTAAACATGAAATTTATTTATTTCATATACAATTTATACACATAGATTGAAGGTAATTTTATACACAATTTTGTGTATGAAACAAAGGTGTCACTATCTCAACCATCCATGTGGAAACTTTTGCATTTTGAAGCATTTTGGATTTTAGGATATGGGATACTCAATTTGTATTTTAATGGTCACTTCACATTTATTTTTAAATCATTTGTACCTGATGATTTAATACATTTTAAATCAATATTCTTTTGAATGTTTCTCTTCACAAATATCTCATTTTGAGGATGAGTGGAGATGAAAACACAATTTTGGTCAACATAATATTCTGAAAAACGCCAGCTATCACTTAAAGTCAAACATGAAACTGACAAAGAGAAGAACACAAGAAATGCAATGTGTCATTCAACTATGCCCTAATGTTCAAAATTTTCTGAGAAATCACACAGTGGAGACAGTCCTGACACCTCATTTGTACTACTGTCACTGCTGACCAGTCATGAACAAAGCATCTTTGTTGTTAACTGTCCTCTGAGTTGGCTTCAACTCATGGCAACCCTGTGAATGAGACATCTCCAAGTCTCTACCACTATGTTCAGGTCCTGCAGGCTCTTGGCCTTAGCCTCCCTGATTGAGTCTATCCATCTGGTAGGTGGTCTTCCTCTTTCTACTGCCCTCCACCTTTCCTAGCATTATTGTCTTTTTTCCAGTGAGCCATGCCTTCTCATTATGTGGTCGAAGTACAACAGCTTCAATTTAGTCATCTTGGCTTCCAAGGAGAATTCAGGCTTGATCTGTTCTAGAAACCATTTGTTTGTCTTTTTGGCCATCCATAGTATCCATTTGGCACTCTTCTCCACCACATCTCAAGTCAGTTGCTTTTCTTTCTATCACTATCCAGTCCTTACATCCATACAATGTGATGGGAATTAATATTACTTGGGCAATCCTAACTTTAGTGTTCAGTTTTCTATCTTTAGACATCAGGATCTTGCCTAGTTCTTTCATATCTGCCCTAGTCTTCTGATATCTGGACTGCACTCCCCCTTCTGATCAATGACTGATCCAAGGCATGGGAAATCATTAACTATTTCAATTTCCTCATCGTCTCGATTGAATACAGTATATTTAAGTCCTCCATAGTCATTATTTTTGTTTTCTTAATGTTCAACAGTATTTCCGCCTTAGCACTTTCTTCTTTGACTATCTTTAGTAATTGTTCTAAGTCTTTGTTGTTTTCTGCTAGTAATATAGTGCTGTCTGCATATCAATTGTTGATATTCCTTACTCCTATCTTCACTCCTCCTTCATTTGAATCTAAACTTGCTCTGCATATGACTTTTCTGTATACAGTTGTCCCTCCATATCTATGGATTTAGGTATTCACGGCTTGAAAATATTCTTTAAAAAACAATAATCCAAAAAGCAAACCTTGATTTTGCCATCTTATATAAGGGACACCATTTTGCTATGCCATTGCATATACTGAGACTTGAGTATTCACGGATTTTAGTACCCATGGGGAGTCCTGGAACAAAACCCCAGCGAATATGAAGGGACAACTGTACAAGCTGAACAAACAGAGTGATAGAATGCAGCCTTGTCTGACCCCTTTTCTGACTGGGAACCATTTTGTTTCTCTGTATTCTGTTCTAATGCTAGCCTTCTGTCCTGAGTAAAAGTTACACATCAGGACATTCAAATGTAATGGTACACTGATTTCTTTGAGAGCAATCCACAATTTTTCATGATCAATGCAGTCAAAGGCTTTGCTGTAGTCTATAAAGCACATGTTGATTTTCTTCTGAAATTCAATTATCCAGTGTATGTTTGCAATGCGATCCCTAGTGCCTCTTCCTTTCCTGAACTCAGCTTGCACCTCTAGTAATTCTCACACAATTTATGGTAGGAGTCTTTGTTGCAGAATTTTGAACACGATTTTGCTTGCGTGGGAAATTAATGCAATGGTCCTGTAGTTACTGCAATCTTTTGTGTCTCCTTTTTGGGGGTTGGAATGTATATTGATCATTTCTAATTTGTGGTCGTTGTTTTGTTTTTCATATTTATTGGCAGATTTTAGTTAGAGCTAAAGTCAATTCTGTCTCTGTAGACAGTAGCAATTCTATTGGCATGTCATATGTTCCTGGTGGTTTATTCTTCCCAATTGCTTTGAGTGCAGCTTTCACTTCACTTTCCAAACCTTGGAGTTCATCTTCATATGTTTCATCTTCTGGTGTGTCATTCATCCTTTCATCAGGACCTGAAAATTTCTGACTGGATGGCTAGCCGAAGCAAAAAAAAAATTGGTTGTCAGGAGCCTGTTCTCCATGGACAGTACTGTTTAGCTAGTCTCTACAATGGGAAAGGTTGGCAGGGCACTTGCTGGTTTGATCACTCTATCGTCCAGGTACCCCCTCCCCCAGCATCTTTTCTAGTTTAGGAATGTGGGGAAGGGGAAGACTGTAAAGCAACTTATGACTGAATTCTCATCAACTTTCAAAGTTTCAAAAACAAAAACCCAACAACAACAACAACAACAGGAGGAGGAGGAGGAGGAGGACTAATCAACTATCTTGCTCACCAGAAGGTAACTTGAAATGTACCATATAAGAGTGGTGAGTCTATCTATAACAGTCTAAACAAGATACAGGCCGACTCCCATAGCTACAGGTGATATGTTCTAAGACCACCACCGCCGCCTCTTGCGGATATCTGAAACCATGGATAATAGGGAACCCTATTATTTTCAACGAGATGAACATCAGAGGCTGACCACAGAATCAAATTGGAGGACCTAGACATGCCTAGAGTGAATTTTTTTTTTCCAGATGTGGATAAGTGAAACCATGGATACCGAATCTATGGATGTGGGAGTCAACCTGTACTGATGGTAAAACATGCTACTAGCAACAAAATTACAGTATGCTGGCTGCAAGGATGCAACTAGGCTTGTTCTGGAGCACCAATGAAGGACAGCCTTATGTTGGAGGCAGAGGCTGTCCTTTCTTCCATCTGTGCTTAAGAGAAGCTGGAATAAACCCTGGTGCATCCCTATTCCCCACATACAATCAGTGGCCAGGGACATGAAGCTCCACTGATCACCCCCAGACTGTTGTTACACACCAGAGGAAATGGCAGATTCTGCTGCCTCTGCCTCCCATTATTACACTCCCATTATGCCAGAGACTTACACTCACCAGTAAGATGTACAATTTCAGCCTAAAAGATTCATGAAGATGTTTTTGGAACATTTAGTGGTTTCTCTGGCAATATAACATAGCCTATGTTTTTCCTTCAGTAGGTTGAATATGCCCAACTCCCTCAACCTTTCCTCATACGTTTGTTCTCCATACCTCTTATCATCTTTGTTGCCTTGTCTGAACCTGTTCCAACTTGTCTATATCCTTCTTAAAATGAAGCACAAAGAACTGAATGCAATACTCCAGATGAGACCTGACTAGCACAGAATATAGTGAGACAATTATTTCCCTTGACTTGGAAACCACATTCTATTAATGCAAGCTAACATATTATGTACCTTATTTGCTGCAGCATCACATTGCTGGTCATGTTCAACATACGATCAACAATAATCCCAAGGTCCTTTTCCCATGTACAAGCCAAGGCTAAGTCAAGTATTTCCCCATCCTATGCCTCTGCATTTGATTTTTGTAGCCTAAATGTAGAATTTTGCATTGTCTTTCTTGAATTTCATTCTATTAGTTTCCGTCCAATTTTCTAGTTTATCACGGTCCTTTTGAATTCTGTTCCTATCTTTCAATGTGTTAGCTATCCCTTCCAGTTTTGTATGATTCGCAAACTTGATAAAGATTTTCTCTATGATCCTCACTGGCTGTGCAGGCTGGGAGAATTCTCAGTCATCAGGGATGCTAATGGAAGAGAAGGCAAAGTCAAAGGTAGCCGAGGCTGATTCTGGCTTTCCCCCCTCCTTCCTTCCTGTGACACCTCATGTCAATAGGGCGATGAGTCCATTATGGGTTTTAATCCAAACTTTAAAGGGGCTTTTTCAAGGTGCCTGAACTATTTGGGGTATGGATCCACAAAAATGGGTAACAACTGCCTTGCTACATCGAGATTATATAGCAGTAAGTCTGCAAAGTCTGCAATTCAAAAAGGATATTGACAAATTGGAATGTGTCCAGAGAAGGGCAACTAAAATGGTGAAAGGTCTGGAAACCATGCCTTATGAGGAGAGACTTAGGGAGCTGGGTATGTTTAGCCTGGAAAAAAGACGGTTAAGAGGCGATATGATAGCCCTGTTTAAGTATTTGAAGGGGTGTCACATTGAGGATGGAGCAGGCTTGTTTTCTGCTGCTCCAGATACTGGAACATGGAGCAATGGATGCAAGCTCCAGGAAGAGAAATCCCACCTCAACATTAGGAGGAACTTTCTGACAGTACGAGCTGTTTGGCAGTGGAACACACTCCCTCGGAGCGTGGTGGGGTCTCCTTCCTTGGAGGTCTTCAAACAGAGGCTGGATGGCCATCTGTCAGGGATGCTTTGATTGTGATTTCCTGCGTGGCAGGGGGTTGGACTGGATGGCCCTCGTGGTCTCTTCCAACTCTACAATTCTATGATTCTATGATTAATAAAAATCTTGAAAAGTGACAGTCCAGGATGGAACCCAGCCATACTCTGCTCAAGACTTCCCCCCAGTGTGAAGCATAGGATTAATTTGGCAGGATTTGTTTTTGACAAATTCATCCTGGGAGGTTGGGTTGAGGCAACTGTGCATGTTCAGCCTGGTGAAGAGAAGACATGATTGCACACTTTAAATATTTACAGGACTGTCACAGAGAGGAGTGGTTCAGGTTTGTTCACTGCTGCCCCAGAGATAGTAGCACCTGGTTTAATGGTTTTAACTTACAGGAGGGTAGATATTGACTGAAAACTGGAAAGAACTTCTTGCTGTTAAGAGCAGTTTGGCAATGGAACCAATTTCCTTGAGAGGCAATGGGGTTTCTTTCTCTGGATATCTTCAAGAAAGAGGCTGGACAGCAACCTGCTGGGGATGCTCTAGATGGAGTTTCTACATTTAACGGGAGATTGGATTCAGCAGCCTATGTGGCTCCTTCCAACTCTATGATTCTCTGATCTGATCCCAAGGAAAGAATGGTTAAGAAGTCCTGCGGGAAGGCTATACCATACCAACAAGACACTAGCTTTAGCCATACTACCCACACATCACATGTCAAAGCAGGTAAGTTCACTTTCATATTCTTCTATGCTGATTTAAGAAGTTCACAAGTTGCTGATTTATCTGGGGACAGATGGACCAGAACTGGTTGAGGTTTCATCCAGGTTACAGACCAAAAATAAGAGTGCTTAGGATTGGAAAACAGTTTATGCTGACAGAATTGTTATTCAACTGTAGTAAAATAGTGTCAAATTTCATGAATTTGTCCTTGTCAGACTGTTTTTTAATTGTACAATATCATTTGAGAGCAATGGCTCAAGTGAAAGCATTACTACCCAATCTTACTCTGTATATACACATGCAAACACTCCAGCTGTGCAGCCTACATCAAACACAAGAAACAGATTTTGTCTTCTATTTCAGAGGGGCAGCAATGATAGTCTGTTACAACATGTAACAGTAAATCTTAAAGAGGAAAAAATCTACTGCTGCACAAGCTTCTGTGCACTAGAACTCTGCATCAGACAGATGTGCAATATAACTTCCATGGAAGTTTCTATCACAATAATATGTCTTTTAAAGTGACATGATTCTGTTTTTTAGCTTCTCTAACAGTTTTTGTTATAGGTTGTCTGTGGATTTTTTTCCGGGCTGTGAGGCCGTGTTCTGGAAGAGTTTATTCCTGACATTTCGCCTGCATCAGATCTTCTCTGAAGATGCCAGCCACAGATGCAGGTGAAACGTCAGGAATAAACTCTTCCAGAACACGGTCTCACAGCCCGGAAAAAACCCACAGACAACCTATGGATGCCAGCTATGAAAGCCTTTGACTTCACAGTTTTTGTTATATTTTAGTCAAAAAAATTCCTTTGAACTATCCCTCACGATGTGGAATAAGAGCAAAGAATTAATTTACTTTAAAATATAATTCAAATGCAATTATTAGTATTAATATTATTATTATCTTTTTTTCTATAGTGCCATCAATGTATAAGGTGCTTTACAAAAAAGGGAAAAACTAAACAGTTCCCTACCCTAAAGCTTACAATCATTAATTTCCATATTACAGTGTGCAAAAACTAACTTGTTACAGCTGTTTAGAATTCAATCTCACTGCTCCATAACCATTAATGCTTTTGTAATTAGCTTATTTCTGTTCATGGTCTAATAAAGTAATGCTTTACATAATAGGACACAATGATGAGTGGATTCTTATAAGCCAGGACAGACACAGCTGGCCCTTCACATTCATGGGGTGATAGGGGCACAGGACCCCTGGGAAAGTGGAAAAAAATAAATAAAAGTCCTACCAGGGAAAGATGACAGTACCTGTATAGAAGACAAAAGGCTCAGTGATCCACCAAAGTTTTCAGAGGTACTCATCAAAAAACTCTTTAGGAAAAAAAAAATGGGGGGTGGAATGGAAGAATACAGGCATGTCTAGATGAGAAGATATAACGCTGATTGCTGCATATTTTAATCTCCATGGTTTCTTTCTTTCTTTCTTTCTTTCTTTTTTTTTTCTTTTTTGCAAAATCACTGGTATGCGAAGCTATCCGTGTTTGAAGTTCACAGGGCCATGCCTGCAAATCAAGATGATGGCCACTCACGTTATTATTCTCAACAAGTTGCCACTGCTGCACAGGTAAATCTAAGGTGCACAAATGTGACCTTCCATTTAAAAAGCTTTTTGGTCACCTCAGCACAGCAAAAAAGTACATGATCGATACCACAAAATTCCAAAATGGCCACTTTGTTGCCAGCAAGCCTGCCCCCGTACACATCCAACCAATCAGGTCTCCACATCCACTCTTGTTCGGGAATGTGCTGCAATGTGATTTGGTTGTCCTAATAAGCGGGAACGCACATTTCTCCCGCATTTGAAAAAAAACATCTGGAGAAGCCACAAAGACTTTTCCTGAGTAGTTTTTGGCCCCCTTCCTTCCAAATACAGCAAATCACTGCTGGATCTCATTGGGACAAAAGGTATTCTCCTCAAATTCTATGAGGAGTTTTTTCACCATCTAGACAACCCCTTAACAGCCCAATGAGCATCAAGCATGTTCAGTGGGTGCAGAATGCTGAGATACTGTTGTAGCAGAGAAGGATAGAAAACTGAGGAGAAAGAGGAACAGAATGGAAAAGTGAACACTTAACACTGCAACATTCTGTTGTAAGATCCACTTACTATCAATGTATTAACATATACTGGGACACATTACCACAAAATATGACAAATGAGCACTAGCTAGATATATTCATGGAAAATATATGAACAGATATGAGCTCTGGCAGCTAAAAATCAAGCCACCCCCAAATCTCTATATGTATAAGTAATGTTTATCCCTGAGTACCAAATATTTAGGACAGCAATGCAAAATGGTTAAATCCGTAATTTCTTGTAAATAACCTTCTTAGGGACATTTCAGTACTGCTACCAGTAAGAGTGACTGGACCTAATGGACTTCTAGCCCGATACAGGAAATCTATATGTTTTAATGGACTCAACTGCAATTTTGTTATATAAAATCACTTGGGATTAAATTCCCCCGCCCCATATTAGAAAGTAGAAAACCCCTGTTGAAACAATCAACATTTTCATTGTCCATAGCTAATAAAATTTTATCAGCTTCAGACCAAAAATTAGCCATACATTATCCAACTATCATTACTTAAGCAAAAGTCTTTCCTTTAATAACTGCTCTAAGGAGATTTGTTCAAACATTTGAACACATAATTCACAACATTCCTAACAGATTCCTGCCCACCATCATTCATATATACTAACACAAGCTCATTCTCTGAATGCCTACCCTTACATAGCCAAAATGGCATTAAGCAAGCAAAGAAGGGTTACTACATGGCCTGGGGCAACCACCAAACTTTCAGAGGTACAAAGGACTCAGGGGGGGGGGCCTTGGAGGAACTCCCAAAACAAGCAGTGAATACAAAATTACTGACTGCACAGGGTACAGTAAATAAAAAAATGTTTGAGAGGGGCAGAACAGAATATCCTAAAAGGTGGCACAGCTGGAAACGTGAAGAGATGCACTCCACACATCAACAAGTAGAGATCTCACCTGTTTCCTTGAAAATCCTGATGGGACAAAACAGGTTCCTATAATTCCTTCATGCAAATTGCTGTACTGCTGCTCTTAAGGTAGTCTTCTTAATCTAAAATTCTCTCTGTGTAGTTTAAGTCCATTGTTTCTATTATTACACACAGAGGCCAGTATGAAAACATGACTCCCTTGCCTTTCTTTTACTTAAAAACTAGACACATTTTCCATGCCTTTCAACAGGCTAAACTAAATTTTTTGCTCCACCTTTTTGAAATCTAATTGTAAATAAATGGTCCTTGCTACTCTGTGCCTTTGGTCTAACAACATTCTTCTAGAATTTTGTGCCTCACTAATGAAATAGTAGTCTAGAAACTCTTACCAAAAATGCACATTAATGGCTGAAATATTAATTTTCATCAGGTTAAATTGAATCTTTATTCCATTTGTGCACTTGGGTCTTATTCCTATGAATACTAATTAATATTTACCATTAATAAACTTCATTCAGTCGCTGTAAATCTGGTCTCATCTCAAACTGAAATTCTGTACTGTAATTCCAAATTCACTATCCCCCAAAGAGTTTGTACTTTTCTACAGTTTTGTGACATTGCAAAAATTATACTATATATACTAATAAAGACAGTGGTCTTTTCAATACAGTGTGCACTTGGTTTATGATAATTAAAGAAATAATTACTTTTTTCAGAGGGAAACAACTAATGCAAACACATTGTTTTTTAAAAAGAAATAATATTCCCAAGTCTGAGGAGGCCACATCTAAAACCTTGCTATATGTATGTCAGCTGGACTCCTTTAGTCTATTAAACTATCACAGATGGAAACTGGGTTGGTATGACAAGTTCTTCATAAATAAAGCCATCCTGACTACTAGTAACAGTTCAATTTTTCTGTGGATCTTAATAATGTATTGTTTTTCCCAGTCTCTTTTCAGGCACAGACCAAATAGGTTTCCTGAGTCTTCCTTTTTAAAATCTGCTATACAAGTCTCCTAAGACTGTGCTTATGTTCCATGAACAATCAATACAACCATTGTTGTTGTGTTCATTCAAGTTGTTTCCAACTTATCTCAACCCTAAGGTGAACCTAATCACTGGGTTTTCTTGGCAAGATTTGTCCAGATAGTGAATGATTAAGTTAATTCCTAATGTGATCAGACTGGATGTTTGGTTTTTTTAATTGTCCAAGTACTCATAGTCCTCTCTTATAGTGATCTGTGATTTTCCTTATTCTTTCCCTTCTCCTATTTGCACTATCTCCACAGCAAAAACAAACTTACAAATGTAAATATCAAGCACTTTGACCTTCTTAAACTACCACTGTTTCTATTGTGGGGAGCTCAACAGTGCTTTGAATTTCTTGTAACATACTTGCAAAGCCTTATAATTTTTCATTGCACATTTGTTTAGCTTTAGTCTAGGTGTTACCATTTTCTAGTCTAGTCTAGGTGTTACCATTTTCTAGCAGAGGAAAAATGGAAATTACATCTATGGAACAGCACTTCCATATTGCTGCTATAATGTGAAGTGTGACAGAATTTCCATCTGGTATGAAGCTTTTCCAAAGCGGCTACCACCACCTACTGTGGAGGATTTAGCATAGATTTATTTATTTATTTATTTAAATGTGGGAAAAATATGGAAATCAATGCTATATGTTGTGACAGAGGCAAGGAAAAGTTGTTACAGGTGACAAACACAACATGCACTTTTGTATTTTAAAATAATAATAAACATGTAGACAATATATTCCTCTCTATCTTGTGCCAATGTACTTCTGCTAAATGAACATACTACAGTTATGACTCCCATATCTATGGGGGATACATTCCCAGAGTTACCATGGAGAGCAAAAATCATAGATAGAAGCAAACACTACATTCCTGGCAGAAGTATACTATAGAATTGTGCTGGGGGACCGCCAAATGCCTACAGAGGTGTTGTTTAGCATATGGAGGTCCATTAGCACAACTCTATGGTCAACTTCCACCAGAGGTTAACCACAGAATTGCACTGGAGGACCATAGCACAATGGCGCTTAGAGAGTTCCCAGCACACTGCTATTGCTCAAACAATCTGTAAGCTGCCCTGAAAGCCGTTGTGGCTGAAGAGTGGGGTACAAATACTCTAATTTAAAAAATGCAACCACAAGGAAAAACCTCAACTCACTTCCCAAATCCAGGCTCCAGAAGCGGTCTGGGGCTTGGATGTGTAATGTTGTGCTTTCAAATGACCGAAGCAGAAAAGCTCTCCACTCGACAGTCACAAGTTTGAAGCTGGGAAAGGCAGCATAGAATGGTCCTCAATTGCAATGGGGCCAAACTGCAATGTCAGAGATAAAGACTTAAACCTCTGCCCCAAAGTCAATGACAATGTGTGCACCTCTGCTAAAGACAAAAATGGATGTGACTGGACAATGTTTTTCTTCACTTTTATTTATCTCTTTTATTCAGAGTGGACATGAGGAGTCTACAGGGAAAAGGGATTGTAGTGGAGAGAAGAGAAGCCCTCCTTTCTTACCTCCTCATACTCCATCATACTCCATTCTTTTTCTACTCTGCAGCCAATACCAGAAATGAGCAAGATTTGGGAGAAAAGTTCTTAAAGTAACACAATGCACAGAGACAACATGTGCATACCTTATTTTTGGAATAAGAAGTAGGTTTCATTGCTCCTGCTTCCCTAACAAGCAAAAATACAGTATATAAACAGGACAGGACAGTCTGGCATGAAAACTGTGTGCACCATTTTAGTGCCTCATATAGTTTGACACAGAAAATGTTTTTTGCTGTTTCAATGTTAAATAGTTTAGGATCTTCAGAAACACAAACCTGAAACAAAGCAGTAGCTGTTTGTGTGTGGGTGTGGTAGTACAAAAGAAAAAGCATAAATGTAGCTTCTATCAAATTCTATTCTGGTTCTATCACTTATAATCATGGTACCTGGCATTTTAAAGAAGTTCATTAAGTCAAAGATAGTTTGCCACCACAAATAGCTTACACTCTAAAAGAGGGCTGGTAAATGCAGCCCACAGGTTACATGTAGCCCCTGAAGCTCCCCCTCAATTTTTGCAGCTATCTTTCAACCAAAATATGCCCCAAAACACCCATACTACCACAAAAATGTGGCATTTATGGTCTCCATGCTTCTCATAACCACCCAGGACCTAAAGCTAAGATTGCAGAGCAGGGAGAAAAACAGCAGAAAATGTAAACAAATTCATTCATTTTGGTAAGAAATATATGATAATTTACACATCTCTTCAACAGAAATGTGATGATCAGAAAGCTAGAGTTTGACTAGTTCTTACACTGTCTGGCTTTTTTGTTTGAAAAATAGAGCTTTTAAGAAGTAGGACAACTATGTATTAGGACAGAAATCATAAAGCATGAAACAAAATGAATATATTGGAACAGAACATTAAACTGAAGACAGCATTCAGTCTTTCTACTTCCTCCTGCCCATACTATGCAATTGACAGATAAGACTTGGTGATTAATTTCTGCCTAAGACTGTAACTCCATACAAGCATGTCTAGTAAATATGAATCGGAGTAGGCTTGTTGGAAATGCAATAAAACTGTGTTGGAATTTTATTTAGACATTGACCCAAATATGCACTGGTCTTTACATCTTCCAAATTGGAAATGCAAAGTTAGTCAAACTGAAAAAGCCCCAAAAATAATCAAGGATACCTGAGAA
This sequence comes from Gambelia wislizenii, assembly GCA_030847615.1. NCBI lineage: Eukaryota > Metazoa > Chordata > Lepidosauria > Squamata > Crotaphytidae > Gambelia > Gambelia wislizenii. The sequence continues at coordinate 52,302,491 of JAUMIR010000003.1, read as the reverse complement.
CACCTACAACAGAATGCTAGAGACTACAATAAGATAGTGAATGGGATTTGGCACTGAACAGATGGGTTGCAGACAAAAAAAGTTACCTATTAGCAGCACCCTGTGTATATAAGTTTATACCAATGCATAAGACTCTGTTATCATTGTTTATAAAATATTTAAATAAAACAGAGAGCTACACTGGGTGATGTCTATTCATAAGCAAAACTTTATAACATTTAGAATGCGAAAAAGTGGAATAGCTAGGAGGGACAAAACACAGAAACTTTTTGTGACTGCAACTTGCTAACCAAGTCCACAATGAACATCTTCTATACTAACTAGAAAAGGCATTCCTGCCCATCATCTGCCCTCCTTGCACACTCAAAATGTAATATATTTAATGTTTATTCCCCCCCCCCAAAAAAGGGGCTGATTCAAATAGGTTAGCTCTTGGCTCTTCAAGAACTTTGAGGCTCTTGATCTACAGAAACTACACAGCCAATGGATTCCATGCTCCAGTATAGCATTGACTCTACAATGGTCACAACTCTAGGAAAGTCCAAAGCTCAACAGAAAGCAAGCAAGCCAGCCAGCCAGCCCCACCCCCCGCACTGGCTTATAATTGAAAAATGCTGAAACTTTATCACGATGTAAGCAAGCACCCAAGAAACATAAGTGTTTCTCAATGAGATATAAATATAGGTGCTGTGGTGCTTCCACCCTTGCTCAGACTAAACTTCCACTACAGGCTCCTGCTACATACACTACAATGTTCAACATGGCTGGAGAAATCACACTGTTTCCCCTCACAGTTCCCTGGCTTATCCACTCCCCACAGGGAAAGGCTACCTTAGAGAACGTCATCACTGACAAGGTCACAGTCCACAAAGACGCTGTACAGTGTCAGGATGCATAAGCTCCTCTTCTGTCTGCACCTGGCCACATTAAAAGGCAGGTATAGGGAAAGAGGTTAAATCAGAGGTGGGGCACCTGTGGACATCCAAACTAACAAAGACATCACTCTTGGTGTGAGCAAAGTCGTATCTATGATAGTATCATAGCCATAGTTAACCCTTCTGAAGCTATCCCTGGATTTGCTATTTAGGGGGGGGGGATTTTTTCATCTATTCAGCTGCCTGTATTAACAGCAGAATATTAACTCATCAATACAGGTTAATAGCTCTCTCTGATATCTGAAAGGCAATAATAACATACGATGGCCAATGAGTTAATATACTGGGTTACTGTATATACTCAAGTACAAGTCGACATCATGTATAAGTCAAGGGCAGGTTTGGGGGCCAAAACTATGGATTTTGCTGTGACCTGTAGATAAGTCAAGAGTAAAACTTAGGGGCATGTAACAAACTGATCTTTTTCTCTCTTTTTAAAAATGCATAGAGGAAACATACTTAGGAAGAGCTAAAGAGAAGGAGAGGATCTGTTTACCTGAGGGGTTAAAATAGTGGAGGGGGTATAAATTGCATTGCTGATCTTAAATTGTCTATATCTATGGAAATAGAGATATGAAAAGGAATACAAACGTGGAAAAAGAATGAGAATGTGGCCCGGAAATAAGGGAAAGAAAAGCAACCTGCCTCTATCAGGGACCCAGCACAAAGCAGTGACAAGATGGAGAGGTGCAAAGCCCCTCTTGGTGTAACTGTGAGTGGAAGTGGCATTCATACCACATTACTCCTCCCTTGCCCAAACTAGAGAAAGAAGGCAGCCTTCCCTCTTTCCTCAACTTCTTTTTTGGGCAAGTGGCATTCAACAGCAATGTGGGGGAGGCCTGAAAAATACAGTGCATCTGCCATTTTGGTAGAGGGGCAGCAGCCATTTTTAATAAGGGCTTCCTGTATAAGCTTCTCTGCAGAGACTGCAGAGGCTTTTTTAATAGGGGCTTACTGTACTGTATAGTAAGCAGTAACAATTTTTAAATAAGCCCTTATTAAAAATAGGTACCACAGCTCTCCTCGACCTCAAACACCCAAAATGGCAGGCATGCTGAATTCTTCGGGCTTCCCACATTGTTTCTGAATGCTGTTCAGGCCAAAAAAGAAGGTGAGGAGGAAGGAGGGCTGCCTTTCTTTCTCCCCTTTGCGCAAGAGAGGGGCAATGGGGTGGGAGTGCTCCCTGCCATGCCAAGAGGGGCTTATTGCCTCTGCATCTTGTCACTTTTTTTGCTGCACCCCTATTACAACACTGACCCCCGTATAAGTCGGCCCAGGATTTTGGGGTTGATTTTGGGTCAAAATTTTTCAACTTATACACAAGTATACATGGTAATTCTGCTCACACACCTGCATGTGACAAATATGACTTTGTAACTCCATGTTGTGTGCAACTGGAGCTTCCTAAAACAACTGAAAATAGTAGACTTAGAAGTACTTAACTCTGCATACAACAGGGCTCCAGATTTGGGAGATGTGAATTACAATATTGATCCATAGTCATCCTACAAAATTTAACATTATAATATTGTTCCATTCAAGCATAAGCATCCCAAACATTTTCAAACATTTCTAGAAATAAATTATATCGGAAAATTCATTGTAAGTTTTTAAATTTCACTACCATATTGAGCTTGGGTCAGGAGTTCAAGTTGACCAAAGCTATGACCCTAGTAATTATGATGTCTAACAGGCCAAGACCCTGGTTCCAGCTGGGCAACTAATTTTGCAACAAGTGCCACAGCCCTGAACTCATCCATTACACAACCATTGATTTGCTCCCCAATTAAAGAAAAAGAATGAGAACTATATGAGCTTGTGGAATAATTTACTGCACCAGGATCTACACTTACAAAGCCTCTGAGAAAGACCAACAACTTGTCCAATGGTTTTCAAACTAGCATAGTGTCCCAATAGACATTTGACTTTAGAAAGCATTTCTGAAGTCAGTAGATTTAAGTTGTCAAACATGATTCTGGGTCTCACAGTATTTTACGAGTCACTACTAGAAATCTAAAGCCTTCATAACACAACTCAGGCTGAACATATGTAATAAACAAGATTTGCTGCTGATGTGATGAATATGACACTGTACATATTTTTACATAGAAATCAGTTTACATCATTGGTTAATGACATCCATACATCATCATTGAACAATAAACATTTAGAACAGCAAGAAGGACATCATGAGGTCTTCCAGATGTTGCTAGACTGCAACACCCAGCATTTAGCAATGAATATGCTGGCTAGACCTTTTGGAAGTTGCAGGACATCTGGAAGGCCACATGCTTCCCACTCCTGATCTAGAACACCTTTCTGTCAGAATGGCATTACTCTTAATTTTCTTGTGCTACTCTTGCTGCTGAGTAAGTTTCACCAATCTTAGTGCAGATGGTTCATCTGACCACATAAATGCAGTTCCCTGGTAGAAGAAATAGCCTAACAGTTGAGAACTTCTTTAGCCGAGTGAACAGACCTTGCCAGTAAAGACAATTAAAAGCAACCTCCAGATATTCTGAGCAGCTGTGCTAGAAGGAGCCTTTCCCACTCGGGTTGAAGGGTTCAGATACCCCTCAAAACTCATAAAGAAAGGTTGTGTTGTGCTTGTTTGTTGGCAGAACAAGGTTGGCTGAACAAGGATACTTGAAAGACCAACACCTCCAAAAATCTGCTTTCCTTGGAAGAACACACTGGTCAGATGATAGGCCTATCAGTTAGGCATTCATTACATACTTCATGAAATTACTTTCCAAAGCATGTATGAATGCATGCAGAAGTCAGACCTCCCAAGTCCTTAGGAGACTAAGGATAGAAAAACAACAAAAAGAAAAAGTACGGTACCCAGTTTATGCTGTGTATCTATCTTTCTCATTAAGTATGTCTGTAAAAAATTCTAATTCAGTTATTTCTAATATAAAAAGGAACAACATTGTTATGATTATGATAACTGCTAACAAGAATCAGTTTCATGGAGAAAACAGTAAAGCTTTTTGTGTGAGAAAGCTCTGAGAACATTCTTCACCCACTGACATTTCAGCAACTCATCTACAAGAAAGCAGAATGAAAAATGTTTATCTTCACTACAAACTGTGTTCCAGTCATTCAGTTTAATCCTCAAATTATAATGAAGTATCTGATCCCACTAACCAAATGTAGCCTACTATAAAAATCTGGAATGGAATAAAGTTAAGAAATGTGTCATTAATGATTTTCATGGCAGCATCCAACTATTGTTTAAGCAGTCAACACTTAGAACTGAAAGACATTTCAAAATTAGTATGAATAAAACACTACATATGTCCAAAGGCTCCTTTATTTAAAAACACAGACAATTGCAAAGTGCTTTAAAGTACTGTATAATCTTAAGAGCAAGTGTCGGCTGAAAAGTGAAGAATAAATATAATAAATAGGTTTTGTTTGGGTTTTAAGCTGAGCTGAGTTACTTAACTTTAATTATACTTACTTGGAAATAAGCCTTATTGGTTTCAATTGGGCTTCTAAGTAAATAGGATTGGACAGTAAGAACTTTATGTCTTGAAGTTTTAAAGAAAAGTTTAATTTCAAAGATGGGACTGCAGGTTGATCAAATTCTGGCAAGATAGTTGATTTATGTGAACAGGTATAGCCAGTTTCTATGCAAAGGCAACAATTATTTGCCACTAGTTTCCTGAATCAAACACAATAAAAAGTTCTGCTCAGGCCTAACCACCCACTCCCAATACAACCAAACATGTCTTTTTTAAATGACTACATACAGGTACACACAGGTAGTCTGACATTCATCAAGTCAAATCAAAATTGTGTGTGTGTGTGTGTTAAAAAACCCCAAACCTTTACACATTACAAACAAAACCAGGCAAATATATCCATGTGTCTGTCTGTTTTTAACCTTCAGCTGGCAGAATTGTCAGCCATGAAAGGTATGAGGCAATTTAATACATAAATCACCACAACAATGCCTCCCAAGTGACAACTCACCCCAGACAAGACCCATTAAAAACACAACCAGGAAGGAAGGGGGGGGGAGGAAGAGAGTATCTGCTGCTACTTCTGAATGTGTTGCTGTTGTTGCTGTTTTATCTCTCCGGTCTCAAATTTGCTACAACATACCATTTCATTTATTTTTGGAGAAACCAAAACAACTTTGCAAACTGGGGAAGAGATAAGTGGTGGTAGTGTTTTTGAAACATCTGAGTCGGTTGGAGGAGGAGGAGTGTTGTGGAACAAGTACTGAGCCCTGTATTATTAAGTGTGTGTGTGTGTTAAAACGCTCACTCCATTTTTATCGCTGTTACTAATTTTTTAAAAAACACAGAGAGAGAGATTTTGAGCGCCGCAGCGGCCAGCTGGGCCATTGTCAGAGAGGCAGGGGGCTCTCCTTGGCGGGGAAGAGAGGCGGCGATGGCGGGCCCTCCTCCAACCTCCCTCTTCGCTTCCTGGGAACTTGGGCTTCCGACAGTGACAGCCTCCCTTCAGGGACTCCCTTCAAGCCGAGGCCTCTCTCTCTCCCTCTCCCTCTGACAGGCCGGGCCGGAGCGACCGGGGACTTGGAGGCGAAGCAGCCAGGCAAGGCCGCGGCCGGCGCTGGGTCTCGGTCTCCTCCTCCCGGCCAGGCCAGGCCCGAGCCCGGCGCCGCGACCTCCCTCTCCTGTCTCTCCCTCCCTCCCCAACTCCCTCCCTCACTCACCGGGAAGGCTCGGATCCGCATCTTGGTGTCCTTCCGGCTGCCCGTCCCTTTGCTCAGGTTCGACATCTTTGGGCCCGGCGGGAGCGGAGCCCCCTTGGCTGAGGGGAAGGGGCCGGGGAAGAGCCCCCCTCAGGCGGCAGGGGCGACCTTCACTCCGAGTGGGCCAAGAAGAGTTGAGGTAAGGCGGGGCAGGCCCAAGCGGCGGCCTCAAGTCTCACACAGTGGCGGCGGCGGCGGCGTTGGGTTCCTCAGCCCCCTCCTCCTCCTCCGCCTCTTCCTGCTCTCGCTCCGCCGCGATGGCGGCCAAACATCGCTCAGTGCGCAGGGCCGAGCAGCGCCCCCCTCCGCCGCCTCCTCCCCACAGACACAGACGGAGCCGGCGGGGGCGGCGCAAGAGAGAGCGAGCGAGCAGAGAGGGAGGGAGGGAGGAGGAGGAAAAGGGGAGGAGCGAAGACGGCGGGGAGGAGGAGGAGGAGGAGGAGGAGGGACAGGGGGGTGCGGAGTGAAGCTGAGGAGAACCTCGGAGGAACTCCGGCCAATCCCGAACGGCTCCCGCGATAAGAGAAAGGGAAGGCCCTGAGCGCGTGCGCGCGCGGGGGAGAGGGGGAAGGGGCGAGTGTTTCCTTTCTCTTTTTTCCTCCCTCCCCCCCCACCCACATCCACCTCAGGGCCGGCGAAAGAACGGAGCAGGGGATTGGCCGATGGTGTGGCGCGAGCGCGCGCGGGGGAGGGGGAGGGGTGTCACGTGATAGAAGTGTAGTCAGAGGAGGAGGCGGCTCTTTTCGCCTCTGAAGCGTCGCGCGTCGTTTGTTCCGGTGAAGCTCGCTTAGGGCAAGACGAGCATGAATGGGTTCAAATTCTCTCTCTCTCTCTCTAACGGCTTGGAGGTGTTGAAACGGCAGCCTCTCTGAATGTCGAGAAGAAGCTTATCGACTGGACGACTTCTAACGGCAGGTTAAGGTAGAGCTGGGGCTAACAGGCTGGAACAATTGGACTTTAATGGTGGGATTTCGGCAGGTGGTGCTGGTTACCTGGTTGCCTGACACTTGCAGAAAATCCCTCTTCCACACAACCATTAAAGGTACAGGAGTTCTCACCAGTTTTCACTCTAGAAACCGTACAAAGTGGATTGATCCAGGGCAATGGTTCTTAAATAACCTGGGGTCTAGGGACCCCCAGGGGTTGGCGATGTCCTCAGACATCCCCAGGGGTATGCGAAGGCTTGAAATTTGCTCAGCCCACCTGTTCCCTGCAGTGTGACCATGTGACAGGAGCCCAGGATGCTGGCTGGCTTGGCCTGTGCATTGCCATTCAATCCACTGCAGCCACAAATTTGGAAGAAGCAGAAGAAAAGGCCTTCCTTCCCCCTTCAGTTCTTCTGAGGGAAGGTTTAATGGATGGTGCAATTGAATTATTATTATTATTATTATTATTATCAGGTGTTGTTATTATTATTATTATTATTATTATTAGGGTTTTAAATCTTGAGTGAAGTCTTGGGGGTCCGTGGCAACAAAAAATATTTAAAGGGGGTCCCTGGTAAAGAAGAGGTTAAGAATCACTGATCCAGGGGATTCAAAGGAAGTATCTCATTTTGTTAGTGCCTCAGGTTCTTAGGTGGAGATGCCTGCTACCTTAAAGGAAGCTGTAGTGCCCCCTCTCTTCTGCGGTCTCTGGACCCAGAGGTATGTGAGAACTACTCCCCTAAGGCTATTGCCACGGGGCTTGAGTGTGTGGTGGGTAGGCAACTGCAGATATTCTTGGAGGTAACAGATATGGACCCATTTCAGGCTAGAGTGCAGGACCAAAATCAGCTTAGTTGTCTTAAATGATGATATAATTTGGGTGAAAGGCTATTGATTTATTCATTAGATTTATATTCTGCCTTTCTCCCAAGAGAGGACCCAAACTGGCTTGCAATATGAGTTAAAATAAAATAGCTAAAACAGTATGTGTTACACCAAGTAAGGGTTAATCCTGTTAATCTTCCTGGACTTCTCCACAGCTTTTGATGCCATTAACCATGTGTCTTACAGGACTGGCTGTGCTAGAAGGGTGTAGGATATGCTGTGTTACTGTAGTTCTCCTCCTGTCTAGAAGGTGCCTTCCAAAGAATGGCATTGAAAGATACCTGTTTCCCCATGGCTGTTCCATCCCATCACCCATGCTGTTTAATGCTTACATGAAGCCTTTGGGTGAAGTCGTTAGAAGCTGAATGCCATTGATACGCCGATGACACTTAGCTCTATTTCTCCTTGTCTATGGAGCCACCTATGGCTACGCAGTATCCAGACTGATGCCTGGATACTGTATTGGCCCAGATGAGAACTAACAAATTAAAGCTAGGAATAGGGTAAGCAACCTTTCCTGGAGGGGTTTTTGCTCCCACTGAGGAAGCAGATGCGTAGCTTGGGACTACTTCTAGATCCTTCTCTGTAAGTTGGAGCCCAAATAGGTTCTGTGACTCCAGAGTGTGTGGAGCTAGCTTTAACTGATCTGCCAGCTATGGTCTTTGCCGGATAGGAATAACTTGGTCACAATAGCTCATGCATTAGTAAATTCCTGATTTAAGACTGCCCTTGAAGATAACTCAGAAGTTGCAGCTGGGTGAAACACTGGGTGGCTAGACTGCTGATGAGAAAACAGTCTTATTAGAAAACAGACTTGAAGGAACTGAACTTGCTTTCAGTATGTTTCTGGTCTGAATTCAAGATGCTGGCAATTACATTTAAAACCCTAAAAAGGCTGGGAACGTGAAACCTTAAGGAGTACTTCTCAATATATATGCCTCCCTGAGGTATGCTGGAAGCATCTTCCTCTATGCCCCACTAGTAGGAACAGTACATAGTGTGCAGATTTGGGAGAGTGCCTTCCTGGCACCTTTGTTGTGGGATGCCCTTCATACTTGGTGCCAATGCTTCATTCAAGCACCAGCTTAAATCATGCTTTTTAATTAAAACCTTTGTGGGTCAATGATTTCAGCCAAATCTGTGAATATGTAGATAGTTTTATCCTTTTTTATTAACCCCTTAATAGGTAAATTGTTTAAGATGCTTTTAGACTATTTAAATTATTTCTACTGTTTAAAGTATTTGAAACAATTTTAAAATGTAAACTGATTTTATTGTACACTACCCTGATACCTTATGATCGGTCAGAATATAAATAGTGTAATAAACAGACATGCAAACCTGATAGTTTTCTGTCTTGATTGAAATGTACTTCAGGTGAACTATCTACAACTTATTTCCAACATTACAGCAAGTCACATTTGCTAAAGACTTAAGCCCATGTTTGCTATAATAGGTTGTTAATTTTTGCACATGTGACTAGTTGAAGTGTTGGAATAAACATTTTGCATATGCATATATGAAAGCTGTGATGAACATGAGACAAATTCTAGGATGACTGAAGCTTCCATGTATGGGCTATTATTAATCATTTATATCTTGCTTTTCCACAGATTTATCCTTATAACAAGTCTACAAAATAAAAATGCTTTGTGTTCAAACAGGGATCTGAACTCAAGCTTCTAACCCAAGTCAAGTGTTTTAGCCATCGCAGTGCAGCCCTACAGTGTCACTACTTTCTCCAAACAGGCTTTCTAGAAAGGTTGATTTTATTTTTTACAGGTATTCCCCCTGCCCCCCGTCCACAACCCAAAAAGGATTGTCTACCTGTGATATAAGATACTACTACTCTGATTTTCTGTAAAAAAAAAATCTCAAGATGATTTACCAAACTTAGAAGCAACAAAATAATTAAAGTAAGTAGACATAGGAAGCATTGTGTTGCTCATCCCACTTGTACTCACAGACTAGTTTCACAGATCTTTGGATCTTGGCCCTTATTTTTCAAATCATTGCATTTGTCACTAAATGAAATTAGTAAAATAACACTGGAAGTATTTTCCTCCTCATACATAAATTTTCTGATTCCAGCATTGCTAACAATTAATGTAACTTCACGTGGATGTATATCAACAAAAATACTGTCTCATTAATAGAACTAAAGAAATATGGGAGTGCTTAGTCATGTAAACATGCCAGTAAAGCAGGAGAACACTGGTAGTATGTCATTGGCTCCCCTCAAGCATGGCTATGAATAGAAGGGAAACTGAGCGAGAAGGACAACCATTAAGAATGGTGCTGCACTTTCTAATAAGCAGCAGAAACATTCTTAGGCATCACTTCTGGAACACTGAATCATGCTCAAAACACTCAAAACCATGGGTATTTTGAGATCATATACCAACCCTTTTGGTAACAGTCAAGTTGCAAGCTTTGCTTTTTAAAAAAGAACAACAAGATGTTTTCAATCTGCCAAAACACACTGTTGAGAAATGATACTGCTTGAAGCAATTTTTTCACTGGAAAAGGCTAAGTGCAAGTCACACAAATGGTATCATAATTATAATAAGGATGTTTTGTGAATAGTAAATTTTGCATGCTGATAGTAGGTGCCACTACCTAAATATGACATAGGAAGTTTGCAGCCCACATTCAACTCTTTCGGTCTTCTCTTGCATTTACAGTACTTAACTGTAGTAGCAAGATTCTTCTAACAGGCAGCAGTCGTCACACTTCTTACTTCAAAGCAGTGTTATTGTGAAGTTGGAGAGGTTATTCCAGGATAGATACTTGGAGACTGTAGCCACAAGACCATCAGAAGAATTATGCTATATCCAACCAAAAGCCTATCTTATTTAGCATTCTGTTTACACAGTGGCCAACCAGCTGCCTTAAGGAAGCCTATAAGCAGCATATGAGTGCAACAACAACCTTCCTCTCGTGCACTTCATGTCAGATTAGATACAGAGTTTGTATAAGAATATCAAGAATATCAAAACATATGCAACCAAGAGAAGGGAAGCTTACCATCTTCATCCTCAAATTTAATTAGTGAATTGGTTAATTAATTGTATAGCATTATAATGTAGTGAGAACCAGTGTGGTGTAATGGTTTGAGTGTTGGACAAGGGCTCTGGAGAACATCGTTTGAATCCCTGCTTGGCCATGGAAGCCCACTGGGAGCCCTTGGGCAAGTCACACTCTCTCAGCCTCAGAAACAGACAAAGGCAACCCCTACCCCCCACCCCCCCAAACGAATCGTGCTAAGAAAACCCTGTGATAGCTTTAGGGTTGCCATAAGTTGAAAACAACTTGAAGGCACACAATAACAACATTAGGTAGCAGCAAGAGGTAACATGCTAGGGAGTCAAGCCAGAAAACAAACCATAATTGCCTAGTCATTGCCCTGAGAAATTTAGAATCTATATGTTGACAGTGTGTGGGAAAACAAAGAAAAGACAATGGAGGAAAGGTTTGAAATGAAGGGAACAACATGTTTTTTTTTTTTAAAAAAAAATCTCATTGTCTCATAATTACAAAAGGAGAGAGAGAAAGGTGTACATGGGCCAAATTATACAAAAGAGGTGAAGTTTCATATAGTTTGGCCCTCAGGCAAGTATCTATATATAAATACATGAGCTATACAGAACTATTTCTATCTCCAATTTTGGTCAGGGTTGCCAAAATGAAAACTGAAGAAACCTCCTGTGCCTTTAATGGTTGTGTGGGAATTTCAGCAGGTGATTCAGGTGACAAGCAACACCTGCTAAAGCTCTTCTACACAGTGATTAAAGGTACAGGAGTCATGTTCAATTTTACATCTGGCAACCCTATATTCTGACATGGTGAATAACCATGTAAGCTTGATTACCTTTGTGATCTATACTTTACCAGTGAGGATTGTTTGGTAGTGGCAACTGTACTATAAAATACTTACTAGGGCAATATTACGGTATTTCAAAATGCTTTGCTAGTTTTTGTTTCATTTTGCCAGAGGATTTCATTAGATAAAGGAAAATGAGTAAATGGAGAGAATGGCAGATGTTCAGGCCATCGGGCCACTGGAGCCTCTTCTTACTTCCCATGTTAATACTGCAGAAAGTATGGCCAGTAGGGCTACCTTCACTTCTTGTGCATACCAGAAAGATCATTTGTGAATTAAGCATGTGTCTGAGGTCTTAGCAGAGCTTTACCCCTTCCTAATGTCACCTAAGGAGAGATCAGAGCTGGGCCTCCCAGAGTGATATGTTCCTTTCCCCTCTCATCATTCTACCCAGATAAATGAGCAATGAAACTAACCAGGAAATCCTGTGTTTATTTTAACATGGGTGTTCCCTGTTATCCGCAAAACAGGAGAGATCTTCTATTGATACATTCACTTCTGTCCAGGGCAAAATTAACACATTGTTACAGACACCCTAATCCTCTTGAGTGTTGAAAAATCCAGGGGTGTGGTGCTATCTAAATTAAATTTCCTTTGGGAGGAGGTCACTGGGTGCTTAATAATGTTTCATTTTATTCACATTTATTTAGAAGTATACACACTGAACATCAGAGGCTCACAGCTTTAACATCGCAACATATGCTCTTGTATTGTTCAGAGCTCTAACTGAACACTGAGCCACTGCCCATAGTCTTTGAACTTCAAAACAAGAGAGTCTCTTCTTTTCCTACACGAGGGGTAGGTAAAGTGCAGCCGTTTACATTTTGTTGGACTGCATTGTTATTTATTTTTTGCACTTACGATATATCCTGCCTTTCTTCCAAAGTGGGATTCAAGGTGGCTAGGGCTGATGTTGCATCTGCCCTAGCCAAAATAGTCGACGGTGATGAATTCTGGGAACTGCAGACCATCAGCATCTGGAGGGCTGCACTTTGCTGACCTTTGTTCTACACCAGCCTCCCTCTACCTTAACACATCACCACTTTAATTTGCATGCTGCTTTGCCACTCAGTGTGCCCAAAACAGCTCAAAACATAGTGCAGCACCAAACATAGCAACACTTATATCATTGCAATAATGCATCACTATAGTAATAACAATTCAGATCACTGATATAAATGTTAGAACATTTTAAATTAAGAACCAGCATGGTGTAGTGGATTAAACATTGGACTATGACTCTGGAGATCAGGGTTCAATTCCCTGCTCAGCCATAGAAACCTTGGGCAAGTCACACTCTCTCAGACTCCGAGTAAGGCAAAAACAAACCCCCTCTGAAGAAATCTTGCCAAGAAAATCCTATAATATGTTCACCTAGGGTTGCCATAAGTCAGAAATGACTTGAAGACACACAACAACAAGGTAATATTAGTTGTCAAAGCACTATATTAATCAAAAATTTTACTGATATGTATGAAGTATTGCCCAAGTATCCCCTGAAGGGGTCTGTGAAGCCTTTTGTCTTCCATGTTTCCACCCACCCACCCCTTTAATCTCAGGAATCTTACCAGGAGTACCTTGGAGTGCAATCTACCCTTTTTTCTCCTAAGCAGTCTTAGCATTTGCTCTTTAGCTCTGTTTTCCAACCTTATTTTCACACCCTAGGAGTCTTAGCAACACTACATCAGAATGCTTTCTCCTGCTTTTTATCCCCTTTAAACAATATTCTTCCAAAAGTTATGATAGCTCTCCTTCTGCTTCTAGAAAGTCTCCCCACCCCCATTTGAATGTTGACAATAAAAATCTGTCAAATTCTGAAGCATCTATCATGATTTCCTAATGAGTTATGGCTGCACCCTTTCCAATTTTGCCTTGAAATTGGCTGCTACATCTTGGGCATAAAAAAAAATTCTGCCAAATTTTGGAAGGTCTACCACAACATCCCAGTCAGTTACAGCAGGCTCCCTTTTGCTTCTAGTAAGCCCCCCACTTAGAATGTTGGCTTGAAATTGAACAACCAAAACAGAATCTGAAGCTCATCCGATTCTGATGAGTTATAGCAGGTCCTTGCTTTTTGTTTCTAGGAAGCCCCTAATTTGGAATGTTGATGGGAAACGGCACCTCAATGTGGATGACAGCTGACAATACTGTTAGATTTTAAGTAATCTGCCACGAGTACCTGATAAGTTATGACTTTCCCTTTTTTGAAGCTCCTCACTTAGAATTTTGCCCTGAAGCTGGGCATTGCAGCTTGGACAACAACCAAAAATACTCTGTCAAATTTTGAGGCAACTAGCACAATGTCCTAATGGCAGCCATAGACAAGCAGGCATTCTCTTTTATTATTATAAACAACATATAAGCCAGAGCCAAATATGCCAAAGTTTTCCAGTGCAGTCGGGTATTAGCAACTGCATCAAACAATGTATTCTCAAAAAATGCCAGGTTGAAGAAAAAAGTAGATTTTCTTTACAGCCTAGAAGAGGTGATCTGTACTCAGCTCTCCCATTTGTGGATTGTTCATAAAGCCTGACAGAGGCAATGAGGGTAATATTTAGTCTCACCTCTTCCTCTTTTATTCTGGATACTTCTGCAATTATTGCCTCTGCTGGGAAGAAGGCAAATTTAACCTTCATTCTCAACTCATTCCTTCCAGAAAAGTCCAGTAACAGAGATCTCCTTAAGAAAGGAAACAGAATACTTTTCCAGGATCCTCAGCTATCCCATTAACCCTCCTACTATCCAAACTCTGGCTTTACAGAGATGGAAGGGCTCCCAAGAACACATCCAGACCACTCCTGATTGTATCACAATATGTATAGAAAACTGTTACAAACATTCTCAAAGTAGAGGTATATATAGGACAATAGAACAGAAAAGCACAATGGGACATAAATCGGCAAAGATCCCAGGAAGGACGTAGCAAGATGGTGGTGGGGATCATGAGTACCTCTGAGTGATCCACAGCTTACCTATTTCATCTCCATAGTAGCATCTGGGGAAAGAAATGTATGATATAACATGGTCCTCAGCAGGCTCCTACCTTCTCCAACCAGATACTAATCAAGTGAAGCGGAGGAGAAATGCCCAACTCAGTGACATTTTTTGTGTGGACTCTTTTAGTAAATATTATCAGGGGAATGTGTGGTTGCCTGTGTTCACATAAGCCTTCCCATACCTGAAGATCATTAGCAAAGACTCTGTTTCCCAGTTATGTAAAAATAAATGTTAATAAATAAATAAAATAATAAATATTATTTATTTGTACTATAACACTACGTGGTTGTCTAAATGATAAAAAAAAAACCTTTATGGAATTTGCTAGGGATATGACCTATCTAAATGGAATCCTGCATCAATCCACAATATTCAGCAGGAGGGGGCCTAAAATGGCAATAAACACTGCAGGAAAAGCCTTTGCAGCTTTTGCTGTAGTTTAAAAAAAAACAGTGAGGGGGGCACATTCCTACTTGTAATGATAAGCAATTTTCTTTAAATCGCTTCCCCGTACAAGAGGATGCCCAAAGCTAATTAGCCGGGTGAGCGTGGGGGCTGGGCTTGCTAACAAGGCAAGCACCCACTGCTGCCCTGTTGAATTTCGCCTTAGCGACCAATCGCTAATATGATAAAACGGGGTGGGTTTTCTTCTGTCCTTTTAACTTGAAAAATAGCTCTATCACTCCAGCACACCTTAGACAATTTGTTTTGTTTTATAAAAAAAAGTCCTGCGGTGGAGAAGTACTAATGTGAGTAAATCACTGGCAGTAGCCATCTGGCATGTGAAGCTTCTGGGGCCAAAAACACCATCAAGATAAGCTGCTACTGCGAAATGCCATTACTGTGAGGAAGTGTGTCCCCCCCCCCTATAGACTAGTCCTATCAGTACTATTACTGTTTTGGAAGCATTAAACATGTTTTCAAAACAGCTGACAAAGCTGGCACCTTTGGAAGCCTTAAGCCTGAATTGTGACTGATCAAGAGAGCATTTTTAGACACCACCAAAAACAGCTTGGAAAATATACTTTTGGGGGCAGAATCCTGGAAGATGTGTGAGGTGGCTGTAGCTCCCATGCTAGTGAAATGGTGAAAGAAAGTTCTCTAGGTGGTTTATGATACAGGAACATGAAAGCAATTTAGTTATGAAGTAACCCATAAAATAAAAAGCAATATAAAATATGAGAAGACAAAATTCACAGCAATGCAAAATTAAACACAGTTTTTGAAATTGAACAGACTATCATGAATGAATTAACTAAAAGGCCAAGATGAACAAAGCAGTTTTCTCATGGTGCTGGAAAGACCATGGGGAGGGCACCAGGCAAACCTTTCTGAGAAGGATATTGTGGAACTGGGATGCTGCCACCAAAAAGACCACCTGCCTTGTCACCCACTTCCACTTCATTCAGCAGGAGTAGTCACAGTACAGCCTCTGAGGAAGTGCTGAAGGTTTAAGTACATACATATGGGAGAAAGTGGTCTTTCAAGTCATCCGTTCCAAAACTTACAGTATTAAGGGCTAAAAACAGCACTTTAAATTGGGTTCACTAAAAATTTGGAAGCTAGTGCAGCTGACAGAGCACCAGCAGAGTGTGGTAAAGCTTCCTTGACTACTGACGCAGAAATAATACAGTTTGACACTGCTTTAACTATAATGGCTCAATCCCATGGATTTTGGGGATTTGTAGTTGGTTGTGGAACCTGACAGAGAAAGCTAAATATCACAAAATGACAAATCCGAGAATTCCATAGCATTGAACCATGGCAGTTAAAGCGGTGTCAAACAGCATTATTTCTGCAGTGCGTCAGCAGCTCTTGTCTCAATTAATACTCTTGCAGCCCTATGCTGGCAGTCCCTTGTACAACACATTGCTGTAGTCTAAATGCGAGGTTCAAGTCCCACTCTTTCCGCCTCAAAGAAACGCAATGGCAGACTCCCTCTGAAGGCCTCTTGCCAAGAAAACTCCATGATAGGTTCGCTGTAAGTCAGAAATGACCTGAAGGCACACAACAACAAAAATGAGAGGTTACCAGAGTATGCATAATTGTGACCATGGCTGTCTCCACTCAGGTAAGGTTGCAGCTTCTGTATCACCTGAAGCAAACAAAGGGCACATGGTGTTACAAAGACCTCTTGACAGTCCTGCAAACTTGATCATTTAAGGTAGGTGTGGGAATCATATGGCCCTCCAGATGTTGAACTGTAACTCCCAGCAGCCCTCGAAAATATAGCTGACAATGGAGTTCAATAACATTTAGAAGGTTAAACATTTCCTACTCTGACTACAGAGGGCTGCATGCAAGTGGTCAGGAGGGCCTGTATATACCCCAACCACAGGATTCCGCATTCATATACATACATGCACAATGCATGTAAGCACACACGTGTGCATACACAAGAGATTCCTTTTTCTTCAGTAGGCTTGAGAAAAGAATCACTATGAGTCTAATAGGAGTTTTTCTTCCAAACTTCTTTGCTGCAGCAGGTTGGGTCAAAAGGGAAACCATGTATTATTGTTGTTCTTGTTTTATTTTATTCATTTATATGCTGCCTTTCTCCCACTAATGGGACTCAAGGCAGGTAACATATTTAAAACAATACAAGTTAAACACTTCTCTGGCTTTTCTTCACAAATGAAGATTCAGGAAGGACTCATCCTGCACTTTCTGCAAGCACGCTGATGACTAAAAAGGCCAATCCAAGATAAACAAGTCCGGTTGCAGAAAGCACAGCAGAAGGTCTCCTTGGGTGATGTTTCTGGGTTATGATTCTGCATTGTCGTTTAGGCTGCAGCACTGTGGATAGTGCGTCTCCAAGCCTTCCAATGTGAGGCCAGGGCAGACCATTGTTGGTGATCAATTTGGCCGAGCCTGAGATGTTGTTTCAGGGAGTCCTTGTATCATTTTTTTGGAGCTCCCCTCTTACACTGACCCGTGGTGAGTTCACCGTAGAGTACTATCTTTGGGAGGCAATGATCCTCCATCCTAGAAACATGCCCTGCCCAGTGCAGCTGTGTTCTCAATATCATGGCCTCAGTGCTGGTGATCCCTGCTTGCTCAAGGACAGCAACATTGGTCACATAGTCAGTCCAGTGTATATTTAGGATTGTGCGTATACAGCGCTGATGAAAGTGTTTGAGGAGTCATAAGTGCTGGTGATAGGTGACCCGTGTTTCAGACCTATAAAGGAGAATAGACAGTACAATGGCTCTATACACATTGATTTTTGTCCTTCGCCTCAGGTGTTTATTACTCCAGACTCTTGTAAAGTCTTCCAAATGACCTACCGTATATTCCGGCATATAAGACGACTTTTGAGCACTCAAAAATTGAGGGTCGTCTTATACGCTGGATATACTTTGCTTCACCCACCTACCGATCTCCTGCCTCTTTGCAGATGGGGCAGGGGGGGTGAGGCAAAGTGTTTAGCAGTTCAATCTCCCCACTCCTCTGCCTTCTTCCCCTTTGGGGAGTAACCGAAGACAGAGGAGGGGGCGAACATTGCGGTTTGCCGCAGCCACCGCTCGATCGCCTGTGTGTTCAGCAGCCAAGGCAAACCGGGCATTTTTGCCCCTTTCCCCCACCTTCCTTGAAGGTGGGGGAAAGGGTCAAATCTAGCGGTTTGCCGCGGACGCCCCCGCTTCCCCCGCCTTGGTCCCCTTCAGAAGAGAGCCAAGACGGAGGTAGGGGGGTGGCCGAGGCAAACTGGGCATTTTCAAGAAAGGTGGGGGAAAGGGGAAAAAATACCCAGTTTGCCTCGGTGGCCCCATTCCCTCCATCTTGGCTCTCTTCTGAAGGGGGCCAAGGTGGGGGAAGTGGGGCCGCTGAGGCAAGTAGCTAGATTCGCCCCTTTCCCCCACCTTCAAGGAAGGTGGCAGAAAGGGGCGAAAGTGCCCAGTTTGCCTCGGCAGCCCCGTTCCCTCCATCTTGGCTCTCTTCCGAAGGTGGGGGAAAGGGGCGAATCTAGCGGTTTGCCTCAGTGGCCCCGCTTCCTCCGCCTTGGCCCCCTTTGGAAGAGAGCCAAGACGGAGGGAACGGGGCCACCGAGGCAAACTGGGCATTTCCGCCCCTTTCCGCCACCTTCCTTGAAGGTGAGGGAAAGGGGCGAATCTAGAGGTTTGCCTCAGCGGCCCCGCTTCCCCCGCCTTGTCCCCTTCGGGAGAGAGCCAAGACGGAGGGAAGGGGGCTGCTGAGACAAACTGGGCATTTTCACCCCTTTCCTCCACCTTCCTTGAAGGTGGAGGAAAGGGGCAAAACTAGTGGTTTGCCGCAGCAAATCACCCCTGCTTCTCCCGCCTTGATCCCCTTTGGAAGAGAGCCAAGATGGAGGGAAGGGGGCGGCCGAGACAAACTGGGCATTTTCGCCCCTTTCCTCAACCTTCAAGTCAAGTTTGACTAGAAGGTTGAAGAGAGGGGCTAATGCCATGGTTTGCCTCGGTGGCTGCCCATTCCCTCCATCTTCCTTCCCTTCTCAAAGGGAAGGAAGATGGAGGGAATGGGCAGCCGCCAAGGCAAACTGGGTATATTTGCCCCTTTCTTCCACCTTCGAGTCAAGGGTGACTGGAAGTTGGAAGAGAGGGGCGAATGCCACGGCTTGCCACGTACGCCGTCCATCCCCTCCGTCTTCATTCCCTTTGCAAAGGGAACGAAGACAGAGGGAATGGGTAGTGGCCGAGGCAAACCGGGTTCATTCAGCCCCCTCCTCTGCCTTCAACCCCTTTGGGGAGCAACCTAAGGTGGAAGAGAGGGGCGAATGTTGTGGCTGGCTGGCTGGCTCGGAGAGCCCTGCCAGCTGATCCTGTTCACTTTCCCAACTCACGAGGAGATCTCAACTCGTGAGAGGATCAGCTGGCAAGGCTCCCCCAGCCAGTCAGCCAGCCAGCCGAATGGGGGGGGTCTTATATGGTGAATATATGCCAAACCCTAGATTTTTAGTTGAAAATTGGGGGGTTGTCTTATATGCCCAGTCATTTTATATGCCGGAATATACGGTATATGCCTTTGCTAATCTGTGATCGATCTCTTTGTCAATCTTGGCATCTGAGGAGATAATACAAAAGTGAAAATGACAGTAGAAATATGAAATTTAAAAAACAATTTATAAGTTAAAACATTAAAATACAGTACAACCCCCATATTCACTGGACCCATATCCACAAATTCACTTCCCCGTATCTAAAAAAAATGGTCTCTCTTGGCATCTTCTAAGGGACTCTATGATATGCTTCAGCTGTAAGCTCACCCTAGAGTTATACTGGAGGACCTAGAAGAGGATTAAATAGATGTTCTTTCTAGGCATCTTCTGGGTCCTCCAGTGTGACTCTATGGTATACTTCATCTGGATGTCATTCATTTTAATAAGGTTCACTATTATCTGCAGTAACTAGTATCCATGGTATGTCCAGCAATATATAGGATATGATGTGGGGGTCAAAATGTATTAACATGCATTTTTTAAAAACCTCTATACACAACTATTTAAAAATCTTAGAAACAGCACGGCACATCCTTAGAAGCCCTTAGAAGGTGTGGTCAAAAGGGCTTTATGGGTCAAAACCAGAACTTTGAATTGTGCTTGGAATGGACCAGCAGCAAATGAAGCTGTTGTAACGAGGGAGTTGTGTGCTCCCTGTAGCCAGCTCTAGTTAACAACCTGGCTGGAGCTCTTTGGGCCAACTGAAGTTTCTGAGCACTTTTCAAAGATAGCCCCATGTAAAGCACATTACTGTAATTCGAATGGAATGTAGCCAAGGCATGTATCATTACTGCTAGATCCGACTTCCCCAGGAATGGGTACAATTGGTATACTAGCTTTAACTGTGTGAAAACACTCTTGGTCACTGCTGAAGCCTGGACCTCCAGGCTCAGAGCTGAATCCAGGAGTACCCCCAAACTGCAGGCCTGTGTTTTCAGGGGGAGTGTTACCCCATCAAACACACACTGAGCCCTTATTCCCAGTTCTGACTTTTGACTGACCAGGAGCACCTCTGTCTTGCCTGGATTAAGCTTCAATTTGTTTTCCCTCATCCAGTCCATTACAGTTGTCAGGCACCAGTTTAGCACAGGAACAGCTTCCTTGGAATTAGGTGAAAAGGAGTAATAGAGCTGGATATCATTGGCATACTGGTGACATCTAACCCCAAAACTGGACAACCTCTCCCAGCAGTTTCATGTAGATGTTGAATAGCATAGGGGATAAGACTGAAACTGAAGGGACACCACAGGCCAGCGGCCATGTGGTGGAGCAGTAATCCCCAGCACCACTTGCTGACAGAGTGGAGCCATTGCAGAAGAGGACCCCCAAGCCTCATCCCAGATAGGCAATTCAGAAGATTACCATGGTCCATCATCATGATCATCATTGTATCCCTCCCCTCTACAAAACACAATCAGGGCGGCTTACAACAATTAAAATACCGTATACATTCAAGACCCTCCATCCCACCCACCCTTAAAATACAATTAAATAATTCAAAAAAATTAAAACATACTTAATAAATACTAAAAAATAAACAATAACAATGGCTGTATCAGGATTGGGCTAAGTTAGAGTTTTCTTTCTGCTGGCTGGGTATCTATTCAGGAAAGGCCCACCGGAAGAGATCCGTCTTAAGAGATTTTTTAAAGATATTTAAGAGTGGTAATATGATGGATCCATGGTATTTATTGAAGGCCACTAAGCAACCTGTCCCTTACTCTGGCTTGAATAACACTGGTTGATAACATCAAATATTTTGCTTTGTTTAGATGTTCCTGGAGTATTTTGTCCAGTTTTGGGCCCCTCACTGACAAGCTGAAATGTGTCCAAAAGAAAGAGACCAGGACATAAAAGTTATGGAAGCCTATGATGAATGGTTGAAGAGCTGGGTATGTTTAGCCTGGTAAAGAGAAGATTGAGAGGTGGCAAAGCCATCTTTAAATATCTGAAGGGTTGTCACATGGAAGATGGCACCATGTATCTTTTATTGTACCAGAGAGCAGGACTTGAACTAGTAGTTTCAAATTATAACATAATATCTAATTAAATATCTCTCTATATAAAACTCTTTGGTATGTATGCACAATAGCCTTAGATATGTAGCGTCCTGGGCATGTACAATGGGTTTAGGTACATTGCCTCTTTCAGTGTGCTGATTGGCCACTCCTATCACTCCTTTAATCACCACCCACATGCAAATTACCACCCACATGCAAATTCCCTCTCCACCTCACAATCCACTCCTGCCACTTATGGCCATATCTGCGTATTGGCATGACCAAACAATGTGCTACAGTTTTGGCTATAGTTACTAAGCCTGCAGGCCTTTCCAGTTTACCAATGTCTTGGGACTGCACAATTCCCACTTAAGATTTAAGTCTACACAGTAATATCATTTCTATTCCCACTGTGATTGGACCCAGGCAGTCAACTAGCAACGGCCGGGGGGTGGGGACACCGCTGTTGCCGTTGTGATGGGACCCAGGCAGTCAATTGGCTATGGCATTGGTGGCAGGATGCCACTGTTGCCAGTGCAACAGGACCCAGGCAGCCAACTGGTAGTGGTGATGGGAAGCCGCTGCTGCCACTATGACAGGACCCAGGCAGTCAACTGATGGTGGTGGTGATGAGAAGCCGCTGCTGCCACTGCAACAGGACCCAGGCAGTCAACTGGCCATGATGGGACGCTGCTGCTGCTGCTGTGACAGGAGCATTGTTTTTTTTCTTTTCTTTTTAGTTTTTAGTTTTTTAACGACGTATGGTACTCCGGGTCCAGCTAGTTAGAAAAAAAAATCCTGATGGTATGAACTATTCAACAGAGAAATCTACTCCCTTGGAAGGTTGTGGACTCTTCTTTGTTGGAAGCTTTAAACAGAGATTAGATGGTCATGCATTTGGGATGCTTTAGGCATGAAATCTTGCATCAGCTTGATGACCCTTGGTGTCCCTTCCCGTTCTATAGTTCTATTATTTTGTGTTGTTAAACGTTAACTGAACCATATTAAGGGATCTTGACTCTACACTCTGCAAAAGTGGACTTGCACATTCTTTTAAATGATTGGCAACAATCAAATGGTATCTTTTTCTTGCCTTTCATTATCTGATGTCAAGAGATAAGAAGCAATGATCCACAATGACTCACCATGTTAACATTATCAAATGTTAGCTGTAGTTATTATGTCAGTAAATTAGTATGCTTCATCATCCTAATAGCAAAGGAGAGAAATAGAGGAATGCTCTATTTATTCTACAAAAATGTTGGAATGAGCTTTAAGAGACAGTATAGTGTAGTGGGTTAAGTATTGGACTAGAACTCTGTGGGACTAGGGTTCATAACCCTGCTTGGCTGTAGAAACCCACTGGGTGACCTTGGGCAAGTTATACTCTCTGCCTCTCTGATCAAATCTTGGCAAGAAAACCCTGTGATAGCTTCACCTTAGGATCACCATAAGCTGGAAATGACTTGAAGGCACACAACATAACATAACATAACACTGAGATTTAAACAAGAAACATGCATCATATCTAGTGTGGCAGAAAACATGGTAAATATTCCAGCATGGCATAGTTTTATCCTAAATGTTCCCCAGCTGCTATGCTCTATGGTATTCAGTGGAAACCCTTCTATGCTGGTGAAACACCAGATAGGCCATTGCCATGACACATGTGGCAACAGAACAACTTGCCAATCAAACTATTATTTGGCTTTCCACTGGCATAACCAGGAAGAGAGAACCAACTCAAAATCACAGACTGGAAGAGTTACTTTATTGGACTACAATTCACAGAACTCCTCAGCCGGCATGGATGTTGAAGGGCAAGAGAATAGAAATGTTATTTGAGCATTGGGAAACACTCTAAAAGTAGATTTAGGGGGCCAGAGGAGCCTGTTGAAGAGGCAAAAAGATGGGAAAGCCCCACTACAGGAGCAGAAGTCAATTTACATGCCACTGGATATCTCCCATGATTAAAAAAAAACACAACATAATGAGTAAAGGACAATGAGGATTGATTCACATATAATGGTACCTACATGAAAGTTGCATGAAACAGCAGTTGCTTCATCCTGTGCCACATGTTGAGTATGATAGTAAATTGTTGTGATAACAAACTACAAGCATTATGTGTGTATGCACTTTCAAGTCACCTGTAGAGTGATCGCACCCCTATGAATTTCATAAGGTTTTCTTAGGCAAGGAATAATCAAAAGTGGTTTTGCTGATTTCTTCTTCTGAAACATAGCCTACAGCATCTGGTACTTATTCACAGCCCAAGTACTGGAAATAGGAAAATGAGCAACCAACAATGGCTACCTGAAAATGTAAAAGGGATGTACTGCCTTGTTAATTTATGAACTGGCTTTTTTCAAAACATCTGTGAAAGGGGGAACTTGTTTAAATGAAATTCTTCGAAGATACCAGATCCAGTTGTCAGATAGTGCAATGAGATTACTCCTTCTGAAATAGGATTGACAGGTGGGTACTGGCTTGCACTACAGAAATAACCCAGTTTGACACCACTTTAATTGCCATGGCTCCATCCTGTGGAATCCTGGGATTTATAGTTTGTTGTGGCACCAGAGCCTCTGACAGAGAAGACTAAATAGCTCACAAAACTACAGATCCCAGAATTCTATAGCATTGAGCCATGGCAGTTATAAGCAGTGTCAAACTGGATTATTTCTGCAGTTCAGATGCAGCCTAGGAGCTCCCTGCCAGTGGATCCTGCCTGTGCATCAGGCCCGTCCCTTCCCGCTACCTCCACAAAACAGGAGGAAGACTTGATGGGCATTTCCCTGCAACCACTATCACTGCCACCTATGTCTCACTATCTTGATCCAGCCAGGAGGCCTGCAACACATGAGCCAGGCCCCCTGCATGTGACCAGCAATTCACATATGTATCACATGCTGCGGGCCCCCTTCCTGGATCCGGAAGAGAGAGACAGCTGCAGTGATGTGCTGGCGTGCCAGAACGGGCTCCTGTCTTCATATGGGCTGGATCTGTTTTATTTTATCTGGAATGCATTTTAACAGGTATTTTCCTAAAATGTTTTATTGAGTCCTACCCTGTCTTTCCCCTGTCTTAGCCCTAGTGGTCATGAGGCCTGCCTGGATGCAAAACAGGGCAGAAGCCCTGAGTTTTCAGGATTGCAGAGTTCCAAGAGAGGATAAATTGCCCATCTCGATGAGCCCTACGTTATGTCCTTGGCTGTCTTTTTAGGATAATTGAATTTATTTCAAAAGTACATCGGTGAAATGGCT
Source organism: Gambelia wislizenii (assembly GCA_030847615.1). Taxonomy (NCBI): domain Eukaryota; kingdom Metazoa; phylum Chordata; class Lepidosauria; order Squamata; family Crotaphytidae; genus Gambelia; species Gambelia wislizenii. The sequence continues at coordinate 52,277,895 of JAUMIR010000003.1, read as the reverse complement.
CACTGGCCTAAACTCTATAGAATACTAGAAGTCATAGTGTCCTTTCTTTCCCCTCCACTTGGCAGCCCTTCATGACAACTGAAAATGAACTCTGAAGGGTTTCCAAGCCCTTCAAAGCAGGATTTGAAGGCATGTGGGAGGGAGCACTTTCTTCCCAGGACCCTTTCAAACTACATAATTTGATTCTACTTAACTGGCATGGCTGCATCCTAAAGAATCCTGAGGTCTGTAGTGTGGGCAGGCACTAGAACCCTCTAGCTGAGAATTCTCCCTTAGTTGTTAATCCCAGGATTCCATAGGATGTTACCATGTTAGATAAAGTGGAATATAGCACTGTAATTAGTATGTTGTGTAAAAGGCCATGGTTCCACTGAGGGAAGCAGTCTGTTCTGTCAATGAAATAATGCTGCAGTTGAGCCTTGTCAAAGCTGTCTGACCTGTACAGTTGACATTAGGCATTAGCCTATTTATTTTTAATTCATGTTTTTGATATCATATATTTAGATAGATGTTGATGGTTTTTTTTATAATACAGGTCAATCCCTGTATCCACGGGGATATGTTCCAAGACACACACACACACACACGGATACCTGAAACCATGGATAACAAGGAACCCTATTATATTCAATCAGATGAACACCAGACGTTGACCATAGGATCACACTGGAGGACCTTGAAATGCTTAAAGAGAATGTATTTTTTTCAGATGTGGATAAGTGAAACTGTGGATACTGAATCCATGGATACAGGGGTCAACCTGTATATGTATTGTTACCTTTGGCTACATCATATGTTATTTTTCGGATTGTATGTATTACTTTTCTTATTTGAGAACTCACACCGAACAAGTCTTGAAGAGAAACGACAATGCAGAAAAAATCACAACCCAGAAACATCACCCAAGGAGACCTTCTGCTGTGCTTTCTGCAACTGGACTTGTTTATTTCGGATTGGCCTTTTTAGTCATCAGCGCGCTTGCAGAAACTGCGGGATGAGTCCTTCGTTTGCGAAGAAAAGCCAGAGAGAGAGAGAGAGAGATATTACTTTTTACTTAACTCTCATTTTTCTATTTTTCATAATTGTTATAAATATTATATTTATTGGTTGCATGTCTTGTTTATGTGATGGTCTTGTATGTCCTTGATATTTAGGCATTAGACCCACTGAAGTTTTGTTGAATCCAAACCCCTCTCTACCTAGGGATAGTTAAAAATTTATCAGGGTGGCTCTTACCCCAGCCTAACTTTGCACCAGCACTGGGGCTGTGTCCCTGAGCTAAAGGAGGTTTTGGATCTAACATAAAATAGCTGATCCCTCAGTCCAGGTCTTCTCTATCCCTTTTTTGGATCTTCTGTCAGCCAATCCAAGCCAACAGAACAATGTAGCTACTAGACTGCTGCATCAGCCCATCTCTTAGGGTTCTGCCAGAAGAGTTATGTCTAATCCCGTCTCCTTAGCTAGTACATCTTTAAGTTAGCATTGCACTGTCCATTAGCTATTTAAAGTCATCTGGACTTCATTCATCTCCATGGTAAGGTACTCTTTCACAAATAAACTTCTAGTGTATCTAAATATGTAATTAATCACATGAGCTGAATCCTCCAATAAATAATGTTTTGTTAACTTGACACAGGCACTAATATCCATTCACCCACCAAACTACAAATGACAGAATTTCTTAGTATGAAGCCATAGTAGTTGAAATGATATCTAATTGTTATAACTGTGTGGCGCACCTTCATAGTTTCAGGGGGAAACTAATGTGTATTTTTCTGTGCTAAAGCTTGTGTCCTTTCTTAATTCCAAGGGTGAACTCTGACATTTGCTTATTCTATATTACTATTGTATATAAACTATTACTATAGTTTAAAATACATAGTAACAGGATTGTGCTACAAATGTATTGCTCCCCTTTCCTCCTTCTTCCAGTCTTTGGGATTCAGTTCTGGAAAGTGGATCTTGGACTAAAGGATGACATGCTAAGCCTGAAAAGCAAAAAAGCAGGCTCCACCCATGTTTTAGGCTGTGTTATGTATTTGCCCTGCTAGACCTGTTTGAAACTGTGACACACTGTGATGTAGTAATTGCAAGATGCTTGTGATCTTTGAAAGTCTTTCAAGGTATATTAAATAGCAGCAGGCCACCAGGAGTTGTTCATATGGTATCAGTTATGTAGCAGAACAAGATCCAGTAGAACAAGGTAGAAGTTGTTTTTCTCCCAGCTTGGCCTGCCCTACAAAATTAAGTCAATAAAACCAGGACAAGATGTACCAATAAAGATGATGGTGCAATCCAGCACATAGTTATGTATATATGGGTCCATCTGATCTATGAAAGTCTTTCCAGGAGCCCTAACCTGAAGTCAATTACAAAATATGCTGGGAGATCTTAGGAGACATAAGTGTTTCCTAATTACTTTTGAATATTGTCATTTCTGATATCAGATTTGTGTGTCACCCCTCACAGAGCCTGGGCTGTGTGTCCCATGTAGATTGAAGCAGGGCTGGCAATTGATGGCATGTATGTATGTATTTCCTGTTTACAGTTTTTTCCATCCCATCCCTGCTAGTAACCATTTCTGCCAATTGCAGTTAACCCCTCATTCATCTAATGGTACATAGTGCACAGAATTTTTTAAAATCCAAAACTCACAGTGTACATCTGTGAAACCAAACAACCAGGTCAGGTTAAATCTTGCATAAATAAACATAATTTTGAACCTTCACTTTATGGCTTCCAATATGCATCCAGCGATGATTCCCTCCACATGCACCAGACTCTACTTTTTTGTGACTTACATTTTGTTGGAGAAAAAAAAAATTGTATGGTCTACAAAATAATATTTACAGATCTATTGTTGCCAGGTAGGATTCCAGGCTAAGGATGTAATCTTATACTGCTTACATAGTTGAATTCATTGATCTAAGTGGGAATAACTTCTGAGTAAACCTACATAGGAGTGCCCTATAAGAAGGCTATTACCTACAACAGGATTTAGGGTGATAGTAATGTTAATGTTTAATTTAAATGATATGAATTGGAAGCTACTTTAAAACAATACATTTAGAGATAGAAATCTGCAAGTTTAGAATCTGTGCAAGTGAAACTTTTTATTTTGATCAAGTATAGTCACCAGTGCAGAGTAAAGTCTTCACTCCAGCCAGCAATATAAAACAATGCCTCAAAAGGAGAATCCAGTCATTCATGCCAACTCCATTCACCTCATTCAGTTGTGTGAAAAACTCATAGTACCCTTAGGAATTTGTGAATTACGAGTACTGAGATCAGGACATGTATAATATGTTGGAAAGACCAAACAACCCCTGAGTTGTTAACCCCAGGCTACTGAGGTCAAACTAATCTTTTAAGAGGAATGTGAATTCACTGCAGTTAAGCCCTGCTCTCTGTTCTCCATCCTGCAACAGAATCTCATGCGCTTAAGGGATCAAACATGTAAATTAATCCTGTGTTTACCTTGCAGTGACCAATCACAAAACAAAGAACAAAAAATGAAAGATATGTAGGTGAGGAAAAACATGTGCTATGACAAGCAGACATTTTTCACCACTTGAAGGAGCATCTCTTTAAAAATGTGCTAAACATGGTACCTAGTTTGACCCTTAAACTCCCATGCAGCTGAAAGTTACCGTATATTCCGGCGTATAAGACGACTTTTGAGCACTCAAAAGTGCCCTCCAAAATCGACAGTCGTCTTATACGCCAGATATACTTTGCTTCACCTGCCTGCCTATCTCCTGCCTCTTCGCAAACGGAGCGAAGAGGCAGGAGACGGGGCAGGGGGTGAAGCAAAGTGCTCCTCCCTTCCCCCCGCCCACCCCCCGCGCATCCACCCCGCTTCCCGAAGCTGCGGAACCGCGACTTTCGGGAGGAGGGGTGGCTGGGAAGACCCCTCCTCCCTTCCCCCCACGCATCCACCCCCCGCGCATCCACCCCCCCTTCCCAAAAGCCGCGGAACCATGACTTTCGGGAGGGGGTGGTGGCTGGGAAGCCCCCTCCTCCCTTCCCCCCGCACATCCACCCCCCTTCCCAAAAACCACGGACCCGTGACTTTTGGGAGGGGGGGTGGCTGGGAAGCCCCCTCCTCCCTTCCCCCCACCCACCCTCCACCCGGCCACCCCCCTTCCCCAAAGCCTCGCTTTGGAGAGGGGGGTGGCTGCGAAGCCCCCTACCCCCCAGCCACCCCCCCACCCTCTGCCCAGCCACCCCCCTTCCCCAAAGCCTCGCTTTGGAGAGGGGGTGCCTGCAAAGCCCCCTCCCCCCAGCCACCCACCCACCCTCTGCCCAGCCACCCCCCTTCCCCAAAGCCTCGCTTTGGAGAGGGGGTGGTGGCTGTGAAGCCCCCTCCCCCCATCCACCCATCCACCCTCCGCCCAGCTACCCCCTTTCCCCAAAGCCATGCTTTGGGGGGGTGGCTGCAAAGCCCCCTCCGCCCATCCACCCATTCACCCTCCGCTTAGCCACCCCCCTTCCCCAAAGCCACGCTTTGGAGAGTGGGGTGGCTGTGAAGCCCCCTCCCTCCACCCCCCCAGCTAGCTGGCCATCCCACATTCCCCAACCCACCAGGAGACTGGGCAGCCTCCTGTGGGTTGGGGAATTGCGGGTGGAGGGAGCCCAGAAGGAGGGATGGGGCTGTGGAGTTAAATCCCTAGATTTGCTCCCTCTCCCTTGACGGTCGGGAGAGGGGGCGAATCCCAGGGTTTGGCTCCATGGCCCCGCATCCTCCCTATGGAGCCAAACGGGGCATGTTCGCCCATTTCCTCCACCTTCGAGTCCAGTTTGACTGGAAGGTTGAAGAGAGGGGCTAATGTTGCCCTGCCAGCTGATCCTGTTTGCTTTCCCAACTCACGAGGAGATCCTCAGGAGTTGGGAAACAAAGACGATCAGCTGGCAAGGCTCCCCCAGCCAGCCAAATTGGGGGGGTGGTCTTATCTGGCGAATATAGGCCTAGGCCTAGATTTTTGGCTGGAAATTGGGGTGGTGGTCTTATATGCCCAGTCGTCTTATACGCCGGAATATACGGTATATTCCTTTTATAACCAGGTAAATGTGAGAGATCCCAATATGGATCCAGTCCACTGTGCACAGGCAGGTGAGGTTTAAACCTAACCTGATTTTCTGCCTAGTAGTGCACATTTCAAAAAAAAAAATAAAATAATCCAGCTTCCCCACCCCTCATATGTGTTTCCCCCCTAACTTTTAGAAAGCAAACAAGGTGTGTGTGTGAATCATCACATCAACCTTTGTATGAAAAAAGACAAAACAAATCATACTAAGTCTCTGATGGAAACTGAAAAAATGGAACAGAAACCATGGAGACATTGGTTATATTTTGTGCTGATCATATTTTAAAAACCATTTAGAATGTTGTCATCATTATTTATTGGAAACAATTATGGACACTGACAACTTTACATTGTAGCAATAATGCAGTTTGACACCACTTTATGCCCTGTAGCTCCATCCTATGGAATCCTGGGATTTTTAGTTTTACAAGGTCTTTTAGCCTTCTCTGCCAAAGAGTGCTGGTGCCTCACAAAACTACAAATCTCAGGATTCTGTAAGGTAGAGCCATGGACATATTGTTTCTACAGTGTAGATGCACCCTTTAACAGTGCAGTTAACTGACATTTTCTCAAATGAGTTGTCAGACTTCACTCGTGCCCTCTTAGACTTATAAATTCTTCAGCAATTGCATGGACGACCCATATTTCTCAAGCTGTTACATCAAGGACAAAGGGGAAACTGCCCACTCACTCACATAGGCCACTGCCCTGCTTGGTGCGCCCCACCCAAGCTGTCCCCCAAGTGCTATTTGCAAATAACAGCTCTAGGGAAAATAGTGTTGAAGGGGGGTTTCAGTAGAAAACCAGCACAGAAGGAGAGGTCAATCCCTCTTTTTCTCCCTACTTCATCATGGTCTTGATCCAAGTGGAGAACTTCTGAGCTTGCTTCTTCAAGTCAGACCTGGTCTTAAGCATACTATTTAAATTCATCATTAATATCATGTAGGAGCGACAACATTAACAGGCATAGAGGACATTTTCAGCCTCACTTGCCATAGGCTGTACTGAATGCCCAGGAATATATGACACTTTGTTGTTGTTACACTAGTCTGAGAGCTTGTCTATACATGGTAATGAAATGTGGATTGGTGCACAGTAATGACAATTCGTAGTAGATTTTATTTGTCTCCATGGTTTTTTCAGGTATACGAGGCTATCCATATTTGATGATCAAGATGGCAGGCACAAGTGAATTATGTTTTTATTCTCTCCAGTTGCTGCCACCAAGTGGTATTTTTTTTTTTAAAAAAAATGTAAATCCAAGATGCGGAAGTATGACCTTCTGCTTAAACAAACAGAAAAAAAGAGAAAAAAGGTTGTTTTGTCACCTCAGTGCATGATCCAACATGGTGGTTCTGGGTGCTGTCTTGCCTTCAAGCTCCGTCCTCCATCCCCTGTGCACGTCTGACCAATCAGCTTTCTACTTCCACTCTTATCAGGAAAGCTCCCTCTCCTTCTGAATATGGCAAAATGATGCAAGATCCCATTGGTACAAAAGGTATTCTCCTCAAGTTCTATGAGAAGTATTTTCACCATTTAGACAAGCTCTGAGTTATGGTGACCCTATCACAAGGTTTTCTTGGCAAGATTTATTCAGAAGTTTGTCATTGCCTTCCTCTGAGCCTGAGAGAATGTAACTTCCTCAAGGTCACCTAGTCAGTTAGGATTTCAGCCTTGGTTTCCTGGAGTCCTATACCATGCTACCTATGTATGAGGCAATCCCAAAAAACAAAACAAAACCAGAAGTTGTCTGAGAGCCATTTTCAGTTTTTATTGTTTTGGGAGCAGGGGTTGACTGGAGAAGGGAACTGCAACATTTTGTATTGTTACCTACCCTGACACCCCCTGCCCCATATCTGTAATAATTAGCATTATTTAATAATTTGGCCAAATGTGGCTTTCCACACAGTGAAGCCATTAAAACTGGGAAGTTCCAAAAACCAGGAATTCCAAAAGACTAGCACTGAGACTCAGTCAGGTATGCACTAAGGAGGGGCCAGTCCAAATTCCAAAGAAAGATAATGCCAAGCAACATTTTGTCTGAACATCTGGCTAATCCCATTAGCCTAAACAGAGATATTCAAGTTTGTAAAGAGCCCTCATACCTCTACCTTTCCCCAAACAAAGAAGGTTGCTTCCTCTATTCAATTACAAAGCATCCACACATTAAGGGTCATTAGCATATCCAGAGTGTCCATTGTCTTACCTTGAGAATCTCTGAGAAGCATTGTCTTTAACTCTAAATCCCATCCCCTGAAGGAAATTATGTGGTATAAAAACCATTCCAAAACCCCACTCAAGTGCTTACTGATTCCCTTCCTGTGGACGCTATGTCTGTCTGTGTAGCCAGGTGCACAGTTTCATCTGCTTCTGGACTCCACATCAGACTGTGTCACCGTTCTGACTTTCGGACCCCCACTCTGCTGTTTTTTTCCATGACCTCATCTCCTGAGATTGGTACAATATCACCCCAAAACAATCTCCCTTCTCTATTCCTCTATCCCAATACTTCCTACTTTATTTGCTAGCCTTGTGTGAATGCTTGAAGCCTGTGTGTGTGTGTGTGTGTGTGAATGTGAATGTTGTTATTACTGTTTTCTCAAATAAAGACAAATTAATTGTACTGTCTAGCTCAACGTCCCCTCCTTATTACCAGTATACATAGGTCAAAATCTATCTGTTGCCCCCTCTCGTATTAATTCCCCAAATTAATATCAATATTTGGAGGGTTCTTAAGACCCCCGAGTGCTTAGGGTAACAGTATATAAAACCCACCATTTGTAGTGGCTACCGGGATCAGAAACCTCATTTTGGGCTTGAACTTCTTTCCAGCATGGGGTTACTGGGGTGGAGTCTTTGCAAGGACTCCAGGGCTGTAAAACTGGCCTTGGGGGCCACAGGCTCCACTCTACCCACCTCTAATGTAATAGAAAGAGAACTCCATCATGTCAAACAGCTTTAAAACTGAACAACCTTTCAAGCATAGCTTGGTTTATGATGCAGGAAGCTGCTGTAAGATTACTCATCTGCACATGCTAATTCAATTCAAACTACATCCAGGTTTCAAATTGCACCATGTTGAGACTGGACTTCAAAACAACAGCCCTGTCAGGCTGGTTTAAAAACCAGCCGGGTGACAAGGATGCTTGCATTTCCTAACCTGTCCATAACGAAACCAAGTGGAAGGTGCTTTTGTTTCCCTTTTTATAAGCAGTAGTTCTCACTTCCAAGTGTGCTAATTTTAAATTAGCACTTCATGTCAATTAAGAATATTAGGCATGTCCTGCCAATTTTCTCATTTCCCTTTAGTAGTTGCCAGCTTGCAAAAGAAAAAAGAAAAAAAAAAGACTGTAAAGCAGGTGAATTAAGGGAGGTTACTTGTCAATCTCTCTATGAAATTCTGGAGGCAGACTTCAAAACAGGAAGGAAGCTGTCCTTGAATCCCATTTTGGGAGAAAGGCGGGATATAAATCCAATACATACATACATACAAACAAGCAATGATTCAGTTTAAATCCTCTCCTGTGTGTGTGTGTGTGTGTGTGTGTGTGTGTGAGAGAGAGAGAGAGAGAGAGAGAGAGAGAAAGAAGTGAGGAAGAGGGGGTAATTATTCTTTTTAAAGTTCCTGTAACGTCCATTCTGGTATTGTTTCGTCCCAGTAATTTTGTGGTTCTGTTCTCTTCCCTTGTTGAAGTCAGGTGATGTTCAATCTCACTGATGAAGTCTGATCATTTTATATTTTGGATTACACAGCAGAATGAAGACTTGTCCAAATTCAGGCAGGCCCTTGATATCTAACCTGGGGTGCAGTAGATAGCTGTTGTTTCTCTTCATAGTTGCATTTTTAATCATAGTTTCACCTTTTTTTTGAGGGGTGTGTGTTTCTTTTATATGCATTTGGTATTGTTTGAATTTTCTGATGGTCAGCTACCTTAAGTGCCATTTTTGGGCAAAAAAAGAAGAATACATTGTTTTGTTTTGATTTTTGTTGTTTTACTGGCCTTACAGAGACCCCAGTGTAGATTTAATGGTTCTATCCTCATCTTTAGATAATAATGTCTATTTGTTCACTTGCTTCCACAAGTAGTCAACATGAACTGATGCATTTAGGAGTCCTCCTACTCTTTTTATTGAGTGAGACTATTAACCACACACTCTAGCACCTTGTCCCAAAATGGAAAGTCTCCAACATCCCATTTTGGGGCAAGGTACAAGAGTGTGTAGTGGCTTCTCAGCTCCAGGGGTTTCTGGATGAGGTGGATTATCTAGATCCATTTCAGTCTGGTTTCAGATGTGGTTATGGGATGGGGACAGCTTTGGTTGCATTGGTGGATGACCAATGCAGGGAACTGGACAGGGGGAGTGTCCCCCTATTGGTTCTTCTGGACCACTCAGTGGCTTTCAATACCATCAACCATGGTATCCTTCTAAGTGGCCTCTCAGGTGAAAGAGCTCCACTCTTTCCTGGAGGGGTGCCCTCAGAGGGTGGTGCTGGGGGATTCTTGCTCAGCCTCTTGGCCACTACCCTGTGGAGTCCCTCAGAATTCAGTCTTCTCCCGTATGCTATTCAACATCTACATGAAATTGCTGGGAGAGTTTGTCCAGAGCTTTGAGGTTAGATGTCACCAGTATGCTGATGATACCCAGCTCTATTACTACTTTCTACCTAATTCCAAGGAAGCTGCTCCTGTGCTAAACTGGTGCCTGACAACTGTAATGGACTGGATGAGGGCAAACAAATTGAAGCTTAATCCAGGCAAGAGAGAGGTGCTCCTGGTCAGTCAGAAGTCGGATCTGGGAATAGGGACTCAGTCTGTGTTTGATGGGGTAACACTCCCCCTGAAAACACAGGCCTGCAGTTTGGGGGTACTCCTGGATTCAGCTCTGAGCCTGGAGATCCAGTGATCAGGAGTCTTTTCACACAGTTAAAGCTAGTGCAATTGTACCCATTCCTGAAGAAGTCAGAACTAGCAGTAATGGTACATACATGCCTTGGCTACATTCCATTCAAATTACTGTAATGCGCTCTATATGGAGCTGCCTTTGAAAAGTGCTCAGAAACTTCAGTTGGCCCAAAGAGCTGCAGCCAGGCTGTTAACTGGGGCTGGCTACAGAGAGCACACAACTCCTTTGTTACAACAGCTCCATTGGCTGCTGGTCCATTCCAGGCACAATTTCAAAGTTCTGGTTTTGACCTATAAAGCCCTATATGGCTTGGTTCCAGGTTATTTGAAGGCTGTATCTCCCTGTATGAGCCCATTTGAGCTCTAAGATCATCTGGAGAAGGCCTTCTCTCTGTCCCACCACCTTCTCATTCTTGTTTGGTTGGAACAAGGGAGAAGGCTTTTTTAGTGGCTGCTCCCAGACTTTAGAACTCCCTCTCTAGAAAGGCCAGGATGGCCCTGTCATCAGCCTTCTTCTGGCAGCAGGTGAAAACATTTCTGTGCTGTCAGGCTTTTACAAACTGTCTAGAGTTGGCCTTTTAATGCTGTGCAGTGCTGTTTTTAAGGTTTGTATATATTCTTTTAATGAATTTTAATATTTTTAATGTTTTAATTCTATAAATTTTCATTTTAAAACATCTTATATTTATACTTCTATTAATGCTTTTGTATTGTTTTTAATTAGTATTGTTTTAAATATGCTGTTTACCCATCGTGTAGTTGAGTCCATCATTGGGGGAAAGGTGAGATATAAAAATGAAATAAATAAATAAACAAACACACACTCCACCCGCCACCCTGCTCCAATGGTACCACTGCCTGTGTTAATTGTGCCTGCTATTAATCTGTTCCTTGGAGCCCCAGATTGAATATTCCTTTGAAGGCTTGGCTTCTCCTGACACTCACAGCATTTGTGCATCACAGTAAACCAGAACCCTAGCTTACTAGGAACAGAGTGCTGGTACATAGTGTCTGCCCTTAAAAACCTGGGACCTTAAATCTATGTTATCTGTATTGTGAGGCAAAAATCTGGTGGGGAGATTGCTCTCTGGCTTATTTCTATCCTGATATTCAGAGAATTAACTCTAAAACAAATCATGGATTATTTCTCCAGTTTCACACATCACAAAAAGCAATATCTTTGGTTTGTTTAGCCACTCCCACTACAAAAGCAGGAACAATTAATCCATCATGCACCAGCATTCTGGCTAGTCTTATTATGTTAAAAGAACAGCCTACAGGTCTTTCCTTGGAAGGGATCGGTATGCAATACAGACAATGCTTCCAGCATGATGTCTCACACAGATCTGTAGGTTCCACCCATCTACAATACAGAATTTATACCACAAATGCTTAATATCAGAGGACTGATCTCATGGTTCCAAGGACTGTACAAAAATTAATGCAGTTGAATCACTTTAGACAAACAAAATTAACTTATTAAGAAGAAGATAGTTAATAAAGAGTATTCATTTGTTTGAAGGTTTGATATTGCAGGTTTGTAACAAAGATTTGATTTTTGTCAGACAAATATTAAACATATTCAAATGATTTAGTTCCTAGAATTTAGTATATGTTACAGCAGTAGAAAATGATGAAACATCACCTGGCAACTGTGAAGTTAAGTTGAAAGTTGTCACACTGCTGCTGAGCATCTTTAGTGATGTGTCAAGAACAGCAGTGACTCTTGAGAGCCTCAGGGGAGCTTTCAAAAGTACCTGGAAAATTATGGATCATATCAGTAGGAACAAGAATAGCTATTAGTGGTGTCATGACAATATTCCTGTCTTCCAACATGGACTGAGGAACTAAAAAAAGACCCACAAACCTGTCAGATACAACACAACTTGTTTTCAGAACCAGCATAAATGGATGGTGTAATAATCTTTCATCTGATATGAAAAATGTTCAGATCGTATGGCTTCCATTTTTAAAGCATCAGTTAGGCAAAGACACATTTAAATAGCATATTTCAGAAGTATCCTTCCCCTTCCAAATTGTGCATTTCTTGCTAGGTGATAATACAGATAAATAATTTATAAAAAGTGATATTTTGTAAAGTGTAGTGTAGTTGTAACCCTCATGGATTATTGTTTTGGCCCAGTGGGTGGGGAAACCCTAAGGAAAGGGCTGTACTTGCTAGCTGAGTTCAGAAAGAGAGGGTGAGCTGGAGGAAGGGAGGAGCTGTACTTGTCAGGAGTAGACCCCTTTCCCCCTTGGTATTTTCAGTTATTTATTTAGGAGAAAACAAAAGGGCAAATTCTTTGTAGTGTAATTTCTGTATTGCATTTGGATCTACAGTCGGACCACCATATCCATGGGGGTTCAGTTCCTGGACTTACCGCAGACACTGGAAACTAAGGGTAACAGCAAACCCTATAAAAATACAGGACTTCCGATAAAAACATACCATAAAGTTGCATTGCAAAGTTTTCCAGCACGACTCTATAGTATATGTCCCTATTTTGTATCCTGCAGATAACTGAAACTGCAGATATCAGTTCCATGGATATTGGGGTATGTGAAGAGCTAGGTTTGAAGGCATGCATGAGAAGCAGCCAATCCCAGCACAGGAAACTGTAATGGGAGGAGACACTGTGAGAGTGAGCCTGACAGAATGTCAGTTGAGAGAAAGCAGTTGGATGAGTCAGGTGTGAGAGAGAGTTTGGAATGAAATGTTAAGAGAGAAAGGTGTGTGAATCAGTTGAAAGACACTATAGAGAAAGTAGATGTCTGAAGATAGTAAGTCTGTCACTAAATGAAAAGCCAAAGTTAATATTTGGTATTCCACAGTCTTTGACTTTGTTACCACATTGATATAATAAGTCAAAGAAGTTCTTTTGTTAACTGTTTCACCAACTCATCTTGAATTATTTTCTTTATAATAAAGGGGGAGGTCATGGTAGCCAAAAGAATACATACAGTACTATTAAATAAATCTATCCACTGAGAGGGTCACTGGAGACTCAGGGCCCAATCCAAAAAGGGATACTATAGAGGGATCTAGAGTAGAGTGACTGTGACAGGCAGCCAGAGCTGAGAACTGCGGGGCAAGCCTGGTGAGGCCAACATCACAGGGTACAACTGTATTTTGTGTTTTTATTTGGGGCTTTAAGATTTGCATCCAAATGTTGTGATGGTACTGAGCAGCACAGACAGAGGAGTCCTGCAATCAAGTCCTGCACTGGCACCTCATTGGATGTATGAAATTCAGGACAGTGCATATGTGTCAAATTTTAATAAATAGTTTGTTGAATTGTTGTTTAAAAAAAATACATTGGGACTTAATATTGTGATTGTGTGTGCAATATTCAATTATAATTACCCCATAGAACCCAGAAAGAGGTACATAGTGGTTAAAGTGTTGGATTGGGACCTGAGAGAGGTTCAAGTCTCTACTCATATGAAACTGACTGGTGACCATGGGCTATTCTCTCTTTCTAGCTGACTTACATCGCATGGCTGTTGTGAAAAGAAAGTGGTGACGAAGAGAGCCACCTTAAGCCCATTGTTCAGAAGATAAATGCAGCAAATAGATAAAACATTTCTATGTACACTTACAGCCTTCTTTCATTCTACTGTCTGTCTTCACTTGTAAATTGTGACATCCTTATTTAAATTCTACTCATGTTGGCAATTTATTCGATGAACACACAGGATCCCTGAAGAGAAAACATTTAAAGGGATTTCTCTCCATCCCACCACCCTCCCAGGCTCTGGTGGTAAGGACACAGGAAAGAGCCTTCTTGGTGGTTGCTCCTGGGCTTTGGAACTCCCTTCACCGAGATTTGATTCACCCTTTCTCTGCTGTCTTTTTGCCAGCAGACAAAGACCTTCTTGTTTAAACAGGCCTTCCGCATTGGCTGACATGGGTGGAGTGATAGTGCAATTAGGTGTGCTGGTTTTTTGGCATGTAATGGGTATTTTAATGTTTTAATTGTTTTAATTTTTAATATTTTAAAAATACTGTTTTAATTAAATGTATGGTTTAATGGAAAACCACTGGGTGGCCTTGGGCATCTCTCAGTCTCAGAAGGCAAAGGCACACCCCCTCTGAAAAACCTTTTCTTGACAAACCTTGACAAGAAAACCCCATAATAGCTTTGCCTTAGGGTTACCATAAGATGGAAACGACTTGAAGGCACACAGCAATAACAATTGTTTTAGATGTTCTGTTTTAGTTTATATTGTAAGGCATTTTGAGTCACATTCAGGAGAAAAATGGGATATAAATCAAATAAACAAATAAATAAATGTTAAAGCTTCCTATCACAATAAGTAATTTTTCTTTTCTTATTCACTTCAGTGGGGCTAAGCTTATTTGACTTAAATTCTGAAGATAACTCCATAAAGTCTAAGGATGCAGCTTGACAAAAGAGTTTTATTGCTACAACTAATGTTAAATATTAAAACAATATGAAGCAAAATAAGTTTCTTCCAATGAGTAAGCAGATTCTAGCTGAAATAATTGTGGAAGAGCTGGACAGCTTTATGGGTAGCAAATAAGTAGAATAATATGAGAAAAACAGAAAATCTAGAGGAAACATCTATGAGTGGAGTTTTTCAGAGTCTTGCTCAAGGAATGTTCATAGGGGTGCTGAGTCAGTTTAAAGTTTGTGTGATTCTTCTACAGTCTAACTCAGAACAGAGAATGAATCCCAGGGAGTACTGAAAGAATTTCACACTTGAAACTTTGGAGTGGGAGGATGGGGAAAAGGGAAGAGAATGAAATTTGCCAAACTAAATCCAGCTGTTCAGCTGTATTAGAGCTGTGCTCATAATATTAGAAGCTTCTGTTCATCTTAGGATGGCATGACATTTCTGTACCATTTCTACATATTTTAAGAACAGGGGTATGCAAGAGGAGACCTTTAATAAAATGTTGCTGTGTTTCCAAAGTCCCTAACAGGTATGGTATGTTTTTCCACTCAGGTTCCAGGCAGGCTGTAACAACAGCTCTGAAGTGCTGTTTCAGGTTCATGAAGGCATATTTCAGATGCTAGGAAAGGGGCAGGGAGAGAATACAGATTTTTCTTTTCTTTTCTGCCCGTCTAAACCCTCCCTTAAGCAGCTGTACAATAGCAAATGGGTACAGCCTAAATACCCTATAGGCACCAGATCCCATCTGATCCTGGAAGCTAAGCAGGATCAACCCTGGTTAGTACTTGGATGGGATACTACCAACAAATGCCAGGTGCTGTGTGTTGTATTTCAGAGGGAGGTATTGGCAAAACCATCTCTGAGTATTCATTGCCTAAGAAAACCCTATGAAATTCATGAGGTCACCATAAGTTGACAGGCAACTTGAAGGTACATACAGTCAAACCCCTGTATCCATGGAACCAATAGATTTCACACATTTGCAGTTCTATCACCCTTAATGCCCCCTCCCCCGATCAGATCATAACTTTGTCCATCATCTTTCTTCCCCTATTTGGGCACAAACACAACAGGAAATTCAAAAGTGCATGCTATCCTAATCCTATTCTATTAGCCATTCTTTTCCATATACAGTACTTTCTAGGAGTGTGTGTGTGTGTATGTGTATATGATATTTTGAGCTTTCATTAACCTGGTAAAAGTATCCTTGTCAGTTAATGTTCTGAATTAAACTGCTATTCTCCCCCCCCCCCATATCTTTTAACTTTTAAGAGCTGGTAGGTTATTCTTTGAAAGTCATTCTCTCCAGCTTCCTGATTGCTCTAGACCAGGGTTTCTCAACCAAGGTTCCCTGGAACCCCAGAGTTCAGCAAGAGGTCATGACTGAATCCCCTCTTTTTGGAACTGTAGATATAATTATTTTGATGTAGGAGTTCCCAGAAATCTGAAAGTTATTTCAAAGGCTCCTCCAGGGTAAAAAGGTTAAGAAAAGCTGCTTTAGATTGTCTGCTTCCAATAGGTGTGCACTGACCTCTAAGGAAAGGATCACTTCTGCAAGTTCAGGATCTGTAGCCTTACACATGTAACAGGATTTCTCACCATTTTAGATTACAATTGACAAGTGTTTAGCAGATTCTGTATCTCCTACTTGAACTCATGCACTATTGTAATGTAAAACAATAACTTACAAGATTTGCATGTCACAATCACTTTGATTACAAAAAGGGTTAACTGTTTAATGTCTAACTGATAATTTTACAATTTTACAATAGATATAACATATAGAGATAAAAATAGAAGTGTTTTTAAAACACACTGTTAGCACTGTGTTATAGCCAAGAAGGAACTTTAAAACTGGAGAAGAATTCTGCTCATGCTGCAAACATTTTTCTTTTATTGTCAGTTTTACCTATTAGCTTAAGAAATGTATGTAAGCACTTTTTAAAATTAAATGCCAGTTTGCTTTGAATTTGTGAGCAGTACCCCTTCTAAACCTAATTTCTCATGCATGTTTATTTATACTCTTGAATGCAAAGCTCCTGAATGCAAAGCTTCTGATATAGATATCTTAGTAGCTTGAACAATTGGAAAGATTCTTCTGGTTTCTGCTTTTATTCCACTGCTGTGCTATTAAACTGTAGTAAGATGAATACTTTGTCTCTTTATGTGTCAGCAGTGAATAGAGGTTCCATATGAAAGTGACTATAAGATCTGTCACAGGTTTGGTTTAAATTGTCCTGGAAGCAGAATGTGTCAAATGTGTTGGTATTCCATTTGAAGTGCTTGCTGGGAATCATTCGGAGGAAATATTTCCTTACAAGCTCCAGCATTTGAGGCTGCAGACTGAAGTATTGAAAATGTGAACTGTTCAGACAGTTGGGTGATTTGGGAGTAACTATTATAGTTTTACAGATGGTACTGTCTAGCCAAAGCTTTTATTACTGCAACAGAAATGTGAGGGGAAAGAGGAACAGTGTGTGGGTTTTGGGAGGGAGGAAAGATAAATCCAGGATCTAAAGGAGGGAAATGGGAACAGACATGGAGAAGTTACTGCTTGAAATAGAGTGCCCAGAATCCCCCAGCCAGCAGGGCCAATGGAAGTTGCAGTTCTGGAAGTTGCAGTCCAAAAAAGGAACTTTTCCAAGCTCTGGAAGAAATGTGTATGGCCCAGAGAGAAACCTGCACTCCTGATAATACTTCCCACTATTGACAAGACAATCTGATGCATAGTTTTATGAGCTGCTTCAAGTATTTCTTATTTATTTAAGTATTTATACCTCATTCTTCAGCCACAAAGGCTATCAGAGCAGCAGTTTCCAATGTGTGTTAGTTAATTGCCTGTACAAGCCAGGTACTCATTTTACTGACCTATGAAAGGATGGAAGACTGAGTGAACCTTGGAGCCCTTGGGATCAAACTTGCAACATTGTGGCTGCAGTACTGCCATTTAACCACTGTGCCACCAGGACTCCCTTACAGCTTGGGCCTTCCTGAATCAGGCCAAAGATCAGTCCAGTCCTGTTTCTCATAATGGCCAACCAGACATGTCTGTGAAGCCCACAAATCTTGAGACAGTCACTTAAGTTCATACACAAAGCGTTAAAAAAAACTGTTAGAAGAACTTGCTAAGCATTTGCAGTTCTGTGTGCCACATCTTTGGGTCCCAGTCAAGGTGTAGGCTGTTTTACAGATTTTCAAAGTGGAAGATGAAGAATAGCAAACTAGCTTCCTTGAACAACAGTCTGCCCATTTTAATAATCTCTCCCACCACGAACCTTCCTGAAAACTGCAATCAACATATGAGAGCTCCCTCAGAAAGGTTCAGCAGGAGAGGGCCTTTTTCAGTTGTGGTCTCCTGCCTGTGCAATGAACTCCTCACTGGAGTTCACTTGGCCCTCATCTTCTTTTGCAGCTCCAGGTTTTTACACTCCCAGGCATTTGATTGGGTTGATTGGCCAATTTTTAAATACGAGTCTTAGGCCAATATATTGTCCCTATAATTTGTTCTGTGGGGAGGTGTTTTATAAAATATTTTATGTTGTTTTTGTTGTTTTTAACTTTTGTATATTTTCATTATACAGAAATTTTCATTATACGGAAATCAACCTCCCGTCTTGATTTCTGTAATGCACTCTACATGGGGCTACCCTCGTGCTTGGTCCAGAAGCTTCAACTAGTATAGAACATGGCAGCCACGCTGGTCTTGGGTGCATCCAGAAGAGACCACATAACACCAATTTTAAGATCACTTCACTGGCTGCCCATCAGTTTCTGGGCCCAGTACAAGGTGTTGGTTATCACCTTTAAAGCCCTAAATGGCTTGGGTCAACCTATCTTCGGGACCGCCTCCTTCCATATACAGTAATCCTTCCCATGCACTTAGGTCCTCTGGGAAGAATTGCTACAACCCTTAAAAACTAGGCTTTCTATGACTTCCCACAGGACCTTTTCAGGTATTGCTCCCAGATTATGGAACGACCTGCCAGATGAGTTCTGTCATATTAACACCCTAAATAGCTTTTAAAAAGCTCTTAAGATAGATCTCTTCTGGCAGGCCTTTCCTGAATAGATACCAGCCATTAGAAAGAAAATCTAAGTTGTCCCGGCCTCGCTACAGCCATTGTCTATTGTTTATTTTTAGTATTTGTTTTAAGTATGTTTTAAATTTGAATTATCTAATTGTATTTTAAGGGGGAAAGGGGAGGGTTTGGGTGGTATATTTTAAATGATGTAAGCTGCCCCAATTGCATTCCATAGAGGGGCGAGATATAAATAAATTTTATCATCATCCTCTTTATCATTGTAGCAGGAATCTAAGACCTAACTTTAATTTCTAGTCCCAAACTCAACAACCATTGAATCAATAGGCTTTGCCTAAATGTTGGCATACCCTTCAACAATCAATTGAATGGGTCTACTCCAGTTGAGAATAGCAATTGGATTTAGGCTTCAGAATAGATGTTCTCTGACAATGGTGTCTGTAAATGAATTCTGAATGCCTGAAAGGGTCAAATAGGTTCCTCAAAAGAGATGACAGGGAGACCCAAAAGATGTAGGACAATGCAACGTGTAAACTGAGTATACATTAGTTGTTATGTACTATCAAGTCAGCTGTGATGTGTGGTGACCCTTTGAACGAGAGACCTCCAAGATAGCCTGAAATTAGCAGTCTTGCTCTGGCCTTCCAAACTCAGGTCACAGCTTGTTGCCTTGAGTTAATCCACCTGTATTGCAATCTTCCTCTTTTCCTACTGCCTTCCACTTTGCCAAGCATCATTGTCTTTTTCAATGAGTTTCATCATCTCATGATGTGTCCACAGTACAGAAGTCTCAGTTCAGTCATTTTGGCTTCTAGTGATTTGTTCTATGAACCATTTATTTGTCTTTTTGGCAGTCCCTGGTATCTGTAGAACTCTCTTATAGTACCACATTTCAAATGAATTTATTCTCTTCCTGTCAGCTTTCTTCACTGCCCAGCTTTCACAACCATACAGAGAAATCAGAAATACTGTGGCATCAATGATTCTGACTTTGGTATTTACTAATGTATCTTTACACTTGAACATCTTATCCACAGTAGCTCCTTCACAGCTGCTTTTCCAAGTCTTAGTCTCATTCCTTGATTACAATCTCCATTTTGATTTACAACTAAGCCTCTACCACCAACCCCAGAAATCTCACTGAACTGCCTGCTCATCACCTTCTCTCCAGATTCTAACATTTAAGCAACCATTTCCCCTACACATCCAAGTGTTTCTTCTTAGCCAAAAGGGATTAGAAGTTTGACCCTTAAAATAGCAAGAATTAAGCCTGAAGTTCTTAGGAAATTAAATTTTCCACCATATTCTGCATTTTTAACACATCAGCTCAGTGGTAGGATACGTGTTCTGCATGCCCCAAATGGGCTTCCAATTCAAGAGGAAGATAAGACACACAGTAGAATAATGAATGTGGCATGGATCCATGCAGAATCCAGAACAGAGTGAACTGGTCATGTGGTTGCTTTAATGTGCATGCTCAGCTCACAACTGTTTCACTACATTATTTTTTAAATATTAGTTGATTGGCGATGCAGTAAATATAAGCTAAGTGACAAGCTGGGTACATAGTGGACTAATACATAGTGAGCTCCCGCTCAGTCATCTTTTTGAGCTCATAATGAGAGGTTAAAATAATGTTGCAGAGGTGGATTTGAAGTAGAATTGTAATCTGGAAGAGTGAAGGTCATCAGAGATTTCAAAACAGGTGACATTTATTACATACTAGTTAGGATTCTACATTTTCACTAAAGAAATGAGTGAGGAGAGTTGGATTCACAAAAGGTCTTTTTCCATAAGCAGAATTCAACTTCAATTCCTTGAATGAAAATTTAGCATCCAAGCCTAATCTGGATGTAAAGGTAGACTAGGCTAGCTGCTAAAGACTGGAATCTTTTTGCTGGTGCACTAGCATAATTAAGGGGCATTGCACAGGGAGGTATCCATTACCTCCTTGTACAACACATTTTTCCCAGCTGTGCAATGACAGCCAGACAGTGGAGATTATCAGACAGGAATGCACAAAGTGTTCCTGTCCCACAATCTCCGGACCCTCCACTGTCCCGACACATTAACTCTCCCCATCAGACTTACCTTATCTTCTGTCCAAAGACAGCCCAGGAATGAACAGAGCTCTAATGGAGCTCCATTCACTTCCTGGACTGAAATTCTGCCCGTTCTTGCGAGAAGACATGAGCATGGGAAATTCAAAAAGAAAAAGAAAAATACACACAAAAAAGTTAACAAAAGCACATACACATACTAAAAAAATAACAAGTAACATCGGGAAGGTACAAAAAAGAGGATAACCTACTTGGTTCTCTCACCCCCCCCCCCCGGGAAGTGTTCTGGCAGGACCGCTCATTGCCACTCGAATCATGAGTCAAAAATGGTGCGAGGTTTCAGATAGGGCATAAAGTAGAGCTTTATGCTTTGCCAGCATATTGAATAAGATTTTGGCCCAAAATGATTAATCTGTTGTCTTAGTTTTGGAGTGTGAGTGCTAGAATTTTACTGTGTGTGTGTGTGCCTTCAAGTCACCTGTTGACTTGTGGTGGCCCCATGGATTTCATAGAGTTTCCTTAGGCAAGGACTACTCAGAAGTGGTTTTGCCAGCTCCTGCCTCTGGAATATAGTTTATAGTACCTGGCACATAACAAGAACAACAATTCATAGGCAGTTTCTCATCCAAGTGCTAACCAGAGCTGATTTTCCTTAGCTTCCAAGATAAGATGGGAATTCACTAGTGCCTTTTGGCTAGAATACACTAAGGGAAGTTATGAATGCATAATGTAGACTCACACATTCAAGAATGGTTCACTTTCACAATCCCTATGTATTCCCCAGTTAAGGGAATATGTAGGAATCGTTAAAGTCCCTCAGGCCCAGTATACTAGGCAGCAGCTGCTGAGAGTGATAGGAGTCTGTTTCCTTGTTGATGGGGAGCAACTGACTGACATTTCCCACCCTTTCTACCAAGCAAGCTCTGGTGCAAGGGGGAATTTTGTCAGGGACCCTGCTTCTGATTGTCACACCAGAGATTGCTCGGAGGAGGGGGTGGGAACATTAGTCAGCTGCTTCCTGACTGACTGGGAAACAGACACCTATAACTTGCAGTGGCTGTTGTCTGGTAAGTGGGGATTGGGGTGACTGGCCTGGAAAACATTCCTTAACCATGTAACTGCAGCAGTTATGTAGCTAAGTAGGTGATACAGAATTGTGGCCATCATTTTTATTACATATATTCAGAAGTGAATATTTTCCTATTATCCTATAATCAGGTTAGACTATCATATCTTCAAGTGTGGTGTGTGTGAACATAAAAGTAGTTATAAGTATAGCCTGTTTTACTACACATATAAATGCACTGTACATTTGGAAAGAACACCCTCTAGTGGTAAAACTGCAGCTGTTGTTAAGCATTTTATGTTATCAGTATGTTTCTTCTGCTGTATCTGATATGCTCATTCATTTCAAAAATGTTTTTAGTCTTAGAATAATCTTTGCTATTCTAACTTTAACTTTGACTTTAACTTCTTTTCACTTCTTGAAGGTTTTGGCTTCTTGATAATACAGGTAACAGCTGAGACAGTCAAAGAAGAGTCAAATTTCTTGGGGAATGCAACCACATCCATCATTTTGGGGTAATGTTTGATCATCTGACTCAGCAGCTCTGCCATCTCAGATGGTTTCAGAAAGTTACCCAGGCCACCAGGATAAGGCCCCATCATTGTGCCTTATGCTACATTTGCTACTTTGGTCTTCTTACTAACCCATATTTCTATAAGCCTTACCATCTTGTTTTATCCATCAGGAAGAATATCATATAGGAAAGGCTAGTACCAATGCTCCAACTAATACTCTGCAGGCACTAATGCTGCAACCATGTCAATAATCACACCTAGTGGATGTTGTGGTGCATTTGTTGACATACATCTATGATCTACACTGCATGCAGAGCCAAAAACTGGGTGTATGTCAACAGATCTGAGTGAACTGGTCATGTCAGGCATCAGATGCCTGGGAGGTAGCAGCAAGATGGTAGAAGGGACAGCTTTGTTACACATTGCTTGCCCTGTGCCCCTGTGAAGGTGTGGTGGGGGATGCTTTCCCATTGCCAGTATGAAAGAAAGGCACAATTGCCAGTCCAGTTGGCTTTTGTTACATAGAAAGGGAAAAAGTGCTACCTTACCCTTTTGCATGGACAGTGAAATGTGTTGGCCCACTGCCAAAGTGGCCTAAACTAAAGGGGGACCTCCCTTTTGGTGGAGCCACTCTGGGGGAATACAAGGACAAGAGGCTACAGTTTTCTGGGTTTGAGTGTGTTTACGTGAAGCTGGGTGACTGGGGCAGAATAGGGATTCTGTTGGTGTACCACCCACCTTGCTGCACAACAATCTCCCTTCCTGAGCTAGTTGGGGTAAATCTCAGGGTTGGTGTTGGAACCCACTCAGCTTGTAGTGCTGGGAGATTTCGACATCCACGCTGAGACTGCCCTGTTGGGAATGGCTCAGGTCTTCATGTCTGCCATGACAACCATGGGTCTGTCCCAAGTGGTATCTGGTCCTACTCTTGTTGCCGGGCACACTCTGGACCTTGTTTTCTGCAGTGGAAGGGGTGAATGTGATCTGGGGGTGGAGGAACTATTCATAGTTCCGTTGTCATGGACAGATCACTACCTGGTGGAGTTTAGACTTGCTGGGACTCAAAACCTCTGCAGGGGTGGGGGACCCATTAAGATGGTCTGCCCCAGGAGGCTTATGGATCTGGATGGATCCCTGATGGCTCTTGGGAAGTTTCCTGCTGCCTTGACAGGCAGTGCTGTCGAAGTTCTGGCCAACCTTTAGAATAGAGAAACGGCTAGGGCAGTGGACATGATCGTTCTTGAGCATCCCCTCTCATGGAGTGGAGCAAAGCTAGCCCCCTGGTTCTCTGTGGAGCTGGTGGTGATGAAACAAGTGAGAAGGTGACCAGAGCAATGTTGGCAGAGAACTCGGAGTGCATGTGATTGAACAAAGGCTAAAGTTCATCTTAGGGCCTACTCTAGAACAGTACAGACAGCTAAAGCAAAATTCTATTCTGCCTCTATTGTGTCTACAGGGAGCAGGCCAGCGGAGTTGTTTTTTGTGGTCAGAGGTCTTTTACATATTGGCCCAAGAGAAGAAAATCTAGATCATTTATCAGCTTGCTGTGAACACTTTGCCTGGTACTTTGCAGATAAAATCACTTCGATCTGCTCTGACTTGGATGCTATGATTGATACAGATCCAGTGGATGTAACTCTGGCCCCTGCTTGTCCAATTACAATGGATGCTTTTCAATTTGTGCAGTCCAGGGATATGGACAGGATTCTTGGAGAAACGAGAGCCACCACGTGTTAGATCCTTGCCCTTCCTGGCTTAGTAAAAAAAGCCAGAGGAGGTCTGGCTAAATGGGTATAGAGAGTGGTTAATGCCTTGTTAAAACAGGGCAGAGTTCCAGCTTGCCTGAAGGAGGCAGTTATAAACCCAATACTAAAAAAGCAATCCCTGGATCCTAACATTTTGGATAATTATCACCCAGTATCTTATATTCCATTTTTAGACAAGGTTCTAGAGCATGTGGTGGCTCCCAGCTCCAGGTGTTTCTGGATAAAATGGATTATCTAGATCCATTTCAATCTGGTTTCAGGCCTGGTTATGGGACCGAGTCAGCTTTGGTCGCCTTCATGGATGACCTACCAAGGGAGCTGGACAAAGGGAGTGTGTCCCTGTTGGTTCTTCTGGACCACTCAGTGGCTTTCGATACCATTGACCATGATATCCTTCTGGGTAACCTTACTGGGATGGGACTTAGGGGTACTGTTTTACAGTGGCTAGATTCCTTTCTAGAGGGGAAAATCCAGAAGATGGTGCTGGGGGACTCCTGTTTGACTCCTTGGCCACTGGCCTCTGGGGTCCCTCAGGGGTCAGTTCTGTCCCCCATGCTGTTTAACATATACATGAAACTGCTGGGAGAGGTTATCCAGAGTTTGGGGGTTCAGTGCCAAGAGTATGCAGATGACACCCAACACTATTGCTCCCTTCCACCATAAGCCAAGGAAGCTGTTTTGATCCTAAACTGGTGCCTGGCATCAGTAATGGACTGGATAAGGGTGAACAAATCAAAACTTAAGCCAGACAAGACAGAAGTTCTCCTGGTCAGTCGAAAGGCAAATCAGGGAAGAGGGACCCAGCCTATGCTGGATGGGGTTACACTCCCCCTGAAAACACAGGTTCACAGCTTGGGGATACTCCTAGATTCAATTCTAAGTCTGGGAGCCCAGGTATCAGCAGTGGCTAGGAGTGCATTTCCACAGTTAAAGCTTGTGTGCCAGCTGTGCCCATTCTTTGAGATGTCAGATCTGGCCATGGTGACACATGCCTTAGTTACATCCCGGTTGGATTACTGCAATGCACTCTACGTGGGGCTGCCTTTGAAGAGTGTTTGGAAACTTCAGCTGGTTCAAAGAGCTGCAGCCAGATTGCTAACAGGAGCTGGCTACAGGGATCATACAACCCCCTTGTTACAGAAACTCTACTGGCTACCAGTCTGTTTTCAGGCACAATCAAAGTGCTGGTTACAGCCTTTAAAGTCCTACATGGCTCAGGTCCAGGTTATTTGAAGGACCATAGTCTCTCTTGTGAACCAGCCCAGGGCTCTTCAATCTGCTGGGGAGGCCCTTCTCTCTGTCCCGCCACTCTCACAAGTGCATCTGGTGGAAACTAGGGAGAGGGCCTTCTCAGTGGCTGCCCCCAGGCTCTGGAATTCTCTGCCCAGAGAAGTCAGATTGGCACCCTCTGCCTGCCTTCCAGAGCCAAGTAAAACCTTTCCTGTTTTGACAGGCCTTTGCTGATCTTTGCTAATAGCAGTGCTGGGGTACATATGAGTGTTGTGCATGTGTGTGTGTTTATATACCGTTGTCCCTCCATATCCACATATTTAGTATCCACAGATTTAAATATTCAAGGCTTGAAAATATTCTTTAAAAATAATAATCCAAAAAGCAAACCTTGATTTTGCCATCTTATATAAGGGACACCATTTTGCTATGTCATTGCATATAATGGGACTTGAGTATTCACAGATTTTGGTATCCATGTGGGATCCTGGAACCAAATCCCAGCGAATATGAAGGGACAACTGTATATGTATATGCATGTGTTTTTAGAGTTTTAGCTGTTTAAACTTTTTTTAGTTGTTTAATTGTGTTTTAACTTTTGTATTTTGCTTATTTTAACAATATCTCTTTATTGTTCGCTGCTTTCAGTCCCAATTTGGGGAAAAAGCAGGATAGAAATGATGATGATGATGATGATGATGATGATAGCAGCTCTAGTACTTCAGTGAAATCAACACAGCTTCAGAGGAACAATTAATGTAAGGGTGTCAGGATCGGTTCCAAACATGATCTATCCCAGCCAATTTCAGTGGTTCTTTGTAAGCTTGCTGTTAGTTTTGTTTTCATTTCTTTGTGCTTGTTAATGATTGTGTTGTGGTGACTGTGGAAGTGGAGTAAAACTGTTGGTAATGAGAATGGATAGCTAAGCCGCAGCTGCACACTCAGCTTGAGAAAAATGGGATGCATGTTACAACTGAAGAGGGGGGCAGGGGATGATGGTTAACCAATAGTATGAAGCTCACCAAATTTCATAGATTGTAATATTGTATGCTTTTATTATATTGCCTGTCTTCTAGGTTTCAATTCTGAGTAACAACTTTGTATGATATGCTTCCTGGACTACTGTGCCAATAAAGTTTTCTGTTTTAACTGTGAAACTGCTGCTGGTCACTCTGTCTGGGAATGCTAGGGCATGACAAAGGGTGGGAAAGCATGGCCTGAAGGCTGTATGGTCTCCCACCCCTTTTTGCAGCTTCTAAGTCATCTCTGACCTCCTCAAAGCTCCCAGACCCCACTTAAAAAAAAAAACAGGTAAAAAATTATAAGTGGGAGCTGCTGGATCCTTTGAGCATGTAAAGAGGTCAAGACAATGCATGGTGGCAGCAGCAGTCCATGCAGTCCAAGTTAGGTAAAAATGAACACACAGATACATAGGTAGTGTCTAAACCTACAGATTTACTAAGACATAGCAAAAATATTTACACTGAGTCAAGGACTCCAAACACAGTGATTACATATCACAGCAGTCAGCACTCAGAGCTATAAAGCAGAACAACACAGCTACATTCAGTCTGGCTGACATAAGCAGACTGACCACAACATGGGCGGGACAGAGGTTGTATAATACATGTGTGCACAACATTGATGTGTTCCCCATTCCCATAC
Organism: Gambelia wislizenii; assembly: GCA_030847615.1. NCBI lineage: Eukaryota > Metazoa > Chordata > Lepidosauria > Squamata > Crotaphytidae > Gambelia > Gambelia wislizenii. The sequence goes on along the minus strand of JAUMIR010000003.1, from coordinate 52,251,143 downwards.
TTATGCAATACCTTCACACACTGATAAACCCTGTAATCTCTGTTTCTCGTTCTCCACAGACTTGTAAACACCAACTGTGCTTGGTAGGCACTGTATACTGTCCCCTGCTGGCAGTAGCTCTTTGTACAGTTCCTTCCTTTTCTCAGCTTTCCCTTTCACGGTTTTGTGTATTCATGGAAAGCCACTGGGAGTTTCCTCAGCCTTTGTTCCTGGAGGCGGGGGGGGGGGGAAGCCAAAGGCCGAGCAAATGCCCATGCTGGTTGCAAAGCCTCTGGGGTGTGTTTACACTTTGGCTCCCTGCCCCTGCACCACAGGGAATGTATGGCTTTGCAGTCAGTGTTGGAGGTTTCCTCTGCCTCATTCGCTGTGACAGGGGGGAAAGCCGAAGCTCGAGCAAATGCCCGCGCTGTCAGCAAAGTCTCTGGGGGTGTGCTTGGGCTTCGGCTCCCCCCCTGCACCCCAGGGAACACACGGCTTTGCAGCCAGCACTGGTGGTTTCCTCTGCCTCATTCCCTTTGTTGGGGGGGGGGAAGCTGAAGCCCCAAGCACTGGCCGCTAAGCCTCTGGGAGTGTGCTTGGGCTTCCCCCCACACCACAGGGAACACATGGCTTTGCAGCCAGTGCTGGAGGTTTCCTCCACCTTGTTCCCTGTGGTGGGTGGGGGGAGCCGAAGCCCAAGCAAATGCCCATGCTGGCCGCAAAGCTGCTGGGTGTGTGCTTGGGTTTTGGCTCCCCCCCCACACCACAATGAATATTCAGCTTTGTGGCCAGCGCTGGAGGTTTCCTCTGCCTCGTTCCTTGTGGTGGTGGAAAGCCCAAGCCCAAGCAAATGCCTGCGCTGGCCACAAAGCTGCCAGGGGTGTGCTTGGGCTTTGGCTCCCACCCATGCCACAGGGGACGTGCAGCTTTGTGGACAGCGCAGGTGTCTGCATGGGCTTCGGCTTTCCCCCCTGCCACAGGGAATGAGGCAGAGGAAACCTCCGGTGCTGGCTGTAATTCATGTGTTCCCTGTGACGTGGGGGGGGGAGTCAAAGCCCGAGCACACCCCCAGCAGCTTTGTGGCCAGCACAGGCATTTGCTTGGGCTTTGGTTTTCCCCCCACCACAGGGAATGAGGTGGATGAAACCCCCAGCGCTCACCGTAAAGCCACACTTTCCCTATGTGGGAGAAGCCAAAGCCTGAGCACACCCTCAGCAGCTTTTCGGGTAGTACGGGGGTTTGCTTGGCCTTTGGCTTCCTCCCTCAGGGATTGAAGGCCAAGGAAAGCCGCACGGGGGGAGGAGCCAAAGGCCGAGGAAACCCGGGGGGAAAGGGGGAGAGTCTATTCATGTGTTTTTCAATTTCACAGTGGTGCTCCACCCCTAACCCCTGCGAAAGGGAAGGGGCGACTGTATTACAAAATTCATTATGAATTCAATACTAGATTTCATTATGAATTCAATACCAGATGAATTCAATACCAAAACCTTATTTTTCCTTAACAACAACAACAACAACAACCACACTGAAAGCTCCACCTGAAGCAATGTTTGCACTCTGCCCCCAATGTGGTTTTGGCTCCAAGCCCTAGAGGCCAGTACACTTCCAGGGCTGATTTTTGTCCTATTTGTGGTTGAAAATTAGGTGATACGGCCTGCTGCAGTGGCATAGGGGTGAAAATTGTCCCCCTGCCATAGTTGCCCACCTCGTCTTAAAAGTGCTATGGGAAAATATATGCTGTGATATAAACAGAATGAAATACTTGCAGTTATTCTGAAAATGAATGACTGTTTTGTAATGAGGCTGGTGATAGCAGAGACTGGCTTAAATCCAGAGCTCATGCACCCAAGGCTGCTGCATTTTGCTCTGGCACATAGATTTCTGTGAAGACACACAGGGTACATCCAGCCCCGTTACTGCTAACAGTGAAAATGCCTGGCTTGGCTTGACAGGATTCATGGCTGGATAGCATCCACAGAATTTCCAGATGGGTTTCTATTTTCCTAAGGAACTAAGAACTCGTTTTCTTCAACCAGGCAAATGAATAATTCTATTTGCTACGCTTGAAGCCGTCATGACAAATTATGAGGAAATGTACTTTATCACAGCCCAGACACCTACAAATTACACAGCACATCCACAATCCAGAGAACACAGCAGCAGCTTTCTACAAAAAGAAAACCATCAGATGCAAGGCATGAAATGTTTAAAACCTCACACCAAATCTACAGGAATACCCTAATATCTCAGTTGTAAATACTACTCATGACCAAAAAAAGAAGACATTCTGGCTTTAACCATGATTTATCTAAAAAGAAAAGATTGCTGCATCCTGATGTTTATGTGTTATTTTATATACTGAAATAACTGTGTGTCTGCCAACAGAAAACAAGCCTTCATAGGACTGTAGGATTATAGGAATAAACGGAAACTGAAGGATCCATATTTTAATTTTTAACCCTGTAGTGCAAATGCTGAGGTGGAACACCATTACATATTTTGAATCAAAGAAAATGTTTGGAGGGAAATGGTTAGATTTCTTTAAAAAAAATGTACAGAGCAATACAATTAATATTTAATTGAAAGTAAGTCCCATTGTGCTGGATGGAGTGTAAGACTTGTACACTGAAGATCAACATTAAATGGTTTTGGAAAACAGAATTATTCTTGACAGATTAAAAAAAATAAAGAACATTAATAAAAAAAATCTTCCTAATGTATCATGAGTTTCACAGTTGATTAGTCTGCTCTTTAAGATGATATGTTTCATATTTCCTCTAAAAGGTCAGGAAATGGGGGGGGGGAATCCTCAAACCACTTAACAAAATATGAACCAAATTGGGGTGGGATGGGGATATAATAACTGTCCAAGCTCAAAGCTAGGTTTTCAGTTCTTTTTTGACAGTGATTTTGAGCCACGAGAAGCCTTATGTTTCCGCTGAGACTAATGTTTGTATGAGTGTAATACTGTGTATTTTCCCTTATGAAATTCAGTCCTCAAATCTCTGTTTCATGACCACTAAAAAAATAGTGGGATTTCTACACCTTACCAAGCAATCTGGGTTTAGTGCCTAGATCAGGGGACATATGGTGTTGCTGTAGGCCATATGTGACCCCCTCAACTCCTCTTTTGTGGCCCCTAAAGCCTCCCACCAGTCCCTCAAAGCCTAAATTTTTGGCACAACTTTTGGGGTAATTTTGGCCCCAAACCCATGCAGAAAGTCCCCTCCCCATGTGTGAAAATGCACAAAAATACCACCATTCCACCCTCACAAACACCCTAGTGCCCTGCACTCACCGATATACCTGTGTTTTCCCCTACAATCCCTTTCAAAATGGCAGTAGGAGGTGATACAATGTCACTTCCTATCATAATTTTGAGAGGCACTATGGATGAAAATGAGGATATTTGAGCTTTCGGGGTGGCGGCCCATGGGGGGAGGTGCAGCCTGTGTGGTCTGGAGGGCAATGGCCATGCAGTTGTGCCCCCACCCTAGATCTAGGATTTTGTTTGTTTGTTTTAAAAAGAATGTTCTTTTTACTAGCTAAACTATCCTCCGAACTCACCTTCCCACACAGAGATCAGGAAAAAAAAACACCAGTTCAGTTCATATGTAAATCTAAGACCTTCTGTCGATCCAATCTAAACAGCAGTTAGAAGGGGCATCCTTTTTCTGAGCCCAACCTGGGGCTAAATCCAACTTTTATTACATTTTATGTAAGCATCTGCTCATCAAGTTGTATCCCACCTTTCTCCCAGAACTGAGATTTATGGGCAGCTTTCAGTATAAGTGCAAATAAGTATGAAGGTAACATCATAAATTAAAATGCAATTCAACTGATTATACTATCCAAAGACAGATTAAGTTAAACTAGTTTTAAAGTGCCACAATAAATAAAATTAAAATACACAAAAAATTCAGCATATCCATTCAAAAACACTGGTTTGCAACTGAGTTGAACAAAGAAGCAAACTTTGATACTGGTTGAAAATAATAAGTTTGCCAGGCATAGGCATCATTATAATAATAAAAAGATTATGTTATATGTATGGTAGTTGGATTGATAGAATATTTCTATGTGAATAATAAAAACCCGAAATAACATCAATTGTAATTCAGTCAGAAACATTTTGAGGAAGTACTAATGCAACATATTTAGGGATAATCTGACATTATAGAAACAGGACAAATGTTATATTGTTCTGTTATTACTTTTTTCTTTTCTTAATTTTTTAATTATATTTTGAATACTTTGAATAATTCATTATGTATCCTTTTTTACTGAACTGCAAATTAGCTGTTGCCCACAGTGCTGGGACTGGTAGCTTAGTTTGTTCAGATTCCAGAATCTAACATTCAAGCATTATTTAATACATAGAAAGGTAGTCAGGCAGCAAAGATAAAAGGCTGACTTTCATCTTTGTGGAAGGGAACAGTCTTTCCTGCTCTAGTTGGTTATGGATGGGAATTTACTCCCACTCTTTTCTCAATTCACAGCAAACCAGTGCTCATGACTTGGTAAAACTTTGCATCAGAAAATATGAATTGAGTGTCAGCATGGAACATAACCAAATGGCCATCTTTGTTTCTCAACCCGCCCCCCCCCACAACCATTATGTTTACATCATGTCGAATAGTATAACCTCCATATGAAGAAAAGGCTTCCATTCTTTGGAGCTACTCATCCATTTCATTACTAATTACAAGTAAAGTACCAATGTAGCATTTTAGCGTTACCTCACTTAGGGCCTAAATACCCTAAAAACACCAGATCTGATCTTGGAAGTTAAACAGTGTCAGCCCTGGTTAGTACTTGGATGGGAGATGAATACCAGGTGCTGTATTTCAGAGAAGGGAACTGGCAAAACCATTTTTGAGTATTCCTTGCCTAAAAAAACCCTATGAAATTAATGGGGCTGCCATAAGTCAAGCTGTGACTTGAATGCGCACACACACACCCTACCTAAATCAGAGGAGAAGGAAACAGGAAAAAAACCTTTAGTCATGTTGTATGAATGTGTAAGGTGGCTTTCATGCACAAGCAGGCAAACCATTTCATATCTCCTTATTCACATAGATATGCAAACTCACACCTATGCACAAGTACTTTCTATAATATTACTATATTGGGGTTTGCCTACACTGGGGGTTAAAATCTGATTGAAAGTTGGACTACTTTGGCCCAAAGCTGCACCGGATGAAATTTGGACTACTCTGGCCTGGATTTAAGCACCACATCTTGGTCGAAGCCTGAATCTGATTCACCTGGATTTTTACCATCAGTGCAGCTGCTCATTCCAGCCTCAGGATGAATGATTTCACCACAGTTCTGCCTTTCTGGCAAGTGGCTGCTTGTTCTGAAGGCAGAACGAGTGGCTGTGCCTGGCACACTTACTTGCTCTGACTTTAAAATGAGTGGCCACAGGCAGGGCTCTCCCAGCATTTTGAGATCAGAATGAGCAGCCACATGCAAGGCTCTGCCTTTCCGGCATCCAGTCACTTGTTCTGAGGGCAAGTGGCCACATGCAGGCTCTGCCCTCCTGGCATCCTGAGGTCAGAATGAGCAGCTGCATACAGAGCTCTGTCTTCCCAGCAACCTGAGGTCAAAATGAGTGGCTGCATGACGGGAAGACAGAGCCAGCAGTGGTGACACCGAGGAGGGAAAAAATGGTGGCACCTATCAAGGCGATTGTCCTGCCTCCCCACCCCCTCTCCCAAATCCAATGCAGATCCTTTGTTCACACAACAGTTTTCTCCAGAGATTCCAACAATCTGGAGAAAACTGCAAGTTTTCTAAAACCTGGATTTAAGTATCCTTAAGTATATTTTTAGGATATAAAACCTGGATTTATATCCTAAATCTGGTGCAGCATTATTGTGTGGCATTATTGCGCCAGATTTTGGGCAGATTTTTTTGGGGAGGGGATTTGGGGTTTTTCAGTAGTGTAGACAAGGCCCAATCTTTTGCAGAAGGATAACACAAGCAGAATTAGCACTCTACTTAAGTTAGAGACTGGAAAAGTTACTTTTAAAGTTACTACTCCCACACATACTCTTAGGTCAGCATGGCCAGTTGTATGTAGTTCAATATTTTCCCGGCCAAACTCTGATTCTGAAAATGGATAAACTGAACCTGAAATTGATTCAGCTGATTCAATATGTCCCTGGTGTACATACTCAGAGGCATAAAATGCCTTCAGTCTACTTCTGGAGTCATAAAGTGCCTTCTTGCTTAAAAGTAGATGGAAGGAAGAAAGCTTTCTTGGTTGTGGGGGTTACTTATGGAACCCTCCCCGAGGAGGCTGGTGTTATCTTTTATACATATTTTTTATAATATTTTTATAATATTGTATAACTTTTATATTTTGTTGATCATTATTGTTGCTTATTGTGCATTGTGTTTTTACTCTTTAGTGTAATTCCCAGACAAATTTTTATTTTGAGCAGACCAAAAAGTAATAACTAAATTATGAAAGCACAGATGTTTGCATAAAGGAAAACATTGATAACAATAGAAATCTCTAAGCTTTCATCTGGCAGACCATTTGTTCATGACTCCTGATAAAAGTTACAGAAGATCAGAGCAGACAAAGGTGGGAGGTTTATGATTCACCACATAAAGAGCTGGAAGTGCACTAGGGAAATAGCAAGGTGGTACTTGGAAGCCTAAGACAATGTGGTACTTGGAGCTTAAATTTCACTGGCAAGGACTGGGCTACATGAACAGAGAATTTAGAGAAAGCAAGTGAGAAGATCCTATAGAGAAATGTTCATCTAGAAATAGAATCTGAAAGTCTGTCCAAACAGTGAAAATAATCCAAATGGCAATCGCATGAAAGGCAATCTGTCCAAACAGACATTCACATAGACGCATTTCATTCAGAAGGGGGGCAGCCAAATCCACTGTAAACTCAATTGGGAAGCCTTCGGGGCTTCTCCCAGAGTTTTCAAAAGGCTCTGTTAGGCATGTGAATGTGCAATCATTAAGACAGTCACATTTGCATTGCTCTGACCAGGCAGCATAATCTGATTGGTTGGATGAGCATAGGGGTAAGGCTAGCAAAAAGGAGGGAAAGTGCCTGCTGCTGCCATGTTGGCTTTTCGGCTAAGTGGGGGTTCGGTAATTCGATAAAATGGCGATATTTTACTCTCCCCCCCTTTGTAAATACGAAATATTGCATGTGCACACCATGGTAAACATGTTTTTTTTTAAAAAAAAATTGGTGGTGCAGATTTAAATGTGTGAGTAAAATCACATGTAGCTGCCATCTTGGCTAGGGGGCATACAAAGTTTAGGAGGCTTTTTTGACAGTTAAGACAAGTTTCAGCACTGCAAATGGCTGCTTCTTTGGAGGAGAATGTATTTCCCCCTTATATAGACAGGAGCTAAGTGTACATTTACCAGTTTAAGAGGAAAGAAACAAGATTTCATGAGAATCCCCTGTGAGAAATAGGTTATCCAGGCTTCTCAGGGTTTCTGGATATCAATTTATCATGCACAGTAGGGCAGCTCACACAATCTAGAATACCATTGTGTACAACAGGGGTGGGCAAAGTGTGGCCCTTCCAGGGCTGTTTTGTGGCCCCCTGGCCCCCTATAGTTCAAAAGTAATATTTTTGCAAAATTTTATATATTTTTAAAAATGTTTTGACTCCAGTATCCCCCTGAATGAACTTTAGTGGGTACAGAGGACATTTAAATCACATTTGTAGTCCCCAAGCTCCTTCAGAGGTTAAAAAAAGAAAGGTGTGGGTTTTTTTTTTTTTTTTACCCACAAATTATCCATACTATCCACTGGGGGGAGGGGGTGCATTTTGCACACACCCCTGGCCAATTTAGGTTCAGGAGCAGTTTGTTTTAAAAAACAACTAAGAACGTGGTGAAAATGCTTTCATAACCCCTAGAGGAGTTTGGATGTGAATTTATTTATTTATTTGCAGGGGCAGATGCAGCCCCTCCATGTCTGCTGGAGGCTAATGCTGCCCCTGGCCTTCCACAGTTGCCCACCTCTGTTGTACATGCACAGGCAATTTATTTATTTTTAAATTTTATTTGTTGAATTTACACCCCACCTTTCTCCCAAGATGGGGACAAAGACTTACGGGTCTCCTTCCTTGGAGGTCTTTAAACAGAGGCTGGATGGCCATCTGTCGGGGATGCTTTGATTGTGATTTCCTGCGTGGCAGGGGGGTTGGACTGGATGGCCCTCGTGGTCTCTTCCAACTCTGCAATTCTATGATTCTATGATCAACAGCTCAGTAAGTATGATAACAGGTACTCAGAAGAGGTGCTCCCTCAAGTGGTGAATAATGTTTGTTTGCACATTATTGTCCTCAACAGTGTATATTGCATTTAGAGTGTTTTGTTTTGTGATTATGGGTCATTGGAATTTAAACATCAGCTTAATTTGCAAGTCCAATTTTTGAGGCATGTGTCTCTGAGGAAAAGCCAAAGGTTGAGGAGAAAAGATAATCACAAGGAATACAAATTCACCTTGATGTCTAATTTGGCCTCAAGCCATTATTAGAAATTCCTGAGGATTGTAGAATGCAATTAGAAAAATAGAATAGAATTTGGAATGGAGAGAAATAAAGCAAAGCTAATAGCCATGCAGTTATTGGTACATTTATATTTCTCACATTAAATGTATGTTTTTTAGATTACATTATCTCACCAAAATTACCAGCTAGTATTCACTTCCACTCCTTAATTTTACAATCTCTCTTAATATTCTTTTTAGAGAAGTCTGACAAGGCCTGATTAAGGGATATAAAGGTATTATGGCAATTGAATAAGTCTCAAAATAACCTTTAATGTTGCCAGGCTGCTTTGCTCATCAAAAGCTGATTGACATCTCAACTCAGCCATGCATGTAGAAGCCTGTGTCTGTTCTGATGCCTTGAGGGCTATATCCCTCGTGTGGTTTAGCATGCAGGACTGATGATGAGCCCCAGAGGCAATGACTATCTGGTCATTTTGGCATCCTAAATAAAGAGCAATGTGACTCCAATAACCTCCATATCAGATGATAGTCCAATCTTCCTGAAGTTACACAAGTGATATTGCTATGTTCTCCCTTACGGTTTCCTTTATTTCTTATGGTTCAAAACAATTTGCAGAATGAATATTCAAAGATGTGTTGGTTATTTGATTTGCATTCAGGAGACTGGGAAAGCAAGATGCCTCTGGGGGAAAATGGAGCTAATGTTTCTTTAATTTTAGAAGAGTACCGTATCTTCTGTTATCCTCACTAAAAGCCATTACCCTTGAAAAATATGAGGAACTTAGTGAAATCTATTTGTATCTGATCTTATGTTTCCTAAGGCAAATACTTAAAAAAAATCTCTTTCCTTAACTCAGATGTCAGGATGGAGAACTGCATGAATTTGTATTTAAATACCATTTATAAATAACCCCCACCCTGAATAGTATCTATAATTTACTATGTCTATAACCTAGAGGTTAATGAACTTGACAGAGATAGCTCTGTGGGATGGACTGGACCCTAATATTTATGCAGATTCATTTCTGAGCCAGCAAAAGTCTAATTGTATATAATTAGCTAGAGGCTCTTCACAAATGTCTCAAGATTTTTCCTTTTCTGGTCTTTGGAAATGTGAGACAACTCTTAGTTTATCTTCTGTTTTTTTTCAAACTCCAGCCTCCAGGCTCCTTTGTAGGTCTCTATCTTTGTTTATTTGTTTGTTTTTAAAAAGCTACTCAGTGTTCTCTAAGCCCCAGTTCCAGATTACCTTTTCTATCTTCTCCCTGGGTTTACTTTCCTCAAAACACTTAATCTAGACATAACTTCCTGCACTTTATCAAGTAAAATGTTAACATTCCTTCCTTCTATTCATGGTGTCTTAATGCTCTCCTTTTATCACACACAAAACGATTGTTTTGCTACTCCACAAATGAGACCTAAATTATATTACATTATATTATGATTCCTATCACTTACCTATACCACTGGGTTCTGTTCACAGCAGGAGAAAATAAACAAACCAATAGGCACCTTGGATATTGGATTCTTTAGACAATCCAGTTCCACATCCAAACAATTTCTTAACACCTGCTGAAGTCTCACAGCAGAAAACCCAAGCAATTCAAACAGATTGGTGACTCATGTCAGACTCTACTGGCTATTCAAGAAGACATTGTTTTCAAGGGTAACTAATTTTTTTGGTGGGGGATTAGTCTGCCTTCCCATACCATGATTTGACAATACTCTGGGATATGTTTTGAAAGTCATCATCATCAGAATTGAAGTTCACTCTGGGCTTGTCTATTTGGTGGAAATACCCCTCACAGAATTCACCCGTGAGAATATGAGCTGTCTTAATGGGATCCTGCATTGTTTCATCGTATTGTGAAGGAGGGGGACCAAAAAGAGGAAAGACTGCGTGGAAAAAGCCTTCGTGGCTTTTCCTCCAGTCCTCTGGGAGGAATTTGCTTCAGCCACAAAAATCTAGGCTGTCTGCAACCTCCCAGAGGGCCTTTTTGGTAATCACCCCCAGATTATGGAATGGCCTGCTGAACAAGATCTGTCAGATGATGAGCTTAAGTAGCTTTAAAAAAGCACTAAAGATGGATCTCTTTCAGCAGGCCTTTCCTGATTAGATCCCAGCCTCAGGAGCTGCGTCTCCTGGCCTTTTAGTCTTGTTTATATTTGTTTTTTTAAATGTGATTTTAGTTAAGTGGTTTTAATTTTATACTGTTTAATGTCTTTTTATGGTTGAGGGCAGGGGTGGGTGGTGCTTTTAGTCAGCACTGTAGTGTTTTAATTGTTGGAAGCCACCCTGATTGTTTTTAGCAGAGGGGTGGGGTATAAATAAATGTTATTATAATTATTATTCCCGACTTTTAAAAAAAGCTCCTGTGATATGCGCATTTTCACTCATTAAGACAAACAGTTCGACATGAATTGCTTCCCCATACAAGACAAAGCACAAATCTGATTGGCTGGATGAGCACAGGAGTGGGGCTTGGTTTCAGAGCAAGCACCTGCTGTCGCCATGTTGGATGTTGAGCCCTGGTGGCCGGTGGTTAAATGCCAATACTGCAAGTCACCATGTTGCAAGTTTGATTTCAGTGGGCTCCAGGGTTCACTCAGCCTTCCATCCTTTTGTAGGTCGGTAAAATGAGTAGTACCCGGCTTGTGGGGGCAATTAGCTAACACACATTGGAAACTGCTTAATGCAGTGTAGATGTGTAAATTGCTATTGCTTAAAACAAATTGTAAGCTGCTCTGATAGCCTTTGTGGCTGAAGAGCGGGGTATAAATACCTAAATAAATAAAAATAATTTTTTTGCCTTTGTGAGTGATTGCTAAGGCAATAAAATGGGGATATGTGTTCTCTCTCTCTCTCTCTCTCTCTCTCTCTCTCTTTGGAAAGGTGGAATATCACTTGTGAGCACCACAGAAATTTTAAAAAGTTTTGTGGTGGCAGATTTAAAAATGTGAGTAATTCACTCGCGGCCACCATCTCAGCTACAGCCATGCAAAGTTTATGGGGGCTGTAAAACTATTAAGACAGGTCGCAGCTGCTGCGACTTGCTATTACTGTGGAGCAGTCCGGGTTTTTTCTTCTGGGTATAGACAAGCCCTCCGACTGGAGGAGAGGGGAAGTCCTACTTCTTCTTCGCTAGCGCAGCCCTGCCCTACAGCGGCAAGGCAGCCGGTTGGAGAGCGGCATTTCAGCACCACAGAGGCTTGGACAGCGACCCGAGCGCTCCATTCCAGCCGGCGCTCAAGCGGGCGAGGAGGGAGGGAGGGAAGGAGGGAGACGGCGGGGCTGCGCTCTCGCAGGGCGCCGAAGGGGGCGCTCTTTTCTCGCCGGCTCCCCCGGTCCAATTCGAAGCCGGGCCACGCCGCTTGGTATAGTGGCCAGCCTGTGTAACCTTGCCGCTGGCAAGAGGAGAAAGGCATCGATCGGCTGGTGGCGGGTGGGGGTGGGCGGGAGGCTGAGCATGGGGGCTGTAAGGATGCCGCGCAGGTTGCTGCGTCTTCAGCCTCTCCCTCTGCGGGAAAGGAGAGGGTCCCCCCCAGGGTCCCCTAAGTAGCTCGGCGACGCCTTCGGGAAGAGGACGGCTTTCCCAAAGGATGGGTGTTTAGGCTCTTTAAAGCCAAGATCCCGAGCGACGGGCATCACAACAATCATGTTGCACCATCTGGGTCTTTGAGTCATGCGCCAGAATGGTGAGTTGCGATGGTCTTTTTTCCTCTGCTTTTTCATCCACCGCAGGGTGTAAAGTCAATAGAGGAAGACAGACGGGCCCTTTTGGGGTCAAGGCCATTCTAGAACTAGAGGAGAGAGGAAGGGGGGGAGATGTCAGCTCTCTGGCTTGCTTCCCCCCGTCAGGAGCAAAGGGGATCATTCCAACCCGATGGTCCACAGGTTATGCTTTGAGACCAGCCCTAGTTACCGACTCCCTCGAAGTCAGGGCTTTGGAGAGCGTGGTGCCATCCACAAACCCGGCCAACTCCTCACAGTCACCTTGAGGTCATGTTCCAAAGGCTTCACTAGGGGTTGCAACTTGTTCCTGTCCCTTCCCACCCACCCCCGACTTCAGTGCCCCTTCCGACCTCCAAGAAAGGGAGCAAGAGGCTGGTGAGTCAGTGCCACGCGGGGATGGTTTAGGAGAGAGTAAACCGAGTACTCCGAGTAGTAGGAGCATCTGCTGGTCCAAGTATATGTCGAGACTACGCTGTAACTGCTGTTCTCAAAGGCGACACACTTTGAGTTGTGATCGCTCCCGACAAAACTCCTGTTACCTGGAAGTAAGGAGAGGGTGTCTTCGACACTAGCATACAACTTGGAATGCAAGTGCCTGCTAGTGGTTTTTTTTTGGGGGGGGGCTATCCAACTAGTGGCTTTGAGAAGGGGTTTTGGTCACTATGGCTGTGATTCTATATACACACATATCCTTATCTGAGCTCTGCTGAACACACTTCTACTCACTTGTGTTTAAATTCCTTGGACTGAGTTTCATACCTCACTGCATTTGATGATTGGCCAGCTCTTTGGGAAAGGGAGTTTAGGATTATCAGTAGATGTAGGCAAGAAAAACAGGCTTCATGTGTCCCATTAACTGGCAAACTAGACAGAGAACAGCTGGGCAGAATAACACATTTGGCTATCTCAGAGGGCATACTCTTTTGGGAAGAAATGGTAACAAAAATTGGAGAGAGCTTATGTCACAATAAATGTACAGTAGGACCCCCATATCCACTCATTCATTATCCACTGATTCAATTATCCACAGGATACAAAACAGCACACCCACCATAGAGTCTTCCTAGAAAATGTGTCATCTCTAGCCATTTTCTAGGTCCTCCAAAGCAAATCTATGGTATTTTAAATTGGAAGTCCCATTATTTTCAATGGTGTTCACTATCATCCATGGTTTTCAGTATCCACACACCCCGAACCAATCCCCAGCGGATACAGGGGTCCTACTATATTGACTTCTAAGCTATATTGATCTGACACTTATTGTGGGAGTCATGCACAGAATCATAGATTGGAATGCACTGTAAGGGCCATCTAGTCCAACCCGTAGCCATGCAGGAATGTATGTTAAAGTACTCCTGGGAGATGATAATCCAACCTCTATTTAAAAACTTACAAAGAAGTTGACTCCTCTGAGGCAGTCTATTCCATTCTCAAACAGCTCTTACAGTCAAGAAGTTCTTCCTATTATTTTGGTGGAATCTCTTCTCGTGTAATTTGAATCCATTGGTTTGTGTCCTAGTCTCTGGAGCAGCAGAAAACAAGCTTGTTCCATCTTCCACATGACAACTCATCAGGTATTTAGAGATGGCTATCGTATCACTTCTCTTCTCCAGGCTAAGCATTCCCAGCCCCCTAAGCCTTTCTGCAAATAGCTTGATTTCCAGCTTGGTTGGTTTTCTCTGTACACATTCCAGATTGTTAATATCCTTCTTGAACTGTGGTTCCCCAAACATGACACACTATTTCAGGTGAGGTATGACCACAGCCAAATGGAATGGTACTACTACTTTCCTTAACCGGGATATTCTACTCATGTTGATGCAGCCAAAAATTGCATTGGCTTTTTTGGCTGCCATATTACATTGTTGTTGCATATTTAGTTTGTGGTCTACTAACATGTGGGCGATTTTACTAAGCCTGAACTAATGGTGTAGTATATTGCACATTTGAAGCACAGTGTTTTCTGAAATGCTTTATAAGAGTGACAAGAAGTCACACAGCATTCCCTGAAAACCAGAAAATGTGCTTACACAGAGAGCTAGAACCTACAAGGGAGATTTTATGAGATTTTCAATCAATATGAGTAGGCGTGTTTAGGATTGTACTGTAGGTTACAGAAAGCTGCATATTTCCCATGATGCAGTCATATTGGATTAAACTGAGTTTGCTAATGAAGCAACACAGTGGGAAATTTGGTGGCAGGCAACACATTGGAACACATAAAGGGAATTCAAATATGGTCAAGAAGAAACAGCCAGGGATATGACTCATTCCCATCAAAACAAGTTATGCAGCCCTCTTCAGTGCATCTTCACTGTGATGTATGTGTGTAAGACTGTTGGGTGCAGCCTAAGTCCAACCATCTTATTACAAGGCAGACCCATTTGGGGTGGGGGTCCTTTCTCACATAAGTGTGTTTATAGTTTCAGGTTCAAAGTCCTTTTACACTGTACACTGTACAAAATTAATCTTCATAGAGGCAAGTGTGGCATTTCAGTCCTCTGAGTCACATTTGGTTGCAGAATTCACACAGAACTAGAACCTATAAGGGAGGCATTTTATGAGATTTTCAATCAAACATTATACATAATGTTGCTGAGTTTTAGCAGTGTGCTGGGAAAACCAACTGGGAAGAAAATTGTCCCAACAAATCCATTGCGTCTGTGTTGGTTGCATTTTTTTTAACAAAGAAAGAAGGCTGACACCAACTCAGAGCAAAGGTTCCATTTTCCATGAACATGTGTTTGCTGTCTTTTGAAATGTATTCTGCCCCCACAAAATACTCCTGAGGGCATGAGTGCATTTGTATACCCTGCAATACATTGGAATCCTCATTGGGGTTAAAAAAAAACAAAACATCCAGATTAAGATAGTCAGTGGAAGGTTTTGTTTTGTTTCCATTCTTCCTGGATGAGGACTAAGCACAAATAGTAAGTAAATAATTTTATTCATGCTTAGACCATAGGCCATCTGCATACAAAATAAATAAGAATCATATAAAAGTGAATAAATATACAATATAAAAATGTAATATAAAAGACTAAGCACAACTAAATTTAATGTGAATAATCTGAGTAATCATGTATGCTATTGTACCTCAGTGTGTCTTCTGAATAATTGTATACATGATTGTACCTTAGCAGGTCTTCTGTGCCAAAATGTGGCAATGGGAACCGCATATACATTTCTAAGTAGGTATAATTCATTTCATTTCATTTCTAAGTAGGTATAATTATAATGTGTAAATATAATGTGATTATAGTGTGTTTAGATTAAAGGGAAAAATACATTAGTGTTAGGATAGATTTACTTTTGTATTAGTAAGAAAAGAGGAAAATAATTAGTATTATTTTTTGTATTATTGTTATGGCCTTTTGCGGTCGGGTGTATTTTTTAGTAGAATGGTCTTACTCCAATAAAAAATTCCCTATAAAAAAAATTCCCAGTGGACACCAAGTGCCCACTGTATGTATGTACGGTATGTATGTATGGATAGATAGATAGATAGATAGATAGATAGATAGATGCACTAGACAGGAATGCTGGTATAGTCTTCAACACTGATCACTCATTTAGGATTTTTGATGATTCAACAGGTATCAGACTTTCAAATATGTTCTGCTATAGTAGCATGTAACAAAACCAGTTTGAGCATGCTTATGATTTGAGTATCAAGACTGAGACAGGACATGTCCTTCAAACATTT
The DNA here is from genome assembly GCA_030847615.1 of Gambelia wislizenii. Classification (NCBI taxonomy): domain Eukaryota; kingdom Metazoa; phylum Chordata; class Lepidosauria; order Squamata; family Crotaphytidae; genus Gambelia; species Gambelia wislizenii. Next base: position 52,235,219 of record JAUMIR010000003.1, on the reverse strand, counting down.
TTATTTGGAAACAAAACAAAAAACTCTGTTTTTAAAATTGAAACCTAAGTGTGCATATGGTTTTAGGATGTGGAAACAGAAATAGTACAAAACTTAATAAGCTGATCTTAAAACAGAGTGGGCCACAATACATATAGACAAACAATAGAGGGGATGTGATGCAAGTGCATAACAAATCAGGTTCTAATTGTTGTTCTTGTGTGCTTTCAAGTTGTTTCCAACTTATGGTGATGCTCAGGCGAAACTCTCATGGGGCTTTCTTGGCAAGATTTGTTCAGAAGGGGTTTGCCTTTGCCTTCCTCTAAGGCTGAGAGAATGTGACTTGCCTAAGGTCACTCAGTGGGTTTTACATGGCCGAGAGGAAATTCGAGCCCTGGCCTCATCACACTGGCTCATATTCTGAATAGTGATACTAAAATGAAAAGAAATGTTTAATAAAAAAAGATGGGGCTTATTTATAAGTCAAAATGGATAAAATTCCCTATTAGGCTGGAATCCTCTTGGGACAGTATGATTTTGGTTGCATAAGTGTGTATGAGTGTCCCTAATGCAGCCAATTGTTCCACAAATCCACATCTCTCTCTCTCTCTCAACTTGGTGCTATTTAACTCTTCCATAATTTGTGAGTTCAAGGACTTGGTGCCTACTGTACATTTGATTCACAAATGTGATTCCACCCTAACTATGTTGGAATATATTTATACTACACTAAAAGTAGATAGGATCTTGTGGCCTTCAGTTTAAAAAATGACAGCTTACTATTATTCTGTAAGGAGTACTTGCTGTTTCTGTACTTTTGTTCCTATGGATACAATGCTAGCTGCAGAAGTAAGGCCCCATTCAAAAGAACAGCTGAACGCATGATTGATAAACCTGTATGATAGTACGTCATTAAAATGTGGCTGGTGTATTTTAATTGTTACCATGTCGTCTTGAAGCTAGGAAGCACAGGTAATGTCAATGAGTTTGATTCAGAATCCATTTTATCCCAGTAGTTTTTGTATCACCTACTGTACATAAGCTTTGGACATGTGCAGCTCACCCTTAAAAATAACAATGAATAATATTTTTATTTAGCTATTATTTAACACTTATTAACCAATGTTATATAAATGTATCTTAGTGCTAACCAACCTTACAGGGTTGTTATCAGGATGACAGCAAGGAAAGAAAAAATGTACACAGTACTATACTACCATGCCCTAGGAGGAGCAGCTTAGGGAGCTGGGTATGTTTAGACTAGACTAGAAGAGAAGGTTAAGGGGGGACATGATAGCAGTGTTTAAATATTTAAAGGGATGACATACTGAGGATGGAACAAGCTTGTTTTCTGCAGCTCCAGAGACTAGGGAGATTTTCAGACATGATTTTCGGCAGGATATACAGTTGTCCCTTCACATTCGCTGGGGTTTGGTTCCAGGACCCCCCGTGAATACCCAAATCCGTGAATACTCAAGTCCCATTATATGCAATGGCAGAGCAAAATGGTGTCCCTTATATAAGATGGCAAAATCAAGGTTTGCTATTAGGATTGTTATTTTTTAAAGAATATTTTTCAAGCCGTGAATACTCAAATCCGTGAATGTCAAATCCGTGAATGTGGAGGGACAACTGTATTGCAAAACAGCTCCATTGTTGCCGCGTGGCAGGGGAGCAGTTTCAGACGACGCCGTCCTTCTGCCGAACCCCTCCATGTCACTTCCATGACAGAATGGAGGAAACTGCATCATATTTCATTTATGACTGTTGCCCATGAGTGAAATACGATGCAGTTTCCTCCATTCTGTCATGGAAGTGACATGGAGGGGTTCGGCAGAGGGACGGCATCGTCCGAAACTGCTCCCCTGCCGCGCGGCAGCAATGGAGCTGTTTTGCAATATATCCTGCCGAAAATCGTGTCTGAAAATCTCCTAGGAGAGAGAACAATGGACTCAAACTACAGGAAAAGAGATTCCACCTAAACATTAGGAAGAACATCCTGACAGAGCTGTTCGGAAGTGGAATGCACTGCTTCGGAGTGTGGGGGACTCTCCTTCTTTGGAGGTTTTTAAACAAAAGCTGGATGGCCATCTGTCGGGAATGATTTCATTGTGTATTCCTGCAGGGCAGGGGATTGGACTGGATGGCCCTTGTGTTCTCTATGATTCTATGATTCTATGAATACCTTAGATGAAGGGTTGATAATGATAATGATGGCTGAATCCTGTTGGGCAGTTTCCAAATGCATAGCCTAGAGTTATGCACTCATGCCTGTTTCATCATGATCTCTGTGTAGCTGCTAGTTTAGGGGCTATGTAGGACTTTATCAGATGTGAGAAAACACAGCAAAAAACCATGTCCCAAACCATGTCATAAGGATGGGATGATAGCCCAAAGGGCAAAATTATCAGACACCTGTGTCCTCACCCGTTCCTGCTGAGTGGTGTGGGCATGAATAAGGTATCACTTTTTTATTGGCGGGAAAGCCATCCATAAAAAGTGACACCTTATTCACACTTGCACCATGCAGTGGGAACAGGTAACAATGTCCTCTGATAATTTTAGCCCTTTGGGCTATTGTACCAACCTTATGACATGATTTTTGATGCATCTGATAAAGTCTGTAGGGACTGTGAAAGCCTCCCAGCCTCCACTTACCAGGAAGCAGCTGCTGCTGCTGAGAGTGACAGGAATCCATTCCCATGTTGATTGGGAAGTAGCTGGTCAATGGTCCCACACCCTCCTCGTGCAAGTCATGTTTAGCATAAGGTGGAATTGTGACAGTGGGTCCTGCTGCTGCCTGTTGCACCGAAGCTGACACACAAGAGGAGGTGGGACCCTCAGTCAGTTGCTTCCTTGTCAGCAAGGGAATAGACCCCCATCAATGACATGGGGGTTAAGGTGATTGTGACAGGATTCAATGCATAGCACCGTAACTAGTGTTTTGTTGTTGTTGTGTGCCTTCAAGTCATTTCTGACTAGTGGCAACCTTAAGGTGAACCTATCATGGATTTTTCTGATGCATACATAAATCTCCAACAGGATTCCACGAGATGTTTTTAAAATGTAATTTAAAAAAGTTAATCATCATGCTTTTAAGATATGAATTGAGAGTCACGTGGAATATTGGTCTGAGTATTGGACTAGGAGTCCAGGAGACCAGGTATTTGATTCCTGCTTAGCCATGGAGACCCACTGAGTGATTTTGGGCACTTCACACTCTGTCAGTGTAAGAGGAAGGCAATGGCATGCCACCTCTAAGTAAATATTGCCAAGAAAACCCTGTAATAGGATGTCAGAGTCAGTTGAAAGGCACATAACAACAACAAAATATGAATTATGACAAAATAAGACCCAAGACTATCACTATAAATCTAAGGCCACTTCAGGTCAATATCTGTCCAACTTTGAATTCTCACTGTGTGTATTCAATTAATGTTTTAAAAAACAGACACCCAAAATTTCTGGTAATGACACACAGCAGTTTCACTGGTTGTCATTTGTTTCTGGATGAAGGCTTAACATCACATCCCCCCATATATCCACTCAAAAATATGTCCTTTTTTTAGCCAGTGGATCTCACTCTGAAGTAAACGGTTATAGAATCTTAGCTAGATGCCTTGGGTCTAGGACACACGACAGACTATCTTCACCTGTACCAGCATGGCCTCTCCCTAAAATCGATTAGAGAAGTCATTTGGTATGGCTGAGGCATGATTGGTTTGGATGAGAAGAACCATCTTCTTGGAAGCCTCATTGTTACTGTGGACTACCTTGTTCCATAGCCTTTTCTTACCAGTGGTGGCTGGTATCTTCCATGCCTGAACTTTATTTTTTTTTAATTATTAAATTAGGTTTTTATCAATATTGTAATGACTTAAAAGTCATGATACTTACACACAAATAATATTATATACAAAGGTATTATACACAGTATAAGGTGTTGGTTATTACCTTTAAAGCCCTAAATGGCTTGGGTCCAACTTATCTCCGGAACCGCCTCCTCCCATACAATCCTCCCCACGCACTCCGGTCCTCTGGGAGGAATCTGCTTCAGCCACAAAAATCTAGACTGTCTGCAACCTCCCAGAGGGTCTTTTTGGTAATCGCCCCCAAATTGTGGAATGACCTGCCGAATGAGATCCGTCAGATGACAAGCCTGAGTAGCTTTTAAAAAGCACTAAAGATGGATCTCTTTTGGTAAGCCTTTCCTAATTAGATCCCAGCCTCAGGGGATCCTGGCCTCTTTTAGTCCGCTGGCCATTGATTGTATTTTATTGTATTTATTGTTTTTAAATGTGATTTTAGATCAGTTGGTTTTAATTTATAATTGTTTAATATTTTTTTATGGGGGAGGGTGGGGGTGAGGGGTGTTTGGGGATTTTATCTGTATTGTATTTTAATTTTTGTAAGATGCCCCGATTGTTTTGACAGAGGGGCGGGGTATAAATAAATTTTATTATTATTTATTATTATTATTAAATTGATATACAATTGTCAAATTGTTATATCTTCTAACTTCAAATGTCTTCTAGTATCTTAACAAATATATCTCAATAACATAGTATTAACCTAATCAAATACTCTAAATTTTTGCGATTACAAAACACATAATTATATAGTTAAATATACTATATATAACAATATTAAAATCTAATGTCTGAACTTTAAAGAAGTTAGCTAGAATATCTAGAATAGATAAAAGATAGTTTCAGTACCTTGGATATCTCCTTGAAGGTTCAAGCTAAAACCCAGAGTGCATTTACTGCACTACTTACATGCAGGCTTCCTTACTGTTTTTTGTTGATTGTTTCATAGGGACGGCCAACACATAGTACTGCATTTATTTATTAAATGTATTTGTTATTTGCAATCCTATGCTGCTTTTCCTCCAATGAGCCCAACATGGCATCTGTGGCTCTCCTTCTCCCCACTTTCACAACAAGCCTGTGAAGTAAGTCATAACACACATGAAAACGTGATTGATCCAAGTGTGTTTTATGGCTTATGAGGACTAGACTGTGGATCTCTTGGGTCCCAGCCTAGCACTTTAACCAGTTCATCACAGTGGCTCTCATACCAAACTGCCCTCCTGCCTCTTTTGGCAGCACTTGCCCATGCTGCTGAATTTGCTGCCATGCTACAGAATTTTAGGAGGAAATCTAAAATTTGGTTCAAAAGCAAGGCATGTGGGGAGTCCATACTTTAGTTTAAAGGCTTCCCTGATGCCTCCTAGAGATGTGATTCATTTTTAACACAAGGCATATTCTTCCTTTGTTCTTCATTCAGGTTTCCCTCATTCTCATGACTGTTCCACTAGAATTTAGCGGTGTGGTGGCAAAGTGCAGCCTTGGGGTGGTTGTTGATGGGGCTCCAATGTGGTCTCTGCCCCCATTGTAGTCCCTCATTTAAAATAGTTTGTGTCTGCTAAGCTTGCTTTTGTTTTATTTCTTTTATGGGGTTGTTTTGCTTTCAATAGTTCCGTGCTGCCCCAAGCCATGCAAAAGTATTGGAAAAACATAATACTGTATATGATTCTAAGTAAATGAATAAATGAGCAGACTAACAAATATCGTAAACTCAAATTGAACAAACTGTCCAATGTCCTTTTGTAATATTTCTCCCTGTTTTCATTGATTTACCTTTGCAGTATGGCTTCATAAATACATGCCTGAAGTCTCTGGTGGTTGAAAAGTATGGTGAAGAGATATGGGAAAAACTAAGGTAATTTAACTCTACAGAAATTATTCATAGTCTTTCAGGGCTGAAAGAATCACAAAGTCCAATGAACGAAAATTTCTGATGATGCATCATGAAAACAATAACCCACATGGGCACACCTGGTACAAATAGCCATGGTTCTGTTGTGGCAAACCACATAACCAGGAGGCATCCGACAATCTGTGCTTGTGCAAATGAGACAGCAACAATGACATCTGTGGCAGAGGAGGAAGAGGTGGAAGGCTCCGGTCCATCTATTCCATGAATGTCTGGACTTTGTAGGGTCCTCAGAACTAAAGGCACTATGGAAGAGGTGGCTTGGAAAATCACCTGTCCAACTTCCCATAGTATCTTGGCCCTGAGGATCCTTAAAGCCAATCATTCATGAAATAAGTGGCTCATACCCTCTCCAACTCATACCTTCTCCAGCTGCCTCCTCCTCCTCCTCCTCCTCCTCCTCCTCCTCCTCCTCCTTGTTATCTTTTCTCCTTGCTGTCATTGTTGCTACCTCCACCTTCACCTGTGGCACCAGTGGTAGCAAAGACTGTCAGACCATTTGGTTTTAAAAGACACATTTTTTTTATCCTTGATCTTGACAGGATGTCTATAGCATTCATGTTTGAATTGTCATATCATTACTGTTGCTGTATATATGGAAATCTTTCTGTCCATGTTTCAATGATGAGAATAGCAGGTGGAACCCTATTCCTTTTCCTTCTCCAAAAAATATTTATTCCTTCATTTTCTCCTCCCATTTACTTCAGAAGGAATATTATTTCTTTTTTTTACTTTTATTAAACTATTTATTAAACAATTAAACAAGATACATTAAAATAAGACATACAAAAACCCACAATCATACTAATATGAATATAAAAATATTTACAGACAAAATAACAAACAAACCAAAAGTGAGGAGGAAAAATAAAAGAACACAAGATCCAGAAACAATTTAGATAATCAGTGCCCCCCGACCTCTAAAAAGACTTTATAGAAGGAGTAAATTTTTTGCTGCAAAGACTCTTGTGCCATCTTAAAGCAAGGTGGGCATCTGTTGTGTTTTGTAGAGAGCGGTCCTCTATTTGAAGGGCTGTCAGATGGCAGTCTTCTGTTTAAGGCATCTTCTATTTGCAGGCCTGTCCAATTTAAGATAATTTATTTTTTTTAAAAAATCCTAAGAATGGAGAGCATAGGTCTTAAAGTTGCCCATTAGGGCAACAGACAGAGGAAGCACACAAGCTGCTTGGTCGCACACTTTCCCACTAGTGTGAGATGGGTTATATTCCTATTTAAATAATAGTAATCAATTCTAATTTCCCATCTATGAATATAAATTAGCATATGCAATTTTTATGCATATCTCTATTGCCTCTATTGCCAACTTTTTTGGTTATACGTTTCTTCTCTTTGTGGAAGTTTCTACCTTACCTTAAAGTTAGACAGATTTATTATGGCACATGTTCTCCTTGATTAGCATCTGCTTCATCAGATGTGTCTGCCAGAATAGGTGAAAGCTTATGCCTTAATAAATCTGTTTATTTTTACAATGCTGTATGGTTCTATGTTGGTTTCAATTACGTTATTTGCTGTCATTACTCAGTAGTTCAGTGAAATGTCTTGCAGGACCTCTCCTCTGATTTCACTTAAAAAAAAAAAGATTCTAACATTTTTTTAAAGAAAAGCCTTAGGAATATGTCCTGCAGTAAACAAGTTGATGTTCCGTTCTGCACCCATACATACCTACTAGCACACTATAATCCCAAACATCAGTTAATTCATAGAATCATAGGACTGTACAGATGGAAGGGAGCAGGCAAGTCATCTAGTCCAACCTGCCACCATGCAGGAATTCATAACTAAAGTACTCTAGAGAGATAGCCACCCAAAGAAGGAGAGACAATCTGTTCTACTGCTGAATAGCTCTTACAGTGAAGAAATTCCTCCTAGTCTTTAGGTGGTATTTCTTTTCTTGCAACTTGAATCCATTGGTTTGTGTTCTAGTCTCTGGAGCAGCAAAACAACAACAACAACAACAAAACAACCAAACAAATAAAAAAAATCCACCCCAAAACAAAAAACCAAGCTCACTCCATTTTCTACATTACATCCCTTCAGATGGTTAAATATGACTATCATATCACCTGTTAGTGTTCTCTTCTCCAGGGTATACATACTCTGCTTCCCAAGTCATTCCTTATAGGGCTTGGTTTCAAGCTTTTTGATCATCTTGGTTGCCCTCCTCTGGACATTTTCTAGCCTGTCAATATTCTTCTTGAACTGTTAGGCCCAGAACCGGATGCAGTATTCCAAGTAAGGTCAGACCAAAGCAGAATAGAGGGGTACTGTTTGATCTCGACTCTGTACTACTCCTGTTGTTGCAGCAAAGAATTGCATTGGCTTTTTGCCACCTCAACACATTGTTGAGCTTGTGGTCCACTAAATCCCCTAGATCTGCATTTTCTCCAGATGTTGTTGAATTGTAGCTCTTAGTAGCCCAAGCCACCATAGCCAATGATTAAGAATACTGGGAGTTTCAGTCCAACAACATCTGGATAACCTCATGTTTCCCATCGCCTAACTAAGTGAATAATAGAAACAAGTTGCACTAATATCTGTTGTAGTGAGTTGGTCCATTGGACCATTATTGGCCACTGCTGTCCCAGTACTGTTTTCTCTGTCTGGCAGGGGCTCTCCAATGGTTCAGGCCAAAGAGTTACCAAGAAAATCTCCTTCTAGAACTTACATCATAAATCCCAGCACTCAAAGCATTGTGCAAGTACCCGTTATAACACTGTTAGGGAAAAAAATACAGTCTTCACAGTGGAAGCATAAACTACCTCAGACTAGAGAAAATGAATATATAAACTACCTTAGGTTAGATGGAAGAAACTGTAGCACTTTCAGGAGGAAAATGCACCCATGGACTGCTAGGATTTGGAAACATCTAAGTAAGTCTCAGTATGATTCAGTATGGCACTCCACAGTGAAAGTGCTTTGGGCAAGGAATACTTAAAACAATTTATGGTGACAGAAGGAATATCACTGTAGGAAAAAAAAACTCTGCTAGGGATAATTCAAAATAATTACTGAGACAAAGAGATTGCCTTGACACATAATACTTCTCTGCTCTAACTGCTTTATTTGTTATGCAAAATGATTCAGAGTGGCTGCTGTTGGGTGAACATGTTTGTAACCCTCATGCTGACTTTTTGTCTAATAGCTAAAGAGTCATTATACAGGAATGCAGTCACTTCACCTTTCAGAGTTATTACAGCTGACAGCCTCAAGTATCAATAACTAACTGGAAAAAATGTTCTCTCTCTTTCACCTTCATTTACTAAAGAAACAAAGGAAGCATTCTCTCAACTGTTCTGAGTGTTAAACATAAGGTCCAGATGTGGCAAAGGCATGACACATCTGTAGACCATATTAACCAGCAGACTCTCAATAAAAAAAGGTTTGGAAGGGAAGAGGAGGTGTCTCAAAGTAGACTGATTATTTCTTAGGACAATAACTGATTAAATATATAGAGTTAAATTACATCCACACTATATTCAGTCTAAAGATGAAGTCCCCATGTTTTCCATGTCTAAGGGGGAAACTTTTGCAAAATTATTTTTTCAGGAGTAGAAAGTCACCTGGTGGTGATTCTTCTGTTAAAAAAGCTACTACTACAGTTGTATTACTCAGCTCCCATTTCACTGATGTTGCTGGATGTTCCTTTATCAGCTGCTAATATAATATTATTATACTGTTATTACAATGGCAAAATTTGTATTTTTGTTATAGAGTCCAAACTGGAGTAGAGGATACCTTTTTGACTTTTGAAGTTTACAGAGATGAGATCACAATGCAACTCATTGACAAGGCATGCAAAATTCTGGGTATGCAATTTTTGGGGATGAGGGTAATGTAATAACTTGATGGCAAATTTTTTTAAAAATATTGTTTTTTATTTATGATACTCTAAAATGTCACTTATAGCATCAGAACTGACTTGAGTGAAAATAAATCACACATTCAGTTGTTGTTGTTGTTGTTGTGTGTCTTCAAGTCATTTCCAACTTATGGTGACCCTAAGGTGAACCTATCAAGGGGTTTTCTTGTCAAGATTTGTTCAGAGGTTGTTACATTTAAACAAGATCCTAAAGTGGAAAGTTATAAAACTGAACATTAAAGTTAAGATCGCCTAAACGATTGTATTTCCCATCATCATGTATAGATGTTAGAGCTGGACATTGAAGAAATCTGATAGAAAGGAAAACAGCTCATTTGAGAAGTGGTGCTAGAGAAGAGGGCTGAGGATACTCTAGATGACCAAAAAGACAAACAAATGGGTTCTAGAACAGATAAAGCCTGAACATTCCCTGGAAGCCAAGATGACTAAATTGAAGCTGTCATATGTTGGTCACATCATTAGAAGGCATGATTCACTAAAAAAGATCATAATGCTAGGAAAGGTGGAGGGCAGTAGAAAGATTCAATAAAGGGGGCCACGGATCTCAGTCTGCAGGACCTGAGCAGAGTTGTTTGAGGTGTCTTATTCATGGGGACAGCATGAGTTTAAGTCAACTTGAAGGCAGTTAACAACAACAACAACATTTAAGTCACTTGTCTTCTTTTATGACTGCAATATACAGTATCTCCTGTTGATATTTCTTCCAAAGCATTGTGCATACTGGCTGTCCTATTTGATTCTCACAACACCCCTATTGGATTGCCTCAGCTTAGAGACAGTGACAAATGAATTATATGAAAATTTCCAAAAATTCCACAACCTTTGAAGAATTTGAGGTGGGCACACACACCCCTTCACCTTACATGCCAAAAAGGAAGACTACTATTTTGAATAGTGGTGGGTAAACTTTTACCCCTTTGGATGTTGGTGGCTTGCAACTCCCATCAGTCCTAGCTGATGGTGATAGATCATGGGAATTCCAATCCAAGAACAGCTGGATGACTACATGTTCATCATCCCAACTAAGAAAAAACTATATGTTTTATATTAAGTTATAATATAAAAAGCATGGGAGTTTGGTGGGCCTCTTTGGGCAGGGAATACTGTAGTGCAAATGATTATACTTCTAGCCACCATCTCAGTTACAGCAACCTGAAGATTTCTGAGACAGCTCCAACCAGTCCTCCTATTATTGTGGAGACAGGAAGGCAGGGAGACCATTTATTGAATTTTTGAAATTCAGCCTCTGACTCTTCCCAGGTTTTAGTCAAGTCCAGGTCTGCTGTGACCTTCAAGAACAATAGATAATGGCAAGAAGGACAGGTATAGTTTGAACTTAAATATGTGAAGCAGACATACTGACCAAAGGCATCAGGTTCTTGGAGCTATGGCAACAATTGATCCCACTTTAGCATCAGAGCTTGGAAAAGTTACTTTTTGTACTACCACCCACAGAATCCCCCAGTGAGCATGCTGGCTAGGAAATCCTGGGAACTACAGTCTAAAAAGACACTTCCCCAAACACTGCTTAGCCCCTATGTGCCCACATGCTTCCCTTTACAGAAAAGAGAGCTCCAAGTTATTTTAAATTCATAGTTTTAGCCTTAACAGAAATGTTATTTAAATAGATCCCACAGCAATTAAAGGTAAGAATGATGATAAATCATGACTATATAGCCTAAAGCAATTTGAATCAAAGTATTCTCATTTATCTGGGTTCACTTGGGTTTCTGTTTCTAAAACATGACAGTTCTGTTATGCTAACGTATGTTTGTTTCCCCAGATGTTCCCCCAGATATGGTCCTGAAGCAGTTTGGAGAATATTTCTTTGAATTCTGTAAGCGGTCGGGTTATGACCACATGCTGAGAACGCTGGGAGGAAATCTCTATGAATTTATAGAGAATTTGGATGCTTTGCATAGTTATCTGAGTCTGTCTTATCAGGCAAGTAGAAATAAATTCTGTGAAACTTGCAGAGAAATGAGGGATCCCTGGATCCATTTACATAGCACATGTTGTCAATAACACGTTCTAATATATGCGTCTGGTATACGCAGTGTTGTAGTAGAGTCCTGGCTTGCAATCCCCACAAATCACCTTTGTGTGAATTTTGCACAGAATAAATCCCTAATTACAGAATTTGAGTCAGGAAACAACTTCTGTGCAGAAAGTAAAATTCCTATGTAGAAGTATTATTTTCTACACAGAAAATGATGTTTCCTGCACAGAAAAGATTTTCTAATGCATGAAACAACTACATATGAATTTTGCAAAGATGTTTGTCAGTCCAGGAGTCTTCAGATTAGGGGTTCCCAACAAGCAATAAACATATTGTTGATTTTTTTGTCATTTTCCATCCCTAGATTCAGTGTGAGAGGAAAATCCCTCCTCTGGAGTTCTCTTTGTATTCATTCCAGTTGGATTCAGTGGGGAACACCACCTCACAAAAAGCAAATATGGTTGTCCCTCCACAATCGCGACTTTAACATTCACAGTTCTGCATATTTGCGGATTGTCGCTTTGGGGAGGGTGGGGGTGGAGGAAAGTGGCAATGGGACTTTAGAAGCCCCGTTGCCAGTTGCAGGAGGGTGGTGGTAGTGGTGGGGGGAAGCCCTGTTGCAGCTTTGGGAAGGGTGGGGGTTGTGGGTGGGGGGAAGGCATATTTTATTTGCGTTTTTTTTCACATTTGCGGGGGTCTTTGGCTCCTAACCCCCACGAATGTGAAGGGACAACTGTACCAGCTTCAGAGAAGGAATTTTCTTCAGGACTGTAGGGAGTGAGCAAAGGATTAAATCCCCCCACCCAGATGCTACAGTCATAGCAATTATGAGCTCTTTTCCACTGATGTTTAAGAATGGAGAGATGAGTCAATCTTTAATAAAATTTTATGAATAGAATTCATTTCAGGAGTGATAAAGGGATATAGTGTATAGGGTGTATACATACTACACAATTACAGTTGTTTCTTCATTTTTGCTGGGGTTTGGTTCCAGGATCCCCCGTGGATACCAAAATCTGTGAATACTCAAGTCCTATTATATGCAATGGCATAGCAAAATGGTGTCCTTTATATAAGATGGCAAAATCAAGGTTTGCTTTTTGGATTATTATTATTTTAAGAATATTTTCAAGCCATGAATACTTAAATCCGTGGATACCAAATCCGTGAATACAGAGGGACAACTTCTTCATATATATCAATCCATACCACTTTAATTGTCCTGGCTTCATCCTTTGGAATCCTAGAATTTGTAGTTTTCTGAATATTTAGAATTGTCTTCCAGAGAGCAATAATACTGTGGTTCAAGCAAGTGTTCTAAAGAATGCAAAGTCCCTCATAACAGCAAATCCCAGGATTCCATAGAATGGAGCTATACCAAACAAAGTGGTATCTAACTCCTATAAGAGTTCACCTGTAACAATAAATGTACTCATAAAAGAATAATTTAATTAGTGAAATAGTTTTATTTGTATTAGCCAAGGAAATTAAATCGTAAGCAAAATCACTAACCTAGGCAATACTGGGGAAGCTTCCTAGTGTTCTTTAATTAGCCAAATTATTAGCAGTGTTGGTGATGGCTTCATATTTATGAAGCATAAGTGCTTAGTCATAGGACCATGGTACATGCTCTGGTAACCTCCTGTCTTGATTTCTGTGATGCATTCTACATGGGGCTACCCTCGTGCTTGGTCCGGAAGCTTGGTACAGAACATGGCAGCCAGGCTGGTCTCGGATGCATCCAGAAGAGACCAAAGTGCAAAAGCAGTTTGCACTCAACTCAGCAGCAGGGAGAGGAGGGGGGCATTATCTTGCCTTTCCCAGAAAATTCAGGTAAAAGCAAACTGCTGTAGCCTCCCCAAGCTTGTGTGGGTTTCCTCTTTGATGATATTTGTCATCTTGACTACACTCTGAGATTCCTTGGCCACACATCTCCCAGTTTTCGTCTGTGAAATGTTGGAAGGTATGAGATATGTGATGTTCAGACTCATTTTTGAGTGTTTTTCAGAAAATGAATGCCCCTTCATTTAGAGTGGAAAAGAATGAAGATGGGTCAATGCATTTGCATTATTATTCAGACAGACGAGGCCTATGCCATATTGTTCCAGGTATGTAATTGTTTGTGGAGCAGACTTTGAAAATTGCAATTAATTGAAAGCTATTGAATCGACATCTATCAAATATCCAGTGCCCAGTATATTTTCCTCTTTCCAGTTCTCCTTCACATTTTTATGCATTTATTTACTGGTGTATTTATTAACTGATTGCACAATTAAACCATCCACTAAAGAGAGTTCTTTATTCCCTATGGTTTTTATCCAGTTATACATGTGCTTAGAAGAAATCCATTGAAATCAGTTTGTGATGGTTAATTGAAGTCTTACTGACTCCAACAGCTCTAATCCAAGCACGGAACAGCCTAAATACGTTGAAGGCACCAGATCCTGTCTTTCTTGGAAGCTAAGCACCTGATTAAGCAGGATCAGTGAAAAGGAGACCACCAGGGAATATCAGTTGCTGTAGGCTACAGTCAGAAGAATGCAATAGTAAACTTCATCAGAATAAATCTTGGCAAGAAAACTTTATGATAGTCTTGCCAAAAGTTGGAGTCAACATGAAGGCACATAACAACAGTTCAAAGTAGGACTGAATTTAGGTCCAATAATCCAAAAGAAAGCTCTGTCTCAGGAGAATATGACACTACATTACTATAGTGCTATTATTTCACTGTAACTGCTCTGGCTGCCTCCTGTGGAATCCTGGGATTTGCAGTTTCAGGAGGGGCATTTAGAATTCTCAACCAGAGAGCTCTTAGGCCTTAGTAGACTACAAACCTCAGGATTCCACAGGAGGCAGCCATAGCAGTTAAAGTGGAATAATAGTGCTCTAACAGTATAGTGTGATAAAGTCTACAGTAGCTATTCACAGTTAATCTAAACAATGGTTGATAGGTAGAGCCCACTTCTGTCCCACCCTCATGAAAGTAATGTCCACAATATTTATTACTGCTAACAATCAATTATGTCAGTATAGTTTATTGCCATCATGTTACGAGCTTTTATATTTCCATTTTCCATCTGGAAAAATGGGGAAGGTTTCAACAATGTCCAAAATGACTTCTTAGGTTAACCTAGAGCTTGAAGAGCTATATTTTTGAACTACAGCTCCCAGAATCCTCCAGCCAGTAGGGTCACAGGAACATGGCCATTGGCCTTAATAACTAAGGGATGCTGGAATACCATCCAGACTAGTATGACTGAGTCATACATCTTTCCAAAAGTAACTATCAGCAATGTGTTAAAGTATGTAAGGGTTTACAACTTGGTGGTGCTATTTATTTTTATGTTTTAGTGGCCTCCTGGCTTATGTTCTGTATCCCATTCCCTTAGCTGTTGGTGGAGGCAAAATTCTGCCTAAGCATTAAAGACTTGTCACTGCATGAAAGAAAAAAGTATTTCTTTGTCCTTGCACTCAGCGAAATGGCTTTGGAAATGCATTCTCTATGTGTCTGAGCAACAAAGTCTGTGCAGAATACACCTTATGTACACTACCAGTCCATGATGCTATGATTCTATGATTCCACTTCCCACTAGAAAGGGAGACAATCTGTCTCATCAACATCAAAACTACAAAGTCCACTGATATCTAGAAATTCAGTATAACATTTGGCAATGCAATAAAGTACTTAATATCATACAAAGGAGATCAGTACAAATATATGTTAATATGAATGGATCTAAAAAAAATCAGACTCACAAGATCATAGAATCATAGGGTTAGACAAGTCCACAAGGGCCATCCAGTCCATCCCTCTGCCATGCAAGAATACACAATCAAAGCATCCCTGACAGATGGCCATCCAGCCTCTTTTAAAAACCTTGAAAGAAGGAGACTCCACCACACTCCAAGGCTGCGTATTCCACTGCTGAACAGCTCTTACTGTCAGGAAGTTTTTCCTAATGGTTACATGGAATCTCTTTTCCTGTAGTTTGAATCCATTGCTCCATGTCCTAGTCTCTGGAGCAGCAACACACAAGCTTGCTCCTTCTTCAATATGACACCCTTCCAAGTATTTTAAACAAGGCTATCATGTCACCTCTTAACCTTCTCTTCTCCAGGATAAACATACCAAGCTTCCTAATCTGCTCCTCATAGGGCATGGCTTCCAGACCTTTTACCATTTTGGTCACCCTCTTCTGGGCACGTTCCAGCTTGTCAATATCCTTCTTGGATTGTTCAGTGTGTGGTCTCCTAGATCCCTTTTATATGTATGTTGTCAAGCCAGATGTCATCCATCCTATATCTGTACATTGAATGTCAAAATGGAAACACTGTTTGAAAGAGAAGCCAGAGCAAAGTATATTTGTAGACAATTTTTGTACACCACAGAAACAGCAAGGGTATGATTGCCTTCAGTGATGAAAGGCACTTCAGGTAGCATTCTTCAGAAGTGAGGGTTCCTTCATAAGTATCTCTGTATGTCATCACAAACAAAGGTCACAGACATCTCAGCCAACAATACTTCAAGAATGCAATGAAATCAACATGGGATTGCCATTTTTTTTCCTCCCAGGCTTTTGAAGCTGACTTATTCTAGCTGTCATGGTTTTGTTGTGTTCATTTTTACTGTATTTTATATTTTTATTTTGTGTTAACTGCTCTGGAAGCATATGTACACTGTAGTGTATACACATACAAACACACTTCAGTTAGTAAATCAAACAAATAATTAGACAAATAATCTATTTTATTTCTACAACAATTCTGTGAAGTAGATCAGTTTGAGCTATAATAACTAGACCAAGGTCACTTTGTGAGCTTCAGAGTCAATTGGGGATTTGAATCAGTAATGACTAGATACTTTCAAACATTTTTTGATGGTGATCATTCAAGCTACAATCTTAAGGACACTATGGTAAGTCCCACAGAGTTCTATGTGGGTTACTTCTAAGAAGCAACCTTAGAATTGTTATCCATAAGTCTTTATAGTAATATTAGATAAGGATAAGAATGTAATATTTTTCATCTGCTTCAGGCATCATTGGTGCAGCGGCCTTAGACTTTTTCAACATTGAAATTTCCATGGAAATAGTAAACCAAACGGAAGAAGAAGAAAGAACTGGGAAAAAAGAACACATTGTATTCTTAGTTACACAAAAACCTGTGTTTTCATACAAAAGGAGAAATAGGTTCTCTACCTCTCCACAATACCTTTCAAGTTCTGGAACGCAGGTGGAGAAACAGTTAAATAAAGAGGTACTGTGTTTTTATTCTGAATGAAAACATTAGCAGCAATGCATATCTACAAATAAAGCATCAAGGCTGTTTCAAAGTATCTGTTGTGTGACATGTCCACCCAGTAGAAACAAGACTCCCATTTTGTTACATGGACTGCATTGATAGTGGCATTTGTACTGGAGAAACACATTTTCCCCCTAATTGTAGTGTTCATTGGCTGCATTTGCCTTTGTCATCAGTATTAGGATCCTCATTGGTATGAGAGTACCTAGGTCATTAAGACTGTTGTGCTGCAGTGAACTTTTTGTGGAGTTGTCCTTCAGGATGACCTTAAAGTTGCAGATTGTGCAATGCGTAGCGGTCAGATTGCTGGCAGAAACATTCAAGATAAACCATATTGTACCAGTTTTATAGGAACTGCACTAGTAAGTTTCAGGTGCAAGTGATGACTTTCAAAATCCTAAACATTTTGGGACCTTGATACTTGAGAGAACACCTGTCTCTGTATTTATCTGCCCTGTGATTAATATATGTTTGGGGCAGAGAGAGAGAGAGAGAGAGAGAGAGAGAGAGAGAGAGATGTGTGTGTAGAAATGTCTTTCAGGGCCAAGTTAAAACTTGACTGTTCATCCATGGGTCTGAAGCCTAGTGGTCATATCTTGGTGTTCATTCTGTTGGGTTTTGGGTTCAGTTTTTTTTTCTGAATAGTTTTATGTTATTTTTAATTGTTTTAAATTGATTAAAAGGATTCTAAATTGTGCTCTCAATTGTAGTTCACTATAAGATCTTCAGAGATTGCATGGAATAGAAATGTGGCATTGAGCCAAACCATATAAATTTCATTGACTATACACTGTAGGATTTTTAATTGTTTTTAAATTATATTGTGCAGTTCTTTTTATCTGACTATCTCTGGGAGCTGCCTTGGAACCCACTCTGGGAGAAAGGCAGCATACAGAAAAAGGAATAAGATTTATGCATGTGATGGACGCTTGGATTACAATGCATGTGGAAATTCTATTTTTAAAACTGAAATGAAAAAAAATAGTTAAGTTTTTTTAACTGACTATTCAAAATCTACACTACAAAAATGAACATGCAACTCAATCTTGGATACATTTATTCAAAACTATTTGTCTCACTGATTTCAATGTACATCTTAGAATACCATTGATCTGATCTGATATTTAGCTGATGTTGTCATTAGGATGCAGTACTTAATTGTTAAGTACTTAATTATGCAACCCTTTGAAAATGTAGCCCTAAATTTTCAAAGGGTTGTGTAATTAAGTACTTAACAATTAACATTAAGAATCCTAATGACAACATCAGCTAAATATCAGATCAGATCAATGATATTCTAAGATTACTATTCATAATTATCAGGGAGTGATCTGTACACTGAAATCATGATTTGCATCTTTCTGGATCATATTACATTCCATCCCATTCCCACAACTGTGTAAATAGGCTTTATACTTGAGCATTTATCATCACTTTGTACTGCATATGAAGAAGTGAACTTATATCCATGAAAGCTCATGCGAAAATAAAAGCAAGTTAGTCTTAAAGGTGCTGCCATGTTTCTTTTTCTTTCTTTTTTCCCTTCCTTGTGCTTGCTTGAGCATAATATTTTAAGACATAGGATATTTTCAGATGTGATTTTCGGCAGGATATATTCCAGAACAGCTCTGTTGCTGCCGCGCAGCAGGGGAGCGGTTTCAGATCATGCTGTCCCTCTGCTGAAACCCTCTGTGTCACTTCTGTGACAGAATGGATGAAGCCACGTCATATTTCATTTATGGGCGACATTCATGAATGAAATATGCTGCGGCTTCCTCCATTCTGTCACGGAAGTGACAAAGAGGGTTTCGGCAGAAGGACAGCGTAATCTGAAACCGCTCCCCTGCCAGCAACAGAGCTGTTTTGGAATATATCCTGCCTAAAAACGCGTCTGAAAATGTCCTTAGATTGTACATCTTGTACCATAAAGATTTCTCCAAATATCTGTCGACAACTTGCAAAGCTTTATGCTTGATGATGATGACAACCTGGGACAGTACAATCAGAAAGTAATATAGATGTTGACAGCTAAAATGCATGCTTATGATCAGCATCAAAATTTCTTCACATGATTTGAATTTTTTTGAAGTATTTAGAAATAACGAGTTCCATTTATACAAATTCTAACTGTAACCCAAGTATCAGAACAGGAATATAAAACACTATTAACTTTTTATTCTTATTCTTTTACTAGTGTATAATCCCTGTTATGTTTCTCACTTTAAAAAATATCAGAAGAAAGAAATATACTATCATAGTTTTGGGTTTATTTCACAGGCTCTTGATAAAGTCATGAATAAGATGAGAGACAAAACAGATCTCCTTTCTCCTTGTCCTGTGAAGAAAAGTCATTGGGAAACAATCCGAGGAATTGTGACAATAGGAAAAGGTAAACATATCTTTCAAAATATATTGGGCATAATTCATAACATTTTTCAGTCTGGCATTTAAACTACATCAGTTCCATTTTTATTCTCATTTGATATCAAAGTTGACCTATTTATTTATGCATTTAATTATTATGGCATCATTCCTCAAATGAGCTTTAGGAAGTGTAGATGGCTCTGTTCCTTCCCACTTATAGGTATATCTCAGTTAACGAAGTAGATGTGTTCCTGGGCATTATTTCTTTAACAAAGACAGGTATAATATGGAAAGAGTAGGGATAGTTCCTATGCCACAGGTCAGGTATGTCTTGCATAAGTAAACCAAAAAAGTTGGAACCTTCTAGAAACCAACTGAAAACATCTTCCAAGATGCAACTGGGGTGATTTCTTTTCTTTCACTAGCCTCCACTTTCCTTATGATTTCCATTTTTGTGGCCAAACTTATAGACCTATTTTTTAAAAAATACACTGGGTTTACTGGTTAAAGCAGGCTTACCTGTTTTCTTTTTCTCTCTCTGTTGTGCTACTCAAGCATGCTCATTAAGGGCTTCAGGAGGCAGCTGCCATTTACCTTGCCTGTTGTAGGCAGGCACACAGAGCTACAGTAGGATTGGCCAGAGCAGCATCCCATTCTTCCCCTGTTCAAACTTTATTACATTGTTTACTGCAGACATGCTGCTGCAACCCAACACAGAAAGGACTTTGTCGGATGGGGTTTTATAATGCAAGTCTTGTTACACCATCCAACACACACACACATACACACAATTTGCTCCTCATCCTTTCCTAGCTGGCAGTATGAACACAGGGAAGGTGGTGAAGGAGGGCTGAAGAAACACAGACTTAGGACTTTTTCGGATGGGGTTTTATAATGCTAGCAGCCTCGTCCCCATTGCGAGGCTGCTGTGCTGCAGGGTGTCCCTTTCGGATGATGCTCTCCCCAGCCGATACTGTTGCATAACCATGGGGAGCTGCAGCGTTATATTTGGCGGTTTTCTAATCACGATCAACTTTCATGATTAGAAAACCACCAAATATAACGCTGCAGCATCCCCGTGGTTACGCAACAGTATCGGCAGAAGATCAGCAGGGGGGAGTGTCATCCGAAAGGGACGCCCTGCAGCACAGCAGCCTCGCAACGGGGACGAGGCTGCTAGCATTATAAAACCCCATCCGAAAAAGTCCTAAGTCTGTGTTTCTTCAGCCCTCCTTCACCACCTTCCCTGTGTTCATACTGCCAGCTAGGAAAGGATGAGGAGCAAATTGTGTGTATGTGTGTGTGTGTTGGATGGTGTAACAAGACTTTGGAAAAGGGGCTGGTATTCTAGAGGTTATATATATATATATATATATATATATATATACACACACACACACATACACACACACACATACACACACACACCTTAGTTGCACAGTATGGCCTCCCCAATCCTCCCAGCGTGGTCTCCCCAATCCTGACTTATCAGGCCTGAGCCACTGCAAGCAATGGTGATCTGTTCTCCTGTTGATCAGGATGCAGCAGGCTACTTTCCACTTTCTTCCACAAGCAATGTCCAGTGCAACGTCAGAAGCAGGATCTGTGTTATAGTGCCTCCTTGTACTGGAGATCGCTTATGGAAGAGTGGGTGGGAATGTCAGTTGGCTGCATCTCAGTTGACAGAACAGACCACTGTAACTCATAGCAGCTGCTGCCCAGTAAGTGGGGACTAGGGGACTTTTATGATCCCTACTATTTCCATGCACTGTTGAACACGTACAGATCATGAATACTAATCAATTATGCATGTGTAACTCTAGGTTATGCATTTGTAAACTGCGATTGTGAATTCCTTCCAGGTTCTTCTTTGTCAGAGTTGTTGTTATCTGAGATATGCTTCTATTTGTCACAATAACCCTGTGAATTAGGTCAGGCTGGCCTAAGATCATTTAGGGAATCTCATGACAGAGTAAAGAATACTCTGTTCCAGTCCTTTAACCTAGTAGTCCTGGTTTGATTCCTAACGCTTAACCTTTGTCCAATAATTTAGCCACTAAACTCCACAGGAGAGAAACCTCAACATACTGTACAATTTTCCCAGGTAAGCTCTTAGCTTGTACAGGTCTCAAGCTAAATTCTGAATTCTTCCTTTAGCATTGTCTCAGTAAAAAAATCCAACATGCAAAAGAACCATGAAAATATTCACTCATCTATAATTTGAGGAAGATGGTGATTTTGTGAAAACATGTGGATCCAATGTATACAACATTCATAGAGCAGCTCGAAACTGGAATCCAGAAAGTATCATATTGATATCATTTCACTATATGTTACAAAACTACAGTACTCATTTTCCCCCCAGCCCCTTTCACTAAAATTCTGGTTCAAAATTCTGGGAATCTCTTGATTGTTGCAATATTGTGATGTGCTGTGACTTGGATGGATTTAAAATGAGATTAGGCAAATTCATGAAGGATAAGGCTATAAATGGCTAACAGCCATGATAGATTACCCCAGTGTCATTGATATGCCTCTGAATAAAAGTTGCTTGGGAGCATGAGCAGGAGGGTGCTATTACATTCATGTCCTGTCTGCAAGCTTGCCATAGTTACCAGGTTGGCTACTGTGTGAACAGAATGCTTGATTAGATAGCCTTTTAGTCTGATCCATCAAGGCTCTGCATACATTCTCCCTTCTCACTCAGCACTGTTATTGCATCTCTTCCTGAAATTATGCTTTGTTCAAATTGCTCCTCTGAAATTATTTTTGTTTATTAGGCTGTGAATCCTTATTCCTACCAGTTGTTGCTGCCACACAGTATTTTTTTTTAAGAAAAAGCATATCCAAGGTGTGAAAATGCGATATTCTGCATAAATAAATAGAAACAAAGTGGGGAAGGCTGTTTCATCACCTCAGTGCATGATCACTATGGTGAAAATCCATCATGGGAGTTTGGGGCACTTGTCTTGCTAGCAAGCTCCTCCCCTGTGCACATTCGACCAATCAGCTTTCCACTTCTGCTCTTATCAGGAATGTGCAGCAAATCAAATCAGTTGTCCCAACAAGTGGGAATTCACATTTCCTTCAGAGTTTTTTTTTAAATATGCGGAAAGCCACAAAGGCTTTTACGACAGAGTATTGGCGTAATGAGCCCCCTCCTTCCAAATATGGTGGATTGATGCAGGATCCCATGTAGACAAAACAAATTCTCCTCGAATTCTATGAGGAGTATTTTCATGTATAGAAAACCCCTTGGACTAGCCCTGGGCACTGTACAAACTAAAAGCAAAAAAGAATGGAACCTGATGTAGAGGAGAAAGAATCTTAGAACGTATAAAAAATATGTATGTAACTCCATTTGGTTTACTCTAATATTCATTTTGGATTTTATTTCATCTGTAAGTTAATACCAGATATATGTCTACAGGCAACTTTTTAGTCTATTCAATTAAAGTTTTGTATTAATGTGTATGTATTGTCTTTCTTTCCTTTAATGGTTCTTGAAGAAGGCCATACTAGTATTTCTCATCTTGAGATTTTGGCCATAATCTTATTAGTGACATACACATGAGTTAGATCCATTATATATGTAGTTGTACTTTTTCAGTTGTTGCACAATGTTTGTATTCAGTTCACGGTTGCCTAAGCAGAATTCTGCAAGTGTAACCACTACACATTCAGCTGGACATTCTTGGGCAGTGCGTATCTATTTGTCAGTGACTTCACTTGATTCACTGGGATTGCAGAGACAGTCTGAGTGGTGTGGTACAACTGTTGCGTAGCTCTGCAGGTGTAGATTTTCACTATGTAACCACAATGTGGTATCTTGGTCCTTGCCTCTTCTGTATGTCACTGTGTACACCAACCAATCAACTATAAGAGAAAGCATTAATTTCCTTAATTAATTTCCTTGTATTGGTTACTGCATATGTCATGTTCAACTTGCATAACATAGAATAAATGATGTGGGTCTAATTGTACCAAGGTATAAAACCCCCCATGCTAGAGTTTAGTGTTTATAGGCTCTTTTTTCCCTCCCATTCCCACCAATTTGTGATTTTTTTGTCTTTTCCAATTTCCAGTGAATAAATATAGTATATTAATTGATGAACCTGTGCCCAAAGAACATAGTACTTATACTTTTATTATATCCATATGAATGGAAATTGCCTTTGCAGCACCAGAGGAGAAGAAAGGAGACAGCAACACAATCATACCACAGTCCACTTATGGATAGAACTGGCCACTCTGTTTATGGGCTACAGCTTAATGTGTATTTGGCACAGCATAGGATATTTATTTATTTATGAATGAATACTAAGCCTTGTACAAAATCATGCCAATCACAAGTAACTGTTGTTTCTATCAGAGAATTATGCTAAGACTGAAAGCATCACCTTTTCTCGCCCTCCATGCTGCAGGACGGCTTCTGAGAGCATTTGATCCCGTCTACCCTAAGACCCTCTGGATAGACCCAAAGACATTCTGCAATGGGCTTCCTTTCCATATTGTTTTTGATGAAGAGGTAAATCAAACTCATGATAACAAGTGTTCCCTCTATACGTGAACCAAGCATATAGCCATTTAAAAAATACCCAAAGCTTTGGGGTTGGCAGCCCAGAAGCTACAAGTAGAGATGCCCTCCACCAGCTCCTCCTCCATTTTTGAAAAGTGCAGCCAATATGGCTGCTTTTCAGTGTTGGTGCTATGTATGTATGCATGCACACTTCTACATCTCTCTGCAGAAAAGAGGAAGACAATGGCAGCAGTGTCTCCTCCAGCAGCCCCCTTACACCCTGCCGAGACAGAAGGAGGCAGGGGTGACATCAACCATGGCTATTGTTTTGAACTGAGGAAGAGTAGATGATCTCCTCTTTCATAACACCTTTGCTGCAGCAGGCATTCAAAACAATAGCCGTCTTCCACATTGGCCCTCCCCCCTTCTCTCTCTACGTTGTCCAGGCACTGCTGCCCTGTTCCTCATTCTCCCTTTTTCCTCCTTCCATGGCAAGAACTGGAAGTGGGATAAGTAAACTGGGACATCCCTGATTGATTAGTTGTGCAGGGGACTGCCCTCCCCACACCTACCTAGCTCCACGCTTGAACAATCCTGTATGTTCACAGAAAAATAAGTCCCACTGAAGTTCAATGCAAGAATGACTTAACTGTTACTGTTGACGGTTGAATGCTAGCAGCTTGTTTATGTGGTCTGTAATTCTGAGATAATAACCCCTTGTAGTGTTGTCAAATGCATTTATTCTTATTATTTGTTATACCGATATCTCTCAAGGAGCTTAGTATGGCATACACTATGTTTTCATCTTCACAGAAATTCTGCAAGTTAGGTCAGGCTGAGATAATAACTAATCCAAGATCATTAAGTGAGCTTTATGGCTGAGTGAGAATTCGAACCCATGTCTCCCCAGCCCTTGGACTTTATCAGACCACCCTCTGTAAAAGTTCTTTTGGCGGCATATTTTGAAGTGTTTTTATGTTGGCAAAAGAACTCTCATACCAGACATACCTTTAGCAGCATGAAAAGGCAGCCCCAACAGTAATGGAACACGAATAGAGCTCCATTTACATCCAGGGTTGAGATCTCGCCAGTTCTCACAAGAAGACACAAGTGCGGCAAATATAAAAATTAAAGCAAAATAAACACACAAAACACAGACACAAGCACAGAAACACACTTTAAAAGTCCCAAGTACATGGGCAGGGGTTCATAAAAAGAGAGTCCCCTACCTGACTGCCCTGATCTCACCTGGAAGTGTTCTGTCATCGATGCCATATTCACATAAGCACAATGGCCCAAGGATTCAAATCCTGGCAATGCCAGCAACAAAGCGCCATGGCAAATCTGTTGATGGCTTGGGCTGTCAATAAAATAGAATGGCTTTTGGACTTGACATGATCGCAAAAGGATGATGTCATCTGGTATCACCTTTTCATAATCATTAGGTGTTATTATGATGCCATATTTGCTGCATCTGATAAATTACCTAATCTAACACTTTGTTATATCACACTTGCTCTTGCCTAAAAGATAACCAACCATACTCTCATAGACTACTTGTTACAGTTATTTCAGGACAGTTATAGCAATGTGGTACTGTGATATGACAGAGATTAAGTCAATATGGGACTTTACCAGACACTCAAAATACAGCATCATAACAATGCCACATAACTGTGAAAGCACGCATGGATCAGATGATGTTGCCCTTTTGTGGTTAAAAACAGCCCCACACACATACCTTTTCATTGACGGCTTAAGCCGTCAATAGATCCCCCTGCTGCTTGGGGCCATTTAAATCTCATGCTTACCCCAACTATGACCGGACTGGCCAGAACACTTCCAGGTGAGATCGGGACAGGCAGGTAAATAGCAAACTTTTTTTAACCCTCCCCAGGTTACGTGGATGTTTTTAGTGTGTGTGTGCTTGGTGTGACTTTTTGACGTTTATTTATATTTCTATTTTTGAATTTCCCACACAATGAAATTGAGCAGGATTTCAAAAGAGGAAGTGAACAGAGCTCCATTCACTTCCTCTTTATTCACGGAGCTGCCTTTGCCAGGAAAGCAAGGTAAGTGCAAGGGGGAACATTCTTTTGCAGGAATAGAAATTGACTTTTTTACTCTGGGAAAAGAACATTTACAAGGGAATGTCTGATAAAGTCCATGGTGATGTAGCCCTGAATCCCTCTGTTAGTTTCAACTGGAATAGAACATCTGGGTTGGTGGGATTTATAGATGTGTTGACTTAACATCGAACAGTTGAGTCATTGGTCTGCTCTCTTTGGGACTAACAATAAGACCTGGCGATGGTATTCTATGGTTTAGCAAGAGTTTCTGTGTTGGGAGGAAAGATAAGGAGAGGCAAGTACTTGGGAAAACTGAGAGACAGCATGGACATAAATTAGTAGGGTAGACTTGAAAAAAAATACATTCAGAATTGAGAGTATTTAAGGGAGGATGCAAACAATATCTGCTTCAGAGCTATTTATAAAATGAACTTCTACTGGTACATGAATAAAAATCCTCCAGCGGTATTCAAGAATCTTGTGTTGTTTTGTCTGAACATGTTTTAAAGCTGAAAGTAAAGCAGGCTGGAGTCAGCATTCAAAAGATTGTTCCTGGTCTTCAAACTATGGGCATTCGCCTTAATCAGTACTTCAGTATTGTACGCCCTGAAGTGAAATTCACCATCTCCAGTGTTCAGAAATTTATCAACAGCCAATTTGTTTTCCGGACTAAGAGAGAGATGATGCCAGAATCCTGGAAGCAGCGTCCAATGTTAGAGCTGAGAGGTAGTAGCTTGTTTTATCAGTATTAATGTTGGGAGATTAATGTGACTAATCAAAGAGTTAACTATGTAGGCTTGTGCAGTAACTATGGAAAACAACAACTGTTTCTCACTGAGGTGCCAACTCTTTATCTGGCTTTGGATGTTTATACCACTTCAGATTAAAGGTGGGTACCCACATGGCTCAGTCCTGCTCTACCCCCCATAGTCCTTGCATACAGGAAGCTAGATATCTGGGAGAAAGATTTTAGCCTTGCTTTCTCACTGAAATGTTAGGGTTTTGTGTGCATTGAATTAGTTATATGAACATTCAATCATGTGAACTCCCATAGGGAGCAGGGTGGATTGCCATACTACATCATTATAGTAGTTTGACATCAGTTTAAGTACCCTGGCTTCATCTTATGAAATCCTGGAATTTGAAGTTATGTGACTTACAGCACCAGAGCTCTTTAGCTGAAAATTGTAAGTACTTTATATAACTAGGAATGTCAAGGCTCCATAGGATGGAGCCAGAACACTTAAACAAGAAGCAGGCCACACTGCAAATGCATTTTGACTTCTTGGCTTCCAACTAACTAACTATCCATAGTGCTCTCCATATCACTATTTCCGTAATAATGTGAAAAAAGTTGCTTTTTTGGATTTCAACTACATGATGATGGAGGAATTCTGGGTGTAGTTCAGAAAGTCACTTTTCCAAGCCCTGTTTATCTCCATTAGTAGGCCAGTGCTTTACTATTGCTTTAGTAAGCCAGGGTCCCACCATTTTTAGCTGGCTTACTTTTTTGCATAACACAAACAAAGATTCTTATTTAGTAGGTATGCCTGCCAGAAGCACAAATCCTTCTTCTTAAGAAAAGGAGGACATTATACTACAAAGTTTTTGGAAAAGGATTAATTGACCCTTTATTGAGATTATTCAATGATGTTAATGAAGAAAGATGCCTGGATTCATGGAAAATGGCTGATATAACTCTGATTATGAAAGAGGAGAAAGATCCATCACTTCCAGCGAACTATAGGCCAATATCCCTATTGACCATAGATTACAAAATACAGTTGCCCCTCCACATTCACGAACTCAGCATTCGCGGTTTTAATTATTCGCGGTTTTGGGAGGGCCCCCCCGGGCCCCCCCAAAACCGTGAAAAGGGGCCTCCGGAGGCCCCTTGAAAGCCCTGGGAAGGAGCGGGGAGGGCCGGGGAGGCGTTCATGGGGCCTTTGGAGACCCTCCAGAGGCCCTGTGAAGGCCTGGGGTGGGTGGGGGGAGGCCGTGGAGGCCTTCACGGAGCCTTCGAAGGCTCCGTGAAGGCCCCGGGGAGGGAGGGGGGAGGATGGGGGGAGGCCATCACAGAGCCTTGGAAGGCTCCGTGAAGGCCTGGGGAGGGTGGGGGGAGGCCGTGAAGGCCCCGGGGAGGGAGGGTGGAGGGTGGGGGGAGGCCTTCACGGAGCCTTGGAAGGCTCCGTGAAGGCCTGGGGAGGGTGGGGGGAGTCCGCAGGGGCCTTCACGGAGCCTTGGAAGTCTCCGTGAAGGCCCCGGGGAGGGAGGGTGGAGGGTTGCAGAGGCCTTCACGGAGCCTTGGAAGGCTCCGTGAAGGCCTGGGGAGGGTGGGGGGAGGGCAATCAATATTCACGGTTTTTTGACATTTGCGGGGGTCTGTGGAACCTAACCCCCGCAAATGTCAAGGGACAACTGTATTCTCAAATATCTTAGCAGAAAGATTGAAGAAAATATTAAAAACATGGATACACAAGGACCAAAACGGATTCCTCCCAAATAGAAAAACAAAAGACAATCTGAGAACACTCATAAATCTTATAGAATTCTATGAGAAACACAATGATAGAAAATTGTTATTGATCTTCGCTGATGCTGAGAAGTCATTCGCTAATCTTAGGTGGGAGTTTATGCTCGAGGTAATAAAAAGAATGAGCCCTGGTGGCGCAGTGGTTAAATGCCAGAACTGCAAGCCACCACGTTGCAAGTTTGATTCCAGCGGGCTCCAAGGTTCACTCAGCCTTCCATCCTTTTGTAGGCTGGTAAATTGAGTACCTGGCTTGTGGGGGCAATTAGCTAACACACATTGGAAACTATTTAATGCAGTGTAGATGTGCAAATAGCTATTGCTTAAAACAATTTGTAAGCCACTCTGATAGCCTTGTGGCTGAAGAGTGGGGTATAAATAACTAAATTAAAAAAAAAATGTAGGGGAGAAATACCATGACTGGATATGCAAGACATATAAAAACCAGGAAGCCCAAGTGATAGTTAATGGGGGGAAAAAAAGTCATGTAAAATCGAAAAGAGGGACACATTAGGTACGCCCGCTCTCTCCATTATTATTTATAACTACCATAGCGGTGCTTATAGGAAAATAAGAGTGGACCAACAAATAAAAGGGTGGAAGTGGCAGGGTCAGGAAGTCAAATACAAGGCATTTGCTGATGATTTAGTTTTAATCTTAGATGATCCTAAAGAAAGTATTGGTAAATTATTAGAAACAAATGAAGAATTTGGGAAATTGGCAGGTCTAAAAATAAAGACAAAACAGTGATGTTAACAAAAAATTTAAGGAATGAGGAAGAACGAGAATTGGAAAAAATAACAAATTACAAAATATAGAAGAAAATTAAATATCTAGGCATATTAATTTCTAAGAAGAATTCAGAATTATTTGAGAATAATTATATTTAAACATGGAATAAAATAAAAGAGGAGTTAAAGAAATGGGATAAGCTAGACCTCTCCTTATTCGGGAGAATAGCATCAATTAAGATGAACATATTAGCTCAGCTGCTTTATCTCTTCCAGAATATCCCAATCATAATTAATGATAAGATATTAAAAATGTGGAATAAAGATCTAGCCAAGTATATCTGGAAAGGGAAAGAGTCGAGGGTTAAATGGAAGATATTAACAGATATAAAAGAAAGGGGAGGCCTGGCATTACCGGATTTATAAACCTGTTACTATGCCTGTGGAATATCTTTGATCCTTGATTGGATAACTTTAGAAAATACAAGACTATTAACAATAGAAGGATTCATCATAAGGTATGGGTGGCATGCATATTTATGGCATAATAAATCCTCAATACATAGAGAATTTAAACACCATTATCTAAGGACTTTTTCGGACGAAGAAAAATAACGCAAGCAGCCTCTCCAGCTTGCGAGGCTGCTACGCTGCAAAGCGCCCCTTTCGTATGACGCTCGCCCCTGCCGGTACTGTTGCGGTACCGCAGGGAGAGCTGAGCGTCATATTTCGTTGATTTTTACTCACGATCAACTTTCGTGAGTAAAAAATCAATGAAATATGACACTCAGCTCTCCCTGCGGTACCGCAACAGTACCAGCAGGGGCGAGCGTCATACGAAAGGGGCGCTTTGCAGCGCAGCAGCCTCGCAAGCTGGAGAGGCTGCTTGCGTTATTTTTCTTCTTCCAAAAAAGTCCTCCGAAGAAGTTTGTTAGGAATCTGGATGAAATATAAGAAGAAGATATGCCCCAAATTTCCGTTATGGCTTTCAAATCATGAAGTTTTCTTTAAGAAAGAAGATATCTATAAAGGGAGATGACTAACATATAAAGACCTACTTAAAAGAAATGGAAATATATATGTTATAAAAACTCAAGAAGAAGAATTAAAAATTGAGAATAAAGAATGCCATTGGTTTTTATATAGGCAGTTATTAGAGAAATTTAAAATGGATCAGAACTTGAGGGTATAGAACTAGATAATACAGAATTAGATGGAATTCTACAAGGAAGTAAGAAGAAAATCTTATAGAATGTTATTAAAGTTAAATCTAGAACAAGAAATCATAAAACCTTATATGATAAAATGGGCACAGAACATCAACCATGAAATACCTTTTGAATACTGGGAAAATCCGTGGGGGGAAAATTGTCATTTACTAGGAGTTACAATATAAAAGAAAATATATGTAAAATGATGACAAGATGGCATTTAACACCAGAAAAGTTGGCAAAAATATATAAAAACAGTTCAGACCAATGCTCGAAGTGCCAAAAGGGTACAGGTTCCTATTACCATGTCTGATGGAAATGTGAAGAGGCAAAAAAAATTGGGAAAAAAATACATAGAATAATTATGAAGCTGTTCAATACAAGCTTCCTGTGTGATCCTGAGATTTACCTCCTTAACATGTATCATAAAATAGACAAACAGATTAAAAAAAATATTGGAGAGTCCTGCCATATATGTTGACATCAGCAAGAATAATTTTTGGAAAACATTGGAAAAAACAAAAGGTTCCATCAATAGAAGAATTGATAATGAAACTTTATGATATGTATCAGATGGATGGATTGACAATTATAATAGATGAAAATAAAACTCTAAAAAATATTCAGGAATAGCAGATGATCAATCCTTCATAGGAAGATAAATGGGGGAGAGATTTCTAAGATAACTATAGATTAACATTTAATTAACTAAGAGTGGAAATAAAAAAGAAAACAGAGACATAGATAAAATTATGAAAAAAAATAGAAATATAAGGGGGAAGAAGAGTATGAAGATATCAAAAAAGGTAGAAAGAAGATAAGGAAGTTATGTGGTATGAAAGACGGGAACAAGTTGAATAATTTTTGTGTGTGTTTGTTGTATGTTGTATGTATGGGTTTTGTTGTATATTTGCTGTAGATATGTGTGTTCTTTTATAAATATATGTTGAGAAATTAGGATAATAATAAAATTAAAAAGAAAAGAAAAGGAGGACATGTAACCATTAGTAGAAAGCACTACGACTGCTTTTATTGAATCAGAGCCTCAAAGCTTTGGAGAGGACCTTGTAGTCCATTTAGTTTCAACTCCCTTGCTGGAAACCCAAAGCTAGTGTTCCTGAAAAATGGCTATTTAGCTTCTGCTTGAAAGTCTTTTAAAAATGCCATCTTGTATATATACAAAACTTGTTGTTTTCCCTTCTGAATGTCTCTCCTTCCCCTTGAAATCTGAAATGGTGTCCACATAGTAGTTGGGATAGCTGATTTTTTGTTCTTAGTGGAGTAGAAGAGAATGGAAGTGATAGGAGTAGAGCACTGAACATGTAGAAATGGAAAATAAGAACAGTAAAAGTATTTAACCTGAAAAGAATGATCTACAGGAAGTCTACCCATGATTATGCCTTTGTCTGAATCAGGACAGATGATCTGGATGGAGTCTGTCCAGTGTATGCTGTACCTCTGCTCCCCCCTCCTGCGCACATTGCATGAGTTGGAAGAGCGGCACATGCACATTGCAGACATTGCTCCTCATGATGTCACCAGGGATTTGATCCTTCTCAATCAACAGCGGCTGGCTGAGATGGAGCTATCCAGTCAACTTGAGAGGAAGAAAGAGGAGCTGAGGATCCTGTCAAAGCATCTGGAGGAGGAGAAGAAAAAAACGG
Organism: Gambelia wislizenii; assembly: GCA_030847615.1. Taxonomy (NCBI): domain Eukaryota; kingdom Metazoa; phylum Chordata; class Lepidosauria; order Squamata; family Crotaphytidae; genus Gambelia; species Gambelia wislizenii. The sequence goes on along the minus strand of JAUMIR010000003.1, from coordinate 52,203,173 downwards.
AAGCCCTTCTCTATGCCATGCTCCCTAAGCATGTAGCCAACCAGCTCAAAGAAGGGAAACGAGTTGAGGCAGGTGAATGAACAAAATATGTGCCAAAGACTTGGATATATAGAGCCCTGTGATACACAGTTTGAGAGTCAGGATTTTAGGAAAGATGACTTGGCAAACAAGTACCAAAGTCAGACTCTGGGGAGTGCTGAGAATATTTATGGGCTTCAGAGCAAGGTTGTTCCAGACAGACTTTCCCCTTTTGTCTAATACTGTCACAGGAATGTGGTACAGGGCAATGGTGGTGGTAGTGGGTGATTACTTTTTCTGGACCACATTCCTTGGTGAGTAGAGGATTCTGGGAGATATAGTCCAAAATAGCTTTCCCAAGCTTTGGCCATCATTCTATTTAAGACATTTATTTTGGAGATTTTCAGACACGATTTTCGGCAGGATATATTGCAAAACAGCTCCGTTGCTGCCGCGCGGCAGGGGAGCAGTTTCAGATGACACCGTCCCTCTGCCGAACCCCTCCACGTCACTTCCATGACAGAATGGAGGAAACCGCATCATATTTCATTTACAAGTGTTGCCCGTGAGTGAAATACGATGCTGTTTCCTCCATTCTGTCACGGAAGTGACACGGAGGGGTTCAGCAGAGGGACGTCGTCGTCCGAAACTGCTCCCCTGCCGCGCGGCAGCAACGGAGCTGTTTTGCAATATATCCTGACGAAAATCGTGTCTGAAAATCTCCCTAGTGTACTGTCCCATATTAAGCACACCTAAGTTCTGTTAGTTTGAATGCAAGAGCTTAGAAATATTGATGAACTCAGGGGTTGTCTAAATAGTGAAGATACTCCTCACGGAATGTGAGGAGAATATGAACTGGCTTAATGGCATCTCATATCATTTTGCCATATTTGGAAGGAGGAGTGCCAAAATGCCAACAACTCAGAAGGAAAAGCCTTCGCAGCTTTCCCCAGAGTTAAAATAGTATTATTATTATTATTATTATTATTATTATTATTATTATTAAAAAACAGCATGGGGGGGATGTGTATCCCCACTCATTGGGACAAGCAATGCTAATTGATTCACTTTCCCATACACGCAGAAGCGCAAAGCTGATTGGCTGGATGAGCGCGGGGGGGGGCAGGGCTTGCTAACAAGGCAAGTGCCCAGAACCACCACGGTAGATTTTCGCCTTAGCAAGCAAGTGCTAAGGCGAGAAAACAGGGTGGGTTTTGTGTGTGTTTTTTGTAAAGGTGAAATATTGCTCTATTGCACTTTGGAAATAGTTTTTAAAAAATGTTCAGTGGTGGCAAATTGCGGTTAGTAAAAATGTGAGTAATTCACTGCCACCTGGATCTGCAGGCATGCAAAGCTTATGCCTGCAAAAAACAACAACACATTAAGACAAATCACAGCTGCTGCAAATTACCATTACTGCAGAGCAATCCGCTTCTTTTCCCCCTCATATAGACAAGCCCTCAGTTCTCTGAAGTGAACTTCTGAATATGAGATTTTGAGGATTAAAAGCAAAAGACAATGAATAACTTCATGCCTTTTGGAAGCTTCAGTCTATTGTTTGTGTGATCTAACAGCTCTTCTTTTTAATGGAGCGTTGAACTTTTGCTTAACTTTTATGATAACATCAATGAAATGTGTGATTCAGCTTTACTGTGTCCTTATCTAAAATATGCTTGATAATGGATTATTTTGAAACCCATTGGTATTGAAATTATCCTTTGTATGTCTTCTTGGGCAGCCAATAAGCTGTGTAAGCAGTTTTAAAAATAGCTTACAAGTAGGTATTTTTTATAAGTAGGTGATAGAATATTGAAAGAATGTAGCAATGTAGTACTACAAAAAAATTCTAAAACATATATATCTCTATATTTGCTTGTAGGAGAGTTCAAAGAATGCACAATATTATTTAGTGATGTCGTAACTTTCACCAACATTTGTGCCCAGTGTGAACCTATTCAGATAGTGCTCATGTTAAATGAAATGTATCTACGATTCGACAGGCTGACCACCGTGCATGATGTCTATAAGGTATTTGCTCTGCGACTTGTGTTGGTTGATTTCATGAGACTGACATGAGTTGAGAAAAGGGGGAACAGATGACAAGAAACATTTCTTCTTTGCTTTTCCATACTCTTAAGTAGAAGAACACCTGAGGCTATTCGAGTTCCTCTGCTTTTTTTGGCTTTAGATTCCTAGTAGAGCCTATAAAAGTAAAGCAAGAAGAAGCTGGTAAACAGGTCTTGTTTGGAATTCCTGGGTTACGCATCATACCCAGGTGGTGATGCTGCTATTGCTTTTTCCTTGCTCTGCCCTTGTTGTCCCTTTAACCTGCCTAGACTGCCTCTCCTCTGTCTATTTGTCCTTAGATGTCCTCTAAGATGTCTTCTATGCCATCTAGTTCATGGCTTGCCATTAGCTAAGTGAAAACATGGGGGAGCAATAGTTTAACAAAATGATTCAGAGAACTCGAAACAGTAAACAGCTATAATAGTAGTAGTGGTGGTGGTAGTAGTTGTGATGATGATGATGGTGATGATGATGATTGTAATTCACTATCATAATTATGAATGTGTAACCTAGAGTTACTTACCCATAACTAATCCATATTCACAAAGCCTACATATTCATGATTGTAACACTATTGCCATAATTGTAAAAGTCCCCTAATCCAAACTTTAGTAGACGGCAGCCACTGTGAGCAGCAGAGGTCTGTTCTCCCAACAACTGGATCATAGCATACTGATGTTTCCATGCTTCCCTCCAGCAATATCCAGTGTGAGGAGAAATTACAACAAGGACTTCTGATTGTTTCCCCAGAGATCTCTGGGTGAAAGGGAGTGGAAACATCAGCCTGTTGTGCCCTGATCAACAGGAAAACAGACTTCTGTTACTCATTGCATCTGCTGCCTGATAAAGCAGGATTGGGGGGACAGGCAGGGGAAGCATGGCCAGGAAACACTACATAGTTAAGTATACTAAGTTAACTAAGTAGTTGATCTAGGATGTCAGCCAATAATATGTTTTCACAGTACTTCAGTATAACAATGGCTAGACACCTAAGGTAGACTCAATGAGCCAATTCGTAAATGGTCAGGCTGCTAATGGGATTCAGGACAGTGTAAGGTTGCTAGGTTGGATATGTGGCAGGGCTCCTGTAACTTTAATCCTTAACAGACCATGAAGCAGGATGAGATACTGTAAAACTTGATCAAATGGGATGAAGTTACCTGTCCGATCTCAGCTTCCAAACTCCAACTTTCAGCTGTAGCCCTCCCCTTCCAACATGACTATTGCCTCCTTGCTGGAGTGTGGGAAGAGGAGTCATGGAGGAGCACCCAGTTCTCCTCTTGTTGCTGGGTGCACAGCCCATGGCCCATCTTCCCCACTCTCCACTGCTGAATAGCCATGTTGGGAGAGAAGGGCTGAAGCTGAAAGTTCAAGTTTGGAAGCTGAGGGAGGACAGGTGCCTTTGTCCTGCGCCACAACCAGTTAATTAAACTTATAGAAGTCCTGTTCCAGATCCAGTCAGGCAACCCTAGGCTGGTGTGTGTTAAAATAATCTGATTACTGAAAATGAAAAATTTCCATGTTAATAAAAATGCAGACTTAAAAAAGAAAGAACAACCCTAATATGGTAAATAGAAGGTTATCCAGTTTTATAGTGCAGGAAATTTTTGCCTTATTATCATACCTTCAGCTGTGGAACTGCTCAATGCAAATTCTGACCATGGGCATCTCCTTTCCAGATACCACTTCACATCTGTCACTACATTACACTCTGCTCTGCCATTATGGAAGAAGGAGAGAGCATGGGTGGATTCAGTGTAGGGATGTAGGAGAAATTTATCAGGTCTGAATATTTGTACAAACTTACTACATTTGGACCTGCTGAATCTATAAGCAAACCAGAATGCACTTGCATGCCAAGAACCAGCACTTCTTGGAATTTTGCAATATACGTTTCTACTCAAAAATGCATACAAACAGAGGGAGTGTGGGGGAGATGTACCCCCCATGTGTATATTAAGAAAGATTATCCACAAAAAAGCACTATCTTAGGGGGAAATGCTTGTGAAAAGTATGTACCTTAGGGGAAAAGCTGTACAAAAATGTGTATTTTAGGAAAATGCACACAAAAATGCATTCTAGTTGTGGATCAATTTTGCTGCATTTGAATAATGATTCCAGTTCTGGCTGGAACAGATGTGCGTTTGGGGAAAGGAGAAATTTGACAGGACTGAAATTAATAGATTCCCCCATTTCTATAGGTAGGTAGGAAGAAAGGCTTTCAGTGTCAAGGGAAATAAAAGACTATCTGTTGTTGTTGTTTTAAAAAAAATCTTGGATACTTAAAGAATGATTACAAGAAAAGAAACCAAAAAATGAGAGCAAAAGAGAAAGAAAAAAAGGGATGGGGAAGTACACTAGATATGAACAAGGCTTAGGCATATACATTGACATAAGCTGACCATATTTCTAAAACCACACTTGTTTTTGAAGCTGACATCTATAAAACACATGCTTTAATAGATAAATAAATAAATAAATAAATAAATAAATAAATGTTCATGTGTAGCTAAAGTAGTAAGATTTGACCATTGAATGATAGATGGTGAATGTTCATCTTTCAACCCTGAAGTATAAATTCTTTTTGCAGCAGTAAAAGTACATGCAATCTACAGTAACAGTGTTGACTCTCTGTTAAATCCTACATCATAGGAAAATTAGATCTAGCTGGAGTTGCTCTGCTGTCAGTAGCACAGAACTTTAATGTCTAGGGAAGTCATTTCAATAATACTTGATATTTTTACTTTGAAGAAGCTCAAACGGAGATTATTGTAATGGTAGGATGTCTCTGCTTCTTTTTAAAGGTGGAGACTATAGGAGATGCCTACATGGTGGTTGGGGGTGTTCCAGTGCCTGTATCAACACACGCTGAAAGGGTTGCCAATTTTGCTCTGGGAATGATCATAGCAGCCAAAGACATCATGAATCCAGTTTCTGGAAGCCCTATTCAAGTGAGTACCAAAGTAACATATTTCCTGCTTGTTATTTCCAAAGGAAGATGCTTTGGGATGGATGCAACCTCACACTTGATTTGTGATTTGTGTGTAATAGGTTGCATCCAAATTTGCTCATACTCAGAGAGCAAACCCAATAAAATGAATGGGTTTTAGGTTAATCTCAATTACTCCTCTAGCATAATAAAAAGCCAACATCTGAAAAACTTCATGTCTTGTCTTGGAAAATATACAGAAATGGCCCAGCACCAATGTCCAGAGCCATATATTCTTTATAATTGCAAGAGCTTCAATATGCACACAGAACTCCTATGCCTGAAAGATATTTGAGAATATGTGGTGTTCTAGATGCTGCTGTTGGGTTAGAGTTCCCATAATCCCTCATCACTGGCTATACTGGCTGGATGGCTACATATTTCCACATCCATGACTTACTCCTTCTAGTACAAGGGGAAACTTTATGAATTCAAATGGAAGATTGCAGAGTGCTGCCCTTTCTGTTAAAAACAATAAGAAACTTTGATCATCCAGGAGTGTCAGACAGAGCACACAGAGATCTTGATTGGGAGCTTGGAGATGCAGTACATTCCTTTCTGTTTTTATAATGATTGAGATATGCTGCCGCAGGGGTAGAAAAATGCATAGCCTTAGTGTTTCTGCGGGATTAGTTCTGAGTAGCCCCAGCACATTAATCCATTGCTGACTAGAGAAGTAGGATTTAATGGGATTTTATCAAAGCTGTAAAGGATGCTCATCACTCATAAAATGACTGTGAATAATCTTGTGATTCAGACTCTGCAGTTAGGGCTGGAGAAAGGGAAGAGTTCTTCAGAATGCAGAAATTCATCAAGACAGGGGTTGCCTCTGGTAATGTGTACATACATACATGCATGCACATGCATGCATACACACACACTTTTTTTTCTTCACTGTTCATGCACAGTGCTTGCAGGCTTTTGAAAAAGTTACACCATGCCCCAGCCCCTGCAAAATTTTAGCAGAGGCAAAAGTGGACTGTATTCTGCTACTATGGTTGGGTCATTTCTCTTTCAAACAGCTTTCAGCTCTCTAAAACATCTGCCATCTTGGTGTTCTTTCAGTGTATTATAATTCAGTTCATTGATCAGTTACTTACATATAACAATGTTTTCCCCCACAAGCTGGATAATGAAAGGAGCCATGTCATCCTCTCAGCATACAATAATATACAAGGAATCGTTTGTCACCCTATGGTGCTTTCCATTCCACATACTCAAAATATGATTATCTGAAGGACCACCTGCACCTGTATGAACCTTTGCATGCACTGAAATCAATGCATGAGGCACAGCATTGAAACATGTTAGATTGATGGGTACCAGGGACAGGTACCTGGGCTTTTCTGGTGGTGACCCCACATTGACAGAATTCACTCTTAGAAATCTGTGTAATACTAAGTTTTCTGTTAAAGATGTAATTCCCACAAACACATCTACTTTGTTAACTGAGATATACCTGTACTCTGCCCAGGCATTTGAGTTTTTGATACCAGAACTGAAACCTACTCCATGTTTTCTTGCTTCCAGTGCCCTAGTTTGGGGTGGAGGAACATTTTCTGCTCCTGGTTGTCAAATACCTCTGCTAATCTACTTAAAATACCCAGAGATCTACCAGTAGATCTTAGTCAATTTTCTGCCTGCCCTTGGTATAAAAGACTTCCCCCCAAAAGCTCTGGATTATGGATTGTCATTATTTTTCTTTCTATGTTTGAAATGATGGATGGGCTGCACTTGAATTTAAATGTGTTGTGGGTAAGATTTTTATTTTTAATTTTAAAATCTCACTCAGATTAGAGTTGGGATCCACACCGGCCCTGTCCTTGCTGGTGTTGTTGGAGAAAAAATGCCACGTTATTGCTTATTTGGAGACACCGTAAATATAGCATCCCGGATGGAGAGCCATGGGGTACCAAGCAAAATTCACCTGAGTGCCAATGCTCATCAGTAAGTAGCTTGTTGGCAATCCATTCTTTTGCTACAGTTTTTCATGAAAATACTGCCTCATGCACATGCAACTTGTGACAGAGTGGTGCCTCCTCTCTTACGTTTGCTTTGAGGGTATTTGAGTGTGTCCCTGATTGGTAAATAGCAGTACATTTGGAACAAATTATGAAATGAGTCTCCCCTAAAAAAAAAAACAAAAAACCACCAACATTTGGAGGTAGTTTGATGTAGTTGTTAGAGTGCTGGATTGGGACTTGGGAGATCTGGGTTCTAGTACCCTGAAGACTATTTTTCCAGCCCATGACCCACCCTGGCCTGCCTTTGTTCTTGCAAAAAATTGTGAATTTACTCCCTTGGAAGTCTCTGGGAACAACAATACACTTTTTAAATAAGTTGCACCCCCTAGCATTGTTTAACATAAAAATAACTATTTTTGAAAACCAGAAGTGGACTTCATTTTATTTGCATTGTGGGGCTTTTTAAAAAGTCAGTGGGAAAGTGAAACCAGTTTGGGTTTAAATGAGCTATCCAAAGTGCTGCACCCTGCCCTCAAACAGGCTGAGCTTGTCAGAATGCCACCCAGAACAGATACCTCACCCGCACTGACATGAAAGTCACCAGTTGCCCCTGACTGCAGTGCATGCCACTGTATTGGTTTTCGCTGGAGATACTGCCTCTGCATCAACATTGGAAATCTTTTAGTGTAATGGCAATCAAATCTGAAATCTAGGTGATGTCTTCAGTGCATTGCTTAGTAATAAGCAAACTTTTCACAGAGCTTATTAATGCCTTTGTTTTATAAGGAGTGTTTTCCATAACCCTCTGCTGAAATGTGTTGTTTTCTTTATGTTTCAGATGCTTAAAGGACAAGAATTTTGAGCTGATAGAAAGAGGAGAAATTGAAGTGAAGGGCAAAGGTAAAATGCACACTTACTTCCTGGTCCGAAATAGAACTGCAACAGAGAATGAAATCATGGGGCGGCCAGTCAGGGAGCCTGCTCTCAGCCATGAATCTGCTCAGCTGCTTCAGGAATGCAGAGCTGAAGAATTTCAAAAGTTGTGTCCGCAAGGTAGAGGATGAAAAACAGCAATTTCTTCTATTTTTGATGTCTGGGTTGTGAAAACCATTGGCCAAGATCCTGCATAGGATACGTAGATATGATGATGTAACTACACTTCATCTCCAGATCTCATCCCTTGAAACCCACCTTAAAAGCCAGGCAACTGTACCAAGTGAATGAGTTCTGCAGCACTCAGTATGGCTGCATGGATTTTAAGTTTGGTTTTAGGAACATTTGTGGTTGTGGCAATGGTACCACAATTGTAAATGTGAATACAAAACAGTTATGAGGCCATAGGTCTAGCTCTCTCTCTCTGGCTTTTCTTTGCAAACAAAGATTCAGGAAGGACTCATCCCGCGCTTTCTGCAAGTGCACTGATGACTAAAAAGGCCAATCCGAGATAAACAAGTCCGGTTGCAGAAAGCACAGCAGAAGGTCTCCTTGGGTGATGCTTCCGGGTTGTGATTCTTTCTGCATTGTCATTTCTCATCAAGACTTGTTTGGCGTGAGTTCTCAAATAAGGCTGCAGCATTGTGGATAGTGCGTCTCCATGCCTCCCGATGTGAGGCCAGGGTGGACTATTGTTGGTGATCAATTTGGCCAAGCCTGAGATGTTGTTTCAGGGAGTCCTTGTATCACTTTTTTGGTAATGACATTATAATTGTGTAAAAGGATGCCAGCCACAGTTTATTATAGCCAAAACAGCACTATCTTTTCACAATGCTTGCACATCCTTGCAGCGTACCTTTATGTTTGCAGAAGCCAAAGGTCTTTAGAAAAACATCCTAAGGGGATGGGAGAGAGCCACAAAAACATCCCAATACTGAGCATGCTCAATAGAATGCATATTAGTCACATAGAGGACGGAAAGCCAGCTGGAAGGGGAAACAACATGGAGTTGCAGAGTACATAATTAAATGATGGAATTCACTGCCATAAAATATAGTGATGGCTACCAACATGGATGGTTTTAAAAAGGGATTGAAAAGCATGTAAGATGGGGTCATCAATGGCTATAAGCCAGGAAGAGTGTATAATACCTCCAGTAACATTATGGTTCTTCATATTAGTAGCTGGGAAACAGGAGATGGAGGGTTCAGTTGCACTCATGACTTGCTAATGAGCTTCCCGTAGGCAACTGCTCGGCCACTATGTGAACAGAACATTAGGGTAAATAGGCCATTGGTCTGATCCAGCATGTTCTTCTTATGTTCTTATGGAGTACCATGGAGGAGGGCATTCTGACTGACTGGAATACTGGAGGACTTGACTTCACACATTCTATTGCAAATCTCTCTTCTAATAGTTAAATTCTGTCTTTTTCTGCTCTTTTCCAAGATGTACAACCAAATTCAAATGAGGAATCACTTCCTATCATAGCAATGAAATATGCAGACAGTTCCACAGAAGCACATGCCAACATTAAAGAAAGGAATGAAACAAGAACAAAAGATTTAGCAGGTATCAAGAAGGCAGATACTCAATGGGATTGGGACTAGGATGACTTTAATTTTAATTTACCTGAATCTTAAAATTACTTTACCTGAAAGGGAAAAAGAGTGATTCCTTGTGCATAGTGCTATGAACTGCACTAAGGAAAGAATTTGAAGAAGTTACTTGTTTGGAACCCCCCAGGTAGGTCTGTGTGAATTGATGGACTCGTGTTCATTTTTTGTAAGCTATAAGTATAGTCTCCTGGTCAGCCTGCAGGGAGCACAACAAAAGACAGAATGGAGTCCAAAAAGACAGAATGGAGTATCCACTTAGGATGCCATACCAGTTTGCTGCTATACAGCCCTAAACTAGAAAGCAACGCTCAGCCTTATCCTAGCACTCTCTGTTGTGCACTGAGGACCCCACCAAATAACCTACTGGGATACAGTTGTAGATCTAAGTCCCCCAATGTAATTAGCTACTGTTATAATCATTTTTTTAAAAAAAGTAATGTTTTGCTTTGTCATTTCTCAAGAGTAACTAATGTTGTTACTTCTAAAACAGTTGAGTGCTACAACCTGCTGGACTGTGGTACAAAGTACACTTTCCTCACATCTACCTCATTGTCACCTCAATACCCACAACAAAGCATGACGCAGCAGCATGAGCCAGTGCATTTCTCTTCCACTATTTAGTGAGCCCATACACCCCAGTAATTAGAAGAGTAGCTAAGCAGTTACACTGCAAAGAATGAGGTTAAATTCCAAGTGAAATGTAGCTTAGTAACACCTAATGAATTCCAAGTGTAATGTATCTTAGGTACACCTTAGTTATTGGGTAAAGAAACTAATTCCAAATAGCTCATATTTATACCTAGGTATTTGAAAGCTCTGCATCCAAGAAGGCTTTTTATTGTTCATTGAACAGGAGAAGATTGTAGGAGAATATTCTTGCAAGGAAGCACATATTAGGTGGGTTTGAAAGCAGACTTATTTAATTATGAAGCTCTCCATTTTTCGTATGGACCCAGGTTTCAAAGATTGTGTTAGATTCCCTCATGATATAGCTATGAATGGGAGATGCATGATTTTGGTGAGCTCTCACAGAAAAACTATGTCTTTCCAGTCAGAGTACATGATGCAGAGTCCTATGTAAGTCTCCATGGTGACCAGAAATCCAACAAAGACCCCTGTCCCCATCACATGCAAGGAAGAAGCAAACCAGCAGCAGAGGCACCACGGATCAGGAACGTCAGATCCAATTTCTGTAATATGCTTTAAAGCAGTTCTTGAATTTTTCAAGCTGAAGAGTGAGTGTGTTCTGTGATGTTGTATTTTGCTGTTGCTCTCTTGGGGTCTTGACTTTGCGTACAAGTAGTACAGCATGTGTTCCCAATAATGATATAGTTTGAAATCACTGGTAGCAATAATGAAACAAAGGCTGGCATTTTTACAATCACAGTGTTGACTCACCTTATGTGTATGAACATGGCACATCTAGTTGTGTGAGAAAGGAAGAGCACTGTCCTCCACATGTGTTGACACATTTTAAATTGTTCGTTATCTGATCCCAAAGTGTGTCTACATTTCAGATAAGCATGATTTGATTCAATCAGGACAGCAGTGCATGTGAGTTGGGGTAAGACTTCTCCAACAGTTCCATATCAGTGGCCTCCAGACTCTGACCCCCCTCTCCCATGAGCCATTTTTTGGTGAAAATATTTTGGCTGGAATCCTCTTGGGGCTTTTTGCTGGTGTAACCAGGGGTATGCTAGTGTAACTCCATATTCTGATGTTCTATAAGGAGGTATTCCAGTACCTTCTCATGCAGTGGTTTTCCCGGGCTGCACAATGACTATTGGATGGTACCCAGGTACAGCTCCCAAATAGCTATTGATTGGCCATGGGTTGTATGGGTCTGCCATCCAGCTAGCCACTGTTGTCTTCCCAAACCTCCATATAAGTGGACAAACACTAGCTTCAATTAGGATCTTGGTCTTAGTGTATGCCAGCAAAACTTGAATTCCTTAAAAGATGCTAATACATGGAATGTGACATTTTGGCAACATAAGCATCAGTCCTCACACTTGACCATCAGAAACAGGAGGAAAAACATTGCCTCTGATCTTGGAGGCTCCACATAGCTGTCAGACAAACCTGACTCCATGTCAAATTAGGTAATCACTCAATAGTTTCTTCTCATACTTTTTACACCAAGAGATACAAGAGACAGTGTCCTGTGTTTATTGTGTTTCAGGAAGAAAAGCAGTTCAAAGAAGACAATTTGGTTCAGGAAGGAAAGAGCAAACAGTCCCTTTCCTCTCCTCCTAAGTCCTTCACTAAACCTGGAACCACCTTCAGATGTTTTCATGATAGTAGAAACTGAGGTGGTGGAGGAGGAAACAAAACTACAAATAACATGTAATTCATCTTGAAAGTGAATAGGATGTATTGGTTTCATCCACAGCTGTTTAACACCTTAGTTTTAACCAATGTCTCTAAAACTCATGGAAGGTCAGCAGCCATAGTTGCAATGTGTAGCTGACTGGATGGGATTAGTGTGGTTCTTAACAAGTTTCAGTATATACAGGTATGGTCTTCTTATCTGTATAAATGTCACTGTGAATGCACCTTCATGGTGTATTGTATCATTTCTATTTGGGCAATAAATGTTTTATATGAACTATCATATTAGCATTTGTTTTTTCTGTGAAAACAAACAATTGTCATTTATGAAGGGATATTTTAGCAAGACCATCATTTTTGCTGAAGGATCCAGGTGGTGCTGTATCCATCACAAGTCAAAGGTACATTCAGATGTAGTAAATTGGACAGTTATGACTCCCCAAGTATCTCATGCAGTGGTCAAGGCTGGATGGTTTCCATCACACTCCTTTTATCAAGTTGGATCCAGGTAAGTAGGTACAAGTTTGATTGAAAATGGCTGGACATTGAAAAGCCTTTACCATATCTTAACAGTAATCTGTCTTCTTTCTCCCATATACTTTTTTTTTGCTGGGTGTGTAATGTTTTAAATGTTTGTATCCATTATACATCATCCCAGGGTACATCTAGAGAATTTTAATTTGGTTCATACATTACATACCTAAAGTGATCGATGTGGCACCTAAAGTGATCGATGTGGCACCTTTGACTAACCTACATTGAGTAGGTTTGAGTAACCTACTTGCCTTGATAGACAATGGACTGTCACAAGTGTGGTCAATAGAGTAGCTGATAAGGTAAAGGCTATGATGAAGGATCCAATGTTCAGTGGCTATTCTCTGCAATAGCAAATGGAACCTCAATATATAGATGTAGGGCTTGTATAGCCAGGCAATATACCACATCCTGCTCCCATCTCAGAGACCTGCAGTCCTGGTGATACTGGGCATTTGTCCAATTCTGCTCCCAGGCAGTTCTCACCATGGGGCTCAGACAGGTGTGAAAGCAGAGTAGGGCCTGATACAACATGTTAAAAAACCCCTACTTTACTCCATTTCCACTGGCAAAAAATGGATTGTGCCCTGCATGTCCACAGGAACCTGTCCTGGCAGGCTGGCCCTCATTGCTGCTGCAGTCTCCCTGGCTCTCCTGGAAGACAGGATGGAGTCCTGCAGCATGTGACCAAGGCTGGTCATATGCTGGGGGCCTTGGTCACATGTTTCGGACAGCTTCCTTGATGCTGGGAGAGCATGGAAGATGGCAGCAGTGGTGGTTGCAGTGACAGGCCAGTGCGCCCATCAGGACTTCCTCCTGTTTTGTACAGGTAACAGGGGAAACAATGGGTTTGATCCGTGGCCAGGATATGCCAGTGGGAAGCTGTCATATCCTGTCTTATGTAGATGAGCTTGTAGTGTAACTCTGAACACCAGACATTGTGGGTACACAAGAGAAATCCATTTCTTTACTATATTTCTGGCTGAGCTTGAAATTGTCTGCTTAGTCTGAGGATGAAAATTCTATCCCCTTGATCGGAACTTGGAAATGGTACTGGCTTGGACTACAATTCCTAGGCTTCTCCAGCCAGTATGTTCACTGGCTTATAACCTTTTGTCCTTTGTGAGGTCTGGAATTCACACAGATTCACACAATATAGCAAATGGTAAGGATGATGATGTAACCTGGTCTAGATGGATTCTAGCTCTGATCCAGCAAGGCTTTTACAGTTTTATGAATATTCACTTCAATGTCAGATGGCCCTAACTATGGAACATTATGCTCAACAAATGAAAGTATCTATTCATGGAGGCTCATCTATTACCTCCAGCTAATAAAAGGTTACTTAAATAAGCAGTTAAAGGAACATATCAGTCTACTCAGTTACAGTGTGAACTGGCACTTATTTTCAGGAATGAAAAATTTAAAGATAGCATATAAGATGTATAAGCTATGAGCATTTAGACCAGGTGTTGGCAATTCTGTAAGGCTAGGGGGCTGCAGTAGTTTCCAAAGAGAACTTGGAGGGTTGCACTCCCAACAACATTCCCCCCCACACAAAAATCAAAATGTTTACCCTCAAACACCCTCTAGTGAACATAGGGGCATTCTCACCATGTTTTTGGTTCTTCCTGGGCCCCAAGAGGGCATTTGGAGGCCATTTGTAAAAATTTCTTTTGATCCCAGAGGGCCCAGGAGGTCTCCAAATGTGGTAGAAATGTCCTCCACATCACTAGAGGTCACTTTGGGGGCATTTTAGAGCAATTTTTTTAAAATTGACCCTAGGGCTCCTGGAAGCCACAAAATGGCCCAGGGGCTGCATGTAGTTGTGGGCTGCACTTGGTTCACTCCTTAATACTTTTCATAATGAAAACTAGGTACTTAAAATCTAGTGTATTTTAATGTCCGTTGATTTGTCAGGATATTGCCATAGGCTAAATGAATAGATGCAACCACATTTTTAGACCTCTAGACAGATGTAATCCTATAGTTCTTTCAAATACTTTGCAGCTTCATAGACATATTCTTTACACTTTCTATATTTCTGGCAGCGTGAGCAATAAAGAGAGAATGTTATCTTGGGCATTCTTTAAAAGACCACAGTGAAAACTGTTATAGTAAAAGCTGTTTAATACAATCCTTGAGAAAATCCATGGAGTTGACAAAAAATATACAGTGGAGAGGTATATATTATCATTGGTTTCCAACACTCCTTGCATAGGTTTTTGATGATCTTGCTGACACAGGTTTTATTTCCTCACTAAGCAATCAACTTGTGACATGAAATGCTGCCTGGGTGATTCTCCAAAGGCATTCTGCCAAACCACTTTGCAGAAATGTAATCCTAAACAGGGCTATCAGTTGTGGCTAGTTTAACTCTGGAGTCAATGATGGCCCTTTAAAAATTCACCAGCTCACATGTCCTTTTCAATAATGGTGCTTAACTGTTTTGCGTTCTGATTTTGTGGGCATGTGAAAGAACCTTGATTTTCCGAATAAGGTGACATGTCCACTGGTAACAAGAAACTGACAGCCTTTACTTTACCCCTGGGGAAAGACATGCAAAATATTTTGAGAACAATCTTTGATGAAATGCTTTTCCTTCTTGTTTGCAAACACATCTGCACAGTATGACTTATCAATGCAAATATTCCCAATCTAGCGAAAGGCTCTTGGATATTCTACATCAATATTCTACATTGGCTGCTTAGTTACATCTGCATAACTAAGTAATGTCTCCTGGCCTGATTCCGCCTCCCCCCCAGCCCACCTAAAGAGCTGGCAGCTGAATTGGATGAAGCTTTCAGTCAGGGCACAAAGAGTATGACATTTCCAACCCCCTCCTGCTAGCAAGCAAGGTGGTGACATGGAATTGTAACAGGGGTCCTGTTTCTGATTGTCACAGCTCACTTGCTGGTGGGGAGGATTGGAAGTCAAACAGACTCCAGTTGTTGGCTCTTAAGATGGACTGGTGTGGCATTTATGTAGTTTTATGGTAAGACTATATAGTCTTATTGGAATACAGGGCAGATCTATAACTCTATGTTATTAATTCAGTAACTTCAATATGGAATGTCAGCCAGAATTAGGAGAAACAAAATATTTGGAAAATGTCTGTAAGCTAGACAACAGTGTTCAAGGGAAACATGAAAGATTCTACTACAAGTAGACTAATTATTCTAGGTCTATCCCTCATTGCTTACTTTAGTATTCCAATAGGACCACACAGAGTAATTGCTGCAATACATAATGAACTAAAATATTCCAACAGGACCATGCAGAGTAATTGCTGCAATACATAATAGAACTGATGCGCTTAATCTTGCAAAGGATCCACATATATTTTCTCCTATATAGTCAGCTAATGCACCTGATGTGTATAGTGAGCTTGAATAACTGACACTGGGAACCCCATTCCAATATGGGCACAGGATGGTCAGGAATCTATTCCTTTGTCCTTGGCCAGACTGGCATAAATTGAGAGCAAATGCCTCTCAATGCTCTTGGTATTAATCTGGCAGCTAAGTCCAGAGATCTTCTGAACAGATGTGCATGTGCCAAGGACAAAATAATATAGACTATGACAATTGTTTGTAGCCATAAAGTCAGCTTGCATGTTCTCATGGCAATTAAACTGAAATCATACTGCTGTAATTATATAGTGTGAAAAAGCTCCTGCTTTAACAGATGATGGACATGATTATGACAGTTAACATGCTGAACGACAATTATCCTTCTGTTAGCATGCTCCAGCCACATGACTGCAACAAACAGTATCATTTGTGTAAAAGAGTCATCCTCTGACATGATAAAATGTACTAGATGATTAGAACTACCAGATAATGGCCAGAATATAATTGGGGAATTGTATTTCTGTAAATGGACTTATGTCTACAGGAACTAGAATGTCCGTATTCAGTAGAAGGCTGCTGTAATGTTACTATGTAGCAGAGTCTGCAAAGTGACCATTGCACAATGGGACTGAGGCACAATGGGATGTCCATTGCATTGGTCCTGATGCAAATAACATCAGTCCCAATGCACATTGGGCACCAATGCACATCAGGCGCGCTCTCTAGTGTCCTGTTATGAACCTTTGCAATTCACTAACAGGGTTTCTTAGCTTCTCTGCTAGGAGAAGATGGTGATACAGGATTCTGGCGAACAAGGTTTTAATGTTCTTAAATAATATGAAAAGAATTTTTCTTGACACTTCATTCATTATTTCAGCATTCATTCTGGCCTACCTGCATTTGTAAACATGGTCTTGGAAAGATCGTCTTTTATTTGATGTACTGCTGGAGAGGCAATCCGATGGGATTTTTGAATATCCATTCTCTTCTTTGTTGGTTAGTTTTACGTCTGTAGGAAAGGCTGATGGTTTGATTATCCCTTTTACTTCAAGGGCTCCCTTGAATGGATTCCTTGTGTCAGGTTTGTAATGCTTGTTGCCAGAAAGTGAAGGCACCGATGAGGAGATGGAATAGCGTCTGACAGTCATTATATTACCTGTACAAAGAATGCAACTATATAGTGTGGTTGCTTTTCTCTCTCTTTCATAATCTCTCTGCTATGTTAAACTGAAGAGCTAGCTTAATAAGACTGTGAAGGAAACACTTTTTTTGGCAACTCTTTTAAAAATCAGCATAGACTAGGCCAGAGGTGGGGAACTTCCCATGTCATTGCACTATAATTCCCATTAGTCCTAGCCATCATGCAAGTGGTGAAGAGTGGAAGAAGTTTTAGTTCAGTAACATCTGGAGGGCCACATATTCTCCAATGCTGAAGGGGTCCCTGGGAAATGAGGAATAATCACTTCAGATAGGGGTGGAGCTATAGTGGGGGAGGGGCAAAAAGAGGGCATCCCTCAAATAAGAATTCTGCCCCCCTTCCAAATTTTCCTTTAGAACCCCAAATTCTAGTATCATAGTGACTTAACACTTTAGTTCAGTGTTTAGAAATGAATCCAGAGAATGCCATCCAAAGGAACAAAGCAGGTAAAAGTTCCCAAGGGAATGTGAACACAGCAAACGTAAGAGTTCTTGGTATTTATAGTTATCAGTGTTTCACTTTCAGCAGTCCTAGAAAATTAGGGACTGAACAAACATTCCATGGGGGGTGGTGAATTATTATGGGGGGAATACCCTCCATTACACCCCTGGTTTTAGGATGCAGCGCAGAGGCTGTTCTAGACACACACAAAAAGAATGGTTGAACAGCTTCCTCAGTATCCACTAGGGTTGCCATGTTTTCTCCAGAGCAATACAGGGTGTAGGAGGCGGTCCTATAAAAAACTACCTCAGGTCCCTATGGCTTCAGCAAGATCTCAGAACTCCTGTGAAATTTTAGATCACACAGGAACCCCCAAACCCATGCAAATCTATTGATGGCAGGGAAGCCATGATGAAAAGAGGACTTCACTCTGCTGCTTAGCATCAGCCTTGATGGACAGAGAAGAGGAAGAGCACTTCCAGATGGAATCCCAGTGGATTGGCCTGCAGCATGGTATGTAAGGCCTGTTGCTGCATACATATAAAATGCTCAGGGGTCCATCTGGTGGGACCTGCCCTCAGATACAGGATTTGGGGCATCCCATATCATTCCAATATGGGGCTGGGTTTTTGGACCTCAAATACAGGACATCCCATTCAAAACAGGATGCATAAAAACCTTAGTATTCACTCATGTGAAATTAATACAATATAGCACCTTATAGCCCCAAATCTAAAGATATAGCAATAAGAAACCCATAAATCAGGTAATTGGGATAATTATGATGGAGTGGAGAAGAGAGAACCAAACAAGCTGTTGGATACTGACAGAGCAGGAACCAGTCACCTTCCTAATGATATTGGCTTCCATCAGCATAGTCAATGGTTTGAAATGATAAATACTGTAGTTTCATAACATGCAGGCACCTAAGACTGAGAATCACGGCTCTAGGGGAATGAAATTGTACATGACATTTTGCCTGGCACACTACTATCAATAATCTCTGAGTGAATATATTTGATGAACATCTAGAACTCTTGGCACAGATGTCTTCTTTATCTTTTCTTGATTTGTGTTCATAAACTAAATTAAATTATTATGGCTGGAATTCACCAAGGCAGTTATGAATGCATAATCACCTTAGTTTTATAGCTACGTAGTGTCTCCCAGCCCAACCCCCTCATCCTCACTTTCTGGGCAGCAGTTGCTGCAGTCGATGGGGATCTGTTCCCCTGTTGATCAGGAAGCAGCTGAATAACATTACCACTCCTTCCCATGAGTGCTCTTTTGTGTGACAGCCAGAAGCAGGGTCTCTGTTGCAATTCCCCCTCACACTGGAGAATGCTCTCATGAGAGGCTGAATGGGAGCATTAGTCAGCTCTTTCCTGATTGACAGGGAAATAGACCCTCATTGATTGGAGGACTTTCATGGTCCTACGTATCCCCTGAACTAGGGAGTAGATAGGGATTGTGAATAGGAAGCAGACACAAATGCATAACTCTATGCATAACCAAGAGGTTACGCATTCATAACTGCTCCAGTGAAATTTGGCCATCACATTTTAGGTTAGCATTTTGGGAATGAAGGTGTGGTGTGCCACACTAGAACCAGGATGTCCTTAAATGTCCTTAAATATCTCCTAGCTGGGGGGGGGGAGAATATAAAGTGGCAACTTGTCCATAATATGGAAAGATTTAGCCCTCTTATTCTTTATCATAGATGATCTCATGAATCTACTTAGAAGCCTAGTTTAACATTCAATTTTTTTTTAAAAAAAGATAAATTAAAATTTAAAAAATTAAAGCACTCAAGTTGTCCCTGATATCTATTGCCCATCATCTTTGTGAGCATAAAATGCAAGCTTTCAGCACAATTTTAAAGTAAGCCCGCCCCTCACTTTGTCTTGGGACCTTAAATGTATTTGGGTTTTTAAGCCTTGATGAAATTACTGGAGAAACCTCCATTGAATTCAATGTCGTTTACTTCTAAGTACAGTTGTCCCTTCCCATTTGCGTCTTTATCTTTTGCAGTTCTGTGTATTCACAGTTTCTAGATGGGAGGATAGGGGAGGCCCAAAGGGATGACCAGCGGAAAGGCTGAACTGCTGGCTTACCATGTGGCTTAGGTGGGGGGTGGTGGGCTGCTTGGCTGGTTGGGTGCATGGTCTAGAGGAGGGGAAGGCCTGAAAGGGGGGGGGCGAACTGCCAGCTTGCCGCGTGGCCTAAGGGGGGGTGCAGCCTGAACTGCCCACTCTCCACGTGGCTTAGGTGGGGGGCAGCAGGCCATTCAGCCTGCTAGGTGTGCAGCCTAGGGAGGGAAGGCCTGAAGGGGGGGGGGTTAAAGCCTGAACTGCTGGCTTGCTGCACAGCCTAAGTGGGGGACAACCTGAAGTGCCCGCTTGCCATGCTGCTTAGGTGGGAGGAGGCTGACCACTCAGCCAGCTAGGCGTGTGGCATGGGGGGAAGGCCTGAGGGGGGGGGCAAAGTCTGAACTGCTGGCTTGCTGCACAGCCTAAGGGGGACACAGCCTGAACTGCCAGCTTGCTGTATAGCTTAGGTGGGGGGATGGCTAGGTGCATGGCCTAGAGGGGGGAAAGGCCTGAAGGGTGGTGCGAAGCCCACTCTGCCAGCTTGCCACATGACCTAAGCAAGGATGGGGGCTGCTTGGCTGGCAAGCTGTGCAGCCTAGCCATGGGAGGCCCAAAAGTTTGGGTAGCTGCTGGCCCAATGGCCTGAAGGGGGGTGTTTCCCAATTGGCCAGCTAGGGGCAGGCAGCTGTAGACCTGAAGGCCCTAGGAGTCTGAAGAGGTGGGCAGCCCTAGGCCCAAAGGGCTCTGCCCAATCAGCAGGCTCACCACATGGCCCAGGTGGGAAGCAGCCCCATGGCCTAACTGGATGCCCAGCAGAAGCCAGACACTTGGGGGGGGGCTGCTCAGCCAAAGTGGCTGGAGGTGGCTGAATTGCTCCCACAGCCATGCAGCCCAAGCCTGGATGGAGCCAGAGGATGCCTGGGAGTTGTCGGAGGCTTTTTAAAGCAGTGTCAACCATGGGAGTTGCCGGAGGCTTTTAGGCCTCGTGGAAGGGTCCTGAGGGGGGGGGGGGTTGGCAGCCAAAAGCCTAACGGGCTTTGATTGGAGAAAGAGGAGGAGGAGAGGGGGCTTATGTCCAGAGCCTGTGGAAGTTTACTGTATTCGCGTTTTTTTCACTTTCGCGGCGGTGCTCCACCCCTAACCCCCACGAATGGGAAGGGACGACTGTATATAGTATAGGGGTGCATTGTTATTGCTACTGTGCATAGCTGAATCTGGTTTTGACTCCTTCAGAGATCAT
The DNA here is from genome assembly GCA_030847615.1 of Gambelia wislizenii. Classification (NCBI taxonomy): domain Eukaryota; kingdom Metazoa; phylum Chordata; class Lepidosauria; order Squamata; family Crotaphytidae; genus Gambelia; species Gambelia wislizenii. Next base: position 52,182,396 of record JAUMIR010000003.1, on the reverse strand, counting down.
TTAGCCACTTGGTGATTGTCACAGAGCTTTGTTAAAAATACTCGGCACGTAACACAATAAGACATAATTACAACATGTATACATTTGTCATCTTCCAACTGCATATATCAAAATGAAATGAACCTTTTGCATTAAAACAAAGAGATCAAAATCCAGCTAATACATTTAGCACATTTTTGAAAGAGATGCTCCTCAAGTGGGAAAAGACATCTGTTTCTCATAGCACATGCTTTTTCTTACCTCACCAACTTGCATTTAGCATGATTTATTTAGTGATTGGTTATTGGAAGGTACCTTACTTTGCAAGTCTGATTGCTGAAGCATATATCATCTCTATGAAAATTCTACCACTGGGAAGAAAAATTTCCAAACAATCCCCTAAACATCCGATTTAATCCTAAGTGAGAGTTGGAGTTAAGCCATGCTGAAGGGATTTATTTAAAGATGACCATTTTGGACTGAAGCAGCCTTAGGAACTGCATTTTCCAATTCTTCTCTAAGAAACTTTGTCTTCAAGAACCAGGCTCTTTGAAAGAGGACACTTTTCTTGGGAGCAATTAGAATGTTTACAATTTGTGCATCACCAAGAAGGCTATGTCAAAAATGGCCAGGTCCTTAAACTAGAAAGGCCTTTCTTTCCTCTAGGCAAGCCGCATTATGCAGAACCACAAACCTGGTCTGATTATCCTTTGTTTTAGCATCTAAAATATGGAAACATCTGAATTCTGGGTAAAAAGGATTATACATCCTTCCAAACTAGCATCCAGCCTGGTTTTGGGACAGCCACTGTCTGCTGCCACACTGCAGAAATAATGCGGTTTGCCACTGCTTTAACTGCCACAGCACAATGCTATGGGATTCTGGGATTTGTAGTTTTGTGAGATATTTAGCCTCCTTTGTCAGAGACCTCTAGTGGCACAATGAACCCCAGGATTCCATAGGATGGAGCCATGATAATTAAAGTGGTGTCAAAGTGCAGTGTGGCAGCAGTCTGATCTTACTAGATGACTTCCATCAGAAAGCCTGTAACCTCCTTGATTCTCTTAGACCCCTTAGTGGCATTTACTATCATCAACCATGATATTTATTGACCCTTTGAAGGGATGGAGATTGGTGGAATTGTGCTGAGCTGGTTTCATTCAGTAACTGGAAGGTGGTACTGGGCGACCAGTGCTTCTCTCTTTGACAAGAAGCTTATGGAATGTTTTGATGTACTACCTTGTCCTCCCAGCTATTACCATCTACATGACACCACTAGGTGAGGTCTTAAGAGAGTTGAGTGGTGAAGCTGGTAGTGTCCAGACTAGCTGGAGCCAATTATCTTACAAACTGAAACTTAATCTTGACAGTAGCCAGACAGAAATACTTCTAGTAGGTAAATTACCTGATTCAGTATGCAACCCATCTTGCATTGTCTCTGAAAGATCAGGTTTGTAGTGTGCGTGTGTTGTGCTTCAGCAGTCCTCTTAGGCATACACCAATGACCCAGAGCTCTTGCTAAGTTTACATTGCTTGAGATAAACAGCCTTTCCCAGGTTTGTCTGGTCCACCAGCTATCACCATATCTGACAAAGGTGGGCCTTTCCATTGCCATTCATTCCCTAGTAACCTTCAGATTAGAAGAGTCTGCGTGGGGCTGCCCTTGAAAAGTTTTGGGAAATACCAGCATTTGCAAAACACAGGCACCAGATTGCTGTTGGGAGTGTAACTTTTTGACCATGTTATACCTACTTTGGTTAGGTTGCCCCTATTTTAGTTCAGTTAATTGGCTGCCATTTTGTTCATGTGCTCCATTTAAAGTACAGGGATGAACTATTAAAACCCAGAGGATTAGGAAATGGGTACCATAAGGACATCCTTTTCCCACCCATTGCTCCACAAATGCTCCTGTCATAATCGGAAGCCCTACTTCAGATTTTTCTGGCCTCATGTAATAACAGTCACAATTATTACATGGTGTGCAGTCACAATGTTTAGTTCTTCCTCACCCTTCAGTGGCTGTACCTACTTTGTGGAGTGCCAACACAGATTCAACAGGCCATGGAGAGACCACACTGTTTTAGATGATGTCTTCAGAATTTCAAAAGTTACTTTGGGGACTACAACACCTATAGCCCCCTAACTGCTGAGGGAATCTTGGAATTGTAGTCCTCCCAAAAGTAATTTTTCTAAGCTCTAATAAAAGTTGTAGTGTGGCTTTTCTTTTTAAAGAAAATAACAAACTTGGAGTGCAATTTAACTGTTTTTCTTAAACTTATTTTTTTTTAAATGGCCAGTATTCTCTATCAGCTACTCAGTTAAGTATACATAACTAGAGGCTTGTCTACACTGGCCAGCTACATGCTGTTGGTGTTTTCTGGCCCTGGATCAGGCCTGTTGCCCCTCTGTTACCTGCATGAAACAGGATGGAGTCTACATGGACACCCTGGCCTGTCTCTGTGGCTGCCACCACTGCCATCCACACCACACTCTCTGAAGCCAGGCAGGGGGCCTGCATCACATGATCAAAGCCCCCTGCATGTGACCAGCCTTGCTCACATGCTGCAGGCCTCCTGCCTGCCTTTGGAGAGTGTGACATGGATGGGAGTGGTGGCAACTGCAGAAGTGGACCAGCGTGCCATTATGGATTGCTGCAGTCCTGCAGGGCCTGATTCATTTTTATCCTCAATGAGGCATTTTTACCTGGTATTTTGCTGAAACAGTTCAATGTGCTTTACCCCATCTCCCCACCCCTGTCTTTGCCACATCATCAGGACTGCCCAGGGGAAAAATGGGGCCAGAGCTCTGCATAGTATGGACCACAGGGCTCCAAGATGGGGGCAAGATGGGGCAAATAGCCCAGCTAGACAAGCCCTAAGTATACTTAACTAAGGCTGCTGGCACACTGCAGAAGTACTGCAGTTTGACACCGCTTTAACTATCATGGTTCCATCTATGGAGTTCCAGGATTTGTACATTGTTGTGGCAACAGAGCTTTTTGACAGAGAAGGTTAAATAACTGCATTATTTCTGCAATGTGTCAGCAGCCTAAGGGCTTGTCTACATGGACTAAATACCCCATCTTGCCCCGTCTCAGAGCCCTGCAGTACATATGATACAGGGCATTTGCCCCATTCTGCCCTCAGGAGTCCTTACTACCCTTGGGGCAGATACAGGGCTGAAACAGGGGTTGGGTAGGGCCTGATAAAGTGTTACAAGAAAGGCTTACTCTATTATAGGCAACAAAAACTGGGATTAGGCCTAGTGTGTCTGCAGGAGCCCGTCCAGCACACTGGCCCTCACTGCCACTGCCACCTCCCTGGTTCTCCTGGAAGCTAGGCAGGAGTCCTGCAACATGTGACTAAGGCTGATCACATGCAGGGGGCCTTCAGTCACATGTTGTGGACCCCCTTCCTGCCTCCTAGTCAACAAATAAAATGGTAGTGGTATCGGCAGCAGCCACGAAGTGCCAGTGTTCCTGTTTAGATTCCAGCCCATTTTGTCAAGGTAACAGGGGAAGAATGGGCTAGCTCCACAGACAGGATACATCGGGATGAGCTCTAAGGCTGTATCTGCACTGCATAAATCATCCAGTTTGACACCACTTTAACTGCCATGGCTCAATGCTATGGAATTTTGGGATTTGTAGATTTGTGAGATCATCTCTTTCAGAGTGCTCTGGTGCCACCACAAACTGCAAATCCCAGGATTCCATAGCATTGAGTCATAACAGTTAAAGCAGTGTCAAACTTAATTATTTCTGCAGTGCAGATGCAGCCCAAATAACATCTCCTGGTCTCCCCTCCCCAAACCTGATAGAAGCATGGAGTGCAGGTGAATTATGTTTCTGTTAGGTTGGGGGGGATCAGAGCAGGAGGGGTTATTTAATTACTTAGGAGATTTTCACACAGACTATATATCCCGTGGCAGGAACAGAACAGGGTCGGGAAAGGTTTTCCCTTTCAGACGACGTTGACCCTGTTCTGTCCTGCATCCATCGTACTCCCGTGACTGTTCCAGAACAATGTAATCATGATTTTTCATCATGAATAGACCTCCCGTTCCGTCACTATAACGCAATCACAGGTGTGCGAACAGGAGCCCTGTTCCTGTTCCAAAATGACAGCCACGGAGGAGAGGTCTTTTCCGGGCACTTCCTGGTATGATCTGGACATCCAGGTAAGTGGCACCCTTTATTTTACCCTCCCTGTTTTGATTATGTGATTTAAAGAGTGTTTTTGTGCTTGGTGAACTGATTTTATGTTGGGGGGGGGAGTTTTATTTTTTAAATTTACCATCCGGCATTATTACATGATAACGTGATAATGTTTCAGACAGCCGGTTGTAAAAGCAGTCTTACGACGGCTGCATTTACGGCCGGCCAGCAAGGGGAGGGGGAGCCCATTCCTGCTGCGGAATTAAGGCGAGTGTGTGAAAGATGTATGTTATTCTGTGGCAGGAATGGGAGAGGAGGTAGCGGGGCAGTAACGGGGCATTTTGGCCCCATGTGAAAATCGCCTTAGTGTAGGTGATAGAGAATACAGTCAATGTTTTAAAGCCTGTTTTAAATATTGCTGACAGACACTGTATCTTTACCACCTTTAGCCCTCTGTCAGGAAAATAGATGGGATATTAGCTTTTATACAAACAAGCACTGGAGCTAAGGTACCCTGTTGCTTCAGAACTGGAGCCAAAACAGCCATAAGTGTTTTCAAAGCAACACTACTTTAACTGCAAGCCAGAGATTTATTTGTGAAGTGCAAATTGTTGCCTAATCCTTTTATAATTTCTAAATAACCTTTGGATTGTTGCCTAATCCCTTTACTTTTTCTAAAGAACCTTACACTACGCCGCAGAAGTTCTATTACATTTTTCACATGTACGTCCTCACAAGAGCTTATGTGCATTGGATTACCATCTAGCCATCTTGAATCTCATCTTCAGAGAGAGGCGGAATAGAAATCAAATACATACATACATACATACATACGGTACTATGGTCCTCATTTTAAAGATTGGGAATTTGGGCTCTGAAGACTTATGCCATACCCTCTCACATTTCATAGATGAAAACCAGGACATGAGTGGCCAAGCAACATCAGAGTGTGCTCAAGATGCCAAAGTTATTATTGAGGAAGAACAGGCAAGCTAGGAGAAGCTGCAGCACTTTGCTTCTGCCTGAGTCTATGGGAAAGGGCAAGATTCTGCCTCCTGCTCTTCTCTCATTCTGCTGAGTTAACTAAGAGCAATTGACTTTTGAACTTTGAACTCAGTTTAGAACAATTGAAACAAGCCAAGATGAAGGGGCAAAGTGGAAGAAAGAGAGAGAAACTGGGACATTTTAAAAGCAGCTGTAAAAATGGGATGACAGAGAATTAATCAGGACTGTCCCTGTCAAATTGGGACAGTTGGAGTGTATATTATGTCTAAGGCCTACCCAGATTGCTGGGCTGTCCGTGAGATACTTTAATCCAGCCCTTCTCAACCTAGGGCTATCACACATTGTTGGACTACAGTCCCCATAATCACCAGATAGCATGGCCAACTGCTAGGGTGAAATGCTATATAACAACATCTGGAGTGCAGCAGAGTGGGAAAGGATGCTTTAGCCTCTATTCTTATTCAACACTGACTAAAATATGTGGGCCTCCAGATGTATTTTGGACTCCAACTCCCAGGATTTTTGCTAGGTGTGTGGTTAGGGCTGATGGGAGTTGCCTCCTGCAGTATCTGGAGGGCCACAAGTTGCCCACTCCTGCTCTAAGTAAAGGGATGAATTAGTCTCATTACTTAGTCACAGTCACAGTTTGCCCAGAGGTAGGAGAAGTTGCTTTTCTTTTGGACAGTAGGTTCCAGAATTCCTCAGTTATTTGAAGGTTTTGGGGAGTCACAGTCTAAAACAAAGCAACTTTTCCAAGCACTGAATTCTTGTCCCCTCAGCAATCATGGCTGCTTGGTACCTTTTTGCTCCTGTAGCATCAGAGCTGAGTCAGCCGAGACATTCCTGCGCAGTGCCACTGGAGAACCAGTAGCCTCATCGCCTGTGTCCTTGAGGCTCTGGGTTTCCTCCTTCCTGGCTTCATCTCCTGCTCCTTCCACTCGCTTGGGTCCCTTTTGCCCACTGAATTTAAGTTCCCCACGAAGGGCTCTGTTTTCCCTCTCTAGCTTGATGATCTCGGAGCGCATTTCCTGGATGACTTGCATGAGCCGCTTGTTTCCTTCCATTTCCCCCCCTCCCTCCTTGCCAGACTGCCAGTTCCAGCAGGGTTGGCTTTTAAAAAGAAACCATGAATCCAAGGTGAGGAGCTCATGTGGCTCATAAACACATCTGAACAATAGCACTCCCTCCCCGGGCTCAGCATTGTGCAGTCTTTCACCACCAGCAGAGCTTGGGTAAACTGTCAAGGCTTCAAGAGCCTCTCCATGATTTATTCATTCTGGGTTTCATTTTTCCAAATTGAGCTTTCCTTTGGCAGCGGCTACTTCTGCACATGGATGCTGGCCCTGTCAACTGTGCAAAGGTGGAATATGTGGCTCAGCCACTACACTGCGCTCCTACAAAGGCAAACAATCCTCCCACATTTGCCTCAACAATTGGATTCCAGTCACCATGCCCTCCAACATTTCACAGATGAAAATTGTGGCCAGCGGCATCTGAGTGAGATCAAGATAGCAAAAGTTATTAAAGAGGAAGAGCATACACATTCAGGAAAGCTGCAGAAATTTGCTTTCATCAGAGCCTATAAGGAAGGGCAGAATTCTGCCACCTTCTGTCCTCTCCCCCCATTGAGTTAATTGAGTGGAAACTATTTTTGCATTTTGAACTCAGTTTGCAGCAATCACAGTACAGTAAATTGAGGATGGAGGGCAAAAGAGAAAAGGCAAAAGGAGGAAAAAGAAACCGGGATATTTTAAAAGCAGCAGCAGAGGTAGGATGACAGAGGATTAATCAGGACTGTCCCTGCAGAGTTGGCACAGTTGGAGGGGATGGATCTCTGGTGTTGGAAGTTTCCACTCTGAATACTCCTTTCTTATTAAGGATGGCTGCGTATTTAAGACTTGACTTTCTACCAAGATTAAACCAGTTCATCAGCACACCCTTCTCTACCTCCACTGAGATGCATTGTTTAGTTTCCCTCCTAGTTCTCTGAAAGGTTTTATTTTCAGAAATAACTTCTGACGAATGGAAAAACATTCCTATGGGCAGTACCCAGGAATTTCCATTAAACAGCAGGTTTCCCTAAACTTGTTGCTACCCAGAAATGAGAAATATATTTCTACCCAACTCCAGATCTATTTTATTTTGCGACATTTGCTCAAAGCATGCACAGCAATATTGTGGGAGGGTAAGGAGAGATGGATCAAGCATGAATTTTGCATTAGAAATGAAAGACAATACCATGGGCTGCTCCAGTTACCTGCTCCCTGGGTGTATTTCTGTGCGGCAAAATATCCTCATGTAGCATTTAGAATCATCCATTTTCTTCATGTGATTTGGTATGAGTAAGAAAACTCAAACAAACTTTTTGATCGGCATAGCTTTTATTTTTTTAAAAAAACTGTTCCCTGAAGTGACCATTCATTTTTTTTTTCTTTTGCTATTTCTGAATAGAGAAATGTTGATTCATTATGCAAAGCCGCTAACACAAGTAAAAGCTATGGCTTGGATTCATTAATACAACAAGCTTCTACAGCTCCAGTGATCCAGTTGTAGTAGTATTAGCATAAGATGTAAGAGGAAGAAATGTGTCATTCATTGCATTTGTAGATGTCAGTGTTAAAGCTAATGGGCATTAAATAAGCAATTAGTCTGTTAATATTATTTTTAGTGAAAATTATAAAACGAGTACATTTTGTTAATCCCTGATAATGTATTAGCAATGTATTAGTAACACATTAATTTTTAATTTATTTGTTAAATTAGTAAATTACTAAAATTACTACAATGTCTACAAATGCCCCAAATTCCCCCAAAGTTGTCCTGGATCTAATTGTTAGTCTCAACTAGAATAGACTAGTTGAATCAATGTGATATGCATGAGCATTGATTTACCATTAAACAATTGCTACCCATTTAATTTAGGTCAAAATTCTGCAAAATAAAAAATTAAAATAACTAAATGGGGTGAGGACACAAAAACAAAGCTTTGCATTAGGACTTTATCAGACATGGCAAAAATTGTGGGATTGCAACTTCATGGTAGCGCAAACAGGCGCTGCTATCTCATGACGTCGTTGTCTTCGTGTGGTTACTCCATGCTACAACCATGAATAAGGTATTGCTTCTAATTGATGGGACAAGCCATCAATAGATTGCCAATATCACTTTTTTCATGGTATTGAAGTGTGCGAAAACACGTCCTGTTGTAATTGTGAGATTACAGTGTGAATGGGCGAGAAAACCTCTGGATGATAACGCAAAAACGAAGCATGGGGCACTTTTTATGAACTGTCCCATTTAGTTTTTGACATTTTTAGGTTTGTTTCAGTGCTTCAGAAACTGATCACTTTGTTAATTTTGGTGTTTTGGAAGTTTTAAGCACACTCACGTCTTCTCATGAGAATCGCCGAAATCTTGCCCATGCAAAATTGCAGAAGTAAACTCCCGTTCTTTTTTTTTTTTCACCTTCTGTAAAAAAAACCAAAATAAAATAAAAAAATCTTAAATTCATGCATCTACCATATTACATTCTTAAATAATACTTCTTTCTTTTAAACATGAATGCATTGCTTTAATCTTAATTATTAACATTGATTTAATTCTTTGTCCCCCTCCAAGTGCTCCCCACCCCCAGGACCATCTATACCAATTATTTATTCCATTTTCCAAATTGCATTGATTCCCCTGGGGGTGTGTACCCCCTTTTTCTTAAAAACACATAATCTATAAATGGTTTCCATTTTCATCAGATTTACAACTTTTCCATAATCCTTTTAAAACTTTCAATCTACATGTTAATTTATCATTAATAACAATGTCCCATACTTCTCTATACCATTCCTCTATATGATAATCTCCTTGTATCTTCCATTTTCTGGGTATCATTAATCTTGCCACTGTTAATAAATTTGTAATCAGATCTTTCATGACTTGGGTACAATTAACCTTATCATAAATTGATAATAATGCAATATCTAGACATTTCTAAATCTTGTTCTGTTATCTCTCTTATTTCTTTAAATACCATTTGCCAAAATTTCTATACACATTTACAGCTCCACCACATATGAACATAAGTGCCTTTTTCTTGACATCCCCTCCAACATAACACTGAATAGTTTTGATCTATTTGACTTATTCTTACTGGTGTCAAGTACCATCTCCATATCAATTTATAATAATTTTCTTTTATTCTTACTGACATGTTTTTCAAAATACCCAAATCCCCTCCCGTTCTTACAGCACTAGTGGTCACTGTGAAATGATTCTGTGGTGGTTCTTTCACATGATTACAGTGACGTGTGATAGTAAGTGTAATAATGCCACAATGTTTCCACTTTACCCACTCATGGAATTACACCGTTTTTACACACTAGTTTGATCATGTCCTTACAGTCGTCCCTCTGCATTTGTGCATTAAGCATTTGTGGATTTGACTACTCACGGACTAATAAGTATGTTCTCTTTAGGCATTTTCTATTACCTTCAGCACGGTTCTATGGTATGCTTCCACTGGAAGTTGACCATAGAGTTATGCTGGAGGATAGAGAATCCTAGAGATATTCTGGCAAACTTTCTATGGCCAGAAGTTGACTGTAGAATTGCACTGGCAGTCCTACAAATGTCTTGAGAAGTGTTCTCAAATGTAAAAACAAAAAAGAGCCCCCAAAAGAAAAACACACCTGGCTTATAGTCATGATTTTTCTACTTTTGCAGGGGTCCTCCACCCCTACCCCCATGAAAGTTGAGGGCTAAGAAGAACATAGTGTTTACAGTGCTGGAAAAATAATGTGGATGCAGTTAAATTATATGAAATTAGCATCACTTTTTAAACTTGTAGGGGACATCAAAGGAGCAATCCAATATGAACTAAAGTTGCAAGATTTCAAAATTTATTTTTCATGTTTTTTTAAAACTTCTTTTTAAATCAAGGGGGTTGTCTAGACAGTGAAAATACCCCTCATGGAATTCGCTGGGGATCCTACCTGTCTGTATGGGGTCCTGCACCAATCCACACTATTCAGAAGGAGGGGTGGCCAAAATGGCAAAAACAATGTGGCAAAAGCCTTCACGGCATTTCTCATTTTTTTTTAAAACCGTGAGGGGATGTGCATTCTTGCTCATTTGGACTATCGAAAGACAGGAAATTTTAAGGGAAGCACAAAGCTGATTAGCCAGGTGAGAGTGGGGGCGGGCCTTGCTAGCAGGGCAAGTACCTATTGCCGCCATGTTGGATTTTTGCTCGCTAAGGTGATAAAATAGGATGGTTATTTTTTGTTTTACTCTCTTATAAAATTGAAAAATCACTCTATCGTTCCAGCACACCTTGGACAACTTAAAAAAAAAAACAACAAACCAAATGGCAGGAGCAAAGAACTAACATGAGTAAATCACTTGCAACCATGATCTGGAATTCAAGGCTTATGGGGGCTCCTGAGGCCAGAAAAACTGTTACGACATGTCACTGCTGCTGTGAGATGCCAATACTATGAGGTACTCCATTTCCCCTTGTGTAGAAGAGCCCAAGGAGTGTTATTGTTTTGCTTTGTATAATTAAACATCTTGCACCAGGGACAGATTCAGGTTTGGAGAGACCCTGATCAGAATGCCCTTGTTGACCCATACCCACCTACCTGGCAATTTGTGATGAAAGCAAGATTACATATGTAGCTAGGAGCTGCCATTTTGATTCCCAGAGGCCCTTATGTAGTGTCATTCTAGGGCACTGTAGGGATTTAAAATGAAGAATAGCTGACCCTACTGCCTAGGGTGAGGAGCCCTGAGCAGGTAGGTCTTGACAAGATCTTCATCACTGGATCCAAGGCAGTGTTCCCTACATCTAATAAAGGATAAAACTTGTTATAACTGTGGAAATAAAATATACTAAAATACAGGTCAGGGTGAATCAGTGGTCATGTAGGCAAATCAGGTACACTGTGGTTACAGACTACCTGTCTCCTATCCACTTGTGTAAATATATCCAAAGCAAGGGAGAATTTAACCCAGTGATGATGGAAATTTTTACTAAGAGGCTTTGGTCAGACACAAATATTCTCACTGGTTCTATGGGCTGCAGAGTGAAAAGTCATGGCTTCTAAAAGGTTCAAACATAACTCAGTCCTCAAGTTTCTTACTCTTGTTTATTTTTCCCCTTTCCAGCAAGAGATCATGTATAGGCTAAGTGACACCAAAAGAGCCCAATTATCGTATCATTTCTGACCTCTTAGTTCATGCTGTCAACAGTCACCATCCACACTTGACCTTTTGATCTCATTCAGGCCAACCATAGTTTCACTCATTTATCTCTTAGGTTGCAGTCTAGTGACTTCTGGGGACCTGTCTACAGAGGCGAAAAAATTCTTTTTCAAATAGCATTATCTTGGTTTGTAGTGACCCCACATACATCTTGTGCACACCACACACATTTTATTAAAACAAAGTGAGAGCACCATTACCAGCCACACATTTCCCTTAGGTGAGCTCACTTTGGTGTAAAAGGGGGTTCTGCTATGTTTGTGTGTCCTATACTTTGGATTGGTTTTGGCCACATGGTCGTGGCTGCTCCACTTGTTTTTCTTTCCACCATGCATGCAAATATGCAAATATGCAAATAGGCAAAGGTGTGCTAATAAAGATATACAAGTATCCACACAAACACAACTTCCAAAAATAATAGTGACTATATGCCAGCAAAACATAAATACAAACAAAGGAAGTAGCTGTTCCTGGCGGGAATGATAACGTGACCCCCCCAAACCTGACCCCCCCCAGCTCCACACCGAAGCCAACTTGGAGGTGGCCACATGTACAATGAACCAATTTATCCAGGAAAGTGTGATATAAAATGTAGTTTTTAAAAATTGGATCTAAGCCCCAGGCATAAAAAAAAACAAAACTGTACTTGATTTGAATCCCCAAGAACGGTGTGTGTTCTACCAGATCCTGATACAGTTGTCCCTTCATATTTGCTGGGGTTTGGTTCCAGGACCCCCCCCCCCCCCGTGGATATCAAAATCCATGAATACTCAAGTCCCATTATATGCAATGGCATAGCAAAATGGTGTCCCTTATATAAGATGGCAAAATCAAGGTTTGCTTTTTAGATTATTATTTTTTAAAGAATATTTTCAAGCTGTGAATACTTAAATCAGTGGATACCAAATCTGTGGATATGGAGGGACAACTGTATTTTGTGAGTATATTTCCCCCCCCCCCACCTGTGTCGACAAACACTGGGAGTGTCCTCTGGTCCAAGGATATTACAGTCCTCCTCCTCTGGAGGCAAAGAGGGAGCAGAACTTCAAAAAGCTACTTTTCTAGGGGACTGTGGCAGGAATCTTGTTGGTTTGTCCCCACTACAGTAGATTCATTCAATGAGTTGTTGAATGGTGAGGCAGCACATAGGTAAATCTAATTGATTCAGTGGCTCTATTCTATTCAGGACTAAAAATAGAATTTTGGGCCTACAGTTTCCAAACTTCCCTACTCAGCATAGCCAGAGACCATGATAACTGAGAGCTCTGAAAGGGAGATGTGGCACCAGAGGTCCTTCCTGACTGGTGGCAGAGTGTTCTTGAAGCATAGCAGTGCTACTGGTATGTTCCACTGGTAATAACAGCATGAAGGTGGTGCTCCAAGTGACCTGGTGAATCTGGCAGATCAAAAATCTGTGTTTCTGCTCATATATGAAAAGGAAGGGAAACACCATGCACCTTTCATGCTGTGGAAATCCCCACCACAGGAGGCTAGGTTGGCCCTCCTCTCTGCTCTCCTTCTGCCGGCTAGCAAAGAGCTTTTTATTAAAACAGGAATTTAGCTATTACCTGGCTAAAGCAGGAAGGTAATTAATGAGGGGATGTATTTTTCTGCACATTACTGGAATTAAATCCTTTTGAACTGTTTTAAAGTAGTGTTTTAATATAACATTTCTTTTTGAAACAACAATTGTAATTATGTTGTGAACCCCTTGGATCCCATACTGGGATAAAGGTGGAATAATTAATAAGCGTGGTGTAGCGGTTTGAGCTTTGGACTACAACTCTGGAGACCCTGTTCCACTTTAACTGCTATGGCTGCCTGCTGTGGAATTCTGGAGTTTGTAGTTTAGTGAGGCCTAAGAGCTCTCTGGCTGAGAGAACTATAATTATATAAGTGGAGTAATAGCGCTATAACAGTGTAGTGTGATAATCTCAGGTTTGAACCCCTGCTTGGCCATGGAACCCCCTGGGTGACCTTAGACAAGTCACACTCTCAACCTCAAAAGAAAAACAAAGGCAAATCCCCTCTGAACAAATCTTACCAAGAAAACCCCTGAAAGTTTTGCCTTAGGATTGTCATAAGTCAGAAACTACTTGAAGGCACACAACAACAAAAAAGTAAATAAGTAAGTAAATGATGTAACTTTGGAAGCTTAAGTAAGAATGCAGAGAAAAAACAATAAAGAAATAAAAGAAAAGAAATAGAAAAGCAAGCAAGCAAGCAAGCTGGCCTGGGGGTGAGCAGTTCTTCATCTGCAGATTTATTTATGTCCAGCATTTCTTCCAATAAATTCAATGCATTGTGCATGGCTCTCTTTCCTTCTCACATTCTTGTGAAGTAGGTCAGACTAAGAGTGAGGAACTTGCCCATAGTCACCCAGTGGGTTTCATGGCTCAGCAGGAACTAGAACTTGGGTCTTCCAAATCCAGCCCAGTACTCTGGCCACAGCAACCTCCACATGGATCTCTGATTTAGTCTCCGTTAGCCCCATTGGATTGCTTGGGTACAATGTTATTTTGAACGTCTAACTTCAATACATTAAAGGCAATGCACAGTAAAAGATACAACACTAAAAGCAATTAACTAGGGAAATGGTTACACAAGGGTTGTGCAGCATGATTGCAGCAGTGGACTTTATCACACTACACTGTTATAGAATCATAGAATCATAGAGTTGGAAGAGACCACAAGAGCCATCCAGTCCAACCCCCTGCCATGGAGAAATACACAATCAAATCATTCCTGACAAATGGCCATCTAGCCTCTGCTTAAAAACCTCCAAAGGAGTCTCCACCACACTCCTAGGCAGTGCATTCCATTTCCAAACAGCTCTTACTGTCAGGAAGTTCTTCCTAATGTTTAGATGGAATCTTTTTTCCCTGTAGTTTGAACCCATTGCTCTGTGTCCTAGTCTCTGGAGCTGCAGAAAACAAGCTTGCCCCATCCTCAGTATGACATACCTTCAAATATTTAAAAATGGCTGTCATGTCACCTCTTAACCATCTCTCCTCCAGACTAAACATGCCCAGCTCCCTAAGCTGCTACTCATAGGGCATAGCTTCCAGATCTCCCACCATTTTGTTCTCCCTCCTGGGAAAGAGACAATGACATACAATAGGTATGACCACAGATGTTGTTATATAGGACTTTATCATACTACACTTGTATAGCACTATTATTCCACTATAACTGCTCTGGCTGCCTCCTGTGGAATCTTGGGATTTGCAGTTTAGGGAGGGTCATTTAGAACTCTAAACCAGAGACCTCTTAGACTTTACTAAACTACAAACCCCAAAATTCCACAGGAAGCAGCCATAGCAGTTAAAATGGAATAATAGCACTATAACAGTGTAGTGTGATAAAGTATAAGAACATCTATGGCCATACCCTATCATATGATGTCGTCTCTTTCCCATTGCCAGCTGGTATTCAACTTGTTGTTGGAACACATGTTTTCATGGATGGGGAAATCCCATCAATTACTGCCAATATCACTTTTGATCTGCTGCTGCTCCAGTGCGATACGTCTCTTCCGGTTCAGTTCTGGAATAAGTGCACTCACATGGCATGAGGGGGCTATTTTCCTCCTCTCCACCTCCTGCTGGCTATTCCAAAGCAGGCTAACTCTATGCTGCTTTGAAAAAGCATTTGTGGGGGGGGGGGAGCATGGAGAAGATGAGAATAAGGATCCCTCATGCCACGTGGCTACACTTGTTCTAGGACTGAACTAAAGACTATCACATCAGGGGCAGCAGCAGCAGCGGTTGCCAAACAGACACAGTTACGTGAATGAAAGAGAGGTGTGATAATGAACATTGTAGGACTGGTACGTTCCCATTTCCTTTATTTGAAGCAAGACACAAGGCTGATGTGATAGTCTCCTAGGACTATACTCTCCCATATCGCCTATCTGGACTGAGATTTTTGGGAAGGGCCCTTCTCTTGGTTCCACCACCTTCACAGTCACATCTGGTAGTGTGGGAATGCAACAGAGGGCCTTCTTTGTGTTTGCTCCCAGGCCCTGGACTCCCTTCCAAGTAAAGCTAGGCTGGTCCCTGCTTTCCATTGGGTATCAAAGGAAAATTTTATTCCAACAGGCTTTGGAGGGAAACTGACTGGTTTTTAAAAGAGCTGAATTGAGTACTGTTCTAACTGCTTTGTTTAATTTAATATATGTTTTAAATTGTTTTTAGTGTTAGCCTTTTTATGTTTGTTTCTAAATTCTAACAAGTTTTAATTTGTAAACTAACTTGAATCCTGATTTTGGAAAAAGGCAGGATGCCAATAAAGATAACAGTAGCAGCAAAAACAGTAACAGCAGCAACAACAACTTGATGATGATGATGATGGTGATATATTAATTGTGGTTCATCACTATCACCACCATCCAAAACAGAACACCAGCATCAGAAAAAACAACAACCAGGGTTTGGACATAAAGCTACTTTGAAAAATAAAGTTCCTGATTAAAATTTCTGGCCCATTTTTTAAAAGCCTAGACAGTTCTAAACCAAATAGTAAGGCCATCTAGCAAATCTCTTTTGGGAGGCCAGTGGCCATAGCTACACCATTTCAGAAGAAAACTGGCACAACTCCAAGGACTGAACCTTTCAGTGAGAAAGTAAGTGGACCCCCCCCCGCCATATGCTCACACTTCTTATGTCTCACTGTTTCTGGAGAACAATGTGGCCCATACATAAAAGGAGGCTGCCTTATGAATTTAGAGTATTCTTCCTAAATGCGTGCTTTCAGGAGCCAGAGACTGTTACTCTGCTACCGGAATAGCTAAGCAGCTGTTTGTAGCAATTTGTTATGCCAACCTAGTTCTGCTTTCACCCACATTTAGACAGGTCAATTCTTTGCTCTTTTAATAAAGCCAACTTGCTTTTCAAATAATCACTGCATCCCTGGGAAGCATTTACAAATGTACAAGGAGACAGCTCTCACCCCGCACTATGGGATGGAGTACACATGCAGACTCTGAAAGTCACTATTTTGTGAACAATTAAAATGTAAAGGTTTAAGGTGGAAGATAAGCTTAATCAAAACAGTAGCAATAGAGTCATGGGGATTGTTTATTTCCTGCTTATCAGGTACCAAATTCCAAGTACACTGCTATTCCCATTTCGTTACATCATTGCCCCAATCCCAAGCCTTCCTAGCTGCTTGAGGAACCACACACACAAACACATCTAACATGTCTTCTAGGACCAGCCTCACCATTTGGCAGGGTAAAGGGGATGCGTCAGGCAGCAGATTAGGGATGTCATGAAAGGGCAGTAAAAGGTTAGTGATTTGCTTTGCTGGTATTATATTCTACTACCAGAAAGGAGTAAGAGCAGAAGACCTGGGGCTTAAATGCACAGGCAATCCATCCCATCTGGCCCCCATCTTAGAGCCCTACAGTCTCGCAATGCAGGGCTTTTGTCCTGTTCTTCCCTCGGGCAGTCCTCACAACCCCTGGGGCTAGGACAGGGGGAGGATGGGGTTGGGCCAGTCACACTGTTTTTTAAAACAACCCTTCTTTAATCTGTTCCCACCAGGAAGAAATGGATTGGCCCCCACGTGACTGCAAGAGCCCATTCTGGCACACAAGCCTGTCACTGCAGCTGCCAGTCTGCCATCACTCTTCCACAGCAGGAAGGAGTCCTGCAGCATGGGACTGAGGCTAGTCACATGCAAGGGGCCTTGGTCACATGTTGCTGGCCGGCTTCATATGTATTGGGAGAGTGAGGGAGACTGCAGTGGCAGCAGTGGCAGCGACAAACCAACATGCCTTTCTGGACCCCCTCCCATTTTGTGGAGGGAATGGGGAGGAACGGGCCTGATCTGTGGGAAGGATATGCCAGTGCGGAGCCGGTGTATGCTGGCCTGTGTTTATTAACCCTCAGACTTGGAAGGGCAGCTAGGAAAGAACTAGATAAGATCTTTAAGATATATAATTAACTACACAGGGTTTCTGATTTCTATGTATGGTTGTGAAAGTTGGATAATGAAGAAAGCTGACCCCCCCCCCCCAAAAATCAACTCATTTTAAATGTGGTGCTGAGGAAGCTTCTGAGGATACCATGGACCACCAAAAAGGCAAATGCATGGGTCCTAGACCAAATGATGAAGCACATTGAAGTACAGTGTTTGGTTCCAGGATCCACTGTGGATACCAAAATCCGTGGATGCTCAAGTCCCATTATATACAATAGCATAGTAAAATGGTGTTGCTTATATAAAATGGCAAAATCAAGGTTTGCTTCTTGAATTTTTAAAAACTATTTTCCTAGCCATGGATGGTGGAATCCATGGATGCCAAACCCATGGATACAGAGGGCTGACTGTACACATCAGTTAATAATCTCCAGTCTCAGTATCTCAGCCTATGCTCATTTGCTGTAATGCAGGGAGGGGTGACAATGGCAGGTTGAGGGACCATTTTTCTGAGCTACACAAACTGCCAGAAATACGATTTTTTAAAAAAAGAGAGAAGAAAACAAAGGAAATCTGGAAGTGCCTACATGCCCACTTCTTAAAAAAAATTTTTTTTAAATGTCAAAGTGCAATGTGCAAAGCAAAAGTTTCCTTGTGAGAAGAAAAAAAATAGGAGACTTATTTTTCATTAAAAGTCACACATTGCTTGGAACAGTGTTCTTGTCTGAGCATGTTTGCTGATGTAAATGACTGAATCAGCAATGAACAGATTTGACAGGCTGTTTGAAGATAATATCTGGTCCATTTCATGGCATCTTTTGGATGTGTGTTTTCCCATTACTGTTTCTAGGGCTTCTCATGCTACATCTTTCTTTCCTGCTAATGTTGGGGGTGGGGTGGTGATGAAGAGGAGTCTCCCCAAGATCTGTTGGTTTCCCATATCTAGGGTTGCTATATCTATTCCCCTCCCTCCTGCCCCACTCTGGCTTCTGAGTTGAAAAGCATGTACTCAAACTACCAGAGATTGCAAAAATTACTTTTTTGGATCACAACTTCCCAAATCCCTTAGGCTGAGATACAGTGAGCTGTAGTCCAAAACAGTAATCTGGGCTCTGGGCTCACTTTAGTGATTCCATCAAGTTTCCAAATCACCAATATTGACTAAAATGCTACCTTCCATGGGGTAATGTATAATGAACTCCTCATGCAGTACTACTGGCTACTGGTTTCTGGGCTCAGTGGTCTGCTTAAGCATGCAGGTGCATCCTCCACCAGCCATTTAGTGGTCAAGGGAGGGTGTTGGCAGCATCCAGTGGCATCTTTGGAACCAGAAGCAAGAGTTCCTGTTTCTCCAGTGGATACAGTACAGAGGAGACCGTTCTTTTCTTCTGGCATCCTCCTCTAGCTGCTAAATGCCCACCCCTGGCTGAAGGAGCATGGACTGCTCTTTGCAGTGGGCTTTTGGGGGGTAGGGGAAGGTATTGTGGAAGGAGCTATCCAGCAGTTCCTTTTGCAATGAATGTAAAAGGAGTTTTGCATGTATATGTCAGCATGTCAGCAACAGGATTCTGCCCATTATCTTTAGAGACTGATGGCTCTTGATAAATCAGAAGTGGAGAAGAAAAATGATTGCCCTGTATTGCCCTTAGCCTCACCCACTGTCCTCTGTAAATACTCTTGGCACATAGGAAAAAAAGTGGTTTGGGCACAGAATAATTTTATCTCATCTCAAAATACACCCAACAGTATCCAGGCAATAGGAAACAAAACACACACACCAGCGCAGGTGAGCTTGAACCTTCTGGTGCATTCATTGGGAGGGGGAGTTTAAATCTGTAATTGAATGCCAGCATCAGGATCAACATGCTGATGCTTTAAGAGGGAACAGAGATGCCTGACAGCTGAAACGAGGCAAGAGGGAGGACTTTGACAGCAGACGCAAAGCCCAGGCTGTCATGGACATCATGTGGAGTGGCATCTGAAGGGAAAGCAAAGAAGGCATTGCCGTAATGCTCAAATGCTTCATCAAGCATAGAAACAGCTCAGCCTGGCAGGGGATTTTGTGTGTCTCTGTGTTGTTGATGTGAGGGTGCCTGCATGAGAAGTGTGGACAGAATCTCTATGAACATCTCTTGTATCCCTACATAGGCATTGTACTTTGGCTTGCTTAGTTTAATCTCTAATCTGATTGCTCATCAATAGCTAGACACAACTCCATGCCATGCTGTTTTTGTGAATATTCTAAACAGAATGGTGATGGTGGTGGTGATGATGAAGATGATCATCATCATCATATGACATTTGTTCCAGCATGGCATGGGTTTTTGTTTATTCAGAAAAGCAAGCACAATTTTTTGTTGGCCTGCTGGCCTAAAGGACCAGTTTACTTCTTTGGCTAACATTTGTAGTAAAATAATGTATGAATAGAGTGGAGGGGGAGGAGTGAACTCACTTCCCTCCTTTTCCCAGGATGGCCCCCCAGGATGGCGTTCACTATTATCCATGGGATTCACCATCTGCGGGAGGCCCCAGAACCAATCTCCCATGGATATGGGGGTGCTACTATAGTCCTTGTCTTAGAAAACCCTGACAGGTGACTTGAAGGCATATACACTCCCAAAAGTATGTGTGCATAGGACTGTGTCTCTTTCCTGCTCTGACCCTATATTGCAGGGGTGGGCAACTATCAGAGGTTAAGAGCTGTACTGGCCCCTCAGGACACCTTGGAGGGCAACACTCCCCCACATCCCAAAATTCTTTCATTTATTTAATTTTTTACTGCCTAAAATTCTGGGGCATGAGGACAGTTTTTTCATAGTTTAAAAAATCTCCTCTAGACCATTTTAGGACCAAGGAAGATCTTTTTTTACCACACCTTCTCCTCTGCTGCTATATTTTGTCCATCATGTGTCCCATGCTATAGTGACCCATGCTGGCTGGGGCATTCTGAATGCTCTAACCAAGTCCAACCAAGTTACTTTCTCAAGCTCTGCTAGGGAATAAACCACATTGAACACAGCTGGATTTACCTCTAAGTAATTGCATATAGGATTACACTGCACATTGGAGTGAACATCTTGTATCCCTTTTTCAGGGGTACTGCTACCATTCTGTTCTCATCAAAGAATCTTTGGGTTCACTTCAGTGCTATGGGGAAAAGAAAGGAGAAGAGAAGCAGGCCGCCTACGCTCGGGTGGAATGCACAGTGCTGCTATTGGGTCCCCCCACCCCCCTGTTTATCTTCTCCTACTCTTCTAACAGGAAAACCTCACTGAACTTTTAATGTTCATGTGCCATTTCTGTAGAATTTCACCTAGCCAGACCTCTACACCATGAGCATACTGGCCAACTGTCCTGATTTGGCAAAAACAGTCCAGATTAATCTTGTCACCACACTTTTCCAGCTGCTTTTAAAATGACTCAGTTTCTCTCTCCTCTTCCCAATTCTCCCCTTTGCCCTCAGCTTATCTAGTGCTACAAAGCACTAGACTGACTTCAAAGTGCAAAACCAGTTTGCACTCAATTAACTCAGCAATGGGACAGGAGAGGAGTGGTGGAAACATGCTCTTCCCTGTAGGCTCAGTCAAATGCAAACTGCTGCAGCCTCTCCCGGCTTGTCTGTTCTTCCTCATTAATAACTTTTTGCCATCTTGAATACAATATGATGTTGCTTGGCCACACATCTGCCAGTTTTTATCTGTGAAACATTGGAGGGTATGCATGAGTCTGTAGCTAGTCATGAATTACATCTCAGAGTTACATCTGAGTATTATCCAGAGAAATAACTTGTTGCAGACTACCAAGTGTCATCTGAATAAAATGTCTGCAGGGAAAGTGAAGACATAATTAGTCTGCAAGGAATGATTACTATTAAACGTTAAATGCATCTTCCTCTAATTTGAAATTGAAACCTTTGCTTGTGGTTTGGTGTCACTGAAGATGTGATTAATCATAAAATATGCATAACTCTTAACTCCTTTAGGAGTGTTGGGATGACACCAACTCATGCATAAATAATATCTCAACAGATTCAGCAAAGTTGGATTTTTATCCAACTTTGCCTGCCTGCAGAAAATTTCCTGTGTTATAATGATACCCTCATTATTATTATTATTATTATTATTATTATTAGAAAGCTGGAGGTTTGTATCAAGTTGTACTTTGAGGAAAGCATTTTTTCCTTCCATTTTGTTGGATTTGGTTATAAGTGCAAATTGTAGCTCCCTATAGCCCCAAAGCTCTTTCTTAACTGTACTTCATAAATGATCAATAGCAGCTGAAGTTAAGGGGCTATAGTTTGTATTACAGCAGCTGGAAACTGAAGGAGTCTTAATTCAAAACTTTGCTTCTGGTATCATCTTTAGGCCTGTACTCCCGTCAATTGTCCAACCTATTTCCACAAAAAGGTTGGAATATAAAAATATAAGATGAGCCCTGCTGGATCAGATCAAAGGCCTTACAGGTCCAGAATTCTGTTCAGACAGTGGTCACCCAGATACCTATGGGAAGGCCACAGTATGACATGACTGCAGTAGCACCAGAGCTATTGCAGAGTAGTTAGTTCAGAGTAAGGTCTCTTTCCCTGAGGTAGTTCAGAGTAAGGTCTCTGTCCCTATTGGGAAAGCCCCTGTAGCTCTTAAAACCTTCACTGGCTGAAACAGCATGCAGATTTAGCAGGACAGTCCCAATTAATCATCTGCCATGCCACTTTTTATATGCTTTTAAAATGTTCCAGTTCCTCTCTGTTCCTCCCACTTTTAATTTTTTATTTAATTATGTATTTATACCCTGCCCTTTAGCCACAAAGGCTGTCACTTTCCCCCTCAGCTTACTTCAACTGCTATCAATTGAGTTCAAGGTCCAAATGTCATTTGTACTCAGCTCAGTAGAGGAGAGAGGAGAGGAGGGGACAGGATCTTGCCCTTCCTAGTAGGTTCAGGCAAAAGCAGACTGCTGCAATCTCTTGTAGCTTGTGTCTACTTTCTCAATAATGGCTGACATTTTAATGACACTCTGTGGTTACTTAGCCACACACCATGGGTTTAATCTGTGAATTGTTGGAAGGTATACACATGATGCACCCAGACAGAGGGTGCGTAGTGTCAGTGGAAATAGGGAGCACAACACACACAGTGGTTGCGCTTCTTGCCCTGCTTCAGGTGTCATATGTCTTCACACCACTAATGATGAAGGCCCTCTCACCTGTGTTCTCTTGCAACTGACATTTATTTTTTTATTTGTAATTCTATTAAAATTTTATATACAGTAGGACTCCCGTATCCACTGATTCATTATTCACTGATTCAGTTATCCACGGGATACAAAACAGCATACCTAACATAGAGTCTTCCTAGAAAATGCATCCTCTCTAGCCATTTTCTAGGTCCTCCAGGGCAACTCTTTGGTATTTTAAACCAGAAGTCCCATTATTTTCAATGGTGTTCACTATTATTCATGGTTTTTGTTATCCACGCACCCCCCAGAACCAATCCCCAGCAGATATGGGGGTCCTACTGTACAGTAAAACTGCAACAAACATGCATAAAATTATCAATAAAATAAAAGACAAAAAGCAAAATACATAAACTACTACTACATCACATTATAGACTATATAACCTACTACACTATCTAAGGGCTTATCTACACGAGCCAGGATATGCTGGCTTCCCACCAGCATCTCCTGGCTTGAGATCTGGCCTGCTATGCCTCTGTTGCCTAGAGAAAATAAGCCAGCATCCAAACAGGAATGTTGGCCCATTGCTGCAGCAGCTGCCCCTACCATTTTCCCTGCTGATGCAGAAGCCAGGACAGGGGCCCACAACATGTGTCTGTAGGCCCCCTGCATGTGACTAGTTTTGATCACATGCTGAGGGACCCCATCTGGCTTCCGGGAGAGCCAGGGAGCTGGCAGCAGCAGCAAGGGACAGCGTGCTGGGATGTATTCCCACAGACATGTAGCGCCTGATCCATTCTTTTCCAGCAGTACTAGATTAAATAGAATATTAAGCAGTTTATCAGGCCCTACCCCAGCTTGTCCCGTTCCAGCTCCATACCTGGTGGTGGTGAGGACTGCCCAGGGGCAGATTGGGGCAAATGTCACCAAGCCACCTTTGATTCCCCCCCTCAAAATTTGTGTTAGGGGTTTCCAATCCTTCACAAAATTTACTAATGATTTTTCTCTAATTGGTGTAGATAATTTGCCCATTTCTGCTAACTTCAACTGGCATTTAGAGTAATGGAAAGTGGAATCTGAGACCAGGGCTAAAAGGGGGATTCTCTGACTTGCATTTCGCTTTCCCACTTGGGAGGTGAGATACCGGTCTATATGTGGATGGAGCTTGGAGAGGGAACAGACCTTTTTGGAAGGGGTGGGGTATCTCCCAGTACTCTCATAAGTTGAATTCTGACCCTTCATGGGTTGCAGATCCCCTTCCTTTGCTTTAGTCTAGTTTAGTTCATGTCCAATATTCTGCCCTTATTTTCTAAAATCTTTGTCTCTGATTATTGTCTGTCTGCCCGTCTGCCTGCCTGTAACTCACAGACAAAAGATCGCCATCCGCCTTTTTGCACAAACAAGCCTTAGGGCACAGGAAATACACATATTTCATGGATGCTACTGTTAGGTCAGATGAAATGGTCACTTCAGGCAGAAGATTTTGGATGCTTTGAAAGGGCAGCATATTGTTAGTCATTTACTTTCTTCTTATTTTTATTGCCAGAGAAGAGATGGTGGTGGGATTTTCTTATTACCACCTTAGACAGCTTTAAAAAAGCTGTCAAGACGGATCTTTTCCGGCAGGCCTTTCCTAAATAATTATCCCGGCCCAAGACTCAGCTGCCCTTTCTAGGCTATGATTGTATGTTTTAAATTTTTTTTCTCCTAATTTATATATATTTTAATTAATCCATGTTTTTAATCCTTTGTAATTTAATATTATTTTAAGGGGTGGGTGGGCTAGGGTATTGTGACTATGGGGTTTTTATATTGTAAGCCGCCCCGATTGCGTTGCAGAGGGGCGGGATATAAATAAAATTTTATTATTTTTATTATTATTATTATTAATGACTGAGATCTTGCATCAGCAGTTATGATTTGCAACTTTACAATGACATAGAGGCTTATCACACGGGGGAACGGAAGTGGAGGTGGAAGCGCAGCCCAATAATATTGCTTCCCATTCTGCCTTATTGTGTGACATCAATGTTCTTCAGCTGTTCTACCGTTCTGGTCCCATGGGAGGCAGTGGTAAATGAGAGCCTTTTTTTCTAACGGGTTTTTCCAGTTAGAAAGAAGGCTCGTGTTTACTACCATCCATCTTCCATGGGACTGGAATGGAAGAACATCTGAAGAAAGCTGACATTGTGCAATAAGGCAGAATGGAAAGTGAAAAATTCTAGCTCATCTGCCACTTTACTTCCTTGTGGGATAAGCCTCATAGTTATGTCTCTGATATGATGTGCAATCCTTCTAGCAAATGGTGACAATACCCATTAGGACATCCAGCACAATGGGGCACTGCTCAAGATGCCCTGATACACAATGGGGGATCCATTGCACAACAGGACCCATTTCACAATGGGATTCAATGTGAATCAGGACCCTTGCACAGTGGTGTTAAAGATGTAGCCTATGTTTCTGCTACCCTCTCTGAGCGTAAAAAAGTTGCTCAATGGCACAATTCAACTTTATATGATCATAGGTCAGTTTGCGATGATGTAACTACCTAACGGGATACTAGCCATCTATAGATATCAATTCTTTTGGGTATGTTGCCATTCACAGTATGCTGATTGGTTGCTTAGGAAACTTCCCAACCAATCAAAGCTCTCTGTTAGCCGGCCAATCAGCACACTGGGGGCAGAAGCATGTGGAAAGCTTCAAGTCCTTTCTAAACATGGCAGCAGCAGAGGGCTTCTGATAATTCTCTTGGGTATGTTGCTATTCCCAGTGTGCTGATTGGCTGCTTAGGAAATTTCCAACCAATCAAAGCTCTCTGTTAGCTGGCCAATCAGCACACTGGGGGAAGAAACACTGGAAAGCTTCAAGTCCTTTCTAAACATGGCATGTACAGTGTGTGTGTGTGTGTGTAGCGTTGTGTGTGTAGGGTGGTGTGTAGGGTGGTGTCTCTGAGTGTAGTGTAGTGTGTGTGTGTGTGTGTGTGTGTATGTACAGTTCATGGTGGTAGTGGAGTGGCTCTCGCATCCTGGTGTGCATGGTGTGTGTAGTGGTGTGTGTGTGTAAGCATGGTTGCATGGTGGTGCACATGGTGTGTGTGTGTGGTGTGTGTGTGTACCATGGTGTGGGTGTGAATGAACAGTTGCATAACGGTGTCGGAGGGGTTCTCACGTCCTGCTGCACATGGTTTGTGTATGTGTAGTGTGACGTGTGTCTGTAAGTGCAGTTGCATGGTGGAGGGGCTCTCACATCCGGACACACGTGGTGTGTGTGTGTGGAGTGTGGTGTGTGTGTAGCGTGATGTGTGTGTGTAAGTTCAGTTGCATGGTGGAGGGGCTCTTGCATCCGGACACACGTGGTGTGTGTGTGTGTGTGGAGTGTGGTGTGTGTATGTGTGGATGCATGGCAGTGGTGGAGTGCTCTCGCATCCTGGCACGTGTGGTGTGTGTGTGTACACAGGATTGCATGGTGGCGCAGAGGGGCTCTCAGTATGAAACTAGCTGTACCCAGTGTAAAATATGCCATTATAGTTGAAAGGTTATATCTCTCTGGCTTTTCTTTGCAAACGAAGATTCAGGATGGACTCGTCTGAGATAAACAAGTCCAGTTGCAAAAAGCACAGCAGAAGATCTCCTTGGGTGATGTTTCCGGGTTGTGATTCTTTCTGTGTTGTCATTTCTCTTCAAGACTAGTTCGGCGTGAGTTCTCAAATAAGGCTGTAGCATTGTGGATAGAGCATCTCCATGCCTCCCGATGTAAGGCCATGGGAGACCATTGTTGGTGATCAATTTGGCTGACCTCTTACGCTGACCTGTGGCGAGTTCACGGTAGAGTACTATTTTGGGGAGGCGATGGTCCTCCATCCTAGAAATGTGCCCTGCCCAGCACATCTGTGTTCTCAATGTCATGGCTCTCAATGCTGGTGATCCCTGCTTGTTCAAGGACAGCAACATTCGTCATATAGTCAGTCCAGTGTATATTTAGGATTGTGTGTATACAGCGCTGATGAAAGCGTTCAAGGAGTCGTAAGTGGTGGCAATAGGTTATATATTAATGCATCAAATGATCGTACTCTTGACATGTTTCCTAAGTGGCCAATCAGCAGAGTGGGAATGGAAACATACAGAAGTGTTTTATATATATAGGTAACAGCATATGTTAACACTGGGTATAGCTTAGTAGCATTTATATTTCTATACTGCTTATCAATGCAAAGCACTCCCTAGGTGGTTTACAGTGGGTTAGCTAATTGCCCCCAACAAGCTGGGTACTCATTTTACTGACTTACAGAAGGATGAAAGGCTGAGTCAACCTGGAGCCCTCAGGGATCGAACTTATAATGTTGTGGCTGCAGATACTAACCAATGTGTCTCATTCTGGGTACTATGCACCTTGACTTGGGGGACAGAGATGGGTTCCACTGGCTGCTCTGCCTCAAGCAGCAAAATATCTTGGGCCAGCCTCAGCTGTGTGTGTGGTATAAGATCAAAATCATCCACTTTGGGTTTCTAAGCTTCAAATCTTGGCATGTGCTAATTCTAATCCAATACACAGGGATAGAAGAGCTGACCCAACAACCGTGTTTCCTGAGGGAACTACAGGAAGGGAGACAAAAAGTGAATATCAGGCTAAGTGTTGCTTTGTTGTTCATTTCTTGCCTGCATGACCAAAACCTCTCCAGAGAGTAAGTAGTCTTTTTTCTGCTATACTGTTTTCATGTCACTTTTCTGAAGAAGAACTGAGAAATGAAGTGTGTCTTTTTGCTTAACTATTTCCATTTCAAAGGAGGCACACAGTGCAAGTGATGGAAACAGATTTTTTTCACCATGTTAGAAAGTGATAACCTTGTCAAAATGTTAATGTCATAATATTTTGGAAAGGGCAGAATATAGAGGATTTTTAAAGTCTTGTAATAATTAAAGTCTTCCAATTATTCTTACCTTATTGGGGAATCCTACCTTTGAAGCCAGAGTGCTCTTGCGGTAGGAACCTCTGATATGTCCAATGCTCGACTGGGCTTTAACTGGCAGAAGTGAAATGAAGGCATTGCAGTGTTATCTTTCATCCTTTCATGTTTTTAAAAACCAAATATTTCCCTCCCATTGCAAGCAGTGGGCAACCAATAAGAGGGAACATATTTACTCTACACCCAGGACTGGTAGGACTTTCCTCCCATGCTGAGGATGCTGTTTCAGGATGCAGACCATTGTATGAAGGAGGGCAAAGTTTAAACCAGGGTGAGCAAAGTGTGGCCTGGAGGCTGCATTGCCCCCCAGGGCCATTACTATGGTTTTCAGGGCCCCACAGGAGTCAAGAAGGAAAAATGATCAGCCAGAATCTTGTATCGGAGTTATGTCTTCATAAGTGGACTTACATATGAGGGAATTAGAATTGGTCAGTTTTGTAACATCTGTATCTAGTATCTTGTTACATTACTATGTAGCAAAGCCAGCAAAGTGCCTGACCTGCATTGTGCACGGATGTGCATTGCACACCAATGTGTATTGTGCACTGATGTGCATTAGTCTCAATGTGCATTAGGCATTCTTGCTGGTATTCCAATATGCCTCTTCCCAATTAATAATAATAATAAATTATTTATTTATAGCCTGCCCAATCACAAGGAATCCGGGCAGGTTACAACAATAAAAACACATGGAACACAATAAAATTCAAAATTAGTCCTTTCCCAACCCTCACAGCCCAATACTAAAATTACAATTAAATAAACACAGTTTAAAAACAAGAATACAAAAGTTTAAAAAGGGAGATAATCAGTGGACAGAGCAACATAGATCACCTTGTGCGGGGAGAGGAGTTAAGTTGGGAAGGCCTGCTGGAAGAGATCCGTCTTAAGAGCCTTTTTAAAGGCTGTACGAGTAGAGATGTGTTTCTTAGCACTTCTGCTAAGTATATGTAAAGTTACATTAAATTAAAGGTGAGAGAGGATTCTGCTGATTAAGTTGTTTTGCTCCAAAATGCCCTCTGGGAGTGTTGGGGTCACAATGTTTTTGACCTCCCTGGACCATTTAGGGGCAGAGGATGTCTTTTATGAAAATGGGAAGTGACTGTGGCAGAGATACACCATCACACATCACCTTGCTCTCCAACATCTCAGAAATCCCTGTATTATGGGAGGACTGCATGACTTAAACAGTAGGTTGGGGGGGGCTGCACTTACTTTAGCGGGAGATGGTCAATGAATACCAGGTGCTGTAGGCTATATTTCAGGGGAAAGAACTGGCAAAACCATCTAAGCACAACATGTCTAAGAAAATCCTACAAAACCCTGTCACCATAAGTCAACAGCTGACTTGAAGGCACATACACGTACACACTGGCAACAAGTTAACTTCTAATGAATTATTTCTAAGATCTGGTCTTCTATTATGTGAATGATCTAGTGTTCTCTGGCATCACCACTGACCTTCTTATGGTGTTCCATCATTAAAATGTTGAGTGGGAGTGAGGAAATCCAGGTTAAACCCCTCATTCATCCATGAGGTTAACTCTGGGACTTTGTGACCTCTCAGTCTGCTTTCTTTTACAGGTTTGTTGTAAGGATAAACAATATGCACAGAACCATATACATTCTTTTGAGATATTTGGATGAAAGATAGCATAGAAACGATAAAGAATCCATTATTCCCATTTGGAAAGAGGAACTGAGCAGGAGACTCAGTAAGGGAGAGTGACTGAGATCCCCACAAGATATTTTGGACTTCTGTCTCCCTGGTGTGAGTGATATGGTATTCTCTGACATTACCAGTGACATCACTGTAATGTTATAAGGATCCTAGGGCAGAATGGGGAACTCTCGAGAGTATGTTAGGGAAGGCCACGGATCTACTCTCCAGATTAAAGTACTATACTAGGGACTTTCGAGTACCACCTCGAAGTACAAATTTATAATTTATAGTTGTGTAATGTAAGTAGATGCTCTGTGTCTTCTTTACACCAGTTTGCACTGAATGTTTCTAGTTAGCTCCTATGAGCCAACAGCAGTGACTTCACTCCATGCAGTGGAAGTGATGGTTCTTTTACTGCACACCCGCTTATTGCTCATAAATTTCCCAAGGACAACTTTCTTCAGTTTCCAAAACATTGTTCTATTTAATTTCACAGGTGTATGTATCTTGGGTGTGTGCACAATACCTGGCCACAGAAAATAAATATTTTGGGATACCAGGGTCTTATTAAAACATGGACATATTGATTCAGACTTCAGGGAGCTACTGTGTATGGCAACATTAACCAATGTTAGAGTTTGACAGGATGTCTCATCAGCTCAAGACTATAAGGGCTATCACTGGGAAGAAAATGTGGACTTAACGAAAGACGTTTCAAGTTGTAATTGCCTTTATGGCTTGACCGACTTGTGGTTTGACCATAACTGTCATTACATTTTTATCTCATCCCATATGTGGTGAAAAACAGTGCAGCACATTGCAAACACTGTGTACTTCCTAAATGTGATTTTATAATCAAAGCCATCCATCATATTTTAATATGGCAAGGGTAGGCTCCAGGTGGAGTAGATTCTTCTCTAGGAACTGGAAAACATGTCTTCGAACATATGAGATGCAAAGTTAGGTGTGATTTCCTAACTTCCTTGCAGGGAAAATAAAGGAAATTCAACATGCAAAGCTGTTTTTGATTTGGACTTGACTTGAAGCACTGTTTGCATATCATGCCTTTAAATCATGATTACTATTAGTTAGGACATTTTCAGACAGCGCTAAATGGAGCTTAATGCGGGATGAGCTCCCGGGAGAGGAACGGCGCTCTTGCGCGGTGGGGGGTTGTTTTCGGACGCCGCCGTCCCTCTTCTGAGATCATCAGTGTCACTTCCGTTAAGCTTTGGAAGCGGCTGCGCCATATTTTAAGCACGGGCAACTTCCGTGCTTAAAATATGGCGCGGCCGCTTCCAAAGCTTAACGGAAGTGACACTGATGATCTCAGAAGAGGGACGGCGGCGTCCGAAAACGACCCCCCACTGTGCAAGAGTGCCGTTCCTCTCCCGGGAGCTCATCTTGCGTTAAGCTCCGTTTAGCGCTGTCTGAAAATGTCCTTAGACTTTCGGTGTGAGTTCTCAAATAAGGCTGCAGCACTGTGGATAGTGTGTCTCCATGCCTCCTGATGTGAGGCCAGGGCGCATACACTGGACTATGTGACGAATGTTGCTGTCCTTGAGCAAGCAGGGATCACCAGCATTGAGGCCATGATATTAAGAACACAGCTGTGCTGGACAGGGCACGTTTCTAGGATGGAGAACCATCACCTCCCAAAAATAGTACTCTACGGTGAACTCACCACGGGTCAGCATAAGAGGGACACTCCAAAAAAGCTATACAAGGACTCCCTGAAACAACATCTCAGGCTTGGCCAAATTGATCACCAACAATGGTCCACCCTGGCCTCACATCAGGAGGCATCGAGATGCACTATCCACAATGCTGCAGCCTTATTAGAGAACTCACGCTGAACAAGTCTTGAAGAGAAACGACAACGCAGAAAGAATCACAACCCAGAAACATCACCCAAGGAGACCCTCTTCTGTGCTTTCTGCAACTGGACTTGTTTATCTCGGATTGGCCTTTTTAGTCATCAGCGCGCTTGCAGAAAGCGTGGGATGAGTCCGTCCTGAATCTTTGTTTGTGAAGAAAAGCCAGAGAGAGAGAGAGAGAGAGAGAGAGAGAGAGAGAGAGACTATTAGTTAAGTTCAGTTATTTGTAGATATGCACCCAATGTGCATGTTTATTCAAAGGAGTTTATTCCCAGACAGATTTGCATAGTGCCCAAGCTTTAGGTCACTGCAGAAGTGTTATTCTGCCAGCATAATTCTGCCTGTGGGGCAGTATTTATAACACCCCTTCCTGCCAAAATGCCAGCAAAAAGCTTGGCTAGTGTAGATTTACCAGTTGCAGTGTTTTGCAGGCAACAGGGATGAAAAGATCATGCTGTGGGTGTTTTTGGATTTTACCCCAATAAGTCTATCCCAGTGTGGCATCTGACCTCTGCAGGCCCAAACGCTTGGAAAATAACCACTGTAAAAATAATGTGCTGATTGCCCAGTTGCACACTCAAATTGTATGGAACCATTATGGCAATGCATGTAGTGATACCATGTTCTGATAGGACTGGCAAAATTGTTTGGCTTTCCTTTTGCTTGTGTAATCCTTATATTATGCAGGTGTTACTGTAGAGCTATGCTGCAGTCAGAAACAATGGGATTTTGTGTGTGTATGCATGTGTGTGGGAGCTATCTATGGCCATGTCATAAACAGTTGTGCTATCTGTGGGAGGCAGTGGTGGAGCAACTCCTGGTACATTAATGCTAGATCTAATGCCAGTTCCCAGTTCAAAACTGTAACTAGTGATATTGAGCTAAAGGGCTCTGAGGATTGTTGGGAGTGAAGAAATGTGTGAAAGCAGTGTTGTCTTAGATGTATTGCTGGTATGCAACATGCTAATGGGGGAAAAGCTGCAGAAAAGCAATTGGCATGATGGTTCTGCAGGCACATCCACTTCAACAGTATCCATGTCTACTTCCTTGTTGACTCAGCAAGAAACATTTGCAATTCCAGAGTAGCCTTCCCCAGTCTGTTCCCCTTTTCATGTTTTGGACTAAAAGTCCAGTTATACACCAGGAAATATTGCAGTGGCATGCTGGCTGGGATATAATGGAAGCTGTAGTCATAAAAACCAGGAGAGGAACTCCATTGGGAAGGGCTGTCCTAGAAGATCTTAAAGGAAAATGGTAAAAAACAAAAACCCAAAGCCCCAATATAGTTACATTTATGGTATTTTAGTAGAAGACCTTCCTCTCCCTTTTTAAAGGTTTTCAATGACTGAATCGTAAAGGCAAAAAAATAATTCTTAACAGCCTAAAGATTATGAGCACTCCTTTCATTTGGACATGCAGATGAAGTTGAGAGTGAGAAACAGGCTGGTTTTCATATGTCACTCAACAGTAAATATTATAGAGGGGAAAGATGGAACAATTATCTACAATTACAGCAAGAAAGTTAAGCAACCACAAGAATGGAAATGGGAACTGGAGCCATCATGTACCTGAGCATTTGTGTTTTGGGTAAGCATTAGAATAGCGGTGGTGTCCAAGCTGTGGCCCTCCAAGTGTTCTGGACTACAACTCCCAGAAGCCTGAGTCATCTGGTCCAATGGTCAGGAATTCTGGGAGCTGTAGTCTATAACACCTGGAGGGCCACAGGTTGAACACCAATGCATTAGAGTAAGCCCATTGAAATCATCATGACAAATTAGTCATAAACAACTTAAAGTTAGTTGAATAGGTCTGCTACATGCATGACTTAAGTCTAGATCTGACATATTGTCAGCAATGTGCTGACAAAAAGCCCAGTGCCAATCCACAAGGGGATGAGAGTGGAGCTTTATTGCTCTTTTTTCAGTACAATGGAAGATCAGCACTCATTCCAGTTATTCAGCCACTGGCCATACTGACTGGGAGTTTCAGGGGTTGTAGTCCAAAATGGGACCTTTCTAAGGTCTGGTATACATGCTTCCACTTACTCTATACTTTGCATATTCAGCCACACACTCTTTGTCCAACCTTTTCATATATTCAGGCACGTGTCCTTTATGTCATGTGTGCCCTAACACATACAACCATGCCCCACCTGAATTACATATGCCTCCACACACTACTCATTATATTTACAAATATACAGCTTTTTCCCATTCTCAATCTCTCTCTCTCTCTCTGTCACACACACACACACACACACACACACACATACACATTCCCCATACCCCGGTTACATGTATCGAGCCCACACACAAATTAGATCATCACTGTGCAGTGAGTTAACATGTGATGACCTGGCTGGCTGTTTGCTAGACCTTTAAACCAGCACATGAAGGAAACACAGTGGAGCCTAGAAAAAAATCTTTTGGGACTACAGCTTTCAGGATCCTCTAGCTAGCGTGGCTACTGTCACTGATAATCAGCTTCTAAAATTTCTAAAATCTCTGTGATTTTTATGTCCTGTTCATCTAATCTCAAATATCCTTTAAGCAGCACTTGGGCAGCCAGCTGTTAGGGACGTTCTGGCTATGGATCATCTGCATTGAGAAAGGGATTGGACTAGATATCCTGGAAGATCCCATCGATTCTGTGATTCCAAAACAAAAACTAAAACATTAACGGTGTTGTTAGGAATGCTATCTGCTTCACTGGCTTTGCTAGACATAGACTTGCTTGACCCAACTTTTTTTTCTGATTGGTAGCAAGGCATATTAGTTGTGAACAGATTTGGAAGCTGTTTTTACTGCAACTTGCAGAATCATCTGCCTATATTAGATGAGGGATTTGAGGTACTATGATCCAAGAAGTAACTTTTCTAATCTCTGGTTCTAAGAAGCTAAATGTGGCATCATAGTGCTGCCATATTCAAGGACTGCTGATGCAGAGTTGCTCATGCATGCTAACAATAAATTCTGGCTTAGTTTTACATGCCAAATGGGCCACTCTTCTTAAGGTTGTTGTTGTTGTGAACACAGAATGGGATAACCCACATGTAAATTGCCTTAAGCTCTTTCATGGCAGAACAGGATTCAAATGTGTTGGATAAAACTGGGTGTATAGGCACAGTTAATCCATAATGCTGGAGATTAAAAAGCCAAGGAGCAGTGGGAAGGTCATTGGCTCTGGCCAGCAGTGTATTATTAAACCATCTGCTTGAATATATTTTGAATATATCTTCTGAATTAGGCTCCAGACTCATCTTTTTGTCTGTTCTTTATCCCCACCCCCACCCCCGTTTCTGTCTCTGCTGGTCATACACATACAACTGCCTTCAACAGCCATGACCTCAAGTGAACCAAGAGATGTAATGAGAAAGTAGACCAACGGATGTGATGAAAACATCCTGGAGAATAGTTGAGACAGCAACTTGGCATCCTTGTCAGAACTAGACCTTGGACAAGCTACTTTTTGGAACTGTAGCTCTTAGAATCCCCCACCCAGTATGGCCACTGGCCATATTATCTGGAGATTCTAGGGACTGTATTCTAAAAGTAACATTTAAGCTCTTGTCAGGAGCAGGCCCTCAAGCAAATATGCTGTGTTCCCAGAGGATATAACCAATCTACTCTAGTATCACAAAGCAGTATTTATAGATAAGTTTTTGCACATAGACAAATATTTTAATATAGTTGTATCTGAAATGTTATCCACATTTTAGTCATGTCAATCATTAACCAAAAACTTTTGTAAAAATGACATATTTTACACATCTTCTATTTACAATTACAATATACTTAAATGTTATAAAACATCCACTTTTGACCTTTAAAATATATGTATACTAAGACTTGTATTAGATTATATTATCATTTACAGCAAACATAAGGCTTGCTGTGAAACTAAACATTGAATAGAAATTTTATTTTCAGTCTGTTTAATAAAGACTAGCCCATAATGAAGAAAACCATAGGAAATGTGCAAATATCAGGAAAGGCAATAACATTTTTAAAAGCCCTGAAAATTTAAAAAAAAAACACTGAAAATATTCAATAAATAAAAACAATGCACTGCATTTCATTTTTGTGGAATCCTTCATGATTCACCTACACTGTTATTCAAAATAACCCCAAAGTTCTCTAGTGCTCTGTTCGAAGTCAAATTCAGCATCAAATGTCAGTATTCGATGATACCAGTGGTCCAAGTGAGGCTGTGATTGTTCTACTGATTACATGGGAATAAGGTTGTTCCACTCCTTGCTGCTTTGCAGAATCCTCCTTGTATGTGATCTTAAAAAAGAAAATGCAAAAAGAGTGATGAAATTGTAAAATGTGTGGAAGTCGGTATTACTGTAATATATTCAATGTGCTCGTTCTAAAATGTATGTCCAAGTATTGACTGGTTAATGATTGAGCAATTGCGGCAGGCCTTTCCTGATTAGATCCCGGCCTCAGGAACTCAGTCTCCTGGCTTTTTAAAAATTATGTATATATTTGTTTTTAATGTGTTTTTTAGTTAGAAGGTTTTAATCTTATTGTGTTTAATGTCTTTTTATGGGGGAGGGTGGGGGTGGGTGGTGTTTTTAGTCATTATTATAATGTTTTAATTGTTGGAAGCCGCCCCGATTGTTTTTAGCAGAGGGGCGGGGTATAAATAAATTTTATTATTTTATTATTTTATTATTATTTATTATTGCTGTATAAAAGGGAAGACAAGTATTTCCCTGTACAGCCGGACCACCATATCTGCAGAGGTTAGGTTCGCGGACTTACCGTGGATACTGGAAACCACGGATAACAGGGACTCCTATTAAAATAATGGACTTCCGGTAAAACATATCATAGAGTTGCATTGTAGGACCTAGAACATGCCTAGACAGGATACCTCTCTAGGCATTTTCTAGCGTGAATCTATGGTATGTGTCCCTATTTTGTGTCCCACAGATAACTTAAACAGCAGATATTGGTTCCATGGATACAGGGGTCTGACTGTATTTTAATAACCCAATTCCCTGTTTTCCTAGAATCCAGTTCTGCCAAACTAAGACAGCATGAAGGCAGTAAGATATACTTGCACCTTCAAGCCTGTCCTGATTCCCACTCTTTAATAGCTAGTGCTGTAACAGAATCATAAGAAAGCATTTCCTTGCTACTTTCATAGAGTTAAAAACAGCACATGAGATTACGGATCTAACCCTATGTGATGACCGCTGATATCTACTTTATCAGGAAAAATATGCTTATGTGTGCCAGTACATTCATAATATTTACTATGTGAAACTTGTAAACTATTGTGTTGAAAGGGAACAATGGAAATGGGGCTCATTGCTAAGTCCATGAAGTCTTAAACAAGAATGCCTCCACCCTATTAAGTTTCTCAGTAACCCCATATATTGCATGCCGCTTAATAAGAAAAAACAACAACTAATGCCCACTCTTCTGCTAAAAACAAACAAAAACAGAGATGATATCATAAATAAACGTCAAAGGTTAGATAGATAGGACAGAAGACTAGTAAGTTGAGAATATATGACAGTGAAGATAAACATAGACAAAGAAAACGAAACATACCACTTTTGGCTATAGTACTGAGGGAAATATTAGACAGTGAAGCAGAGAAGTTGTATAAGCATTGACCATAACAGAGCTGCCAGAAAAAGAGAAAAACATGTTGATGAAGATGCCATTATCAATGGCGTTACAAACAATGTAGACAATGAGAAACACACTGAACCCCGCCATCCATACAAGAAAATACAGTTAATGCTGAAACATGGTTAAATCATAATAGGAAGCATTTGCCATATCCATTGGCATGGTTGTGATGAGAGCTGTGATTTACCACACAAAATGAAAGGCATAGTCCAGAACCCATGTAGTCCTTTTACTGTTTGCTCATTCAGGTGTCTTGAACTATGATGAGATAGGGAGGCCACTCAGAGCACAGAAGTAGGTATAGGTTTTGCTGGTCAAAGTATATGAGGAATGTACATGATGGAATGGGTGTGTAAGATTGCAAGGACAGTGAAATCTCTTGGGGTACAACTTGAAACATCTGAAATATTGTGTAAAATAATGGGGGTGGCTGGGATTGGTCATGTGGGTTGCCAGGGAAAGAGGTGGGCCAAAAGGTCTGATCTACCAATGGAAGAGCCAGGGTATTCACCTGTGTGGCATTGCTCCCTGATTGTGCCCTCCCTATCTATGCTTCTCCTTGTTGTAGCCCAGATTTGAAGATGGGACAATACAACATGGGAGATCTGAGCTGTTTCACCAGACTAGAACATCTGCTGCAGCCCCATGTACTCCTGGTATATGTGAGGGAAATGAAACTGAGGGCGGGCAAGACAAAAATCCTATGATATGTCTGTGGTTTATTTGGAAGATAGCAGTTCTTTTGGGTTAGTTGTGTGGTTTAAATCCAGGGAGCTCCTCTTTTGTAGAGGTGACCTCTAGTGATATTCCCACCAACCAAAACCCACTAGCCCCTTTCTTGTCACCACTGGTAGAGCCCCTAACAGTTGTGCATTTTCCTGGATGATCTAGGCCCTTGTCTAGACAGGCAGTTTACCCCATCTTGCCCTTGGCTTGGACCCCTGCAGTTCTGACAACTCAGAGCTTTTGCTCCAGTTTGCCCCAGGGCAGTCATCATGGCCCCCAGGAAAAAGACAGGAGGTGGGCAAACAGGGTAAGGCCCATTACACCATTTTAAAATAATACTTGGTAAAATCTGCTCCAGCTGGCAAAAAAATAGACTGGGCCCCATGTGACTGCAGGAGCCCATTCCGGCTCATTGGACCACTGGAGCTGCCCTTTGCCATCACACTTCCGGATTCAGGAAGCAGGCCTGCAGTATGTGAGTATGCTGGTCACATGCAGAGGGCCTTGCTCACATGCTGTGGGCCTGCTTCTTGGCTTTGGACAGTGGGACGTGGGTGGTAGCAGCTGCAGGATTGGACCAGTGTGGCGGTCTGGACTTCCTCCCATTTCGTGCTGGTGATGGGGAAGGAATGGGCCTGATCCATGGGCAGAATATGCCAGTGGAGAGCCAGCATATTCTGCCCATGTAGGTGAGCCCTTGGTCATGGTTGTCCTTTTCAGATTTTCTCAATATTGTGTTCTCACCTCCTTTTCTGGGCTGAGTGAGCAGACTGAGTATTTATTATTCCAGTTAAGTAGTAGCATGTCTGCATGTGTTTGC
Source organism: Gambelia wislizenii (assembly GCA_030847615.1). NCBI lineage: Eukaryota > Metazoa > Chordata > Lepidosauria > Squamata > Crotaphytidae > Gambelia > Gambelia wislizenii. The sequence continues at coordinate 52,144,195 of JAUMIR010000003.1, read as the reverse complement.
CTTCACGTCACCTGTCGACTTGGGCAACCCCATGAATTCCATAGGTTTTTCTTAGGCATGTAGAAAGGAATACTCAGAAATAGTTTTGCCAATTTGTTCCTCTGAAATATAGCCTACAGCACTTGGTATCTTTGGCAGTCTCCCATCTGTCCTAACCAGGGCTGACCCTGCTTAGCCAAGATCCAAGATCAAACAGGATCTGGTGCCTTTAGGGTATATATGCCCTTTGCCCAAGTCTTTTTGCATGTGTGTGTGCAGGAAATGTATACAAAATACAAACTGTATTGTGTAGTAAACCACAGGGGCAGGCAACTTCTGGGGATAGGAGTAGATGCATTGGAAATTTGCATTTCTAATCTGAATTTTAATGGTGCAGTAGTGGCAAAAAGGAAACACTTTCAATTTAAACAATGTGTGCAAGCAGCACATGCCTCATTTTTAAACTGAACTGTGCTTCCAGATTAAAAATAGGGTGTATGCTTTCTGCATGCCTCCTTTTAAAGTGAAAATGTGACAGCTTTTTCTACTGCTGGTGCCTTGGTAGATGACATATGCAGGGAACTGGACAGGGGGAGTGTGTCCTTGTTGGTTCTGCTGGACATTTCAGCAGCTTTCAATACCATCGACCACGGTATCCTTCTGAGCTGCCTCTCTGGGATGGGACTTGGGGGCACTGTTATGCAGTGGTTCTAGTCCTTCTTGGAGGGGCAAACTTAGAAGGTGATGCTGGGCAGCTCCTGTTCAATGCTCTGGCCATTGGGCTGTGGGGTCCCTCAAGGTTCAGTTTTATCCCCCATGCTGTTTAACATCTACATGAAACTACTGGGAGAGGTCATCCAGAGTTTTGGGGTGCGGTGTCACCAGTATGGTGATGACACCCAACTCTGTCTCTCCTTTCCATCTGATTCCAAGAAAGCTATCTTGGTACTGAACCAACGTCTGTTGTCAGTAATGAGGATGAGGGCAAACAAACTGAAATTTAATCCAGACAGAGATTAAGACAGAGGTGCTCCTGGTCAATTGAAAGACAAATCAAAGAATAGGGACCCAGCCTGTACTGGATGGAGTTACACTCCTCTTGAAATCTCAGGCTCACAGCTTGGGTGTTCTCCTGGACTCAACTCTGATCCTGGATGCCCAGGTCTCAACAGTGGCCAGGAGTGCATTTGCACAGCTAAAACTAGTGCACCAGCTGTGCCCATTCCTTGAGATGCCAGATCTGGCCACAGTGACACATGCCTTGATTACATTCCATTTGGACTATTGTAACACACTCTATGTGGGGCTGCCTTTGGAAACTTCAGCGGGCCCACCTGCAGCCAGAATGCTGACTGGGGCCAGTTATAGGGAACATATAACTCCCTTGTTAAAACAGCTTAATTGGCTACCAGTTAGTTTCTGGGCACAATTCAAAGTGCTGGTCATGACCTATAAAGCCCTCTATGACTTGGGTCCAAACTATTTGAAAGACCATATCTCCCAATATGAACCTGCCAGAATTTTAAGATCATCAGGGGAAGGCTTTCTCTTGGTCCCACCAACATCACAGGCTCGTCTGGTGAGGATGCGCAAGAGAGCCTTCTTGGTGGCTGTTCCCACCCTCTGGAATACTGGTCCACAAGAGGCTAGGCTGGCCCTGCTTTCCTTTCACTGGCAGGCAAACACATTTTTATTCCAGCAGGCATTTAACTTGTAGCTGCAGGCACACATGCTTTTATGGGGGTGTGTTTTTATTCTTTTAACTTTTATATGTTGTTATATAATTTTAAATTATAATGATTTTAATTTAAAAAATCTTTTAACTGTTATATTTTTATTTTTTAATTGTTTTTATGTGTTGTGAGCTGCCTTGGGTCCCATTCTGGGAGAAAGGCAGCATAGTAATCAATCAATCAGTCAATCAAATAAATAAATATGCAGCCTGCATTTTGTCCATCTCTGTTTTTTCATGTCAGGGCACATTCAATCAGCCAACTTAGCCAATGAAACTGATGTGATAAAATCACCATGTGATGACTTTACAGAGTCCAAATATGAATGATCCAGGGATTGTTGTTGTGTGCCTTCAAATAATTTCTGACTTACGGTGATTCTAAGGCAAACCTATCACAGGGTTTTCTTCTTCTTCTTCTTCTTCTTATTATTATTTTATTTAATCATTTTAATCCACACACAAGAATAACATACAGGACGTAAACTCATATTTACATTCTTACATTTAAAAGTAATAAAAATAAAAACACACCTCATCCTTACCCTTCCAAACTTTCACGTATTCATCCATCCTTTCTCATCTACATACATACAGCCTTTCCTAATTCCTTCACTCGTTACTTCTCATTAAGTTTAACCTTCTGTTATATGACTGCTTTTATGACTTTCTAAACAACAAAGCACATATCAACAACTTTTTGTGTATATAAATTAGTAACAGGTATAAGTCTCAAAATTTAAATTAAGCCTTAGATAAAAAAACCTCACCTTGAGCCATTTGCCCCATATCATAATGAGATATTCTTTAATTACATTCCATTCTTCTTCAAATTTCTCTATGTTAATTTCTCTTATCACTTGTGTTAGCTTATCTAAACATATTAATTCAATTACTTTAGAGGACCACTCCTCTTTTGTGGGGACACACTCCGTCCTCACTAGTCCTCCATTTCAGATAGCTTAAGTAGCTCTGATTGAAGAGATTGCTGTGCAACTGTCACACTTTGAGTTGCATAGACAGCATGACACACTCTGACCTTTATGTTCTGTTTTTATTTTCTATACGGATATGGAGTCTGTGAAGAAAGCTCATGGTGTATGTCTTGTAGAGGTGAGGGACACACCTTGCAAGGTGGACATATTGTGGAATCATTATCAATACAGATTGCAAACTCTACTGGGTATTTTCTGATGATGTAATAGTGGGAAGTTTTATACAACATTGTTTATTTCTTGTGAGATCTGTATTAGAGGCCCAAGAGTGCAAAAAACTTTGGTGAATCTGGATTCATATAGTGAATTGTACAGAGACCCTCAATTTGCAATAAGCCCAAAAGATTACAGGGAGCTTATTGAGAAAGTCATCAAATGCTTTCTCAATCAGTATCAACCAAAAAATCTCCAAATATGTAAGCAAATTTTTGAGTTTATTGGAAGTGTTTATCATACTGGGCATTAAACAATAATTTTAAAAAGTGAGGCAACAGAAATGTGTTTCTTGGGTCCATTCTCTACTGGACCAAGATGAGTGGGTGGTGGATTTCTTTCCTAATCAGCAGTGATCTTATACAAATATTAGCAAGATATCTACAAAAATGGTGAAAATATATGAGGAAAGGGGGCTAGAGTATGGCAAGGAGAGCTTTGCAGAGTATAGGAGAGTGGCAGGAAGAGAGAGGTGGGTGGAAGCCATGAAGTTCTCTCAAATGAGAAAGGTAGTTGAGGAGCAGACCCCTCAACGTTCTTCTCCAAGTGATGCACAAGCAGCTGCCCTTGATATCTCTTAACATATTTACAATTGGAAAAATAAGATGTTCAAGCCACCAGTCACAAAAGATTGAAACAGAATGCCTAACCTGTTCATTCATAACTTCAGAGAGCTCACTGAGCATGTCCTTATAATGAGATTTCATTTCTTCCTGATACTCCAGCTGATCCTCCTTAATAAGACGTTCATTAACTTCAAGAGCATGGCCACATGCTTCCGCAAACTGCCTACATAGCACAAAAAAAAAAAACAGTGCATTTATAATGAATGGGAATATGATGATTGGAGTGAGAAAATGGCATTTTTAACTAATGGTGAATTAAAGCAATGTGATCACAGTGGAAGTGGACACCAACACACTTCAGAAGATTTTCTTCCCCTCTCCCTGTTTGAATAGAAGAATGCAGTTCTCCCTGGCCACAGGTAGATATATTGCCAGGATTTCTTTGCTATTTCTGGAACTTACCTGAAGATTTCCTTCAAAAGTTTAACTTGGTTATCGGGGTACTTCTTAGCATTAGTTTCTTCAAGGAAAGCTCGAGCATAAGCCATAGGGCCTGCATTCACCTGCAAAATAAAGCATTATGCATTATAATGAGGGATAAACCTGGCAAGGCTTAGATTTTTACTGAGCATATACAAATGTGGTATGTATGATCACCATCAGCAAGATGCAAAGCATTTCTGACAGCGTCAGAACCCGATCTTTTGCTTGCTTCACCCATGAAAGGTTTTTTTCAAAATGCCATCCTGCTACCTACTATGAATTGTGCTGTCGCTCCAACACCTCTTAAAATGAAGAATAATTGCTGTCATTTTTTTATTCTTAAGAAAAGTTGCCCCTTTGACAGATTTAAGCCTGTTGCTTCAGGTAGCAGGGAGCCATTGGATGAGAGAAGTATGTGTCACACAGCCTCCCTTGTGTGCTCAAGCTAGTCTGATGCCTTTAGGTGTGGTGGAGGACATAGTTCCATCATCAGTGCTGAACAATTCCACTGTCAATCCAATTAATATGGAAAAAGAGAGGGGTGTCATTTTGTTCTTTACCTCAGGCAGAGAAGTATCTTGGAACAGCCCTGTTTTCAGTTTCTAAGGCTGTGTTTAAAATCTGTATGAGAATGGTTTTATTAATGTCCAACAAACTCCAAGGTCCTAAGGTAGGTTGCAGGGAGGACCAAACAAAGGAATTGCTCTCAGGTGTCTTCCTCTCATTTGGGCTACTCCAATGAGTACTGTTAAAACAGCGTCTTCTGTGCAAGAAACCCATTTTCTGTACAGAAAATTGGACTTTGCAAACAACAACAACAACAACTTTTTCTCTGCAGAATAATTGGCTACCAATGATAAAATTCAAATTTAGCAACCAAGTACAGTTAAAATATAAACTGGTTCAAATATAATCAAAAACAGAAAAATACAAAGAAACCACAAACTACTTAAGTTGAAGTTCAGCTTGATGCTAAAGGCTAGCTTGAATAATAAGGTATTTATATTAACCTATTTGTATATTTCAGATGTTCTATTTGCTTATTCAGCTATTTTATGTAGGTCTGTAGTGATCTTAGCTATTAACAATAAAACATTTAACAAGAGAAGAAACAACATGCACAAATGCTGTTGTTCTTTATGCAATTAGAAATGTCAAAAACTTTAAGCCTGCAGTGGTGGCTGGTGGCTTCCATGTTAATGGAATAGTAAATCTACTGTGGGTTTTGGTTTGAACAGTAAAGGAACTATCCAAGGTGCTGAACTCTGTCACTAAAATAGGTCCAGTGCCTTGGACAGCTGCTTTGAAGTTTGGTTTAATATCTAGAATAGGTTCACTGCCTACTAACAGAGAAGCCACCAGTTAATGCTGAAAGCCTGAATGAATGGCTGAGCTATATTTACCTTGACGCTGACGCTTCCTTGTAGTTTCAATTGGAGCCTAATCATGTCTACCTCTTCCATTGTGCAAAGCTGATTGAGTTCTGAAATTTTTTTGGACATCTCATCAATGGCCACTTCAATGGGGTTTAGTTCTGTGCTTGTTTGGCTTACAACTTGTATTCTCTTCTTCACATAAGGAAATAAATGGCTGGCTGCACTCAAAAACAAGGGGAGATATATTTAAGGAAAAATTCCCTGCTGATTTGTTCAGTCTACAGAACAGTCAATGTATTAATCCCACAAATTTACAGTTAAAATTTAGCCATTGTTTGTATGGATTGCATAAATAATCCATAATGAACTTCCAATATACTGTATTTCTAAATACCTATATATACCTATACAAACTCCATCACACGATACCTGCATTAGTCTAAATCTTGCATATATGCACGTATGATATAATTATTATTAGAAAATCTCACACAATTATTTACTGAGTCTCCACTCATTTAGGAGCTGAAGAAGGAAAGCGATTAACCATAATAGATACTGTGTAATCTTTCCAAAAACGTGTATGCAGAATTGTCCCTTCCCATACGAACCTGCTTGAGAGCAATATAAGAACTTTGGTCAAGAAGGAAAATGTGCCAAAAATTCGAATAATGTGAGATTCCATTTTAGAAACTATATGCTCTGGAACAATACCTTCAGCAACTTCAGAGCAAACATTCAGTTACTTCTGTGTACACCAAATAATGCAGAAATATTCCTACTTGTCAGGACAGTCCGTCTCTTGCATTGCTCTTCTACTCCTCCATGCTTCTTTCCTGACAGAGTGAATGGTGTTTCAAATACAAAGCGGTTGATATTGTGATGCATTTCAAAGTCAGTCTTCCGCTCTTCAGCCTCTTTCTCTTCAAAGAAGGGTGTGACATATGTCACTTGGATATAAGCATATTTTGGATCCAAGTCCTTGGGGTTAACCTGTATATATGTCATGAATGAGAAGAAAGAACTGACATGTGAACAGGGAAAATTACTGAGAGCAAATTAATGACAGAAAAACTGGTAAATGAGAAAGAAAAGAGGGGGAAACCAGACTTTTTAATGGCTTGCATTAAAAAAAGAAGAAAGTCGCTATCATTACATTGTGTGTTCTTTCCAATTGACAGGGTGCATGTGTAATTTGTACTTGAGTATGTCAACTGAGGGGTTGTCTAAATGGTGGAAATAACCCTCATGGAATTCGCTGGGAATCCTACCTTTCTAAAAGGGATCCCACATCAATCCACTGAATTTGGAAGGAGGAGGGCCCAAAAATGTCAAAAACACCACAGGAAAAGCCTTTGCAGCTTTTCCTGTAGTTTTTTTAACACAGCAAGGGGGTATGCATTCCTGCTCATTGGGACAAATGATTCGATATGAATTGATTTCCCATAGGAGAGGAAGGACCAAGCTGATTGGCTGGGTGAGCACGGGGGGAGGGCTTGCTAACAGGGCAAGTGCTTGCTGCCACCATGTTGGATTTTCACCTTAGCGAGCTATTGCTAAGTTGATAAAATGGGGTGGTGGGTTTTTTTGGCCTTCCTGTTAAATCAACAAAATCACTCTAGCATATCTTAGACATCATTTTTTAAAAAAATTTTTTGGCTGTGGCTAATTGAGGTAAGTACAACCATAAGTAAATCACTCATGGCCACCATCTCACATGCAAGGCTTATGGGGGCAAAAACACCGTTAAGACAAGTTGCTGCCGCTGTGAAATGCCATCACTGTGAGGCACTCCATTTTGGGGGTTTTTTTGCCTTATATAGATGGCCCCCGTAGAAAAGAGAAAAAAAAAGGGGTGGGGGGAAGCAAAGCAAAGACAAAAACAAACACCAATCCCCCCCCCCAAAAAAAAACACTACCCTGAGAAGAACTCTCACAGCAAAGGGTGGTGTGACCTCTTACTAAAGAAGGCTATTTCAGTCATAGCTCTGCAATGATTCAGTTCTTTCTCTTGGCAGTTTGGTATGCACACACCATGGATTTTTGGGTTTCAGGCCAGAATCTTTGTTTCCATGTGCATTTGATGGAACAGCTTGAGTCGTCAAATAGTAAATGAGTTGCATGACATCATTTCATATTTCATTATATGTGAAGGTTTTTTAAAAGATATTTTTATGCACACTGTTACAAGTTTTTCAAACAGAGAAGTATATTGTAAAAACAATGTACTCCCATTTAACTTTCAACCTGCAGCTGCCAATTATTCAGGCAATTTGAGGGGGGCTCTTTGGACAAACAGGAGTTGTTCACTGATCTCCCATTTCCTAAAGCAGCCTGTGTGTTGCTAAGTGGGGGAAGGGGAACAAATCATGGAGTCCTCTAGTGGTGCAGGCAGATTGCCTTAGTATTGTCTCTGTTACTTTTTAAATCAGTAATAATGGCATAAAGCAATTCAGAATAAAACAGTGTGAATGGTTTACTCATCAGTTAGCACAAACACTGCCAATTTCAGTTAAGTGCTTACAGAGAATAGCAGTCTGATTACTAACATTAACTTTTGCATTCCAAATTAGTGGGTACTAATTCTCTTGCACAAAGCACTTTGAAATGACAGGTAAACAATATATTTATATCACTTGAGCTTGTAAAGCAGAATACAATTCCAATGGCCTGTGCTCAGAGTTTGGTAGCATTCATTCATTCATTCTTCTTCTTTTTCATACCTTGTTGGAATCTTGAATTATTTTCACATTGTCTGCTCCAAACTTATCTGCATAAAGTTTCAGCAGCCTTTGGGAAATCTCAGACAGGCCTGTTAATTTGGGTTCTTTGTAGATATATTCCTTACCCTCCTCTTCTTCAAAAAAGCCCTGGTTAAAACAAAAAAGTATAACCATTAAAGTATAACAAGTAAACTAAATATATTAGGCAGGCAACGTTTCAAGCAATGCATGTTACACTGTGGATGGAAGGTGTAACGTACCTCAATTGCCCAGATACAGAAAACACTGCTTCATCAGAATGCTGCAGCTTGTGTATGATGAAGGAATGGAATGCATCAAGAACCAAAATCTATATTAGCACAGGATGAATCTGAACTGTTGCTAGCAGGATAAAACATCTTTGGAGAGCAAAGTATCTGTCAGAGTATTATGTACATCCGTGGGGATAGTGTGCCACCATGTGGTACAATCTAGTAATTGGCACAGGAGACGTGAAATGACTGGTAGCTTTATTATTTATTTATTTTTGCTTTCTGGTTGAATTTCAGTCAAAACTACAGCTGGGAGAGAGGTAAAGGTTTTCATTTAATATAGTCTACTATGCTGTAAAAGCTGATTATGAGTTTTGTAGCCAGTTCAATTACTCTAAGCACAATTTACACTTAGCAGGCAGAAAGATCCATTGAACGCAATGAACACTGCTTCATAAGAAAGAGATGTAGGCAGCGGACATTCATCTGCTATATCCTTAAAGATTAATACCTGCAAGTTCTTTCTAAAAACAGAGCTTCTGGAATGGCTGCTTTTAAAGGGATGAATCTAGTGGTGACTTTGCCTTAGTGCAGAGGCAGTAAAAGAGAGGGTGGTTCAAGGGTGCAAGACTCAAGGGTGTTTTTGAGTCCCTTGGCCCCTCCAAGAAGCCCTTTTTCTGCCTACAAGAAAGGGTGAGTTGCTTTTGCCATAATCCTTCAAGAGTGGGGAAATTTACATTTTAAATAGGCTGCAGCCCCCATCCTACTGTTTAATAGGAACAAATCCACACGGCACAGTCTGAAGTTGGATTGTTTGCCATGGCTCATTCCTTGGATTGAATCCTTGGATTTGTAGTTTTACAAGGTCGTTAGCCTTCTCTGCCAAAGACTGCTGGGGCCTCTCCAAACTACAAATCCCAGGATTCCATAGGAAGGAGCCACAGCAAATAATAAAGTTTCAAACTGGATTATTTCTGTAATGTGGATTTGGCCTCAGACACCTATCATGTTAATTAAGTTGAAACAACTTTCTGCTGAGGTAAAGCCACCAATGGATACAATCATGAACAAAATTGCAACACTTGACTTCAATCCAACAGCATCTCACTGTTTTCAATGGGAATTAAATTGCAATTAACTTTAGATAGAAAAGTTACTGCTGGAATCTAATTCTCTGTGGATCTCTGATGGAATTCTGCATGTATGAGAGCTTTATCATATTCTGCAGAGTTACATCATGGCATGTGTCCTCACTGTAGGCCCTGCTTAAATGAATGAACCTAGAACTAGCCATGAGAACACCCATGTCTTTTACTTTGGATGGCTGCTGTTTAATATGAATGCCTCACCTTAGAAAGATGGCAAGAGACTCTTATAAAAGAAGCAACTGAGATGCAAAGATATGCGTGGATTCATATTTTTTGGGAAACTCTGTACTTTAAAAATTGCATCATCAATTTAGTTGTTTGAAGATTTATTCTTAAAAGAATCCTACAAAGAACTTCAAAATCTGCTTTGCTTGACAGGAAATGTTAAATGTTTCCTCAAAAAGTAAAAAAGCTAGATTTCCCACCGTTACCATATAACTTTTTAGAATTTGGAATCACCAATGAAACTGACAAGGTTTTATATGAATATGCCTATGTTTTGATGAAAGATAGCTGACAACTAGAATGTAGCATTAGAGCTTGTGTATCAGTGAAAAACAATTAAAAATGAGCAAGAGGACATCCAGTATTGACCTCAAATGGAAGTCAGCTCTCAATGTCAGCTAACCATCATGATAAACCTCTGCCAAATGATATTCCTGGTAGAAGGTGGTTTTAAAAGCCAAACTGAAAACGTCAGTGTTCATTTCCTCTGTAAAATATAAGGACTGAGAGATACTGCGGTACATATCTTCCACTGGTCTCAAATGTTGGTGGCAGTCAATTGTCCTGGACAAACCAGACTAGGCATATACCGTAATATTGGTCCTGTTTAAACTGAACTGGTTACTCATTTAGGAGCTCAGCTGAAGATGCTAATTCTTTCACTTTCTGTATACTGTAGTTCTATAACTCTCTCCTCAAGAATTAGTCTCATTGAGTTTAATGGGATTTACTTTCAGGCAAACGGATACAGTATTGTAGTCTTAAAGAGTACAATAGCTTGGGACCCACCATCTTATATAAAGTCACTCTTTCACTCTTCATTCAGCATCTGATGAATCCTTCTCAGCTTTCCCCTGGCAAGTGAAATGTAGCAAGTGGCTACAAGGAGCATAGGCTTTTCATCAGTGGTCCAGAATGCATTGTCAAGGGAATCCCAGGTCTTCCTCTACCTGGTAGAGTGGTGGCATTTCAGCTGTGCATACTGTTCTCCGCTCTTGCAAGATATTTCCCCCCATTTTATCAATATATATTATCCGCTGATTAACACCTTGTGTTATCTTTATTTTGTAGGGTTTTTTTTTCATTTTAAAAAACTTTTAACACTTTGACTGGTTTTCCAGAAAATAATATGTGATTTTAAAAAATAAAATATATTCATTTGGATCCAAAGATCCCAAAGAGCAGAATGTGGCACATGGGATGATCTTTCTGACCAAAGAGGAAGTAGGTTGTGCACATTCTCTGCAGCCTCTTGAAAATCTGCTTTGAAGGGCTGAAGAACCCTGTAGAACATGATATGGGGGTACTGACAGGAGAAAAGGTGGAAACTGGCTCTCTTCCCCTTTTGCCTGATGGAACATCCCCAGAATCAGAAGGTCTCCTTCCATTTACAGAACACTGTTAGGCTCCAAGCCATAAAGAACTTGGTATTTTTGGACTATAACTCCCCAACTCCCTTGCCAGCATGACCAAGCCACGGGAGTTGTACAGTCAAAAAAAGTAACTTCTCAAAGTTTGGAGACAATGTAAATAACACATGAAATGTCAGAACCCAAAATATGTGTGAATGAGTATTACAGAAATGGAAGGAAAAAATTGAACACAAGGCTACTTTTTTTGAAGAATGTGCCCAAAATTTCTCAAAATATGCAACTGCACATTTTTTTTTTGAAAAATCAAATAAATAAATAAATACATCTTGGTATGATAAAACCAACTGAGAATCGCCCCAGATTGATTTCTATGACATGCTGTATAATTGACAAACCCTACAACCTGTAGGTACCCTTCTTCTTTTACAATAGAGTAACTTACCCCCAAGGGCACTTTTGAGCCTCCCCCATGCCTCCCACACTACCAAGGGTTTATTCCCTGAAACTGAAAAAGGGTTCTCTTGGCCAAATTACATCACAGTTGCCCCCCCCCCACACACACACCATGCAGTGTTGATGTCCTATGCCTACAAGCAGCAAGTGTCCAGTGAGACTGATTATCTCTGGGGAAGCAGCTACAGGAAAGTCAATCCACTCTAAGTCATGGACAGGTAATCCAGGAAGTTCATGAAAAATGAAGGGAGGCACAGGGTCTCAGCCAGTCCTTTCCAGAAGTCATTACATGAAGCCAGTATGTCAGATAATCAAAGCCAAAAAAAAGACAAGGAGTCATTAAATGTAGCCAGTTTAGATAGAGATCAAGAATCCCAAGAAACACATGAGCACCAGGAGCACTGACAGTAGAAGAGACTGAACAGTTGCAAACAATTAAAACGTTCAGCAGCTTCTGGGAAATTTATAGGTGGCTGACTCCGGATGCCTGGTCTTGATTAGTGAGCATTTCCTTTTTAATAGACATTTACGATGGGAACAATGTTCCTTTAAGACTAGGTAAAATATTTTGTATGGCTGTGAAGGGTGTGTAACACCAGGTGTCAACCCTGAATAATCACCACTGTATATGAGTGAGCTAAGACCCAGAGCAGGTGTGGGTTGTAGTGGATTGTAGTGAGTGGACTGTGGTGGGTCGGAGTAGTTGTTGTGTAAGTTTGCTGAGAGTAGTGGGTTGACTATTGAGGATATTTTGCATTACTTCAGACATTGTCTCTCTCTCTCTCCCTCTCTCTGGCTTTTCTTCGCAAACGAAGATTCAGGAAGGACTATGCCACGCTTTCTGCAAGCGTGCTGATGACTAAAAAGGCCGATCTGAGATAAACAAGTCCGGTTGCAGAAAGCACAGCAGAAGGTCTCCTTGGGTGATGTTTCCGGGTTGTGATTCTTTCTGCGTTGTCATTTCTCTTTAAGACTTGTTCGGTGTGAGTTCTCAAATAAGGCTGCAGCATTGTGGATAGTGCGTCTCCATGCCTCCCGATGTCAGGCCAGGGCGGACCACTGTTGGTGATCAATTTGGCCGAGCCTGAGATGTTGTTTCAGGGAGTCCTTGTATCGCTTTTTTGGAGCGCCTCTCTTGCACCGACCTGTGGCGAGTTCACCGTAGAGTACTATCTTTGGGAGGTGATGGTCCTCCATTCTAGAAACGTGCCCTGCCCAGCGCAGCTGTGTTCTCGATATCATGGCCTCAATGCTGGTGATCCCTGCTTGCTCAAGGACAGCAACATTCATCACATAGTCAGTCCAGTGTATATTTAGGATTGTGCGTAGACAGCGCTGATGAAAGCGTTCGAGGAGTCGTAAGTGGTGGCAATAGATGATCCATGTTTCAGACCCATAAAGGAGAATAGACAGTACAATGGCTCTATACACACTGATTTTTGTGCTTCACATCAGGTGTTTATTACTCCAGACTCTTTTGTAAAGTCTTCCAAATGCGCTATATGCCTTTGCTAATCTGTGATCAATCTCTTTGTCAATCTTGGCATCTGAGGAGATGATGCTTCCCAGGTAGTTGAACTGCTGAACAGACTTAAGCACAGATTTGCTGACGGCAATGTGGGGATGGTGGTGTTCGTCCTGTGGTGCAGGCTGGTAAAGAACTTCCTTTTTCTTCAGGTTGACTTCCAGCCCAAATAGCTCTGCAGCTGTTGTGAAGCAGGATGTTAGGCACTGCAGAGCTGCTTCTGTGTGGGCAACAAGGGCAGCATCATCAGTGAAGAGCAGCTCACGGACTATATAGTTTAGAGTCTTAGTGCAAGCCCTCAGACGGCTTAAGTTAAACAAGCTACCATCAGTACGGTAACGTATATAGATACCTCAGACATTATATGTTGGTGATATGTCTTGCAAGAAGAGATAAAGAGCCTCTAATGACTTTGGAATAAGCCAACTGTGTCTGTGCATCATTTCAAGGTTGGTCAGTGCCATATTGCCAAATACTGCTAAAGAGATCTGTGCTTCTGCACTCTACTATAATAGCTACTGTTGAGGACAAGCACCTCAGACAGTGCTGATAGTTGGCTTCTCAGTGGGCCTATGTTTTGTATTTGTCCCTGCACACTTCGCAGAACATAACAGAGAGCCAGCAGAACACAGCCTGGAAAAAAAACAAGGAAAATCTAGAGAGCCAACAATTTGCTCCCATGAAGCTGTTCCTTCTCTCTTCCTCAAAACATCAAATGGCAGGGGCTCCTCAGCTGCTTCAGCCAGCAGCTTCTCAGATTTGGGGAGGGAGCTGTCATCTGGAACCTGAAGCTCCTTAAAATCTAACTCCTCTGCATCAGATTCCAAAGAGTGAATTATGACAGTTGGGGGAATTTTTAATTTTAAAAAAAGTTTTCAAAGACTGGTGGAGGAGTTGCAGCCCTCTGCTTTTCTGCAGGAGACCTTTGTCTTCCTCCCAACATCTTGAAGTTGTACATTTTTGACTGAACCCAAAGGGTGCTCACTAATGGCTCCTCTTCATCCTGGAGAGAAATTACTAGTGGGGTACCACAGGGTTGTGTCCTGGGACCAGTGCTATTCAACATCTTTGTCAATGACTTGGATGAGGGAATAGCGGGCATGCCTATGAAGTTTGCAGCTGACACCAAATTAGGAGGGGTAGCTAATACCTCAGATGACAGGATCAGAATTTAAAATGACCTGAACAGATTAGAAAGCTAGGCCAAAATGAACAAAATGAATTTCAACAGGGAAAAATGTAGGATACTACACTTAGGCAGAAAAAAATGAAATACACAGATATAAGATGGGTGACACATGGCTTGAGGGCAGTACATGCGAAAGGGACTAGGAGTCTTAGTGGACCACAAGTTGAACATGAGTCAGCAGTGTGATGTGGCAGACAGAAAAGCCAATGTGATTCTAGGCTGTATCAACAGGAGTATAGTGTCTAGATTTAGGGAAATAATAGTGCCAATCTATTCTGCTTTTGTCAGACATCACATGGGATACTATGTCTAGTACTGGGCACCATAATTCAAGAAGGATGTTGACAAGCTGAAGCGTGTCCAGAGGAGGGTGACCAAAATGGTTAAACATCTAGAACCCTGAGGAGCAGCTTGGAGAGCTGGGCATATTTAGCCTGGAGAAGAGAAGGTTAAGAGATGACATGATATGAAGAGATGTCATATCAAGGATGGAGCAAGCTTTTTTCCTGCTGCTCCAGAGACTAGGACATGGAGCAATGGATTCAAACTATAGGAAAAGAGATTCCACCTAAACATTAGGAAGAACTTCCTGATGGTAGAGCTGTTTGGCAGTGGAACTCAGGGTGAGGTGGAGTCTCCTTTTTTGGAGGTTTTTAAACAGAGGCTGGATGACCATCTATCAGGTATGCTTTGATTGTGTGTTCCTGCATGGCAGGGTGTTGGACTGGATGGCCCTTGCAGTCTCTTCCAACTCTATGATTCATTTCTGTCTTGCAGAATTGTCACGCTCACCAGGAAGAGTGCTGGTACTGAAAGAAATTGGGTTTCACTCACAATTCTTTTCATATTGGGATGATTCATGAAATATGGCTCTGCTGGCAGCTGGACATTTTCAGATGTCCTTTTAGAAATCAAGAGCTGTGAAAACTGTATGGCATTCCAACATTGTTAGGTCTACCTAATTATACCTATTGTGCTAAATTTGAATGAAATCTAGTTTGGGCCCATTGTTCAAGCTGCCGTGTGTAAAACTAAATTTGGCATATATTTTTTCTTCTGCATCCCTGAAAACCTCATTTAGATTTTTGTATTTCAGAAGTGTGTTCATGAACCATGGAATTATATTCCTCTGTGGGTGTTCCATCAAATTTATTCTTGCTCAGATAGAGTTGCTTTCATAAAAAAACAAAAATCCTGTTTGTGTATGAATGAATACTAAGTAGGTCACATAATATTGGTTCTGCCTTTTTAAAAAGAAGATTTCACTGTTCAGTGGTGACATTTCTACCTAATGAAGCTAGTTATAACATATGACTAAACAGGATGTCTTAAAATTGTAAAATGCCTTCAGTTTACTTGAAAGACATTTTTTATTTATTCAGCTTTAGTTCTTAAGACTGGCTCTCAAACTGGAGAATGAAGTTGAGCACTGGTAAATTCAAACTCTTCAATATAAATTTCTAATTTAGGAGCAGCTCCAAATTAGGAATGTAAATCTTTGTCTATTTCATTCTTACATATGAGAATGAAACATTTCAAAAGCTGTTTTTTTGTTTTTGTTTTTTTGCTGCTGGACAAGATTATAAATTTTTGTGTATGCATTTTTAAAAGATTTTCTTTGCATTTTGAGATGATGTTGTAAATTTTTCATTTGCACAAAACCAGGCTGTTTTGTACAATATAGAATCTTCTTTGAATAATTCAGTATTGTACAAGAACATTGTATTATGTACAAATACAACATGCTTGTACAAAAAAATGCATTTCATGCAAAATACAGTGTGTATTGCACAAAAATTGTCCAGCATCTTGTTGAGCAATTATGAATGTTTCAAAAGGGTCCTATAGCACCTTCCAGATTAACTGAGAGAAAGCCGTTGTAGCATAAGCTTTTGTAGACTCGGTCTACTTCCTCGGATGCATGGACTCAGTCTATGAAAGCTTATAGTACAAACTTCTTTCTCTCAGTCTCAAAGGTGCTACAAGATCTCTTGATGACTGACAGTCCAGACTAACACGGCTATGTCTTTCAGTTATGAATGTGTAGGCTAGGCTGTTCAGTATTCATGTTTATGGTTATAACACTATTGCCATAATTGCAAATGCACCCCACCTACCTTAATAGCCAGTAACTTCACTGACTGATGAGGGTCTGTTCTGCTGGTGGTTGGGGCACTGCAGGATGATGTTTCTAGCTCTCCTCCACCAGCAACCTGGAGTATGACAAGCAGAAGTGGGACATCTTTTGCAACTCCTTGCCATACCACAGAGCACTGGTGGGAGGGGGCTGGAAACATCATTCTGTTGCACCCTAATCTCCTCTACCACAGGCCTCTACCACTTGGGGCAGCTGTAGCTGTTAAGCTAGGTCTGAGGAGTCTGGTCAGAAGATGATACATAGTTATGCATTGGTAATTATGTCTGTGATGCAGGATCTCCTTTGACATTTTGCAAACTAGTCTCAAAAGGGAAAGTTGTATATATGCATACACGCTATTGTAATATGTGGAGACAGAGACCTGTCAATACACTGTCTCATCTTTGCATCCCTGTCTTTAATATGAAGTGTTGTCAGGGTAGAGACACCTAAAAATGCATCTATCTATCTATCTATCTATCTATCTATCTATCTATAATTCTCTTGGCTATGTTGCCTTTCCCAGTGTGCTCAGGAAACTCATCCAACCAATCACCACCCACATGCAAATTCCCTCTCCACCTCACATCCACTCAATCTGCATCACCACCTCACAAGGGACCCTTCCTCCTCTCAGTAGTCCCTCAGACACTCACCAGTCATGGGCTGCAACGGGACCCAGGCAGTCAACTGGTGGCCGCTGTGGCAGGGTAACAGAGCAAGTCACCCTCAGCAATTCCGGGAAAAGTGTGGAATGCTGAGAAGGGGGAGGAGGAATTTAAATCAACTGGCCTACCTTACAGGGTTGTTGTGAGGTCTACCAGATGTTTTTTGGGGAGTTTTTTTTTTATCGGTGCATGGTATGCCAGGTCCAGCTAGTTAATCTAGATTAATCTATGTGGATCACTTTGGGTTCCATACTCGACAAGCTGAAGCATTGACACGTTGGGAGGCATACTACAGCCACTTTTCTATCTCTGAACATCATTGTAAAGATTTATCCATCACCACACTCCTTTGCTTTCTTCTCTTTGTGGTGCTGTCCCTCCTTTTTGTTTCTTCTGCAGAACAAGTAGAGGAAACACTAGCAGACTTTCTGGTTCTTTTCCTACTGGATTAGATGCCAGAAATGCAAGGTTGATGGTATCCCCTTCCCCTTCCATTCTCCTCCTCCTGCCTGAGCTCCTGTTTTAATATTAAGTCATCATCAGAGCTTGGAAACGTTACTTTCTGGACTACAACCTCCAGCATTGCCCTCATCAGCATGCACCTTTGCCAGGCTCAGGTGATCAGATGATTTCTGCAGTGGGATCTTTCCTTGAGATGTCTCACAACAAACACCTCAGCTCCATCTGAAGAGTAGGCATTCACAAGTGGACACTTCTTCCTGTAACTTTTCTTTTTTAGGGTCTTTTTCATACTACAGAATTATAGCACTATGATCACACTTCAACTGCCATGGTTCTATCTTACGTATTCCTGCAATTTCAAGTTTAGGTGGGAGTATTCAGAATTCTCAGCCAGGGAACTCTAGTGTTTCACCGAACTAACCAACCCCAGGATTCCACAGGATGTTACACGGCAGTTAAAATGGAATTACAATGCTAATAACATGCAATGTAAAAGGGCCCTTGGATTTGCCCTTGTTGAGCTTCCACTTGGAGGGCAATTTTGGATTATTTCATATGGCTGTTCTTTGTTTTTGTTTTTCAAATTGGGTCATAGAACTGTTTTTAACCTGTGTTTGAACAATGCTTTACATTTTTTTTTACTTGTATATCTTTTTTGGAAGCCAAAGTGGATGGGCAAGTGATTAACAAAAACTTTACATAAATAAACAATAGGCTTGTTTCAACTACCTTTAATACACCACTCCTGCAGCTGTGCAAGACTACAACTCCCATCAGCCCCATGTAAGCAGGGATGAAAGGAATTGCTTTTCAATACAATTTAAAGCTGCCAGGTTGGGATAAATTAGTCTATATTATGCCCTGGAAGATATTAACCTCTTGAACTTATGGAGGGGGTGATAAATTACATGGAATTTAGTTTGAGGGCTGGGAGATAAGTCCAGTAGCACAGGAAATGAAGGGAAGGGATGTCACATATGTTTAAGCAGGAGTAGCTGGAACTGTGAACATCAGCAGGGTAGTGAATCTACTCTGGGTTTTCATCCAAATTTTGAAAGAGTAGACTCAGTGCCTTGGATAGGGGCTTCAAAGTATGGACTGAAACCTGGAGGGGAGCCACACTGACATGGGTGCTACCAAAAGCCATTAGTGTAAGTGGCTGAAATACTTTTGCTGTGATTGGGCATGAAGATAATGGCTACAATACCTTCTTCAGTCTGCCAGTGCAGAAACACCACAACTGCTTGCAGTGAGCATGTATGAAAAACATGGCCAAAACCTGCTTCCATTGAAAAAGGGAACAGATTTTGGCCCCGAGTATGAACTGCACAGGAACAAAATAACTTTTTTTGTAGTTCAAGAAAGCAGAACAAAAGAATTAGTTTTGCTAGATGCAGCACAGCATAAAAATGAGTGAAAGCAACGTTATTTTATCTCTCACATTGAAGATTAAACAGCTGTCAGAGTTAAGGCTAACTCAGACCATACAGGGAGGATGATGAGTAAGAAGAATTAAACAAAAAGCATGCGAAAGAATAGACAACTTACCACAGCCTTGAATAAGATCAAAAGAGAAAAGAGCAAATTTCTGCATTAAAACCTAATTAGGGGGCAGAATGATTCAGATCAATCTGTTCTTTATACATTTAAATTATTTTTTTAAATGGAATTGTTTGCCTGGAAAGTACTCTTCAAAGAACATGCTTGCTCCTCCATTACTTGTATGCAGGGGAGGCAAGCATAAACTCATGCCATATCAAAATAAACATGCAGAAACAGTGCATGGTACAAGACCGTTCTACAACATACTGTAAAGGCAAGCTAGAAAGCAAAGCTAGAAAGTATACAACAAACGGAAGTAAAGAAGGAATGTAGTTTTCAGGTCACTTAAGAAAGTAAAATGTAATTGTTTAAATTATTTTGCAATCTTAATTCTGAAGACCATATATATATTCCATGGTAGAAGTGCCATAATGTGAGGTTATGCACATGCTCTCTTGTGGAAATAGGAAGTTTGCTCTGGGATCTTAACTGCAATACAGATCTTTAGTGTTGTGCCTACATTATTAGTTCTGTACATACTATTGATAAAAGAAATTCCGAAGACACAAGTAATGAATGATGTTGTTGCTGGAAAACAAGTGATGAGTCACTGCTATACCATAAGCTAAAAGCTTGATCCTTTACTTTTTTATTTGGGATTAATCCCGATAAGTGCATTTACTCCATTAAGAAAGCACAGATTTCTACCTAAATGTGTGGTAAAAAAACCCAGTTTCTTGCATGTTTTACATCCTCTTCATATTGCTTACACTTTCCCTTGATAAAAATATTATTTAAGATTCCTAGCCTACATTTTGTTCTAGATATGTTAGCATGGTTCCATACTGAGAATACACTATTCCATAATATTCATGTATAGTATTCCAGTGATGAGTGTATTTACCTACTATACCTTCCTTAAGAGTAGTAGCTCTGGAATCACAAAGGGAAACATATATAGTATCTGTAAGTTTACAGACATCTAAGAACCACTCACCTGCCCATAAAAGGCTACACGGTAGTATCGTCCAAACAAGCGCTTCTCAGAATTCACTACTTCTGCTACTTTTAGATAAGATCTATGAATGTCATAATACAATTCTGATAGCCTCTGAGGAAACAGAATGGAATAACACAGGTTTTAAAATGAAAAGCAGGTTACAACTAGTTGGCAGGATACAAAGCAGGAATGAATAATTTCAACAGTTTTCTCCCTACTGCAGGGACAGCTTTTAGACAGTAGCTGCACTTTGGGAAGCTTTTGGGAGAGCAATTTGTGCAGTTTTTTATAATTGTAAAAACATGATTTTCTGCACAGAAAACATGATTTCAGTGCAAGTTTTCCATACAAATTTCCTGATGTATGAGGAATCCTGCTGCACCTCTAATTTTCTTGGTGGGGTATCTCAACAGTCAACACATGCTTTTTCATTGAGGATGAGAAGACTTGAGAATATGCTCTACATTCTTACTTACAGCATAGATCTTGTTCATTATGTTGGAGGTGGAGAAGCCAATTAAAAAGGTTTTAATCCAAGTACATTTGTCATTATAAATGAAATGCATGAGTCCCATGTCAGTTACCAAAGGTGGGTTTTCTCCTCTGCTGCATATTGGTGAGCAAAGGCCAATCTTTCTCCATGAGGACCATCACCTCCCAAAAATAGTACTCTATGGTGAACTCGCCATGGGTCAGCGTAAGAGGAGAGCTCCAAAAAAGCGATACAAGGACTCCCTGAAACAACATCTCAGGCTCGGCCAACTTGATCACCAACAATGGTCCACCCTGGCTTCACATCGGGAGGCATGGAGACGCACTATCCACAATGCTGCAGCCTTATTTGAAAACTCATGCCGTACAAGTCTTGAAGAGAAACGACAATGCAGAAAGAATCACAACCCAGAAACATCATCCAAGGAGACTTTCTGCTCTGCTTTCTGCAACAGGACTTGTTTATCTCGGATTGGCCTTTTTAGTCATCAGCGTGCTTGCAGAAAGTGCAGGATGAGTCCTTCCTGAATCTTCGTTTGCGAAGAAAAGCCAGAGAGAGAGAGAGAGAGAGAGAGAGAGAAAGAGAGAGAGAGAGAATTGTAAAGGCAAAAGCTGTTTTTTGGAAATGTGTGCTTCGTGTTTAATTTACATGAAATATGTATATTTGGGAAAGTGACTGTAATAGTTCAATGGTAGAATACATGGTTTACATGCAGAAGGTTCCAATGTCAAATCCTGAGACCTCCAGGCATGACTGTGAAGGAATCCTGCCTGACACACTGTAAAGTTCTTGTAACTGGATACTGTTTACAATATTGGGTTTAATGGGAAAATGCTCTGAATTAGTCTAAAACAGATTTGGTCACACAGAACTGCAAGTACTGAGACCAACCTCTCTACAGTACAATCCTACAGTTGAAGGCAGTAACTGTAATAACAGAGTCAATTGTGTGGGGTCTTTCTCATACAGTCAGCACTCTGTTTCCTGGGAGGCCAATTGGTACCAATTGTGGTGAGAGTTTCTAGCACATGTGTTAAACTCACTTCTCATTGGTTACTAAACAACCAAGATGGTAAACATTTCCAACCCCAGCCTGTGCTTTAGTTGCTACCTGGAACATTTTTACTATCTAGCTGAATGACAAAGCTTATGCATGCAAAGATGCATATTTTTTTAAAAAAATACACAGCAATTTCTTCCTTATGGCTTTTGTCACTCGTCTCACAGGGGCTTAATTGTGGTTGGGGAATATTTGACCTACAGTTTCCATCAGCCTCTCTCAGTATAGCCAATAGTAAGAAATGGTGGCAGCTCTAGTCCAAAATCAGAGCTTGGACAAGTTATTTGTTTGAGCTATAATTCCATGAATCTCCCAGCCACTGCCTAAACTAGCTGGGGCATTCTGTAATTAAGAAAGGTAACATTTCCAAGCTTGCTTAAAACATCTGGAGGTCAAAATGTTCCCCACACATGCTGTAAACCACTAAGTTACTAATAGAAGAATAATGTGGAAACAAAGAATAAAAGAAGTCTTCCATCTAAGATATGGCATACTCTTCCCAGGGCACCTATCATTTCTTATTTTTGGCTTGGCTTACCTTGAAGTCTCTTTGCTTCTCAAATACTGCAATGATTGGCTTGTTAACTTCAGCAATGAGCTCATATCTTTCAGATTTCCACAAATAGTCAACACACAATTCCAGCTGTTCCACAAGGATATTCTGTAATTCCAGAAGTGAAAAAGAATGCTAGGTCTGCATTGAAAGTAGAAATAATGGAAGCCAAAGGCTTGGTTTAGGAAAAATGTCTGTTGCAAACTATACTTGTTTTGGTAGGTGTATTGAGAGAAAACAGTGCAATACACATGGCTGCATGTGCCAGTGCATGGTATCTTCAGTTGATATTGCATGGTGACATATGAGGTAATGTGTATCATGGCAAGCTGTCTGCTAAAACATAAAGTTCCATAAAGCCTCTGGAACTTTGGTGAAAGTGATTTGCATCCAAGGTGGCAATACTTTAGTAAAAGCTATTATGTACCAATATGAATTGCTTACATTAAAAAAAAATCTAAGTGAATTCTAAGGATGTTCTCAATGGTTGCTCCCAGATTTTAGAACTCCCACCATAGGGAGCCTAAGGGCTCATCTACATTAGTCAGGATATGATGGTTGCCCTCAGGTGTATCCTGGTTGCGGAGCTGCCCCCCCCCCCCCGTTACCTGGAGAAAATGGGCCAGAGTCCACACAGGATGCTGGCCCATTGCTGAAGCTGCCGCCACTACTATTTTCTCCACTAACACAGAAGCTAGGCAGAGGTCCTTCAACATGTGACTGCAGGTGACCTGCATGTGACCAGCGTCTGTCACATGCTGATGGATTCCTGCCTGGCTTCCAGGAGACCTAGGGAGCTGGCGGCAGAGAGGGACGGCATGCCAGATGGGCTTCTGCGGATATGCAGGGCCTGATCCAGTTTTTGCTGGGTAAACTGGGTATTATATTAGAATGATTTATCACATCCTATCCCAGCTTGCCCTGTTCCAGTCCTGTATCTGCCCCGGGGGTCATTTGGACTGCCCAGGGGCAGATTGGTATAAATGCCCTGTGTGGTTTGGACTGCAGGGCTCTGGAATGGGGGCAAGCCAGGGTAAATCACTCCTGTAGATAAGCCCTAAAATGGCTCTCTCCTTTCTCTCTTTCCCTTGGCAAGTAAAGACATTCCTATTGCACCAGGCTTCTAGGAATCCACTGTGATTGGCTATGCTGTATGCTATGCTGTGTTGTTGATCTTTCAGTAGTGTCTTTTAGTGAATGTTCCACAATTTTATTTTTAAATATTGCTCAGTTGAGTTTTTATACAGATTGTATTTTTTATTTATATTTTTCTATGATTTAAATTTGTATTGGTTTTAATAATTTGTAAGCTGCCTTGAGTCCCTACGGTGGGGAGAAAGGCAGGATACAAATTACTACTACTACTAGCTAACACATTGTAAACTGTTTAGAGAGTGCCTAGTGTGTTATAAAATGGAGTAGATGTGTAAGTGCTATTGCTTAACAATTTTTAAGCTGCTCTGAGAGCCTTTGTGGCTGAAGAGCAGGGTATAAACACTATAAACAAACAAACAAACAAACAATACTATTAGTACTAATAGCAATATACACACAGAGGAAACAAACAAACAAGCATAAACACCTTTCTGGGAAAGGTTGTTGCAACAAGTAACAGATGCAGTGCCAGTATAATTGGTGGTGGTAAGGAGTTCCAGAGTATTGTAACACTTTAGGCCTTAGCATGAGAGAAGGACTCTGTGAGGAATGCATTTTATTTAATATCCATTTAAATAACTGAGGCTTATGTAAGCAATGTTGCCATCCTGCTAAACTATGTCTCATAGCAAATTCTAATTTTTATACCAGTGTTTACATCTGCTAATTCTTTTCTTTTTCAGTCTAATTTTTTGCTTCATGGCTAGCTGCTCTGGCTTTTTTTAAAACCAACTCTATGATTCTAAATGTGATCTAAATGTGATCTAAAACGCTATTGGGTTTCAGCTAAATTTATACGGAAACAGACATGGTATCAGAATGCAAACTGTAATTTAACTATACCAGTGGCAGATGGAGGCTTCCTGGTCACTGGGACAGTGAATCCATTCCAGACTTTAACATGAACTTTAAAGGAACTATTAAGGTGCCAAATCTATCTGAAGGACAGGTTTCATTAAGGCCAATGCCACACCTCCCCCCAAAGGTGTCACCAGGTACGGTTTGGCCTCGCTGCACCCCCCCCCCCCAATATTACCACTGATTTCAATATCTTGGCTAGCTCTAAGACTGGAGTGAATTCACTGTCCCACTAACATGGAAGCCAGCAGCCACTATGGCTATGCAGTTTCCCGTGTATATTCCTTAAATGAATACACATACGTGTGTGTGGAAAACTGCTGTTTTTGGAGCAAAAATCGCTTTGACTGTTGTGCAAGATGCAGCTTTTTGGAAACAGTGTTTTTATGTAAAACCATGCAGTTCTCATGTGTGTGTGTGTGTTCGTATAGAATAATTTCCCAAAACAGTTTGGGATGTGCAAATAGTAGATGAAAACAGCAAAATTCTTGCCACTGTATTATTCTTCCCAAAAGTTGGAAAACCCATTTTTCAACCAAGAAATGAATAATGGTGAATATATTTCCATCTCATATGACAAACCAGAGACAGAATCCCAAAACAAATTGAGAACAAATTGTGGATTTTGTTTGTTTTATCAGAAGAGAAAAAAAACCCCAAAGCTCCTGGGTTTGCATGACACAAAACAGACCAGAGTGAAGCTCACTGGCTTGGTTAGTTGCTTCTACAACAAGTGGCAACAACTGGGCAGTATGCATGATGCCACTGATTGTATTTAACAGGGCCAGGGTTCCAACAGATCCCTAGCTAATCCTGACACATAAATGCACCTGGTGAGTCTTCTTCAAATAAAGCTTGCATAGGATGAGGCAACAAAGTTAGCAGTGCTGACCTCATTGTACGGTGTATCCTGCATTCCAGAGTCTTCTTTCATAGCTCCTTCTTCTTTAATATTTGGTGTAATGTTGAGGAAAGCTGGCCACCCCATGGAAAATAAGCCTTTTAAATGAGAGAAAGAATCACATGAATAACAACTCCTCAACTAATTACTAAGTGAAAAAAAGATTTTTTCTTAAATATTGCAGGAATAATTGCTTTTTCACAGTCCAATAGATGAAGAGAAGAAATGTAATGCACCGGATTTGTGATGGGTTATTATAAATCCATCCAATTCATTAAGTTGCTTGCCAAGGCTATGGACAGTTAAAATTTGATGATTCTGGCAAAGAATATACTTGTCCAAAAGCACTATTTGAGGAACGCTCAGTGAAACCCAACATAATTGTAAGGATGACACAACAAGGCATTTATAATTTGGACAATTCATAAAAATACTATGCTGCTAGGTTCTTTATAAATAAAAATATTTCAATAGAATAAAGCATATATAACTATAAAGTACTTCGTGTTTAGTCCATATTTATGAAAATATGAATGCCTTTTTTTTAAAAAAAATAATGCATTTATTTAGAGATGGGCAAACTCACCTAATCTAGAATGAACCTGAGTCAACTGAATTAATTTGAAATCTGATCCAGATTGCACCCTATTTAATTTATGCTTGGATCCAATATGATTTGAGCTGCATCACTTTCATTCTATTAGCCTGTCCTGAACACACTTTAATGATTAAGGAGATTGCCATGGAGGACTTCATTCTCCCAGATGCATGTGATTATCTTGCGTAAAAGCAAGGCAATGGACTATGAAGACAACACTTATGTTGTGAGACCTAGTTGCATGTTTTTGTTATTGCCACCAAGCTGGCTTTGACTTATGGTGATCCTCCAAGAGCCCTGCTCAAATCATGCAAATTCAGGATTGTGGCTTTCTTGATTGAACCAACTGTAAGGTGGTCTTCCTCTATTCCTAGTGCCTTTAACTTTATACAATTCATTTTTGTCTTTTTCCTAGACACATGCCTCCACCTTAGTATTTGCTTCTCTATTAAAGGGAGGATTACTTATTTTGACATAATTAATCTTTACCCATTCTGCATCATTGGGAGAAAGTGATACAAGAAATATTTGGGTTCCCAAAGTAGCAAAGTGAAATTAAACTAAAAGCTAATCTGAGCTGAAATGAAGTGAGCATCCAACTATGAGCAAAGCAGTTGAGAGATTTTTTGACAGCTATTTCCTTGATCATTATTGACCTCCATTTCCTTCTGGAATGCTTCCAGATGCTACTTCTACCAGTTTTCTTTTTAATAGAGCTTGGGAAGTTATATTTTGAAAGGAATCATTATTGTTAATTCATTATAGTTTTAAAAAAGTAACCCATGGTTATCATAAGTTGAAAAATGATGCCACCTTGAGAATTAATCCCCTTCCTGATGTTAGCATGGAAGTTCAGGTAACATAAGGAACTGTTTGGGAGTAATCCTTGTACCAAAAATGTATACAGAGGGCCTGGCGAATCAATGGGCTAGCCATCTGCAGATTGGAACATCTGTTGATGGCAATGCCCCATATAATTCAATGGCAGCGTGTACATGTAGATGCATCAGTGCAGGGCCATATTCACACACCACTATTGATTAATATGGAACTTAAACATCCACCAAACCCTTGAGGGTGGGAAGGGCCCACTGTACAACATTGCAATGGAAAACTTTAAACATATAATTCAGCCTGCAAAACCAAGAACAGAACCAGAGCAAACAGAATCAGAGTTGATACCCAATATCAAAACATAATATTTGTGAATCTATTCTTTCTTTAAATCTCTACAATTTATGCTGGCAGCTTGTTTGAAGGATGTTGTCTATCCCAAACGGATGTGGTTAGAACACTCACTTCCTCCATTGTGAGTTGTTAGTAAGACATTACTATCAGAGAGTTCAGCATCTTCCAGGAGCATACGAGAAGTACAAATCTTTTCCATTTTCCAGTAACCTATGATAGTGTGAGATGTTATTAGTGTTCTGCTATCTGAATGGGTTAATACATGCATATTTAATGATATACACTATGAAATGAGATGTAAAAGCCCACCCTCTTCTCCAAAATGAGTAGTATTGTATTAAGTTTATTCACACAACATACAAGGTTGCAGAGCATGGAATTTAATTATTTATTTGGAATATAACTACAGCTCAGAATCCCCAGCGAGTATGGAGGATCCTGGGAAGTGAAATCCAAAAAGAATGAAATCTTTCCGAGTTCTGCAACATTGTTGAAAGCAGCAGTTTTACTAGCTGTCATATTTTACACAGTAAACATTTAAGAAGAGTCAAAGCAGCTTAAGGGATAACTACAAAAGAACATGAATCTCATCAGATAGATGTAGGTCATCTGGAATTTGTTTTCTATATCAGTGGATAGTGTCTGTATATATTTTATCTTACCCTTTCGTTTCAGATATTCAGCAATAAGGGCAGCTATATGGATGTAGCACATAGCAGCCTGCAACAACAACAAAAATTGTACACAAGTTTTAATATGAAGCAACACAGATCTTTCTTATCAGGGCCAGACAAAAATGGAGCCTATGTTTTGCTTGACAGAATAGTAAGTGTGACAAGTTGAGCAGAACAAACAAATTGATGGGGACCTACAGACTTGAGGTAAGTTCCAGTTACAAATACTAAGAGTGTAAAAATATTGACTAAATCTGAGCATAAAGAGTTGTTCTATAAAACCGTTTCTCTGGGCCACACGCTTGACAATGCTTAGAAAAGAGTTACCTCAGATAAATCTCCATTTCTAGCATGAATCTTGGCCATACTCTCCAGCCAGGTGCGACGTAATTCAGGTGTACTGGCATATGAGTTTGCCAAACTGTACTGTAAATCCACCAGCATTTCAGGGTCCTTCTCATGTTCTTTCATCTGAGCTGTAGCCATTAAAACTGTCCTTATGCGTTTGGTCAAGTCTTTTACTTCTGCTGGGAAGTTACTGTTCTTTGGGGAAGAGAAGCAACAGAGTAATTTTTCAGCTCAGAGAATTCACTCTTATCATGTAAAATGGCATGAAGTTGGATCAGATCATACAACTGATACACAACCACTGTATGTATAATAACCACTTCACAGTCTTTATTCATTGCCCCATAGTCAAATGTAGCAACTGAAATGTGACTGTGCTCACATTCAAAGGATCACTGGATTACGTTTTTATATTACTTTTCCTCTTGTCCTTCACATTTTATTTAGTTATTTGACACACCATTAAAAAGCTGATCACCTACATGGTGGTGGCTGCACACAGGTAGCCATGCAAAGGAGCACAACATACATGTAGAATTTCCCAGGGATTTCGGAAATATTTCATCCCAAGTGGATATAAAAATTAGCCTTAAAGATTTCAGATTCATAGGGGGGGAATGGAGGTTAAAATCTATATAATCTCTTTTCAGATTTTGGAAAATTTACTTTTTGGTCCAAAGCTCATGCAATGTCCAGTTGCTTGTGTGGTTGTATCTTTTCAAGCTTGCACAAGAAAGCATCTGAGCTCTTTTTCTCCACCATTTCTATCTTATCACATCCAGTCTCTCCTTTTTCTGGGTGGCACAATCAACTGGTTTACATGACAGTTGGGTGACTAGGTACAGCTCCTCCCTTGCCACAAGTCAAGGTAGCAAACTACAGGCTCACAAGGGCTGCTATAAGCTCCCCACTGGCTATCTGGAATCCTGAGATCCCACACACATATGCCAGCAAGGCTTTTTGTTCTGCTAGCATCACATGGAATCTCAGTATCATACTACAACTGTCAGAATCCTCCAACCAGTGTTAAAAAATAACTTTTCTAAGCTCTTCATTTTACAACTTTAAGAATGTTACAGAGATCTGGTCCATACGAAACTAATTCATGTTATCTATCTAATTACACACACACACACTTTTCATCCAAGACTGGCTACCAGTGTGACTTACAATTACAATCTATCACATGACACAGTTTCATCTGCCTCTGGATTCTTCATAAATCAGAAGGGCAGGACTCAATGAAATAGGGAAGAGCGTACCTGGAAGCAATTTTTCAACAGCCCACAGAAACTTGGGCAATTTAACACTCCCTTAAATGACTTGGAACAAATTACAACTTGATAGGGGGTAAGTGATTTACTCCAGAAATAGCTCCCATGACTGCAGTGGTGCATCTAGCATCATTCCGGAAAGACTGTCAGAATTAAGGATCAAACAGGAGAAGTCCTAGCAGACTGGAGGAGAGCAAACGTTGTCCCCAACTTCAAAAAGGAGGAAAAGAGGATCCTAACAATTATCGTCCAGTTAGTCTGACATCAATACCAGGGAAGATTCTAAAGCAGATCATTTAGCGAACATTTAGAAGGCAATGCCATAATTACAAAAAGTCAGCATGGGTTTCAGAGAAACAAGTCATGCCCAGACTAATCTGATCTCTTTTTTTGATAAAATTACCAGCTTGGTAGATGAAGGGAATGCTGTGGATATTGCATACCTTGATTTCAGTAAGGCCTTTGACAAGGTTCCCCATGACATTCTTGCAAACAAGCTTGTAAAATGTGGGCTAGACAAGTTAACTGTTCAATGGATTTGTAATTGGTTGACTGGCCAAAGGGTGCTCAGCAGTGGCTCCTCTTTGTCCTGGAAAGACGTGACCAGTGGGGTGCCACAGGGTTCTGTCCTGGGCCCAGTGCTATTCAACATCTTTATCAATGACTTGGATGATGGAATTAGGGGCATACTTATCAAATTTGCAGATGACACCAAATTAGGAGGAGTAGCTAATACCCTAGAGGACAGGATTAAAATTCAATGACCTGGACAGAATGGAGAGCTGGGTCAAAGCTAACAAAATGAAATTCAATATGGAGAAATGTAAGGTACTGCACTTAGGGTGGAAAAATGAAATGCATAGATAGAGGATGGGTGAAACCTGGCTGAATGAGACTACGTGCGAAAGGGATCTAGGAGTCCTAGTAGACCACAAGTTGAACATGAGTCAACAGTGTGATGCAGCAGCTAAAAAGGCCAATGCGATTTTGGGCTGCATCAATAGAAGTATAGTGTCTAGATCAAGGGAAGTAATAGTGCCACTCTATTCTGCCTTGGTCAGGCCTCACCTAGAATACTGTGTCTAATTCTGGGCACCACAATTCAAAAAGGATATTGACAAATTGGAGCGTGTCCAGAGAAGGGCGACTAAAATGGTGAAAGGTCTGGAAACCATGCGTTATGAGGAAAGACTTAGGGAGCTGGGCATGTTTAGCCTGGAAAAAAGACGGTTAAGGGGCGATATGATAGCCCTGTTTAAGTATTTGAAGGGGTGTCACATTGAGGATGGAGCAAGCTTGTTTTCTGCTGCTCCAGAGACTTGAACACGGAACAATGGATGCAAGCTCCAGGAACAGAGATTCCACCTCAACATTAGGGGGAACTTTTTGACAGTAAGAGCTGTTCAGCAGTGGAATACACTCCCTCGGAGCGTAGTGGGGTCTCCTTCCCTGGAGGTCTTTAAACAGAGGCTGGTTGTCCATCTGTCAGGGATGCTTTGATTGTGTATTCCTGCATGGCAGGGGATTGGACTGGATGGCCCTCGTGGTCTCTTCCAACTCTGCAATTCTATGATTCTATGATTCAAACTGAATTGTCCACATCAAAGAATGTGGAAAACAAAGTACATTTTCTAAATTTTCTCCATTTACAAAATATTTTTGTGTCAGATTTGGGCAGAAAGAATTAAAACAATAGCTGTCTTAGAATCCATCCATCTGTAGTAATCAGAAACATAAATAATTTCTTACTTTCATTTGCTTGTCTCCATTAGCAAAGTTATTTGTAATTGCTAGTGAATGCTGAAACCGAGAGCCTCCAATTCCTGCATCTGCAATCAATTGGCTTACAGCTTTGATGAGCTAAAGGTGACGAAAAGGAAAAGGGAATGTTAGCACAGGGAAATCAAGTTGGCAAACACTCATTCCTTCAAAGAATGTTCTACTTAATAGACTGAACCATCACTTTGAGAGTTGCCTTGGGTCTCCTCATGTGCTCAAATAGGCAATAAGCAGCTTTCTAGAAGTTTGATAGTAATAGCCTGCACTGGATAGCAGCAGGGCTATTTGTACCATAGGACAGAGTGGGAAGATTGCAAATGAGTTAGCAGGGATTCGTATTGAGGAGCAAAGTAATGTGTGCCAACAGTCTGTTCTGTTGCACCTCCCTCACCTCCACAGCTGGCTACTGCCAGTACTGAGATCTTGTTGGCTTCCTTCTGTGAAAATGGGGGAAAGGACACACTCTATTTGATCCTTTGCTTCAGTCAGCAAAATACCTGGGGCCAGCCCTGCAAGCCAAAAGTCTCACTAGGCAATCCTAAATAGGCCTACTGAAAATGTCTGCACTGCGGGCTGCATTTCTAATTTAACTCTGAATCCTAAAGGCTAGAAAAAATTGAAGAAAGTAAAGCCGAGAATCTACCAATTTTCTCTATGTATAGCAAGTCTGAGAGAACAGAAGTGCTTTGGGAGCTCTGTATGATCTGCAGGTATACAATACCCTTTTCTGCACTGAGTAGAGGAATTAATTCAAATAACACCATAGCAGTGATGGTGTTGATTCACCATCATCAGATTTACTCACCTGCAAATGAGACCTAACAATTGACTTTTGTTTATTAAATTCAAAGTTTTTTCTCATGAAAAAATAAAGCAGAGCCGAGGCTTCTGTCTGAGTTGACCGTGACCTGTGATTGCAGCACTTAAGAATTTCATAGCAGAATGAGCCACAGAAGTCAGCTTGCCCTTGGAAGAATGCTGAAGGGAACTAGGGAGACCAAAAAAAAAAAAGGTGGGGGGGGGACACAGAAAGGATCAGTACAGCTTCACTATAAAGCTTTCTTAGGCAATATTCAACAGTGCTGGAAGCTAACTGGTGATTTTATGCATCTCTAAACAGACTGCTGCTTAAGGGAGCTAGCAGAGACAATGGCATATGCTTATAAAACCATCTCCATCTCTATTGACCATTATGATCCCTACAGGCTAAAGCTCACATTATGATCTCCCGGAACAAGCATGTTTTAGGAATCTTACAGAAGCATCTCCTACATTACTCTCATGTATGGGGTACCAGCACATAACCTACTCCTCAATATATTATTTCTAAGAGAATGCAGCCCTTGAGAGAAAGACAGAAACAGTCCACTGCCCTTGCTTTCATATACGTGGGTAAGAATGGCTTTTTAAATTTTTCATGTTTTTCAATTAAGTTTCCAAATAGTTTTTACAAACACAATAATTCAAGGAATTCAGTAACATGACGAAACAGAGACTTGGTTCATATGCACAAACAAAACAATACCAGATGCATTTTTGTCAGGTTTTTCTTCTTCTTCCTCCTGATATAAATTTTCACATTAAAAAAAATCCTGCTTTTTTGCCCTTAAGGACTTCAAAGCAACTTAACATTGATATAGCATTTTGAGGATGTTCAGAGTGCTTCATGTGATTTATAGTACTGTAATCTTTATAATAGTTTGCAAGGCAAGTTAATAGTACTTATCCACTTAGTGCAGAGGAAGGACTGTGTTGGCTTGACTTAGATCATCTGGGGTCAAAGTAAACTGAATATTTCCTAATTTCCATCTGAGGCCGTAAACCTTATACTATCTAGGGAATAAAACTCTTTAATATAGTATGTGTGTATATGGGACAAGGGGGTACTTAATCTGAATTCAAGGTGCTGGTAATGATATCTAAGGCCCTAAATGGTTTGGAAACCCAATACTTGAAGGAGTGCCTTTTCCTATATATACCTGCCGAAGAATTGAGGCCTGCAGGAGGCATCTTCACCTGTGTACAAATGCTGCAACACAAAGTGGGAGGACATGGGAGTGGGCCTTCTTGGTTGTGGCACCCTCACTGTGGAATGCCCTTCCCTTGGATGTCTCACCAGCAATAGCATAGGTTTCTTTCCAGAAGCAACCCAAAACATGTGGTTTTTTTTTAATTAAAGCCTCTGGGAACTAATTTACTTCAAAATATAAATGTACAGGCATACCTAAGTTAACAAAGCCTCTGACAGTGAATATCTTTTTAAACAAAGTCTTTTTACACCTGGCCAGCTCTCCTTTTCTTTCTCGGCCTCTGTCTAGCTGTAAGTTTTTTTTTTAAAGTAAAATTGGCATTGGGAGGATGGTAAATGAGTGCTAGAGAAACCCAGACTTTTGGTGTTGGCTTGCAGTGGTATGCCAGCAGTAAACAATCCAATAAAGCTTGAGCTGGGAAAGGATGGAATTCTGCTCTAGCAATTTCTACTGTAGTTGTGTGTGCCTGCCTACAACAGACAAGTAAACAGCATATGCCTCCAGAAAACCTTATTGAGCATGGTTGAACAGCAAAACAGAGAAAAGGAGAAAGCAGATAAATCTGCCTCACCAGTTAATCCCAGCATGTTTTCTTTAAAAAAAAAAAAAAGCATAGCACTATAAGCCTGGCCACCAAACAGGAAATCATAGGAAAAGTGGAGGCTGGTCAAAGAAAAAGTTATCCCTGGATACATTTTGGAAGAAGCCTTCAATTGGTATCCTGAAGGTTCGAAATGATTTTGCTTACTCATGCAAGGCTTACTGAATGAATATGGTTGTTTCATTTCACATCTCCATGTTGTTAGTTTGAAATAAAAAGTTTGCTAAAACATGTTAGATTGCTACTCTTTTTCATGCATAGGAATGTATCCCTATTCTTTCCATGTTTTTTCTGCCTCTGGTTTCAAATTTTCTGTTAAAGAAGTAATGTCCAGGAAAACATCTACTTTGTTAACTGAGGTATACCTGTACATTGTTTTAAATTGTTGTAGCTCTTAAAGTTGTTTTAACAGTTGTCTTGTTTAACTGCCAGTCTCTTAGTCATTATGTTACCATTATGCTTGCAATATCATTTGAATTCCAAAGTCTGGCTAAGGGCAAAGCTTTACTGTTTTTAAAAATCTAAATCTAAATTAATTACACATGAACAGAAATCTAACCTATGTGATATTTATTCAAAAGACACTATTAAAAATGAACAAACAGTAAGAGACCAACACAGTTGCTCCAAATGCAACTTGTCATACAGAGCAGTACACCATGGATACTTTCATTATATATGACCAAGGGTGCGTCTACACTGTAGAAATAATGCAGTTTGATACCACTTTAAGTGCTGTAGTTCCATCCTATGGAAACCTGGGACCTGCAGTTTTACAAGGTCTTTATAAAGCCTTCTCTACCAAAGAATACCATTGCCTCACAAAACTACAAATCCCAGGATTCTGTAGGATGGAACCATGGAAGTGAAAGTGGTGTCAAACTGCATTATTTCTACAGTTGTAGATATACTCCATGTCATACAGACACTTACTTACCTTACTCACAAACAACCTCAGAGCAGCAAATACATGCTTGAGTGCTGCTGCAGAATGATTGATTTGTAAAAATAGCAGGTAGGTATCAAAGACTTTCTTCATTAGTGTACTCTGACAATCTGATTGCTGCAGTTGCCTCTGAAAAATTAGCAAACCAACATTTCAGCTGTTTGGAACTACATGATTTTGGCTTTCTTTGCCTTTCCTCCCTTCTACTCTTTTGCCGTTTACTGTATTTTACTTGTCCAAGTGCACATAGTTGGTTAATCCATCTTTTTCAGCTTTACTCACCACATGGCCCTAAACCTTTCCCACTCCCTTAAAACAATTCTGCCTTTTCTTTTTTGGTGCCCATTATGACAGGAACTCCCAAGGCCTGTCATTTTAGGATGCCATTTTTTCTCTCTACTTTCACAATTTATGTTTTCTCTGAAGCCTTTGGCACAATGTCACTATTTCATCCCCCATGGTGGAAGGGCTGTATCTTAGTGGTAGACCACAAGGTTAAGATACAGAAAGTTGCATTCATGGCATCTCCAGGAAGGACTGGGAAAGATCCTGACGAGTTGCCTCCAAGCAGAGTGGACTATGCAGAGCTACATGGATAAGGTATCTGATGAGGTATTAAACAGGCTCCTATGCTGCTAACATAGTCTAAGTGCATGGATGAACTAAAGAAGGGGCCAGTATGGTGGTGGCGTAGACCAGGTTTCAAATCCCTGCTTGGCTATAGAAACCCTCTGGGTGATCTTGGGCAAGTCACACTCTCTCAGCCTCAGAGGAAGATAATGGCAACCCTCCCCCCCCCAAGAAATCTTTGCAAAGAAAACCCTAAGATAAGATAGTTTTGCATTAGGCTCATCGCAAGTTGGAAACAACTTGAAGCACATAACAACAATGATATAAATGCTTATCTCCCATTCTGCCTTGCAAGGTAATATTTAGAAACGATATTTCTTCTTTCCCTCTCCTGCAACAGGCTTCATATTTACAGGTTCTCCTTTGGGGGTTGTCTCTTCTTTTGTTGCTAGAACCCCAAAATCCATCAACCAGACCCAAATGAAAAAAAAAAGTTGCTGAGGGACCAGGCATACATTCTAACTTAAGGAAAATGGTATTTCTGACCACATTTTGATGCCCCACAGAGGAATATGTTTTCTCTACCAGAACTGTACTCATGGGACTTGTCTAGACGGGCAATTTACCCCGGCTTCCCCCATGCTGGAGACTAGAAGTCCAAACGACGCAGGGCTCTTGCCCCAGTTCACCTACAGACAGTCCTGACGATGTCTGAGGTGAACCTGGGTGAAAGCCACAGTAAGCTCTTTTAAAACATTTCAAAATAACCCCCAGGAACCCAGATGGGTCTGGTGTGGGAATACAGGAGTCTGCACCTGCATGCCACACTGTATCACCAAATGCCTCTGCTGCTACCACTGGTGTCATTCTGAAGCTGAGAAGGAAATCCCCAGCATGTGATCAAGGCCCATTGCACGTGACCAGTCTTGATCACATGCTGAGAGCCTCCTTCCCAGCTTCGGAGAGTGCAATGCATGACAGCAGCAGAGGTGCCCACTGATACAAACTGGTGCGTACATATGGCCCTCTACCCATTTTGTCATGGTAATGGGGGAGGGGATCTGGGCCAGCTCCAGGGCAGAATATGCCAGCTGGAAGGTGGAGTATTCTGGCCTGTGTGTACACAGGGCCATGGTCTTTCAGCCACAAATCCATTCTTCTTCCCTACTCTTCTCCCCTACTTTTTTTTTTCTGAATTGTTGCTATTTGTAGACAACCACCTTGATGATCTAGTTAGTGTAAACCAGCTATATACAGTATCTACCAGCAGACCAGTTCAAATCCACATTTGTTGGCCTACATGATGGTGGATCCTAACCTAAATATGGATTATAAGCCCAAATAATTTATGTCTCAGAATGATTGTACAGATTATTTTGGAACCTCAGTTTTTTAAATAATAAAAACACACACACACACACAATAATCTCTGTGTAACTATGTGAGGTCTTACCATACATATTCTAGTCTATTTGTATTTTCAGCCTATGTAGAATTGTATAACTTAAAAACTCAAGGGGTTCTCTTCTGTTAGATTAGAGCAGGGAATCCATGACCCTCCAGATACTGCTGGAATCCAATTCCCACCAGGACCCCCCAGACTGGTCATTGATAAGGGATGATGGAAGCTGTGGTTCAATAACTTCTGGAGGGCTACAGGGTCCACATCCCTGCATTAGAAACTAGGATCCATCACTTTATACACTTCAGGAAACGTAGTTAAGCAAAAGATGAGTGAGTTATACACCTCTGTAAATATAGTTAATTAAGCATGTAAGACATTTTTACTCACATTTCCATTGACAAATAATATTCAAGGTGGCCAACAAATATTAAAAGCCACACATACACCCTTCATAATCTCTATATTGCTGTACACACTGGCAAAAAATGACTTCATAAACATGACATGAGCAAGAAGAAAATATGATGGTGGGTATAAGCATGAGATAATCTCCAACAGAACAAAACACTGTGATGCATCATGTGAGGCACACTAGCTTAGCACATTCTTGGTTATTTGAAAGCATGATTCATAGATTGTGCACAGATATCACACATGTATCTCATTCATTGTATGATGTCATTCATGAATAAATATACAGTGCATCTATAAAATTATGGATTGGCATAAACCATAGACATTGTAATTGGCAGTTTAAGCATTCTGTCATGATTTTGAGATATGAAAATGATACCTGGTGATGCTGAGTGAAAAGGCATAATAGGTCAAGTATGGCAAGGCAAACTTCTGTAGCGATGTTGGCTTCAGTGTCTACATAGTTCACAATATCTGTTTCGTTTGAACCACCTACAACAAAATAAATGTCAGGGAAAAGATTATGTAAAGATAACAAAAGACAGAACATGTTTATAAAGGATCAGCCATTTTAACTGCATTGGATGTGGAGAGTGCAATGGATAGAACTCCCCATTCCCAGCTATTCTCCTTGGTTGGAGGGCAGAACAGTATGATCCAGGCAAGACCCTAAGCTGGCCTACTGCCTGCAGGTGCTATAGACGATGCTTTCCCATTACCAGTATTGCAGTAACACTCAATTTCAGCCCAAATGGCTTCTGTAGGAGGGAGCAGGGTGGGGTGGGGGAGCCACATCCTTTGTTTTAGGCAGCAAAATGGCTTGGCCCAGCTCTGTGTCAATATATCAGTAACAAGGCAGATGACCTCCTTACTGGAATGTACGGTATGTCTACATACTAAACTACATAGCTTCACAATATGTAGAATACGAAGACATAGCCATGTTAGTCTGTATCAGTATGCAAAGGGATATTGTAGCATCTTTGAGACTATGGACTTTATCAGACCACCCACATAATCGTTCTTTTGCTGGCATGTTTTGAAAAGTTTTATTCTGGCAAAAGAACTCCCACTGCCAGACTTACTTTGAGCAACATTAAAGAGGCAGCCCCAGCAGTAACAGAACACCAACAGAGCTCTGTTTACTTCTGGGTTCCAAATCTCCACAATTCTCATGGGAAGATGCTAGCATGGCAAATCCAAAAATCAAAGTAAAATAAAGAGATAAAACGTAGACACAAGCACAGGAACACACTTTAAAAGCACCAAGTAAACTGGGGAGGTAAAAAAAAGAGCATCCCCTACCTGGCTGTCCCAGTCTCACCTGGAAGTGTTCTGACAATTGATGCTGTATTCGCTGAGCACAATGGAGTGAAGTTTCAAATGCTGACAAAAAATGGGAGATCTATTGACGGCTTGGCTCGTCAATAAAATTACTCCTTATTGTCAGCACATGATCATGAAAGGAAGTCATCATATGGTATGCACATCCTTTCATGATCATTATGACACCATATTTGCCACATCTGATAAAGTCCTGAGAGAAAGAAGTTTGTAGCATAAGTTTTTGTAGCCTGAGTCTACTTCGTCAGATGCATAGACTCAGTCTATGAAAGCTTATGCTACAAACTTATTTCTCTCAGTCTCAAAGGTGCTACAATATCCCAATGTGTAGAATATGTGATATTCCAATGTGTGGAATGCTTAGTCTGTCAAAATGTGAAATGACAGAGCCATTTCACTATTCTTGCCACTTTCCCCACATGCAAGCGTACGCTGAACCGTAGCCAGGCAAAGGTAGCAGGAAGATTAAAAAAAACCAAAACCAAAAAAAAACAAAACAAAAAAAACCAAAAAAACAAAAACCAACCAAAACAAACCGAACCAAAACAAACAAAAACAAAAACAAAAACAAAAAACCCAAAAAAAAACAACACCCAAAAACAAAAAAACAAACCAGGACCTTTTCCACAGAAGTTAGACCTGGAACCATCAGTCCTTACCTTTCAATGACAGCTAAGAGCCAAATCAGACACCATACATGGTTGTTCAACACATGCTCGTCAGCCTAGCCATTTAGCCAAAGTGGAGAGTCTACATTTATCAGTCCAATCATATACAGGCCAATTCAAAAGCAAGTATGAAGTCTCACGAAGACTGCTAACAATCTGGATCATTTCTAAGATGTAGATTCAAAATGGGTGTCTTCCAACTAAACTATATTGTTCTCCAAGGTTTTGAGACTCAACAATGTGGGATATTTACAATGAATTAATGTACATAATTATCTATATATGCATTGGCATATGAGAACTATCCTAAATCATATAAGTACAGCTCAATTTGATAAGTATAGTAATTTTGCTCAGTATTTCTGAACTATACAGCTGCATCTTTTCCTTAAGATGAACAACGCCCAATTATACTAGTAAGAACATTTATATTAGTTTGTCACCTTGTACTCTAATTTTCCTATAAAAAGTGAGAATGTACAAAAAGTCACCTTAAGCCCAGTAGTGGCTAGTGGCTTCCATGTTTTGGGGGAAATGACTCTACTCTGGGTTTTAGTTTGAAATTTATGATAGGCACTTGGTGTGATGAATCCTGTCTTCAGAATGTGTTCAGCAGCTTGGATTGAAGTTTGGATTAAAACTCAGAGTTGATTCATAGTCCCACTGATGTTGTAGCCACCAGCCATGACTGCTTAAGCTCACCTAATTACAGCCTTCCATTGGCTTCAGAACATGATTTCCACCAGCATGGGAACATTCCACAAGACAGCAAAACTCAACCTTTACTAGCAATTCTTTTGTGCTTACTTGCAATGGTGTTGTCTATCATCTGCAGAAGTTTAGGATTGGAAAAAGGATTTTTGCCACGGATTATTGGTAAAGTTTGAGACCTGTGATGCCTGTGAACCTCACTGCTGGAAGCAGAATGTATCCTATGAAATGAAAAGACCAAGTATTTTGATTAATTCTTATACCTCATGCCCTTAAGTTTTGACCAGTCCCAAAGATTTCTCTTATGCAGTGTACAGTGAGATCTTGGCTTCTGTTTCATAAATGAGTTTATCTTCTAATGTGAATATTCTAAAGCAAAGAGTTGCTGAGGACAGTGAAGTGGGATCTGAAGGTCATTAGGAAAGGTATGGGCAGAGTAATCCTAACACACATACCCCTGCCAAAGTCTGGTAATTGTGGTGAGGTTAGAATGAGGGGTGGGGGGAGCTTCTCAGTCAAAATGAGCTCCATCAGTACATGGCCATCCAACTCAGAGGCCACTGGTCTTTTCTGGACAGTAGGGGCTAACGAGACATTCTTGACCTG
Source organism: Gambelia wislizenii (assembly GCA_030847615.1). Classification (NCBI taxonomy): domain Eukaryota; kingdom Metazoa; phylum Chordata; class Lepidosauria; order Squamata; family Crotaphytidae; genus Gambelia; species Gambelia wislizenii. The sequence goes on along the minus strand of JAUMIR010000003.1, from coordinate 52,103,979 downwards.
TAAGATTCACCAAGCCCAGCATACCACCAAGCTCAATGGTAGTCTAGTACCAAACCCAGGACAGTACAAGAGAAAAATGCCCCCCTTTCACACACTGGCTAGAGTAAGCCAGCAGAACGGCAGGTTGGAAACGGCAGGTTGTCTGCCACTTAACTCCCACATCATCCCACTTACAACTGCTCTTAGTTAATATTTTGTACATTCACATTATGTAACCTTAGGTAACTAGGCAACTGTATTCCTTTTGTGTTTGCTTGCAACAAAGGTGTTGGGAGTTTAGGACTGGAACATTTTGTGCCAGAAATTATGGGTAAAGCTTGAGATCAATTATGCTTGTGAGATTCACGGGCACTATTATGTAACAGAGATCCACTCTCTGTGGGGCATCAGATGGTTAATTTGAAGGAACTGTTAAGCATGTTGTGTACTGAACTTTTGATGTGACACAGAAGCAAGAAAAAAATGCAATGTGTTGTTTACCTAGCTAAATTCATATCTGTCATGTACTGGCATTCCTAGCCACAGTGACCAACAGTTTCAGAGTTAGCAGAAAACTTTACTGGCACAGAAATCCAAGAAGCACATCATACAAGGTTCTTGCTGAAAACTGAAACTACACACTATACTAAAAGCTACACACTATATTAAAAGCATATTACAATCTGTAAAATCTGGTGGGCTTTAATACCATTGGCTAAGCACCATCCCCTGACATGACATTCCCTCACACCGGCCAGTGTCCTTTCCCAGACAGGAGCATATGCAGCTGCATTCTTATCTTTAACTGTTACCACCTCCTTCCACAGTTGGCAAATAACACTCATTAGCAAGTATCAAAATAAAAACACAATGAGTATCAAGGTTACAGAAAAATAACTGAAAATGGCAGGATTAGGCACTGTCAGGGACTGATCTTGACAATATTCTGCTTCATCTCCAGAAAATGACAGAAACAAGTATAAAACAAAAGAAATATAGAATTGCACCATTAACATGTCCTCACATACTATAGGTCTTCCAAAATAAGAAAATCTTATATTTTTATAAGAGGACAGGCTAGGAGGTATTTATCTATACTACACAATGACAACAATTTGATACTATTTTAATTGTCATGCCTTCATTCTATCAAACTCTGGATCTGCACTCTAATGAGGTGTTTCAAATTCTCTGCCAGAGAGCTCTATCCCATTTTCTTGAACTATGGACCTAGAGAACTCTAAATACCTCATCAAAATTACAATCCCAGGATTTCATAAGTTAGAGTTGTATAATGTAGGTAACACTCTGCATCTCCTATAAACATGGAACAATATAATGGCCTAGTGCTGTAGCTTCCTTTAGGCTAGAACTAAGTTAATTGCTCAGTAGTGAAACACATCTTACCACTGGGGAAAAAGCCCAGATGTCTGACAGGATGAGTTAGAGCCTTTCAGTGTTCCGTTATTCTGGGTGGTTTGAGCAAATTTAAATGCAGCAGCAATTTTCCTAAAACAAACAAACAGATAGATAGAGTCGATAGACAGGAAAACTTGCAATCCTAAACATATTTTCCTGTAGTAAGTCCTGGACAATTCCAGGAACTGCAGTCTAACAAATTTAGAGGGCACCAATTAAGGGCAAACTAGGGTTGCCAGACTGGATCTGGGATGGGGCTTCTGTAATAATCCTTAACACCTCTTGGAGCAGGACAAAGCATCATAAAGTTATAGTAAGTGGAGATAAGGCACCTGTCCCCCCTCACCTTCCAAACCTCAACTTTCAGCTACAGCCATCCCCTCCCAACATGACTACTGCCTCACTGTTTATCCAGCAACAAGAAAAACAATAAGTGCTCCTTTGAATCCCCCCTGCTCTCCACTAGTGAGGCAGTGACTGTGTTGGGAGGGTATGGCTGTAACTGAAAATTGGGTTTGGAAGGTGAGAGTGCCTTTGTCCTGCCTGACAGACTTTTATATTATCTTATTTTGCTCCAAGATCTGCTATGGATTAAAGTTACAGGGTCCCAGATCAAATCTGGCAACCCTCCGGTAGGATGTATTATTTGGAAGGATTATTTGGAACCCTACAGCAGGACGTGTTATTTGGCTGAAGCAGGATATATTATTTTGAACTCTCCCAGGATGGATGCACTGGTAATCAGGTTTCTATTAAAAAATAACACCTAACCTGGATTTGGGTCATATGAACTGACATTGTTGCATTTTATACTCTAACTTCAAAGTGTGTATGACATTTCATATTGCCATGTTTTATGACTGAAAAGTGATTACCTTACTATGTTTCGTTTTCCTAGATATCTGAAATTTTGAAGGCAAACCCTGAAAAAGTTAAAAAAAAAAAGATGTTCAAACACCTTCAGTTGATACTATAACTTCACCACAGCTGCAAAATAAATAAATAAATAAATAAATAATAAAAATCCACAAATAAAACTGGATGGACATACATTCTAAGATGGGGTGGGATTCATGCAGCCTTCCAGATACTGGTAAACCACAATTCCCAGCATTCCTCACCACTGGCTATGCTGGCTGAGGCTGCTGGGAATGGAAGTCCAGCAACATCTGGAAGACCACATGATTCCCACTCCTGTTCTAAGGCTTAAATATAATTGTTAGCCCCACTGAGTCAATGGGAATTACTTAAGTTTGCCACTGATTCAATGGATGTATTTTAACTGGCACTAGATTTAGGCCAAATTTCCTACCTTGAATTCCATTACTAATAATGTTCAGGACATATCATCCCATGCAGACTTCCAAAAGCAGGGTCATCAGTTTTAGGCAAGAATTCTACTTTCTTCTCTTGCCATGAAGTACATCATGGCTGAAAGATTGACCACTCACCACCACACCTGATTTACATATTTATACTTCAGCAAGCAAGAGGATCTTGTAGCATATTTGAGACTAACTGAGATGAAAAAAAAGTAGGATAAACTTTCATAGACTTGATCTACATCCTCAGATGCATGGAGTGAACTGGTGCCTAGGAACAGACCTTATTAGAAGGCTATTGAAAAGCCATAGAAATGAAAAAGAAATGCAAAACTAGTGGGTGTGGTGAAGAGGTGGCTATTCAGTTTAACAATGGTTGTTGAGGGACAAAGGCTGGAGGTAAGATGTTGCCTAAGGCCAGGGTGGCTGGATGACCATATCAGTGGTGGAGGGAGTTTTGGAATGTAGTGTGATGCTGCTTGGGAACAAGAAAGGAGATGAGATAAACTCTCCAAGAGCACCCTCATGAAACGAGGATGTTAATTTGTGTTATGATATGTCTAGTATGCCAGGAAACCATTGTCTCTGTGAAGTCAAAGGCTTTCATGGCCAGGATCCATAGGTTTTTTGTGGTTTTTTCCTGGGCTGTGAGGCCATGTTCTGGAAAGGTTTATTCCTGCTGCATCTGTGGCTTCCATCTTCAGAGAAAAAGCCACAGATGCAGGGGAAGCATCAGGAATAAACTCTTCCAGAACACGGCCTCACAACCTTGAAAAAAACCACGAAAAACCTATAACCATTGTCTCTGTTCAACTCACTGTTGATGGATTGGAATTTGTGGATATAGTGGGAAAACCCACTGAAAGAAATAGGAAAAAAATTGATGATTTCAAGGGGTCTACATTAAGTCTAGATCCAGTCTTACTGGGGGCAGAAGGGAATAGAGACAAAGTCAATATGAGGATTAAGAAGCATGGAGGTCACTGAACATACAACATGTAGCACTTTGTGTTTCCCTTCTTTCTCTTTTACCACCAACAACCTTAGAAGAACAAACTTCAGAGTAAGCTTACTCTAAAATGCTGAAAAAATCTGTTATCTCTGTGAATGGAGCTCTCTGCCAGTAGGAGATCAATGTATCTAGAAAAAGACACCAAAAATATTCATGTATTATTTCCTGCTTTGAGCCATGTTTCATATTAAAATTCATCAGTCCAGGTGCAAAAAGGTAACCACATCCATTTTTTGGAAATTATTTTCCTACTTGTGGCTAGACAAAAATGTATCCTTGTTTCCATCTTCTTAATTTATACCAGGATGAACTTCCCTGGGGTTTGTGTTTAGTAATCTCTCTTAAACAGAACACTATCAAAAACTTTTAAGCTTTCCTTCTAACTTTCCTAAACGTTCTAGGAAGGGAACTCCACAGCCTATCAGCAGACATCAAAAGGTCCCTTTCCCATGTTCCCACCAGATTTATCTGTGAGGATAGCAGGACCAAGATAAGGGCCTTTCCTGAAGATTTCAGGGCCTGGGTAGATTCATATAGGAGAATACGGTCTTTCAGATAGCCTGGACCTGAGATGTACCGTATATGGCTCTATAGGTCGTAAGCAGCACTTTGAATTACATTCAGAAATGTACCACTAACTAGCCTCATTGTTGTAACCAGGGAGTATTTGCTTCCTATAACCAGCCCCAGTTAACAATCTGGCTGCAGCTTCTTGGACTAAATGGATGGGGTGCCCTTGAGATCTTCTCCAACTCTATGATTCTATGAAGTTTATGAACATTCTTGAAAGGAAGTCCTACACAAAGCACATTACAGTAATCAAAGTGGGATGTACTATAACTAAGACATTATGTGGCCCTTGACCTAATTTCAATCCCTCTGCCACTGATTAGTTAGTTTAGACATCTGACAAGGTGATCTATAGTTCCTCTGACAGAGGGAGGGAGGGTGGACATTGCTGGCTTCAGTTCTGCTCATAAGCAACATATAACACCTGACAGAATACCAACTTTAGGAATTCCAAGGGACTGCCAACCTTGATAGGAAAAAGGTTTCTCACTCCATGACTCATTCCATGATGTATTCCTGCTACTAGGGTTCCTACTATTATTACCATTTAGAGTAGGGGTGGGAAACAAGTGGTCTTTCATATGTTGCTGGACTCCAATTCCCATCACTGCTATCTGATGGCTATATTGGCTGGGTCTGATGGGAGTTTGCGCAATAACATCTGCGAGCCACATGTTCCCCACTGACTCATAGCTTAAGGCAAAATTTACTGGATGTTTTGGTACTGAATTAAAGTATATAATGAACTCAAGTAAAATGCAAGCAGTTGTCACAACACTATCCCCCTACCTTCTGAAATTGTTTTCATAATCTGAAGGAAACACATCAGGAGACTTCTAGTTTCAGCCTGATCCAGTTTGTCAAAGCGAAGAGCTGACCCAATCAGAGACAATGGTCTTGCAATCTGTTGAGGAGTGAAATGCAGAAGACCTTCCTATTTATGAAAGATATTTCCAATTCTAAATACTGCACTTTACTGTTTGCATACGTATGTACCTTTTCACAGGCTTCTGTTGGCTCGCTGTTCTTTTCGTTGCTGCTAGGGTTAGAGTCGAGACTTGCTAAGGAGCCTCTGGAGTCTGCGTGGTTGGCTGTAGAAATAGCTACTGATGAAAAGGCTGGAAATGAAAGCCACAGCAAACATGCTAGAATGATGTTTATGGACACAAAAATTAAGTAGAAGAATGAAAACCCAAAATGCAGTTATGCAAGACTGGCACTGTTGTTGAATACACAATGTAGCTCAGTTAATGAAGACATTCAATGGCTATGGGTTTGAGTTTATGTAACGGAGTTCAGATAAATACATATAAAGATAAATACAATGATACACACTTTGTTATGGATGGCTTTAGAAACATTATTGACACAACTGACCAAAGACCACAGAAGTGGAAAATTTAATTGTAATTAGTATTGTGTTCTGAATAGGTTTATACATTAAGCAGCACTGGTATTTTATAATTTGGACAAAATTTGGAAAAGTTACTTATTTGGAGTTCCCTAACCAGCATGTTCAATGGTCATACTGGGTAGATAATTCAGAAGTAACTTTCCCAAGTTGCAGGCTATGAGGAAAAGTTTTATTTATTTATTTATTTATTTATCCATCCTATGGGTTCCTTCTTTTACTGATGATTAATTAAGAACCTCTGCAGGCTGCATTTCAATTGAAAATCCAAGGCAAGCAGCTAACAACGGGACAATTAACTTTCAAAGTCCAGCATGGGCTAGCCCCTCTTTATTTATCTGACTTTCTCTCTCCTTACATTCCCACCCGTACCTTTTGTTCTAGTACTCAAGGCTTACTGTCCCAACCTAGGATCTCCACTGCTCCATCCCCGGATTTGCCCCTTCTCACTTGCCGCCCCTCACTCCTGGAACCTTCTTCCCCCTCAAATACGGGCCATTACTTCTTTGTCCACTTTTAAATCCGAGTTAAAGGCCACGTTGTTCAGGGAGGCATTCACCAGCCTTGTCTGATATACATTTATTTCTTCTGTCACTTGGGTTTACTGTGGATGTTGTTATTAATTGTTGTAATTATCCTTGTTTTTAATTGATTTTTATTATTTTGCCTATTGTTTTATTTAGATTGTACGCCTTCGGCAGGTTTCATTCTGTTTTATCCTTGATTGTTTTTGTACAGCGCCGTGTATACCAACAGCGCTTTAGAAATAAACTTTAATAATAATAATAACAATGATCACACCTCTGTGGGGAAGAGGTTCCATAAATGGAACACCATAACAAATAAACCTTCTCTATTTACAAACTGATAAGTAGAAGGTAGTTTAAGAAAAACCTCTATTGCAGAGCTTAAGGAAATAATTTGAATGTAAAAAATTAACAATGAAACTGACAGTGGAGCAAAACAGACAGCTACTTTTATGCAAATGCTTTCGTACCTGCTATAGAGTTAAGAACATCTTTGGAAAAAGAAGTATCTACAGAATTTGCATGTTTCATTGCTGCCTGATTCTGAAATCCTCCAGCAGTGCTCAGGTCATCTCTGGATCCCTGGATTTCAGTGAGGACAAGGAGACAAATTTAGCTACTTGTATTATCATCATTCAAATGCTGCCTCCTAATTTGATAGTTTTATAATGGTATCACTTTAGGTTTCTTTTCCTAGAACTGATATGACACTTGGCATAAAAAACGCCCCAGCTTCTGCTGATTAATGCCAGTGATGGTTTATCCTTAACACCACAGTAATCTTTCATATTTATCTATTTCTTTTCCTAAGTATCCATAGCAGTTCCCATAAATTAAAGAAATATGTATACGAATCTCCTAAGAAGACCAGTATAATCATTCCTATTGTGTACATGAGAGGATAAAGTGGAAAAATAGTTTATATAAGGGTCCTTAGGGAGCTTGCAACTGAACTCTGAACTCAAGACTTCTGGGCAGATCCAATCAGCCTCAGTAAGAGAATGAATGCTCTTGTATCTGAAAAAGAGGGCTGTAGTACGTGCAAGTTTATGCTCAAATAAACTTATTACAGGTGACACAAGAAGGCTCCTCTTTGTCTTGGAAAGATGTGACCAGTGGAGTGCCACAGGGTTCTGTCCTGGGCCCAGTGGTATTCAACATCTTTATCAATGACTTGGATGAGGGAATTAGGGGCATACTTATCAAATTTGCAGATGACACCAAATTGGGAGGAGTAGCTAATACCCTAGAGGACAGGATCAAAATTCAGAATGACCTGGATAGACTGGAGAGCTGGGCCAAAGCTAACAAAATGAAATTCAACACGGAGAAATGTAAAGTACTGCACTTAGGGCGGAAAAATGAAATGCATAGGTATAGGATGGGAGAGACCTGGCTGAATGAGACTACGTGTGAAAGGGATCTAGGAGTCCTAGTAGACTACAAGTTGAACATGAGTCAACAGTGTGATGCGGCAGCTAAAAAGGCCAATGTGATTTTGGGCTGTATCAATAGAAGTATAGTATCTAGATAAAGGGAAGTAATAGTGCCGCTCTAATCCGCCTTGGTCAGACCTCACCTAGAATACTGTGTCCAGTTCTGGGCACCACAATTCAAAAAGGATATTGACAAATTGGAGCATGTCCAGAGAAGGGCAACTAAAATGGTGAAAGGTCTGGAAACCATGACTTATGAGGAGAGACTTAGGGAGCTGGGTATGTTTAGCCTGGAAAAAAGACGGTTAAGAGGCGATATGATAACCCTGTTTAAGTATTTGAAGGGGTGTCACGCTGAGGATGGAGCAGGCTTGTTTTCTGCTGCTCCAGAGGCTGGAACATGGAGCAATGGATGCAAGCTCCAGGAACAGAGATTCCACATCAACATTAGGGGGAACCTTTTGACAGTAAGAGCTGTTCGGCAGTGGAACGCACTCCCTCGGAGCGTAGTGGGGTCTGCTTCCTTGGAGGTCTTTAAACAGAGGCTGGATTGCCATCTGTCGGGGATGCTTTGATCAAGATTTCCTGCGTGGCAGGGAGTTGGACTGGATGGCCCTCGTGGTCTCTTCCAACTCTACAATTCTATGATTCTATGATAATATTCCTTTTTCATTTCCTTTTGTATTCTTCCACCATCTTTCTTTCTAAACTGGGTCTTCTGGCTCATCTATGCACCATGTATATTAAGCTAGCTAATAAGAATACATCTGGTGATGGTTTCCCTGAAAATTGCTTGATCAGGATTTGTTTGGCTCTCAGAGCTTAGGAAACTGGATGTCACCATCTTAAACTATGGTGAATGGAGGAAGACAAAAAATGAGCTATAGGAGCTATATAACTCAGTTGGGATGGAACACTTTGTTTTAGACTGATTTAGGATGGATACAAATATTCATTTCTTGATGGCCTATAGGACCCTCGTATAATCATGCAATGCCATATTTCATACTGGTTTGTGATGGTGTTTGCCCATTAAAACATCTCCAGATCTAAATAATACCTCGTGCATCAACCGAAGGGCCTAGAATCCTTCTTTCTGATGTTTGAACCTTTCTTCTGGGGCTAGATTTCAATATGGAGGTTCTTTGAAATAAGCAACTTCTGACACCACTGAGAGCTGTGAGACACGTTCTGCCACCACATGAGAAACTATATGGCTAAATCAGACCTTAGAATCATAGAGTTGGAATCATAGAGTTGGACAAAACCACAAGGGCTATATAGTCCAACTCCCTGACATGTAGGGATACCCAATCAAAGCATTCCCAACAGATGGCCATCCAGCCATCTTAGTTGCATTGAAGTCCAGTTACAGTCATAAGGTTTACTTACTATCTCTCATAGCCTTTACTAATTCATTTCTTTTACTTTCTACAGTCACCTGTCAGGATTTTGGAACCTTGATTTGATCACTGAGATAGTATTGTGGTATAGATCTGTTGGATGGGAAATTCTGGAGCTGTAGGAATAAGTAATGTTTCCAAGTTCTGGTATAGCTAAGAAGCCTCTGAAGATATCATGTTATGGGTAGGCTTCTAAGCAAAAATTAATTTGTTGATAAGTTAACCATAAAGTTATTTCACTTATGTAACCATCCTCATGTAGCTCATTTAAATGATTTCAGGCTAGTGAATTGGGATTAACATATACTAATTATTGATAAATAATTACTCAGCCAGAAGATAAAGTCTCAAAAAGAGAAATGTTTGCACAATATTTCAAAAATTAAATAGCTATTCAACATATTCCTGGAATCCCACTCTACTCACCTGATTGGATGTATTTATGTTGAACAGAAACATGTCCTTCATATATATTCTTGGCATGTTGTCTAACAGCAAGCCATAAAGAGGCATATATAAGTTTGCTATTTTTGCCTGTTTCTCCTAAAGAAAAAGTAGTTAGAAGAGTTGGCTCAACTTCAGAACTTTAATGGCAGATATTTTTTTTTGTTAAAAAAAAAAAGCTTGTGCTAATAATGCATGTAAAGTAAAAGATTGCCAGTTCTTACTCTCTCTGTGTATCGATCATCAAATGAATGTTTTGCCATGAGATTTTTGAGTACTGCCAAGGCCATGTGCCTGATATCCTGGTCTTCCTGAAGTGCCCACCCAACTTCCCGAAGAAGTAATCCAATTAAGAAATGCTTCCGGCAAAATTCATTTGTGAGAGTGTATTCTGGAATATCTTGAAGAAATTAAGAAAGAGGTTCATTATAGGCTTGAAGCCTGCTGTGTCACCATTTATCCAAGAAACAGATATGCTATAGTTAGTTTGAGAGTCTTCTATTATTCCCTCACACTGCTATTAATCAATCTAGTCTTTTTTTTAAAAAATATAGTAATTATGCTTCCATACAGCTTTTAATGGACCAGTCTCAACAAACTAGAGTGCATCAGTTATGTCATTGTGCTAATGCAAAATCCATTATGCCAGCAGTCATGCATTTTAATAGTTATTACAAGGCTGGTATCCACTACAGTTATTATTGTGCAAGGGGTAGCACAATGCAGTTGTGCCCCTGGTTACACATTCCTTTACAAAGCTGACTGCTTGTGTGGTTGTGCAACCATTTGCACAACTGCTTTGCATAAGAGCTGGTGCAAAGATTTAATTCAGCACAACTATGGTAGTGGAGCTTTTCATTCTGTAGAAATGGGCTTTTCTTTATTTGTGGGAAGGATGGTAGAGATTACCAAGATACTTCTGAGGCCTTGTTTACACTGGCCAGAATATGCTGGCTTTGAACCAGTGTATTCTGGCTCCGGATCAAGCCTGTTTCTCCCCTGTTACCTGAATGAAATGGGATGGAATCCAGACCACCACATTGGCCAATCTTTGCAGCCGCTGCTGCTTCCATCTGCATTGCATTCTCTGAAGCCAGGAAGGGGGCCCACAGCATGTGACCAGCCTTTTATCGGGCTTTACCCTGTCTTTGTCCCAGCTTTCATGAGGACTGCCCTGGGGCAAAATCCCTGTGTTAACTGGACTACTGAGCTCCAAGATGGGGGCAAGACAAGGTAAACAGCCCATCTGAGGCCTAAGTAATAAAGTTCAGGTCAGGACAGCTTAATTGTCTATATAAAGTTTCATTTCCTTTCTCAAAGCCCTTAAAGCAATCAGATATTAACTATTTCAACAAAAATGTCTGTTAGACATAGCTGTTGTTCATTTTTTAAAAATTCATTTTATTTCACTGTACTGAAACAGACACTCAAACTGATCTAATTATCAGTATTTGGCTTGAGCTAAAATTGTAGCTGATTTTTAAAGCCCTGTGAATGAGGCTTTCAAAACCCTTTTTCTATGCTGAGGCAGACAACTTGTGGTCCTCTAGATGGTGTTGGACTGCAATTCCCATCTTCCCGCTCAGCGGATATTCTGGATAAGGTTGATAGGAGTAGTAATACAACTCCTTCCAGGCTACCACCTGTGGTCCATGCATTCCATTTAGCTGATGCTCATGCGAACCATAAAGTGATTTCTTACCTGATGCACAATACTGCTGTGTTGCTTCAGATGGTGTTGTTGGATCTTATGATTTTACAGAATTATGGAGTGGGGGGTGGGGTGGGGAAACAAGAATCACAGTTTTACACAATCAGGATAATGGCACTGTTAATGATGAAGGTCAGGTTTATTTATATCCCCTAAAGTTTCTTAAAATCAGTTCCTATGCCCCTTTCCTACCTCCCCACTACAATTGTGTGTGGTTGTTTAATTGTACAATGCAATACTTGTTTCCTCAAAGGCAAGTCTTCTTGTTTTCAATTTGGTTTAGTACTCCTTTTTTGTTTATAGCAGGAGTGGGCATTGAGTTTCCTTGGGGGGGGGGTGCATAGCTGAAACACTTTTTTAGGATGAAAAAAAAAACCCCTCTAGAAAGTATGGTTTCACAAGTAAAGACAGTCATTCCAGTCACTGCTAGATCTGTTGGTACAGCTCCCTAAGAGTTGGGAGATGGCAAAAATTGCCCTCTGATTTTCAATGTGAGCCCATCACAGTGCAGAGAATTGCTGCTTAATTGCATAGCTTATTTCACTTTAAAGGCTCAGGACTGGTAATCTGAATGGAGGAAGGGCTCCAAATCTGGGTAGAGAAGTACAAATGTGAAATGGAAAAGGAAAGAACAGCTGCAACTGCATGGCAGCAGAACCTGTATTTTCCAGATGGCACCAGCAGGTCATGCATTCTTGGTTCTGTGATTAAGTTTAACCTTACTAGACCACAATAAAAACATGAAGGGGGCAAAGTGTTTCAGTAGATAAAATGTCTGATTCAGAATGAAGAGATTTGTATCAGATTCTGATCTGTTAATTTATAACAAACCTAAACCACCTCATCGGGTGAAACCAAGTCATATTTTTTTCCAGTCTCATTTCCCCATCTTTTAAAAGGACATCAAGAATGCCCTACTCCACAATTACGTTGCAAAGATGAATGAAGAAAAGTGCTTCATAAATTGTTATGTATATAAAAAAAGTACAATAGGAACAGTATAATTATTTGTATAAGTAAACAACAGAATTTCATGGCACCCCTATTCCCCTTTACCTGACCAGAATACCTGATGCAAAAGGGCACTGCGCAGTCATTTCCAATTTAGTGGTAGAATTTGATAGGGGACTTGGACAGACATTTCAGTTTTCTCCTACAAGTAATTCCACAATTGCATGTAGGTATTTCATCTTCTATAACTGTGAGATTATTGTCTGCCAAATTAGAAACTGTGTAGAAACTTGATGAATTTTGCTGACATATATGGTTTTAGATTCAATCTTTGATTCAAAATAATTGATTCAGATTTAATTATTGTATCTCTTTTCACTTTAGCTAGAGCAGTTCATGAAAGCTGCCCTTTCACAGTGAGACCCTCGGTTGTAAAGAATGACATCAATCCAATTGCTAATTTCACCTTGAGTAGATCTACTGAACCAATAAGAATTTGTTAAGTCAATATCTAGAACTGTAAGTAGCTTTAATTCAGTGAGTTTCATCTGGCTGGAACTAGCAATTGGATTGTAGCTGCAGAAAGTATACTGTAAGGAAGTCCAGGTTTAATGAGGCATTCGTGCTTCGATTTTGTATTTACAGTTGGCCCTCCATATCCATGGAAATATTTGGAGGGGGGGATCTCATAAAGCAAACGCTGCTGTTTGCTGTTTAATATAAGTGATGATATTTTATTACGCCATTGTATATAATGGATCTGGAACATCCATGGATTTTGGTATCCACGTGGGGTCCTGGAACTAAACCCCAGCAGATACCAAGGGCCCATCGTACACATCTTATGCCTATATCCTGCCCTTTCTAAAATTTTGGACAGTGCCAAAAACTTAAAAATAACACTAAATTTTAAAAACAACAGTTTTGAAATATACAATTTACTGATGATTTTAAATCCATAATTTTATAAGTTCATTTTTCAAAACATAGAATCATAGAATCATAGAGTTGGAAGAGACCTCAAGGGCCATCCAGTCCAACCCCCTACCATGCAGGAATAAACAATAAAATAATTCCTGACAGATGGCCATCCAGCCTCTGTTTAAAGACCTCCAAAGAAGGAGGCTCCGCCACACTATTAGGCTGTGTATTCCACTTCCGAACAGCTCTTACTGTCAGGAAGTTCTTCCTAATGTTTTGGTGGAATCTCTTTTTCTGTAGTTTGAATCTATTGTTCCATGTCCTTGTCTCCAGAGCAGCAGAAAACAAGCTTGCTCCATCCTCAGTATGACATCTTTTCAAATATTTAAACATGGCTATCATGTCCCCTATCAACCTTCTCTTCTCCAAACTAAACATGCCCAGTTCCCTAAGCCGCTGTTCATAGGGCTTGGCTTCCAGACCTCCCACCATCCTGGTCGCCCTCCTCTGGACACGTTCCAGCTTCTCAATATCCTTTCTGAATTGTGGTTCCCAGAACTGGACACAGTATTCCAGGTGAGGTCTGACCAAAGCAGAATACAGTGGCAATATTACTTTCCTTGATCTAGACACTATACTCCTATTAATGCAGCCTAGAATCACATTGGCTTTTTTAGCTGCTGAATCACACTGCTGACTCATGTTCAGGTTGTGGTCCACTAAGACTCCTAGATCCTTTTCACATGTACTGCTCTCAAGCCACGTGTCACCCATCCTATAGCTATGCCCATCCAATTCTCTACTATATTTCCCCTACTGCATCATTAGCTCCATCTTCCCCAGGTTGAGCACTGTTCCCCCTTTGGGAGAAGACTGAAGCAAAGAAGGTGTTAAGTAGTTCTGCCTTTTCTCTGTCTAATGTTAACCTTTCACCATCTTCTCCATGCAGCGGCCCTACCATTTCCTCGTTCTTCCTTTTGCTACAGACATAACCAAAGAAACCCTTTTTTTGTTTTTAACATCTCTAGCAAGCCTGAGCTCCATCTGAGCTTTGGCTTTTCTAACTTTCCCCTTGCATGAGCTGGCTATTTGTTTGAATTCTTCTTTGGTGATTTCTCCCTTTTTCTATTTCTTGTACATGTCTTTTTTAAGTTTTAGCTCAGCTGACAGTTCTTTTGACATCCATCCTGATTTCTTTAGACACTTCACCTTTTTTCTCCTCTTGGAACTGTTTGAAGTTGTGCATTCAATATCTCACTTTTAAGAAACTCCCATCCTTTATGGACTCCTTTATCTTTTACTATTCCTGATCACCCCCAGTAATTCCCTAAGTTTTCTGAAATCAGCTTTCTTAAAGTCTAGAATGCACATCTGACTATGCTTGGCTTCCCCTTTCCTCTGTATAACAAACTCCAGGAGAACATGGTCACTCCACCCTAAGGATCCCGCCACTTCCACCATTAACCAGGTCATCCCCATTGGTTAGGATCAGATCTAAAATAGCTGATCCCCTTGTTGCCTGTTCCACCTTGTGGACAATGAAATCGTCTGCAAGGCAAGTGAGGAATTTGTTGGACCTTATATTCTTGGCAGAGTTGGACTTCCAACAAATATCAGGATAGTTGAAATCCCCCATTACTACTATATCTCTCATTTCTGAATGTGTGGTCATCTGTTCCAGGAAAGCATCATCCAAGACCTCGTTTGACTTGGAGGTCCATAGTAGACCCCCAGAATGATATCCCTGCTGTTTCTCTCTCCCTTAATTTTACCCAGATGCTCTCAGCCTGGCTCCCAGGATTTAAGTCATGGATCTGTTCACAGGTGTACACATCCTTCACATATAATGCTATTCCACTACCCTTCCTGTTTGATCTATTTTTCTGAAATAGGCTATACCCCTCTATTAGTACATTCTAATCATGAGACTCATCCCACCAAGTTTCAGTGATACCTGTGATATCATATTTGTTTTGCTGTGCTAAGAGTTCAAGTTGATCCTGTTTATTTCCCATGATCTGTGCATTAGTATAGAGACATCTAAGACCATGGGCCATTCCCCCTATCTGTATTTTAAAGGTTTTATTCCTCCCACTGTTGGGTTCTTGTACTATTTGCCTTGTTGTACAACATTTGGGCTATTTTGTCCAGCACATGATGAACTCCTGCCTTCAAGAGTACTGTCTCTCGCCCCCATATAACTCAGTTTAAAGCCCTCCTGATTAGATCTTTCAGAGTCTTAGCAAAACCATCCCTGCCAACTGCTGAGAGGTGCAACCCATTCCCTGCCAAAAGTCCACCTCCCTGGAACTGCATCCCATGGTTCAGGCAGCCAAATTGTTCCTGGCAGCACCATCTCTGTAGCTAGTGGTTCACCTCCAGTATTCTTCTCTCCCTTCCTGGGCCATGCCATTCCACTGGAAGGACAGATGAAATGACTATCTGTGCATCCAGGTTCTTCAGCTTCCTACCCAAAGCCTAATAATCCCTTATTTCATATAATTGTAATTAGGATCAATATCCCAATATTTTTACCTCTGAAAGTGTGTTTAGGACAATAGGCAGTTCCTGACATGATTTTTCTTTTTAAAATTCAAGTTCTTACCTGGAATGTTTGCAGATTTGATAGGAAGGCACAGAGCGATGAAGTGTTCATGATTACATACTTCTTCAAGAAAATCAAATTTATATTGAAACAAAATCTGGAATGTGAACAGATTGGTTGATTTGCACTCATTGAATGGGGAAACAAACTTGCTTTATTTTCTTTCATTAGTCCATATTAAAGAATTGTGGTTTGTTGTGTAAAACACCATTTGAAAACAACCACCATTGTTTTTTTGTTACATTATTACAGTTTCTCAGACTTCATCAAATATTAAGTTCTTGTATTTCACATGTACGAGTTTTCAAAGTAGCCTTACACTTGTTTAGTTTATATGTAAAGGCACCGTATGAACAGATATTGGCAAAATTACTTTTTGGACTACAGTTCCAAGAATCTTCCAGCCAACACGGGGAATTCTGGCAGTCAACACCTAAAAGATAATGTTTCCAGGTTCTGCAAATGTATGAACATGGAAGATGCCCTGGACTCAACTTTTTCCTCATTTGTCTCTCCTTACATCATGTGATTTCATCCTTCCCTTCCCAGTTCACAGTAAACCAGAGTCCAACTAGTACATTTGAACTAGTAACCATAGTTTATGTCTGCCCTAAAAACCAGGATTGTAAATTGGGGTTGATTCATATGGTTTCACATGGTATCTGAACTGAGCAAAACTATCCTTTGAACTCTCATGGTATATAATAACTTAGGGATGTTTTAAGAAGCAAGGCATAGGGCAGTGTATCAAATGGGACCAGACTGCCTCTTGATTATGAATGCACATTAATCAGTTATACCCTAAATTAACCCCAGAGGAGATGACTGGCTACCATTTCCTTACATTTACTATCTGAAACAAGCCAATTGTCCCTCCCCAGTTCTGACTTGGCATTCAAGGCTGTTAAAATGTAAGAATACAACAATTTTTGTTTCAAGCTGGTTTTGCAAGTTAAACATAGTCTTGGGGGAACCTTGCACAAAAATTATTATATGTATAACTACAAAAAAGGTTTCTATTTTTTTAATCATGATCTCTACAGAACCCCTAGTGACCTCTTGCAGAATGCTAGGGTTCCAGGGGAATCCTGACTGAGAAGCACTGGTATAAAGAATATTCACAATTTTTATCACAAGATTTTTCAGCCTTGTATAAGAACAAAAAGACCAGCACTATTTCCTCCTCCTTCTTCCTGCAGAAAGAATGGGCACAATCTCAAGAGACATCTTAATACAATGTACTACATAATTGGTGTACTGCATAACTGAGGGGGGTGCATTTATATATTGGTAAATGAGAACTAGAGTGGTTTAGTGGTTTGGGTGTTGGACTAGGACTCTGGAAACCAGGATTCGAATCCCCACTCAGCCATGGAAACCCCTGGGTAAATATGGGCAAGTCACACTCTTTCTGCCTTAGAGGAAGGCAAGGGCAAACCCCCTCTGATGAAATCTTGCCAAGAAAACCCTGTGATAGCTTTGCCATTAGGATCACCGTAAGTGGGAAATGACTTGAAGGCACAGAACAAAAAATGCTGTTTAGTACCAAAAGAAAATAAATACAATTTGGGAGACCAACTCTTTCTTCATATTGGTTTGGATTTTTCTCTACCTGTCATGAAGGCAGTCCCATCATCCTGCAAAGGTGATGACACTCCCATCATTCTGCAATAACAACATGTCACATAATCTGCAAACAGCAATTGTCATGCCAGTATGGCATCAGGTAAGGAAAGGGTTAACTGGAGGTGAGGGTCTAAAACACCACTTCCACAGAATCACCTGAGTTAATATCATCATGATGTAAGATCACCAGAGAGATAATTGACCAATCAGAATGCCACAGGGACAATTGGGAAAAAAAGACTATAAATGCTTTGCGTGAGCAAATGGCTTGAGTCAGACCATGAGGTTTGAGAGAGACAAAGAGAGCTGAGGTGGACTCCACATTTTAGAGGCCTGGGGTGGTTGGCCAGCCAAGGCCATGGCCTTCCCTAATTCCAGATGGATATGAACTGCATCCTATATATTATCGCTTGAGATTGTGAGTAGAATCTTTAGGGACTGTTTTAGATGTTGCATCAGGGCATTTCTATTGATTTCTAAACTTTGGCTGAATGTAGCTGAATCTAGCTAAATGTAATCCCATACTTATGCTATTTCTGTAACTCTAAAGTGTACCTGGGGGCATGGAAGGTGCCTGCCCTCATGAAAGATATGCATGAATTGAACTTGCTTGAATAAAATAAGCTTTTCTTAATTTTCCTATATGCTGATGCTGCATGTGCCTTATCTTTTGGTCATCGTTATATTTCCCACTCTCTGGCAGTAAGGGGAGGAGTTGGTTCATTCTACAGTGGCGAGTAGTCCCACTGGTTATTCAGAGACCCTGCACAGCTTCTTGCTGAGCTGTGTGGAAAGGGGGTTCAACTCAGCGAGTGGTGGCAGCATTCTGGCCTCTAGGGGACGCCCTTGAATGAGACAATTGTTGTTTGCAGATAATGGGACATGTGGTTATTGCAGAATGATGGAAGTGTCATCACCTTTGCAGAATGATGGGACTGCCTTCATGACACTACCACTGAATATATATATATATTTTGTTGAACTTCAAAAATCAAGTACTGTACCTTCTAACACTATAAGTTGAAGGCGTATGCAGATGACTTGGTGATAACTATTCAAAATCCACTGGATGCAGTGAAGGCTCTTCTGGTAAAAATTAAGCATGTTTGAGCTATGCTTGGGGTTTAAAATGAACTGTGATAAAACAAAACTGCTGACCAAAACTATGGCGCTAGAAGAGGAAAACGAATTGCTCTTTCCAATTTTAAAATGGGCGGGGGGAGAAGGGGATTAAATATTTGGGAGTTACACTTATGAAGAATAACAGCTTGCTATTTCAAAATAACTATGAAAAAGCATGGAAAGAAACCGAAAGTGATTTATTAAAATGGTGAAAGTTAAACTTATCCCTTATGGGAAAAATCACAGTAATAAAAGCCAATGTTTTGCCAAGGGTTCCATTCTAGTTTCAAATGATCCCCACTAGAAGAAATGAAAAACCCATTGTGCAAAGGCAGAAAGAAATTTCTAGATTTGTATGGAATAAAACTCAAAATACTGTATCATATGATTCTAAAGAAAAGGGTGGTCTGGGATTTCCTAATATGCTGTATTATGAAGTCCACTGTTTCGTGTGGTTGAAAGAATGGATCTTACTTCGAGATGAGAGACTTTAGGAATTTGAAGATTGTGATATAAGATTTGAGTGGCATGGTTATTTTTGGTATGATAAAGTTAAGGCACATCCTGAATTTAAAAATTACTATATTAGAAAGGCTCTTTTGCAAGTATGGAACAAATACAAATAGAGATTTTTTCCTAAGATAATATTAGACACATCACTCCAGGAAGCCTTTCCTAAGAAAGAATGGGTTAAAAATCAGCAATGGCTCCTCTATGAGGATCTTTTGTACTTGGGACAATATCACTGGTAGGATAAATCAAGAGAAATGTTCCTTAAGTAAGTCAAAGATTAACTTATATGCAATTCAAGGAGAGATTTAATTAAGGTAAGAGGGATCTAACCTTACCTTAGAGGTTGGAGAAAATAAGTTATATTTAGACTCTGTAAAGATGATGATCATGCAGTTTAAAAAGTGGATAGATACCTTTTGAAACTAGGGACAGAAGATGAATTTGTAAAGGATTATATAGTAAGGTGGGCCCAGAATTTTGGGCATAATATTCAAATGGATATATAGGAAAAATCTTGGTCCAAAAACATAAAATTTACTTTGTGTAGTAACTTAAAAAAGCATGTGTATAGATGATGTTTAGATGGTATCTAACTCCAAATAAGTTGTCAAGAATGTCTAAAAATGCTTCAAAACAATTTTGGGGCTGTCAGGATAAAAAGTGGCTTCTTTTTTCATCTGTGGTGGACTTGTAAGAAAGTGAAAAGCTATCAGTACATTATTTATATGCTAATTCAATTTTTTTAAAGGTACATCTTGCAATGGCACCAGAAATGTTTTTGTTGGGCATTACGGAAAAAAAAAAACTGGATAGCAAATATGGGCTGCTCCTTCGATATATGATAACAGCAGCAAAAACATTGTTTGCTCAAACCTGGAAATGGTCGGAAGCACCGATGATGGAAGAATGGATTGTTAAGGTTGCTGAACTGGCCCAAACTGCCAAATTAACATGGGTTTTAAAGGACAAAACAATGATGACTTTTTAGATGACTGGAAAACATTTATAGAGTTTTTGAGCACTAAGAATCCAACAATGTAATAATTGGTGACTATGGTTATTAGTAATGCTATTAGGTTGCATCTATAATGGTAAAATAATATATTTTAATTTTTTTATTACAGTTGGAATGAGGGTGTCAGAGTCCTTTAATGTGTTTGTTAGTTACTGTTTAGTGTATTAGGTTAGGGATTTGGTATTTTGTTTTAGCCCTAGTTTAGTTCTAGACTTAAGTTATGTATATACATATATACATATAGGCAGGGCACGTTTCTAGGATGGAGAACCATTGCCTCCCAAAAATAGTACTCTACGGTGAACTCGCCACGGGTCAGCGTAAGAGGGGTGCTCCAAGAAAATGATACAAGGACTCCCTGAAACAACATCTCAAGCTTGGCCAAATTGATCACCAACAATGGTCCGCACTGGCCTCACATCGGGAGGCATGGAGACGCACTATCCACAATGCTGCAGCCTTATTTGAGAACTCATGCCGAACAAGTCTTGAAGAGAAACGACAATGCAGAAAGAATCACAACCTGGAAACATCACCCAAGGAGACCTTCTGCTGTGCTTTCTGCAACTGGACTTGTTTATCTCGGATTGGCCTTTTTAGTCATCAGCGCACTTGCAGAAAATGCAGGATGAGTCCTTTCTAAATCTTCGTTTGTGAAGAAAAGCCAGCCAGACACACACACACACACACATATATGTATATAGCCTCATATATGCATATATATTTACTTGTTTGTTCTTCATTTATGTATTTCTTTGTTCTTTTGTTTTTTGTTTTCTCTTTACTTCAGTGTGAATTACATTGTTTCTGTCAAAATTAATAAATAAACAAGTTTTTTTTAAAAAGATCAAGAGCTTTCTTACCTTGTGGTCACTTGGTCCAAACATGCTTATATAGTTATTGATCAGCTTAAATACAAATCCACGATCCATGAATGTGAAACAACGCTAAGATAGAAATCAACTTGTTATTCATCTAGTAAATAGTTTCCATTAAAAAAAAATCACCAATGAAAAGCCAACAGTTATCTCAGTCCTGGTGAACAGTAACAGGTTTGTGGGCCATATTCTGCCTCTGGAACAAAATATTCACATCAGAAGTTTATTTATTTAATTTCCATCCCACCTTTCTCCCGGCATGAGAGGTGGCTCACATTTTTAGCACAGGAAGTGTTGAAAACAAGAACATTCACTTGGGTAAATTACACGCCGAGACTATGCCATGCTGCAGTACTTTGAAGAAGAAACCAGATAATCCAAAATGTCTGAAAGTACAAACTTTGATTCAGAAAACATGGATTAAAGTGTCACCACTAGCCTATATTTATAAATAATGTGGCTTTAGGAACAACAAAGACTTACCCCCCAAAGCTATGGTAAGACCATGATATCTGTGGACTACCACTCTTCCCCCACCCCCAGGTCTTTCAAATAAAGAAAAGGCTTGTGTGGCTTTAAAGCTCCATAAAACATAACTGGTTATGTAGAGCCCAAAGAAAAACTTTCTTCCTTGGGATGGTTTTACTCTTTGGCTATCCTTAAAGATGAGAAAGACTTTATTTCTCTACCACAAATCCCTGTTATTATCTCTAATCAGAACTACTTATCCCTCCCAGAACTGCACAAAGGCTGCCCAGCACTAGAGGTAGTTTTTTTCTAGATAAAATGAATCCCTACTCTTATCTCCATTCTGTGTGGTGAAATGGTTGGAGTGCTGGAGAGGTCCTCATGAGATCCAGGCTCAAATCCTCACTAAACAGAGAGACTACCTGGATGACCTAGGCCATTGTTTCTTAACCTGGGGTCTGTGGACCCCAGGGGTCCACGATGTCCTCACAGGGGGTTCATGAAGGCTTGAAGGTTGCTAGGTCCACCTACCCACAGTGGAGTGGTCACGTGACAGGAGCCAAGGCAAAGGCTGGCTGGCTGGCTTGGCCTGTACATTGCCATTCAATCTACTCCAGCCACAAACTTGCAGGAAGAAGTAGGAGAAAAGTCTTCCCTCCCCCTTTAGTGCCTTTGAGGGAAGGTTTAATGGATGGTATAATTGTATTATTATTGTTGTTGTTTTAAATCTTGAGTTAAGTCTTGGGGGTCCACAGCAACAAAAGATATTTAAAGAGGGTTCCTTGTAAAGAAAAGGTTAAGAACCACTGACCTAGGCCAATTGCTTTTTTCAATTGTGCCTACCTCACAGTGTTGTGAGTGTGGAAGGAAACAATGTATACCCTTAATTCAGTGGAGGAAATGCAGGATATAAATGTTAAAACACAATGCCTCAGACAGAATAAAAAGTAATAACACTTTATTCACCCAGCCATTTCTTATATTTTAATAAAGGTGGTGGTTATTCCTTGGCTGTGGGGCCTGAATGTTCTAAAGTTTCTTGGTTTGAATACTTTGGCAGGATAAGTAGGCAAAAGCAGGCACAAACTTGAATTTTAATAGGAAGCAACTATTTTCTCACTGGCACAAGCACCAGTCATAGTATCTATTGCCTTGTAAATCATTATTGATTCTGGAATTCTAATCATTGTTTGTTTAGGATTTTCCTTTGCTTTTTAGACTACAGACAGAGAGCTGGATACCTGCCACAGACAGAATGGCTATGGTTACTGAAAGTTGTTCTGCTCAGTTCTGGGGAATCTCTCCACCCATCCAGAGACTATAACTCACTCCATTTAGCACAGTTTACTCTCCCCCTGCCCCATCCTCTGCATAGAATTTTCAGGAAGCTGATGCCTACCATGGGAAATAGGGGTCAAGGAAGTCCACTTCCACTGTCTGCATGCTAAAAAATGGTTGTTAATCATATAGTTGGAAGAGATCACAAGGACCATCCAAGCCATCCTGTCCAACCCCCTGCCTTGAAGGAATACAGAACCAAAGCACTCTTAACAGATGGCCATCCAGCCTCTGTTTAAAAACCTCCAAAGAAGGAGACTTCACCACAGCTCTTACTGTCAGGAAGTTCTTCCTAATGCTTAGGTGGAATCTCTGTTCCTGTAGTTTGAGTCCACTGCTCCATGTCCTAGTCTCTGGATCAGCAGAAAACAAGCTTGCTCCCTAATTATTATCTATCAAAATATTGAAATCTCACCATGCATCTGAAGATCTCAAGGTAGGTTAAAACCACAACTTAAATCAGGTACTGGTTGATTTAAAACAAATTAAAACAATATAAAACCACTCAACAAAATCAAATAAACTAAAATCTGGCCATGAACACAAGGCACAAAATGCTTGGGCAATCAGCCCAAATTTAAGTTGGCATCATAAAGAGGCCAATATCGGTACCAACTGTGTCTCTTAGGGCTCATGTACACTAGCCAGGATGTGCCAGTTCCCCACTGGCATATCCTGGCTGCAGAGATGACCCATTTCCCTCCCCCCATTACCTGGAGAAAACAGGCTGGAGTCCACACAGGACATTGGCCATTGCTGAAGCTGCCACTTCTGCCTCCGTTTTCTCCATTAATGCAGAAACCAAGCAGGGTCCCACAACTTGCGACCGATGGCCTTGTGCATGTGACCAGCTTTGGTCACATACTGAGGGACCCCTGTCTGGCTTCCAGGAGAGCTAGGGAACTGGCAGTGGCAGTGAGGGATGGTGTTCTGAAATGAGCTCCCATGGACATGCAGGGCCCAAACCAGCAGAACCGGATTAAACAGGGTATTTTTTTTTGAAGTGCAGTAAAGGGCCCTATCCTGGCTTGCCCCTGTTCCAGCCTATATTTGTCCTGGGGGGTCATTTGGACTGCAGGGCTCCAGAATGAGGGCAAGCTGGGGTAAATTGCCTGTGTATGCAAGCCCTTAGAGGAGGGTATTCCACAAAAAAGAGCCTATCTGTATCAAAGAAAACATACCTTGAGAAACCCACCAACACTGTGGTTTGCATTCTTGGTTTCCTCGAGAGCATCTCTGTGCTTCCAAACAACATGATCTGATAAGACCATTATAAGTGTATCCAGCTCAGTTTGGAATGATTCTGGAAACCTCTGAGCACGAGGAATCTGAACAGATAACAGGTGACATTTCAAAGTGACAACATTCAAGATTCCAAAGCTGCCCCCACTCCCACAGTGTAACAAACTAAGGCCATAAAACTACCAACACAAGAGCTGTACAGATGAAGTTGGTGGGACTGCTTATGAATATGTGAAATGAAATGTACTCTTCCTAAGTAACAACATCCCTATATCATTATTAAGTTTTCTAAAGCTGGAAAAATGTAGCATATAGTTCAAATACCAGTAGAGACTATGTGATGAATGTTGCTGTCCTTGAGCAAGCAGGGATTACCAGCACTGAGGCCATGATATTGAGAACACAGCTGCGCTGGACAGGGCATGTTTCTAGGATGGAGAACCATCGCCTCCCAAAATTAGTACTCTACAGTGAACTCACCACGGGTCAGTGTAAGAGGGGTGCTCAAAAAAACAACAACACAGTACAAGGACTCCCTGAAACAACATCTCAGGCTCGGCCAAATTGATCACCAACAATGGTCTGCCATGGCCTCACATTGGGAGGCATGGAGATGCACTATCCACAATGCTGCAGCCTTATTTGAGAACTCATGCCGAACAAGTGTTGAAGAGAAACAACAACGCAGAAAGAATCACAACCCAGAAACATCACCCAAGGAGAACTTCTGCTGTGCTTTCTGCAACCGGACTTGTTTATTTTGGATTGGCCTTTTCAGTCATTAGTGCGCTTGCAGAAAGCGCGGGATGAGTCCTTCCTGAATCTTCGTTTGTGAAGAAAAGCCAGAGAGAGAGACTTGATGTAGTGTAGTAGTTGGAGCAATGGATAAGGAATTGGGAAATCCAGGTTCTAGTTTTTAGTAAGCTACACAGTTCACTAAATAACCTGGGACCAGTCATTCTTTCTCAGTCTGGCCTAGCTCACTGTGAGGGTAAAGTGAGCAGATGGAGAGTCCTGTGTCCTTCCTTGGACTCACTGGAAGAAAATGTGGGGTATCATTGCAATTATTAAATAATAAAATATGCAGAACAGGCCTTCCATATAGCTCAAATTGCTCAATCTCACATAGGTAATGAATTGCAAGTCTGGAGGAATCAAAAGACCATTATACCAACTCCTCATAGAAACATGCTCCTACCAGGTTGGACCATTGGGCTCCTGAGGCACTGAGCTGCTTAGTTTCAGCAAGGTTGCTGCATCACCTGTGAGTAATGTGGAGGTGCTGGAATCTAGACTTCTTACTTTCCAAGCCACCCTGACAGCTTGTGAGGAGCTGTAATTCAGACACTAGTTCAAGCATTTTGGGATGCTGGCCAATTCATACACACACAGATGAGGAAATTCATGAAAAGCTTTTCTGAAAACCTAGCTAAGATTCAGGGGAGATTAGACTGTCTAATGAAATAAGTGGGGCTAGAGTAATCATGGTATTGGAAGAAGACAGAAGTCATGCACCTTCTGGATATGTGCAATTGTCTTCCTGAATGTTGGTAATGGCAGATGGGGCCCTCTTATCTCATTCTCTTGCAAAGTAACAGACTTCATTCTGCTGGATGCTTGTCAGAAGAGTACTCTGACAAGCTCCCCCCACTCCCAGTCTTACTGCAGAGCAGGCTTCCTTAGCCTGTTGCTCT
The DNA here is from genome assembly GCA_030847615.1 of Gambelia wislizenii. NCBI lineage: Eukaryota > Metazoa > Chordata > Lepidosauria > Squamata > Crotaphytidae > Gambelia > Gambelia wislizenii. The sequence continues at coordinate 52,078,372 of JAUMIR010000003.1, read as the reverse complement.
CCAGAGGAGCTGGGGTGCAAATGTTCAAACGTCCCCAGGCAGCCATGAACTTGCTGTTTGCAGTTCAGCACATCTTGATGGCACCCAGTTGAGGAAGGATGCTATACTGTACTCATTAACAGCATGCTAGATTAGTAACATCATGGAAGTGGCTATGATGGCTGGGCAGTCTAGGAGCCATAGTCCAATAATATAACTCTTCCATGATACTCAGAAATACATGCTTAGGATAATTCAGGCAAAAAGTCTACCTCTCTTGTTTCTGGCAGATGTGTGATTTGATGGATTGATCTGAGATTTTGTTGTGTTTTTAACAATCTCCAACTAAGAAAGCTGAATATATAATAAAATATTGTAAAAGCTTCAATGGTAGCTGTTCGATTAAAGTATTTTTAAGCATGTATTTGGTTAGATATTGATCCCTACTAACTTACAATGCAGATGACCACACAGTCTTACCTGTACTCTCTTTGTATCGACCAAATGTTGTGCCATGGACTTTAATATAATTGCAAAAAAGAACCAGGAGTGCTATTAAAATGAAAAAGAGAAAAGAAAGAAAGAAGTTATAATGGCTGCAATACTTATTTTCCTTTCTAAAATTGGTTCTCTTTTACTTTACAAGTTTTCTTTTTTAATTAGAAACATCATCCCATAATCTAGTTCATGGAAAGACCTGAATAACAATAATTTTCAAGCAGTTTTGCAAAACTAATGTGGAACATTCACTCTGATGAGCCAGGGTGTTGCAGAGGAAATCAGAAGAAACTGCTACTCTGCTCAGTTCTGCTAGCAAGAAGGCTCTGCTAGATTCCAGTTTCCTTTATAAAATGAATTTGTTCTCCTGTTTAGAGAAGTGCAAGTCTGGATACAACCTCAACATCTAAATTTTTACAAAATCTTGCCACTGAGTTCTTAAACAGTCTATTATAGAGGAAATCACACTTCTCTGAAGTACAATGAATTTCAGTAAGTAATGGTAGCCCTGTTTAGGTTTTTGCCAAGAATGAAGGTTCTACATATGAGACATTAGGTCCTTTTTGTGTCTGCCCCTCCTGCCTTTATAGGAAATAGTTTCAGCATTTCTCAGAATATATTATTTCTTGTCATATTCACAGTCACTCTTTTTCTGCCTTCACTTTCATATTTCCCTTTCTCCTCCCTGTAGTCCTATTGGGTGTCATCTAGGACAAACATGTAAAAACTCAATCAATAGATAATAGGTCCAGCAATCTGTCTATCCTGTCACCATCCCCATTGCCCTGCAAAGATAAAACATGACTGTCTTCATGGCTATGGCCTTTTTCTAAGCAGTAAAGTTTAATTACTATTATTGGAAAGTCTCCCCTCTCCATGGAAGTTATCTGATTAATTTTTCTTAACTGCTGTCAAGTTGACTTAAACTTATGGCAACCCTATGAATGAGAGACCTCCAAATCATCCTGTCATAAATAGCCCTGCTCAGGTCTGGCAAACTCAGGGTCCTGGCTTCCTTGATTGAGTCTATACACTTGTAATGGGGGTCTTCCTCTTTTACTACTGCCTTCTACCTTGTCAAGCACCATTGTCTTTCCTAGTGAGTCATATTTTCTCATGATATGTCCAAGGTACAAAAGTCTCAGTTTAGTCATCTTGGCTTCTAGGGAGAGTTCAGGCTTGATTTGCTCCAGGACCCATTTATTTGTCTTTTTGGTAGTCCAGGGTATCTGCAGAACTGATCTCTAGCACCACATTTCAAATGAGTTGATTCTCTTCAGATCAGCTTTCTTCAATGTCCAGTTTTCACAACCATACTTAGAAATTGGAAATACAATGGTATGGACAATTCTAACGTTAATATTCAATGATATATCCTGACACATCAGGATCTTGTCTAGTTTCTTCATAGCTGTGCTTCCAAGTGCTAGTCATCTTCTGATTTCTTGTCTGCAGTCCCCATTTTGATTCATGACTAGACCAAGGTATAGGGAATCTTTCACCATCCCAATGTCTTCATTGTCTCCTTTACAGTTATATAAATAATCAGTGGTCATTATTTTTATTTTCTTAATGTTCAGTTTTAAACCTGCTTTGCACTTTCTTAATTGACTTTCTTCAGCAGTAATTCCAAGTCTAAGATATGCTATTTTCTGCATATCTTAAATTGTTGATATTCCTTCCTCCAATTTTCATACCTCCTTTCTTAAAGTCTAATCCAGTTTTGTTCAGTTTACATGTTAAACAGGTAGGGTGATAAAATGCAGCCTTTCCTGGCCCCTTTGTTAATTGGAAACCACTTTGTTTCTCCATATTCTGTCCTAACGGTGGCCTCAGGGCTGAGAACAGGTTACATATTAGAATAATCAAATGTTGTGGTACACTCATTTTTTTAAGAGTGATCCACAGTTTTTCATGATCAACATAATCAAAGGCTTTGTTATAATCTCTCAAACACAGGCTGATTTTCTTCTGAAATTCTTTGGCGTGCTCCATTAGTCAATGTATGTTTGAAATCTGATCCCTCTTGCCTCTTTCTATTCTGAATGGAGCTTGGACATCTGGCATTTCTTGCTCTCTATATGGTAAAAGTCTTTGTTGTAGAATTTTGAGCACCATTTTGCTTCCATGGGAGATTAATGCAGTGGTTTGGTGGTTACTGCAATCCCTGGTGTACACTTTCTTGGGACTGGAATGTATATTGAGAGTTTCCAGTCTGTGGGCCATTCTTTTGTTGTCCATATTTGTAGACAGATTTTAGTTAGGATTTGAGTGGATTCTGCCTCTGTTGCTTGAAACAGCTCTGTTGGTATGCCAGCTAGCCTATTTATCCCTGTTTCTTGTCTACAAGTGTAGGGACTGCATACTTTTAGTAGGGTCATACTGAACTCTGCACATGAATAACCAAACTAAGGATGGGATGGGAATTCACCAATTTAGGTCAAAATTGGAGTTCCTGACCCCTTCAGAAATTGATGTGGGAAGGGGAAAATAACCCATGAAGTTCCTGCAGCTTTGACTGGACTTTTTTTTCTTCTTCTCGACCCAAAGCTGCACAGTTTTGATTGAAAAATGCTCAGCTTTTCCAACAGACACATATTGGGTACTGGTTTTCCACAACTTTCCCTCTCTTCTTCCCTCCCTCAGCCTCAAAGTAGCACCGAAATCATCAGCTGTGAAAAGATGTTTATAGCTATCAAACCAGTTGGTGGGGCTGGGAAGAGGAGGTAAGTTGCCAGAAGGTTGAGGGCTCTTGTTCAAGAGCTGCAGCCTCAAGCCAGGATTTCTGTGAAAGATTGGGGGAATGGAAAGTTGTACAAGGAAGTTGCAAAGGGGGAGGGGATCGTTGCAGATATTTGGCAGGTGATGATCTAATTTCTATTTTCCCCATAACTTACCACCTCCCTAAGCCCCAGTGTCTCACAGAAATCCTGAGTAGAGGTTGTGAACAGACTTTTTAGTTTCCTCCCCCCTCCCTCTCAACCTGCCTTGAGAAGTAAAATGTCTTTTTCAAAGCCTCTTTTCAGCACTGGGGCTTGGAGGGAGGGAATTTGCATGAAAAACAGAAACTAGATTGTCAGCTGCCCAACATCTGCAGCCTCCCTCCTTCCACAAGATTCCTCCTCAATCTTTCATAGAAATCCTGGTTGGAGGCTGCAGCTCTCAAACAGAAACTGTCAACATTCCAGCAACTGTCCTCCTACTCCTCAGCTCCCAGTTGCTTTGACAGCTGTAACATCTTTTCACAGCTGACTATTCTGTGCAACTTTGGGGCTGGGGAAGCAGGGGAAGAAGGGAGGAAAACTTGCAGGAAAACATTACCCAGTACATGTCAGCTGGACAAACTGAGAACTTTTCAATGAAAGCTGTGCAGTTTCCACAGAAAGTGGTCCAGCTTCCTGTCATCTCAGGAGTAAAGTTTTCCCACACTTCCCAAATAGGCAGGAAGAAAAATACCAGTAGATGGATTTTTCCTGACACCCATTGGGATGGGGGAAACCCAGAATTGCCTCCCCTCATCCAAACATTCAACATTGAATGACTTGAACTTCAAATTGCGTGCTGTAGTTCTAAATCCTCAGTGCCTTCTCAAAATGATGGGAGAATTTTAGATTGCACTCATCTTTCTCTGAGGTTCTTCCAAGACAGCTGCCTTTGAAAATCTAGTATTTTCATGTTTCTTTGTTCTTAAATACTAAGAGCACAATCCACATTCCCATTTCTGAAAAGGATTTTGAAGTCCCTGCTTACGCAGGTTGTTCCTCCTACTTCAGGGTGGGCAGTAATCATACGTGTATGACATACAAAGAAAATGTAGTATTCTGTGTTGCACAGAGCACAAAACCAATACATGGCACAAAACACCAGATATGACAAATATGTGCTGTACCAGCTGTGGTTGGACTGCAGCTCCCAATTACTTCTTACTAATGGCCTTGTTCCCTAGGGCCAATGAGAGCTGCAGTTAACAACATGGGGTGAGCTGATGATCCCAACCACGATGCAGGAAAAGTAAACTATATGCAAATGTTCCCAACACTTTTAGCTGTTGGATATGGGGGGAGGGGAAAGAAAAAGAGAAGGATTCACCTTTAGAACATGTTTCACTGTCCTTTGTTCATTTGATTTCAAAAGGCCAGTCATATTCTTGGCCAGCTCTTCATGAACGGTCCTTTCTTCAAATGATTTGGTCTTGAACGCATACTAAAACAGTGGAGGGGAAGGATGATTTCACAGTGTAAAAAAGCACAGAGAACAGGTTGAATGAAGTGAGAAAATTAGTCCCTACAACACTGATATCTGCTAGGCATTATACCTGATATAAACAACAGCCATAATGTGAGGACCTTTCTGTTAAAGGAAAGTTTTAATTTGAATTTTGCACACTGATTTCATGTGTCATCTTTACCAATAAAATAAAGAAAATAAACCAGCAGAATGAAAGAGGCCCTCAGATTCTGGAGGATTATATGTAAACTGCTGAGATACAAAGGCATAGACATCACAGAATATTTTGGCAAAAATGGAAACAAAACCAAACACTTACTCCTGCATTATATAGCATAATTTAGCCCCAGGTTAGGAGTGCTACTTGTGAACAAGTCTGCAAACTTTCACTGATTAAAATCAATGAAAGCAAATTTAATTAATGAAAGCAAATTTCATTTTGCAAGGCCAAATGTTAATTGCAAAAACTTTTTAAAAAGGGAAAGAACACAGCTACTGTTCTATACACACTTAAAGAAAGATCCAATGTACTCAAACGGGCTTACTTCTAAGTAGACATGTACAAGAGCACACAACAGGAAATGAAAAAGAAATTATGAATGATGGTCTTTCTTGAGTACTATATGCTAGTTTTTGCCCATTAAATTGCAAATTCATACACTTCATTCCATGAAGCATCTAAATTTGCGATTTCACACCATGCACATTCATTTAAATGCAGTTGATTATTTTCTTAGTTAACCATTATGAACTTTGTGAATTATCAAAAATAATTCAATTATTTAGCAGTTCTACATGTGAAAGCTTTTAATGTAGATCACTTAGAAAGGCAATATGCTGGTTTTGTTTCAAAATCACTATGGTACTAGACTTTGTACCAAAACTGAAGAAAGTACCAACCCTTGAAGTAAAGGCTACACTACTTTTTTTGGGGGGGAGGGGATCTTATTTTTTTAAAATAGGCAATTGTTACCTATCAACAAACTGATTAAAAATATGATCTATCTGGATCAACATACCCATTTTATATGCACACTTGTTACTAGAAGAGGTAATATTTGACAGATGTAAAATTTCCTAAATGGTCTTATGATTCCTTTTTTAATAAAATGGAATGGCAAAGACATCCAAAACATTCCCAGTGAGGTAAAATAACTGATGAAATATGGAACATATACATTTAAATACTGAAGCATCACTCCTGCCAGCATGGAAGTATCAACAGCTGCATTTATCTTGCACATGCACCATTCTTTTGCTCTAAACTTTAGCTATTAGCCAATCCAGAAATGTATGAAATGCAGTGACTGACATATTTAGTGTTTCCCCACCCTCTATAATATGGAAAAAGTTAACAAACCAACCATTCTGCCCATGCTTTTCTGACCACAGTAATCACTGAACACTATTAAAATCAACTAATTAAACAATTACACATTCCTTTGGCATTTGTACCTGGACAAACACTCCACTAAATCTATATCAGTGTCATTCCAAGGTTAATTTGTCTAATGGGATGTGACTTCTTAAAAGGAACTATGTGAAGTATATATTATGAGACAGCATTAAACTCAACTGATCTTGATAGTGTTCATTAATAAATCTTTTCTACACACACTTGCTAGTGGGAATTTGATGGTGCGGCAGTGCAAGGCTACTACAGCAGCCTCATATCTCCTTTGTGTATCTCCTTTGTAGTGAGTAGGGACACCCAATGATTTAGTTTGACATCATCATGCAAATTGATGACATCATGATTTACAGTGAGTATCCTAAAACAGGGAAGAACAGGAGTTGATATGTTGGCACCAGAGGCATTTTTGCATGTAATGTCATGTTTAAGCCTTAGCACAGTGGTGATGGTGATGGTGATGATTGTGTTTGTAGAGTATTTCTGATGATTCAAAGAATTTTACATACAATACGTTGTTCTAATCTTTACAAATGGCGTAGTAGTTTGAGTGTTGAACTAGGACACTTGAGACCAGGGGCTCAACTAGACAGGAGAATTAATTAGCCAGCATTATTGTATTTTAATGGTTGTAAGCTGCCCCGATTGTTTTTAACAGAGGGGCGGGGTAAAAATAAATATTATTATTATTATTATTATTATTATTATTATTAATTGTGGAAAATAGCACATTAACTCACTATTGCAGCAGTGTTCATTTGTCCCCATGATCCATTCACCAGATCACTGGGATGAAAAGCTATCCAAGTTTGATGTTCACATGGAGCATGCCCATGAGAAAAGATGGTGGCCGTGAGTGAATTACCTGCATTATTATTCCTCGAAAGCTCCTTCCATTTACCTTTTTTTACCTTGTTAAATGAGAGATGCAGAAGAGCGATCTTATGCTTAAAAAAACTTTTTTTTTTGCTCTGCCACTTGAAAACAGCACAAGATCACTTCTGTGAAAAACAATGACAGCTCTGGCTGCTCCGTTGCCAGCAAACCCACCCCTGCACACGTCCAACCAATCGTTTGATTTTCTGGATGTGCCCAACTTGAATTGGTTGTTCAGACAGGCTGTAATGCACATTTTTGCATATTTTTTTTTTAAAGATAACGCAAAACAGTGAAAGCTGTAATTGTTAACTACTTGCAGTTTTCAACCCCCCTCCTTCCAAATGTGGCGAATCCCAGCAGGAGCTCTTATGGACAAAAGGTATTCTGCCCACATTCCTTGAGGATTTTTTTTACCATCTAGACAACACCCAGGTTTTAAATCCCCTCTTGGCTATGGAAACCCACTGGATACCCTTGGGCAGGTCACACTCTTTCCTCCTCAGAGGAGGGCAAGGGCAACTCCCTTCTGAACAAATTCTGCCAAGAATAGCTGGGGAAAGGTTCATCTTAGGGCTGCCATAAATCAGAAATGACTTGAAAGCACACAACAAAAGCAATATAGTTGTTATTATTCTTCCAATATTGTTGTGGATGGAAGGTGAAGATAGGGAGGGAGTGGCTCGCCTATGTAGGGCAGGGCTGAGGAATGAGTGCCTCCCTCAGTGTTGTTGAACTTCAGGTCCCATAATCACAGTCCAACAACATCTGAACACCACACCTTCTTTACACTTGACCTAGAGGATTCATGAGAGAGGAATAATTCAGGATACCCAATTTATAGCTTATTCTTTTAGCCTCCCCTTCCCCATTGATAAGCTCTATGGTTCTTCTTGCTCTCTCATGTAGAATGGCTCTATATGTTGCTTAAAATTACTCTAGCATAGGGAAGGGTAATTGTGGTTTTTCAACTGTAGAGGTTTTTTGACCACAGTTCCCACAATCTCTCATTATTGGTTATGCTGGATAGGGCTAATGAGAGCTGTAGGTTAAAAAAATATCTATAGGGACACATTTTCTTGTCCTTGCTCTAGACATATCTTTGTTATTAAGTTTTTCAACCCCCTAAAAAGGAGGAGGAGGAAGAAAGGATGAAGGAAGGGGAGGAGTTGGAGTAGTAGCAGTAGTATAATCGGCCATCCACATTTGCAGGTTACACCTTTGCAGATCTGATTATTCATGGATTACTTGCTGCCGCCTCCGCTGCTGCCCTATGCCATTTTTAATAGGGACTGCAAACTTCATGAGACTGAGAGACTGTAAACAAAGCGTGAAAGTCCCTATTAAAAATGGCATAGGGCAGCACCACAGGTGGCAGCAAGCCCCACGAGCCACCTGTTTCTGCCTTGTGAAGGAACTCCACCGCCTAAAGGCATCTATGGTGGGTAGAATCCATGGATTGTACTCTTTGTGTGTATTAAATATGGTGGTGGTGGGGCTAGTGTAATTCATGGTTATTCCACTTTTGCGGGGTTTCTGTGCCCCTAACCCCAGCGAATGTGGAAGGACAACTGTAGTAGCAGCAACAGTAGTAAATACATTTAAACCAGTCTAGTAATCTTAAAAAAAATCATGAATATTTTCAAGATTACACCTGGAAAAATACAGGTGTTAATTTTATTACAGGCATAAAATATGTATGCAGTTTTTGACATCAATGTTATCAAGGTTTAAAAAATAAAAAATATTATTCTGAGACTGCAATTCTGTACCTGCTTAGCTGGGTATAAGTCCCACTGAACTTAACAAAACTTGCTTCTGACTAGGACATACATTGTAGTGCATTGTAGTGCAATATAAGAGATCCAGATGGAAAAGTAACATTTGTTTTTCTTATTGTATAATTATTATTGATGAAATTTATGCTATGCCATTTAGGTTTCTAGGTACAAAGCCAATTAGAAAATGATGTATAGCGAGGTACTTCATATTTCTGTTGGCATATCTGCCTGCAATGACTGCACATCTTTGTGGTTTGTGACTTTATTGATAACAAAATGCGGTAAATCTCATGCTTAAATATTCATGAACTTGTGCCACAAGTCTTAGTATTATTGGTCCATTATTGTCTGTACAGGTTTCAAATAAGGTTGTCTGCTAAGTATAGGTTTATACAGATATGCTTACAGCTGGAAAGGCACATTTTCAAGTGATTACTTGCATTGATGAAACAGTTGTCAGGTACCACATGTGCACCTTTCACATCACACTGAACTCAATGTTTTTTAATTGGGTAGGGGTTTGTGCATTCCACTTCCAATGGAAGTGGTTTGTGCATTCACTTTAAGGTTGTCAAGTGGGAAATCACTTAACATTGTGTAAATGTATCTGTGAGTCAGTCTTCAATCGATTTGTCTAATTCCACATAGATAGTTTGTTCAGGAAACCACTGATGAATGATCATGTTTTTTATCCATGTTGTTTACTTTGCTAACATAGCGTCAACAAATACCCATTTTTTGCTATTTGTTGGCAAAGGACTACTAAATTCAATTTATAAAAGGCTTGACAAGTGTGTGTTATAAAATCTACACAGTAAAGATTGCCATATGGTAACAGTTCATGTGAATGTGTTCAACATGTTCATTTCTCTACATTACATATTGTCTCAAGATTTCCCTATTTATTTTTTAAACTATTATTGATGCATGATGGAGAGAAAACATACCACATGGAAGGAAAAGTGCGTGTATGTATCTGCCCTAATTCTTAAGTTGTTGTGTGCCTTCAAGTTGTTGCCAACTGATGGCAACCCTAAGATGAACCTATTACAGGGTTTTATTGGCAAGAGAGGGTTTTGCCTTTGCCTTCCTCTGAGGTTGAGAGAACGTGATTGCCCAAGGTCACACAGTGGATTTCCATGGCTGAACAAGGATTCAATCCTTGTTCTCCAGAGTCATAGTCCAACACTCAAACCACTACACCACATTGATTCTCAATTCTTCTTAAGGCAATGTACACACTCAGAAAATCAGCTATAGTGAATGATGTAGTGAAACAGCAGACCTGTCCTCCCCAAGACATCACCATGGATTTTCATGCAATTGATGAAAAACATATATGATATGGAAACTAATAGATATCCAGACTCCCATTTGAACATTCTAATGATGCACAATCAATATCCCAACCAAGAAAGCATGTGTGTGTGTGTGTGTATACTGAGAGACAAGACTGTATATACATGCATAGGACTTTACATTTCTTGTACATGAACATTTCTTGTACTTGTACAGTTGCCCCTCCACATTCGCGACTTTCACATTCGTGGTTTCAATTATTCGCGGAAAGCCGCCTGCCCCCCCTGCTCTCCACCCTGTCCCTTCCCAAGGCAGCAAAGGGCTTCTCACAACGCCCATCCCTGCCTTGGGAAGGTGGGAGTGGAAAGCTGCTCCCGCACCCGTTCTCCACCCCAGTCCCTTCTCAAGGCAGTGAAGTGGGGGTGGAAAGCCTCCTTCCTGCCTGCTCTCCACCCCAGTCTCTTCTCAAGGCAGTGAAGGGCTTCTCACAAAGCCCGTCGCTGCCTTGGGAAGGGGGAGTGGAAAGCCACTCGTGCGCACGCTCTCGCACCTGCTTGCCACCCCAGTCCCTTCTCAAGGCAGCGAAGGGCTTCTCATGAAGCCCATCGCTGCCTTGGGAAGGGATGAGGCTGGAAAGCTGCTCGTGAGCCCACTCTCCACCCCAGGCCCTTCTCAAGTCAGTGAGGGACTTCTCACAGTGGAAAGCCGCTCACCCGCAGGCTCATTTCTTATTCACGGTTTTTTTCACATTTCTGGGAGTTGTCTGCCCCTAACCCCCATGAATGTGAAGGGATGACTGTACCTCATATGGATATGGTGCAGGGTCTTCTCAGCAGGCACCTTGAAAACACACAACATTGGGCTAATTTTTGGACTCTTTTTCTTCTTTGACATCCATCCCCTAAGTTTTGTACCATTGGGAATAAAGAAGGGTTCTGGAGAACCTAAAAATTCACTTTGCTTGTCACATTTTAGTGATTCCCCCAACATTGAATTTTGCTACCCCTCCTCTATGGTAACTCCCTGAACTGGAAGACTCACTTGTCCATACCCCTGTATTCTTTTCACTGACATATTAAGAACCTTTTGTCTCTGTTGTGAGAAGGCTTAGAAACTTCCCATAAACTGTAACTATGAAGTTCTTTCTCAGGCCTTATTTACACAGGCTAAATACCCTGGCTTGCCCCCATCTCAGAGCCCCGAAGTCCACATGATTCAGGGTATTTGCCTTGTTCTGCCCCCAGACAGTTTTCACCACTCCCGGGGCAGATACAGGACTGAGATGGGCAAGGGCCTGTTAAACCATTTCCAAACCCAGGTTAATTTTAAGCTGCTACCACCAGCAAAACCCAGATTGGCCCCACATGTCTGCTGGACCCCATCCGGCATGCCAGCCCTCACTGCTGCTGCCATCTCCCTGGCTCTCCTGGAATCCAGGCTGTGGTCCCTCACCATGTGACCAAGGCTGGTCACATGCAGGGGCCTGTGGTCACATGTTGTGGGCTCCCTTCCTGGCTTCTGAGTCAGCAGAAAAATTGGCAGTGGTGGCTGCTGCAGTGACAGGTCAGCATTCCTGTTTTGACTCCAGCCCATTTGGTGACAGTAACTGAGGAAGCATGTGCCAACTCCACAGCCTTCGGGGAGCTGACATATCCTAGCTTATGTAGATAAGCCTGCAGTGATTTTTTTTAAAAAAACGTGGTCATTTAGCCTGCAATCCTATAGTCCCAGAACTGGCTGTCTAAGAATGGATCTCCCTCTCTGAAGGTCTGATAATGTTCAATGAAGCTCCTACCTCAGAAGAAGGAGATCTGGTGTCAGAGTGCTCTTTCTAGCCACTTTGGAGGTTTCTGTGCTCCCTGCCACATGTTGGAAGTCTGACTTTGGACAGGGTCAAAAAGGGATATGTAGCTGAGGTGGGGGAGGCAAGGACCTGTACCCAGAATGTATTAAAAAAATAGTCCCAATAGAAGGGGAAAGGTGTAAAATGTTTGCTCCAGTAGCATTTCTGCTCTGCCAACAAAAGCTTAATGAACAGGAAACTGGGCACATCAGAACCTCCAAGGACGAAGACCTCTGTTTTCCATCAAACCCCTCCCCTCAACATTTTCACTTATAATCTTGGTACCTTATTTTATTTTTAAAAAGTTGTTGTTTAGTGCATTGTTGTTTAGTGAGTACTCAAGTATGAAAGTGTTGTGTTTTTTTTTAAAAAAATAATAGCAATAAGGAGAAAGGATTCTGGGTTCAGGTGGGGTAGTTGCAACCCATTTGCCTCCCAATTAATTTGCTGTACTAAATTGGTTGAATATGTAACTTTTGGGTTTTTGATAGCTCATAGGGCATTGCTAATAGTGCTATATACAAGAACTGCTTTTAAGATACTTGAAAGATACTTGAAAGATACATTGATTACGGTACCTAAACTTCTCTGATGCTGATCCCCACAAACTCAATGACATACTTTAGTGAAATCTAAATGGAGGAGACAGAACAAGCAGTGCCAAATAATAACAATAAAGTAAAAAAGTGCAAGAGATCATGCTGGAAGATTTTAAAAAAATTCACATACCATAAGCAGGTACAAAAGCACTGTAATTTAGATAATAAAAAGGGTTCTTGAGAAAATAACAAGAAAGCTAAGAAAACAGTTCAGCACAAGCTATTTCAAAACACAGGGAAAAGCTTCCAAGGGCACCCTACTTATTAAAATTTACCACTGACATTCACTTGATTACTTGAAACACATTAACCCTTACAAGAGACTCGACCAATAAAGCACTAGCTACCATACCCATTACCAAATATTTATGTAAGATGCTATCAGAGAGAGACCCTAGGATAACTGATGAAACTAATGGAGACAATTAAAATATGAGTTAAATAGTCTTACCTTTACGTATGACTGGATATATTGGTCTAATTGTTCTTCATGGAACTTGGCAACAATATCAGTAAGTACCCTGTAAAAGTAAAAGTACTGAATATGATGTAAAGTGATAAATTCCTGTCTGGAGCTCTAGGACCAGAATGGTGAATCATGAAACTCTTCAGATGTTGGAATGCAACTTCTAGCCGCCCTAAGCCAAAGCATAGCCAATGGTGAAGAATGTTGGGAATTGTATTCCAACTACATTTGGAGGGCCACTTAATTCCCACACCTGCGTTAGACATTCAACACTAAGGACAATTAAATGTCAGAAATTTTAATAAAAGGAAAAATCTTTTCTAATCTGTTTAAATTCACCAAATGCCCAACATTTTGGAAAAATAAAATGCAAGAGCTAGCTGTCTTGGGCTGCATCTGCACTGTAGAAATAATCCAGTTTGACGGTGTTTTAACTGCCATGGCTCAATGCTATGGAATTCTGGGATCTATAGTTTTCTGAGATATTTAGTCTTCTATGTCAGAGAGCTCTGGTGTCACAGAAAACTACAAATCCCAGGATTTCATAGCATTGAGCTATGGCAGTTAAAACACCGTCAAACTGGATTATTTCTTCAGTACATATGCAGCCTTGGTTTCTAGCTTTCTATACCCATCTGATGGAATCTAGCACTGCCATCTGCCTTCATAACAGTACTATGAAGAATCTGTACTGCTCTACTCAACTTGTGTTTATAATATAAAGGATTTCACAAAGGCACTCTGAAACTCAAATGCTGGGATAATCAACGCAACCCTGAACTTTCCAAACCTCAGGAAAGAAGAAGAAAAACAGCATTTTACATTAGATTAAAAGTGGGTGAAGATAGTTACTGTGCACACTACTACAGATTTCAATCCAGAGCTCACACTCCACCTTGGAGTTTTGGCCCACTACAGTGAAGCCATCCATGTTTTTATCTAGTTAGTAATCACTTTAATTTGTAAGCCTTGAGTCCGAATCTTAGAGAAAAGGTGGGGTATAAATAAAGATGATGATGTTGATGATGATCAACACCAATAATACTAGCCATTCCAAAACTATGGGCATTCTTTAGCAAGGGTGTGGAGTTGCAAAACCCTGGTGAATTCACTGAAAGTGGGTGAAAAACCTATCCTTTTCAAGCCAAAATGAATGATAATCTAAAGATATGCTATGTGGAAACACATTATAATAACCAGAATTCTGTCTCATTCCTTAGATCAGCCCTTCTGTACCATGAAGATTATCATAGAAACAGGAAAAAAAAGCTCCAAGCTTCATATGCAGAGGTTTGAAAACAGCTATTAAAATAAATTAAGATGCCATTGCCCATATTGATATAAAGCAAGAGTGAACAACTTCTAGGCCACGAGACCTGTGTTCAGTGTCATTCTCATCCATGTGCCCACATGCAAACGTGGGAGAGAAAGCTGATTGGATGGAGGGGATGATACTTTGGAGGCACTAAGAGAGGGAGATACCTCCTGCCACCCCCATCAGGATCTCTGCTTGGAGTTTCCAAGTCAGTTTCTCTACTAGAACTGGCACAGCAGGGAAGTAGTGATCCGTTGACCACAACTGACTGGGGGCAGGATGGTTCCTGTGGCAGAGATATCATGTGGGCAATGTGTCAGGCCCTGAGAGGTTAATGTGGCCCCTGAGTCATAGCTTGGTCATCTTTAGGGTGACATGAGTGGGGGAAATCCAAAGTACCTCATAGTATTGGCATCCTGCAGTAGCAGCAACATGTCTAAATGGTTTTCCTGGACTCAGAAGCCCCCATAAGCCTCGCATTCCTGATGGCGGCCATGAGTGATTTACTCATTTTAGTTCTTCATTGCTGCTATTTTTTATAAAAAAAAAGTCAAGGTGTGCTGGTGCGATAGTGATTTTCCAATTTTATAGGACAGCAAAACAGAAAATATCCATCCTGTTTTATCACCTTAGCGAGCAATCACTAAGGCAAAAATCCAACATGGTGGCAGCAGGCATTTGCCCTGTTAGCAAACCCCACCCCCACTCTCACCCAGCCAATCAGCTTTGTGCTTCCCTTCAAATGTTTTGTTGTTCAATAGTCCAAACAAGCAGGAATGTGCACCCCCTTGCGGTTTTTGAAAAAGTAAGGGGAAATCTGTGAAGGCTTTTACCCTGTTGTTTTTGCCATTTTGGGCCCCCCTCCTTCTGAGTAGTATGTATTAGCATTGGATCCCATTTAGACAGGTAGGATTCCCAGCGAATTCCATGAGGGGTATTTTCACCATTTAGGCTGGCTCAGAGTAAGGACACTGAACTACAAAGTATGACATGAATCCATTAAAAACAACAACAACAACGCAAGAAATACCTGGTCACAGCAGTTGTAACCTCATCCTCTTTATTCTGTACAAGAACCCAAAACAGCTGGTTCAGAATAACAGGAAGGAAATTTACGATCACAGAGATCTTCTCAATTTTAAGCAAGTTCTAATTGGGAAAAAAAATCCAAAAAGATACATGTAAAGGGAGGTGATTTTCTGTTGTTTCATTAGAGCTGCACATTAACACGATCACATTAAGCCAGTGGAGCTTTGCTCCTCTCCAAAAACAGTTTTACATGTTACCTATAGTTTAAAGCTATCTTTTAGATAATTATATGAGGACAGAAACTGTGTTGTGTAGTGGGTAAAGTACTAAACTCGGACAAGGGTGTTCTGTGTTTCGCATTATTCCCACATGCTCTCAACTGGATCATACTTTCTCAGCTTAACTAGATTTAGATTTCAAATAGCTTAGATTGGCCATTAGTTCTGCATATTACTGATTATAACAGACACAGTTAGTCACAGCTCAGTTAATACACTATTGCATTGGCTACCTTTGAAGATTTTTTATTTTGGTGGAGGACTGCTTACTGGAAAATATTACACTGGTATTAAAATGCTATCAATATATTTCTAGACACAAGTTCTAGGTCTGAGATACCTGAGGAACCACCTTCTCCCACACCAGCCTGCCTAAACCCTAAGATTTCATTTATCATGTTTTTATTCTTTATTCATATCTATACATCCCAACAGCTGGCACTTTCTGATTTACTTCTTCTGTTTAGGGTGGAGGGTGAGGGTGATGAGTAGAAACAAAGGGTCTTCTTTGTGGTTGCTTCTAGTCTTTGGAACACCTTCTATTGAGCCTCTTAGTCTGTGGAGGGATACCTTTTTCTATGGTGTTTTGTCATAGGACAAAATCTTGCTGTGTAGGCAACATTACTATTCATTGGATGTGTTTTTCTCAGATAACTTGAACAAACATCAGAAGGTTAGGATAGAAAATTTGCATAAGTAAATAATTATCCATCTGTAGTTGGCCAACATTGAGAGATTTATCCTGGCCTCTTGGAAGGAGGTATATAAAGGATTTCTCCAGGTTCTGGAACTCTCTACCAAGGAAAAACAAAGCTGGCTGCATCCCAATTATCTTTCCACCAGCATGTAAAAATCTTTTTTTATCCAAGTAGGCTTTTCAAAAGTGGCATTGCTTGCTGCACAATGGATTTTTAACTTTGTGGGTGCTTTGTTTTCTTTATTAGTGTGTTTTTAAATTTGTTAAATATGATTTTATTCATTTATGTTTTTAAATGTACTTGTTCTATTTCACAGTAAGCCACTTTAGTCTTGTTACTGGGTGGAGTATAAATCAATCAAACAAAGGTGGAATATAAATCAATCAATCAAACAAACATGATTAATAGAGAGATGAATCTCGTAGTCTACACATATGTCATACAAATGTGTTTCTTAATAGCTTGAACCTATGCTGTCTTTTGAATGTAAAGAAAAAGTTGGAGAAGCCAGTTTCTCCTAGTGCCAGCAATATATTGAGGAGTGAGTTAGGGAAAATCTACCACAAAGGAAAAGGTTTTGTTAATAACTACATTTCCTCATCCTGCCACTTGCCAGTCATTTGCGTAAGGAAAATTGAAAGAGAATGACATCATGGCCCAGCTTTAGCTCTAAACCTGGCTCTTAGAAGCTAAATCTTTTGCAGATGCTCTTGAATTAAAACATACCAGAATGGTCCAAGAGTTCTGTTGCCACACACCCCAAGATACACATTTATGTCAATGCAAAAGTGATATTAGAATTAGTAGTGGTGGCTGAGAAGAAAGTTATATGTAAGGGATAGTGTAATAATTATGTAAAGGTAAGAAAAACTGTTTAGAATGATTGCTTAGAACAGCTGAGTCCTAGAATCAAAGGATGCCCTAATTGCTTACTAATGGCCTAGCATGCATGTAATGGAAAGGGCTTTGTGGATTAATTAATACAGACAAAAATTGTGCATGCTTGACCCACTGCTATTTTCTGGAATGGCCCTAAGTGTTTTTATAGTCATTTCCTAGGTCACCAATATTTATTAAAACTTTGCTCTAAGATGAGAGAGGGTTAGGGCTGCATTGCACACACACCCTGGGAATCTTGGAGGCTGCACCACTCCCTTGAAAGAAATTTTGACTTTTTTCCCCTCTTCCAGTGCTTTTAGGGGGCTTGTAAGTAATTTTGCATAGTATGAGTAAGTGAACATATTGGGTGGAATTCTGTTGGTTAGTCCCAACTAGAATAGAATAGACCCACTGAATCAGTGGCTGAATGGTGGGTCAACACAAAGGTAAATCCCATTGATTGAATGGTTCTACTCTACTAAGAATTAATAACAGAATTCAGGCCAATATGAGTTAATTATGAGTTGAATATGAGTTATTAAACATTTTTAATGGGCTACTAACTTCTTTAAATTAATTTTGTTAAAATGTCTTTTTTGAAGCTGCTGTGGAACTATTCAGAAAAGTATTGACCATTATTATAGACACTTAAAAGCAAGAATAACAGTTAGAGTTGTCAAGAAGGAAAATTTAAAAAGTAGCATTATTTAGCCATCATTCGTTTCATTAGCTGATAGTTCCTCCATTAGTACCTTGCAGGAGATGATGAAGTTTGAGGTAGGTGGTTGGGAGAGATCCTTGTTCCTTTTTTGGCACTGCTGGAAAAATTTATTCAGATATGGATCCTACAAATAGCAAACACAAGGAAGAGCACTTAGCAAGGGCATCAGCAATACTGGATTGCATTCTTAATGTACAAACAGTAACATAGTGATAAAAGATGGACTGGCAATGAAATGTCACTGTAACTGATGCCAGGCACTTCAGCATCAATCCTTAAAATATGTTCTTCATGCTTTAATAAGACCAGACCATTTCCCCCTTTTATGCATATTAACTAAACATTCTGCTGATACCATTCCATTTCTCTCATGCACATAGTCTTTCCTTGAGAGAAGATAAGATAAAATAAAAAGAGCTTACCTGAGTATAAATTGTTGATACAACAAATGAAGACACTTTGAAGAGTGGCTTCCCACCATCTACCCACTTAATGTCATTTCCACTGTGCTGTAAACAATAGATACAAAAAGACACAAATATTTCTACTGAATTCCTTAATTTGCAACACACAGGAAGTGCAACTATATTGTTTTTGGGGCCTATTACATTTTATGCAAGATCTAGTGTGGTGTGCGTGTTGGACTAGGATTCTGGGAGACTAGGGTTTGAATCCCTGCTCAATCCTGGAAACCTACTGGGTGGCTTTGGCAAGTCACATTTGGTCTCAGAAAAAGGGAATAGCAAACCTCCTCCAAATAAATCTTGCCAAGAAAACCCTATGACAGGATAGCCATAGGTGAGAGTTAACCTGAAGGCACAGAACAACAACAACAACAAGAAAAACAAACAACATTTTATGACACACCAGGTATATGGGCAACTCCACAATGCCTGGATAAATGCCCAAATCTGTAGATTACAATTTGAGGTGGAGTGAATTTGAGAATGAGTAGTCTGGCACTTTTCCTGGTTACAGGGATCATGTAACCCCTGTTGAAACAGCTGCATTGGCTACCAGTCCATTTCTGGGCAGAATTAAAAGTGCTGGTTTTGACCTTTAAAGCCCTAAGCGGTTTGGGTCCGGACTATATGAAATACTGCATCTTTTTACAAGCTGGCTTGAGTGTTAAGATCAGCAGGGAAGGGCTTTCTCTCAGTCCCACCATTTTCAGAGGTGCAGCTGGTGAGGACTTGGGAGAGAGCCTTCTCAGTGGCTGCTCCCAGACTGTGGAACTCCCTTCCACAGGAAGTCCAGTTGGCCCCCTCCTGCTCTCTTTTTGTCGGCAGTTGAAGACTTTTTTAGGCAGATGTTTGAAATGTAATTTTACTTGGTGTGCTGCTTTTAATTTTGCATTTTTATCAATTTATGGTTTTAATTTATGTGTTTAATTATATTTTCATAGTGGTAATTTAATTTAATTGAATTCTTTTTTAACTTTTGTAACTTGTGATGTTTTAGTTGTATTTTTAAAAATTATTGTAAGCTGCCTTGAATCCCATCCTGGGAGAAAGATAGGATATAAATACAATAAATGAATAAATACATAAAAATAAAAACGGAAGGGAATATTTTTGCCCCTACATGGCCAATATTGTTCCCAAGACTCTCTGTTGGACATTTTGCCATATTTGTCCTCCTCTCATCTTTTTTTAGGTCTGGCAAGCCTTTTTCCCCTTCCAAAGCAGGAAATGACTGTTTCTTTTCATATTTTCTACTTCTTGCTTTAAAAAATAGCAATAGCACTTCTATTTCTATACTACTTATCAGTGCCAAAGCATAGATTTTCCTTGGTTTTTTTCCAGACTGTGAGGCCGTGTTCTGGAATACTTTCTTTCTGATGTTTCACCTGCATCTGTGGCTGGCATCTTCAGAGAATGGTTGGGTAGCAGTGTATGTGAAGTTTATATGCTGTGAACCCCTGTTGGCGAGCATATGTAAATTTGTGTAATTGAATGGTTAGTTTCTGGGTATAGAAAAGCAAGGCTCGTTAGTGTCTGTTTGGCTAATGGTTGGTTGATGGGCCATTATCTGCTGGAAATCCCCCTGTCCCTGGGAGGAATTCCTTTGTAAGTGTTGAGTTTTGATTCCATTGTGTTTCAAAACTGGGAGCCAGATTTAGTTTACTTTTAAGGTTTCTTCTTTCCTGTTGAAGTTGTCCAGGTGTTTGTGGATTTCAATAGCTTCTCTGTGCATTCTGACATGATAGTTGTTGGCTTAGTCCAGAATTTCTGTGTTTTTAGTTGTGTCCAGGTTAGTTTATCACATGTTCTGCTACTGCTGATTTTTCTGGCTGGCCCAGTCTGCAGTGTCTTTCACGTTTCTTGATTCGTGTTTGCACACTGCGTTTAGTGGTCTGTATGGACTTTTTCAGACAGGACTTACCGTGCAAGAAGACTCTGGAACAGTTACGACACTGTTGCACAGCAGAGGGTCCATTTTGGACGCTGCCATCTCTCTCTCGGCATTGTCTGTGACTGTTCCGGGTATGATTGTAGGCAGCTGTGCCACTTTTTACTCATGGACAACTTCTGTGAGTAAAAAATGGTGCGGCTTACTTCAATCATACCCGGAACAGTCACAGATGCCGCCGAGAGAGGGATGGCATCGTCTGAAATAGACCACCTGCCATGCAACTGTTCCAGACTCTTCTTGTGCGCTAAGTCCTATCTGAAAAAGACCTATGTAAACTTGTCCACAGCTGCATGGTGTGTGGTAAACTCCTGCAGCTATGAGAGGGTCTCTTTTGTTCTTCGCTGAGCATAGCATTTCTTGGATTTTCTTGGTTGGTCTGTAGATGGTTTGGAGGTTGTGTTTCCTCATCAGTTTCCATATTCTGTCTGTGACTCCTTTGATGTATGGTAAAAATACCTTCCCTTTGGGTGGCTGTTTTTCTTCTTCATTCCTGTGGTTTGTTCTGGGTCTGGCTGCTCTTATGATGTCTGATCTGGGGTAACCATTAGCCTGTAGGGCCCAGTTTAGGTGCCTCAGTTCATCCTCCAGGTAGTGGGGTTTGCAGATCATTTTTGCATGGTCTACCAATCTTTTTATTGTGCTTCTTTTTTGTCCTAGGTGATGATTGGAGTTCTTGTGTAGGTATCTGTCCGTGTGTGTGGGTTTTCTGTCTGTGTGTGTGGCCTAACAGTTAGTTTGATTTGCGGATGACTAGGACATCCAAGAATGGCAGTGTTCCTTCCTTCTCTTTTTCCATCGTGAATTGGATATTTGGGTGGATGCTGTTCAGGTGGTTCAGGAATGAGACCAAATCTTCTTCTCTGTGGTTCCAAATGGTGAAAGTGTCATCCACATATCGGAACCATGTTGTGGGCTTTTTTGGTGCTGTTTCCAGGGCTTGCTTTTCAAAATGTTCCATATAAAAGTTTGCTATCACGGGGCTCAGGGGACTGCCCATGGTTACCCCATATATCTGTTCACAGAATTCATTATCCCACTGGAAGTAGCTTGCGGTGAGGCAGTCTTTGAACAAGGCTGCAATGTCCTCAGGAGATATTTGTTGTATGAGTACCATGGTGTCTCCTTGTTCACCAAAGTCCCCATAATGGTCCTAGTCATCCGTAAACCAAGCCAACAGTTAGGCCACAAGGTATACAGAAAACCCCCCCACACGAAGGAATGAGAGGTGGTACAGAGTGAGAGAGAGCTGAAATTGACTTCCACATATTACCTTTCCAGTTGCAGGATCCTGAAGGCTTAGATAACCAGGAGGCAGGCTGGTTGCCACTGGTATATTATGTTCTTGAGACACTAGCTGGTCCTCTTTCAATAACGGGAGCCAAGCATATCCCACTGCACCCAAAAAGAGATATCATTACAGAAGAAACAAAATTAAACAAAATAACAAGAGAAACATCTTGTGCAAAATACTTGACCCAAAATTTCAATCATCTGTGGATAGAAGAATAATGCAAATTACGATCATATGAACAACAATCTAAATACCTGATGTTTCCAGGGCTTCTTTCTTTTTGGCATTAGCTTTTGCATTTATGTCACAGGTAACATGGTAAAATGAAAACAGAATATGGTGTTTCTTGTGGAGTTGAGTAGGTAGCTCAATTTTCACCTGAAATATAAAAGGTTACATCTATCTTCAGTTTAAATGGATTCCAAAAAGAGCAAAAGAAGGACTTTGATCAAGATCACTTTGATCCTGATCGTATACCTATTATCTTAGGATTTCTCAGAGCTCTGAAGCTCTCTTCAAGGAGATGCTCCTCCATCATTTTTATACTGTGGAAAGAACATACAGGTCAACTTCTGTATCCACGGATTCGGTATCCAGTTTTACCTATCCGTGTCTGAAAAAATATGTTTTCTCTGGGCATTTCTAGGTCTTCCAATGTGATTCTATGGTCAACTTCCAGCGTTAATCTCATTGAAAATAACAGAGTCCCCTATTATCCATGGTTTCAGGTATCCACAGGGTGGTGGTGGTGGTGGCATCTTGGAAAGTATCCCCTACGGATATGGGGGTCAACCTGTATTATGCATGCAGAGGTTATGTAAGTACAAAACCCTATCCAGTTACTGAGTGAAATTTATTGTGAGAGACAGAAAACTGCTTATATATCAGAAGACTCATACATATTACCACGTGTCAAACTATTTTCAAAAGTGTGTGAGCCTATAGGGTTTCCTACTTAAGGCAATATTAACAGTCTTGATTTTTAAACCTAACTTACCTGCATCTGTTCATTAATGTGTAGCTAGTAAGAGAAAGCACAGACTTACCTCGTCATAGAA
The DNA here is from genome assembly GCA_030847615.1 of Gambelia wislizenii. NCBI lineage: Eukaryota > Metazoa > Chordata > Lepidosauria > Squamata > Crotaphytidae > Gambelia > Gambelia wislizenii. The sequence goes on along the minus strand of JAUMIR010000003.1, from coordinate 52,055,709 downwards.
ATCAGGGTTCTGTGAATGATGTAACACAGTCGTGTACGCTAATGTCGTAAACAGTGGTCCACCAGGCTTCCCATAGATACACTGTTTAGAGAGACCGTGCTTTAAATTTTGCAGTTGTGTTATGAATGACTGATTTTTGTGACCATAACTTGAAAAGCTTTATCAACCTGAACTCTCATAGATTCTACCCAAAACTTCCTGAGTTAGGAGGCTGGAATGTTTGAGTGGACTGTAAATGATATGAAAAGGCATAATCTGAAGGGCTGTGAAAATAGTCCCACAAAGATAGGCGGGAGCTTGAGGCCCTATAGCAATCCCATATATATTATGGCTGTTCAATTTTTTTAAAGAAGGGAGAATTTCACAAGATGTTAGTGGCATGGCACAATGGCCAGAGATTCACAGGTAAACAACAACAGAACTAAAGTGTTTTGCAAAGCACACACTTGTCTATATGAGCCCAAAAAACCAGTAGTGCCCCACAGAAAAAGCAAATCACAGCAGCCGAGCGAGACAGCTTCTTCCCCCTACCTTGGCCCCACAGGAGTGAGAGCGTGGGCAATGAAGAAACTGGGGAAGAGGGCTCCTTTGCCCTCTTCTCCCTTCCTCAGCCCCACGGGTGGGCAGGAGGGCAGCGAGAAACTGAGTAAGGTGGAAGAGGGCTCTTTTGCCCTCTTCCCCCTTCCTTGGTTCCACAGGCAGGTGGTGGAGAAACTGGGCGAGCAGGTGGTGGGTCAGGGGGAGGGAACTGGAGAAGAGAGAAGAGGAGGAGAGGGCCCTACTCCTTTCTCTGCCCCCAGTGGTGGTAGCAGCGGGGAATGGGTGGGTGGGAATGGCAATCGCCCTGCCCCCTATCCCATTCCCGATTGCTTTGGGGGGGGGGATGGTGGCTGCGGGCTGCTTGCCTTGCCAGCAAGACCTGCCCCCTGTACTTGTCTGGCCAATCAGAGTTGCGCTTCCTCTCATTTGGGCAAGCGAATCAGATCGACTTGCTTGTCCTAACGAGCAAGAATGCACCCCACCTCATTGTTTTTTTTAAAAAAAAGATGAGAAAAGCCACAAAGGCTTTTCTGGAGAGGTTTTTTTGGCCTTTTTTGTCCCCCTCCTTCACATCATACAGAATGCCATTAGGACAGATAGGATTCTCATTGCATTCCGTGAGGATTTTTTTCACCATTTGCATAACGCCTTTGAGTGAACCTTAGGTTTTGTCTGTTTCCCAGTGACTGATAACGATGAAGAGTGCATCATTACATCTAACACAGTAAACAATGCCTTTTCTGTTCTCTCCACCTGCATAGCACACATTTCTATGGAAGGACACAGATACAGGCTTACATTTGTATCACCCAGAGTACTACCCCCTCTTTAAATCCTTTTAGTAACGCTGCAGAATGAGGTTTCCTAACAATTTTCTTTTATGATTGTTATCAGAATGGAGCATTATAGAAGTACAAAAGATTATATGAGATTATTCACATTTTTAAAGGAACAAGAGCAGAATAACTTCTGTTGTAGAGTTCCCAAAGAAATCTTTTTAAACACATTATATTGCAAATGGGATTCATCTTTGCTCACCCTCACTGGCTTGGCTCCTTCCTCATCTGAACTTCTAAATTCAATACAGATGGTTATATTCCTTGCCTGCAACAGAAAGATGCAAATGGAAATCATTAGCTCATAACATTATATGCAGATTAAAGAGGTGTCAATTATACAGGCTTTATTCCAAATGTGGCATTTTGTTGCCAAGTTCAGAGTGAATCTCAGAAGCCTTTTGAAGCCAGAGAAGAATGTGGAAATATTTAACTTCAACTGAGCTGGATTTTATACACAGTACAGAATACAGATTATCCAGCTAGCAGTCTTTTCATTATCATTTATATTTAAAATATCTTAATGTGCAAAATGACTTTTATGATTAATTTGTAAAGATTTAAGGCTGCAATCCAGTTTTGCTGTAAAGAGTTGACCACACACTTAAAACAGATTGATTTCAACCGGGTGATTACACGTGGATACACTCTTGCCTTGAAGCATAAGTAACTGACACAGATTCTGATGAAAATTTGTTGAGAAACAGTTTTGATTCCACTACACTGGTAGCTGCTTCTCCATCACCCATCAACTACTATTTAAAAGATGACAGAACATTAACATTTATTGATAAATTTGAAAGAAGTATACTTTTTAAAATTGAGCAAAAAAGAAGAAAAAAAAGAGACACAGGCTGCAGAAATAATTTGGTTTGACACTAGTTAAGACTCCATCCTATGGAATCCTGGGATTTGTAGTTTGCTGTGGTATCAGAGGTCTCTGACAGAGAAGGCAAAAATATTTCACAAAACTACAAATACCAAAATTCCATAGCATTGGGCTATGGAAGTTAAAGTGGTGTCAAATTGCATTATTTCTGCAGTGTGGCAGCAGTCACATAATCCACTAGCAAATTGTGCCAATCTGAATGCAATTAATATTAAAATTAACAGACTATGCATGCTTGTGTCTCCAAAAAATCAACAGTGTTCAGAAGTATTCTATATACACAACAAACAAAGGGACAATTATTTGAACTTTTGGTGAATGGCTGATTATTAGGTTCCAATGAGCAGCGACATCACCATTCAACTTCTTCTTCAGCAGTCCAATTCCCTTGTGTGAATACAAGGTAAAGGAAAGCATCCCTTACCTGCTGGAGATTTTCCCTAGGGACTCCTCAAGGGATTACAATCCTAAATGTTTTTAAAGGGGAGTAAACCCCACTGAGGAGAGCCTGCGTGGTGTAGTGGTTTGGGTTTGGGTGCTGGACTAGGACTCTGGAGACCAAGGTTCGAATCCTGCTCAGCCATGGAAACTCACTGGGTGATATTGGGCAAGTCACACTCTCTCAGCCTCAGAGGAAGACAAAGGCAACCCCACTCTAAAGAAATCTTACCAAGAAAAACTCTGTGATAGGTTCGCCTTAGGGTCGCTATAAGTCAGAAACAACTTTAAGGCATGCAACACACTCACACCACACTGAAATCAGTGGAAATGACATCTGAGTAAATATGTCACAGACTGTTCTCTTAAGCCTTTTAACATGGATGGTCATACCTTGTTGAAGCATTTTTGACTATCGTATTTCAGATGTTTGGGGTAGATATATATTTGGTTTTTATATACTCTGTAAGTCTGGGAGTACTTTGTGGATTCTTGGACAAATTCCTCTACTTCTACTGTAGGTTGATGCTCCTTAATATCATTAAATGGCTTGACTGGAATAAAAGACGATGTTACAGAATCTTGAAAAAAAAGAAAGAAAAAAACCCTTCAGTCTTAATTGTACAGTCTTTTAAAATTATAGACTACAATCTATAAAGTCCAATGAACACACAACTGGCATCCTCTTGGTTACTCCCAAATGGGGCAGATCTATTCAATTAATTGTTGATTGGTGACTCAACACATAGGTAAATTCCATTGACTCAACTGGTCTACTCCAGTAAGAACTCACTTAGGTCCATATATTCTTATATGATCACCAATAAAGCCAATAACAGTTATGTTATTATTTGAAGTCAAGATCAATTAATCCAATGATTACTTCATGGCTTAATACACAGTTTTAAGATGGTACCCAAATAGTATTGCTGTACTAACAGAAAGCACACACCAATGGAAAAATGGAGGCGGGGGGGGGGCACAGCATCTTTCTTCTGCTGTTCTGAACAGTTGTAAACCCCCAGGAGCAAAAAGGTAGGGGACACAGGAAGCTACAGGGTAGAGGAGAAATTGTTGAAAACCACTTCTTACATTCTACTGACAGATGTCTTATGTCAATAGAAGGCCATCAACTGCACAATACCCATAGCCGTTTTACCCACAATTATTTAGAATCTGATAGTAAAAAAAGAAGGAACTTGGCTTCTAATATTCACCTGCCGTTGTCATGAGCTTTTAAAAAATGCATTCTGGACCATATATAGTCAATTTAAATATATCTTACATATTAAATACTTAGAACCTATTTCATATATATACCTGAATGTTATACTTGCTCGCAGCTAATTTAATGTGGAATTACCATATTGGACTTTCGCTGATGAGACAGCTGAATGATCCAGTGGAAATGGGGAACAATCTTCATTTCCACTGTAGCCTCCTGTGTGTCCCAAAAGTGGGATCTAAGGAGCTGAGTTTTTGGACAAGACACAGAGATACAAGAGAGAGGAAAGGGGAAGGAGGCTGAGACAGTTTAATGCTGGATTTACACTAATGCCATTATTTTTCTTAAAATATCTCAGTAAGATTTTAAAATATAAAAGATTTTAACCAATGGGCAATTGTGTAATTTCCAGATGACAAAGCTGTGCAGTTGCATCAAATGAGCATGTAAAGATGTATATTGCCACTAATGGTGGCCTCACAAATCCTATGTGATGGGCAAAGAAGGAAACATGAGTGACATGTTCCTCCCACATGTTTTTGGGACTTGTGCCAAGGGAAGGAAGATGATCTTTATTTTTCACTCAGATGAATGAGCATCTCTTTTCATCTCACAAGGTCTGCACATACGTGGGGATAAAATAGCAAATTATTCATGCTTCCTTTCTTCCCATTTCTGTGGAATATGTGAAGAGATCCACTAATCGCTTTCTCCATGGACTTTTGTTCCCCACATGATGGGTTGACATTAGATGCCAGTATGCCAGTAGTAGAGCTTGGAAAAGTTGATTTTTAAAACTACAACCCCTGAATTCCCCAGCCATCATTGAAAATTAATACAGTTGTCCCTCTGTATCCACAGATTTGGTATCCACGGATTTAAGTATGCACAGCTTGAAAATATTCTTTAAAAAATAATAATCCAAAAAGCAAACCTTGATTTTGCCATCTTATATAAGGGACACCATTTTGCTATGCCATTGCATATAATGGGACTTGTGTATTCATGGATTTTGGTATCCACGCGGGGTCCTGGAACCAAACCCTAGCGAATATGAAGGGACAAATGTAGTTCAAAATCTCTTTATCTACCTTTCTCCCACACAAGCTCTGTTCCTAATATGAGCACTGCATGACTTACCAAGCAGCAAGTTTGCTGTGTCAGGTAGAACTGAGTGGTGGCAGTCCCCAGATATGGTGGGCAGCTGCCTCCTTCTTTTCAGAGGCCTGTGTGGCTTCGTGTAGCCTCCAGGAGAAGTGGGAATCACTAGCCAATGAGTGGTTCATTAGTTTGTATGCCTGGCCAGAGCGACCCAGATGTAGGTTTCACTCCGGTTGGGCAGGGGCTATATCCACTCTGCTCTTTTGCACACCCAGAAAGTCATGCCTGGAGTGTCATCCCACCCACCCGGCCACTCTCTATTCAGTATGTTTATTTTGGGAATTCACATTGTGTAATGCAGGTATTGCCATCTATGTCTTTTGTATTGTCATCTTGTCACAACTTTTCAGAGGTTGGCATGAGTCCTGGGTCCAGGACATCAATTACTGGTTACATGTGGGCATTGGTTAAGAACTGAGGTCTCCTTAAGGGAATTAGGAGATATGGGGCATAAATGGATCATGCCTGGCTTGGCAGTGGATGCTTTTCCTACAGCCCCTGGTGGCAGGGGAACACGCTGAAGTGTCCACCCATGTGGATGCCACACTGTCATCCTGATATTTCCAACACTGGGCCAGATGGCCATGCTCATCAATCAACAGGCAGGCTGGTCAATGCCTGGATCTGGACCCATGTGTGTGCCAACCCTATCAGCAGCTATAACCAATAAAAGTTGTGGCCTACCTCTTGCATTCACATATTCTTATTTCAAGTGGAGCAAGACTCGCCCCTGAGTGTGCACACAGAGTGTGCAAAAAAGTGAACAAGTTAAAATGAAGCATTCACTACTTTTTTTAATAAAAAATATCCCAATTCCTAATAATAATGCTCAATAATTGTAACATTTCTTAGCAGTTATAAAATGGACTCATACTTGGGTGCTCCAAAGGTACACAATCAACTGTGATTTCTAAACTGCCAGGGATGATCTGAATTTTATTGATCTTGTCTGCTCTGAAAACACAGAAAGAAAAAATATTTTAGGTAGTGGATATTGACAGGAAAAGTAACAGCTGCAATGTGGCCTACAACCTAAATATGATGTAAATGTAACTTGTAATTAAAAAATAAATAAATGGGCCTTCATAGGGGATATTTTCTCACCTCAGTGAGAATTCCAGTGGATCGCAAGTTATAAAAATCCCAGAAAAGCATGTGTGCATGCAGGAGACTGTTGGTTTTTGAGTAGATTTGAGTAGCAGTTTTATCAGCCAAAAGAAATGCAACAGATTTATGTGGACAATTTTTGTTCCAGCCAGAGTTCATTTATTAAAACCAAATCCACAAGCAGCCTTTCTAACCCAAAACACTTGTACATGGCAAGTGGCTGAAAGTCAGGAACAAGGCTTACAGGTCTTCAGGTGATAATATAATAAAATGCCTTTCTTGTAGGTCTAGTTCTGTGTGAATTCTCTAATAATACATGACTCCAGGAGACTAAAATGTCCCCTCTGCTTGAATGAGGGTTAATGTGTGAAGTAAAAAAAGAAAATACATATAAGCAAAATATTACATTTTATTGAGCTGCCAGACTAAAGCAAAATAACATTCTCAGTCAAGCTGAAGTGAGGTGGCTGACAGAAAAAGTATTCTTTATGACATAATTTTATTTCTGTTATTTTTCAGTGACAGCTGTTATAATGGCAGGAAATAACTTTGGTCAATATTCTCCTCCTTATCTGTGATAGTTTTGAGCTTTAGCAGATCCTGATGAAAAAGACAATGAAAGAAATGTAAAAAAAATGCTGCCTAGGTGATATATTCTTTATAACTAAAATCACTTCTAAAAGCTTGGAATCATTAACGATACAGAGCAAGCCCTGATGAGAAATCCCTTGGCCTAAGAAGAATACTGGTGAAGGCCTGTATTAAGACCTCTGGTAGGGAGCTGTACATAGATAGCCCTAAATGCAATAGGATCTTGTAGCACCTTTGAGACTAAGAGAAAGAAGTTGGTAGCATAAGCTAAGTCATCAGATGTATGGAGTGAAGTGCCTACGAACAGAGCTTTATAAGCAGGCTGAATGTGTGAATATATATATATATATATATATATATATATTCCGCTCTTCAGCCAGAAGGCTATCAGAGTGGCTTAAAAATTGTTTAAGCAATAGCAATTTGCACATCTACACTGCATTAAGCAGTTTCTAATGTGTGTTAGTTAATTGCCCCCACAAGCTGGGTATATCTATCTATCTATCTTAGGTATTCACAATGGCTTTAGGTATGTTGCCTCTTCGGTATGTACAATGGGTTTAGGTATGTTGCCTCTTTCAGTGTGCTGACTGGGTGCTCCTGTCACTCCCTCAGCCAATCACCACCCACATGCAAAATCCCTCTCCACCTCACAATTCACTTCTGCCACTCATGGCCAACCTGCATACTGGGAGAGGCAAAACAATGTGCTACAGTGTTGGCTATAGTTACTAAGGCTGCAGGCCTTTCCAGTTCAGCAGTGTGTCAGGGCTGCACAATTCCCACTTATGATTTAAGTCTACACAGTAATATCATTTCTATTCCCACTGTGACGGGACCCAGGCAGTCAACTTGTAGTAGCAGCAGCAGCGGCAAGCCACTGCAATGGGACCCAGGCAGTCAACTGGTGGCAGTGGCAGCAGAACCCAGGCAACTGGGCATGAGTTCTACCGGGCATTTTTGGGGGGAGTTTTTTAAAGGCATATGGTATGCTGGACCCAGCTAGTAGAAATACAAAACTTGTGGGTATGGTGATGAGCTGACAAGCTCAGTTTTAACAATGGTTGTTGGGGAACAAAGGCAGGAGAAAAGATATTGCCGAAAGACAAGGTGAGCAGATCTTCCTTTGTAGTTTTTTTTTTGTTGTTGTTGTTCAAGTACTGCTGTTCTGAGGTCCTTCAACAACAACAACAACAAAAACAAACTACAAAAAAAGATTGAAAAGAGAAACAGCAGAATTGGAATATATCCACAAACTCCAGTCCACTGACAGTGGGTTGAACAGAGACGTGGCTTCCTGGCACACTACAGTTATTATAACACTTGTTAAAACCCCAGCCTCATGAGAGCTCTTGGCCAGTTTATCACATCTTCTTTCTGGTTACCAACCAGGATCATGCTACATTCCACTCCCTCCACCATTCATCTGGTTATCTCATCACCTTAGCTTTAGGCAACATCTCTCCTCCTGACTTTGTCACCCAATGACAATTGTTAAAACTGAATTTGTCACCTCATCACCATACCCACAAGTTTTATATTTCTATGGCTATTCACACATACAGATTGCTCATAAAGGTCTGTTCCGAGGCACTCCACTCCATGCATCTGGTGAAGTATACTTAAGTCTACAAAGCTTATGCTACCAACCTCTTTCTCTTGGTTAGTCTCAAAGGTGCTACAAGATCCTTTTGCATACTGATCCCAACTAACAAGGCTATGTCTTTGCATTCTACAGCCCTACATCTTTTGATTACTAGCCCTGTATGAAGCCTGAATCAAAGTCTAACAAACAACATACAAACCTTGCTTCATTACCTTTTATAAATTAAGTGAGTACACAGGGGATAACTTGGAAAGGAAATAAAGCCTTAATGAAACTAAGCAGTTATTGGATAAAAGGAACATTGAGCACAGGAATTGCACTTAATTAATACCAACTGATAAAGCTATACTCCATGAAATCTATTTGCACATATTTAATTCCCACTCTTCTCACACATTTTCTCATTTCAACCAAAATTAATTCTATGCAGAACTGCAATCAAGTGAGAATGAAGTTGGTTGTTACAGTGAACACTTCACCAGTTTTCCTAGAGAGTTTTGGTGGAAGATCAGTTTTGGCAGAATATTTGACTAATGTTAAAATAAATCCATGCAATATGGTTATTTTGGCACTCAGTTTTTGTTTGCAAACAACACTATTACAGCAAAGTAGCCAGTACAATACTATAACCTTACACACATTCAAGCAATGATTCCTTACCTTCTGTATTCTGCAACTAGTTTCATTAAGTCATCTGTTGAAATTTTGCTACTTTCTTGCCTGAACAAAGGTGAAAACCTTGAATCTCTGTCAACATTTCCCTGATTATCTTTAAAGACTGGCCTGTAATGAAGGAGAAACAATATACTAGATGAAAATCAGTCAATTATTCCATACCTTTCCAGCATAGCTGCTTGCAAAGCTTTAAGAAACACAGGATGTTTTTTCCAATAGAAATAGGTTTTCTTTTGATACTGGACATCTACTTTAAGTTATGTTTAAAATTGTTGTTGTTGTTGGTCTACCATTTTGTTAGAAAAAACCAAACCCAGTCTTTTGAAAGGAAATGTGACTTGGTTGATTTTTTTTTAACAATTTCTCACTCATGTATATGTTGAATTTAATAGTGGCATGAGCACTGTTTCCAAGCGGTCCAACAACATTCATAACTCATACCAGATCCTCAGCAACACTTAAATTTAAAACAAGAGTAATCTAGCTTCTTGATCATATTACCAAAGGTATTTTATGCATATTTTACCTGGAAATAAGCCTCACTGAACAAAGAAAGACTGGTTTCTGAGAACACATTCACATGTCTGAATTGCACCTGTTCTTAGGCAAATTTCTTACAGAGGTCAGGACTGTTTGGCCCTCTAGATGTAATTGAACTACAGTTTCCATGGCCACAGCTTCCAACTGACCATGCTGACTGGAGGATTCTGTGGGCCTAGAGGGGAGGGCTTGTAGTCCAGGCTCTGCAAAATGGTAGCCAGGGCAAGAGATGACGTACAAAGGTCACAGTTCATATTTGGGGATGGGGGGATTTTTCAAAGACCATCTACAAAATCCTTGCTGATTGATAATCTTTGCTGATTGCCTACAAAACTTTCCTTGATCTCCTAGTAGATTCCCATCATGACCCAGGAATCCAGCACTTGCCTGAACACAAATTCAAAGGCTATGGAACCAGTAGTACCATCAGCCATGCTGGCTGAGGCATCTTGGGAGCTGTTGTCCAAAGAAGTCAGTTTTCCAAGCTGTAGGTGATTTACATTGGCCATAAGAGACACTCAATTATTGCAAGTTCATAAAACATTCTGCAGCTTGGGTTCTGAAACTATTTGTATGAGAATAATAGAAATGGAAGGAAGAAAGATATATGGAAAATATTTGTGGGGAAACTGGTCTTCCAAGTACAAATCATATTTGCAAACTCTGGCAGCTGTGGTAGGAATATGAGAATGGGAAGCTGACTTGTCACATTGTAATTCTAATGCATGCTGTAATTATTGTCTCTGCATACAGCCCAAAGACTGGGGCACACAGATGTCTATTGGGACATAAATGAAGGGCAGTTCCAGCTGCAAAGCTGAGAAATTCTCAGATATGGGATAACTTGAAAATATGTTAAAAACTACACTGTGCCTGTCTCTGTCTGTTTTAAATTATAAGAGTAAAAACAAAACAAAACACCACATTAAATGGGAGTAATGCTAGTGCCAGAAATTAAAGAAATGGAAAGCACATTCACAGTCCAAGGTTTCTGTTTTTTATCATAGTCAAGCCACTTCTTGTGCTGTGTGTTCTGTCTGTCTAGCAGAAATATCTATTTATAGACTGTTAAGATTCCTAGGGCAAATTCCACTTCATTATCCTCAGTCTAGGATAAAACTATGCACTACAGGAAATATAGTTTGGATATATGAATGAGGTATTGATCCCCATATGTTCAACAGTGCTGAAATTACCCTGTGTTCTGATTCAGATGGAATGTTCACACCATGTGAGCTGTCTCTATCTATAGTTTGGCCCCTTGTCTCTCTATTATGTATTAGAATGGGACAAACCCAGTGGGTTGGGTGTTAGATGTGAATATCTAGAACACCACAAAGCCACTCACTGGGCTGCTCTATAGAATGTTTCAAAGTAATCTGCATGTTAACATGGTGAATATGTGATTGATTTCCAGAGATCAGTCACAGACATGCAGGTGGTTCTAAAGGAACTGCACATGCGCGCACACATACAAACAGAGGAATCTGTATTACTCTGTATGTTTATGGGGGGATGAACTTTGAAATTAAGGGTAGTAACAAAAGTCAGTGGTGTAAATAATGAGAAATAACAGGCATTTTCTAGGGTGTGTTACACGGCAAAATAAATCTGCTAAGACTTCGCAAAGAGTCCTAATAGTTCACATGTCTTTCGGATCAAAGTCGCCATATTCAGAAGGAGGGGGGCAAAAAAACCCCATAAGCCACACAGTATCAACTTTCACTACTTTCCCCGACTTTTTTTGATAAAGTTTGCGAAAATGTGCACAATCGGTTGTGTGAACTACCGATGCGCAAAAGGCTGTGGGAACTATCAGCAATCATCCCAAAACAGCCACAGCAGAGCTGAGCCATGATTGGTTGGACCAACTGTGGAGGAGATAGACTTGCAAGAGATGTGAGGAGCCTCAAACGAAAGATCCAGCCACTGTTGTTATACCAGTGCTATACCCATCCCAATCGCCCAGCTGTCTGCCTCCCAGCTTGCTTGGCTGCTATGGCTGAGGGATCACCACTTAGCCATAATTACTGTTCCCCCCCTCTCTCTCTCTCTGTGTGTGTGTGTGTGTGTGAGATAGAGAGAGAGAGAGAGAGAGAGAGAGAGTAGCAGCGATCTGCTCTGCCGGCCATTCACTCCCTTGCCATGCTGTGATTGCATTTGTGTGTGTGTGTGTGTGTGTGTGTGTGTGTGTGTGAGTGTGTGTGTGAGAGAGAGAGAGAGAGACAGTAGCAGTCTGCTCCACAGTCAGCTCTGCTGGCTGTTGCAGTGGGTGATGAAAAGGGGGGCTTGTGGGAAACAGGGCAAAGGGAGAGTCTGTGACCCCATTGCTTCTGGCGGTTGGGTGATCATCCCCCCAAGACCATTCTCCACCTGGGAATCTAGCCTGCTTTCCATGCCTACTTTTGTCATTATTTCTCTTTCCCCCCATTGTCTCCCTTCTTTTTTGATTGTTTGCACATGTTCCAGTGGCCACGCCCTCACCTTTGCCTGTGTGAACTACAAAGCAGAAAACTTACCGGATCAACCAGTTTCACACTTAATCATGTAAACTACGCAGCACTGGTGCAAAAATGCACTAATGCGCAAACCATCGCAATAAAAACTGCTGTATAACTGAGCCGTAGGAATTCAAGCCACTGCTGCTACCAGCCCTCTATCACTGCATTCTACTGCCATTTGCTTCCCATTAACCCAAACTTAAAATTGGCATAACAGAAAATAGGAAGATGATCATTTCTGCTTAAGTTACATGACTGATGATGCGGTGGTGAAGCTGACCTCTTTTGTGGTGTCTACTATAATGAAAAACTGCTAAAAACTGGTATTTTTGTAAGTAGTTACATACCGTACAGACCAAGCAAAGGGCATCCGGTACTTTCCCAACTTGCTGCAGAACTGTTTGTTGGATTTTAACACTTTCTGGGCCCACTAAGCAGACAAGCAAGGAAAGAAAAAGTTAATTCCAGGAAGAATATAACCAGAATCCCAGAAATACCATGTAGATGCTATCCTCCTTGGACTATATTTGCAAAAAGGTGTGGTATCAAAAATATAACTTTACACCACTTGTGATTTCTGCAAGTGATGGACAATTAGAGGTCCACCACATGAAAGCTATCATCATGCTCTTTCTTGCTTTCATTAATGGCAATGAAAATATTCTTCATTGAGTGGAAGGGAATGAAAATATGCACAAGCACATTATTTATACAATTAGAAGTCCACCACAGTTCTATACATTGCTAAAGTAACCTTCTATGATACATTTTCACTTTTATGGTTGATGTTCCCCCTAAGAGGTAAAAGGCATTTATTTTTCTCTTACATTACCTTGTTGGAGTCTGGATTCCTTATGTAAGGTTCTGCACTGGTGGCAATATTTCCCATTAGCACCTTTTCAATTTTTGCCACCAAAACAATTTCAGAATGGGGATTACTTATAGAGAAAACTGCCTGGGGTTAGGAGAGAAAATGCATTAAAGATGGCAGAATTACAGATCTCAGAAAGCAAACTTAAAAAAAAATAACTAACAGCTCCTGTGAACTCAAAATACAGAGAAGTCCTCTGTTTACTTGATGATCTGGGCTTCCATTCTAAATAGCCTCTGTTAAGCACATGTAATTCTGCTGTTATTTGCTATGATTGTCATTAAAAAGGGACACAAAAGGCTTTGCTCTCAATGGAGACTGTTATAACTCTATGTGAACCATTGCTCTAGGCATGTCTCTTTATAAGCAGGCATACTGACATACTTTCCTTACTGTTTGTGACTATTCCATTCAAAGCAAACTACTACATGGGTGGGCTGAATACTGATACCATAACATTTTGAGACATTTGTTTCATTTACTATTTTCTGTTTTAATGTCTAAAAAGCAAATGCTTACACAACAAGTCAACTTCTAGTTACCTGTTTAGGGTACTTTAGCCATTCTTCTGGAAATCCTTTGATCTGTGGCTCTTCTTTGGTGCCAACAGTCTCAATAGTTACATTTTCTAATGAGGGCAAAGAGTTTGATATCATCTGTCTAACAAAAGTATGATTTAGGTCTACATGGAAATCAGCTGAGAGCTTTCTGTTGTCCCTTGTATCAAAAAGAGCCACGCTCACAAAGAAAGGTTCTATCTACAGACGAAGAGAAGAAACAAAAGGAATAAAATAAAAAAATTGGACTATAGTAAGCTAATGCAATACTATGCATATTTATTTAGATGAAAATCCAAATGATTTGAATGGGAAGACGGGGGTTCCTATTTGTTTAGAACTTGATGCCACAGTTATTGCAGATTCTAGGGAGGTGTCCATTGCACCATCTGGTCAATTTTCTTGGGGTCAGTTTCAGTCACTGCAGCCTGATAATATGGACAAGATGCTTGATTAGGTCCATCCCACCACCTATAATCTTGACTCTTGCCCACCTTGGCTCTTACGATCTAGCACATGTGGTTGGTTTGATTGGGTGGTTCCAAGGGGTGGTAAATGCCTCACTACATCAGGGAAGGTGCCTGCTGACTGGAAGTGTAGTCCCCCTCTCCTGAAGAGGATCTTCCTGGACCTAGTAGTACGTGATAACTACTGCCCTATCACTAACATCCTGTATTTGGGCAAGGTGCTTACTTAACATGTGGTAGTTGGAGAGCTTCAGATGTGGGGATGCCTTTGAAGACAACTTGGAAGCTGCTGCTAGTGCAAAATGCAGCAGCTAGACTGCTTGCTGGAATTCCCTTCAGATATCACGTAACAACTGCTCTGAAGGAATTGTACTAGCTGCCAATACAGTCAGCCCTTTGTATCCATGCATTTGGCATCCACGGATTCCACCATCCACAACTTGAAAATATTCACACACAAACAGAAAAAAAACACCAGACAAACAAACAAACCTTTTTTCAAACGAGCAAACATGAATCAAGGAACATAAAAGACACTGCAGACTGGGCTAGCCGGAAAAATCAGCAGTAGCAGAACATGTTATAAACCAACCTGGACACAAAATGCTATTTAAAAACACAGAAATTCTGGACCAGGCTAACAACTATCATGTCAAAATGCACAGAGAGGCTATTGAAATCCACAAACACCTGGACAACTTCAACCGGAAAGAAGAAACCTTAAAAGTAAACAAAATCTGGCTCCCAGTTTTGAAACACAATAGAATCAAAACTCAACACTTAAAAAGGAATTCCTCCCAGGGACAGGGGAACTTCCAGCAGATAATGGGCCATCAACCAACCATTAGCCAAACAGACACTAATGAGCCTTGCATTTCTATACCCAGAAACTAACCTTTCAATTACACAAATTTACATATACTCCCCAACAGGGGATCACAGCATATATAAATCCACATACACCCCTACCCAACCATTCTCTGAAGATGCCAGCCACAGATGCAGGTGAAACATCAGAAAGAAACTATTCCAGAACATGGTCTCACAGCCCGGAAAAAAACCAAGGAAAATCTATAAACAAACCTTTGATTTTATATAAGGGATAATAATATGACTTGAGCATCCACAGATTTTGGTATCCATGGGGGGTCCTGGAACCAAACCCCAGCAGAGATCAATGTATGTTTCCATTTAGAATTGAAAGTGCTAGCAATAAAATTTAAAACCCTAAATGCCTCAAGACCTCAATACTTGAGGGAGCACCTCTCTATATATGACTGCTCGCTGGAGAGTACATGGGTGAGGCTTCTTCTGTGGTGGCACCCTAGTTAAAGCCTTCTCTTCCTAACCTAAAAAAGCTGTTGGGACTTCAAGCCACTTCCAGGTTTGTTTGTGTTTTTTTTTCTTTTGCCAATTTTGGCAGTCCATGTGGCCCCTGTTGATTCCATTGAAAGAGAAACGGCCACTAGAGCCACTGCAGATGCTTGCCCCTGAATTAAAACTTCACTTGATTAAGGGATAAGAATTAGTTTTAATTGGTGAAGTCAACTTTTAATCAGCAGAGATTATACTTAAAGATGAGACTTTTATTTTCATTTTTTGAGATTATATAAATTCTCTTATTGTAACAGGGATAAAATTGATTCATTGTAATATTGATTCATATTAATGAATTCCTATTTAGTGAACAGTAAGTCACCTTCTTCTTCCATATTTCAAGAAAGGAAATCTGTGTTTCAGTTTTGTAATGTGCAAACAAGATAGATTAATCAATGCCATGATAGAAAGAATGATGACTAATCACAGAATCATAGAATCATAGAGTTGGAAGAGACCACAAGGGCCATCCAGTCCAACTCTCTGCCATTCAGGAATATACAATCAAATCATTCCCAACATATAGCCGTCCAGCCGCTGCTTAGAAACCTCCAAAGAAAGAGACTCCACCACACTCCGAGTCTGTGGATTCCACTGCCGTCAGGAAGTTCTTCCTAATGTTTAGATGGAATCTCTTTTCCTTTAGTTTGAGTCCATTGCAAGGTGTCCTAGTCTCTGGAGCCACAGAAAACAAGCTTGCCCCATCCTCAGTATGACATCCCTTCAAATATTTAAACACGGCTATCATGTCCCTTCTTAACTTTCTCTTCCACAGGCTAAACATACCCACCTCCCTAAGCTGCTCCTCGTGGGGCATGGCTTCTAGACTTCCTATAATTATGGTCGACCTCCTCTGGACACATTCCATCTAGTCCATATCCTTCTTGAACCGTGGTGCCCAGAACTTGACACAGTGTTCCAGGTGAGGTCTGACCAAAGCAGGATACAGTGGCACTATTACTTCCCTTGATCTAGACACTATACTCCTATTGATGCAGCCTAGAATCACATCAGCTTTTCTAGCTGCTGTGTCACACTGCTGACTCATGTTCAGTTGGTGGTCCACTAAGACTCCTAGATCCCTTTCGCATGTACTGCCATCAAGCCAGGTGTCACCCATCCTATATCTGTGCTTTTCATTTTTACTGACCGAGTATAGTATCCTACATTTCTCCCTGTTGAAATTCATTTTGTTAGTTTTGGCCCAGCTTTCTAATCTGTTAAAGTCATTTTGAATTCTGATGCTGTCCTCTGGGGTATTAGCTACCCCTCAACTAGCAGTCAACAAAATCTACCACTTAATTTTCAAGTATGTTTAGGCCTTGCCTTATCCAGAGGAGAGGAGATGCTTAATGTTTCCTGAGCCACAAAGGAGATACATGGGAAAAATTGGAGTGAATGCCAACCATATTATACAGCTATTAGTTGAACATTAAGCAGTATGGTATTTTAGATGGCACTATATCAGCTTAAAGCAGCTCCATGAGAGTACCTAATTAATGTACGTTGTCTGATAGATGAGATTACAAAGCAGCAAAACAATTTTTGAGTTGGCCTAGATCATTCATCCTGCATCTAAAGTGCACATAGCTCTAAAAGTACTATTGATTCTTCCACACCTTTGCAAGTGGGCCCCATAACTGTTCAACTTCAGTTTTTAACAAAGGGAACCCAAACTAGCTTTTAACAAAGGCTTTACATATGAAAATAAGAAACACATGTCCATTTTTCACAGATGAATGAATGGAACACTCTGTTCAAAACTTACATCTTAATTACAAAATATAGATTACAACATACTGCTTATGAAATAACAAAAGCTGAATAATTGAAGCATTTCCTCTGCATCACCAGCAGCCAACACAAGCTTTCCCAATGAAAGGACAGGCTGTGTATATAATAGGTAATTCTAGGGACAGGGAAAATGGGCACTTTCAGTTCTAGATTAATGCACAGCAGCTGTGAAAGAATAAGGCTGCAAGTAGTTCAAGGACCCTGGAAAATTACAGAGGGGTGAAATGCTTTTCCTGCTTCAGATTATTTTTTAAAGAAGTATGTTAAGTTTAACTGATGAATGTAATCTGATATAAACTAGAGTGGTGAAGCAGATAGCCCTGAGGCTGTGGTTGGGCAATCATATCTCTGTTTAATGTATCAATTAACCCCATTTTAACATTCAGCCCCCTTGTTTCTGTTCCCTGAATGAAAAAACAAGGAAGCTTCCATTCATTATAATTTCCCATTTTCTTCAAAATGAGTAAACTAGACAAGTAAATTTACCATCTGAAGAATGAGCCAGGATAGTAAAACACAGACTGATGTTATTTTGACATCAATTTGTTCACAGGAGAGCAACCCTAGTTTTTGGTTTCAGCTGAAACAGAATTTGATGCTTTCAATTGTAATCACAGTTTTGCATAATAGGAGAACAAAGAATCTGCATTCAAGGGAACAAAGCTCATTGATACTGTATCTTGGCTTACTAACCACAGAGATGATTGTCCCAACCAGCTGAAGACTTCATAGCTTGTTTGCTGGGAAAGGGAGAAGGAAAGGGATTTCATGTACAAAAGGCAACAGGCTAATTTGTATCTTGATTTATTAAGCTGAGATATGATTATCACGGGTCAGTGTAAGAGGGGCGCTCCAAAAAAGTGATACAAGGACTCCCTGAAACAACATCTCAGGCTCGGCCAAATTGATCACCAACAATGGTCCGCTCTGGCCTCACATCGGGAGGCATGGAGACACACTATCCACAATGCTGCAGCCTTATTTGAGAACTCACGCCGAACAAGTCTTGAAGAGAAACGACAACGCAGAAAGAATCACAACCCAGAAACATCACCCAAGGAGCCCTTCTGCTGTGCTTTCTGCAACTGGACTTGTTTATCTCGGATTGGCCTTTTTAGTCATCAGCAGCATGGGATGAGTCCTTCCTGAATCTTCGTTTGTGAAGAAAAGCCAGAGAGAGAGAGAGGGGGAGGGAGCGAGAGAGAGAGAGAGAGAGGTGTTAAGTAGCCATATGTAGTGCAGCACTTAGGCCTAAACCAAATTGTCAGTCCTATCCACAGAGAACTGCCTGAATCTATGAGAACTTGGTAAGTGAACACTTATACAAGTTCTATGGATTCAATGAGTCTCCCCTAGTTGGGACTAACAATTGGATTTTATCCTTGAAAAAGTAACCCTCAGGCAGAAAAAAAAAATGACATTTTTTCCCCTGTGATTTTCTGGAGTTCTTGCCACTGCCTCTTCTATTATATACTTTCAGGTGGGATTATATGGCTATGTAAAGCCCAAGGAGGTGCCATTTTCCACCAATCTGTCCCCAGCTCTTCAAACACCCCTTGCATATGCTGAGTATTTTTTGCTACCTATTTTTATCTTGCATTAGTGAAAAGGGGGGAAAAGAGTACTCTCCCCATTTTCACCATAGCTGTGATTTTGCCAGCTTTTTCATCCTGTCAAAAAAGTATTGAGTAGCATCTGTAAAAATAATGCTGTTGATGTCAGCTGCCAAGGAAAGAAATCAAATGCTTTGTCTAAAACCCATGGAAGCTGAATAGTCAGAACCTAAGCAACACCATCTTTTAAATCTCCCCTTGCATAATACAATCACTGACAAAAAATGATATTCCTCAACTACTGTTTCGTATTTTTTTCCCTTTCTGGTTTTTATTTAGCTCATTATATTCATGCCCTGGTCTGAAGTCTGATGTCATAAGCTCCTCTGTTTAATATGGTCACCTACTTGCAGGCCCCTATATAATAGATTTCTATTAAGACAGATATTAAGGCAGGCAACAAAATTTGCATCACTACATTTAGCTGTGTTAAAGCTACAGATAACGTATCCTTCAAAAAGATTAGTGCTGTTATTCAGTGCTGCCAGTATAAATTACTCGATTTCATTTGTCTTTATTTTTCATATACAGATAAATTAATAGAAAAGTAGAAGTGCACAATGAAATGTCCTTTTTTTTACCAAACCTTCATAAGAAGCATTTGAGGAAACAAAACTCTATACCCAGATCTCTGTACCTCATTCTTCAAACTTACATTAGTAACTGGATCATTTTCATTGTCAGAAACACAAGCTTGAAGATTCAAACTGAGGGATTTGCATGTTATCATGATCTGCTTTGTATCCCTCTCCTCAAATGGCTTGAGCCATGAATCTGTTCCTGTGAATTCTTTTCTTTGAGGATTCAAGACCTAAAATGAAGACACTGAGAAAATTAACTATCAGAAGTCACTACAAAGAATGCTAATACGGAATGAGGAAAACTAGAAGAGTCATTTTTTTCTGGAACAGAACAGTAAGGTCAGTGACTCAGTGACAGTCAATGGTATATTCCTATCCTGACAAAGTACTTTAATAAAAAACTAATTATGGAAGTCTGCATAAACAATAAGAATGAAATGGCTGGCACATTATAATCATGTCTAGCCTATCATATCTGTCAGTTTCAGAAAATACTTACAGAGATATCGGGATCTAGGGAGAACAGATTTAGTCGATCCATATTTCGAGATGCTCTAACAGATTCTTCTGTTTCTGTGAGGTACTGCAACAATAGGTAAACCGCTTATTAGCAAAAATGATATAAACTTATAGTTGGCCTTCCACATTCATTGGGGTTAGGGGCACAGGACCCCTGCAAAAGTGGAAAAAATGTGAATATCTCTAGCCCCCCAAACCATATTTATTTAACACATAAATAAGTAAGACCTGCAGATTCAACCTACTGTGGATGCCTTTGAGGCAGTAGGGTTCCTTCGCAAGACAGAAGCAGGCAGCTGGTGGGGCTTGCCGCCACCTCCACTGGTGCCCTATGTCATTTTTATTAGGGACTTACAAGCCTTACCACATGTTTACCATCTCTATGTCTTGCAAGGTTTAACTCCCTCCAACAGCTTTGGGTTATTATATAGTACTTATTTCCAGTGCTGTATCAAATAAGTCTAGGTGCCTGATGAGAAGATGCTTTGCTAGTGGACCTGCTATAAAATCCACCTGACTTGGGATAGCATTTATAACATGGTATCATAGACCTATCCTTCCCATGATGCATCTCTTCCACAACTACTTGCCTAAGAGTAGAAAAGGGAGATAGAAATCCTGGGATCTGCTCCTAACTCAAAGCAGTCTCAGACAATGCTCATATCTTTTCCGTGGTGACTCAGATTGCCTGGCTGCCATTGCAGGGGCTGCTCTGTCCTGTTGCTGCTACTTCCTGCCTACCTCTCATTTTCAGGCTCACATTCTACATAGTGGAAACAGACTTGTTCCCATTACCACCAAAATTACTGACTCTTTCAAGTTTTACTTGAGGTAAAAGCAAACCAGTTTGCCTCAATTTGACCCTAGGGGCACTATGTGGATTTGTATTATTGCTATGGGGATGCCTCAGGTTCAATAAAGTTAGACCAGTGGTTCTCAAACTGTGAGGCATGACCCTCAGGGGACATGATAGCTATGCATGGGGGGAGAGAGAATTTTTTCAGACATTAAATTAATAATGACCCTCGGTCCCAGGGCAGCAGCAGAGAAAGCGGTAAGCCTTGGCCACCAGGCACACATTCTTGGGCTTGTTAAGTGGGAGGCTGGTAGGCTCTCCAGAGGAGATAGAGACAAGTCCCTATGGTGTAGGGCAGCAGTGGCAGCAAGGCCCAGAGGCCAGGTGTGCATTCTTCTTGCTTTGGCTGCAGCCCTTTTGCTCTTTCCATTCCAAAGATGGAAGTGTTGGCTGGCGTGCTCTCCAGATGCGGTGGAGCAGGAAAATGCATGCCCTGGACTTCCTGCTGCCTTTCCCCTGGGGGTGGAGGACACACGACATCCACATGTAGATGTAAAGGGGGTCACAGAAGTAAAAAGTTTGAGAACCATTGAGTTAGACTAATAATCAGATATAATGGTAAAAAGAATAGTTATTATTGTAACTGTAAATGACATATCAGTTTAAAAAACAGGGATTTCTGACAATTTTTTTTAGTGTTTTTCTTTCTCAACCATTATGAATGAAATTGGACTTTACTACTAATATCACCACCACCACCACCACCACCACTACCACCACTACTATTCTAATCTTTGTGAATTAAAATGTGCTTGTTGCGGGACCAGATGAATGCTAAATTGCACAGACAGACAAACTAGAGAGATCGTTATTATTTTTTAAATGAATCAGACTGAGAAAGCAATCAAATATGATACTAGGGCTAATTGGGTGGGGGCGAGACATAGAAGAAGTTTCACTACCTAAACCACATACAGATTTATGCACAATAAACATATTTATTGCTGTCATATGCCTTCAAATCCTTTCTGACTTACAGCAACCCTAAGGCGAACCAATCATGGAGTTTTCTTGGCAGAATTTGGTCAGAGGGGGCTTGCTCTTGCCTTTTTTGAGGCTGAGAGAGTGTGACTTGCCCACGGTCACCCAGTGGGTACCATGTCTGAGTGGAGATTCAAACCCTGATCTCCCAGTGTCCTAGTCCAACACTCAAACCACTACACCATACTTACTCTCACTCATATTAACAAATTAACCAGAAATTAAAACAGGATTAAGTTAGGCTAATCAACATGATTTTTTTAAAAAATCAAACCCAAATAACAAACAATAACTGCCCAAAGCCTCACCACAGCACTTTCATCAACCTGCTTGCTAATAGCGAAATGTTGCAATTGAACAAAAATATGCAGGAGATAATTGTAAAACTTCAGTGATGCCATATAAACATTTCCCATAAGCACTGTACCTGGACAGGGCTGGTGAGCTTCTTGCCCTAGACTGTCTTGTTAGATTTGTCAATGAGCAAAGCCCTGCTCCTCTACTCTTCACCACACCACCATGACATTACTTTATGTGGTCATGTTGCAAATACGTATGCTATCTGGCTTTTTTGTGCTAATTTTTGACATCTGAACCTCTGGATCTGTCAAGCACTTTGGACTTGCTATTTTGCTCTAGAAGAAAATTGGGCCAATACATTTTGATCCAGAGCTGATCTGAATCAGGATTGGAATTCAGCCAAAACAGCTGCACAGCTCTGTTGTCTATTTTATTTATATTTCTGTGTTAAAAAGTAAAATAAACAAAGGGGGGGAAAAAGAGGGAAAAAAAGAAGAAGCCAACTAGAAGTTTCACAAAAGAATGTGAAAACCATCAAGTTAAAAATAAAACATAGACATAAAACACTACAGTTGTCCCTCCACATTCACAGATTTGGCATTCATAGCTTTAAGTATTCACGGCTTGAAAATATTCTTTAAAAAATAATAATCCAAAAAGCAAACCTTGATTTTGCCATCTTAAATAAGGGACGCCATTTTGCTATGCCATTGCATATAATGGGACTTGAGTATTCATGGATGTGGGTATTCACGGGGGTCCTGGAACCAAACCCCAGTGAATGTAAAGGGACAACTGTATATGATTAAAACAGAATCAGCATAAAAGTCAGTGACAGAAAATAATAATGCATTTTTTAAGGCACTAAAAGCTAAAATGCTTTGGGAAATAAAAAGGCCTTTAACTGGCTCCCAAAAGATCACAATGTGGACACCAAGTGATAGTCTCTAGGGATGTCAATTATGAATAAATTAGCAGGGCAGTGTTAAGTATATTGAACAGGTGTGTTCTCCTCTGCTGCATATCACTCACAATGCTAGTCTTAAAGTTCACAACCTTATGTTAACCACATAGATGACTCCACAGTAGTCAAAATGCCTTTTTGAATGGTTTTGAGATAACTCATCTCTCACATAGTCCCTGAAAAGCCTAATCTCCTGTGCCCTGTTGGTAGCTTTGTCTTTCCTAAAATGGATAGCAGATGTCTCCTGAAAAATGGTTCTAACCTATTCTACTGGGCACAAGCAATGGTCTAAGATGGCTGGTGAAGCTCCACAACACATCTTGCCACTACAGCTGAGTGATCACTGTTTTGTGTCATTGTAAGTCTTTATCTGTTTAGTTTGGAACACAGATGCAAATGTTCAGATATAACATCATGTACACTTAGATACAACAGAGGTGCAATGCCATATTAGTATTGTTAATGTGATTGTACATGTAACAAACACAGATTTTTAACCACAATAATCTCTTACTTTAGAGAAATCTGGGTGTAAGCTATTCTCTGAAGAATCAGTTTCCTCCAGTGGGCAACCATAATTCATTGGCATGTCTTCTGAATCTGAAATTGTGAAAAAAGCATGAGCAAACATGCATTTCTTCCTGAAAGTTTAGCAGTGACTATGATACACACTGTGATTCAATATGGTTTAGACCTGGCATTAGCAAGGGCTGCAACACTTTTTTACATAAGTTGTACTCCGGTGGTTTTCCATTGTGCTTACAGAGCGTAGTCGGACAGAGAAAAGAATGAGGCAACAGAAATCAACATTCACATAGGGCTCTATGTGGGGCAGTGTGGAGTGTGGGGGAGAGAATCAGAAACAATTTAAATAATGTTTTCATCAAAATCTATGAGGACTGTAATTGTCACAAAAACTCTTCAGCAACAGACGATCTCTGCAGATCCCAGGCTGTATTGAACAAAAGCTGTCATCCTCTTGTGGAAATATGACTCATTTATAAAGCACATCACAGATTATATCATGAGCAAAAGAAAGCACTATGAGAGCATGGACTCTTCCATTGGGTCTCTTTTGATGCAAATGCACTTTGAATCATAGTAGCGGCACTTTCAAACCGTTCAGAGTGCAATCAGTTTGTGGTTTCCTGCTCTAATAGATAAATTAAATAGAAACTAAGGAATAGAAATGCATTTGCTATCACTCAGCACATACTAGTTTACGTTGTGGTGTTCCCACGAACTCTATAGGGAGCTGCATATTTAAATCTACCACTTTAACCTAAGTTAATAGTATGCAATTAACAACCCCGCAATTTCAGCATAGGGATTCAAAGTTATGACTGATTCAGGAGATCAATTCAAGACTTTAAAAAAGAGAGTACATCTTTGGAAGTAGACTTATGTCTGCGGGAATTAAAAGTGGGTGATTCTGTAATGTCTGTATACAGTAAAGGGCTGCTGTTACTTTACTACATAGGAGAATCAGAAAAGAGAACAATGTGCATTGGGTCTGATGTACATTGGGTCTGATGCGCATTAATACTGATGCACATCAGTCCTGTTGTGTATGGGACACTGGCTAGAGAGTATCATTACACATCACAACCATCTTGCTGGTGTCTCATTACACATCTTCACAATTCAATAACAGGATTTCTTAGTGCCTCTGTTACACAGCTACAACATAAAGTTACTTAATGTACACTGTGGTAGAGGATTCCAGCTGATATTATTTTATACTGAACAATAAAAAAAAATCCTCTTACCAAATTTCAGGTCTGTGATATCTGCACTTTTCCTTTCTTGAACACATCCTTCTGGATTTATTTGCAGGATCTTGTTGAGTGTAGAAATCCATTCATCCATATCTTGCTCATTTTCAGCTGCCAGCACAAAGTATGTCAAATCATTCATTTTCAGCTCAAAGGCATGTTTCCGAAGCCTATTATTCTGTTGGATCAAGATTTTTAGAAAGAAAGAAGAGAAAAGTGATTGCAATAGTCATAAAACATGACAAATCTTATATTAAATGAATAAATAAAACATAAAATGCATCAGTTGTACATAAAAATGTGTTATCCTCAGTGGTAAATGAGAATCAAGGTTGGTACAAGCTGCAGAAGTATTTTTTATCTTATAGGCATGCTACAAACAGTAAGCTTTCTAAAGAGAAAAGACAAATCTGTCCACTTCTGAACATACAGTATTAAAAGAGCTGGCAAACGTAATCTTTGCACCATTGGCAATAATCTTTGAGAACTCCTGGAGAACAGGAGAAGTCCCAGCAGACTGGAGGAGGGCAAACGTTGTCCCCATCTTCAAAAAGGGGAAAAAAGAGGATCCCAACAATTATCGTCCAGTTAGTCTGACATCAATACCAGGGAAGTTTCTAGAGCAGATCATTAAACGGAGAGTGTGTGAACATTTAGAAGACAATGCCACAATCACAAAAAGTCAACATGGGTTTCAGAGAAATAAGTCATGCCAGACTAATCTGATCTCTTTTTTTTATGAAGTTACCAGCTTGGTAGATGAAGGGAATGCTGTGGATATCGCATACCTTGATTTCAGTAAGGCCTTTGATAAGGTTCCCCATGACATTCTTGCAAACAAGCTTGTAAAATGTGGGCTAGACAAGTTAACTGTTAAATGGATTTGTAATTGGTTGACCGGCCGAAGGGTGCTCATCAGTGCTCCTCTTCGTCTTGGAAAGATGTGACCAGTGGGGTGCCACAGGGTTCTGTCCTGGGCCCAGTGCTATTCAACATCTTAATCAATGACTTGGATGAGGGAATTAGGGACATACTTATCAAATTTGCAGATGATACCAAATTAGGAGGAGTAGCTAAGACCCTAGAGGACAGGATCAAAATTCAAAATGACCTGGATAGACTGGAGAGCTGGGCCAAAGCTAACAAAATGAAATTCAATATGAAGAAATGTAAGGTACTGCACTTAGGGTTGAAAAATGAAATGCATAGATATAGGATGGGGGAGACCTGACTGAATGAGACTACGTGCGAAAGGGATCTAGGAGTCCTAGTAGACCACAAGTTGAACATGAGTCAACAGTGCGATGTGGCAGCTAAAAAGGCCAATGCGATTTTGGGCTGCATCAATAGAAGTATAGTGTCTAGATCAAGGGAAGTAATAGTGCCTTGGTCAGGCCTCACCTAGAATACTAGGTGGGGTCTCCTTCCTTGGAGGTCTTTAAACAGAGGCTGGATGGCCATCTGTCAGGGATGCTTTGATTGTGTATTCCTGCATGGCAGGGGGTTGGACTGGATGGCCCTCATGGTCTCTTCCAACTCTACAATTTTATGATTCTATATGTTTTACAGAAGGGTTAGGAAATAGGGTATAGCCCAGTTGTTCTTACTTAAAACTCTCATGATCCTCACCACTAGCCATGCTAATGAGCACTGTAGTAGAAAGCATCTGAAGAGCACTGTTTTATCTATCCCTGCTTTTTAACCTCATAATCTTTTCTCAGCTATACTCAGTTCATTTGGATTTACTAACAAATTGATGGGCATAGAATTATATTTGTGCAGAACAATGTGTTTAGATCCCTGCCTTGGTTGCAAGTTAGCATGTGCAGGTCTGAAACCTTACTGGCTTATATCAGGAAGGAAGAAGGTCGTTTTCAGATGATAGTGGAAGCACTGAAATAATAGTAATGTCCAGAACTGAAAATTATATTTATACAAATCCAAACAAAATCCAAGAAAAAGAACTAGGTTGAAATTCATTGAAATGCAAAAGCCAGCAAGTATTTTTTTTAATGGCTACTGATACTAGAAGGCTTCTGATCGCCATCTGCTGACTTCACTGAATGACTGCTTTATGGCACTCCCTAGCATGCAAATATTTTCACTTCCAAGAAAAACATTCAGAAGGGTAAGGGAATCATCTTATAGTCTGCACTCAAATTTAATGATTGATGCATGGAATAACAAGACAGGAAACAAAAGATGGGTTGAAATATGGGCCACTTTATTTTTTATTCTATCTATTTATTTGTTTATTTCCTGGGGTATGCGAACCCAAAGGGGAGAACCAGTGCGGGACCGGCTGGAGCAAAAGGTCACCTCAGACCTGTCTCCCAGCTTCCCTAGGTGAACCACCTGAGCCCCGAGGGGGGATCCCAGTACCTGGGATGCCCCCTCAGGCACCAACTACTGGAAGGCCCTACACCAGGACATAAATCCTGAAGCTGCATGACTTCTAACGAGGGTTACATCCTGATGCCGGCCTCAAGGATATCCTACCTCCCTGCACCCCCTCCACATGATATGCACGTGCAGTTTGATAAGGCCATCCTTCAACCTGAAATGGGGGTGCCATAGTTGAACGCCGAATACACTGTCTCCCCACTCCCTGCCTGTGACCATCTATTTAAGACTTCACCCAAAGCCAATTGTCCGATTCCAAAGTGACAGTATAGGGTAGGCACCCCCCCCCCAAAAAAAGAGTAGGTAAATATTCCTACCAGGCCCGAGACACGACCAGTGAACTCATACTGTGACAGAGACGGGTGGGTGAGTTGTCGCAAAGCAAAGAGGAGGAGGCCAGGGGCAGCAAGGGGCTAAATGAAGCCAGCTCTGCCCCTGCCTCCTCCCAACCATGGCGTGGCCACACCATGGCCAATCCTGTGCTCTCCTCCATGCCATCATTAAAATACCTCCCCTGGCTCAATGATTCCTGCTGCTCCGTGTGTGTGTGTGTGTGTGTGTGTATTCTTCCCCTTCATCTCAATCTTTAAAAAAAAACACAAAAAAGAGAACATCCTGGGAAGATGTAACTTACTTGGAAAATTCAGGTGTACAGCTCAGCTTTATGAACCATGTGTGTGTACAGCCCCTGTCTGTACTGAATGATACTGTAATTCAGTGGTATTGGACCTTAGAGTGATTAGAGATGGCCCAGGAAATTGTGGTGCATAAGGCACAAAATCTATATGATGCCTCCACCCTAGAAGTGGTAATCAAAACATAAAATAATAACTAACAAGTTGATGTAGTTATTTTCTCTTCAACTGATAACAATCTGATGTATTTTAGTGGCACATAAACTACTCCTGCCTAAAACAAGATACCTATTACTTGGCTTATGGGATGCAAGGCACACATTTCACTTGCCTGATGGTTTAGCAGGTTTGTCTGCTTTTGGAAGGAAATCAATGGATGCTGTCTTTACTTCAAATTATTAGTGATCATTTTATGACACATCTGCAATGTTGTTATTTTATTCATTTTGTTTGCTGGTTTGACCCAGGGGTGAAGTAAATCTCCCATGAAACATCTAGTTATCCTGAATTGAAAGTGCATGGTTGTCTTTGTGGATTTTGTCCTGTTCCATGTCACTGTATGGTTTTCTAGGTGTGAGGTGGCTGCAATATTTTGGGTGATGGATAGCTGTATGTATGTGTCAGTTTTCTCTTCTTCTTCTTCTTCTTTTTAAAAAATTGACAGCCATTGGTTCTGGTTTTGGCAGCAGAAACTGGTCTCTGGCTGACATGATGCTTCCTTACCAGAATGCCTTGGTGTGAGGATTCCTGTGCACTCTGGCATGAAATATTATTGCAGTGGACAGAGCTCAACTCTTGCTCCTGTTGCTACTGAGAAAATGAGTGACTTTTAAACAGGTTTAAAAGAGGAAAGGGGGAAAAGCCAGAATGAAATATCATTTCCTCCCTCAGTATATATTTGGCAGTAAAACATGAAAATAATCAGTATGAATATTCTAGTTCAGACCTTCTTTGAGTTTTTGAAAAAAAGCACATAAATATTTTAAATATTTTTTTTAAATGATGAGCCAGCCCTTAGGATAGAATGGTGCAATGCCTGTCCCCATCTCCATTTTTGCATCATGTAGCTATTACGTTGCTTGTTTTCTTTTCCAGTGTAAAAGAATATGCTTAGTGTATGTATGAGGATTTCCTGTTTCTTGCAGTGAGCAATCACCTTGCTCATACAAGATAATGGAGGAAACCCTGTGTATATGGAGCTTTATGTGCACATGTGACAGATCCACTACATCATGATCCATATCCCTGTTCTCCACTGCCAATTGTTTTCTAGGAGCTAGTTTCAGACAAGCTATGTTGGAAAGGCCCACGTGCAACTGTGATTAGTAAGACAGTTATTTAGACATTTTGGAGACTTTTTCAGCTGGTGTGACTGGACTTGTGTCATTTATTTCTTCCCATAAAGTGATCCAGAAAAACTGTCACACAGAGCTTAGAAAATTATAAAACATCTCAGAACATCTGTTTAGTATATGGTGTGTGTGTGTGTGTGTGTGTGTGTGTGTGTGTGTGTATTGTATGCTTGGACACTGAATTGGGACAACTTAAATTGCTTAATTTTTTTGCTTTCTCTTAAGGTGCACATAAACATATTTTTTCAGCATACATACAAACAATTTCTTAAAAAACATGAAGGGAACTTTTACTTTCTCAGGAAGTCTTTGGAACCCAGGATGTAAAAACAAAAGAAAAAAACCCCAGGAAGACTGTCAACATAAGCCTGCCTAGAAAGAAGAGTCAGGGAAGTTCCACCATCCTTTTTTAAAAAGTCTTTAAAGGAACAAAGCTGAAGGTGTTATGCAGCTTGCAAGTCAGTACAAAAGGATTGAGTTTGAAGAAGTTTCCAGCCTAACTTACAAACAGGAGCAGCAGTCAACAATCCTCTCTATATTTTCCAACCACTGTGATTGTCACTGATTTGTCCCCAAACAGATATATACAAGCTGGTGAGGGTCAGGTTATATAAGGTATGCAAAGAGAGACTGGCTAAATTCTTGTGCACTGGCCACAGATGTCTCTGGGCTTCATCCTGTTATTTGGAGATCCTTCTTCAGTTGTATTCTTGCATAGCTAGTTGAACCAAAACTGTGGCATTTCTTTGGGAATCACATGGATCCTGATTTTGAAGCTGAGAAATTGATTGCCACCAACAGCCTTGACAACATTGTTTCTTGTTTCCAAACCAGGCTGTTTCATCCATCAACTTATGACATCAAAATGACAAGACAGTGAAGTTTATTTTATCACTAGTAATAATGATCTCAACCAGATTTGCCTGAGCTAGGGTTATAACTTATCAAGTTATGACCATAATGTAATGAAATGATACTTTCATTATTTAAACAAGAAATGGATTGCAAGTAAGTAGTTATTGGTAATCAGTTCTTTCCAAGCTCTGAAATCAATATACTCATTACCCTGCAATTCCATACAAGAGGTGCTGTGCGCAGATGCTGGCATAGTTTCTCCAAGCCTAGCAGCCTGATGCTGTCCCATTTTCTGCCCTACCCTCCCAAATGATCTTGTGTGAGGACATGAATCATAGAATAATTGAATTGGAAGAAACCACAAAGACCATCTAGTCTAACCCTCTGCCATGTAGGAACACACAGTCAAAGCACTCCCAACAGATGGCCATCCAGCCTCTGTTTAAAAACCTCCGAAGAAGGAGAGTCCACCACACTCCCAGACAGTGCATTCCACTTCTGAACAGCTTACTAACATGATGTTCTTCCTAATGTTAGGTGGAATCTCTTTTCCTGTAGTTTGAGTCCATTGCTCTGTGTCCTAGTCTCTGGAGCATCAGAAAACAAGCTTGCTCCATCCTCGGTATGACATCCCTTCAAATATTTAAACATGACTCTCATGTCAACTCTTAACCTTTTCTTCTCCAGGCTAAAACATACCCAGCTCCCTAAGCTGCTCCTCACAGGACATGGCTTCCAGACCTCCCACCATTTTGGTTGCCCCGCTCTGAACACATTCCAGCTTGTCCATATCCTTCTTGAATTGTGGTGCCAGAACTGGGAACAGTATTCCAGGTGAGGTCTGACTAAAGTAGAATAGAGTGACACGACTACTTCCCTTGATCTAGACACTATACTCCTATTGATGCAGTCTACAATCGCATTGGCTTTTTTAGGTACTGCTAAATGAAGAAACCAGATTTCTTGGCAAACATGAGCCATTTGAGCCTGTGGGCTTGTCTACACTGGCCAGAATATGCCACCTTCCAGCCATCATATTCTGGCCCCAGAGCTGGGCCAGATCACCGCCCCCCCTCCCCAGTTACCACAAGGAAACAGGCAGAAGTCTGTATGCACACGTCAGCTGGTATTGATAGGTGTCTCTGCCACTGTTGTGTGTCACACTCTCAGATACCATGAAGGAGGCCCTAAGCATGCAATAAAGGCTGGTCACGTGCAGGGGGTCTTGATCACATGCCGAGGGCCTCCTTCCTGCTTTCAGAGGAACACCAGTGGCGGTGGCGTCCAGAGATGCAGCCCAGCATGCAGGTATGGACTCTGCATTTCCACGCCAGACCCATCTAGGTTTTCCCACAAAATGCATGGTTTCCCAGTTTTATTTTTTATGTGTTTTAAATGGGTTTACCCTGGCTCAAGATGGAGGGAAGCCAGGGTAAATTGCCTATCTAAACAAACCCTGTTTTTCAGGCATGAAGACTGCTAATATTGCCATTTATACTTCCCTTGTCACTCAAACAAAGGGGGAGCATTTGTACTTGTTATCCCTAGGCCCTTGGGCTATGACTCATCAATTCTCATCAATGCCCACCTCAAAGGCAAGGAAAGCTGCTAAAGCTGGTGAATGTTTTTTCAGCTTGGGTGGAAATCCAAACTATGGCATAATTGACAGCTTTCTCAGGTAATTTTTCTAGTAAAGTTGAGGTGCGTTTCAAAGAATAAATCCACCTCTAGCTATCATATAATCCAATGATGACCAGCTAGAAGACTATAAAATATTTTCATTCTTGCACCATTGCAAATTGCTGTGCTAGGTAGCAAATTGTTCTCTAGTAACTGATACATAGGAGATGAAATCATTCTCAAGTAATTATGTGCAAGGCAGCACCAGATGGCATGACATTAATTAGTATGGATGGCTGCACATGTAGTTAAAACAGATTTTAATATCTAAAGCAGGAGTATATCATGAAACTTAGGAAGAGAATTCAAGAGTTGCCTATTGAATATTTACCACTATGGGGATTTTTTACCATGACACAGTGATTAACAAAGTTCTCAGTGTGAGTCTGCAAAATATCAACAGAGCCAAAAACCAGTATAAAGCTAATCATTATGGAAAGAAAACAACTATGAGTACTGCAAACATAAGTAACATACAAACCTTAAATTAAAACAATTGTAGTAAGACCACTCATAACAGCTAGATGAAATATATTTAGCTTCTTTGTAATACTAAAAATAATTCAACAAGTTCTTAGTGCAGAAGAATTTCATAGCAAGGATGCCACCACCAAAATGACTTTCTTCCCCATCCTTGCCAACAGTGGACTAGGAGTACCACTTCATCCTGGAAGATCTCAATGCAACAGAAAGCTCACACAGGTAGCACACACACACACACACACAAACACACACATATCCAACACCTGAAATATGTTGTAATGCTCAGTCATTGTATAACCACACACATTCATTAATAATTCTTACAGAATGCCTTTTTGAAATTATCCTGAACACAATGAATCTTGTCTGATTAGACCAGGTTGGTACTTGGATGGGAGACTACCAGGGAAGACCAGGGATCTCCAGGTAGGTCTATGAAAGAATCTTGACTGAAACCATGGACATCTGCTGTCAGTCAAAGTTGACAAGGTTGCATTAGAAGAACCAAAGTGTTACTCAGTAGAAGACATAAGTGAGCATACTCAGATGGTTGGAGGGCCATTTTCAGTTCCTCTGCAACTGGTAGAAGCTATATCACCACAATGTTGTAGAACTGGAGTTGACATTCTAGTGGCTTCTGGTCAGTTGGGGATCATTTTTGATTTGCCTTGGGGATCATTTTTGATTTGCCTTGGGTCTCCCAAAAACAGCCGGCATATGCTTCCTAAAATAATTTTTCTGCTCAGTTTTTTTTTGGGGGGGGGCTTGGGAACCAGAAATTTAAAGGTTTGGTGGTGTGCCAAGAGTGAAAAGGAACCCACCCCCAAGGGCTGCACACAGACCACAGACGTGATTTTCACCCCTCACATAAAACAGCTTCCCAAGGAAAATCTAAGGAAAAAATATCATTAATTTGGTGTTCTTCTGCAGAGTGCATTTCATTCTTGAAAAGTCATTCAAATTAGATTACAGAATACTACCAAACTGCTACTGCTGCTGCTTCTTTTTGAAGCAGAAAGCATTTTCACATGCTGAGTCTTAAACACACAAAACAGAAAGAATTCAATATCTGCTTATAAGAGATACTTCAAAGTTTTGGCAGGCACACACAATTTAGTGCAAGGACTTCTTATTTTCAAATGTATAGCCAAATAGTTCCTTCTGTGGTTGAGTTAATAGCTAAAATATCCTCCCCACATATCATTTTCATCTTTACTGCTGCTACCACAACAGAACTGGGCTTTTGATTTAGCAATCTCCAAAATTTAATTTAAACTTCAATATTAGAACATTCAAAAAGTATGTCAGAAATACCACATCATATAGGTTAGGATGGATATTCCAAACTTGGCCCAGATCACGTCTAATGTCTTCTGGATTTATTCATCCCTTAAAACCACACAGCCATTTGAAAGATCACTTGTGTCTATACAGTTTATGCAAGTTTTTTTACTTTACTCCAGCTTTGCTTTGGTATATGAACCCAGGGCCCACTTCCTTCCTGACCAAGAGAAATTCAGTAGAAACAAACACAGAAACAAACACTCTCCATGAATCAGTTAAGTTGAGTTTCCAGGGTATAAAAGATTTTACTCTAAAACAAATAGCAAATATGGAGGATTGGGATGATGGGCACATTCCCTATAGCACGCTGTACTGTTTATTATATGGTGCCAGTTATGTTTCCTTCATGGGACCAAGAGAACATTTTAAATGGGGAAAATGGAAGGAATACCACTGCCTCCTAGACCTGCATCTCCAATCATATTTTCCCTCTTACTGATGCTTTATTTGTTGTGCATCATATATAATATTGTTCAATGCAGAGCATTAAACAGGATAAAGTTAATCTCAAGTATATCAAAATTTTATTTCAACGGAGGGAGGGTTCTCTAGAATATAAAACTCAAAACATTTTATATTTTATAGTGCAAGAATTGGATCAAGATTCCATTATACTTAAAACAGACACACTGAAATCAGTAAGTCCCCTAAATCTGGATCCAACATTACAACTTTTTGAGAGGCAAATACGGTTTTTCCATACTGGATTGCATCCAACTAATTAAAAGAATATGCATTAGACAGAAGACAAGTAATGTGTGACTTAAGGAAATCATATGAAAGCAATTGCTCCTAATATTCAGCATACTTGCTTATTAGATGTCTTTGATAAGTTTCATCTTCTTCAGCAATCAGATTAATGGTTAAAAATAACTACAGCCCCCACTCTAAATGGATACTATGATCAAATGCAGGTGAGGTAAAGCTCTTGTATTACACACCAGATGCAACTGCATACCAGAGGTCCACACCACACCTCACATAGCTGAAAGATATGAATGGATGTTGCAACTAAGTTAGAAGTTGCAATGAGTCAGAAGCACTGTGGTGGGTCAGAAAATATTTGCATCTACTTTTTGAAACCTACTTCCTCTGTTCAGCAAAGATAAATATAGTACAGATGAAATGTTTGCCAGAAAGACTCATTAGGCAACCACAACTACATAGTGGAGAACCTTAAATAAATCTTTTTGTTAACACCGAGATCACAATCATGAACTAGTCCCCTAAAATGTCTTTTCCTACTTTAAAAGAAAGGAACAGTCGCTGTTCACATGGATCTTTCCATCTATATCAGAACCACATTAAGTGCCCTGAACCACTGGATTAAATGAAATACTCTTCCTTGAGCTGTTTCTAATCTGGCAAGAGAATAATTCTACACTTCCCAGACAACCCCATATGCAATTCAACTTAGCTTTTTCCTTGGTCATTCAACAAAATGTAGAAAAAAAGCAACCAGTATTGGCAATTTTTAAAAAAGCGATTTATAATAAAGGTTGACAACCACATTATGGATGGACACACACACCTGTAAATGTTTGTTTCAGTAGAACATTTTCTAGACTCCTCAAATGCTTTCATCAGTGCTGTATACGCACAATCCTAAATATACACTGGACTGACTATGTGACGAATCTTGCTGTCCTTGAGCAAGCAGGGATCGCCAGCATTGAGGCCATGATATTGAGAACACAGCTGCACTGGGCAGAGCACGTTACTAGGATGGAGGACCATCGCCTCCGAAAAATAGTACTCTATGGTGAACTCACCACGGGTCAGCATAAGAGGGGTGCTAAAACAAACGAACAAACAAACAAACAAAAAACGATACAAGGACTCCCTGAAACAACATCTCAGGCTCGGCCAAATTGATCACCAACAATGGTCCACCCTGGCCTCACATCAGGAGGCATGGAGACACACTATCCACAATGCTGCAGCCTTATTTGAGAACTCACGCCGAACAAGTCTTGAAGAGAAACGACAACGCAGAAAGAATCACAACCCAGAAACATCACCCAAGGAGACCTTCTGCTGTGCCTTCTGCAACCGGACTTGTTTATCTCGGATTGGCCTTTTTAGTCATCAGCACTCTTGCAGAAAGTGCGGGATGAGTCCTTCCTAATCTTTGTTTGTGAAGATAAGCCAGAGAGAGAGAGAGAGAGAGAGAGAGAGAGAGAGAGAGAGAGAGAGAGAACTGGGCAAACTCCCCATAATGTGAGCAAAATGCTCCAATATAAATTGTTCATAATTTGGGGGTAAATTGTTACTCTCAGCACAGCACAAGCAACTCCACCAAATTTATAGTTCAGTGTTGTTTTATTCAAAATTTATTGGAAATCAGTTTTGCAGGAAACTATTTCTTCAACTTCATGGTTTCTCCCTTTTGTATCTCTTTATTAACAGCATTAGACACTGAAAATATCAGGTGTTTATATATCAGATCTCTCTCTGACTTTTCTTCGCAAACGAAGATTCAGGAAGGACTCATCCCACACTTTCTGCAAGTGCTCTGATGACTGAAAAGGCCAATCTGAGATAAACATGTCCGGTTGCAGAAAGCACAGCAGAAGATCTCCTTGGGTGATGATTCCGGGTTGTGATTCTTTCTGCATCGTCGTTTCTCTTCAAGACTTGTTCGGTGTGAGTTCTCAAATAAGGCTGCAGCATTGTGGATAGTGCGTCTCCAAGTCTCCCAATGTGAGGCCAGGGCGGACCATTGTTGGTGATCAATTTGGCCGAGCCTGAGATTTTGTTTCAGGGAATCCTTGTATCACTTTTTTGGAGCGCCCCTCTTACGCTGACCTGTGGCGAGTTCACCATAGAGTACTATTTTTGGGAGATGATGGTCCTCCATCGTAGACATGTGCCATGCCCAGACCAGCTGCGTTCTCAATATCATGGCCTCAATGCTGGCGATCCCTGCTTGCTCAAGGACAGCAACATTCATCACATAGTCAGTCCAGTGTATATTTAGGACTGTGTGTATACAGCACTGATGAAAGCATTCAAGGAGTCGTAAGTGTTGGTGATAGGTGACCCATGTTTCAGACCTGTAAAGGAGATTAGACAGTACAAAGGCTCTATACACACTGATTTTTGTGCTTCGCCTCAGGTGTTTGTTACTCCAGACTCTTTTGTAAAATCTTCCAAATGAGCTATATGCCTTTGCTAATCTGTGATTGATTTCTTTGTCAATCTTGGCATCTGAGGAGATGATGCTTCCCAGTTAGGTGAACTGCTGAACGGACTTAAGCACAGATTTGCCTACGGCAATGTGGGGATGGTGGTGTACATCCTGTGGTGCAGGCTGGTAGAGAACTACTTGTTGTTTAATCTAACCACTTGTTGTCTGATTTCATTTTGGGCACATTGTGGCCTGTGGTAGGTTGTAGGGAAAGAAAATTGTTGCCTAGAGTTCACCTCTGCTCTACACCAAGAGATGCAATTTATTAAAACAAAGTTCTAAAAGTTGATGTAGATGTTGGTGAGCTAGGCAGTGGAGATATCCATCAAATAGTGGTGCCTTCCAAGAATGAGATGAACAGTTCTATTAACTGAACATCTGTATTTGCAGTAATACCTTTCAACAGAAAGAAGTAGTCATTATTCCTTAAGCCATATCCCTCCCATTAGCAAATGCAATTAATTAACTAAAGCTAGAGGGAAGATTTGAGGATCTCAATAATTTGAATAGACATTGATTAGCAAGTTATTAGGAATTGGTGAGCATATCATGTACACTGCTTTTTTTTCCTATTGGGTGCTTTCTTCCTCATGCCATAGAGACCTTTGGTTATTATCAAATGGTTCTCAGAATATGCAGAATGGCTTATTTTCACTCTGAGGAGATAGAATTTCATACTATTGAGAAGGTATCATAGTTAGAATGTTGGATAAGGACTTAGAAAATCCACATTGGGCAAATTGGAGCTAGTCACTTTCTCTCAACCCTATTTCACAGGGCTGTTGTGAGGATTAAGTGGGGAACATGACAGCTATGTATGCTACCATGGATATATACATAAATAATAACATAAAACTCAATAATAAATGTTTTGACATAGATAAACTTTCCAATTTACCACAAAATTATGACATTCCTGGTTAGGAGGGCCCTTGGCTCGCTGCAGTGATACCACACATGGCTTTCATTGCATTTACTTTTTCATATTTTTTTTTGTAGATTTTTTTTTAATGTTGCTTGTGTTTTTGCAATGAGCAATTTTTGCAAGCCACTGGAAACACCTGAAAAGGCTGGTTAAGGGGAATTCATTCACAAATGGTGGAAATGTATCTATTTGTGAGGGGTATGTACATTTGGAGTTAAATTAATGCATATATAAAACTTAATCCTTTTTTAAAAGCCAGGAAATGTATTTTTAAATCAATTTTATTTATTTATTTATTAAAATTATATAGTGTGCATGTTATGGACAACATATGCAGACAGTTTATAGTGACAAGACAACAAAATCAATATTCATTCTTGTTAAAATAAAGCACAACTGTAAAATATGATCAACTGGCGATTATGAATGGAAAGAATATTAAAAAATATTGTAAAAATAGTTGAAAAACATGTTTTTCAAGTTTTGAGAAAGCTTAACAAGAAGAATCCTGTACTGATGAGAATCTCACAATTGGGGACCTATTCTGCACAAAATTCGCACTTGGTTGTTTGGCAAAGAAAACTGCATTTCCTGCATAAGAAACAGAATTTTCTGCACAGACAATGATATTTCTATGCAGAAACATCACGTTTTGCAGAAGAAAAGCTGTTCCTTGTGCAGAAAATGCTGCAATTGAGGACTTATTCTGTGCAAAATCCACATACGGTTGATGTGCATAGAAAAAAAACATTTTCTCCACAGAAAACAGCTTTTTCTGTGTAATAAATAAATAAACAAACAAATGTTTTATTTATAATAACATAAATAAAATGATGTCTTCTGTGCAAAATAACACAGAATTTGTGCAGAATATGTCTTGAATTACAAATATTTTTCAAAAACTGTGGTTTTCGAAGACTTTCTCATAGCAGGAAGAAAATTGTTAAAATTACTTGTTGTTTCCTTTGAGAAGAATATTAGTGATGAATTACATCCCTACTGGGCATAAATATAAAACGAGACAAAATGCTGACTTACCTGCACAACCCCGGTACAGGAATCCAAAAAAATGCATCCTTTGGGTTCCTTTGAAATCTTTTCATCTTTGTAAAAATTCATTATGTATGAATTGTCTGACAATTGTGTCAGCTGGAAGTAACGCTTTTTAAATGACTACATGAAAAGAAATGAAAAACAGGATTAGCTTTCTTGCAAATTAATTCTGATGGATGTTTTATTAGAGAAAAGTTATTTAAATGAAAACTTTCCTGAAAATCATTGTACCCAACACATTTTCAATTGATAATAGTACCATCCATTTTAATTCCATACAGAGTGCAATCATATGGATCTATTGAGGAGTAAGCCTCATTGAATTCAATGGGGCTTGTTCTCAGGTAAGTGAATATGGTATCAGCCTAAATACTGTATATTCTGATTGATTGTATTTTGAAGACTCCCATTGCATTTACCCTATACAGTTACAGCAGTCTGATGCCATTTTAAAGTGTCACAGATCCATTAGAAGGAATCTCCAGATTTTTAATTTGGCAAGGTGCTTAGAGATCTTTGCTAGAGAACTCCTGTGTACTCCTCTGCATTATAGCACTAGAACTCTATAGCAGAAATTGTAGTTATCTCATCATACTATAAACCACAGGATTCCACTGGATGGAACCATGAATGTTTATTGTATTTAATTTATTTTTCTTGAATTACTTAATTTGTAGCAACAATGGTTAGCAAAATTCTACATATCATAAACAACAAGACTGTTGTCATAATTGTGATTTTTACAAGTGAGTAATACATTCTATTATAAAGAAACATAAGATAGAGTGGTCAAGGGCTATGTTCAAGTGCATTAAGCGGGTGCTGTTTAACTGAGCGTATTTCTCCAGAGGCCTCTATACATTGTCAGTGCAGCATCCCTACCTCCACCCACTCTGTTAATAAACCAATAAAGCCAAACATCCTTAAATGTGTCCTTATCCATTTGTCCTTTAGTTCTTTTACTTGATGTTAACTTTTCTAATAGTTTCCAGTTCAAGTTCCAGAAAGTTCTTTATGAGATAAATTGCTCAGTTTGCCCTCTAACGATGTTTAATACCTGCAGCAGCAAATGTTGGTATAGAACTACAGCTTGTCCCACAGTTTTGGAAATGCCTGCCTGTGCCTCTTTTCAAAATTAGCAAGAGACTGGGCAGCTCCCTCAATGATGTAGAAAAGATCCTAAAACATCACAGCTCCTCCAAAACTTTAATGAGCTGTTACCAGTTATCCAAACAAGCTTTACTGCCATGAAACACCATTTCTACATCATTTTCAATGTACATTCATAAATATGTGCTGAAATGGTTTTCAGTGGATTCAGTGGAAATCTCTATCCTCCAGAGTAAAACCCTCAGGCCATTTTAACGTCTTGGAAGCCACAATTAGATGTATCCAGGAAAAAAGTGCACAAGCTAATACTTTTATATTTTACTTCTTTTTGTCCTATCAAAATTTGTGAGTTTTCATAGAATCATAGAATTGTAGAGTTGGAAGAGACCACGATGGCCATCCAGTCCAAACCCCTGCCATGCAGGAAATCACGATCAAAGCATCCCAATCCAGCCTCTGTTTAAAGACCTCCAAAGAAGGAGACCCCACCATGCTTCGAGGGAGTGTGTTCCACTGCTGAACAGCTCTTACTGTCAAAAAGTTCCTCCTAATGTTGAGGTGGAATCTCTGTTCCTGGAGCTTGCATCCATTGCTCCGTGTTCCAGTCTCTGGAGCAGCAGAAAACAAGCCTGCTCCATCCTCAATGTGACACCCCTTCAAATACTTAAACAGGGCTATCATATTGCCTCTTAACTGTCTTTTTTCCAGGCTAAACATACTCAGCTCCCTAAGTCTCTCCTCATAAGGCATCGTTTCCAGACATTTCACCATTTTAGTCGCCGTTCTTTGGACACGCTCCAATTTGTCAATATCCTTTTTGAATTGTGGTGCCCAGAACTGGACACAGTATTTTAGGTGAGGTCTGACCACCTTGCTGGTTAACAAATTGAACCTCTAGAATGGTGAGGGCAAACCTATGACACGCATGTCAGCACTGACATGTGTAGCCATTTGTGCTGACATGCAATGTTGGCCTCCTCCCCCCCCCCCCGCTGCCACCTGCAACCGCATCATCCTCCCTAAAGTGGCGATCTGGGCTCCAAAGCCTCACTTTAGGGAGGAGGGAGGAAAGTGGCAGGTGGGGATACAAAGCCCCAATTGCCACTTTAGGGAGGGTGGGAGGGTGGAGGAAAGTGGTGGGCAGGGCTACGAAGCCCCGACTGCCACTTTAGGGAGGTGGGGGTGGAGCGTCCCCCCCACCTGGCCACCCCCCCCTGAGGCCTGCCATGCTTCCCTGGAGATGCCTCAGAAAGGCCCAGTAAGGTTGCCGGCGGGCGGAACTCTGCCGAGGAAGGCGGCGGGTGAGTGGAAGGGTGGCCGCCCGGCCTCTCCCCAGCCTTCCCGAGGTGGCTCTGAAGCATCGGAACTGCCTCAGAAAGGCCGGGGAAGAGGGCAGGTGAGTGGGAGGGTGCCTGCCTGGCCTCTCCCCAGCCTTCCCAAGGGGGCTCCAAAGCCTTGGAGCCACCTCGGAAAGGCTGGGGAAGATGGTGGGCGAGTGGGAGGGTGGCCACCCGGCCTCTCCCTGGCCTTCCTGAGGGGGCTCTGTGGCTTTGAAGCCACAGAGCCACCTCGGGGAGGCCGGGAAGGCAGTGGATGGGAGGGAAGGACTCTGCCTCGCCTCTCCCCGGCCTTCCTGAGGGGGATCCAAAGCCTTGGAGCCGCCTCGGAAAGGCCTGGGAAGGCGGCAGGTGGGAGGAAGGAACTCTGCCTGGCCTCTCCTTGGCCTTCCTGAGGGGGCTCCAAGGCTTTGAAGCCAGGGAAGGCAACAGGCGAGTGGGAGGGTGGCTGCCCGGCCTCTCCCCGGCCTTCCTGAGGTGGCTCCAAAGCCTTGGAGCCGCCTCAGAAAGGCCGGGGAAGATGGCAGGTGAGCGGGAGGGTGGCCACCAGGCCTCTTCCCAGACTTCCCAATGCAACTCCGAAGACTTGGAGCAGCCTCAGAAAGGCTGGGGAAGATGGCGAGCGAGTAGGAGGGTGGCCGCTTGTCCTGTCCCCGGCCTTACCAACGGGGTTCCGAGGGTTCGAAGCCTCGGAGCTGCCTCGGAAAGGCTGGGGAAGGCGGTGGGCAGGTGGGCCTCTTGTTTGAGCCCAGGGCACCACGCACAGCTTCTCCGCACAGGGGAGCTGCCAAAAGAGGGACAGGGGAGAATGCATGTGTGCATGTGTGCGCGTGTGCATGTGGCATTGTGGGGAGGGGGAGTAAGTGCTGTGAAGGGAAGAAGCTGAGGGTCTGGGAGCCGAGGAGCTGTTTGCGTAATCACTCCTAGGCTAGCTGGCAACACATGCTCTGCTCCATGGATAACTCAGGCTGCCTCCTTGTGTCCAACTCCGCCTTGCTCCCACACTCACTACCATGCCCCCTAGCCTTCCTCTACATCTGGCAGGTAAGTCCACCTCTTTTATATCTTTCCCTGCTTCACTCGTGGGTGAGGTATCCCCCCCCAAAAAAAACCCATGGGTCAGATGGAAGCCAGGGGAGGTGGGGGGAAAGTAGCAATGGGGCTTCTGAAGGCCCCGTCGCCACTTTCGGTAGGCCAGGGTGGGGGTAGGGGGAAGTAGCGACACGGCCTCCGGAGGTCCTGTCACCACTTTCAGGAAGCTGGCAGGGTGGTGGTGGGAAAGTAGTGACGGGGCCTCTGGAGGCCCCGTCACAACTTTCGGGAGGCCAGGGGGCTGTTATTATTCACGGATTTTTCACATTCACAAGGGTCTTTGGAACCTAACCCCCACGAATGTGAAGGGACAACTGTACATTTTGATTACTCAGTTGTCACATGAGTTGTGACAACTTATTAATTATTAATAAACAATTAATAATATTGTTGATTAAACAATAAATATTGTGAAATAATGTTTTTTCCTCAAAGTGACACACCACTCGGGTTATGCTCAGTTTTTTGGCGACGTTTGACACACCAAGCTCAAAGGATTGCCTATCACTGCTCTAGAAAATGTACAACCTGATGGATCTATAGCCATCCATAAGGTGAATCTGATAATTTATCAGAGCCTAGGAGTTAAATTAGCATAAAGCTGCTACAGTTATCTAGTACAGATATGTTCATAGACAACTAAATGAAAATACAAAGCATAAATGACATCAGCATGAGGGGAAAGATAGAATGGGGGAGATAGATACGTACACAGTAGACACTACTGCCTTACCCGAACTGTAATGCTGTTGTTTACTGTGCTGTTAAAATTGCCTTTATAAAGCCAGCCAGATTTGAAAACTCCCGTCCCTCCTGTTCCACCACCTCCTTTAGAAGATGAGTGAGATGTTGTATCCTGTGCGAAAAACACTGTTAATAATAAATTGATTTTTGGGGGGTTGAGTTGAAAAATGTAAAAAAAAAAAAAAAAACCCTGTATGATTGAACACTTGCTTTTTGTTAACAAGTATCACCTCTTGGTGCTTTTTAAGATCAGATCTTCCTTTCGAGGCACACGGAATGACAAAGTAATGTTCGTTTTGATTACATTTCTATTGAAATGGGAAATTCACCACAACACAGTGCTAACTCAGCAATTAGAAAGGGGAAAGTGAGCGAGGAAAGACATGCTTACTTCATCCTTGTCAATGTCTTCATGATCAATTTCAAAGGAATGTGAAGGAAGTTTCTCTGGCTTGCATTCATAGCTAAAAAGAAAATAGATTAAATTTAATCAACATAATGTATGCTGGACTTTTTTAAAAACAAAGCTACGGGTCAGCATAAGTGGGGTGCTCCAAAAAAATGATACAAGGACTCCCTGAAACATCTCAGGCTCAGCTAAATTGATCACCAACAATGGTCTGCCCTGGCCTCACATCGGGAGGCATGGAGACGCACTATCCACAATGCTGCAGCCTTATTTGAGAACTCACGCTGAACAAGTCTTGAAGAGAAATGACAATGCAGAAAGAATCACAACCCGGAAACATCACCCAAGGAGACCTTCTGCTGTGCTTTCTGCAACTGGACATGTTTATCTCAGATTGGCCTTTTCAGTCATCAGAGCGCTTGCAGAAAGCGTGGGATGAGTCCTTCCTGAATCTTCGTTTGTGAAGAAAGCCATAGAAAGAGAGAGA
Organism: Gambelia wislizenii; assembly: GCA_030847615.1. NCBI lineage: Eukaryota > Metazoa > Chordata > Lepidosauria > Squamata > Crotaphytidae > Gambelia > Gambelia wislizenii. Next base: position 52,011,846 of record JAUMIR010000003.1, on the reverse strand, counting down.
GACATGGATGCAATCTGAAGTTTTACTTTTTTGTATATTTTAGATGTCTCTGCTCAATTATAAGTGCTAAGAATAGTGGGTGAAATCTAGAGTTTGGAAAAGTTGTGGCTTAAAAAATATACAATACCCAGAATCCTCAGGAGAGCACAGCCATGGTAAGATTGCCATGATTTAATTTCTTATACTTACTTTGGACTACAGGTAGGCCTCAGTTAATGAAGTAGATATGCTTTGAGACATTATTTTTTTAATAGAAAATTTGGTACTAGTGGAAGGAATAACATGGAAGGAATAGGAATGGGTTCCTTATTGTGGTATGTCTTCAACTTGTTTCTGACTTATGGAGACTCCAAGGTGAACCTGTCATGGTTAAATTTCTTCAAAGGATATTTGCCATTGCTTTCTCTAAGGCTGAGAGATATGACTTGCCCAAGGTTACCCAGCGGGTTTCCATGGCTGAGTGGGATTTGAATCCTGGTCTCCAGAGTCTTAGGAGATTTTCAGATGCCTCATTCAGCCTCTTGCTGCGCAAGCAGCCTCCGGAGCAGTAACGAGGCTGCCGCGCGGCAAGGGGTTCATTTTGGACAACGCCGTTTCTCTCTCGGCATCGTCCGTGACTGTTGCGGCTAGCATTGGAGGCGGCCGTGCTGTTTTTCACTCACGGAAGATATCTAATTGATTTTTAAAAAACTGTTATACTATATTATGAAGTTTTTAGTTGTATGTTGCTTTAACCTTGTTGTTCCCCTGTTGGGGAAAGGCCAGGATATAAATGAAACAAACAAGCAAACAAGCAAACAACAACAAAAAGGAAAGCACATAATATGGATAAAGCTTGATACTTTTTACATTACTGTGGTAATTCTTGTTCCTGACTAGAGTATTGCTATGCATCTCTTAAAATACAGCTTTTTACAGTTGTAAGAAATCAACAATTTGTGGAGGACCTATACTGATGGCTAAACACACAGAATGACTCACCTTACACATTAGGAACTAACACTGCCCTGAGGTATTACTTCTCCATTTATAGGACAAAAGACCCAGGCTAAATGGGTCCCTTTGAGTCAGGAAATGATAAACACTGTTTGCCCACTTCCTCCTAGAACTATTTTCAGAAAAGAAATCCCCACTATGTCTTGAAAAATGTATCTGAGTGCAGTTGACTCTGCCACCAATCTATATCCATCCTCTGTGACTGTGTGAAACAACTCGCCAGCACAACATGCCTCAAGGGGAGGAAACAATTGAATCTTCTCAGTTCAGTGCTTCAGGGATTCAATCATGCCAGCAGTATTAACATCACCACCCAGTTTTAATTCATGTGACTCACAGTAAAAATATTCAAAGACAAGGTGCTGATTTGTACAGAAAAAATGGACGATTCCTGACTCTGTTGGATCTAACCCAATGTGTACACACAGGATTTTAAAAAGGGCTTTGCTGAAAGGATGGTAGTCTCCTTCTGGCTCATTTATTTATTTATTTTAGAAAGACCATCCAAAAATATAAATCTTTTCACCCAGGTAGTAACTTGCTACAATATAACAGAAGTCACAATGGTTCCTTTGAACCATCACATGAAATGCTTCTCTAGACAAGAGACAACATGACCAGTGGGCAGAAACTTCTTCAAGTTATGGCTTGGATAAAAACGCCCAGAGAGACATGGAAATTGGTGTGTGTGTGTGGGGGTATGTGTGTGGCTGTTTGAGAGATAAAAACTATCTCAAGGTGCAAAAGGCTTGGTTTCTTGCAAAAAAGGAGGAGGAGGAGGAGTAGTAAAAGCAGCAGTGAAGAAAAGGAGAAGTAAGAGAGAAAAGAAAAAGAAAAAAGAGGAATGAATCCTCCAAGATAGGCAGTTAACCCCTGAGAGATGAAAACTAAGGCCTTATCTTCACAGGCTGAATGAAATGCCCCCCACACCATTCCCATGCCCAGCTGTTTGGACGGCATGGGTTTTGGCTCTGAATCTAGTCTGAACTGTCTGGATGACATCCAGGCAGTTTCAACTATAAACTGGGGTAAAATCTCCTTAAAACAGCTTAAGAAAATACCTGGCAAAACCAGGATCCTGCGGGGAAAATCAGAGCGCTCCATGGAGGGAATGGTCAGCTGGCTGTGCTGTATTGGCGGGTGCCTCTGCTGCCACCACTGGTGTCATGCCCATGCTTTCTGAGGTCACAACAAGGCCCCCAGAATGTGATCAAGGCTGGGTGCCTCTTTTCCAGCCTCAGAGAACACAACGTGCGACACTAGCAGCCTGTGTGTGCAACGTGCAGCCTGTGTGAGCAGACAGCTGCCCATTCCCATTACGGAACACAAGGTAACGGGAAGGAATCTGGGGCAGCTCCAGGGCCAGAATACTCCAGCCAGAACATGTAGTACTATGGCCAGGGCAAACAAGACCTTGGACCTCCCACCATCCCAACCTGAGCTTGGAAATGTTATTTATATGTATTACAAGTTCCAGAACCCTCCAACCAGCACAGCTACTGATCATGCTGGCTGGTGGATTCACGGAGCTGTAGTCTGAAAAAGTAACTTTTCCATGATCTGTCCACAACACAGCTGGACAGATGATTTAAATCTTAGCCAAACTTCACATTCATACCAAGGTTAACAGAGAAAAAACAGCAGATGTGTGCTTTCCACAGTGATATTATCTATAGGTGTAAAAAGTCAATATTTTCCCTTTTCTTCTTTACATCCCAGGAAGCTGTCAGGAAGTACTAAGCTAAAGTCTTGCCATGTCAGTTTGCCCCTAGCCTTAGCACATCTTCTGGAGATGCAAAGACTTATTTATTTGTTCAGTTTATTTATATACCACTCTTCAGCCACAAAGGCTCTCAGAGTGGCTTATAAATTGTTAAGCAATAGCACTTTACCCATCCACACCGCTTTATAGCATGCTAGGCACTAAGCAGTTTCCAATGTGTGTTAGTTAATTGTCCCCACAAGCCAGGTTCTCATTTTACCAGCCTAAAAAAGGATGGAAGGCTGAGTGAACCTTAGAGCCCTTGGGATCGAACTTGCAGCATTGTGGCTGCAGTACTGGCATTTAACCAGTGTGCCACCAGGGCTCCCTTTATAGTAAAGATGGGTCACTGTGCATGTGGCACTTAACAAATACCAAAAAACAATGAAATGTTACAAAGAACAGGTTAAACTTGTACCATAGTTTATTCTGTAAATTTAATCTCGGATAATTTCTGTCTCATAGCAGTGAGGATTTTAAATTTTTTTCTACCAAAAAAAAAAAAGAAAAGAAAAAAAAGGAAGAAGAAGAAGAAGAAGAGGTACAGGCTGAATCTCCCTTGTCTGGAATTCCAAAATTCCAAATTGTCCACATGGGTGGCTGAGATAGTGACACCTTTGCTTTCTGATGGTTCGATGTACACAAATTTTGTTTCATGTACAAATTATTCAAAATACTGTACTGTATATAAAATCGCCTTCAGACTATGTGTATAAGGTGTATATCAAACATAAATTAATTTTGTGTTTAGACTTGGGTTCCATTTCCAAGATATCTCATTATGCATATGCAACTATTGCAAAATCCAAAATATTCCAGAATCTAAAATATTCTGGTCTCAAGCATTTTGGATAAGGGAGACTCAACCTGTATAATAAAAATAGCTTAGCAAGGAAGGGGGAAAGATTTGGGATTGATCAGAATGATCTTTCAAGGTACCTACCAAGTCTTGAAACTAAGGGGAAGGAAATGAGGGAGGTTGGTGGGACTTTATGATCAGAAAATATCTATATGGAAGGCATAGCCTCACTCCTCCCCTAGAGAATATAATACAGAATTATGTCTGTTTGTGATCAAAGCAAATTGCTTTAGTTAGTGAACTGAGCCAAGATCAGGCTTAGAAGATAGTTTGGGTTTGATCTTGAGGGTTCCAGGAACCCAAAGAACCCTAAAAAGGAGCAAAAGGCAAAGGCAGCTGTGAAGGTCTTAAGACAAAATTCTAACTCATCTTTGGGTAACCAAAAAGAGCCAACTGAAAAATAAGCAAATAACATTACTCAGTGTAACTATTACAGTTGTAGACCCAGAAGGAAGAGGAGAAGCTTTGCTTGGCATAAAATGAACACAGACAGTGTTTGCTTGGAATGGAAGGAGGCCACAACTTTATTGGTTACAGATGAAGGTTTGGCTTAGCATGGTTCCAGACCCAGGCATTGTTCGACCCACTTCTTGGCCAACAGAAACTGATTCACCCAGCCTGCTTGCTAAGTAGACATGAAATGACAAATGTGGGATTCCACATGGCTGGAAGCCATTGTGTGGTTCCCCTTCCACTTGGCAACAAGGAAGGGCCACCTGTCCCCAAGTTAAGCATGACCTGGTTGCCTATACCCTTAAGGAGAATCTTGTACTGGGTCTGATACATGTGTAGACCCCATCCTCTACAAACTGTATCTGGCTCCATACCAAGATTACAGAAGTTATGACAAAAATACAATTTCAGATGTACTAAAGAAGCATACAACTAACTCAAATCCAGAACCTAGGTGAAGTGGGTGGGAAAAAGCTGACTGACAGCTGCTGAACAAGGGAGCTGCTTTATACACCCTGAAAGTGGACAAGAGCCAAGTCTGTGATCCAGGATTCCCCCCCACCCTGCTTCAGACTGCCAGGTGGCACCTGATTGGCTGGTCTCCCTGCCTTTCCAAGAGCCTGAAAAACACAATGGCTCCTGGGTAGACAAGCATACTGTAGGAAGATGGCATGCTGCCACCACTGACTTCAGCCACGGACCATTAACTGGCTCCTTATTAAGCTAGGGCACTGTTTATTATCTCCCAAAATATCAATATCAAGACTGTCTAGTTACTCAATGTTCTCTACCAATAAAGAGGCTTGTGAACTTCAAACAGGATGGACAGAGCCCAGAGTTTACAGCTGAGTTTTATATCCAGAATAGTGGAAGGCCAAACTTTCTTTGTTTTTTTGTTCTTAGCAAACACAGTGACCACTAAGGGCACAACCTAGAACCAGAACGTCACATGACAGGGCCACAATGGAATTTTTTCAGACTCTTCAGTCTCCACCACAACTAAGGATGTAAGCTTTCATAAATTTCATTCTCATGGACAAGGACAAATAATTTAACGTTTCCCCTTGAAGGAAGAAACCCTTAAAGGCTACAACAATACTATTGGCCACATTACAGAATTTAAAAGTTATAGGTATAAGCATGACTGGAATATGGAAAATACAATTTACAGCAGAGGTGTGGAAAATGTGGACACCCCAGTTTGCTAACCTCATTTTTGCAGTCTCAGTATTAGAACTGAGCTCATAGTCCAATCACTCAAATATCCACTCTAGATTTTCCTCAAATTTCTCTCTGTCAGTAGTCTGAATTCCACTGTAATCCTATTTACGTTATCACCTCTGAGTATTCCTTGCCTTAAGAAAACTATGAAATTCATGGGGTCACCATAAGTCAACAGGCAACTTGAAGGCACACCCAAGGTAGCAGATCTCCCAGAATACATATGGTGCTGGTTCTAGGGGCACCCATGGACATATGTGGTGGGACTGCCCAATTGCCAGTTCCTTCTGGAGTTTAATTATTCAAGAGCTTTCCTCTATATTGAAGATGCCATTCGTGAAGGATCCTAAACTATGTCTGCTAGGTCTTTTTGAAAGAGATAATAGCACTCTTTTATGTAAAGGCCTTGTGATATTTTGCATTGTGGCAAGATCATCACAACTGTTTATTATCTGTATGATATTTAAAGGTACAGTTTATAGCTATTATAGAAAAATTGTCTCATAATACTTTAATGAGTAAAGGAAAAGTTAAACCAGATGCATTTCATTTGAGTTGGGATGCTGGATTCAATATGTTAATGATGAAAACACAGATACTAACATTCTAGATAAATATAGGGTAGAATGTCCAAAACAAGTGCACTTGAAGGGGGTTGACTAATTCAGATAATTTGGACTGTTCTATCTTATTATGCATTCTATTATTACAATGTTATAATTTATGATAGTGGGAGGTCTGGAAAAGAACTAATTTTACACCACTATTTTATTTTACCTTCTTTTTTTGTAGTATTAATTGCTGGAGGGGATAACAGGGAAAGGAAATATTGCTATGATTGTTTGATCTTATGTTTTATAATTTAATAAATAAAGTAAAACATGGTTAACAATGGAGTACATATGGTGCTTATATCCCTCTGTGCTCAACTTATGTATTTGTAAATAAACAAAATGTTACAAAAAACCAACAACAATTATCCAGATTTTTTTTTTGAAAGAAGCTAAATCCAGTTATTGATGTTACCCTAAATATGGGAAAGTTACTTTTTGACTACATCTCCCCAAAACCCCAGCCAGCATGGCCACTAAGCAGTTCTGAGAGTTGTAGTACAAGAATAACTTTTTGAGGTTCTGACAGGAACTTCTCACTGTTCAGAAAAGTACCAGTGCATAATAATGTAATATAGTTGTTTCTCCAATAAACTCAAACTGAAATTAAGATTTGATATAAATGCTGGCTTCTTTATTAATTTCAGTGTTGGAAAGGTACCACACACACAATATGGAAATGTGCATATAAATCAGCATTACTGAAGTGGAGAAAGGCAGCCCTTGAATAGATGGACATCTCATGTAAGAACCACTTCACTTTAAGGGGCCTTTGGGTTAAAGCAACCAAAATCAAAACAACTCTTCAGAGGTAGAGAGATTACATGCTTCAGCACAGAGCTTGGAAACATTTGTGTTGTAGTACCACTAGTTATGATGTCTGGGGGATTCCAGGGATTGTAATACTACTACTACTACTACTAATAATAATAATAATATCTTTTCCAAGCTCTGTGTTTGTGGCAAAATGCAATGCTTCGAATGACAGTTCCAAGTTTAATCCATGGGCCACAGCATCTCCAACTAAAAAGTTCTGGGAAAGACCCATCACTGGGAACCACCGCCAGACAGAGGGCTTGTCTATACAAGTGGGGAAATAACAGATTGCTCCTCAGTAATGGCAAATCACAGCTTCTGCCATTTGTCTTAACGGTGTTTTGCCCATCAAAAGCTTTGCATGCCTGCTGATCAAGATGGTGGCTGTGAGTGATTTACTTGTGTTTTTAATTTGCTGCTGCCAAACCTTTTTTTTTTTAAAGAACCCTATTTTCTACTATGTACTTCAGCAATACTTCACCTGTTTGGGGGGGGGGAAACCAGCCTGTTTTCTTGCCTTAGCAGTTAGGCGACAATCCAACATGACACCGCTGGTGCTTGCCCTAATAGCAAGCCCCGCACCCTCATTCAGCCAATCAGCTTTGCGCTTCCCCTCCTATCGAATGACTTATACCAATGAGGGGAATGCACATTACCCACATAGTATTTAAAAAACTTAGCAGAAAACTGCAAAGTCTCCTAGCATGTAATATATGGCAGTTTTGCTCCCCTCCTTCTGAATATGGTGAATCGCTGTGGGTTGCCATTAAGACAACACATGTTCTCCTCGAATTCTATGAGAGTTATTTTCACCATTTAGAAAACCTCAGAGTGAACAGTTCTGGGCTATGTCGATCAATATCCTGACTGGTACAAGGCAGAAAATGTATTCTGAAAATGTTGTATGTTCAAACAATAATATCACTTTGCATTTACGAGTCCAAGATGCTTCATAATCCAGTAACCCTTCCTTATATGAGTGTAGTGATGTAGGCTCCTATTATCATCCTTACATTGTAGATGAAGGACTGTTTGCCCAAAGTCACCCAGAGTAGTGCTTCTTAGGCTATCTAATGTGGGGGAATGGCAGGTTTTTTCCAACAGCCCACCAGGTTTTGGTATCCTATTTGTACCTAATAATTTCTGTACAACTGTTTTTTTCTTGCCACATAATGACAGCCACTGTCTTACCAGCTCATGGACCACTAATTTGAGCAGCAATTATCTGAAGAAGAAGCTGAAGAATAAAAGTTAAATCAAGAATGCCCATGTTGCTTGTTTTTCAGTTTTACCTACACCAGCACATACCATGTGAATTCAGCTCATCATCTATGAAGCACTACTATTCCACATCTGCCATTGGAGATTAATTGAAATACCATGTGTTCCTTAAAGGTGAGATGAATGACAGCTATCACATGTAAATATTTAGATCTGATCCCCTCAGATAACTTACTGGTTGCTGGAGACAGCTCTATAGTATTAATTTAGATGCGGACATCCAAATAAATTATTTTATTTAAAAAAAAACATCAAGAAAAAAAAATACAGAGTTGCTTACCATGGTAAATGTCTAAAATCTCCTGAGTATTGTTCATATTTGTAGTCTACAATATGCCATTGGGAACTGTAATATTTACATGCCTAAAAGAAAGAAGAAAGAAAAGTTGTAGTTCAATTAGATTCAGTAGGGCAAGAACTGTAATCGAGCACAGGCTATCCATGCACAGAAAAAAAGTTCAACAAGCAGATCCCATTAAGCAGTTCTACACATGTGAAAGATTTTCATGTGAGGAAGAAATACAACTGGCACAGAGCTTTAAAAAGGCACTATTTCGGACTACACCTCACAAAATTGAACAACCAACATGGCTCCTGACCATGCTGGCTAGAAAATTTTGAAGTTGTGGTTGCCAAAAGTAACATTTCCAAATTCTGGCCTACCACATGGAGTGGGGCTGCACCCTGTATCAGGGTTTAGGAAATTACATTTTTGAATTCCAGCTCCCAGAATTCCTCAGACAAATGGGCCAACAGCCACACTTGCTGGGGGATTCTGGGGACCAGAGAGAAAAAAAAAATCCTTTTCCAAATTTGCTCTATGTGCTTCACCACAAACATCTATTACTGATTATCATCCCTGATATAATTACAGGGATCTTGACTATTTCATCTTTGCATGCAAATACTGTATTAACAATTAATCTAGTTTTCTGTGAATATTTCTGCACAGTGGACTTGTCTATATGAAACAATAAAATGTGGATTGGTGCACCGTAATGCCAACTCGCAGCAGCTTCTATTTGTCTTAACTTTTTTTAAGATCACAGGCATGCAAAGCTATCCGCTTTTGGTGCTCCAAGGGGCATGCCTGAAAATCAAGATGGTGGGCACGAGTGAATTACTCATGTTGTTATTTACCTCAAGTTGCCATCGCCGGACAGTTTTGTTTTTTTAAAGCCCAACTAAATCCAAGGTGAGATCTTCTGCTTAAACAAAGAAGCAAACAAAAAAGGGCTATTTTCTTGCCACAGCACATGATCGCTGTGATGAAAATCCAACATGGTGGTTTTGGATGTTGCCTTGTAAGCAAGCTCTGCCTCCGTGCACATCCAACCAATCAGCTTTCTACCCTGAGAATGTGCAGCGATGTGAATCAGTTGTCCTAATGGCCGATAGTGTGCATTCCCATGCATTTAAGAAAAAAAAATATATGGGAAAAGCTATGAAGGCTTTTCCTGCTGAATATATGGTGTATTCCTGCTGAATAGATGGTGTATTGGGCCCCCTCCTTTCAAATATGGAAGATTGATGCAGGACCCCATTAAGGTAAATTGTATTCTCCTCAAATTCTATGAGGAGTACCTTCACCATTTAGACAACCCCAGTACTCTCTCTATATCTGAGCATTCTGAAGTGTTCCAGAGGATTTTTCAGGGCAGACAGGCACATGGCCATTTGGGATATGTGAATATTGGGAGAAAATTGCATGGAAGTATTGCTGGTCTATTATTCTTCCTGATGTGGTTTTCCATTTGTCAGGAAACCAGTTTTTCAACAGGGAAATGAATGATTGATAATATTTTTTCTGTCCCTAACTGTTGAACCATTTGTGTATTTGTGTGTGTGTGTGTGTGTGAGAGAGAGAGAGACAGAGAGAGGGGGAGGGAAGGAGAGACTGATTCTCACACCCTCTGGAGATAACTACTGTAGAGTTCCTGTGTGTGGATATGGATGGGGCAGTGAGTATATTTGTAAGAGTATCTGTGTGGGCATTAGAGATGTCTCTGTTGCTCATCATGGAATCTCACACTATGATGAGGAATCCTTCAAATTACAGTAATTATCTTACTTATTTGAGTTATACCCCATCCTTATTCAGAAAGTGATTGTGTGTGTGTGTGTGTGTGTGTGTAATCACAGCTCACTGCAGATCCTTTTAACAGGGTTTTCCACTCTCTGGAATATCTGTGTCACACATTTTGGAAGCTATTTGAATGAAATATGCACTCTGTTGATAGTGACTGCCAATTTAATTGTCACATAAAGATTTAGTTCCTATCAAATGAAGACAAAAAAAGGCTAGGAAAATATTCATGAAAAATCCATCAAAAGGGGATAAACAAAGAGAATGCAGTATATCAAATCTGCCAGCCATTTATTGTATTTGAGTAAAATCCATTAAAATAGATTAAACTAACTATTGGCAATAATGATTAAACTACATGGCCAAAATTAATAATGGTGCAGGATGTTAAAAGTAATACCATTGTCTAATTAGAAGTGGCCCTAGAGTTACAGTAATATAATTTATGCCTTTCTTTTAGCTCTCTTGGCTCTTTGTACTATGTCTTTGCCACAAGAACACAGCAACAGGATTTATTCTAAGATGGAAACTAGGAAATAGTAATAAAAATGAACTGCACAGGTTGTTCTTTAAATTTAAACCAAACTTTTGCTCTGTGGAAAGCGGTCTACAGAATGGCCCTCAAAAGGAGAGTTTGTAAATGTTACTTTTTGTACCACAACCTCCAGAATCCTGAGCTATCCTTATCACTGGCCATGTTGGCTGAGAATTTTGGCAGCTGTAGACCAAAAAGTAGCTTTTTCAAGCTTGGCTTAAACCAGTAATTTCATTGACTCAAAAGCACCTTTAAAAAAAATTAAAAGTGGTGCCCATGTCAAATGTTTCAACAGAGCTTTTGTTTCCAAATACGGAATAGATTTTTTAAATCATTTATATTTTTGTTTTATTGAAATATTTATTAATCAAACCTTTCTGCTGAAAGGAGTCACCAAGATCATACATAATTTTTAGAACCATCTTATGTGAAACAAATCTGTGTATAAACAGAAAGAAACAAAAGAAAACAATCTGGAAGAGAAAGTAATCCATTCTAACAACTCAGCAAAAGCCAAACAGAGGTAAAACATATTTTATTAAACTAAATGATATTGGTACAGTAATATATAAGATTTCAAATTTTACAGAATTCTACACTGAGCAGTAATCTGCTCATTTCTTTAGTAAATAAAAGGCATGTAGACTTCCTGTAACAATAACCTGTTGATTCAATAAAAAATACTAATTTCTCATCTTTCCTAGGTCCTCAGTTAAACAACAACAAAAAAAGCAACAAACTCATACTGGATGTGTGTATTTGTGAGTGCATGTGTGCAAATGAATGAATGGAAAATGCTAGTTTCTTCCATTTAGATTTAATTTTTTTGATAAATAAAACAAAGTTATGTTAACAGTGTACTTGGCTTAGAAGTCAGAGACCTGAGTTGCCATCTTATTAGAGGACCAAAACCATTAAATAAACTTACACATCATGGATTGCCCCTTTGAAAAATTAAACAAGAGCCTCCCATCTAACACAAAACTGTAAACATGAAAAAACAACAACACCAAAGCTATCAAACAGCATATTATGTGGACACACAAATTACTGCATTGCTAAACAGTAAATTAATTTCTGCAGCTCTTTTTCTCCATGAGTAAAAGCAATGTGAGTTGTGTTAAGAAACACAGCAGGATTATCCCCTTGTATGCAGATGAGCAGGTGGGTAAGCACAGTATATCTGTAGTTGAAGTTTCTCTCCAATTAATCTGCTGAACATCTGGCCCATGGTAAGTGTTTATTTGAGTAGCACCACTGTGTATACACTACTATATAAGCCAGTAAAAAAGCTCATTCACTGAATTGGGGCAGAACACATCCCAGACTTCATTCATTCCCCATCTGGCATCGGGACAAAAATGCATTCTTCAGAGAAAGGCCAGTTTTAATCTTTTCCTTTGGTATATCTATTACTAGTCATTACATGTGGAAGAATGTCACGGTCATACGTATAGTGGAAGGCCAACAGTGTTGTATTTGCAAACAGAAGGCACATACAACTAATCATAGTTCTCTGACCTACAGATTAAGGGAAGGGGTTGTATTCATAAAGATCAAAACATCTGATGTAAACAGAACAAAAGGTACATTCAAATGATTTTAAGAGACTGTCTTAAAGCTACAAAGCAAGTTGTATAAAGAATTGTGGTAACGCTGGATTTCATTTTGCCATGGGTGTGCACATGGTAAAGAAACCCGTGAAAGAGGGTGCAAAATGTTCCAGGAAGATACACCCAACAGGTCCACCCATCTATAAACTGGGCAGAGCACTACAAATTCTAGATACAGGGGAAAAAAGAACATTTTCCCAGAGTGTTTGGCTATCCTACTGGTATTGCTAAGGGAGCACAGTAGAGAATCTGAGACACTCCTTATGCTTGACTTTAATGACAAAGGGTCTGGTGATGTTCTGACTCCCCCCCCCCCCCATCTCATTATGACATATATCATCCAGGAAGAAAGACTGGGTGGAAACAAAGAACTTTAAAACTTCCTGCCAATGAACACTGGGAGATACCCCTAGATTAAACTCAGACTTCAGACCAGATTAGTTACCTTCCTTTCCAAGAGAAAGGGGTTGTAAAGTAGTCCTAGTAACCAGCATGGAAAAAGAATAAAACAATATCCTCCGTGTCCTAGGACAGAGGACACAGAGCAATGGACTCAAACTACAGGAAAATAGATGCCACGTAAACATTAGGAAGAAATTCCCATCAGTAAGAGCTGTTTGGCAGTGAAATGCACTAGCTTGGAGTGTGGTGGAGTCTCCTTCTTTGGAGGTTCTTAAGCAGAGGCTGGATGGCCATCTTTGGGAATGCTTTGAATGTGTATTCCTGCAGGGCAGGGGGTTGGAATAGATGGCCCTTGTGGTTGAATCCAACTTTATGATTCAATGATATCCTGGAATCAAATTGGTAAGCAAGGGTCAGCTCTACCAGGGTGAGTTTGTTATCCAAGCAGAGATATAGGAAACTTTTTAAAAATCATGATTTATTGTACAACAGGTAGGGAAAATCCTACCCTATTGTACAACATAAGGGAAAGGGGAAAACATCTAACCTGATGCTGGCTCCATACACAGTACAATGTAACTCCTCAGTTAAAATAAAGCATCACTTCTCCCTAAACTTCTTCCACACTCAGTTCCCACCTGTTCAACTTTGCCTTGGAGAATTGTGATGGATTCCAACTGTATAGCTTTTATGGCTGTGTAGAGTTGACAAAGTTGCACTGTTTTGCTATGCCAAGAAAAACAACAACAAAAGATACTGCAAGTTGCAGGAACTTTCCAAGTGCTGTTTTTCTTCCCACCAGTTTTTCCCAAGTGGTCAGGAACCCATGCAGTTTTACTCAAAAGCATGGAACTTTCTGAAGAACAACTGTGCAGTTGTAGGTCTGCCTGCAGTCATAACTGTTTATTTTGCACAACTTTTTTGAAAAGAAGGACAAGACAGCACAGGAATGGATTGATTAGATACCAGGAATTGCATACTGGTGTATTGCATACTGGAGTTTTGGGTTTAGTTTTCTAGCTTGCATGAGAAAAGAGCAAAGGCATGCGACAAAAATCACCATCAACCCCCTTCATTCTCCAATCTAAGAAACTCCCAAACAATTGATTCTCTGGGCAGGCAGGTCAAGAAAGAAGGGAAACACACAGCCCAGAGAGTTCAGGAAGCAAGTGGCCTGCAGTTCAGATGTCAGGAGTGCTCTGATTGTGTATTCCTGCATGGCAAGGGTTGGGCTAGGTGACCCTTGTGATCTCTTCCAATTCTGTGATTCTGTGGTTTAGAACAACCACTGACTGCTCATACTTTCCCTAGCTCTCAAGCCAACCTAGGAGAATATCAAAGTTTCAAGTTTTTATCCAAACGGGTTGTGTGTGTATTCATGAGGGAGGTGCAGCTGCTTCCAATGTGGGGGCCTCTTGTGGGTATTCAGTGTTTTGTTGTTTATACAAACAAAAAGCATAAGTGCTTGCTCAAAACCATCCAAAATGGCTCTGATGCCTGCACTGGTGAACATGGGAAAGACTCAGCTGAGCTATTCAGCTGTCAGGTTGTAGAAAGTGTGGGGATTCTTGACTGAATCTTGGTTTTCACTTTGGCTTGCTGGCATGACCCAGAGAGTTTTATTTTTGTATTAGTAAGAAAACAATTATTATTATTTTTGCATTATTGTTATGGCCTTTTGCGGTTGGGTGTATTTTTCAGTAGAATGGTCTTATTCCAATAAAAAATTCCTAACCCCCCCCCAAATTCCTAAATTCTACAGGATCTTTGTTTGGGAAAAAATATGTCTGTTTCTCATATACATAAGATATTATTCATCTCACGACAAGCTGTCCATCCTGGTCACTCTGAGAATCTTCAAAATATTGAAAAAATCATGAATAGAGCATTTTTTTTAAAAGAACAAGATCCAGGGGTGTGTGGTAAAACAAAAGGAAAATATGAAACGTACTCTGTTCAATAGTATATGAAATACCTGGTCACAGATATATATGAAGATGGAAGAGAATGCCTGCATATTTGAATATGAGCCTTATTCAGGTGTTCTAACTAGTCTGAGTAAAACGGAGTGGGGAAAGTGCAGTCCACAGCTCACATGTGGCCATTTTGAGGACCCCACGGTCTCTCAACACTTGGAAAATTGGAAAATGTCCTCTATGGAGTATAGAGGCACATTTTGGGGGCACTTAGGACATTTTAAGCCCAGGAAAGGCCCTTTTTTTTTCCTAGCAGGGAGTGTCTCTGAAATTGGCCTTGTCACTTTCTTAAAAACAACAACAAAAACAACTCAGTGAGCACTCAAAACATGGCAAAATTCCTTCCAACCTCCCCAGGCATTCTGGTGGGAAAAATGCTAATTATTTTTGTGGCAGGGTGTGTGTGTGATGGGTGTTTGAGAAAGGGTGGTTTTCTAAGGCTCTCTGCAGGGGCCATTGGGCCAATGCACTCCCCTAACCTCTTTAATGATTGCCCACCCCTAAAGTAAAGGCACAAAGGGGAGAGGGAAAGACCTACTCCATCTGATGTTGTTCTTTTGATATGGAGAGTGACAGTCATGAAGTTGAGTGCCTCCTCTATGCCTGGAGACTCTTCATACAATTTTGATCTCAGGAAAAACAAACAAATCAAGGCTCAGAATCATAAGTCTCCACTTTAGACTGTCAATTTCCATCTGAGGACAAGAGGAACAGTGGAGAGAATAGGCTGCTGCTACTGAATGACTCAATGGGGCTCTTTATTACTGCTGATATAAATATTCTCATTCTGAAATTTGGAAGTACTTACTTAAAGCCTCAGGAGAAGAAAGTTGGGCGCTACTAAATACTTTATGTTGAAATCTTCTTTTCCTTACTATACATAGATTTGGAAATGGAAAGTGGAACATGTGCTTTACTACTTAAGGGGGAGGGAACAATTTAAAGCCTTTATCCTGACGCAGTTCCATTAACCAGATTCCCACTGAAATCATAATTCCATGTCTCTGCATTTGCCATTGTGCTGTGGCTCTCACACTTCTTTTGGCTCCATGGAAGGCATGAATGACATCTTGCCAGTTTGCAACAATTTCCAGCTACAAATATGTCATGTTCCACTCTGAAAATCATTTTCCTTCCAATAAAGGCAGTAAAGCCAGTGCTGGCTTTGCTACTGTGATTACTCTTAGGTTTCAAGCTACTTTGCCCCCTATTTCTCTTAAGATCACAGATGGAAACAGGATACTTTATCAAAGTGAGTCTCTGCTAAGTCAGGGAAATAGCTATCCAGAAGCCTCCACAGTTACACAAAAACACTTATATGTGAACCCTTTTCTATTCAAATATAATTGGGCTACTAATGACAAATTCAATTAGCAAACCTTTTTCTATTAGCAAAACACAATCTTAAAAGGGTCAATATTGCTGGTACATGTGTATTCTTGTAACATCTTTTCTTGTCATGTAGGACCAGGCAGGAAGTAGCACCCTGCCCAAGCTCCTGTAAATTGGATTGATAAGGAAGAGAAAAATGTGTCGGCAATGGTAGCAGTCTTGTCTAACAGAAAGGGGAAGAAGGGTTTGCTCATCTAGCTTAGCTGTGTTTCAGAAATGTGTCATCCACTCTCCCCAGTGCCTCTTCATGTGGAAACTGCACTATGGCTAGCATCCTGTTAGTGATGTTTGTGTGTTGTGTGCACATGTGTGCTTTAAAATCATCTGTCAATTTATGGCGATACCATAAATTTCATAGGGTATTGTTAGGCAAGGAATACTCAGAGGTGTTTTTTCCAGTACCTGCCTCTAAAATATAGCCTACAGCACCTGGTATTCATTGGTGGTTTCCCATCTAAGTACTAACCAGGACTGACCCTACTTAGATCAGAGAGGATTGGATGCCTTGGTCATTAGTGAGTTAATCTAATGCCTGTGTATGTCCTTTTTTTTTGGTCGCTACAGAGGCTGGCACTCCCTTACTCTTTCTGCAGCAACCAAGCCCCTCTCAATCCTATAAAGCCTATAAAGGCCCCACACTGCTATTCATGCCTGGAGGAGAATGGGGTGGGGTGAGGTGGGGGTGACAGAAGCATCTGGCTGTATCCCCATAGCCAACCACAAAATGATTACCCCAGTAACTGAGACCTCTAGAGAACCATGGCAGACCTCAGGGGATGATGGAACAGCTTTGTATCTGGCTATGGAGACACAGTAAGATGCTGACCTGGATAGACTGGAGATCTGGACCAAAGCTAACAAAATGAAATTCAATATGGAGAAATGTAAGGTACTGCACTTAGGGCAGAAAAACAAAATGAAAGATACAGGATGGGGGAGACCTGGCTGAAAGAGACCTCGTGAGAAAGGGATCTAGGAGTCATAGTAGACCACAAGTTGAACATGAGTCAACAGTGTGATGCGGCAGCTAAAAAGGCCAATGCGATTTTGGGCTGCATCAATAGAAGTATAGTGTCCAGATCAAGGGAAGTCATAGTGCCACTCTATTCTGCCTGGATCAGACCTCACCTAGAATACTGTGTCCAGTTCTGGGCACCACAATTCAAAAAGGATGTTGACAAATTGGAGCGTGTCCAGAGGAGGGCGACTAAAATGGTGAAAGGTCTGGAAACCATGCCTTATGAGGAAAGACTTAGGGAACTGGATATGTTTAGCCTGGAAAAAAGACAGTTAAGGGGCGGTATGATAGCCCTGTTTAAGTATTTGAAGGGGTGTCACATTGAGGATGGAGCAAGCTTGTTTTCTGCTGCTCCAGAGACCAGAACATGGAGCAATGGATGCAAGCTGCAGGAACAGAGATTCCACCTCAACATTAGGAGGAACTTTTTGACAGTAAGAGCTGTTCGGCAGTGGAACACACTCCCTTGGAGCGTGGTGGGGTCTCCTTCTTTGGAGGTCTTTAAACAGAGGCTGGATGGCCATCTGTCAGCGATGCTTTGATCATGATTTCCTGCGTGGCAGGGGGTTGGACTGGAAGGCCTTGTGGTCTCTTCCAACTCTGCAATTCTATGATTCTTCAATTCCCTGCAATCCTACAAACACAAATGGCCATGGGTGAAGGGCTTCAGCAGCTCTGCAGTAGGTACAAGAGGTAATAAATGGCTCACTGTAGTACAGTTCTGCACATGAAACTACTACAATGAGCCATGCAGGATTATAGCCTATATATTTTTCATGGATGCATTGTCCAGAGCATAAAAAATAATCTAACATTGTAGAATGTGTTACAAATCCATCTAAGCATAGCTAAAGTGTGATTATTGTTGCTGTTTGTCATCATCATCATCATCAACAGCAGCAGCAGCAATCATGCTGTTTATTTTTTGAACATGTCAAAATGCCATTGTTTAAGCTTTTGGCTGCAACACTGCTTAATCTTTTAAAAAATCAAAAATCCAACTCCAACACTCTATACATTAGAGATAAAGGAAGTTAAATAATTCAATTTACCTCTTTAACAAATAAATGTTCTGCTTTTTGCTCTGCATCTTCGGAAACTGACGAATAAAGAGTTCTTATTTCCCAGGGAACTGTGGCTATCTGGAAAAAAAAAGTGTGAGTGAATGAAAACGGAAATAAGGAATATGCTTACAAATAACACATAGAAGGGTTAAGTGTATGTGCCAATGTATGCGCCAATGACTCGTGATGTCATTGGGACATCCCAATGATTGTAGAATCAAGATAGCTCTGTCATTTGTGAGTTGAGCAGGGCTGGAGCTACAGCCAAATGGGAAGAGGTGGTGCCTGAGCCACTAGCCAATGAGGGCTGCTGATTGCCACCAGCCACGCCCCCAGTCCCAGTCCTACACCATCAGCTCAGTGTGCCTGTTTGTATCTCATTCTCTCAGATAGAAGCTTGGGGGAAACAGACAGACATGGACAAGGAAGGCTGAGTCCTTTTCTTTTTGGATTGCAATCATAAGAATATTAATAATATACTGTATAGCAATTTCATCCCATATTTTTCCCAGTCTGGGACTCAAGGCGATTAAAACAGATACTGCTAAAAATTTGCATCATACAAAAGTTAAGCATGTAGGTAATTAAACTAACATTACAATTAAAATCAGTTAAGAACAAGACCACTATAGCAGCCTTCCACCAGCTTGGCTATGTTCTTTTGGACTACAGCTCCCATGATGACAGCCAGGGGATGTTGGAAGCTGTAGTCTCCCCATTCTCCCCTGCTTCAGCTTTGACTACAAGGATGGGGATATATTAGGACTTCTCTGAATGCTTGGGGCCTCCAGGTGTGTTGGGCTACAACTCCCATCATTCCTGAGTGCCATGGGCAATGGGAACTGTAGTCCAACACATTTGGATTGTTGGAAAAATCTGATTTCTGCCTTTTCTTCAGATAAATGCAGGGTTTTTGACCCTGTTAAATGTTGTCTTCCTGTGGTGGAATGGAGACAGAGCAATAGGAACATACTCAATGGAGGGGGGAATTAGCAATGGCTCACCAGTGGTTATTCCTGTCTTTGGCCACTTGGGGCACACTTCTAAATGACGTGTACATGTACAAATAACAGGGAGAGTCCACCACATTGTGATTTTTTTCCTTCTGATTTTTGTTTTTAAAAAACGGCTTCTTTGAATTTACCCTCCTCAGTTAGGAATGTCTTCCTTCCTTCCTTCCTTCCTTCCTTCCTTCCTTCCTTCCTTCCTTCCTTCCTCTCTCCAAACACTTAACTCTTTCTTTCTCCTCCTCAACCAGGAGAGATTTGCACCCCACGAAGGGATGAGGCCCATGCGGGCCGTCTTCACCCATGACGGACTTATCTTCACCACGGGGTTCACGCGCATGAGCCAGAAGGAGCTGGGTCTGTGGGATCCAGTAGCTGAGCATGGTGTGGTGTGTACCCATTCCCATCTCCCCCTTCCTGGGGACCTGGGCAGTCTTTCCAGCAATTGCATCTCCCCAGGGTGTGCGGCCACAAAGTTTAGACGGGGTCACATGATCCTATGGGCCAGAGGTAGGCAGGGTGATTGCCACATGCAGGTCACAAACACAAGTCTTTTCCTCCTATTCAGATAAATATGGTCATGTCCTAATACAGGGTGCTTTATGGTAAGGCCGTTGCAGTCTCTGTGTTCACTGGGAGATGTATTCCTTTAGTACCTAGCAAGGTGGGATAAGATGGCATTAGAACCACATCTGCCATCATGGCTTGCGGGGTGCCCAGCTGACCATATTCTGCAGCAATGTGATTCTGGGCTGCATCAATAGAAATATAGTGTCTACATCGAGGGAAATAAAAGCACTCTATTTTGCTTTAGTCAGACCTCCCCTGGAATACTGAGTCCAGTTCTGGGCACCACAATTCAAGAAGTATATTGAAAAGCTGGAGCATGTCCAGAGGAGGGTGACCAAAATGGTGGGAGGTCGGAAGCCATGCCCTATGACAAGCAGCTTAGGGAGCTGGGTATATTTAGCCTGGGGAAGAGAAGGTTAAGTGGTGACATGATAGCCATGTTTAAATACTTGAAAGGATGTTTTCTGCTTGTTTTCTGCTGGCTCCAGAAACTAGGACACAGAGCAATAGACTCAAGTTTCAGGAAAAAAGATTCCACCTAAACATTAGGAAGAACTTCCTGACAGTAAGAGCTGTTTGGCAGAGGAATATGCTGCCTCGGAGTGTGGTGGAGTCTCCTTCTTTGGAGGCTTTTAAACAGAGGCTGGATGGCTTTCTGTCAGGAGTGATTTGATTGTTTATTCCTGCATGGCAGGGGGTTGGACTAGATGGCCCTTGGAGGTCTCTTCCAACTCTATATGATTCTAAAATTTGACATGTGTGAGAGAATGAGTCATCACAGATCAATCATAATCTAGAACATTCATGTTACTTTCATGGGCAACACTGCTGAAATTTCCTGTCACTAACATGAAAATACTGTTTAGGACAATAGACTGTATATGATTTTGGACCATTTCTGACCAACCCTGCTGAACTGGATGAATCTATGTTGAAACTCATAGTGTTTTGTCCTAGACAATATACAGTTGTCCATATTCGCTGGGGTTTGGTTCCAGGACCCTCCATGGATACCAAATCTGTGAATACTCAAGTCCCATTATATGCAATGGCACAGCAAAATGGTGACCCTTATATAAGATGGCAAAATTAAGGTTTGCTTTTTGGATTATTATTTTTTAAAGAATATTTTCATACTGTGAATACTTAAATCCGTGGATACCAAATCTGTGAATACAGAGGGACAACTGTACACACACACACACACACAAAACACACACACATATAGTAGTTGTTGTAAACTTTAATAAAACTGCTGCATCTATTTTATTGTTTTTCACCATGCCACTACCTTTCCACAGTAGTGGGATTATGTGCTCCTATGAGGCAAAACGCTATATTGCTGGTAGCAGTGCTACTAGTAGGGTCTTTTGCTTAGGAGCCAGACTAAATGTGCCAAACAGTTACTGGGCAGCAGCAGAAGTAGGGAGTGACATTGGTGGAAGTTCTTTCAGAGATAATGCTAGTAGCACCATAGCTGACATTTGTTAGTACTGTGCAGAAGGAGGCATGGTAAATCTCTTTTGAGTGTCTTTTACCATGAAAACCCTATGATGAGACACTCCAAAATGAAGCAAGAGTTGCAGATGACAACATACTACTAGCAGAAAATAGCAGACTTGGAACCATTACTGAAGAAAGTCAAGGAAGAAAGTGCAAAGGCAGGTTTACAGATGAACATTAAGAAAACAAAAATAATGACCACATAACTTTTAAGTAGACATTGAAGACATTGAAATAGTTCCAAGATTTTCCATACTTTGACCCAGTCATTAATCAGAATGGAGACTGCAGTCAAGAAATCAGAAGAAGACTAGGACTTAGAATGGCACCTATGCAGAAACTAGACAAGATCCTGAAGAGTAAGGATATATTATTGAAAGTTAGGATTGTCCACACCATCATATTTCCAATTTCTATATATGGTTATGAAAGCTGGATACTAAAAAAGCTGATAAGAAGAAAATCAACTCATTTGAAATGTGGTACTGGAGACGAGTTCTACAGATACCATGCACTGCTAAAAAGACAAATAAATGGGTGCTAAAGCAAATCAACCCTGAAATCTCCCTAAAAGCCAAAACGACTAAACTGAGACCATCATATTTTGGTCATATCATGAGAAGACATGACTCACTAGAAAAGACAATAAGAGTTGGCATGCTAGAAGGTAGTAGGAAAAGAGGAAGACCACATTACAGGTGATTCAGATAGACTGAACCAAGGAAGCCATGACCCTGAGTTTGCAAAACCTGAGCAGGGCTGTTGATGATAGGGTGACTTGGAGGCCTCTCATTCATAGGGTTGTCATAAGTCTAAGTTGACATGATGGCAGTTAACAACAAAAAATATTTTACTGGTATGTTAATAAACACAATGATAAATGATTCCAACACCAGAAAAGATAAACTAATAATTCAGCTTTATTAGTGAGAAATCTGTTGCCAAAAGATGGATAATCCAAGGCAAAGATGGTTATTAGGAGATGGGAGGTCATACCTCAGGAGGACATCAGGATTCAGAGAGAATAAATGTTCTGAAATTGTTATAAAACCCGGCGTCCCATCTAGGTTACCTTTTCATTCATTCAGCAGCATGCATAGCACTGAGAATCACTGCTCAACCACCACCTTTGGGGAGTCCAACAATGGGAAACATAGTGTTCTGCACACATATATCCATAAGCCCTACAATGTCATCATGAAGAGAGGCCTAGAACTCCCCAAAGCCTCTAAGACAGGAATGGGAAGCACATTTTAGGTGTAGAGAGATGACACCCCCACCCCTATGAGACCCCTCCATGGGATCAATAAAATCAAGCCATGTGGCCATACCACAGAGGTCTTTGTTGGGTGGGGTTTATCCCACTACACCTAATTTCATTGCCTTCTGGTGCTTTACTGGGCACACACATTTCCCAAGCTGTAGTGAGGCCCAATCCATGAGCCAAGCAGCACATGAAAGAGCATTCCTGGAGCTGGTGCTTGGATTTGGGAAGCTTTGCATGTCCTGCTCTTTCCACCCTTAGGAAAGATGCAGGATGCACAAAGCTGTCTTTTAAGCCCAACTGCTGGCTGAAGAAACACTCCTGGTCACCATTATATAAATTTTATAAAAATTTACCTGCATTATGCCTTAGCTGTGCTAAGCTTCACATAGCATTTACCTGTGGGTGCAGAATGTCAGATGAGTTACATGGCTCTCAGACCGATCTGCCACTATATGAGTATACCTGCAGTTTTCTTTGGTCTGGGTTCCTTCTCTGTCTCTTCCTCCTTTGTGGAAGACATAGTATAAGTGGAGCTCTTTACTGAGCACACATTAGAGATAACAGCAGGATTCACCTGCATGCTGCCGGTCTTCTCAATTGTCAAGGTAGACAGCACTATGGGGGGAGTATTCCTGTTTGCATCTAAAATCATTGCTCATGTTCTTGGCTGGAAGGCTGAATGTGAGGAAGGGATCACTAAGAGGTGTAGCTTGGGTGAGAGAAAGATTTGGGGAGGGGAGGACCATCCTCCATATAAGTCAACAGGCTGGTTTAGACCCAGGGGTAAGAGGTTCCATTCTCCTGCTCTATGCAAGTTCTATGAAATGAACAGTCTGGAACATGGATTGGATCCAGGATCAACCTTCTGTGGACCAAAAGACTTAATTCACATAAGGTGCCTCCACTGGATTTTTGGGAATTCCCCCCACAACACAGCATGCTGTATTTCTTGATGTCTAAGGGTAACCATGTGAGAAGGAGAAGTAAGTTGCACGTTGTCATTGCAAACTGGTCTTGACCACAGACATGATGAGACAAAACAGACACCCTCTGGTCAGTACTTGAATGCGGAATCACCCACAAATACCAGGTGCTGTAGGCTGTATTTCAGAGAAAGGAACTGGTAAAACCACCTCTGAGCATTTCTTGCCTAAGAAAACACTATGAAAGTCATGAGGTTGCCATAAGTCAACAGGCGACTTGAAGGCACACACACACATACAAACACCAATTGCAAAGATCCATGGAGACACAACTGAGGTTACATAGGAGGAACTGCATTCCATCCTCTGCTTCTCCCAGGTGTCAGCTCTTGTATATACGACATCAAAATGTTTATGTACTAGGAGAATACCTTCTCTGCAGTAGGAGAAGAAAGTGGTTACAAGTTAGGGAGCTAGGGCCAGGTGCAAAACTTCTGGCAAACCAGTAACATCACCATGAGAAGAAAAACAAATGCTGATTTCCCATTTACTACACAAGAGACTGGAAACAGTAGCTATACAGCTGTGTTTGCCCAACTAATCTACTAAAACAATGGGGAAAATAGTATTAGCTACAATTAGGGAACTGATGATTGTGAAACCTTTGCTCTGATTGCATTCCATTCATCTGGATGAACAAATATAAGTGTAAAAGGAATTCATCTCTCAACCTTTTTACAAAGAACTGGGATGTGAAGATTGTTGTGAACCATTCTTCATCATATTTCAAACTGAAACAAACTTCCCTTCTGAGAATTAGGTGCACTCAGACCACTAGCTACAGGCCTTTTCATCACATTTTAAAAAAAAAAAACAAAGCTTCCTGTTCTGTCAAGTAAGTGTGCTTCCAAACTGCTGCAGTGAAACAGTCTAAAATGTTATGCTCACAGAATCTGAGGAAAGCAGAGGATTGTCAAATGTTTTAGAACAATGAACACTTACTTTAACAGGAAAACTTTCTCCAAAAGACTACAGAAATAAAAGCTCAGATCTGCAGCATATTCAATGCATTCATAGTTCTGATGAATGTATTAAGTCATATTGTCATTCCAGATGAAACCAAATTTCCTTCCTAAGAGCCAGTGTGGTGTATCCTGGCTGAGGATCAGGCGTTTGCTTCCCCATTGTCACAGAATGGGAGGAAGTCTTGGCGGGCACGCCAGCCTGTCCCTGCAGCCACTGCTGCCACATTTCCCTCATTGTCTTAGAGCGCAGGAAGGGCACTTGCAACAATGTGACCAAGGCCTTCTGCATGTGACCAGCCTTTGTTACATGTTGTGGGACTCCTTCCTGCCTTCTCAGAGAGAGAGGGAGATGGCAGCGGCAGTGGGGGTTAGCCTGCTGGGATGGGCTCCTGTGGACACATGGGAACCATTTTGTTTCCTCTCGGTAGAAATGGAATAACACAGGTATTATAAGTCAACTCCCATATCCATGGATTCGGTTTCCATGGTTTCACTTATCCATGTCAGAAAAAATATTTTATCTCAAGGCATTTCTAGTACCTTCAGTGCAATTTATGGTCAGCTTTTGGCATTTCTCTCATTGAAAATAATAGGGTCCCCTATTATCCACAGTTTGAGATATCCACAGGTGTCTTGGAACATATCCCCTGTGGATATGGGGATTGACCTATATATTAAAACCTTGTTTAGGGCTCTACCCTGCCTTCTCCGTCTCAGCCCTGTATCTGCCTGAGGGGTGGTGAGGACTCCCTAGGGGCAGAACGGGGCAAAAGTCCTGTGTCATCAGGACTGCAGGGCTCTGAGATAGGGACATATGGGTTATACTGCCTGTGTAGACAAGCCCCAAGCCTTCATTAAACCATGAAACTCACTGGTTAGCCTCTGTTGATCACTCTCAGGTGCTCTTTCTCACAGGGTCGCTGTGAGGACAAAACAGGGAGAAGAAGAGCTATGTGCACTGCCTTGAGTTCATCCAAGAAAAGGCAGGCCATAAATGTAACTAATAATATGCTCAGTTGGTCTAGAGCTAGGCACTTACTACCACAACTATATTGACAAAGAGGGTCAGTGACAGACAGAAGCTGGACAGATTTGCCTGGCATCCTCTACACCAAGACCCCTGCCTCCTGCCTGAAGCTTTCAACCAACCAGCATGGCCCACTCACAATGTAATTTATTTTTGGTTCTTTCTTTAGAGCACTAAAACCCTGGTCTGTATAATGACCATGGGCAAAATACAGGCAAATATCAATTTGACATGACAGGCACATCACCATGGAGAAAAACAATAATATACAGGTTCCTACAATTGTGACTACCACACTCACCATGGCCTGACTATCAATCATTTAAAGCAAAGGTGGGAAAAGTGAAACCTGACTGCACAAGGCCCCCAAGATGTTTCTGAGCCTCCAGGAGGGTCCTCTAAATTTCCCAGAAATTAAGCAGGTCTCTTTCTCTTCTGTTTAGTGAGAATACACCCTCATTAACAATAAAAGCAACTAAAAGCTAGAGTTAACCCACAAAAACATTGATATCATCCCTTGGCTCAGCTACAATAGTAATGCAGTGTGGCTACACTTTCCTCACTGAAAAACTGAACTGATTACTTCTAAGCTCTGAAATAATCATCCCTGCTTTGAAGCTGCAGAAGTGAGGAAAGAAGTCTGTTGTTGCTTCTTCTTCTGTTTTCTCTCAGAAGCTGTACAGCCAAGAAGCTCGGAGAGTCTTAGGCACACAGGGCCAAGCTGCTGGGGAGACTAATGACAGAAAACTGGCTGCAACTGCCTGAAGGGGCTGAAGAATGTTCTCTACCCACAAGACCTTTCCCCAGGAAAACTTGAGGGGGTCAGGTGCTGAGTGCTGTTACTTGGAAGTGGTTAGACTGTGCTCCCAGATCAGAACCCAACCTGGCATGCTCCTCTGCAACATTTCCCACAAAAAGGCCAAGGAGAGAATCTTAGATGATGTTACAGCCTCAGGGAAGTTCCAAGCAGTGGCACCCAAACTAACATGCTTCCATAGCTTGGCAGTGACGGGACTTCCTATCACAGGAAGAGACTATGGATACCACAATTTTTGGTTCTGGCAAAAAAATCAGCAATAATGTCCATCAAGGTAGGCATCCCTAGACTGAGAAGCTTTCTGGCATAAAACTAGTTGCATCAGCATTTAATACATTCGTAAGACATAGATCCATAAAGGAGAATAGACAGTACAATGGCTCTATACACACTGATTTTTGTGCTTCGCCTCAGGTGTTTATTACTCCAGACTCTTTTGTAAAGTCTTCCAAACATGCTATATGCCTTTGCTAATCTGTGATCAATCTCTTTGTCAATCTTGGCATCTGAGGAGATTATGCTTCCCAGGTAGGTGAACTGCTGAACGGACTTAAGCACAGAGTTGCCGATGGCAATGTGGGGATGATGGTGTTCGTCCTGTGGTGCAGGCTGGTAAAGAACTTCCGTTTTCTTCAGGTTGACTTCCAGTCCAAACAGCTCTGCAGCTGTTGCGAAGCAGGATGTTAGGCGCTGCAGAGCTGCTTCTATGTGGGCAACAAGGGTAGCATCATCAGCGAAGAGCAGCTCTCGGACTATATAGTTTAGAGTGTAGGGCCAGCCCTCAGATGGCTTAAGTTAAACAAACTACCATCAGTACAGTAACATATATAGATGCTGTCTTCTTCTTCAAGCTCTGCCGTAGCCCTTTGGAGCATCATGCTGAAGAAGATTGTAAATAAAGTTGGAGCAAGAACATAACCTTGCTTCACTCCATTAGTTATTAGAAAGGGCTCTGAAAGAGCATCGCCATATCTGACTTGACCGTGCTGGCCCTCATGTAGCAAGATAATCATTTTAAGGAATTTGGGGGGACATCCTAGTCTTTCCAGGATCTGCCACAGACCTTTTCTACTCACGGTGTTGAAGGCTTTGGTGAGGTCAACAAATGTTACATAGAGACACCACGGGTCAGCGTAAGAGGGGTGCTCCAAAAAAGCGATACAAGGACTCCCTGAAACAACATCTCAGGCTTGGCCAAATTGATCACCAACAATGGTCCACCCTGGCCTCACATCGGGAGGCATAGAGACGCACTATCCACAGTTCTGCAGCCTTATTTGAGAACTCACGCCGAACAAGTCTTGACGAGAAACGACAACGCAGAAAGAATCACAACCCGGAAACATTACCCAAGGAGACCTTCTGCTGTGCTTTCTGCAACTGGACTTGTTTATCTCAGATTGGCCTTTTTAGTCATCAGCGCGCTTGCAGTAAGCGCGGGATGAGTCCTTCCTGAATCTTCATTTGCTAAGAAAAGCCAGAGAGAAGACATAGATTAGACTTCTGTTGGTGGACTACATTGGCATAACAATGTCGGCATAAGCGGCAGGGAAGAAAGGCTGCAGGCACAGTGGTCATGAAGGACAGAAGGTACTAGAGAAATTGGCTGCTCAGAGTCAGCATATTCCCTCTCCACTGCTCTGTGAGCCTGCAAAATGTACAACTGTTAGCATGGTGCATTAACAAGATTTTGGCCAGAGAAACTAATGCACCATAACTAGGACCTGCAGAGCCGACACAGTTTTGATTGAGCCTTAGCTGTATTTGTACTAATTTAGCACTTACCGAAAAGTCATCTTTGGGAAATAAGATGAGGTCTTTGAGCGGGTCATTGTCAACATTCTTCTCAATTTCTGCAATGACTGTTTCGTAATCCAAAGGCTCCAGAAGTTTGGGTTTCTCCTGCTGAGGAAATAAAACACACACACACAAAGACAATATGAAGTCTCAGTTTCCACTTTCTCTTTCCATTTCCTTTTGGAGCTGGGTCTTCATTTCTAATATAATTTTAGGCAATGAAGCTGCTATGAAGTCTCTGGCTTCCTTACACAGCATGATGTGGTATAGTACAGCACACATAAACAATCAGAGTTGGCTGGTTAAAATGTTCATTATCAGCCTGAATATTTTCTGATATTCATTCTGCTCTGGGGGGGGGGCTAATTGTAATATGGGGATAATAACAAATCATCCTACACTGTCACATTAACCTATTCATTAAGCTCAGGAACTTGTCTAAAAAAATTTTTGAATCATGTGCACTTTGGCACTGCATATGGACAATTTTCTTCTAAGTGAGTTTGTTTCAGAATGGCCTATTTTAATTTCAGTTGTTTCCATGAGCTGCACACTGATTCATCCCTATTACTCTCTTGTGCTTGGCCACATTTTCAATCTGCATAGCTTGTGAGATAGAAAAACACCAGTCCTTTGTTTAACTTGGCATTTATCCTGGTCTCTCTGTCAGGATAAACTGTCTGGCAGTCAGCCCCATATTTTCTCTAGTCGGGAGCTGGATTATGCTTTCATAATCCATCATGGAAGTACTATTACTGCTGACCCATGATATTAGCCTTTTAGAAAGCTCTTTGAAGCCACAGCTGAAGAAAAGGTACATTTGCATGTGCCTCAGTATCTAACCCAAGAGTAGAGAGGAGAGTGCTTATTGAATATGCAAGGACGTTTTCGATACAAGATTACATGCCAGATAGATAAATGGGATCTTGCCTTAGTCTTGGGTAAGGGGGATAAAAGGTGGCTGGAACTGGAGGCAGGGAAAGGGTATGAAGAAGTCATCCATAACAACCAATGGGAAGTCATATGAGCAAACTATTCATACATTTTTAATGAACTGTTAGTAGAAAACAAGATAGCATGAAGGAAAACTCTTGGGCCGAACTTATGGTGATGTCAAAAATATGTTTATTCTAGGAAATATGAAAAGGTTAGCTATAGCAGTTTTACATTTGTGGTAAAAATTAGCATTTATGTTCTTAGCCTACACAGTTTTTATCCATGCAGGCTACACAATATAAGTGCATCTTGCAAAGATCAATTCAACGGAACAAGGTAGTCCAGAGGCAGACTTTCCTCAAGATACTAGAGAACACATTGAACTTATGTAGCCAAGATTCATGTAGCTTATGTAGCTACATGAATGTGAAGGAAAGAGGAGATACTATCTAGTCACCAAAGCCTTTGTAAAATCCAGGAATTCTGAATACTATTTGGATCATTCTCCTCCCTCGCAACCTTCTAGCCCCAACTGTTTCAGTGCACACTTAAAGGAACATTGGACATCGCCTTCTAGCAGAGTCTTCCTGTCATTATTGTCTAGCTTGCATCACATTTCAGCTAAGAGTAAATGGGATTGGCAGGGAATCACAGGGTTAGATGGATTGTTGGGATTGTGGGACAGCCTGCAGCTACTGAGACAATGATGTTCTGTGTCTGACGGCTGGGTATGAAATCTGATTATAGTGGAAGGGACTGATCTTATACTTGCCTTGTGGAGGAATTTGCACCTGCCCTCCCTATGCACAAAAACCTCAGTTAGATCGTACTTTTTGCATAAAGAATTCACACTGAAATTTCAGATCTGATCCAGCACAGATTTGTACATAAGGTAGCATGTGCTTGGGGTGGGGAAGATTCTCCCCATCCAGACCCAAGTTAGATGAAGGCTGGAATGGCTGGCATTTTATTGGCGGTGTATTATGTGCTCAAAGTGCCTTAGCTGCTTTCCCTAAAAATGAGACACAAGCTCCAGAGAAGGCTGGTCATTTTTGTGACAGGAAGCTCTCACCCAAACAAGCTTGTGGTCCATGACAGTTGAGGCTGAAGAATGTAGCAGAGGGTTATCTTTTAGCTCTTGGAGAAGAAAGAGGAGAGCAGGAACCTCACCAGGACATTCCTGATTACAGTTGGAACCCCATACCCACAGAACCAATATCAGCAGTTTCAGCTATCTGCAGGACACAGAATAGGGACACTTACCATAGAATCCCACTGGAAAATGCCTAGAGAGGCATCCTCTCTAGGCATCATCTAGGTCCTCCAATGCAACTCTATGCTATGTTTTTACTGGAAGTCCTTTGTTTAAATAAAGTTTGCTGTTATTCGTTTCCAGTATCCTCAGTAAGTCCAGAAACTGAAGCCCTGCAGATACAGGGGTCCAACTGTACCTGGCAGTAAGCCGCATGAACCAAAATGGAAGAAAAAGGTTTCATATCAACTAAAATCAATGAAGATAAACAACATGTATGCAGTTTGTTACTGCATGCAATCTACAAGCTGGGAACAAATCTTAAAGATTGCTTAAATAGCACCCCCCTCCCCGCAAATGATATCCAGGCACTGAAATGAAGTATTTTGCACATACTGACTGTTTGTTTAGAAGGTATTGTTTTCAAGAAACTTAGAATATCTTTTTTGAAGTTTGAAGAAGGGACACAAGGTGAAATATACACCTGATTCAACATACAGCATTTTAATGAAATAAAGGAGATAGGGAGATTCCATCACTCCACTTTCACTTTGAATTGTCCTTATGGTTTAGCTGACGTTTAAGAATTCTAAGATGAAAGTTATTCTGGTTGTGCTAGATGTGATGTTGCCATCTCAAAAACCATTAGTGAAGAAAAGTTGTCCATATTATGTTACAAAATTGACAGCAACTGGACAGAAAGCCAAGGAGAAAAAGTGCAAAGTATAGAAGAATCTCAACTTTGGAAGGTCATTTGATTAGCTTACGCTGCAAAGTGAAACTGGTTTTACTGAAATTACTGTAGTTTGTTTATGGGATTCACATTTCTTACTAAACAGCACATCTGATCCTCTAGAAGGCCTTGCATCTCTCCTCCCTTTACTTCTTCTTATTCCTGATTTGTGCAATTATACTGCCAGTGCAAAATTACTTTCCACTGTTTCTTCCACCCACACACTGACTCCACTCTACCATCATGACCTTCACAACTTCCTGAACCACTCCTCCCTGTAAAGGCAGAATTCTGAAGAGATTGCTAAAGTTGAGAGGAAGTGTTCAAATGGATTCAATGAGAGAAAAACTAGCTTTTCTACTCAGGGTTGAAGAACCTGAGAAAAGTAAACACATGAGGAGGGACAGTGTGTTAGATTTGTTCAGCTCAGTTGCTGTTTCTGTCTGCATCTATGCATAGAGAGCAACTGTTTCAAAGGGAAAAATTCCTCAATCTTGTTTGTGATTTAGAAACTTGGAAAATAAGCATGCAGACAATATTGAAAACAGCAAGGGGGGCATGCTAGACTAAAAGCGCAAAGGTCAGCCTTAAAAGAGCCTTCTGCTGAGCCACTGAAACTGCCTGGGGGAGGAGTTAGCAGTCATCACTAGCTCTATATAACTACTGTTACAGCCTTTCAAGGTTAATCTTGAAAAAGCAGCAGAAAGTGAGAGGTGTGTAAGGGGTCAGCCTTCATTTTCCCACTGACTTTTTAAAGGCACAGAGGAAGGTAGAGGGGAACAGAGTTTGGTTTTGGCTATTTGCTCTCCCTGAGCACATGCTCTGAGGGGGTGGGACATCTAATTTCACAGTTAGACTAAAAACACAGAGAG
This sequence comes from Gambelia wislizenii, assembly GCA_030847615.1. Classification (NCBI taxonomy): domain Eukaryota; kingdom Metazoa; phylum Chordata; class Lepidosauria; order Squamata; family Crotaphytidae; genus Gambelia; species Gambelia wislizenii. The sequence goes on along the minus strand of JAUMIR010000003.1, from coordinate 51,980,032 downwards.
GACAAAAGTCATCCTTAAAAGTGCCTTCTGCTGAGCCACTGAAACTGCCTGGGGGAGGAGTTAGCAGCCACTAGCTCCGTATAACTACTACCACAGCCTTTCCTGGTTAATCTTGGAAAAGCAGTGAAAAGTGCCTTGTGGCATGCACAGTTCTAACATAACAGGAGCATAGGAGCTCTTCTGTGAAAGAGGGCCAACAGGCATTGGGAAGAAGGGAGGGGGAATACCAGAAGAGTTTGGACAGGTAAGCCAAAAATTCTCTTTCAGTGTCTACTTAAGAAGACTGAGGAGATTTTCAGACGGGTAAATTATTCCCCGGGGAGATCAGGACAGAATTGTTTCTGTCCCGTAAGCAACGCCGGGTTTCGCACACCCACTTCCCTCTCCCGATCTCCCGTTGTCCTGATGCTGTCCTTGTTCTAGTTCTTTTTATTAACGATGAACTGTCGTTAATAAAATATTGCAGAAGGGACTGGCAGAGAACTAGAACAAGGACAGTGTCAGGATAATGGGAGAGGGAAGTGGACGTGTGAAATGTGGGGCTGTTTCCAGGACAGAAACAATTCTGTCCCGATCTCCCCAGGGAATAATTTCCCTGTCTGAAAATCTCCTATATGTGCAGAATGAGGGAGCTGCTGCAGTCACCTGCAACACCTGTAGGATCACAGAATCATAGAACTGTAGAGTTGGAAGAGACCACGAGGGCCATTTTGTCTTCGTGCCAGAGGATGTGGAGAGCTACATCTGCAGCAAGTGCAAGTTGGTGGCCCTGCTGGAAGAGAAGATCAAGCATCTTGAGGACAGGGTATCTACTCTTCTGAATATTAGGGAGCAAGAGGTTTTCTTGGAAAGAGTGGAAAAAACCATCCTGGAAGCGGAACACACTGGGAAGGTGTCTGAGGAGGAGGTCATTACCCATACACAGGAAATGAACACTTGGAGAATTATGACACAGAGAAGTAGAAGCTCCAGGTCTCATTCGGCAAGCTTGAAGCTACAGAATTGATTTGACTCTCTCTCTCTTTCCAGAGAAGAAGAGGAAGAACAGCAGTGCCAGGCCTTAGGAAACATATAGGAAACCTTGGTAGATCCAGCACATGAAGTGGCCTCTGCCAAGACTCAAAGGAGGAGAAGGAGGAGGGTGGTAGTAGGGGATTCCCTGCTGCGAGGAACAGCAACAGTAGTCTGCAGGCCTGACAAAATGTCTTGGGAAGTATGCTGCCTCCCTAGGGCAAAAATTCAAGATGTAACAGAGAGGCTGACAAGACTCATCAAGACTTCTGACCGTTACCCCTTCCTTTTGGTCCATGTGGGAACCAATGTTACTGCAAGGCATAGCCTCCAGAAGATCACAAGGGATTATGAGGCTTTGGGTAGGAAGCTGAAGAACCTGGATGCATAGAAATTCATTTCATCTGTCTTTCCAGTGGAAGGGTATGGCTCAGGAAGGGAGAGAAGAATAGTGGAGGTGAACAACTAGCTATGCAGATGGTGCTGCCGGGAACAATTTGGCTCCGTGAACCATGGGATGCAGTTTCAGGGAGGTGGACTTCTGGCAAGGGATGGGCTGCACCTCACAGCAGTTGGCATGAATGTTTTTGCTAGACTCTGAAAGATCTGATCAGGAGGGCTTTAAACTGAGTTGTATGGGGGTGGGAGACAGTACTCTTGAAGGCAGGAGTTCATTGAGTGCTAGAGATAATAACCCAAATGTTATACAGAGAACAAGGCAAATAACACAACAATCCAACAATGGGAGGAATAAACCCTTTAAAAGGCAGATAGGGGAAATGGCCCATGGTCTCAGATGTCTCTATACGAATGCACAGAGCATGGGAAATAAACAGGATGAACTTGAACTCTTAGCACAGGAAAACAAATAAGATATAATAGGCATCACTGAAACCTGGTGGGATGAGTCTCAAGATGGGAATTTACTAATAGAGTGGTATAACTTATTTCAGAAAAATAGACCAAACAGGAAGGGTGGTGGAGTAACATTATACATTAAGGATGTGTACACCTGTGAACAGATCAATGATTTAAATCCTGGGAGCCAGGTTGAGAGCATCTGGGTAAAAATTAAGGGAGAGAGAAACAGCAGGGATGTCATTGTGGGGGTCTACTACACACCTCCAAGCCAAACTGAGGACTTGGATGATGCCTTCCTGGAACAGAGGACTGCACATTCAGAAATAAGAGATGTAGTAGTAATGGGGGATTTCAACTCTCCTGATACTTGTTGGAAGTCCAACTCTGCCAAGAATTTAAGGTCCAACAAATTCCTCACTTTCCTTGCAGACAATTTAATTGTCCAGAAGGTGGAAGAGGCAACAAGGAGATCAGCTATTTTAGATCTGATCCTAACCAATGGGGATAACCTGGTTAATGGAGTAGAAGTGGCAGGATCCTTAGGGGGAAGAGACCATGTTCTCCTAAAGGTTGTTATACGGAGGAAAGGGGAAGCCAAGCATAGTCAGACATGCATTCTAGACTTTAAGAAAGCTGATTTCAGAAAATTTAGGGAATTACTGGGGGTGACCCCATGGTCAGGAATACTAAAAGAGACGGGAGTTCATGAAGGTTGGAAGTTTCTTAAAAGTGAGATATTGAAGGCACAACTTCAAACTGTTCCAATGAAGAGGAAACATGGCAGGATGGTGATCGAAAGAAATCTCAACTGAGCTAAAACTTAAAAAGGACATGTACAAGAAATGGAAAAAGGGACAAATCACCAAAGAAGAATTCAAACAAACTAGCTGGACCCGGTGGAACATATGTTGGTGGTGCGTTGAGGATGAATTACTCTGTTGACCTGCCCCTGGTGCTACTGCCACCGCTGCCAATTTATTGCATGGGTCCTGTTGTAGAAGCAGCAGTGGCTTCCTGCTGTCACCACTATTCCCCCTGCTGCTGCCATTGGCAGTTGACTGTGTGGCAGCAGCAGCACCAGGGTAGGTCAACAGAGCAACTCACACTCAATGCATGGCCAATGTATGTTATGTTGAGTACAACTAGTTGGAGCGGCAGCAGCGGTGTCCTGCCACTACTGCCATTCTGACCTCCCCCCCCCCCGTTTGGCTCAAAAAGGCTGTGGCTTGGGGGCTACAGCGGTGGGGCCCTGACTTCTCCCCTGTTCAGCCCAGGAAGGCCACAGCTCAGCATTGGGGTCCTGACTCCCCTCCCCCGTTTGGCCCAGGAAGGCTCTGGCTCAGGGTCTGCAGTGGCGGGGCCCTGACACTTCCCCCGTTCAGCCCAGGAAGGCCGTGGCTTGGTGGCTGCAGCAACAGAGTTCTGACTTCTCTCCTGTTCAGCCCAGGAAGGCCGCGGCTCAGTGGCAGGGTCCTGACTCCTCCCCCCCCCCGTTTGGCACATTAAGGCTGCAAATTGGGAGCTGCAATGGTAGGGCCCTGACACTTATCCCCCCCCCAGTTCAGCCCAGGAATACCACAGCTCGGCAGCAGGGCCCTAATATCCCCCCGTTTGGCCCACAAAGGCCGCGGCTTGGCGGAAGGGCCCTGACTTTGCCCCTTTTTTGTCCAGGAAGGCCGCAGCTTGGTGGCGGGGTCCTGACTTCCCCCCCCCCACACACAAAGGCTGCAAGTTTGGCAACTGCAGTGGCAGAGCCCTGACCTCCTACTCCTGTTTGGCCCAGGAAGGCTGTGTCTTGGCGGTGGGGCACTGACCCCCCCCATTCAGCCCATGAAGGCCGCGGCTTGGCAGAAGCTGCAACAGGACCCTGATCTCCCCCACCCCCATTCGGCCAGACAATGGTACCATTTGGCAGCAGCAGAGGTGGGGTGATGATGTCACCCCTGCTGCCGAGAGCTGATTGGCCAGCCAAGGAGTGCCTAGGCAGCCAATCACCACATTGAAAACAGCAACATATCCAAGAGAACCATAGATAGATAGATAGATAGATAGATAGATAGATAGCCAGCTCATGTAGGGGGAAAGTCAGAAAAGCCAAAGCTCAGATGGAGCTTAGGCTTGCTAGAGAGGTTAAAAACAATAAAAAGGGCTCTTTGGGTTATGTCCGTAGTAAAAGGAAGAACAAGGAAATGGTAGGGCCACTGCGTGGAGAAGATGGTGAAAGGCTAACAGGGGACAGAACTACTTAATCCCTTCTTTGCTTCAATCTTCTCCCAAAGGGGGAACAATGCTCAACCTGGGGAAGATGGAGCAGATGACACAGTAGGGGAAATAAGCACAGAATTAGTAAAGAGGTAGTTCAGGAATGCCTGGCCAGTATAAATGAGTTCAAGTTTCCAGGGTCAGATGAACTTCATCCAAGGGTATTAAAAGAACTGGCGGAAGTAATCTCAGAACTACTGTCAATAATCTTTGAGGATTCCTGGAGAATAGGAGAGGTCCCAGCAGACTGGAAGAGGGCAAATTTGTCCCCGTCTTTAAAAAGGGGGGGGGGAGAAGACCCAAATAATTACCACCCAGTCAGCCTGACATCAATACAAGGAAAGATTCTAGAGCAGATCATTAAACAGACAGTCTGTAAGCACTTAAAAAGGAATGCAGAGATTACTAAAAATCAACATGGATTTCTCAAAAACAAGTCATGTCAGACTAATCTTATCCTCTCATCCTAAGAACTGAACATCCAACAACTGAATACACAAATTTACATACTAATTCTCTTCAACGGGGACTCACAGTATATAAACCCCAAACTGTTACCATCCTGTCAAGATGGTAGCTACAGATGCAGGTGAAACATCAGGAATAAACTCTTCTAGAACATGGCCTCACAGCTTGGAAAAAATCCACAAAAACCCTATGGATGCCAGCTGTGAAAACCTTCAACTTCACAAAAGGTTTTAGCCTTCGTTGTTGTATTGTGCCTTTAAGCTACTTCTGACTTATGGCAACCCTAAGGTGAAAGTATTTCTCATCCTTCCTGTGATGATGAAAAAATGTGACTTGACCAAGGTCATCCAGTTTTTATGGATGAGCAGGGACTCGAACCCTGGTCTCTTGGAGTCCAACACACAAACCACTATATCACACTGACTCTCCTTCCTATACACAGTAATATATCATATAAAAGTTAAATAAAATTCCCTATATTAAATACTAATTTACAGTACTGTATATAGCCACTATATACATATATTATAATGGGATTGTGGTGTCTTTTGAATGAGCATTAACATAAGGCAGACATGTATAAGGTGCATCCCTGGGAGCCACAAGTGCTTCCCAGATATCGTTGCAGCCTGATAAGATTTTTTTTTTCATTTGTACAGCAGATGTGCATCCACAATCCAGTGTTTATTTATGATATATCACTGCATATATAAATTGCTCATAGGACTTTATCAGATGCAGCAAATATGGTATCATAAGGACACCTAATGATTGTGAAAGGTCACAAACCATACAACAGCATCCTTTCATGATCATGTGCTGTCAATAAGGCATACTTTTTTTATTGATGGGAGAAGCTGTCAATTGATTTCTCATTCCACTTTGTTGCCAGCATTGCCGACATTTGAAACTTTACGCCATTGTGCTCAGTGAATACAGAGTCAATTGTCAGAACATTTCTGGGCGAGATAAGGACAGCCAGGTGGGGGATGCGCTCTCTCTCTCTCTCTCTCTCTCTTTTAACCTCCCTGGTATATTTGGGACTTTATGAGTGTGTTTCTGTGCTTGTGTGTTCATTTTGTGGGGTTTTTGATGTACTTTTTAAAATTTGCCAGGCTAGTGTCTTCTCACGAGAATTGGTGAGATTTGGAACCCAGAAGTAAATGGAGCTCTGTTGTGCTCCATTACTGTTGGGGCTGCCTTTCTGACACAACTCAAGGTAAGTCTGGTAAGGAGGGGTTCTTTTGCTGGCATAAAAATATTTTGAAATATGCTGGCAGAAGAACATTTATGGGGTGGGGGGTGGTATGATAAAGTCCATAGCCTAAATACCCTAAAGGAACCAGATTCCATCTGATTTTGGATGCTATGTAGGGTCAGCTCTGGTTAGCACTTGGATGGAAGACCACCTATGACTCCCAGGTGCTATAGGTGATATTTCAGAGGAAAGAACAGGCAAAACCACCTCCGAGTATTCCTTGCCTAAGAAAACCCTATGAAATTCCTGTGGTTGCCATAGGTTGAGAGGCGACTTGAAGGCACATAACATATAAATTGCTCAGTTCTTCTTCCAAAGTCCCATTTCAGCTAAAAACAAGCATTTTTTTTAGTCTTTCTGAAGCCAATGGGACATCAGATTGTGAGGGATGGAAGCATTCTCTATTAATTGTTACAAGGTGGGATGCTGGATACAGTACCAATGTTTCAAAATGCACAATGCTAGATAACCTACTAGAAGCCAGCATGGTATAGTGGTTTGAGCTTTTGGACTATGACTCTGAAGACCAGTGTTTGAATCCCTGATAAGCCATGGAAACCCACTGGGTGACTTTGAGCAAGTCATACTCTCTCAGCCTCAGCGGAAGTCAAAGGGAAGCCACCTCTGCACACATCTTGCCACAAAACCCCATAATAGGTTGCACACAACAACAACAACAATATAAACTATCAGGGTCCACATTTGCTTTGCTGTCAAGATTAATACTTTATATTTAAGAAAGAATTATTAGCTTTATGCACTGTCAGTATATGAAGCTTCAAGGATGGTGGGGGGGAACTTGCCCTAAAGTGCTATAAAAGTGAAAATCCCTGAGTAGCATAATGCTTTTAATTCAAGGGCTAGAGGAGTCAAAGGAGTTTAAACAATTTCCCCATGCAAACCCAAAGTAAAATGCTGACCATATGGACTATGAAATGCTTTCATTGATGTAGGTGATTTCAGAAAGGGGAGAGGTCACAGGATGGCCCATGGTCTAAACAGGGGGACGGTGGGATAATATGGCAAGGTGAAGACCTTCCCCAGTCCATGAGGCACAAATCGAAAAAAGAAGTATCTGGATAGGCCCACTACTTTGACTTAGCAAGAACTGCAGCTATTAAGATTCAGGTTCAGTTTGAGTATTACTGATTTTGTTCTCTGTATAAGGCAATACTTTGGGATGTGACACTCAGCACCATTTTGGGACGGAGCTGTTTCTAGTATCAGGGGTGGAAAATCCTGATCATTTTTGCTAGAGTTTTATTTTTGTATGAAAAAAGCAGGCAGAAGCCTCACTTGCTGAGAGATTTGCAACTGAGCTAGGCAAACTAAAAGCTTTAACAGTCCTAGGATTGTCTCTTTTCAGAATTTAATCTGTCTGGTTCTCCTGGAAATGAACCAATTAGGCAGTCTCTGTGCCAAGACTGAATGGGGCAGGATTGGATTTTTATAATGCCTTTTTTTATATTCACTAGCTTAAATGAGTAATGAATTATGTTAGCTGGATTAAATAATGATGGGGCTATAAAAAGAGGCACTCACTGGCATGCTCCTACTATTACACCCAATTTCTATAGAACATTTATTCACTAGAGTAGAAAATGGAGTCTTCCTTATCCATTACCCACAGTAAGGCTTCCTTTATCATGCACATGGCTGGAGCTAGTACCAGGACTCATGAAGATTTTAACTACAATTCACAGCTGTAAATACACATGAACAAGCAAACACACACAAATGTACACTTTATACAGAGAGAGGGAAGGAGGATATATAGGCACATACATGCAAATACATATGTTTGCTTTAATATGCCGCTTGTTAATCAGTAAATAAAATCCCACCTTCTACAAGCCCTCATTGTTTGTTCCAGTCACAACACTGTAGCTCTTCCAGCAATGACAACTAAAAATATCCTCATAATTGATTTCATAGAAGCAGACACAGTGCACAGTTTGCCTGAGGTTTCAAAATCTAACCACGCTCAGAGAATACATTTAATACAAAGCTCTTTTTTGTAGCAATGGAGCAAAGCACACACTGTTTTCTCACTCATTGTTCTACTCTGTGGCTCTAGTACTGAACTACTGAAATCCCCTTGAATAGCCACACCTTAAAGGAGGTTAAAAGCTAATTCTGAAATTCAAGCATTGCTACAGAATTTGTCTGGGGGGGGGGGAATGCAGTGATTACACCTGACCCTTTATTGTATGTCTTCAAGCGGCACTCACACTAACATGTTGTATTCCCTGTGTGGTGGGAGATGGTAAATTGCTAACTCAGGGCCTTTGGGGCATCCTGTACAAGGATAGTAGGAAGCAGGAGGCTAATTGAAACCAACAAGATGCCAGTTTGTGCATGTCATCATAGGGTGAGGGAAAATCAATTCACTGAGGGGTAATTTTTTTAAAAAAAATGCTTTTGGGACAATGGAAATTGTTCAAAAGGGGGGGGGGATGAAATAGGCTTGCCAGAATGAAAACTGGAAAGGCCTTCAATGGTTGTGTAGAAAAAGTATTTTAAATAGGTGTTGCTTGTCACAGAACCAGGTAAGAAACAACACCTCCTGAAATGCCTTCTATATAACCATTAAAGCTACAAAAGCCCTCTGTAGTTTTCACTCTGGCAACCCTAGTTCAGTGGAAGTGAGCAGAGTTTCTTCTTGGATATCGTCAGGACTGACATTATAATAGGGATTAGCAAGTGGCATACACATCTGTGTCTGATTTCACTGTTTGAGTAAGACATGACCACACAAGTGCTCAGTGATGCTCATCCTCTACAGCTCGGTGAGCTTCTGATACACTGGTTTTTGTACCAAACTGATTATGCTTATTTCTAGAGACCATAAAAGAAGATTGCTGCCACTTCAACTGCCATGGCTCTGTTCTGTGGATGGAACTACAGCACTAGAGTTCTCTAGGAGAGAGTTCTAAGTGTCTCACCAAACTATAAAGTCCAGGATTCTATAGGATGAAACCATGACAGTTAAAGTGGTATCACACTGCTAAATCTGTGCAGTGTAGATGCATTCTAGATCTAAGAGGAGATTCAATTGAAGTAAGAATCTACTGGCCATTGAAACCTCCATATGGCATAACTGGAGCAAAAGAATAGCTGATCTACCTCTCTCAGTTACACAGAAAATATTGACAGAAATATGACGTGCTATGTCTAACCCTACTTTGTTTCTCTAATAGAAAGTGAGATAGGTACAGCTGCAAGCAAGATGTGGGTCCCAGAAATAAATGAGTGTTACCAGAAGTGATGAGTGATGACAGAGGAAAAGATATAATGAAAAGAAGAGCTAGCTGGATAATATCCAGGAGATATGTAAACTAAGTAAAAAAGAAGTTTATTATAGACACAAAGCCTGTGTCTGGGCCTTTATTCTGATGCCTGAAGGAACAACACTCTGCTGCTTATTTTATGCTGCTTGGACCTGTTTAGGTTCCCAGTGTGCACTGTAACACCTGACAATTAAACACATGGGGCTAAATCAAACATTACACAAGCAGACTTCTAGTTATGTGTGATGGGGGTTTCGCTCCCCCTACTTTCTGCTATGATCCACCACCAACCCTAAAAAAATGTTCCAGAGGGCCCTCCAACCATCCATAGCAGAGGCAGTGTATGGGAAGTGATAGGTTGGAAAGGGAATTTGGTTTACCAGTAGTGTCTGTTCTACTGGTGAAAAGACGCTATTGGCTAGAAACAGTTGACAGTCACCTCACTGTGAGACACACAGGAAACTTGTTAACTGCTGTCAAATCGATTTCGACTTATAATAACCCTATGAATGAGAGACCTTTCAAACAGAGCAGGGCTGTTGATAACAGGGTGACCTGGAGGTTTCTCCACCAAGTGTCCACACAGGACACTTAGGTGAAAGCAAAGCCTGCGCTAAGCTCCAAGATGTCTTCAGCAAGAAAAGACTAGTGTTGCTTGGCACACTTTTAAAAGGCAGAATATCCCCTAAAATTCACAGCAATGCTGGGACACTGTTTTTTCCAATGCAAATAACCAGGTTTAAGGCTAAGCTGGGTTACACTTTGCAATCCCTACATGATCATCCGCTACTGGACTTATTGTTTTCTTTGCTTCTGTGATTGTGCTTCACTGGGTTGTATTGTCACATGGCTGCTTTGGGTGTTCCTCAATCACAGAAGCAGAAAGAATTCTGGAATCAAGAGAAGAAACAGGCGCAGTCTTCCAGGGTTTTGCGGGGAAGGGAGAGGGGTGTCATTTACCTTTGTGATCCTCTCTGTATAATTTTGTTTCTGTTATAGTAATGGTTTGCAATATGAGTCATTAGGGTGGGAATCATGAACCCCTCTGGATTAATCAGGACTGTCCCTGCCAAACTGGGACAGTTGAAGGGTATGTTATGTGTATTTTCATTTCTGTTTTAATGGATGTGGATGTGCACACCGTGGCTAAATTACATCCTCATAATTTAACTTTCACAAGGAAGTGAAACCACCAAAGATCTGATATAGGGAAGAAAGTGCAAACAGAATCTACGTACATTCCCTTTCACCCTATTCGTGAACCTACTGCTGCTCCTTTGGTTTTAGACCAAAGCATAAGTCAGCCTCAGCTTACATAAGAATCTTGCAGCTTTTGATCCATAACAAATCTTAGTATTATAAAACTGATGGCACATTGAAGAAATACCGTACTGTTATAATCTGGTCAGGGTATTTATGAGTACAGCACAAGAGGGAAAATTCTGCTCAAGGAATATAAAGGGGCAGATCTGTAGCTCAGAAATCTAATACTGGAGGAAGTGTAGTATAATTACTAATTTTAGAAAGCGATTTTAATAGAGGCTGCTGACACACTGAAGAAATAATGCCATTTGACACTGCTTTAACTATCATGGCTCCATCCTATGGAATCCTGGGATTTGTAGTTTGTTGTGAAACCAGAGCTCTGTGACAGAGAAGGATAAATATTTCACAAAACAACAAATCCCAGAATTCCATAGCACTGAGCCATGGCAGTTGAAACAGAGTCAAATTGGATTATTTCTGCAGTGTGTCAGCAACCAGTGCTGTTCCAGAGCAATGACTTGAAATCAGAACATAATTCCATTTTTGGATGTTGATATAACTGACTTCATAGTGTCTGTAACTTAAAAAAAACGAAAATATGTTGGCACTTCTGAGACTGAGGGTGTTTGAAGAGCAGGGTATAACTAACTTAAAAAAAAAAGACTATAATTATGAAATGATCTCTGATTCTGTCACAGAATTTTAAGAGGGGACCAGATGATGACATATTCCAGTTGTAACCCTTTCGTGTTTCCCCATCACTTCTATCTTTTTTTTTCTTTCCACAAAAAAATCCGTTAAGAAAGAAAGGATGGAATAGTTGTGAATGTAACTGGATTGATCCTTCTAGGAGCCGTCTATCTGGAAGCACTAGAAGCATGTTTTTTTAGTTAATGAGTTTTCAGGAGCAACAGCAAGCTTCATCAAGTTGATACATATTTATACATACAGTGGGCCCTTGGTATCCACTGGGGTTTGGTTCCAGAACCACCCATGGATACCAAAATTTGTGGCTGCTCAAGTCCCATTATATACAATGGCATAGCAAAATGGTGTTCCTTATATAAAATGGCAAAATCAAGGTTTGTTATATATAAAAACTGTTTTCAAGCCATGGATGATTGAAGCCATGGACGCAGAATCTGCGGATAGGGAGAGCTAACTGTATTTATTTATTCACATTTATTGAAATATTTATACCCCACCCTTTAGTATCAGATCTCAGGATGAGGATACACACAAGAAATCTGAAACAATTTAGAACAATTTAAAACATATAAAACAATTTAAATCTACAGTATAGAAATCTACAGTCTATTCAAACCAAGATCCTTTGAGTTCAAAGGCTTTGCCAAAGAGCCATGCTTTAGTTTGGCACTGATATGTAGTCAATATTAATGCCAATTGGGCTTCCAAACCATATGAAGCAAGTTAAGAAAGCCGTGTATATTGTTAGCCCTGTGTCACGGGGGCCCTCCTCTCTCTCTCTCTCTGTGAATCCACCCAGCACAGAGTTGTTTTATATGTTTTAAATTGTTCTAAATTGTTTCAGATTTCTTGTGTGTATCCTCATCCTGAGATCTGATACTAAAGGGTGGGGTATAAATATTTCAATAAATGTGTATAAATAAATACAGGTATCTCTAGGCTATAGGAATCCCTGAGAGGGTGTCTCAGAGGGATCAGAACAGGAGTTCTCAGCAGAAGCACTCCTGGGCTGATTGGAAACACACACAAGCCTTTCCTCTCAGTGCTGTATTGTTGCAAAATTATTTCTTTCAGAATGTCAAAAAACTTGAGCTCCATAAACAGATTGTCATTTATTCATATAGTTTGTATCCTGCTTTTCTCCCATGGATGCTCAAGTCCCATTATATACAATGGCATAGTAAAATGGTGCCCCTTATATAAAATGGCAAACTACCAGCTTTGTTTTTTTGAATTTGTTTGAATATTTCCAAGCCACGAATGGTGGAATCCATGAATCCGTGGATACGGAGGGCTGACTGTAAAATATTTGGAACCATCTGGGATGGGGAGGGCTAGTTGTATATTGAGAGCAGGTATGTCTTTGGAGCAAGTGTTTAAACTGTTCCACTTGAGAAAGATTGGGTGGGAAGGTATAGGCTGTGAACTGTGAAGTCTAGGAAATCCAGAGAGGATAAACAAGCCACTAAGAAACATACTGAAAGAATAAGAGACCACAGAGACAGGCTCCTCTCCCCCCAGATGTATCTTACCCATAGATCAGATCAGCCCATCACTACAGCTACCACTGCCAGTCTCCCTCACTCTCCCAGAAGCTAGGAAGCCAGCTTGCTACATGTGACCAAGGTCCTATGTATGTGGCCAGCCTTGGTCACATGCTGCGGGACTACTTCCTGCTGCAGAAGAGTGACATCAGACTGGCAGCTGCAGCAATGGTCTGGCATGCCGGAATGGGCTCATGAGGTCACATGGGGCCTGATCCATTTTTTCCCCAGCAGGAACAGATTAAAGCAGATTTTTAAAATGCTGTAATGGTCCCTACCCCATTTTCCTCCCTCTTTGCCCCGGGGGTCATGAGGACTACCTGGAGGCAGAACAGGGCAAAAGCTCTACATCATCAGGGCTGTAGGACTCTTAGACAGGGCAAGATGAGGTATATTGCCCATGTAGATAAGCCCTGTATCTTATTTTAATACAAACTTCAGAAGGAAAAGGTTCACAAAATAGTGATTTCCTATTTAAAGCTACACAATTTACAAGATCAACACCACAAAGGAACTGCAATTCCTCCTCCAAAAAAACAACCCCAAGAGTCAAGAGTGACAAAAAAAAATTTTAAAACAGGTTGTCATGCATACATGAATAAAAAAGATCCACAGAGCATTTCAAAGCTGTTTGAAATGCTACAGATCTTGTTTTTGAATCAGGATGTGGTTTTCAGAAAATTCATGTAAAAATACTTTGCCCCAGTAGAGCTCTATTTCTGTGTAATCAAAGGTACCTAAAAACTAACAAGTTTGGAGGGTGTCACACATTCCTTTTGAATTAAGATATGGGCAATCCAACGTGCTTTACGGAGTATTACTACACAGCCAAGGATACATATCTATAGACGTACTGGCTGTATCCTAGAGATGGCTATTTCTTACCAACCCCCCCCCAAAAAAACCCCACAATAAATAAATAAATAAATAAATAAATATTGTTTCTTTACAAAAATCACTATCTATAGCACTAAACAACCATTAGAGTGGTGGGTTACTCCACAATGCCAGTAAAACAGCAGTGAGATGTTTTTTCAACAAGTGTAGGAGATGTGAAATATTCAGCTTCTTAAAGAATGAAAACTATTTCAAACTCATTAAATAAAGCTGATGAAATATAATTAATTTTTTTCCAGTGAGTTTGAATAGACATTTAGAAGTAAAACTCTACTCTGTCAAAAAGAAACCTGAGTTCTATACTAAAGATGATCTCATTCTGAGATGAAAAAAGATGAAAAAACAAGCTTGTGCATGTACTTCGGAGCTTGGAATGTTATGTTTGAAAGATAATTTAGGTGACCCCAATGGAACTGCAATTTTCAAAAAGTAACAACTTACTTTCACACTTTACAAAAGTCATTAAAATCATTATCATTTTTTAATTTATTTTTAAAATCTGAATCCAACAAGTTACTTGCCTGTAGTATAAAATACATTATCTTCCTGTCTGCCTTGCTATTGTCACAACACGCACCTTAGAGCAGGAGGCAGCAGTGTGAGGCACACGAACCATGTGATTTTCCTCCTCTACCTTTTATTTGGGATATATCCCTAAAACTGTAAAAGCAACTAAAAAGAGACAGTTATACTGCAAAGAGAATAAAATTATCCTTTCTTAATTTAAAATTCTTATGTATTAGGGGTTTTTTTGCAATTAAGTACTTCTGACTTCTGATGTACTTGATCAATTCAGTTGCAAATAACCAAATACTTTCAGAGTTTTTAGTCAGACAATAGGAACATTGGAGAGATGTAAACATCTGTTTGGACCTCAATAGTGCTGTATTCTATGTAGCACCATTACACTCCCCCACATCTGATTGAGTGATTAATTGTACATCCCACTTTTCTCTCTCAAGATGGGATTCAAGGTGGCTTGAATCTTTCTCCCCCTCCGGAGTAAGAGATCCAAACTGGATGAACATAACATCATAGAACACTGCTTTATGGACACTATGCCCATTTCACCCAGAATGGTTTGTCCTGTTTAGCAGTAGCTATCCAAGATAGCAAATGAATACTTTTCACATCTGTCACATGATCCAGATGTTTGACTGGAATTCCAAGGAGTGTAAAGCATGTGGTCTACTAGTGAATTATGGTCTCTTGCTGCCAATAGGTCTGTCATTTCTTCAGTTGTAATAGTTTCACAGGCTTAACTCTTATTATGAACATGGTTATTGAATGAGAGAGCTGAGTTCCTTTCCTCTCATCACTTAACAAATATTAATTGCCCCTGAAACTCTATGTTGCCTTACACAATTACCCCCTAATGTTAATTGCCCCAAAGCTACAATTTGCTGCAGGAAAAACGGAGAGGAAAGCATTACATCAGGAAAATGCTGTGGTTGTTGAATTAACTTTCAATATCATGGCCCTAATTTAAAATGAGGGTTCATGTGGCCGCTTTTTAAAAGAGGAAAGATCTTCACTCTTCAAGAAGCAAAACTGTCAATCTTTAGGAAATCTAATCATCAGTCTTCAAGAAATCCAACCATCGATCTCCAATGTCTTATCTAGTTTTACTGAGAGTCTTTTATGTGATGTCTGTATTTTCTGACTGTACAATCTTCACTAACTGGATCTTCCTTTTGCAAAGAAATGGTGAAAACAGACCGCCTGGAGTTCTGAGATATGTACTGCCATCCAGGAACAAATTAAATATTAGTTTGACAAATGTACAATGCATGACTAGGGATGGAAAGAAATTTCTCCAGTGTCTTATTCAAGTCGGAGGTAGGTTGTCAGGACAGTGAGACAGACAAAAACACACACCCCAAACCCAACCTTCAGCATCTTGCAGCTTGGACCATTTATGTGTTTTCTCATTTAGCTTGTGGGGGGATTCAGATTTATATCCCTACACACAAGCCCAGGTTAAGAGGCGTCACTTTCTGAACACTTCAGTTTTGAAATCCTAGTTACTGGGATGGGGAGACAGTGTATCCATGTGGGAAATGACAATTTGTGCACATCAGCCCATCAGACCAACTTCTTGGCTAATAACAGATTAAATACAAAAGTTTCATTAACTTTTCCTACATCCTGACAAGTGTTTCCATTTATGCTGGATGACAATCAGAATATATAACTCAAATCAGTTTCTAAACCACTCCTTAATACTGTTAGTTCCCTCTTCTCTTTTCTTTATCCCTTTCCCATAGAAGGAAAACTAGAACTTCTAAACCCGTAGATAATATGAGAAAACTATATTTAAGCTGATTTCATTGCACAAAGTTTTTTTTTTAAACTCACTAAATAATACTCAGCAATGGTATGCCTTGAACATTGTTATTCCAAAATGGTATTAAAAGATTCCCTTTTATAAACTTATTATTTTCCTGTTGGCTCCATTCCCTAACTCTGACTAAATTGGTTTGATCATATTTACCACATCTGATAATCTGATCCAGTCATCAAATCATGAAGGATTAATTTTCTTCCAGTTATAAGTAACACACCTATGGGCTGCTGTTAACCCATGCAAAACCCTTCCAACATCCTTCTCATAAACCATGCCTTAATATAACCATAAAACTACCAGCAGGCCTAACAGCATGTAATATCCTATGATATCTTTCATTCTTAATGCTTGAATATAACAAAAAAAAAATGATATATATCTGCTTTTGCCAACATCAAATTTGTTCCACTAAGTTTAACTGAAGTGAAAAGCGTATTGGAATCATGACATCTTGTTACACTAACAGAATGCCCACCAGCTTCATAGGGTCCATTTGCGACTACTGCAAATGAATATGAGTCCAGCTTCTTCTCTCCCCCGACCCCCATTGCCTAGTATGGAACACTTGCATGAGAAAAGAACTAGACTAAAGAAAGAAGAGGAAGAGTGTATATACATACACAGCTCAGTCTGGGGATACCTCCTCGGTTTACTCGCCTAATCGTCCTTTTCTTCCTCCAAAGTTCACTGTGCTCTCTTCTAAAGACTTTCCCTCGAAAACTCATTGTGTCAGAAGAAACTCAGGCAGCAACGCAAGCCAGGTTAGAAAACATCCCTTTAATGTTTTGTCTGTATCAGCTTCAATGAAGCTAAGGTTTTAACTGTATAGTATAAAAAGGAAGTACATTGAAACTCATCTTATGCTATATCCACAGACACTGAAGGGGAAAAAAAACCCCAACAGACTTAGCTGAAACTCATAACTTCCTGTGAGCAATGCTGGTCTCTTAAAAAGGTGGTGTTTCTGTAAACCACACACAAAAATAAATCTTCGGAGGGAATGATGTCTTAAGTGCAATATTTCCCATTGCCATTTTCATGCCCATCCCTATGAAAAACTAGCTTTAGTTCTTACAAAACAAAGCAGCAACAGCTATCATTACCTGGAATCTCATTACCACAACAACACCAAGGCATTACTGTACCAATAATTCAATTCTTGATAACATAAAAACCAAGGAAGACCTCCATAAGAAGATGGAGCTTCTTACGAGGGTCTAAGTTTTCTGTGACCTCGGCTGCATCTGCACTACTGAAGTAATGCATTGACACCACTTTAACTGCCATGACTCAATGTGATTGAATTCTGGGATCTGTAGTTTTGTGAGCTATTTAGCATTCTCTGTCAGAGAGCTCTGGTGCTACAACAAACTACAAATCCCAGGATTCCATAGCATTGAGGCATAGCAAAGCGGTGTCAAAATGGATTATTTCTGCAGTGCAGATGCAGCCTTCAACTCTGAGCCTAGTTATGAATGACGATGTCATTATGTATGACGATGACTGGATCAGAATATGGGTACTACATGAATGATGTGTTCCACTTTCATACTGACAAACCATAAAGAGTGTGAATGAGTTATCGATCTGTTACACACACCCCCTTTCATTTTCCTGGTCACTGTAAATCAGAAATGACTTGGAGGCACACAACAATAATAGGAGTTATAGGACAGGACAGGGGAGAGACAGTGAGCAGAAAAGTTGTTAATGTTTATTCCAATCCCCAGAGAAAATATATAGCAGAAGAAAAAGCCCAGGGGGAGTTACAATGCTCTAGAGAACAGAGAAAAGACCCAGTGGGGCTCCCATGCCTTGGTAGAAACAAAGTAATAAAACTTCTTTAGCCAGTTCAAGACAAAAGCAATGTCTGTTATAAAGTATGCTAGCCAATTTATAATAATACTGTATTTCCTTGATTTATTTACTTAATGGTAATATTTTTTTAAATGGAAAGGTGTCTCATTTTAAATGCAAATGTTGTAATTCAGTGGTTTATTCATTATTAAATGAATGATGTAATCTATAGGTTAGAAAAAATTAGATACATTAGAAAAAAATGTATCTACTTTTCCTCTGAAGAGCATATACAAGAATTTCAGCCAGTCTGCTATAATTCCTCCCTTCACCAGATGTCAAATTAGATAGAGTCAAACATAAGGTAGGTCTTATGTGCTCACTCACAATAGCAGAACTACAGCTTCAATGTCTAGACAGATTTGAACATCCAAATGAAAGGAGTTAACAAATATGTGTGTGTGCGTGCGTGTGCAGTGTATATATGTCTCTATGTGTGTAACTCACATCCCTTACACTTTAAAAACACTGGATATTAATTTTCAATATGCAGTTTGGGTTTTGTATACTTCCAAAAAGACTTACTTCCAAAAAGAAGTAAAATACAGTACAGTTTTGTATATACAATATGGCAGATATATATTTATTATGTAACCACAGAAAATAAGATATAACATGTGAAGGCAAAACAAAGAAAAGTTCTTTAAATATTATGTTCCCCATGTATAAGACACAGGGCTTGTCTGTATGAGGCAAAAAGAAGCAAATTACTCCATAGTAAATCGCAGTAGCTGCAATTTGTTTTCATGTTTCGGGGGACGGGTTAGGTAGATTGCAGGCATATGAAGCTATCCGCGTTTGCTGTGCAAATGGGCGTGCCTGCGAATCACGGTGGCAGCTGCGAGTGAATTACTTGTGGTTTTACTTACTCATTTGCTGTTGCAGAACAGTATTTTTTTTTAAAAAAACTATTCCCAAGGTGTGTTAGAGTGACATTTCACCTTAACAGAAAAGAAAAAAAAACCCAAAATCATAAGCCCCCATTTTACTGCATTAGCACTATCAGCTTTCAGCTTCTGGTCATATGGGAAAGCGAATTGAATCGAATCGCTTGTCCCAACGAGCAGGAATGCACATTCCCCACCCCCCCATTGTTTAAAAGCTCCAGGAAAAGCCACAAAAGCTTTTCCTGTGGAGTGTATGGCGTATTTAGCCCCCCTCTTTCCAAATATGGTGATATGATATGGGATGTCATTAAGAAAGGACATATTCTCCTTGCATTCCATGAGGAGTATTTTCGCCGTTTAGACAAACCCATAGACTGTTGGGGTTTCTATATTTATTTACAGTCAGCCCTCAGCTTTTGTAGGGGTTATGGGTACAGCCTTGCCCCCTGTGAAAGTGGAAAACAGTAAATATCTCTACCCACCCCCCTGAATGTAACCCTCACAAAATGTACCTGTACTGGCAGGGTGGCTGGGCCGAGATGCACACACGTTCCCTTGCTCGTGAGGGATGAGTGGGAGGGAGAAAGAGGACACCCATCTCATCCTCTTTCCCCCTCTCTTCTGTACAAGTGAGCAAGTGAACATGCAAACCAACCCCTGCTCGTTCTCACCCATCCAATCCCCTTCTCCCCCATCCATGCAAGTGGGTGAGGAATTGCACATGCCCTCCGTCCTCATGCTGCCTTATCTATCCCTTCCCCTCTGCCTACCCGATGAGCAAGTGAATGCAGAAGCCCTTCCTCCTCATGCTCCCCCAGCCCTTCCCCTTGCCCACATGTGGGAGTGAGTGAGGGAATGTGTGTGCAACCAGGCCCAGGAACCCTGCCAATTTGATTTCCTCCCAGAGACACCAGTGTTATTAAAGGGCAGCGGCGGCAGCAGCAAATACAGTAATCCATGAATAAGCAAATGTGTGAAAGTGTAACCCACAAGCACGAAGGGATGACTGAA
This sequence comes from Gambelia wislizenii, assembly GCA_030847615.1. NCBI lineage: Eukaryota > Metazoa > Chordata > Lepidosauria > Squamata > Crotaphytidae > Gambelia > Gambelia wislizenii. Next base: position 51,960,365 of record JAUMIR010000003.1, on the reverse strand, counting down.
ATTATTTATTTATTTATTTATTTATTTAGCACACCTGAGATTTTATTGCATCCAAACCGTGATGGAAATTAACTCTTTAACCTTTGCATTTTTTCTGAAGGCTTGTGGTCCCAAAAACCCCTATTTATTTATTTTATTTAAAAAGGAAAGCTGCTTTTACTTTTCAATGTATGCCAGTTATCATGTACCATGATTTGCTATTATTGTTGTGTGCCTTCAAGTCATTTCTTATGGTAACCCTAAGGTTAACCTACCACGGGGTTTTCTTGGCAGAATTTGTTCAGAGGGGGATTGCCCTTGCCTTCCTCTGAAGCTGAGAGAGTGTGACTTGCCCAAGGTCACCCAATATGGCTGAGTGGGGGTTTCAACCCTGGTCTATAGAGTCAGAGTCCAACATTCAAACCACTACACCACACCAGCTCTCAACTGTTCCATGATACTCGAAGCTTAAAACTCTACACAAGTACTGTGGATGCTTTTTAAAAACTCCTTTTCACAGAGAACTTCAGTAAGGCTTGAATTTCTGGTGTATTTCTTCTTCTATGTTTGGAGACCATTTTTACAGCTGATTATGCTTATCTGTCTGCCACACAAGTGATCGTTTAATCGCCTTGATTGCTGATTGCAAAGAATAATTCCCACAGCTCTTCATCATGTGGTAATTTGAGGCTGATTGAGGCAACCTAACTGTTTGTAATACCAAGGCATCACATCTTGTTTTGGTAGTACTGTAGAACCATCAAGAGAGTCACAGTTGATATGTAAGTTTCCCTCCCACCACTTCCCCCACCCCTTTTTGAGACCACCAAACAATGGCCAATTCACTTTATGAAAAGACCTTGGGCTTGTCTACATGAAGAAGAAAAAGCAGATTGCTCTTAGCAAGTCACAGTAGCTGTGACCTGTCTTAATGGTTTTACAGCCCCCATAAACTTAATTGCTTGCATTTTTTAAATCAGCCTGCTGAACTTTATTTTAAAAAATGCATTTATATGGTGTGCACAAGCAATATTTCACCTCTCTGGGGGAAAAAGAGAGGAAAGATAACAGAAATCCCAGTTTTATCACCTTAGCGATCACCCACTAAGGAAAAAATCGAACGTGGTGGCAGCAGGCACTTGCCTTGTAACCCAGCCCTGCCCCCTGCACTTGTCCAACCAATCAGGTTTGCACGTCTTCTTGTATGGGGCAGCAATTCATGTCAAATTGCTTGTCTTAAAAAGTGAAAATGCGCATATCACTGAAGCTTTTTTAAAAAATTGGGAAAGCCGCAAATGCTTTTCTCGTGTACTTTTTGCTCTTTTTGGTCCCTCTCCTTCATAATACGGTGAGACAATGTGGGATCCCGTTAAGGCAGTTTGTATTCCAGGCGAATTTTGTGAAGGGTATTTTCACCATATAGACAACCTCCTTAAGTAACTAAACTCATGGTTCTGCATGAGCCTGAAAGTCCCTCGCAAGTAGGGTCTGCAGCATATCAGCTTCAATCCTGTGGAATGCCCTTCCATGTTAGTCATGTCACTATGCTCTTGGGCTTTCTTGAAGAAACTTCATTTCCTGATTGATAAATTCCAATCACAGTTTTATTAGTGTATTTATTTTTCCTGTAACATGTTTTGTTTTAATCTAATATACAGCATTCAAAAGTGTTTAATATGAAGCTGCTTATAAAGTTGATAAATATGGGCAGATAGAGACATAGGTAGATAGCGTTATGGGTGGTTGAGGGAGAGATGAGTAGTACCGGTCTTTCTGCAGCCCTATCACACAAAACCATCCTGTCTCTTTCTTCTCACCAATTAGAAAAGCCAGACTGACAGTTCCCCTTGATTCATATGAGGCCATAGCAATGGCCTCAATGGACAATGGTGTAACAAGAAGATGTGGTGGGTATTGAGTTCTTCCCACCACTGTCTTGTCACTTTGTAGCCACAGAAATTGACAGAGGGATGACCAAGCCTACTTTTCTAAATTTGTCCTAGACTACGGATGCCACAGACCTATTTAGAGTATGCAGATCCTGAGAAAGAAAGCAAGGAAATCCTTATCTATCAAAAGTTGAATTTGGGATTGTGAAAATGATAAAAATGTTGTATATTACTTTCTTCTCACTTCCTACTTTGAAAACATATAGCTGATTTCTCCTACTAGTTCTTGAGCTGTTTTCAGGACAAATGCTTATCCCAGGAGTTTCCTCTTCTCTACCTGATGGCCATGTCAACCAGTGGGAAACTTCTGATTTCATCCTTTTGTGTTTTAACTTATGTTGCTAAATAAATAAATAAATATTAAAGGCACTGTGAATGAAAATGGTTGCTACCCATTTGTTTAGAAGAAAGTAAAACAGGTGACTTCTGAGATACCTACTCCTTGTCAACTCTTAAGAAATAATCCTACTCCTATCTGCACAGCCGTATATTAAGATCTGTTTCTCATTCACACCAGGAGAATACAGAATGTTGAGAGAGTGGGCTGGAATGAGCCTTTCTTTCAATAGGCTGGTGCTTTGAAGACTTTCAGAAGGGTGGATTTACTGTGCTCCCACTTAGCAGAGCAGTGAAAGGCAGTGAAGTCTGGCAATGAAAGGATGGAAAGGCAAGCTGGAGCTCTTTGCCAAGCTATGCATACATTCCCAACAACCACCAATGAAGAACCACAATATTAACAAAGTTGCTATTTGTCCTTGTTTTCTCTCATACCACCAACACTGGCAGAGTTCTGAAAGCTTCTCACATGACATTGTGCAAAGAACTGCCAAGGCAAAATGTCCCTGACAGACTTGAGCTTTAACACAGGATCCCCTGAGCTCTGCTGAGTTCATTGAAAGTAGAGACACTTTTTCAGAGGCTGGAAAGTACACTGAGCACTTTTTACTAAACTTTATCTCACAAGAGCATTCTAGGATTTCCTTTCCTTCTAAATGCCTTTGGAATCTATATGTTGAGAGAGGGGAGGGCAGTCCAAAATGGCATAGAAATCAAGGATACAATTGTGGCAAACATCCCTATCATGGGTTCACCTACATCTGATAGAGAAATAATGCAATTACAATTTTCCCTCACAGGGATTATGTAAAGGAAGGAGGGCTTTTGTACATCAGTCTCTTTCCAATACAGCTCTGTAGGAGAGATTGATTTGGTTCCAGTAAACACTGAAATGGCAAGTTGCATGTCTAAATTTCATCCAGATTTCTTCCAGCTAGCCAACATATTCTCTTGCAAGAATATGTTTCCCACTCTCCTGCTTCAGGCTTGACAAGGAATCCAACAAGTGCTGCCATTACCAAAGTGCATTAAAAAAAGTTCTGCTTCCTCAGCAAAGACAGACAGCTATATCCTTTAAATGAAAGGAAAATATATTTTGCATCATCCGTTATCTACTGAAATACAGTAAGTGACAAACTGCCAGTGAGTACAACTTATCTAGCATAAGAGGGCAGGGGGAAGAGAGGGATATATTTTGCTTGGGAAAATACACCCAACCAATCACCACCCACATGCAAATTACATCTCCACCTCACAATCCACTCATGCCACTCAGTCTGTGGACCAGATTGGGATCCAGACAGTCAACTGGCAGCAGTGGTTCGTCTGCCATGGGACCCAAGCAGTCAACTCGTGGCAGCCGCGGCAGGACAACAGAGCGAGTCACCCTTAGCAATTCCGGGAAAAGTCTGGAACACTGAGAAGGGGGGAGGAGGAGGAATTAAAAAACCCACCAGCCTACCTTATAGGGTTGTTGTGAAGTCTACCAGGCATTTTTGGGGATTTTTTTTAATGGTGTATGTTACATCAGTTACAGCTAGTACAGTATAAATCTCTTAGTTCTCAAGATGAAGCATGAAACACCTGCAAGGATTATGGATATACAAAAGGGACTGAAACTGGAAACAATATACAGTGAGATTTCTTTTGTGCAGTCTATTGTGTGCTATGAGAACAGGACTTGAACTGTACATCACTGATGGCTTGTCTTCATAGACTATTTACCTTGTCTTACCCCTCATCTCAGAGCGCTGAAGTCCTGGTGATGCAGGGCATTTGCCCCATTCTGCCCCTGGGCAGTCCTCGCCACCCCTGGGGCAGATATGGTGCTGAGATTGGGGCGGTGTTAGGGCCCAATACAACGTGTTTTACTTCATTTTTGCCAGGAGGAAACAGATCAGGAGCCTGTCCCAGCAGGCTGGTTCTTGCTGCCACCACCATGTCCCTGGCTCTCCCAGAAGGCAGGAAGAAGTCCCATAGCAAGTGACCAAGGCTGGTCACATGCAGGGGGCCTTGGTCACATGTTGCGGACGCCATTCCTGCCTTCTGAGACAGCAAGGGAAATGTTGTTGGTGGCAACTGCACCAATGGGCCAGCATGCCCATCACAACTTCCTCCCATTCCATGGAGGAAACGGGGGAACAACAGGCCTAATCCACAGCCAAGATATGCCAGCAAGGAACTGGCATATCCTGGCTCATGTAGATGAGCCCAGAGAGAGGCTGTTGACACACTGCAGAGATGATGCAGTTTGATACCACTTTAACTGCCATGGCCCAATACTATGGAATTCTTGGATTTGTGAGTTTTTTAGCCTTCTGTGTCAGAGAGCTCTGGTGCCACAACAAACTACAAATCCCAGGATTCCACAGGATAGAGCCATGGTAGTTAAAATGATATTAGATTGCATTATTTCTTCAGTGTGTTAGCCGCCAGACTTACTGGTATGAGCAGACTTTAGTAGCACTCCTGCGAGAAGAATGTCAATCACTCTTACATTTTACAGTTTCTCATACAAAGCAGTTTGCCCCTCCTCACTGCTGCACACAGGATTTCTGCATGTTCAAACACTGAACAGATGGTTAATGTTGTCTTTTGGTTAGCCCGGAAGGCAATGTTAATTTAGGGGGAGAGAGGAAGCAGCTTTTAAAAAATGTTTACAAAAATACAAGGTTGACTCCTCATCCAGCTAAGTACGAGGTTTGTCTATTAAATAACAAGACTGTGCTTCTATATCTTTCAGACAAATCAGGAAGAACTGATTGTGAGCACTTGAGTGGTGACCTTGAACATGTCTGAACCTGCATGACAAACATCAACACTTTCAGCCATTCAGTTAATTGTCAGTCATTGTTTAAAGCAGCTGTGTTGTCTGTTGTGTGTCGGAAAAATGCTAAGTTTAAAAGTCAAGCAATGTGACATTCTGCAACAACCTGAGGCAGATCCAAACCTTTTTCAAAAAACCATCACTTGTGATGAAACCTGGATATTCAAGTATGATCCTCAGACAAAATGACAGCCAATGCACTGGAAAACACCATCATCACCAAGAATGAAAATAGCATGTCAAAGCAAGTCCACATTCAAAGCCATGCTCATTGTGGGCATAATTTTGGCAGAATAGGTTTCAGAAGGCAGGACAGTGAACCAGGAGCCCTGGTGGTGCAATGGTTAAATGCCAGTACTGCAAGCCACAATGTTATGAGTTTGATCCCAGAGGGCCCCAAGGTTGACTCAGCCTTCCATCCTTCTGTAGGTTGGTAAAATAAGTACCCAGCTTGTTGGGGGCAATTAGCTAACACAGTGTAAACCACTTAGGGAGTTCTTTGGTACTGATAAGTGGAACAGAAATATCAATGTTCTTGTTATTGCTATTGCATTATTAAAAGGAAGTTTTGACAAAGCTGAGAGAAAGAGTCAGGAAAAAAAAAGACCAGAACTGTGGGGAAATGGTTTCATTCTTCATCAAGACAATGTGCCTGCTCACACAACACTTTCTCTAAAGCAGTTTTTGGCCAATACATGCATTACTACTCTTGAACATCATCCATATTTGCCAGATTTGGCACCATGCAACTTTTTTCTTTTCCTTAAAGTGAAATAGGTGCTTAAAGGAAAATGTTTTGAGTTAACTGATGCAGTAAAAAAGAAAACAGCAGATTTGTTGAGACAGCTGACAGAAACTGATCTGTTCCACACCTTCGAACACTGAAAAACAAGGCTGCGTCAGTGTGTGAGTGTGAATGCGGATCATATTGAAGGGGACTAGCATTAGAATCACAATACATATAAATTAAGATTATTGTATTATTGTGTTATTGTATAAGTCTCATTATTTAATAGACAAACTCATACTTACCTCCTAACTTCAGCCAGCCAGATTAGTTGAGCTCCCCAAAGCACAGAAAAAGGGCACCAGCCTTTGGGACCATAGGATGTGATGTGGGGGGCGGGGAGGACTGGCCAGACAAGGAGAGGAAATGGTGCTTCCTAGCCACTTGACTGTGTTCTGCATCTCATAAACAAGCTCTATCAGGAAAATCTGAAGCCTAGGCAAAGTCCCAAAGTGTGAAGAATTTCCTCAGTGGAGAGTCTTGAGTGTAAAGCTACTCTTTTTTTCATTAAGGATGTGAATATTAGACAGTATGCTTTCAGATCCCTAGGTGTTTCTAGGCCTAAGTAGGTCAAGAACTGAGGAACAAGGCTCTAGGTTTGAACACAAACCAATAAGCTGGTCAGATTCTAAGTTTGGCCAACACTTTGGAGTTAAATCCAGTATTGTACATCTTTTTGAGGTTATTGGTGGTTGCAAGAATCCTCAAGGATCCCAGGACATTAACTCCTTTAGAGATAGAACAGTAAGTAATGTCAAGGTTCATTCTGCAGTTACAGATTTCTTTCTTCCTAGATGTGTAACTACAGAAAAATCCTGAAATTGAACCATTTTGAATTAAATATATTCCTCCCAATTTGTAAGAAGAATTGGTTCAACACCAATCAATCAGACCCCAGCAGGGTAATGTCACCAGGGTTAACCCCCATGATTTGGTAGCAATTTCAAGGATAAAGAGAATCCTGTTTAAAATTCTGCATACTTCTGTAAAAAGCTTGGCATTACTTGGCAGGACCAAGTCATGTGAATTAAAATTCCCTCTTCAGTGTTACATTGCTATCAGCTAGCTGTTGTTCTTGTGCCCTGCAGGTGTAACCCAGATGGACTCCAGTAAACTCTCTGTGCCATTTTTTCCCTTTATTATCTTAACACCAGGTGTAGATTATGTAAAAAACTCAAGAGTCTAAAAATCATAGGTGAATAAAAAGGTATATATATCTAGAGCTAGCATATTTCAGAGAGCCAGTATGGTGCAGTGGGTTGGACTAGAACTAGGACTCTGGGAGACCAGGATTCGAATCCCCACTCAGCCATGGAAACCCACTGGGTGGCCTTGGGCAAATCACACCCTCTCCACCTTAGATAATGGCAATGGTAAACCCTTTCTGAACAGATGTTTCCAAGAAATCCCCATGATAGGTTTGCCTTGGGGCTGCCATTAAGTCAACTTGAAGGCCCACAACAGCAACACATTTAGGCTTGAGCCTTCCTTGGGAGAGGATTCTACAGGCCACAGGTGAAATAGATCTAAAATGGCTCACCATTTGTCTCATCTTCAGGAGCAGCAGGACTCTAAGGGCTCATGTACATGGGAAGAATATGTCTGCTCCCTACCAATGTATTCTGCCTGCAGATCAGGCCTGTTCCTCCCGTTACCTGTATAGAATGAGAAGGAGTCCAGACTGGCATGCTGGCTGGTCTCTGCAACTGCTTCTGCCCGCATCCCACTCTCTGCAGCCAGGAAGCCAGCCCACACCATGTGGCCAAGGACCCCTTCACACAATCAGCCTTGGTCGCATGCTACAAGACTCTCTCCTGGCTATGGAAGAGTGAGGCAGCCGGCAGTACAGTGACATGCCAGAATGGGCTCCTGTGGAATGTGCTCTCAGTGAAAGCAGATTTAAACAGGTATTTTTTAAAAAAAAAAATGTAACAAGCCTTACCCCATCTTGCCCCTGTCTCTCAGGGTCATTAGGACTGCCCAGGAGGCAAAATGGGGCAAAAGCCCTGCATTGTCTGGACTACAGGGTTCTAAGACAGGGACAAGATGGGGTAAATTTGCCCATCTAGACAAGCCCTAAAAAGAACCTCAGAGACAGATCTTAATAGCCAAACAGACTGACTTCAGCAAATATTTATATCATGGATAAGGAACATGGGACACTCCAGATGTTATTAGATTGGAACTCTCATCAGTTCTAGACATGGTAGAATTTACAGTTCAATAATATCTAGAGCACCACGTGTTTCCCCCTGCTTTATATTCTCTTCCCACAAATGACAGTAGGTATTTTGGAATCATCATTAAGTGGTAAGACAAATCTGCGAATACTGTATTTAGTATGAGGTTCTTTCTTTCTTTCTTTATTAGTTTTTTATACCCCGCTCTTCAGCCACAAAGCTATCATAGCAGCTTACAAATTGTTTTTAAGCAATAGCAATTTACACATCTACACTGCATTAAGCAGCTTCCAAAGTATGTTAGCTAATTGCCCCCACAAGCTGGGTTTTACTGACCTACAAAAGGATGGAAGGCTGAGTGAACCTTGGAGCCCTCTGGAATCGAACTTGCAACATGGTGACTTGCAGTATTGGCATTTAACCACTGCGCCACCAGGGCGCCTTTACTTTTAGGAACTTTTATATGGAATGTATGTAACATTCAGCTGCAAAGTTGCATAGCCAGCAGTTTAATGTTTGTGAAATAACAATGATGTTTTAATTTCCTTAAGTTGTAGTGAATTAAGAAGCATTTTTACTGCCATTTCAAACAATCATGGAAGTTGACTTCATACATGAACACAATAAATAGAAAACACCACCAATTGTATTTTGTCCAGATGCTCCATTGGGCAAATGCATAAACAGGCTGAAATACCATAGTAATCTTACTGGGAGCAATCAGGTCCCCTTTGATCCTGCCCTGGCTTGAAATGGGTCATGCACCTCACTTGTGCTGCTATCTTACCTTTTTCTACCAGTCCCTCCCTTCTCAAGGGGGGGCACATTATTTGGGGGGAAGGAAAAAGGATTTTTTTTAAAAGGCAGGGTGTGTTGTGTAGGTCATTTGCTATTAGAAATTATGGGACATGACTAAAACAAAACAAGGCTTCCATGCAGGAAATTATGGGGGGCGGGAGAAATTATACTGGAAAAAAAACATTTTAATGCTTCTCCCTGGTAGCAAAATATATGCTCCATACATAATTTCCCATTAAGCTTTATGGGGCATTGCAGTCAATCCATGGATTCCTGATGAAGTTTTAGATATGGAAGTCAGACCAGTTTTCCATTGGTTAGTTAACCTTTTTAGACCTAAAACTAGCAAAAAATGTGCTGGGCTTTTTTTGGGTGTATTGGACATTGATAAGCTTTTTATTTTAGAAAGAAAACTTCAATTAAATGTTGGTGATGTAATGGATATAATGCTTCCTTATGGCATATGATAAGGGTGTATATGGTTGGATGTATTACAATATATATATATATATATATATTTTTAAAAAAAAACTTTTGGCATTTGTAACATGCACATGTTTTTTAAAATTACATTCCTGTGACATGGAATTTAACTGAAGATCAAAGGTGTTAGATCTTGTGTGTCTTATTGTTGCAAAAAGTCTGGAAAGATGCTGTGATGGAGCCCTGAGGTTTCTCTTCCTGAGAACCCCCAGAGCTACCCGTTAGAGACCCAAACCTGAGGGATTGTTTCTAGCCTTGAAATACCATAGAACTGGTTTCCCTTCAAAGTCTTCTGCCACCACCCACTGAGTCTCTTCCCTTTTCACACAGCGCAACGGGAAACTGTGCAAGGTTCTGATTAATCCGTGGAACTACCTGTCGTGTTAAAGTATCACCAACTCCCCTTCTCTATCCCAGAGAAGATCAAGGTAGCTGCCCAAGCCAAGTATGTGTACGTGGACTTTAGTAGGAAAACAGAAAAAGCTTTATTTATAGTTCAAGCAATTAAACAGCACAGAGAGAGAGCCTTCCCTCAAGGTCCCCAACTTAAAAATTACATAGAATAGCATTCAGTAAGAGGATTAAAATAAATCATAACAACTAACACACTTCTATCTAGACATATCTCTAAGCTAAGAAGCTCCTAACTCACATTTTATGAAGTCCATGTTATCAGTCTCTGATGATGAAATTCAGATTCATATCCAAAGTCTGCTCCCCCAGACTTCATGGTATCCCTTGTGGCTGTTCTTGATCACTCCTCAGCCATGTGTGGTCTGCTTCTTCAGACCTCCCAAAACCATGTATCGAAGACAAAAGACTGCAGAAACTAAAAACTCCATTAGCCAAATCTGATTGGCTCTGCATTGCTAAATCTGATTGGCTCTCCAGTCACATGATGTCATGTCATGTTTAGGAAATGAGGGTCCACCCTCTGTATTACCTTTTGCCAGGAAAGTAGAGAATAGAAATTTACAGATGGTGGGAAATGTAGTTCTAGCAGATGTGATGTGGCTTCATGATGGGAGTTGGTCATTCCATCATGACAGATGCACATTCAACATCTGTTTTACACTGGTCAGAAGACTTTACTGCTTTAGCTATGGACTCCAGAACAGGCAGAGGGTGGACGGACGCTGGAAAGATCAGACATAATCTGACCACCAGTACTCCTAGGTAGTTGAGTTCCCACAGGAATTATCAATCAGAAGTGTACCAAATGATCATTATTTTTATGTTGCTTCCATGGTAGTTACAAGTTACCAGCTTCAGTTGGATGATAATGATGAAGATGATGATTATTTTAATGCAACGTATTGTGTTTTCATTGTTTTGTAAAAACATACCTGCAAGTACTCAACATTAATAAAGACCTGCCTGTCAGTATTGAGTCCCCTCCACATTAAAAACAGGACTGAGGTCCTTAACATCAACTTCTAGTGTTCACAAACAATCCAAATCGACTAATGGCAGCTAAGAGCAATAATACAATACAATAAAATTATAAAATAGGATAAAAACAAGAAAGATATTAATATATCTGTTTCAAACCTAACACTCTCCTGATATGTTGGATTGCAAGTCCCAGAATCTCTCGGCCAGCTATGTTTGGAGTTCAACGCATGGGGCAGGCAAAAGGACCAGGTTGGAGAAGGCTGCTCCAAAGATTCTTACAAGCTAACATGATAGCTGGAAACCACTCTGGGAGAAAGGTGGCAAACAAGCAAACTGATCAGTGGATTTACACTAAGCCTCATCCAAGGCATGGCAAAGGGCACTCTTTGTATTTAAGTGATTTTGAGTATTGTCCAACTATTATGGAGTTGATGAGAACAGCACCAAGAGCTATCTTCAGCCACTGCTGTTGCACTTTCCCATCTTCAGACACTTGCTCTACACTTTTCATCTCACCATGAAGCACAAGGAATGCTGTCAGGCCATACCTGTGCACTTCTGGATTCCCAAAAGACAATATACAAGCAATGTCTCATGAACCAGATGCTACTTTTAGACTTCTACTACACACAAACAGAAAGTTGCCCTTCAGCACCCTCTGCAACATCAGAGAACTCTGAGCCAGGGTTCTTGGCCTTCTTGTGTAGGTACAACTGGGTTACTTAATGAACTGATACATTATTTATCTTCTACAGAAGCCAGGTAATTTGACAACGCTGTAAAGCAAACATTAGAATAGTGTGGCCTACCAGGTGTAGAACTGCAGTGTCTAGCATCATTCAACATTGTGGTTAGGGCTGATAGGAGTTCCAAACCAACTATTTGCCCATCCCTGCTGTACAGGACTGCATTTGACTTTTCCTGGGAGTAGCTGCCATTCAGTTTTTATAACTATTATCTGGCCTATCACAGCACTGGAGTTAGAGCAATCAAGTTGCTCAGCTTTTGGTTCCTGCTAGTTTCCATGAATGACCTCATGCTTCTCTCTAATTGTTACTAACAGTCAGTCACTAAATGTAGTTCTTTAGGGACAAGAGAATAATAGCTGCCTTCCTTCCAAAGGAGGTTCAGAGAAGAATAGCTTATCAAGCAGATGTTGAAGGCCAAAAGTCTTCCTGACACATGCACTTCTAAAAGAGGGTAGTAATTTAATTTTCACATGTCATTCACACTGTAGCCACTATGGTTTTTTTCTTAATTGAACTACAGAACACATTGAACCCACAGATGCTTAGGGATGGATCAAATAATGTTGTGACCTCTATCACAACTCATATTTACCCAAAGCTCACTTTCAAATTCTGCACCCTTGGCCCTTAAATTAAGTCTTCCATTCACAGCACATTATATTCTTAAATTAGTGGGTTTTGCCCTTATACACAGCAACCATTCTCTTTCCCTTCTGCCATGAAAACAGGAACTTTTCTGTAGTGACTTGATCAGCTGCTAGCAAACTGACTTGGTATGTTTTCAAAGAAGTAACCGTGTCAGTATCTTGTAGCATAAAAAATGACGTAGGGAACAGGGGAAAGAAATGTGGTAGCACAGTAGGATCCCCGTATCCACTGTTTCATTATCCACTGATTCAATTATCCACAGGACACAAAACAGCACACCTACCATAAAGTCTTCCTAGAAAATATGCCATCTCTAGCCATTTTCTAGGTCCTCCAAGGCAACTCTATGGTATTTTAAACCGGAAGTCCCATTACTTCCAATGGTGTTTGCTATTATCCATGGCTTCATTATCCACAGGGCCTCCCAGAACCAATCCCCAGTGGATATGGGGGTCCTACTGTACCTGTTTTTTTTAATTTTAGCATGAGCTTTCATGGAAATAAACCCACTTATTTGGAAACAGCTGGATTGAATTATATTCATAAATTCCAATCCACTAGTGGAGGTATGAACACAGACAATGGTTATGGCATACTACATATATTAATAAAAGAATCCTTACTATTGCACATATAACAAAAGGAATCTTCTCAGAGAGAGTTTTGAACCCAGGGAAATTGACTTTTCATAAGCAGATTTATTGCTTCTGCACATCAACACTAGCTGATCTGAAAAACCTGTATCACCTCATCTAGCATTTAAGCATGTTGATTCTTCCTATTTGCCTTTTAATGGGATCATCAAAAGAGCCATTTTGTTACTATTTCTGCAAACCCAGTAATCACAAAACAATCTTATTCCTTTTTTCTGTTGTTATCCAAAAGGACTAACTTTTGTTCATAATTGTTGGAACATGCAAACTTATGTGAGAGAGCACAGAATTCACGTCACCAAAGGAATTTCACTGGGCTAGAGACAGAATGAATTTACTTTATCATAATAAATGGAATATGTTATTTGAAATGTGCGGTTTGTATGACATGCATTCCTTCCTCTCTCAGTTGTTTTTGCATGCCAAAGGGGAAAACATTCTACAATCTCTAGAGAAAATTGCCCTGTCAATCAAATGCCATTGAAAATATAACAATTCATAAAATGAAACCCATTGCTATTGTTAAAATGTATCTGCTAGAAAAGAAGAAAGCAGAAGGAAGCACTATAAAAACCAATAATTTAGAAAATGGGCCACAAAAACACACGGAAATGAATGTAAAATTCAATAAAACAAGCAACTAAGGACAAGAAAAGGAATGTAACATAATATAGCAAACATTGTCACAGAAGGCAACAATGAACAGGAAATGAGTAGGCCATAAAAACAAGGCAATATTTGTCCCTAAAGCACATCTATTTGCATATTATATAATGCAGCATATATATTATTATCATGTCATTCTTATCTCATTTTACATGTCATTCTCTGATTCCATACAAAGCAGGCTTGTCTTCCATTACAACCTCTTAACCTACTTAGCCAAATTAAGGCAAATTCTCATACATACAGATAATATATTTTCCAATCAATCAGTATAACTTTATTGACCATGGCCTAAATCCAAATGCTATTCCCAACTACAGTAGACACACTGAATCAATAAACTTACATAACTGTTGATTTATCAAGTTCCCATTGATTTAAGAGGTCTGCTTGAGACCAGCAATTATTGTAGATTAAAGACAGTACTGAAAATCAGCTATTTCAGCTTGTTCTGTCCCATTTCCCATTCTTTTACCAACAGCATCCCATTTTACAACAATGTCCCATTTTACAACAATGTACCAACAATGTAAATTCTTATATGTTATGTTCTCAATTTTCTGACATTAATAGATAATACACTAATGGGTAGAGAAAAGATCTGTAAAAAGATCTAAAAAAATTAAATGTTGGAACTTATTTTTCCAAAAACTGTACAGTATATAAAAAGTTCTTTTTTTCTTCTTCATGATTACAAAGGCTACTTTAAGGGAGATTAGCTATATCTTGGTACCAGGGCTATAATGGTTGAAATGAGCATTCCTCAGTATTGCAGTCCTTAAACTGAAAACCATGTTTTGACTTTACTTGGTATGATCAACATTATTATAGATTCCAATGAATGAATTCGCCACAGTGAAATACAGGCATGCCTCTGTTACCAAAGAATATGAGAAAGAAGCTTCTTTTTACAAAGTCCTTTAAATGCCTGCTGAGCCAATGATTTCTTCCTTGTCCTCTGTCTAGCTGATTTTTTAAAGCAGCATTGACATTGGGAGGGGGGGTGAAGGAGGGCTAGAGAAATACAAACTTTCAGTCTTGGGATGCAAAAGTATGTCTGTAATAAACAATGCAATAAAGCTTGGGTGGGGAAAGAGCAGGATTCTACTCTAGACAATCCAACTATAGCCATGTATGCCTGCTTACAACAGGTAAACAACAGCTGCCTTGGAATCCCTTACTGACCATTAAAGCAAGCATGGTACAGTAGTTGGCACATTGGACTACTACTGTGGTCACCAGGTTTCAAATCCCCACTTGGCCATGGGAACCCACTGGATGATCCTGGGCAAGTCACACTCTCTCAGCCTCAGAAGAAGGTGAAGACAAACCTCTGAATAAATCCTGCCAAGCAAACTCCATGATAGATTCACCTTAGGGTTGCTATCAATCAGAAACAGCTTGAAGGCACACAACAAAACAAGAACGAACAACATGTATGGACAGCAAAACAGAGAGAAAAGGAGAGAGCAGATAAACCTTATCAACTACTCCCCTACATTTTTTTAAAGCATAGATCTATCAGTTTGGCCGCCAACATGATTTTTTTTTTTAAAGTGGAAGATGGTGAAAGAAAGGAAAAACCCATTCCTCCCAGCCTTGAAGTGGTCTCCAGAAGATTCCAATTTTTAAAAACTTGTGTAAGGCTTAAAGTTTGGGCTGAAGTCAACCTGAAGAAAACAGAAGTTCTTTACCAGCCTGCACCACAGGATGAACACCACCATCCCCACATTGCCGTCGGCAAATCTGTGCTCAATTCCATTCAGCAGTTCACCTACCTGGGAAGCATCATCTCCTCAGATGCCAAGATTGACAAAGAGATCGATCACAGATTAGCAAAGGCATATAGTGCATTTGGGAGACTTCACAAAACTGGAGCAATAAACACCTGAGGCAAATCACAAAAATCAGTGTGTATAGAGCCATTGTACTGTCTATCCTCCTTTATGGATCTGAAACATGGGTCACCTATCGCCACCACCTACGACTCCTCGCACGCTTTCATCAGTGCTATCTATGCACAATCCTAAATATACACTGGACTGACTATGTGACAAATGTTGCTGTCCTTGAGCAAGCAGGGATCACCAGCATTGAGGCCATGATATTGAGAACACAGCTGTGCTGGGCAGGGCACGTTTCTAGGATGGAGGACCATCGCCTCCCCAAAATAGTACTCTACGGTGAACTCGCCATGGGTCAGCGTAAGAGGGGAGCTCCAAAAAAGCGATACAAAGACTCCCTGAAACAACATCTCAGGCTCAGCCAAATTGATCACCAACAGTGGTCCGCCCTGGCCTCACATCGGGAGGCATGGAGATGCACAATCCACAATGCTGCAGCCTTATTTGAGAACTCACTCCGAACAAGTTTTGAAGAGAAACGACAACACAGAAAGAATCACAACCCAAAAACATCACCCAAGGAGACCTTTTGCTGTGCTTTCTGCAACCGGACTTGTTTATCTTGGATTGGGCTTTTTAGTCATCAGCGCACTTGCAGAAAGCACGGGATGAGTCCTTCCTGAATCTTCGTTTGCGAAGAAAAGCCAGAGAGAGAGTAAGGCTTACCTGAGCTGGGGCTTGAATAAACAGTGTGGGGGTGGGGGTAAAAAATCCAGATGAGATTTGGACTATTTTGGCCCAGAGCTGCAGCACATGAAATTCAGGTTCCTTTGGCCTGGATTTAAGTGCCACACCTGCCAAGGCCTGAGTCTGCATTGGGTTTTTACTTGGCTTCCATTCAAAGCTGTTACTCATGCTTGGCTCTGAGCTCTGGGAAAAGCAAAGCACCAGCAGTAGTCGCCCCCCTCTGAAGCCAGAAAAGGTAGCTAGACTCACAATGGCAGGGTGGGCACCTGTTCTGGCTTCAGAGAAGGCGACTACCACAGGGGCTTTGCTTTTCCTGGAGCTCAGAGGGGCGACTGTGCGCTGAAAAATCAAAGTCCCAGTGGTAGTTGCCCTCTTTGAAGCTAGCCTCATGATAGCGGAACACATCGGGGTTCTGACCTCAGAGGGAGCGACTACTACTGGGGCTCTGCCTTTGGAATGAGATGTGGAGCCAAAAAGGGGGGGGAATGGTGGCGCCTCCAGCAGCGCTTGTCCTTGTCCTTCTCCTCCTCCTCCCCCCCACCAAATCCAGTGCGGATGGATTGTTCACACTGCAGTTTTCTCCAGAGTTTCAAGCAAACTCAGGAGAAAACCATTTTCTAAAACCTGGATTAAGGGGGTATTCCCCAGGTTTGGTGCTTTTATCATTTATGTGAAATTTTTAATTATATAAGTGGTTTAATCTCTTTTTAATTCTGATATATTGTATTATGGTTTTAGCTATTGTTGTTTTTAAATGTTGTGAGACATCTTGGGTCCTGCCATAGAGGGAAAGGCAGGATATAAATAAATAGATAAATAAGAATAAGAATAGGGCCATATATCACATGTCACTATCGCATCAGATTCGGGGAGAAGACTGCACATCATGTGGCTTTACTGGGCTGGATTTGGGGAGATTTACGGTTTTTCACTGGTGTAGACAAGCCCCTGGTTGTTTCATTTCACAAGTGCATATCTTTAGTTCTGAATAAAATGTCTGCTCAGACATGTTCAAGCTGCTCTTCTTTCTGTAGTGAAGGAATCTATACCTATTCTTTCCATGCTATTTCTGCCTTTGGCACCAAGGTTTCTATTAAAGAAGCAATGGCTAGGAAGGCATCTACTTTGTTAACTGAGGTCTCAGCAATGAATGTACCACTCCAGCAATCATCAGAGCTTTGAAAACGCCTTTCGAAAGTAATTAATTACCATTCTAATTTTAAAAGCCCCCCAAAGGTAGTTAGCTGCCATTGTTATAATTAAAAATGTTTCCTTATTTCTCAAAAGGAACTAAAATAGTTATTCTATTTGAATGCAGGAGCACAAGGCACAGCTTGAGTCAGAGCTTATACCATGTTATATTCTTCCTCCAACCTTCAGTGATCACATCCCCACTGTTATAAAAGTTATAAAAAGAAGCTACAGTTTCATTGCAAAAGTGAAGTTATCCTAAATGACAATCCTACCGTAATATAGCTAACACACACTGGAAACCGCTTAATGAGGTGTAGATGTGTAAAGTGCTATTGCTTAACAATTTGTAAGCCGCTCTGAGAGCCTTTGTGGCTGAAGAGTGGGGTATAAATACCTAAACAATAAATAAATAAATAAATAAATAAATAAGTAAGTTACAGGCTTTGGTAACTTTTAACAACATTTTAACAACATTCAGAATGTTGTGGGAGGGGGCAATTTACACACTGCTGGAGTGTTAAGTTAAAATCTCTTAAATTTATTTGACAATGTGAAGAGAGAGAGTTCAGTGAAAGTGAGTTGAGACAGAATGAGAGCAGGAAGCAATGGAAGAGCATAAGACTGATTGCTCAGAGCATTAAGGAATTAGTGGTTTATGCAAATAACATCTGATTGCTATTTAATTTGTTTCAGTGATTCATATATATTCTCTCACACTTGTATATTTCTGAGGTAAATTTCTACCAGTTCCCTGGCCTGGTGACATAGAACTGCAAGTGGAACAGATGGGAGATTTACTCAAATCCTGCATGGTTCCAATGCAGCCTTGGAGACATTTTCAGAGCCCTTGGCCTCCTGACTTTTGTGCAGAGGCCTCTTGTGGAAATCTGATTTTATGATGCACTATGTTGTCACAGGAAGCACTTGTGCGTGCATGATAAGGTCTAGCCACATAAAACTTTGCCAGAATCTGCAGGATGGATACATTCATTAGCAGCACTTCCCCTTGAGAGTATTATCTTCAGCCTCTGTTGTAAGTAATGCTCAGATTGTGACTTCAGAAATCAGTCAAACATGAAACTGGCCTTTTAGGCATGAGGGTGTGTGTATGACAGCCAGTGTGCTTGAGCTAAAGAGGAAAGCAGTACCTGGAAATCCCCCTTTGAGTCTTGAACTCACTGTGGGTGTTCAGACAAGTCACATTTCACCTGCTTAGTAAGACAATGAACTCACACACAGGTTTGCAATAGGGAGTTATCAAGATGAGGACTGACAAGATTTTTGTTTTAATCTTTCTGTTTGGATACTAAAATTCTACAGCAGTAAATGAGAACTGGAGGGGCACTGAGTCATGGGAAAAAAATCCCAGAATTTATCACCAAAGGGAGAACATTCTCAGACCTCCCTTTACTACATGTTTGAAACTTATGTCTTACTTGAGTGTAGCAGAACCTCCAGGGGGAAGAGGTTCTCTCAGAATCTGGTCAGTCCTTTAGAAAGCTTGATGGCTCATCACTCCTTGCAGTCTACAAAAAACATAAGCTCTGCATTTCTCCCACAGTTCCAGGAGTGTGGGAAGTTTCCACACCACTCCAGAGTAAAGATATGCAAATGTTATTGGGCTACATCCAACATTACACAAGCAGATGTCCACAATTGCTGCACATTTTCTTTCCCTCTCTTTCTCCCTGCAGTCTCTGTGTCTTGCATGACTCCAAATCTGCTCCAGAAAGCACTCCAGGGGGTCAGCTAGATGGGAGAATTTGTCATGAAAAATAGCAACTTGCCTCGTTCCACTTGTGCGAACGACTCATCCAAACGGTTACCGAAAATGAGAAGTCACGATTTGTCTGTTTACAAGGAGCAACGCAAAAAAAAAAATGGTGGCTGCAAGTGAGCTAAGTCCCCAAAACTCCCCCCTTTTTTAAATAAAGAAACCAGTTGTAGAATAACAGTTTTCCACTAAAAAAAAAGCCTTCATTCTTTTGCTCTCTCACTTTAACGATCATGCTGACCAAAGAACAACAACAATGGTGACTCCGGCACTAAGAGCTCTCCCTTGTAAGCCTGCCCCGCCAAGGTCCAACCAATCAGATTCAGCCCTGCTGTGTGCCCCTTTTCGAATTGGTTGATCACACAACCGATTATGTGCTATTTCGCAGACTTTTAAAAAAAGATTGCTAAAAAGAGCAAAGGCTGTTATCACGATCTTTTTGGAGTTTTTATTTTTTTTATTTTTCAGCCCTCCTCCTTCTGAATATGGCGAATGTAGGCCATCATCCATGAGGACCACTTGCATTCTTAGTGAGTTCTCTGAGGATTTTTTTCATTGTGCATTCAACCCCCAGGCCTCCAGAGTAGATTTGCAGGCAGGAGGCACTGGTGACAAGTTCTGCCACTAAAAGGACTTTGCTGAATTCAGGCCTTTTTTTGCCTGTTATAATGAGAACTTGGAAAAAGTTACTTTTAGGACTACAACTTCCAGAATCCTTTGTCCATGTTGGCTTTTTGTTTTGTTTTGTTTTTTGTACAAAAAATAACTTTTCCAAACTCTAGTTACAAGACATAGCAGAAACCAGAAGCACATGTATTCACATAAACTTCTCAGTGATTCCCATAACATGTGAAGCTATTTCTATCTTTATCTTTTTTTGGTCATTCCATGTCTTAGCTGTATTGAACTGAGTAAGCATATTTCAATACATTACATTTTGCTTTTCTATGGATTACAGTTACTCAGCTCAGATGATAATATTATTATTCTTCTGATTCCTGTAATTTATTCTCTCTGATAGAAAGGCAATTGACAAGCATTACTGATACTACCTTCAAGTTTTATTTTCATTTCAGAATGGAAACTGTGACAGGCACTAACCAACTGAATATCATTATTAGCAGATCACAGAACAGACCTGGCCAAAAACAGTCTGAAATATAAATTCCTCAGAACATTAACTTGGAAATTAATGATGAGCAAGCTGAAAACGCTGCACAAGTATACTATAATTTTAATGCCAGAGAGCTGGAAAGAACAGTAATTGTCACATACCAGTCATTCTTTTGCATGTAACATTTTTATTTGCTGTTTCAAAATATTGAGGATTTTAGCATAAGGTATTGGAACAGTATAAGGAATAGCCATATATGTAGTCAAGAAATAGGTCCATCTAGCAACAATTCTCCAAAGTCTCTTACCTATAATAATAATACTGGTGGTCATATTGTCTGAATTGTATTGTACAACTGTATGTATCTGTTCGATTTGTATAAACTGTATTGTTTGAACTGTATTGTTTGAATTGTACTGTGATAAATTGCATTGTGTATTGATTATATGTTGCAATGTATATACCCCGCCCCGATCCTGAGGGAAGAGGTGGGTAATTAATTAAATAATAATAATAATAATAATAATTGTCATGCCCCATGAGTTGGATGAGGGTACGGAATCAGAGGAGGAGAAGGACATGGCAGGGAATGGCCCTATGGACCCTGACACAGGTTTATCTACACCTGTGCCAGCAGGGAACCCTGCCAACCTGGAGGCTCAAGCAGAGGAAGAGCCTGGCCCTAGTGGGTTGACATCAGTCCCGGCAGAGAGCCCTACCAATTCAGGTAAGGATGAAAAAGAAGAGATGGACTTACCTCCACTTTCATACACCCAGCAGTGAGCTCAAAAGGATGCTCGAAGGAAATCTCTGAAACTTTATGAGAAAAACCTGCTCATCAAGAAGCACCTGACAAAACCTTGACTGCTATATATATGCTTGGTAAGTGATGGGCTGGTGTGTCTGTGCAGTCTTCCTCCCATTTTGTGCAGGTAATGGGAGGGGGGCTGATCCAGGGCCAGAATATGCTGGTGGGAAGCTCGGGTATTCTGGGCAGTGTAGACAAGCCCCAGGAGCACTACTCTCTTTTTGTCTGGATTAAATTTCAAAGTTTAACCTCATTCAATTCATACTAGAAGGAGTTATTCAGAAATGTCTTCTCCTTCCAGCAAAATCAGTCTAGTATGAACCATTTCCCTGCCCCCCCTTACTTGTCACTTCTCTCTTAAAATGTTCACTTTCTCAGTGGCTGCTCCCAGACTCTGGAACACTCTCTTAGCTCCTTCTTTGTTGTTTTTCAGTCAGTAGGTGGAATTTTCATTCATGTGAATTTGGGGAATTGTACTGTATACTCTACAAGAAAAGGAAGGGCTTTTCTTAGTGTACTGTACTATTTTATATTTTGCTTTGAAACTGAAATATTTTAAATGGCTATAATTCTGTAGGCAGCTTGATGGACTTTACTACACAATGTTCTGTTATTTTGAAAAATCTATATGTCTGTTTTAACTTGTATTTCATTTTCTTAAAGTTGTAAACTGCCTTGATTCCCAGCTAAGAGGAAAAGGCAAAGTATAAATAAACCAGTTCAATATAATATAGCAAAGTGTACTACAATCACTCTTGTATCTGCTATGTTCTGATTGCTCAGCTCTTTTCTTTCTCACTATAAAAACTGGAATCTCAGAGCTTTAGCATATGGGTGGGACAGGCAACTTTCCTGGGCACAAAGGGCTGCATTAGAAATGTATCAGAAATGAAAGAACTAACTTCACTATGGGTCGTTTACACGGGCAAATATTCCTCTAAATATACAGCTAAGATAGCTCATAGTTCCCACAGATCGCAGCACAGCATTGCCTCATTCAGAAGGGGGGAAGGTAAAACACCCAAATATAGCGTGGCAAGGGATGTCGCTACTTTTGCAGGTATATTTGCAATGTAGCGCATGATTGGCAGTGTAAACAACCATTCCGCTAAGAGCTACAGCAGAGCTGCATTGTGATTGGTTGATGATGCAGGGGTGGGCTTAAAAGAGGGGCAGGGAGGGAGGGAAAGACAGTAGCGATTAGAGGAAACTTTGAAAAATCCTCTCTGCTATTTTGCAAGCCAGTTTGCAAACAAAAAGGATTCCCAACAATTTTCATTCAGGGAGCATTCCTTCTCATCCTCTCTGCTGTTTTGTAAGTATGCAATAGCTCATTTCGTCAGCTGTGATCCTGTGCATGGGGGAGAGAGAGAATCCATTTCACGAAGGGCTGCATCAGATCTAAGCTGTTATTTTCCCCCTCTCTCTGTCTCTCTCTCTCTCTCTGGCTTTCCTCTATTTGGGAGAAAATGCTGTTAAGCAAGGAGGAAAACCTTCCATTTGATTTGTGGGAAGGGAGTGGGGGGAGGGGGGCTGCCTCTAAGCTGTTAAGGACATGGAGTTGGGGCCAGGGCAGACATTCCTATGGTATTCCTTTCCTTCTCCAGTGCTTGGCCATGCCCCCAGCACTTCTGGCTGTGTGAAACTCAAAGTGGAAAAAATCAAAGAGCCACAAAATATAGCTGTGTAAACATATACCATGTAAACTACCCACCACTGATGCAGGAAAGTGCTAAAGCACAACTTAATGCAATAAAACCTGCCATGTAAATCAGCCCTATCTTTTGCAGCATCTATCTGCCTGTGCACTGCTGTCATTGTCCAAGGTTTCACCACAGGGGCTCACATTTCTAAAGGTTATGTGGGTGACAAACTGTGAGAGGCCTTCTCAGAAGTAGCCTTCTATTTCTGGAAAGTTCCCTGGAAAGTTCCCTTGCCTAGTGCC
This sequence comes from Gambelia wislizenii, assembly GCA_030847615.1. Lineage (NCBI taxonomy): Eukaryota > Metazoa > Chordata > Lepidosauria > Squamata > Crotaphytidae > Gambelia > Gambelia wislizenii. Next base: position 51,937,489 of record JAUMIR010000003.1, on the reverse strand, counting down.
TACTCTTTCCAGTATCTGGTGATAGACTCTTATTCAGAACCTTTCTGAATGTTGTCTGATTTCTGAATGTGGATTGACTTGGCCATAACGCTGTTTGTTGTTCTGTAGTATTCTCAGAGCTTGGAATATCTTTTTGTTTGTTTAGAGTACAACTCTCAGAATCCCCTAGCCATCATGACTGAGGGATTCTGTTGTGTTCCAAAAAGGATAACTGTTCCAAGCTGTGCTCATAACCTGCTGCTTTAATCTATGTTATCTAATTTGTGATGGTAACCAGAGCAACAATCTCCAGCTGCTCCGAAAGCACACTGAAATGCAGGATATATATATTTTTTTAAAAATATCCCTTCAAACAACCATCTGACTAGGATTAGGATTTGGTACAGGTGACTTCCTTCCAGAGAGCTCTGCCAGTGGAGAAGGCATTTTCACACACCTAAGGTCTCCTGGAATGTTCTGCAGGTATAAATCTGCCACTAGCAGGAAGACCAGGGCTTTCAGCAGATGGGATGGAACTGCTGGAGCCAAGGCTTCTCCATTCTTCCAAGAGTACCAAATTAGGCCTTTAAGATAAAGCAGTACTGGCACTTGCTTCCAGTGGTGATGGTTGTGGAGAGAACATTCAAACAAACAAACAAACAGGACTTGTTCAACATTACCAAGCTCCAGTATCTACCAGAATAATGTCAGTATATACACTTTAAGGCTATAGCTACAGATAAGCTGCTCTGTTTCTTTTCCTAGCCTGACAGTCAAAAATTCTCATGTTTTTCTTCTCTGCTTTAGTCTTTTTACCTTTCTGAGATTATGGTCTTTCAGGATTATAAGAAAAGCACATCTTTTGCTTTTTGTGCAAAGATAACTTGGATCTTCTTGCTAAAGCAGCAGCACTGTGCCTTTTAAATGGTCCACAGAGTCCTGCTTCTTTCTGCATCAATTAGAGCCTGTGGAATCAGGTTTGAGCCTGAAAACTCCAGCATTTTCTCCATCCTCTGCCAGAATGTTATTTCAGCCCTGGGGAGAGGATATCAAGTACAAGGCAGCATGAGAGTCCAGCCCTATAGCAGGGCATCCTCTCCCAATGGAGGGGGTGGCAGCCTTTGGGGGTAGAGGCATGGGTCCTCCTGCCCACCCTGGCCATTGTGCACTACATTCTCCCCTGTCACTAGTGCACAATTTTAGCAGCAGAACAACAAAATAGCAGAATTTTTCCAGCATGCGAGTTCCTAACTCTTATGATGAGGAAACTGCTATATTCATGCCTAGCATGCAATTCTATGCATCTGCTATACAGACAGAAATAGCAATGAGCAGCCTGTAGAATCAAGTGCAATAATGGACCTCAGGCATTTTGTTTTTTAAATAGTTCCATCTTTAAAAAAAATCCTTTTTAAAATCCTCTAAAAACATGAATGAAAGAGACTTTCTGGAAAGTCCACATACCACTCATATGTTTACTGCTTTCATTCTTTTAATGTCTAAAACGACAGTCAGAGTGGTTTACAATAAATCAAGCAATAACAGATTATAAATAATTAACAGACTTACAAATAAAAGCATGAAACATTAGGATTAAATTAGGGCAGCTTAAATATTTAAAATGCTAAAGTAACCATTAATATAATCCTTTCCAAACATATAGGATCTCAAAAGCCATATAACAACAGAAGCAGCTGATTGCATCTTCCCAAGAGAGTGAACTCCATAATTCTGGCACCACTACAGAAAAGGATCTGCCCTTCATACAGCCTACCCGACCCTGCCTCATCCCATTTCTAGAGGAACAAAGACAGAGAACAGGCTGCTTCAACACTATAAGCCCACAAATGGCAGATGCAGTCCTTTAGTTACCTTTTTAAAGAAGGAACCATACTTTGGTTGAATATTTCACAGGCATGGAGAATCCTAAGTTAGATCAGTTTGACCTCGACTGTGGCTCTTCATGAAGATCAAGCAACAGCATCTATAGAGATCTTCAAACTTCAAACTGTAGCTGAATCCAAACTACATTGAGACTGGCTGGTTTAGACCTGACTCTGGTCTGCCAAGTATAAAGGGCATTTTTAAATAACTGAATTTGGTGACTGCAGACTATCGTCATGCTCTGCAGCCCAAATCGGCTTTATCTGGATTGCCACTGCACTTTCAAGGATTTGTGAAAAACTCAAGAGTCACTGCAGTTTACTATTACCAGACAAGCTTGCATGTCTTTTTGCATTCATTACTAGAAACTGGTACCTAATGAATACCAGCAATGAGTTTAACAGTTTCAGAAAGGATTATTATTTTTATTTTTTTTGAAGGGTAGGGAAGCCCAGCTCAGACATAACATCTGGCTTCGCCAAAGATCCTGCTTTTATATCCAGTTTTCCAGCTGACATAACTGAAGCAGAATGAGGTCAAGGGCCTTGCCTGAAGTCACATTGGTTTCTCAAACAGAGAAGCAAGTGAAAGAGAAAGGAGGCCAAGAGATGGTGGGAAGGGGACAGCACACTGGCAAAACATACTTATTCATCATCTGCATGCTTATGCTTGACAAGATCCTGTGTAAACTAATATTTATTTACTTTTATATAATTATATAAGTTGAATAGAGCAAGTTGGTTAGAGTGGTGGACTGGGCCTTTGGAGATCTAGGTTCAAGTCCCCACCAAGGCAGAACACTCACTGGGAGACCTTGGGCCAGTCTGACCCACCTGATGGGATGTGGTATTATTCTGAGGATAACATGGGGAGGAAGAAGACTATGCACAACCCCTTGAGCTTCTTGAGCAAAGTCAGATTAAAATGTAGTAAACAAATACAAAAAGATTTGGGCTCTCAAGTTTCATGTATATTTATTTATTTAGGTATTTATACCCCGCTCTTCAGCCACAAAGGCTTTCAGAGCGGCTTACAAATTGTTAAACATCAGCAATGTATGCATCTATACCACTTTATAGCACTAAGCAGTTTCCAATGTGTTAGCTAATTATCCCCACAAGCTGGGTACTCATTTTGCCGACCTATAAAAAGATGGAAGGCTGAGTGAACCTTGGAGCCCTTGGGATTGAACTTGCAACATTGTGGCTTGCAGTACTGGCATTTAACCATGGTGCCACCAGTGCTCCCTAACACAACTGAAAGACAGAGAGAGAGAGAGAGAGAGAGAGGGAGGGAGGGAGGGAGAGGGAGAGGGAGAGGGAGAGGGAGAGGGAGAGAGAGAGAGAGAGAGAGAGAGAGAGAGAGTTGTTTGTTTTTGTGTGCTTTCACCTATGGTGATCCTATGCTAGGATTTTCTTGGCAAGATTTATTTTGAAGGTTTGCCATAGCCTTTCTCTAAGGCTTCAGTGAAGGTTGCCATTGCCTTCCTCTAAGGCTAAGAGAGTGTGAATGGCCCAAGTTCAGCCAGTGGATTTTCATGGCTGAGTGTGGCTTTTAACCTATTAAAATACAAGTCACCTCCTATATCTATGGAATCAGGGGATAACCAGTTTCAGTTATCCACAGCTGAAAAAAATAGGGACACATACAGTGGGACCTCTAATTCTAGACCACCTCCCCCCATGGATGACAAAAACAACAGATGGTCAAGTCCCATATTAATCAATGGGCACTACCATTTTAGTTATGGGTGCTGCTATTTTAGGTATGTGGCAGCACCATTTTTGATATGTGGCAGTGCCATTTTAGGTATGGGGTGTCATGGGCCAGGAGTCAGCTTCTCCAGGTGAACAGCAGCCTCAAAGTAGAACAAGCAAACACAATTGCACTGGAAACTAGTCAGGCCATGAAGGAGGAAGGCACGAATGAGAGCCAGCTGGTTTTAGCCTTTTAAAGGAGGACAGAGTGGTATTCCAACGGCAGAAACAACTTATGTGTTTTCTCAGCCCTTACCTTTATGCTTTACGCCTTGGACCACCTGCTTTGTTGTCTGCCTGGATTTTTTGACACCCCCCGCCAGGTCAGGACTGTCTGACCTGGCTGCCATATTCCTGAACTTCTGGACTGACTTTTGACTTCATTTCTGCTAGAACCTCTGGACCAGTAAGCTATTCTTAACTGTTAAACTGTTATCATTTTGTATGCCGGGACAGTGTTCAGCCAGCTCTGCACTTTGTTACCTGGCAACCGGGGCCGGGAGGCTATGACATGGGGTGGCACCATTTTAGGTATGGACATCGCCATTTAGGTATGCAGTGATAATCCACTGATGCTCAAATACATAGATATTGAACCCACAGATACGGGGGGGGGCACTGTAACATAGAGCTGTGCTGGGAAATGCCTAGAGGTATCCTCTCTAGGAATTGCTAGGTTCTCCAACACAACTCTATGGTATGTTTGCACTGGAAGTTCTCTATTTTACTAAGGTTTGCTATTATCTGTAGTTTCATTTATGAACAGTAAGTCTGGGAACATATCACCCATGGATATGGGGAACAATCTGTATATCAATCAGTGAATTGATTTATCTGTTGATAGGCAGATCTATATAGAGAGATCTATCTATAGACAGATGGGTAGATAGATCTCTCTGTATAGATCTGTATATCAATTATTTTATTCTCTGGACTTTATCACACCACACTGCTATAGTGTTATTATTCCACTTTAACTGCTATGGCTTTCCCATATGGAATTCTGGGGTGTGTAGTTTAGTGAGGCCTAAGAGATCTCTGGCTGAGAGTTCTAAATGCCCCTCCCTAAACTGCAAATCCCAGGATTCCACAGGAGGCAGCCATAGCAGCTATAGTAGTATAATAATGCTATAACAGTGTAGTGTGATAATCTCCTCTGAGTGGTATACAATAATAGTAAAAGCTAACTGTCTATCTGTCATCTATCTATTTATCTATCTATCTATCTATCGATCAATAGAGAGATAGATGATGGATAGATTTTACTATTAATTGTGTACCTCTCTCTCTCTGGCTTTTCTTTGCAAATGAAGATTCTGGAAGGACTCATCCCGCGCTTTCTGCAAGCGCACTGATGACTAAAAAGGCCAATCCGAGATAAACAAGTCCGGTTGCAGAAAGCACAGCAGAAGGTCTCCTTGGGTGATGATTCCAGGTTGTGATTCTTTCTGCGTTGTCGTTTCTCTTCAAGACTTGTTCGGCGTGAGTTCTCAAATAAGACTGCAGCATTGCGGATAGTGCGTCTCCATGCCTCCCAATGTGAGGCCAGGGCGGACCATTGTTGGTGATCAATTTGGCCGAGCATGAGATGTTGTTTCAGGGAGTCCTTGTATCGCTTTTTTGGAGCGCCCCTCTTACGCTAACACCTGGCGAGTTCACTGTAGAGTACTATTTTTGGGAGGCGATGGTCCTTCATCCTAGAAACGTGTCCTGCCCAGCACAGCTGTGTTCTAAATATCATGGCCTCAATGCTGGTGATCCCTGCTTGCTTGAGGACATTTACGATAATTGTGTACTACTCAGAGAATAAAACAATTAATTATAATTATTTATATTTTAATGAATTAAACTTTAAATGTCAAACAAAATTAAACAATTCAGATCCAACAACAAAAGTCTTTAAGCAATCGAATCTAAAATGCTCCCTAAACCAATCCATTTAACAGAAGCCTCTGCTATGATTAGGGTCTTCATCAGCCTGCAAAAAGATGGAAAAAGAGCTGGCTAGGCAGGGTGTTTCAGAGGAGGTGCTGATACTAATGAGAGGTATGGAACATACAGGAACAGAATTAGTTTCATGTGACTCTTAACTTCATGTGCCGTGCAGAAAGGAAGTAGGAGATGGACAGAGAGAGATTGGGTGGCACAGGTGAGAGTATACATAGTGTATAATCCTACTGTGTTGCTACTCCACTCTAATTCTGGCTCTGCGGGTAGTATGAAGGCCCCATTACATTAGCCCTTAACAAGAAAACATTTTCCCATCCCAACCCTCTATCTTAGAGCTGCCAGGCACTTCACTAAACAGTGGGCACCTACTTCAGACCCCTCCCAAGATCTTAAGGCACACATGGGGACAAATCCTTCAAACATGCCAATTAAGGAGATTTTCAGACACGGAAAAATCGTCCCTTGCCGCGCGAGCAGCCTCCCGAAACTGCTGCGCGGCAAGGGTCTTTTTCGGACCGCGCTGTGCCTGTGGCGAAACCGTCCGTGTCACTTCCGTGAAGCTTGGGACGGCTCCGCGTCATATTTCAAGCACGGAGGCTGCCCGTGATTGAAATATGACGCGGAGCCGTCCCAAGCTTCATGGAAGTGACACGGACGGTTTCGCCACAGGCACAGCGCGGTCCGAAAAAGACCCTTGCCGCGCAGCAGTTTCGGGAGGCTGCTCGCGCGGCAAGGGACGATTTTTCCGTGTCTGAAAATCTCCTAAGTCTTTCAAGACCAGCATTTCTTTTCTTCTGGTGAGCTCAACAATAAAAAGTAACTTCAAGTCAGTTCTGAAATAAGTGTTTGCAACATCATTCCAGAGAAAAACCCAAATTTCTAGAGAGAAATGTAATTTCAGAGGTGATTGCACTGATCTCCTCATGAGTACATCTTCCAAATTACATCAGTAGATTTTTGGTCTTTCCCTGAATCCACTATTTGACAGGATTTTGATAATCATATGGAAGCATTCCAATTCCGGGGTAGTCACAAAAGTGTCAAGGAGATCATACTGACTCATCGCTGGATTAATCTGGGTGAGCCACCTGTTTGATTGTCACTCAGAAAGAGACATGGATAGACTTTGTGTAGCACAAATCACCCATCATATGAGGGGGGTTACATCAGACCTGGGTTTTTCAGTGTACAGAATGTGCTCTGTTCAAAAATGTGATTTTCCTAGACACTGAAAGCTAGGGATTTATTTTTCAGTGCAGATACTAAGTTTGTTTTTCTTAGTATGAAATCTAAACTCCTGTGCCTCTAAGTGATTCAGTATCTGCATGAGTAATCACATTTGGAGTTATGGGATTATTTTCACCTGCAAAAAACCAAAATATTCAGAACATCACCAATGAAATCTTAAGAACACTTCACAGGCAATCTCTCTGAACCTGGCAAGCAACAAGAAAAGGTCAGAAGGAATGCTGGCAGGGAGGCAGAGAATCTGGATGTTAGCCCCAGCCCGTCCAGCAATTTATTACAAAGTTCTGGATGGTTGTTTTTTTTACTATTGCAGCTGCCATCCTCCCCATTTGATTTTCTTGCAAAGTATGAATTGGGATACACACACACACTCTCTCTCCCACTCAGCAAGTACATAATCAGACAAGTAAGAGACCAGTGGTGGTGGCTGGCCGATCTGATCTAAAAGGGGCACTGAATCTGCCCAGACTTTAGTCTGAACTTGAACCTAATATGAAGATAGGGATCATTGCTTTGAATAGTTTCTGTAAGATTTAGACTAAAACTCAGCAAAGATTCTTGTCCTACTGATATCAGGGCTACCAGCTGCTATTGCCATAGGAATAAGTTCTGCGTAGAGAAATCCATCCTCAATCTGTACCTTTTCCTTCCAGGTATATTGATCTATAATTAAATGTTCCTCTCCCCATCTTGTGGTCCCAGACAGTATTTTCACCTTTTCACAGAAGCATCTGGAAGCTCCCTCCAGGTGGTCATCTCATTGGTCACCTGTCTCCTGACAGACCCCCATAAACTGTAACTTAACCTAATACAGACTTAACACTTTGTTTACCTGGTTGGCTGTGCTGCCCAGATAATGGGAGAGCCCAATTATCAAAGGAGAGCATGGGAATCCTTGAAGCCCCACAATTTCACACAATTGCAATCTATCTTGTTTGCACATTTGTTAACATAGATAAAAATTAGTACTTTCTGCTTCAGTCCAGTTTTCAGGAAGACAGTACATACCTTTTATCCCTGATTCTCCTTACATAAACTATCTGTATGTTCAAACACATGTTTATAGGAACATTATTTCAATACTTACCCTGTTTAACTGTTTTTAAATATTCTGATCAATTAAATTTTGGAGTTTTCCCAGTAACTAACACTGTTTCCAGCAGGGCAGACATATTGATATGTTGAAGAAAGTACAACAAAGAATCGTGAAGCTAAATAATTATCAAAAATGTGGAAAATGGAGGAGGAGGTCTTCCAGCTTTTAAATTCTATTACTATACACACTCCTTCACATGGATCATTGATTGGTTAAAATTAGACAATATACAACTATTAAATCTAGAAGGTGAAAATACAAGATATGGCTGGTGGGCATATGTCTGGTACAAGAGAACAAAAATAAAGACTTTGAAAATCATTTCATGAGAAGAGCACTTCTGAGAATTTGGCTTTAATTAAACAAAAATTCTACTTAAAAATCCTCAAATGGATATCTCCACCAGAGGCTTTTTTGGATGATGGAAAATGGCGGATGATTGGATCAGGTACAATGATATCTTGGGAACTGAGGCTGATGGTCAGTATAGAATGAGAACAAATGAAGAAATGAAAACAGCTGGAATAGACTTATACTGGCTCTCATTATTTACAACTACAAGAAAAATACAATGATCTGGAGAAGGAGGGTTTTGGAGACAAAGAAAATGATTTAGATAAACTCATTTGGTCCAAAGATACAAAGAAGATTATAAAATTTTACAAACTATTCTTTGCAAGAGAAATGGAGAAAGAAATAATTAAAGATTCTATGATAAAATATAGGAATATAAGAAAATCAATAGAACTAGATGAATGGGAGAATGCTTAGAGAAAATCCAATAAGTTTATGGTTTCTCAAGACCTAAAAGAAAACTTCTTTAAGATATCAAACAGATGGTATCTTACTTTGACAAGAATAAGTAAAATATAGAAAACCAAAAGTAACAAGTGTTGGAAGTGTCACACAGCTCCAGGTTCAACATTCCGTATGTGGTGGAAGTGCCCAACTGTGAAGAAATTTTGGTTGGAGATCGATGAAATGATCGAGTCAAAATTAAAAATAAAATTCTCCTTTGACCCAAAGCTCTATCTATTACATATGACTAATGTTCTCCAAAAAACGGATGAGAAAAAATATTGGAAGACTATCTTAATATGGTCACAGCAGCAAGAATAATCCTTGCTCAAAATTGGGGAAAAATGAAGAAATGACTTCTACCGATGATTGGATACTGAGGCTTAATGAGATGAAAGAAATGGGTAAGGTAACCTATCTACTAAACAAAAGATCTGATGACGACACTGATAAACACTGGTTACCAGTGAGCATATATTGGGGGGAGGGAGTGGAGAATCAAGACCTAATTGGTATTTTAATCCCAGATCATTCCACTTTAGCTATTCTTTCTTCTTCTTTTTTCTCAACCACTTAATTAAATTAAGACACTGGGCAAACAATTAAAAGAAGACACTACACTCTTTTATTTTTAAATGTTAGTTTTTATTGTTTAAGAAATAAGGTGGTTTAAACAAATTTCTGATATAAGAAATATGCAGACAAAAGGAAGTTCAAATTAAAAAGCTTTAACACACTGGAAAATTGATAAATCATGGGAAGTCAAGGAACAGTAAATTCATGTAGAGATATTGATCAATGACAATTACTGTATTTTATTTTATGAGATTTAGATAGCAACTGTACTTAAATTTGATTGTTATGATAAGAAGTTCCAGAACGTAATAAAATGGTATTTTAAGACCTATAGCTGTATTATAATTTTGAGATTTACCTATACTAATTTAGATGTCTTTACTGGTCTTATCACTATTTTGTTTTTCCTTCTGTTTTCCTTAAGCTTATAGCATAGCTCCTCTCCATTGACACTACCTTGTCGTGGGAGAGAGGCTTGTGTACCCTAATGATGTTTTGAGCTATGCTGGCAGTGATATAATAGCCACCAGTAGGGTCTCCCATGCCAGACAGGTCAAAACAGAAGGGTCTGACAAAGAGCGTCAAAGGGCAGGATGGGCTCTCTAGCCTTATGGCAACCATCCTAGGAGAAGGAAAACTCTAATCCCAAACCTGGGCAGATGGTGCTCATCCAACCCTGTAAGGTCAACCATCTAAGAGAAGGAAACTCTAATCAAACCTACGATCCTAGGACCTCGTCCATGCTTGTAAGGCCACAGAGGATAAACCTTTGGTTTAAAGGGTGAGGCCAGTTCTGTGCACGCTGTGCTCCACCAGAAAAATCCATTGCACAGGCTCGAAGGACAAATCCAATTCCGAAAAAGCCCTATAGCGATAGGTGAGGGACAAAACAGCAGGTGTAAAGATGCACTGGAAGCCACAGATCCAACCCTGCATGTAGCCGGTTCGGGACTTTGGTCGCTCGAGGCTGACCCGGGAGATGACAGTCTTGTTTGGCAGCATCCTGAATGACCAAGCAGCCTTTTTTAAGGAGAGCACTGCTTGCTCCATATGGAAAGGGGCCTAGAAAAGGTGGCCAAACGAAAGCTCATCCCCATCTATCTGATTGGCTAGCCACGGCCAACAGGCATCTTCTGATGCGGTCAAACCAAGGCAAAGAAACAAAGGCACACACCGGCCTCCAAAGGTGTAAATAAACTGACACTTGCATGCTGGAACATCAGAACCATGCGAGACTCGGCAGATAGTGGACAGCCTGAGGGCCTAAGGAGATGGGATTTTTTAAAAAAATTACTCTTTTTTTACACACACCGCTGAGGCCCACAAAAATAGTCCGGGGGAGCCATCCATACTACACAATATTTCAATACCTAACAATATTTCATATCAAAAGAGAAGTAAGGAAGGAAAACTGATGAGGCTTTTTATATTAAAAGTCTGTGATCAGGCCAAAGTCATCCAGCCAACTTTATAGCTGGTTGGAGAATTGTCTCTCCGGTCTAAGGATCAAGAAGCTGTTTAGACTGATACCACACTAGCAATTTCCTGTAGCAGCATGAGAGTACAGCAAAATGAACAGCACCCTTATTTATTTGTTTCTAAATATTGCTGATTGGTTCTGTTTTGTTGTATGTAAGCTTTATTCACTTTCATGAAAAATGCCAGAAAATCTTATTAGAGTTCAGGAAATGACTCATTTGCATGAATTGTCTCCAGTGCAAATCAAGATACCTTTCACACAGCTATTCTGATTTCTTTAACCTATACACCGCCACAGAAATCCACCCCCTGCTGAGGTGGCTTTGGTTTCTGAAGTCCCATATAGTACAAAAGAAACATGTAAATCCAAGAAAGCTGAACTATCCAGAATTTATTTTGTTGCTCCATTGATTCTATTAGGTCACCTTAACATTTAGTTAGTGGCCATTTTAAATGTGTATATGTTTGACATTTATTTAATGTGAATTGAATTTCACTAATGTGAAATTGTGCAATTGCTAGGAGAGGAGGAAAGCCTACCAAGGTATAAAGTTTATGGTCAACAGCCATCTCTTTGTGTTCATTTTATTTTATTTTTTATCCCACCTTTCTTTCAATTTGGCACCCAAAGTCATTAGATATTCTAGACAAGGGGCCTTCCAAATGTTGTTGAAGTACAATTCCCAGCAGCCTTAGTCAGCATCCTCAGTGCTGATGAATGCTAGGAGTTAGAGTTTAGCAATATATGGAGGCTTGCACAATCTACATCCCTGATCTAGACCTTACAGATGCAATTTTTCACTTACATGAAAATTAAAACCCACTGAACTCCATGGGACTTACTTTTCAGGAGGTATTTTGTAAAACTGCATTCTAGGTCTGGTGTCTTTGGTTTCTTAGTGATTTTTTTTTAACATGGGTGTCTATGTTGAAACCAAGTTATACATATTAATTTTATTTATTTATTTATTTATTTATACCCCGCTCTTCAGCCACAAGGCTATCAGAGCGGCTTACAAATTGTTTTAAGCAATAGCTATTTACACATCTAACTGCATTAAACAGTTTCCAATGTGTGTTAGCTAATTGCCCCCCACAAGCTGGGTACTCAATTTACCGACCTACGAAAGGATGGAAGGCTGAGTGAACCTTGGAGCCCTCTGGAATCGAACTTGCGACGTGGTGGCTTGCAGTACTGGCATTTAACCACGTGGTGGCTTGCAGTACTGGAGTTTGGGACTCCTAACATCTGTATCCTAATTATAATATCCTAATAATAATAATAATAATAATAATAATAATAATAATTGATCCTAATAATTAAGTTTCTCCTGCCCCCACCCCCCAATATTGCATTAAAAACAAAAACATACTAAACAAAACAATGGCATTACTGGGGAAACTTGCTGCTTTTACCCAAAATATTCTATGATTCTATTTGGAGCATGGTGAGGTCTCCTTCCTTGGAGCTCTTTAAACAGAGGCTGGATTGCCATCTGTTGGGGATGCTTTGATCAAGATTTCCTGCATGGCAGGGGGTTGGACTGGATGGCCCTCGTGGTCTCTTCCAACTCTACAATTCTATTATTCTATGTTGGTTTGCCACACATTTTTTTCGGAACCTGGAAATATTTTTTTAAGACTATGAACCGTAGAATCCTGAGAACTATAGTCCAAAACATTTTCCTAAGTGTTGCTTCCCACCCCTATTTCCTGTTTTACCAGCTGACTATTGTGTTTGGCTGGCAATAGTTTCTCAGACCCTTGTTCTTTCATTACTACAGTCTATCTTCATAGGCAAACTATTACAGGAAGACAAAAATAAACTGTTAAAATATAGTTTAACCCACTCTAAAAAGTACATGTGATCAAACTGGGTGAGACTTTCTGGAAGCTGCAGTCCAAAAAGGCAACGTCTCCAAGCTCTCCTTTTAAGGCTCCAGTAAATAGTCAGAAAAGTACTTTTTCAGCTAACCTGTTCCAAGACTTTGAGAATTTTAACAGCTAAAAACTAGCAATTGTTCATGAACAGAATAGGAGCCAGTGCAGCTGACAAAACACAGTCATAATGTGGTCAAACAGCCCATTTCCAGATAATACAGTTGTCCGTCCGTATCCATGGATTTGGTATCCATGGATTTAAGTATTAATGGCTTGAAAATATTCTTAAAAAAATAATAATCCAAAAAGCAAACCTTGATTTTTGCCATCTTATATAAGGGACACCATTTTGCTATGCCATTGCATATAATGGGACTTGAGTATTCACGGATTTTGGTATCCATGGGGGGGGGGGGTTTCCTGGAACCAAACCTCAGCAAATATGAAGGGACAACTGTATAAATTTGTCCTGGACAAATTGCCCTTTCCAAATAGTTTAATGGTAGCCTTATGTACAAAACACTTCAATAGTCCAAACAAGGGATTATCCCAATCCCCTCCCATTAAGCTTGCTTTCGGGTGGGGATTGGTCTTTGCCGCAGGGGAGGGGTGGAGACCAGTGTTGGACGTCAGGCTGGCGTTCTGACGTCATGAGATGGGGCAGGGCTGAGCTAGAAGCCTATTTAAGGCTGCTCCGCCCTCCCCACTCTCTCTCTTCTTTTAAAGCGGACGCTTGACCCTATGTATGGCCTAAAATTTGGGGGAGGCGCAGATTCGTGTGCACCTTGGCACCTATTTGAGTGTAGGGAGGGTCTCTGGAATTACCAATAAAGTCATGGGACTTAGCGGAAGGGAAGGAGACTCACCTTGGGGCTGGCCCGAGGGATAAGCCCCCACCCTAATCCGTGAGGCTTGAGTGGGGGACTTTTGGGTTGGTCTTCCAGATGCGGGCCGGCTTGAGAGCAACCCCAGTGATGGGGTTCCTTTCGAGGGCTCAGGTGCTCACCAGGGGAAGCAGGGGGTAAGGTCTCAGTTAGACCTACGGCCTCAGCTGCTCCCTCACTTGGTTGCCTCCTCCCCCATGAAGATCATAGAGGGCTTAAATAGGTAGGGTTCAATAAAGACCCTTTATTTCACCCATATATCTTGTGTCTGGTCTCTTTATTCCCTGAGTTGTGTGGCAATCCCAATCCCCTCCCATTAAGCTTGCTTTCGGGTGGGGATTGGTCTTTGCCGCAGGGGAGGGGTGGAGACCAGTGTTGGACGTCAGGCTGGCGTTCTGACGTCATGAGATGGGGCAGGGCTGAGCTAGAAGCCTATTTAAGGCTGCTCCGCCCTCCCCACTCTCTCTCTTCTTTTAAAGAATTTGACCCACTCTCCCGCCACGGACATAGTGTGATAATGGTTGCTTTTCAATAAGGGCCAGGTAGGAATTTTTTCCCTCTTTTCAGGGGTTTTTTTCGCCTACCCCATACTGTGATAAGTGGCATTTGGGAAGATTGGCTAGGGTGGTGTCTAAATAGGTAAATTTCACTGGGCCTAAAATTTGGGGGAGGCGCAGATTCGGTGTGCACCTTGGCACCTATTTGAGTGTAGGGAGGGTCTCTGGAACGACCAATAAAGTCATGGGACTTAGCGGAAGGGAAGGAGACTCACCTTGGGGCTGGCCCGAGGGATAAGCCCCCACCCTAATCCGTGAGGCTTGAGTGGGGGACTTTTGGGTTGGTCTTCCAGATGCGGGCCGGCTTGAGAGCACCCCAGTGATGGGGTTCCTTTCGAGGGCTCAGGTGCTCGCCAGGGGAAGCTGGGGGTAAGGTCTCAGTTAGACCTATGGCCTCAGCTGCTCCCTCACTTGGTTGCCTCCTCCCCCATGAAGATCATAGAGGGCTTAAATAGGTAGGGTTCAATAAAAACCCTTTATTTCACCCATATATCTTGTGTCTGGTCTCTTTATTCCCTGAGTCGTGTGGCAATCAGAGAATGGGTAATTGTGGCGATCTCCATCTAAATTAGGTTGCAAGTAATCTATCTGTCAAAGTGGACAAAAGCCACTGTGAGCCACAGAGGTCACTTGAGTTTCTAATGATAGGAGCTGGATCTATAACTACCCTTGGACAGTGAACCTGATCCTTGAGGCAAGGGAGGATAATAAATACCACTGGCCAAAGCACTGTCTGGACTGAACCTGAATTCAGCCTCATCTCAGTTTGTTCATCCTTGCCACACTCAATCTGTTTTTTTCATCCTGATTACATGTGAGGATAGCCCCATGGTTATCACAATGGCCATGAAGTTGTGAGTCGTCATTGCTCTGTCTCCTCCCTGTTCATTTCTGAAATAAACTAACACAGTTTGTGTCTCATTTTCCTTCCCTTTCAAGTTTGTCAATAAATGTGACACTAACATAAATGTTATACACCAGGTGACCATTAGCCAGTGCTGAGCAGTCTGAAACAATTCTGTGTTTTGTTCTGGACATGATGTGTCCTCTAATGCAGCCACAAATGGTGTTTACAGTTGTTTAAAGTCACATTTAGTTTGTGCTCCAGGAGGAAAAAAAAGAATACCCTCCTCAACTGTGCATTCTTCCCTTGCTTTCGCTTGTACTCTTGAAGGCATGCCTTACATGGGTGCAAACGAATTAAATATTTTCAACTTCCAGGATTTGGAGTGGAACACTGGCAGCTCCAAACCCACCAGAGGCCACCCATCCCTGCTTCTGTGAAAGCCAAAATTGCCACCATAGTGCCAGTGAGAGAAGAAAGTGCAACTTTTCCTTTAAACAAGGTGCATACTTGCTGTACAGCCTCTTTACAAGTAGAGTCATGCTGCCAGGTGGTTACTGAGAATATAATTCCACCTATAGATAAGAAGAAAGGTGCAACCCTTCTTTAAAAGGACAAGCTGCAATTTTTAAAAACCATTCTTGCAAAAATGTTGTTGGCACTAAGGACTTTGGGGGCAGGCACAAACATATACAAGAGAGTTGCAGAGGACCAGAGGCCTTGTGTTGCCCACTTCTGCTTCTAAAATAACTTTGTTTTAGACTAGTATCCCACAGTCAAATAATTTGCTCCTCAGTTCAAATTGAAGCATAAGAATCAGTCAGTATTTAAACGGCCTCTTAACTACACTGCTCCCCTAGACCATCCAGGTGATAGTGCTTCAGTGACAGAAGCCACAACACCAAGCAAAATTCTTCCCTTTGCACTACTCTGACAGGTACACTACTCTGACATTCCCTCAGAGTCTTGCCCTGGTGACTCTGTGCCTTCTTGGATTCCTCTCCACATTTCCTAACTTACCAATACTGTCTCTTTATCACTATGTTCCTGCCAATAGCAATTCCATGCCTACTGCCTTCAATTCTATGGCTTAAATACATTTGCCATTACCACCTAGAGAAGACCTACTGAATTGACTGCTGGCTAATCAATATTTATGTAAACCCATTGATTCAATGGGCTTACTGTAGCTAAGGGTTTGTCTAGACAAGAAGATATAATGCTGATTGCTGCACATTAACCCAAATTTGCAGCAGCATTGATTTGTCCCAACAGTTTTTGGCAAAATCTCTGGCATGTGAAGCTAACCGTGTTTGATGTTCACATTTAGCTGTGCCTACAAATCAAGATGGTGGCTGGAAGTGAATCACTCGCATTATTATTCTCAACAAGTTGGTGCCACTGCACAATAATTTTTTTACTTTAAATCTAAGGTGTCCGCAAGTACAACCTTCCATTTAAAAAGCTGTTTGTTCACCTCAATGCAGCAAAAAAGTGCACGATCACAACCACAAAACTCAAAAATGGCATTTTCGGCCACTTTGTTGCCAGTAAGCCCGCTCCGCACGCATGTCCGACCAATCAGGTTTCCGCTTCTGCTCCTATCTGGGAATGCACTGTGATGCGATTCAGTTGTCCTAACAAGTAGGGATGCACATTGCCCCTGCATTTTAAAAAAAATCCTCAGGAGAAGCCGCAAAGAATAGTTTTTGGAGTTTTTGTCCTCCCTCCTTCTGAATAAGGCGAATCACCATGGGATCTCATTGGGACAAAAGGTATTCTCCTCAAATTCTATGAAGTATTTTTTCATCTTCCAAGTAATCCTTGAGACTAACAAATGAATTTAGGCCTGTACCTCCTTCACAGTTAGCTATTTTCCATATGGATTTTCCCCCCCAAATCTTTATTATCATTTTGATTATTCTCACTAAAACATTATTCAGTTTAATTAATTATCACTTATGCCTGCATTTCCAGTAGCAAAATAGAAGAAACAGTATGGTGGACTGAGGAAATACATCACTAAATATAAAGGTGTCCTAAGGCATCAATAGGGCTATTAAAGCTATAAAACAGCTACATTTGATGGGATAATTAGTTCAGGAAAATGTTATGTTCACATTCTGAATGACTTTTACTTACTAGAAAACACATGTTGATAATGATTAAAACTAGATTCCAGCAGTAAAAAGCAATGGATTGCTGTTCAGGCAGAGATAGACACATGGAGACAGCATATTTCATCTCATAAAAGATGAGGCTCAATGGAGCTTCCCCTCCTAAGCAATTAGGATAGCCAACTTTTGAGACAGTCCATTTAACTGTGCCTTTAAAAGCCATTTGACCTGCAGCAATTAGCAGGACATAATGTTTATCTTCCTTTGGCTGAGTTTTACCTGACAAAATACATAAGAGCAAACTAAGCCATCTTTTTTTCTAACTGCTTGACAAAATCTTATAACCAGTTGGGATCCTATAGTCATTACAAGTAGCAATAGCAATAGCATTGATATTTATATACTACTTATCAGTGCTGAAGCACTCCCTAAGTGGTTCTACAATGTGTTAGCTAATTGCCCTCAACAAGCTGGGTATTCCTATAGGAAGGATGGAATACTGAATCAACCTTGGAGCCCTCTGGGATAAACTCATAACCTTGTGGCTTGCAGTACTGGCATTTAATCACTGCACCACCAAAGCTCCTTTGTTCTGTAGTGATGGAAATGGATATGGGAAATTCATGTCCTGACTGGCAAATACTGAACACATGGCAATTTAAGAGACAAGGCACTGATGCCATTTTCCAACCATTTGTTCTTTGCATCCTGATTATCCTAAACTTATAAAGGGAGATGGATTAATTTATTCATGGCAGCAGAAATGCAAACAGGATTTTCTGGATTTTGTACACTGTCAGCTGTCTGAAATAGAGGAGACAAATCTGCACTGGAAATTGCACGTGCTATTTTTATGGATCACTGAAAACTTACTCAAACTCATAATTTAAACAGAAATGCAGTGCATCACACTGTGAGAGTGTGCACAGGTCAGGTGACCTTCTACACTTTGCTTTGGTAAGTGTAAGGCAGAGACTGGAAATATTTGTTTCTATAAATGTCCATTGACCCATGGGGAGGGACAGTTGGGAGGAGCACTCAAGAAATAAAATATCTGTCAAGTAAGACATCTGCATACTACTTGGTTTGAGGGTTGGACTAGGAGTATCAAGTAGCCATATTAAGCAGCCCTGGGTCCAAAGAAGGACAGCAGGAGATCAAAGAGAAAGGGCCCTGCCAAGAAGCAACCCCCTAAGTGCCCATCCCCAAAGGTATTGAAATTACTGAGGTCATTCTGTCCAAGTGACATGCTTTGGAGAAGGACAGAAAGCAGTTAAGGGTTCAACTAAGGAGGTGGTCAAGGCCAGCTTAAATAATGAGATCTTGGCTCATCTAGATGCCTTAAAAAAGACAAAACCATGAAGAGACAGCAGGGCTAGCTACACCGAGAAAGGAAGTGGAGTCAGTGGCCTGATAGAGACAGATGATATGATGTGGATGCTGGTGCAAGTGAGACACACAATGCAGCTGGTAGGGCTACAGGGGGGTATAGCTGGCAGTTGGGAACCATGGAACATTCCTGTTAGTCAGCCTAACATGCACATTAGCCAGCCTAATATGCCAGGTACTAGCAGTGGGGGAGGGTTCATGCCTCTGCAGGCTTGGACATGGGTACAACCACCTTGGACTCCCTGATGTGGTTTTTCTCTTAATATGAATACACAGCCAGGGCAGGCAGGCAATGGTTCAAGCATCACAGAGTAATTATAATAATGTCCCTTATTCTTGCCATTCCACTAGGTGAACATCTGCTGCCATCCACTAAGAACAAGATATTGTGGAGTGATTATGTAGATGTCTTCTTCATGCTATATCATAAATTAGAAAGGAAAGAGAAGGACAAATTAGATGATAAAGAGAAGGAGAAGCTGAGGAAATGCAGGGTGGACAGGACATGGGCAAACTGCTTGCCCGGCTTCTTCATATATGCAGGGGTTGTAGCTAGGGCAAAGCATCTGAGAGCATTCTTGTTAATTCAATACATGGATGTTATCTATAGGTTATATGTAGATTTTGCAGGACCTGCATAGCTCCTTTATAATGAGGCTTTCAGGATGAGGGTAGCAATTAACCTGACCCGCAGATGGGACCTCATGCACCCGCAGTTAGGGATGCAGATTATGACTCCTGTGTGTCTGACCCAAGGGGAGCAATCACACAGTGGTCATATCATGCAGAATCCAAAAGGGAATGCCTTAGCCTGCTTGCAATGCTCCCAAGGACAGCAGCAGAAGCAGCAGAATCAGGATGCATGTGCACACTACCATTATAAGTATAGACATAAGTGTTCTATGTGCGGAGGCCCTCAATCCTTTTGGAACTATTCCAAGGGTAGTTGATCCAACCACAATCAACAAGGAGGTAAGTGTGGGTCAGGTAATACCCCCTCATCTTCCAAAGAGTTCCAAAGTCCAGTTAATTTTCAGAAGCTTGCAATTTTGCTGCAATTAGATTCTGACGAAGTAGCAGCCAATTATTTCAGAGTTGGTTTTAGGTTTCAGTTTCAGAGGACCCATTACCCCTATATGGCCAGAAATCTAAAATCAATAATATGTTTGGAGCATATAGTTAGGGAGCATCAGATGGAGTGCTGCAGACAGTTGGCACCAGATGCAACTGCTATTCCAAATCCATTGCCAGCAGATTTGTGGAAGTTTGGGAGGGTGATGTAGTCAGGGCTATTAGCTTGTTTCTAGTGCCTACCACCAGGAAGAGTTATGTTAGGACTGTTAAGGAGTACGTGTGCCTGTCCCTCACTTGTGACAGTACTGTTTTCTCTTTGGTGGTAGAGGGCTGTCTCCACAGTCAATTAGGGCCTGACTGTCAGCTCTAGCTTTTTGGCTTAAAGCTCAGAGTTTCCTGGATACCACATGAAATTTCTGTATTTGCAAGGCTTTGGGAAGGTGGGCTAAGGAGAGAGGCAGGGTAATGGATGACAGGAAGTCACTTCCCCTAGCTATCCTCAGGGGGTTGGGAGGGTTCGGGGGGGTATGTTTGTCTCCAAATATGAAGCCGTTCTGTTTTCATGCACCTTTCTTGACCACGTTCTTCAGTAGCTTGAGAATAAGGAAACCGGTGGTCCAGTGAAAAGATGACAAGTCAGATAGGGTTTTAGAGTTTAGGGACCTTACGGTGGGGAATCAACAGGTATTTCTTAACATTTGTTGTTCTAAAATGGATCAGAAGTTGGTGGAATCCATGGTTGGCTTGAGATTTGCAGTGATCAGGCATGGTGCCCAGTTCGAGAGGGGTTGTCTAGGTGCGGAAAATACTCCTCATAGAATTTGAGTAGAATACCTTTTGTCCCAATGAGATCCCATGGTGATTTGCCTTATTTGGAAGTGGGGGAGACTCCAAAAATGATGTGGGAAAAGGCTTCATGGCTTTCCCCGAAGTTTTTTAAATAATGCGTGGGAGTGCACATTACTGCTCATTTGGACAACAGATTCACATTGCAGTATAGGGCGGAAGTGGAAAACTGATTGACTGGACATGCACAGAGCTGGGCTTGTCAGCAAGGAAGTGTCCAGAAGTGCCATTTTGGATTTTCGTGTTGCCAATCGTGTGCTTTTTTGCTGCTCCAAGGTGATCAAATACCTTTTCTAAGCAGAAGGTTGCACTTGCTAACTTTTGGTTTAAAGTTAAAAAAAAAATACTTTGTAGCGGCGACAATGTGTGGAGAAAAATAACACTCTAATTTACTCAGCCACCATCTTGATTCACAGGCATGTGCACTTCAAACGCGGATAGCTTCTCGGCCTTTTGGCTAAGATCAAGTGTAGTACATCAAAAATATGCCCCTCTGGCTGATGTTTTGAGACAAAGGGGGTACGAGGTCTCTGTCCATGCCTTGCTTGTTGGGGCCCTGGGTGGCTGGGACCCTGTAAATGAGCCGGTGCTGAGAGTTCGTGGGTGGGAAGGCGCTATGCCAAACTTATGTGCAGACTAATGGTATCAGATACCATTAGATGGTCCTGAGACATCTATATCAAGCACATCTCGGGTCACCATCAGTACAAGGAGCCAGTTTCTGTTCTTGGAGAGAGGGGATGAAGGGGAAAATGATTCTATGTAACGTTTCTATATTAGAAAGTATTTATAATGTATGGTGTGCATTATCTGCTGGAGATATATATATATATATATATATATATATATATATATTAGTGATCACATTGTGATTTAAATATAAAATATATTATTGGTCTCCTTTTAGTATGTGCTATTTCTTTAAAAGTTATTTTAATACTTTTAACTTATCCTAGGAATGAGATTTGCTTTGTATGTATTGATTATATTGTTTATTATTCTGTTGTTATTTTTTCTCTTTCTGCAATTGCATTCTTTAGATCTACTATGTATGTTATATTATGTATTATGTTAAATTGTATGTTAAACATTCTTTAATAAACCGATTAATCTGTTCTTATCAGTTTAATAGCTTCATATACTATTGATTTTGCCAAAAGACCACAAAGAGAAATGAACACTGCTGTTTTAGTTCATGTGTTTTTAACCATATTTTAACAATGGTAATTTAATTTAATTTAATTCTTTTAAAACTTTTGTACTTGTTATGTTTTAGCTGTATTTTTTAATTATTGTAAGCCACCTTGAATCCCATCTTGGGAGAAAGGCATGATGTAAATCCAATAAATAAATAAATAAACCATACGGGGTTTAAAAGGAGTGAAATTTGGCACACACTCATTTAGAATTGGGGCAGCCTCAACTGCATCTCCGATGGGCATGGGTCCTAACCTTATTGAGAGGATTGGGCACTGGGGGTCTTTCGTATGTGTGAGATATTTCCAGCCATTGCAGTACTAACATGTTATCTGGTTGCTCTTGTTGTTTTACAGATTCTAGGTGAGGCATTATTTCCTGATCTGTGGCCACAGCATGGACAGTGCACCAGGCTTGTAATGGCCATTTTGGATTCCACTTGGGATTGGGCAATCTGGCTCTGCTCGAGTGGCTGAGAAAGAATTGCCTTCAATGACATGGCCTGCTGCCAATGTTGTTTGAGGAGTGTAAGGGGCCTCCACTGCACATGGTGGTCATTCACCTTGGGGTTAATAAACTAGGTTTGTTGAAGGGTAAGGCCTTAATCATACAAGCTATACACAATTTGGGGTTTATCCAGTCGTCCTGGGCCTTGGGTGTCTATTGTGTGGTCGGGCATTTTGCCCAGACAGGTATGGCTAAAGAGATCTCTGACAGATTGACACAGCTTGGAGGGTCAACAAGGAAATTCAGAATTCCCTGTCAAAAGGGTTGGGGCATTTTTTTGCCACATCCCCAATAATGTTTCAATGGCCTGAGCTCCACTTATCTGAAGAGGGAAACCAGTTATTCCTGGGAGATCTGCAACAGGGTGTGATTGTCCTTTTGGCCAGCCTGGTAGGGGATAGGAGCTAAACAGACACCCCTTACCCATGGCAGGTAGTGGGGGGGGGGAGTAGGAGTTTGGTGAACACCTATAGTACCTATTTGGTGAAGGAGACATCTCCATAACAGCATCTATAGGTCACAAGAACTGATGGGTGGGGAAGGAGACTGTCATTGAAGCTGGCCTGAGGGTTTAGCCCCCATTTTAAGTCATGCAACTTGCATGTTGGATTCTCAGATTGGTCTTCCAATAGAGGGCTGGTCAACCCAGCCTCTGAGTTCTACTTGGGGAAGCTGGGGAGGAGAGACCACCATCCTCAGTTGCTCCTGCACTAGGTTGCTGTCAGGAGTTAGAGACTGAACTCCATTATAAAATGGCTGAACAACTGCAGAATCATGATGAGTCATAATGGCTGACTGCATGAACTACCACATCATGCCTAGTCAGGCCACTAGAGGGCAATGTTCTGTAGATAGCTATAGCTATAGCTATAGCTATAGATATAGATATAGATATAGATGAGAGCTCAGAACAGAGCTCACTTCCTTCTCTTCTTCTTGTGAATACTGATGCCTGGTGAAGCAGTTTGTCCTTCAGTTGTAAATATTTGTACATATTGCAACTGCTTGATTTTGAAGATAAAAGTGCCTCCTGCTTATTTGGACGTCAAGCACTCTGTGTGTGAGTATTCCTGGGAATGGGTTGCTACTAAGTCTGCTGAGATAGTTTTTTGGCTTCTGTTGGTGACTGAGTGTCCTATCATCCCTTGACAGTTGCCACCCCCCTCCACCCCACATTTCAAGGGATTAAACTTAAACAGGATGATAGTTTGAATAAAGTAACCAAATTCAACCCAAACTTTCTGTAAGCAAGGGGATCTTGTAGAAACTTTGGGACAGAGAGAAAGAAATTTCTGTATAAGCTTTGCTGGACTTGGTCTACTTCCTCCGATACATGGAATGAATATCTTCTACGTGTGGTCTCATTTTTCCATAACTGGTCAGCAAAACCCATCAATATAACCACAATCCAAATTGATGCTCCAAATACAGAGGCAGGAGGAATTGATTCTATGCTGGAGTCCTAGAAGAAATTGATTGCACACCAAAAAAGGACATGTTGGTAATCATAGGTGATCAGAATGCAAAAGCAGGAAACAGAACAAAATGAAAGATTATAGGAAAATTTGGCCTAGGATCAAGAAATGAAGCAGGAGAGCAACTGACTGAATTTTGCAAGGCCAACAGTTTGTTCATAGTAAACACATCCTTCAAACAACGAAGTGGAGATGTTACCCATGTACAATCACCTGATGACCAATACAGAAATTAAATAGACTACATAATTGGAGGCAGAAGATGGAGACGCAGAGAGAATGGAACCTTGTTTTCTTGTTCTTGTTGACTTGATGGTAGTTAACAAGAACATGAGAACAAGGTTCAAATACATATATAGTTGTCCCTTCATATTTGCTGGGGTTTGGTTGCAGGACAACCCCCCCCCCCCGTGGATACCAAAATCTGTGAATACTCAAGTCCAATTATATGCAATGGCATAGCAAAATGGTATCCCTTATATAAGATGGCAAAATCAAGGTTTGCTTTTTGGATTATTATTTTTTTTAAGAATATTTTCAAGCTGTGAATATTTAAATCTGTGGATATAAATCCATGGATATGGAGGAACAACTGTAGTTGCATACATTTAAGTTAAATGGTTAAAAAGCAGTTAATGTACTGTATTGTAACAGCATTCATTATCATGATTTATCCATACAAAGGAATAATTACAGCAGTTTTATCAGTACAGATCAAAGAGTAAACATTTTTTAAAACAAAAGAGATTTGAGCTATTGACATGAATATGCACTTTAAAGCCTTAATACCATCCTTAATAACCTACCTACTGTTTCCCCTCCCCCCCAAACAGTGGCTCCTAGATCAGTGGGACAGTAATTGCAATCCAGGTTTTAGTCTCAACACACAATCCTAAATATACACTGGACTATCTATGTGACCAATGTTGCTGTCCTTGAGCAAGCAGGGATCACCAGCATTGAGGCCATGATATTGAGAACACAGCTGCACCGGGCAAGGCACGTTCCTAGGATGGAGGACCATCGCCTCCCAAAAATAGTAGTCTACGGTGAACTCGCCATGGGTCAGCATAAGAGAGGCGCTCCAAAAAGCGATACAAGGACTCCCTGAAAAAAACATCTCAGGCTCGGCCAAATTGATCACAAACAATGGTCTGCCCTGGCCTCACATCGGGAGGCATGGAGACACACTATCCACAATGCTGCAGCCTCATTTGAGAACTTACGCCAAACAAGTCTTGAAGAGAAATGACAACGCAGAAAGAATCGCAACCTGGAAACATCACCCAAGGAGACCTTCTGCTGTGCTTTCTGCAACCGCACTTGTTTATCTCAGATTGGCCTTTTTAGTCATCAGCGTGCTTGCAGAAAGTGCAGGATGAGTGCTTCCTGAATCTTCATTTGCAAAGAAAATCCAGAGAGAGAGAAAGAAACTAATCAAGGTGATAAACCTGTTTTGGGGATAGGGGTCAGCAACTTGGATAGCTTAACATTAGAAACAGAAAGCTCAGAGCCTGAACTCAGTGATGGATCTGTTGCACTAGGGTGCCAGTTACACGACAGAAATTGTCACGTTGCCTAGCGTGACATAGTGATCACGAATCCGTCCCTCGCTGTTTATACGATTAATATCTCTGATCTGGATATCCCGGGTGGTCCCATGACTGATATTTACACATCCATAGTTCCGGTTTTGTTTAGGTTTTAAATTTTTTTTTTTTTTGGCTGTCAATCAAAGATGCGATTACTCGTGTTTTCACAACCTCCGTGACGTATTTCCTTTAGAGTTCCGTGACACGAGCGATGCTATTGGCTGGCTGGGGGGGGGAGAGAGAGGGGGCAGAGGTTTGTTATTCCCCCTTGCTTCTTGAACATTTTAACCCTTTCAGGAGAGGCAGAAAGCATTTTTAAAGATCCAGACAGATCTTTCGCTCAGATGCAAGGCTTTCCTTTTGAAATCAAGCTGAGTGCTTTGAAAGCAAGCTGAGTGCTTTCCTTTTGAAATCAAGCACTTGGTTTTCCTCTTGCCTCTTTAAAATATTAACCCCTACAGCTGGCTGCAGAGATAGCTATAGGCAGGCTTTTTGAAAGACACAAACACAGAGAGGGGGAATTAAAGGGTGCTAATTCGCTCAGAGGCTTGAATATTTTAATGTGCCAGGGAGGTGACCAAGTTACTACGATCTCTCTGTAACATGCAGTTGAGGAAATGGTAAAGCTGAAGGGTTTGCAGTGTAGAAATCCATTTAAAAAGGTAATTGAGTACACACGCGCACGCGCGCACACATATCAACCTTCGTGCAGCTGGGAGGGATGCCTTTGTTTTTGGCTGGTGAGGCTGGATCTGTTGAATGGGTGACTGACCCCTCCTTTTCTGGTCCCTGAGCTCTAAGCCTGCCCCCAGTCACCATTTCCGGTCATCCCAGTACCTAGACTTTTTGTCCCACGCTGTTTACATTTCCGATTTTCCGAATCCTCCCGTGACTTTTTTAAAAACCGGCACAAACCAGGGGACTGGAAGTCCCGCAGGTTGAGGGATAAAAGGTGGCCCCCCCTTCCGAAAATCACGTACCCAACCCGATGTACGTGTAAACTGCCAGGGATCGACACGAATTCTTCCCAGGACATTTTCATCGTGTAAACGGCCCCTTGGTCCACCTGTAGGTTTGTCACTGTGGGTATGCATGGCAGTACAAACATGAAGGACCCATAAGTGGCATGGATTTCCAGGCCCTCAATATTTTTGTACATGCAAGCTTAATCAGCAATGGTTTGTGCATGTAAAACAGCTATCGTGGATCAAATCCTACAGAGGACAGTGTCCTCTTTTCCCCATATATCAAATGTATTGTAATTTTTAAAAAAGTATATACTCAGGTATTGCTAGCACTCACAATGAAGGTGCAGTATCCAGATATGTGGGATCAATAATACTGGTTGCACACAAAGGCAGCAGTCAGGAAGTAATATTTTTACAGCCCTTTAGTCACTCTTTTTAATGTTCTGTTTATCTAAACAATCCCAATGTGATAGATTTGAAGGGCTGATTTGGGGAAGGCTGATTGTTGAATGGCAGAGCACCTGCTTTGCCTGCCATTTACAATTCCTGGCATCACCAGTTCCAAAGATCAAGTGACAGGTAACAGGAAAGATATCTGTCTGAGTCTAGAGAGCCACTGTTAGATACTGTAGAGTGGGCAAGAGTAGACTAGATAAAGCAGTTTCATGTGTCAATAAAAAGCAGAACTTGAAAAAGTTACTTTTAAAATTACAGCTGTTGTTGTTGTTGTAGCAATTCTGTGAGCTGAAACGCAGTACCTAACATTCCCAATTCATTTTTTTCTAAAGCAAAAATAGAACCCTGGCCTTTTATTCTATTTTCCTCTCTGTTTCGTGAGGGATGTGTTTTAGTGGAAACAGAATATCCACAGGCCTAAAAACCATTTGGTGGGGTTCACAGCTGTAAACTGAGAGGCACCATTTCAGGGACTAAATCTGCCAGGCAGAGGCCAGCTGCAAGAACTCAGCACTTCCAAGCTAAGAGGGTGATGTCAATTGTGTTTATTCCCTATTTACAAAAGAGAGATCAGGAAGATCAGAAGAAAGTGAGTGAAAGAGAAAATTAATGCTGACAGCTTCATGTGAAGAAGAGCTCCAGCATCTGAGCCAGGAAATGTCAGTATTACACTTAGGTTTTCAAAAAGGATAGTTAAATATTAAAACACACACACACACACAAAGAAAGACAATCTGGGTGCCTACATTTCTCTGTACAATACCTTATAGTTTCTCTAGTAGGATGGGGGGGGGAGAGGAAAATTTTCAGACTCATAATAAAAAGGAAATTAGAAATGAGGTATTGAGACAGACCAATGTGAGACAGTGGTTAGCAAAGAAATTGTAGTAAAGTATCTTTTTCAACAGCAGCCTGCCAATTTAATTACAGCATTTGTGTTTGGCTGCTTCTTTACACAGCTCTTTATTTTTCTTATAGCACTGCTACCTCTTGATCTTTCCATTTTATTCCCCTTTAATTCCTTGGAGTACCTCTCTCTTCTGGCATTATTGTTTGGTTGGTTGGCTTGCTCATCCAGCTCTCCTTTCTTTATTGGTCTGTGCCTCAATCAGTGCCTCTCTTGAAGTCCTTATTGGCTTCCAAAACTGAGTTTACAGATTTATACTACTTGCCACAGTCTTGGAGAGAGTTCCTAAGTGCGTTTACACCTATCCAGACTAAATGCACTGAAGGGAACTGAAGACCAATTCAGAAACAAATGCTCAAGAACAAATCCAGCTGCCCTGGAGGAAATTTTGTGCTAGAGAAATATAAGCAGCACAGCATTCTAAGGCTACTTGCTGAGAATAATTTAAAAGTTAAAAAAATTGCCTCCTTGTATCCACTTAAACTAAGAGTTTAGCCAGCATGTCCAGAAGGATCTTGGGAGCTGTAATACAAAAATATGGTTTCCCAGTTCCACTTCAATTATGTGAAACCAGCTACAGCTGCACCACTTTACAACTGGTTTGAATTTAGATCAAGGTACATTTGTGGACTTGTGCTCTCAGTTTTAGCAGACTGGTTGTTCCAGCCAAGATCAAGTTAAGAAAGCATAACCTTATTTCTTCTCTGCTGGATTATATCTCCTCAACTGTCTAACACTACTGTCCAACTTGTATATGTCTATACTGAAAAAAGTCAATCTTTTAATGGGCCGGTGGGGGGGGGGTCGTTTCTGTTTTATTACCTTTTATATTATTTTTAAAAACTGCTTTTAACCTGTATTTTAACTATTTTTTTAAAATACAAAATTTGATTTTATTGTATTTACCCTTTGTACGGAAAGCTTTTTTAATTGTATTGTGTTTTTAAAAGATTGTATCCCACTTTGGATCCCATGTTGAGAGAAAGGCAGGATATAAATTAAATAAGTAAATTAATAAATAAAATCTTCTTGGGTTTTTGTTGTGTTTTTAAAGTGACACCAGGAATTTCTGTGGGTATTATGTGCGTTCAAGTCTGAATCTACACGAGGGCTATATTTCAGCTCCACTACATAGTAGCCGGCCTAGAGTGACCCCTTTACTGCCACACACACCTGTTAATTAGTTTGAAAAGCCACATGGGAAATTAGTTTGAAAAGCCACGTCATGTAATAACATCAGTACAAGGAGATGTTTCTACTATGTGTATATGTTCCTCATATTGGTTTATATCTGGTCACACAACCACAGTGGCTGTGGGATTTGTTGTTGTTGTTCCTGCCATGCGTGCACGCATTCACATAATCAAATCGCCTTTCTCTGTTTTCTATCATTCTGACCGCCCACCTGCACTCCCATTGGAATGGGTGCATACCTTGGTGGTTACCTCAGCACTCATGTGTGTTGCCTCCATCTCCTCTAATTTGCTGCCTCGCTTTAAAATTTAATTCTCAGGAAAGTGGGAGTAGGATTGGTGGCATATGGTGCAATCTTATATAGGTCTGCTCAGAGGTAAATCCTACTGAATTCAATAGTGCTTACTCCCAGGAAAGTGTTTTTGTTAAATGCCTTAAAGCCCTCAGGCCTCAAAAAGAAGTGTTTTAACATCAGAACAAGAGGAATGTCCTGTGAGACCCCTCCCTGTCACCTTAATCAAAAGGACATCTAAAGGCAATCACATATTCAGAGATCAAAGATTCAAAGCTTCACATATGTGAGTGCAAAGGGTGGGGGGAAAGAAAAATGGTGCTGACCTTCCAGCCCTTTGTAGGTGAGCAAGAGCCCAGGAGACATTTTACCAGTGAGTTTTTCCTACTTATCACCACCCACCAAGGTGGCCCCCTCTCCCCAGATTCCACCCAAATCCTAATTTGAGAGTTAACCACATGCTTTTTTAAAAAAATAGCCCCCCCCCAAACAGTGGAGTAAACTAGAAGATTTTTTAAAATGCCTTAAAGCCCTCTGGCCTCAGAAATAAGCATTTTAACATCTGAACAAGAGGAAGGTTGTGTGTTTCAACAGGATTGAGATCATGGTAAGGTTGCATTATTTTGCTAATGTAGATTCAGCCAAAGTAGTTTTTGACTTATGGAGACTCTAAGGGGACTTATCATGGGGTTTTCTTGGCAATATTTGTTGGGGAGGGGGCGGTTGCCATTGCCTTTCTCTGAGCCTATGAGAATGTGACTTGCCCAAAGTTACCCAGAGGTTGGGTTGAGTAGGGATTCAAACCCTGGTCTCCAGAGTCATAGTCCAAACACTCAAACGAGTCATGTAAATTTCTTCCCTACCAATTAACTTAACTTTATTAACTTAACTTACCAATTAACTTAACTAAATATTCACCTCTTTTCTGCTGTTCAATACATTTGTTTTCTAGCTTCTGTTGCTGCTGCCTCTGAAACATTGTCACCCAGGCCTCCCTATTCTTTAATTCATCATATGGGAAATCCCACCTAATCAGGGATTACATACTGAATGGGCAATGTCATGATGCTTATATCTGATGTGATTATTTTTGACAACTGTCAAAAATAACTGCCAAAAATGGTGAGTATTTTTGGTTCAGTAGTACTGTAGTCTTCTTCACGCTCAGATACAAACTGTCTTTTCTTGTCCGCTACTATGTCTTCCAAACAGCAGCCTGGTGGTATAAAAACAACCCATAATGTTCATCCTATGCTCATGGGCTTTTCCTCCTTCTGGATCTTCTAGCACCTCCAGCTTCATCCTAATTCATGAGTCTATAATGTGCTCTAGAAATAACATCACTTTAAGTCTTCTCAAGTGCCTCTGCTGGGGTACCCACACTTCAGAATACAGAAGGTTAAAATGTGCAGGGTCTTTAAGTAGCTCAGACGTCCATTCATTTTAAACATGCACATTTACTATGCCATGGATCTTTAATATTGGCAGCCTTGCTCCTGATTATCAGACAACTGAGTTGTATAAGAAGAATGAATTGGTTTAAAAATATTGCAACTCCTCAGCTGTCAGTGCTGAAAGGCAGGAATCACAGAACCTGTTCCGCTGACCATTGCACCCATGGTCACCATCATGCACAGTTCCTATACAATGTTATGCTTTCATTTTGACTGTGAATTGCTGAGAGATTGCAAATTGGCAATTGGTGTTGGCAACAGGCTTATTGATTAGAATTTGTTATAAGAGGTACACAGTGTTGTACTAGTATATTATGTGCATCTACTTGGAACATCATAATGATAAATGCATTATAAATCAATCAATAAATACATCAGCCTTAATAATTAATAAATATTACAAAGCAATAAAACTTTTCAGTGCTCTAGAAAGCTACCAATTTGCAAAACAGGCCTTTTACTCTTAGTCCTATAAACCATGCCAAGTCCTAAATGTTGGGTTTGGATATGGGAAACAGGTTCAAATACTTCATCAGCTGCAAAATATTCTAGGAAAACCTCTTCGTTGAATCAAAACTAAAGCAGCCATGACTAAATTAGGCCAATGGTACAAAATGATTACAGATGGTGCTTGACTCCAATTCCCATTATCCCCAACCAACCTGGCCAATGGCAAAGGATTGTGCGATTAGTAGTTTAAAACATCTGAAGGACCACAAGTTTCCCAAACCACGGTTACACCATCTGCCAAACAAAACAAAACACAAATCCTGATAGCTCAGAACTTTAACACATTCAGATATGTTACATCCAACCCCATTTTCTAGAAGGAACAATTCAAGACAAGTGAAAGACACTTAATTCAGGTTGCTGAACATCCATCCACTAAGTGATGGCTGGGAAGGGGATAAGGTACTGGTGCCTTAAAACAGCAGCAGGATGTGAAGAAATAGATTTTGTAATGTCTTCCAGCATGCCAACTGAATGGCAAAAGACTGATACGGTTAATTCATGATGCTGCTTTCAGGGTAGAAGAGTCCTTCGTGTGTGTGTGGGGGGGGTGTATAAGAAGACAGTTGTTATTTGGATAATAGATCTTTCATTAGGGATGGAAAGAATATTCAAAGATACTCAGGGGAGGGGAAATGGTCAAAATTGTGTTTCCTGAGTGGCGGGAAAACCTGGTGACAAAAATCCTGAAGTGATGAGAATCTTCACAGTTCAAGATTTATTCTGTGAAAATTTTGCACATGGCTTTTTTTTTTAAACAGAAAACAGCATTTTCTATTTGAAAAATAATATTGTACTGTACGCAGGACATAATATACCATGTCTGAAATTTGTGCAAAATAAGCCTCAAAATGCGAATAGTCTCCAAAAGCAGTGGTTTCCCCCCCCCCAAAAAAACCCTCATTAAATTCACTGGGAATCTTATCTGTCTAAATGCGTTCCTGCACCAATCCATATTATTCAGAAGGAGAGGGGCCCTAAATGGCAAAAACAATGCCATTCACGGCTTTTCCTGTATTTAAAAAAAAAACGCGAGGATGCATTCCTGCTTGTTAGGACAATCGAACTACAAGCAATTCAAACGGAAGCACAAAGCTAACTGGCTGGGTGATAGCAGGGGCAGGGCTTGCTAACAGGGAAGTGGCCACTGCCACCACATTGGCTTTTTGCCTTAGTGATTGCTTGCTAAGACAATAAAACAGGATGTTTGTTTTATTGTTTTGCTTTCCTGTAAAATCGGAAAAACACTACATTACTCCAGAGAAAGCTTGGATGACTTTTAAAAAAAATTGGCGGTGGCAAAGAACTAATGCAAGTAAATCACTTGTAGCCACCATCTGGAATGTGAGGTTTATGGGGGATTCCTAGCCCACAAAAACTTTTGACATGTTGCTGCTGCTGTGAGATGCCATTACTACAAGGTACTCCATCCCCCACCCCAAAGTAGATGGGCCCAAAGATTTTCTTGCAGTGGAAAAAATTGCTAAAATTATTTCTTGCTTCCTTTGAGAATGAAATTAGCAAAGAATTACAGTACATATTTACCTTCCATAGATTTTACATATGGACTTCTACTGTTTTCAGAATCAAGTACAGTTGGACCTCCATATTTGTGGTTTAACTATTGCAGATTTGCTTATTAACAGATTATTTGCTGCCACCTTCGCTGCTGCTCTATGGCATTTTTAATAGGGACTGCAAGCTTTGTGAGACTGAGAGAAACTGCAAGTGTGCAGCAGGCTTGTAAGTCCCTAATAAAAATGGCACAGGGGCAGCCTGCTTCTGCCTTGTGAAGGAACCCTGCCGCCTTGAAAGCATCCATGGCGGGTTGAATCCACAGATTATACTTTTTTTGTGTGATATATATATATATATATATATATTGGGGGGGGTACAGATATTCATGGTTTTTCCACTTTCACAGGGGTCCTGTGCCCCTAACTGCAGCAAACGTGGAGGGCCATCTGTATTTAATTATAGCGAAGGAGAAGAATATTCTGTCATACATATTTAGATTCTTGTGTAAGAATAAAGATTTCTCAGATGATTTTAATGAAAAGTGACAAGTTGAATGCATATTGCTTTATACTCAAAGTTTAGCCTTTGCTGTTAAAAAAAATGGCAACTCACAAGCACTGAGGAGCTGCTCCATGTTCCTTTGAGTGTTGACACACAGAACTCTGGTTCCTGACAAGAGACCATATTCTGCCATAGGAAACTTGATTCAGGGCTGAATTATCTGTATGCCACAGCCACCATGTATGTGTATATCTAAACCTTCAAAGGGATTCCTCAATCATGACAAAGTTTGTCTGTTTGAGTTTACAAAATGTCTTTTGTGTACAAACATATACATATGCATGTTTGCAGGAAAATACCTTTATATGCTCCCCAGTCCCAGATTCAGAGGCTCACCTGGCCACAGATGGCTTCTACTGATAAGAACCAATCAAAAGTAACCTTTTGAAAGAACAGGAAGAGGAGGGGCTCAAACAGAAGGTCATATTCTGGGTAAGAATGGTTCTTCTAGATCTTCAGTGAAACTGGGGAAACCGTCATGAGCCATGGGGTCATGGATTCATATGGTTGATCAGAAGGTTGATCATATGGCTAGACCAGTGGTGGGCAACTGTAGTGACTCCAGGGGACATATTACAGTTGATATTAAACAGTGGAGAGGGTCCTGAAACATATTTAAAAGGCAAATTGCCTCCCCTGCTCATCTTTTTGCCAGAAAAAGGACAAGCCAAGTAGTTTTGAAAGGAGAAGGCCCTCAAAAATGGGATGGGGTGTCTGCATGGGGTCTCAGAGCCACATTTTGCCCATTTGTGAGCTAAAATGCTGATAAGATCTGTTTATATTGGTCTCCTAGTTGTTAATGTTCTAGAATCAAGATTTAAATGGCTTTTGGCTATAGTAAAGTGAGATCTTATTGCACAATTACGTATAACTTTCTAATTGTGAGCTGCTTTGGAAGAGTATTTTAGTCCTGAAAAGAAAAATTATGTATGTATTTATTTATTTCATCCTCTCAACAAAGGGACTTAAGGAGGCTAACATATCTAAAACAATACAGATTAAAAACTACTGTATACAAAAAATGATACAAGTATAAATTTAAAGTTGTCTAAAAAGCAATTAAACAATTTATCAGGTTAAAACATTAATATTCATTAAAAGATTATGGAGTACAAACCATAAAACATAAGAAATCACAGCACATCATTAAAAGCCCTCCACGTTCAATTCAAGATAGAGGGGACTGGGATTAAACTGCCATCAAGAGCAGCAGCAAGAGCCCTGGCCTTCCATCTCAAGATTTTGTGGCCTGAGGCAGAGCAGCAAAATGGCGCCACACCAAATGCATAGCCCTGAAAACCAGCCAGGTTATGGTGGGACCCACCAGGCAGAAAATCCCAAAAATGCCACTGCCTCCTCTTCCTCCACCTTCATCTCTGGACAGTTCAAAACTGAATCAGAAAGTTAAGCACTGGCTGTCCTTTTCTGACAGCCTGAATCATAGAGTTGGAAGAGACCACAAAGGCCATCTAGTCCAACCCCCTACCATGCGGGAATACCCAATCAAAGCACTCCTGACAAATGGCCGTCCAGCCTGTTTAAAAAACTCCAAAGAAGGAGATTCCACCACACTCTGAGGCAGCCCATTCTATTGCGGAATAGTTCTTACTGTCAATAAGTTCTTCCTGATGTTTAGGTGGGATCTCTTTTTCTGTAGTTTGCGTCCATTGCTCCATGCCCTACTCTCTGGAGCAGCAGCAAACAAGCTTGCTTCATCCTCAGTATGACATTCCTTCAAATATTTAAACATATCTATCATATCATCTCTTCACCTTCTCTTCTCCAGGCTAAACATACCCAGCTCCCTAAGCTGCTCCTCATAGGACATAGCTTCCAGACCTCCCACCATTTTGGTCACACACCTCTGGACACATTCCAGAAAATCTGCTGCTGTTGCTTGAGGTGGCTGCCTTGCTCTATCCAACACAGGGCAAGCAGGCCTGGAACCAGAGTAAGGAGAAAGAGATCGGCAAAGATGCCTCTGCATCCCTGAAACTAGCCTTCCTCAAGCTGGTGCCCTCCACGTGTATGGAACCACAAGTCCCATCATTTTCATTATACATATAGTCCTCCCTGGTTTCTATTGTTTTGGTGTTTCAGTGACATGCAAACAATTTAATGTTTGCACACTTTTAAAATACAGGTACAACTTTACTCTTGCTGAGTGCTTTTATGTGGCCTTCAAGATCTTGCTGCCTTTTAGTTCTTAGGTTTACTGAATTTATTATGTAAATTGTCCTGGGAATCTTTATTGAAAGGAGTATATTTATAATAAATCTCTTAAACCTGCCATCCTGTAATTATTTGGATGTGAGTAAACCCTACTGAACTCAGTGGGACTTCTGAGCATGGGGTTACACTATAAATAAATACAACCTCATTAAAAGTTAGTGAAATTTTACAACTTAAGAAAAGGAACCACAATTCTTAAAGAGAGAACCAGTGTGGTGTAGTGGTTTGAGTGTTGGATTATGACACCAGGGTTCAAATCCCTGCTCAGCCATGGAAACCCACTGATTGACCTTGGGCAAGTCACACCCTCTCAGCCTTAGAGGAGGCAAAGGCAACCCCCCTCTGAACAAATCTTGCCAAGAAATCCTTGTGATAGGTTTGTTTTGCTGTCTCCATAAGTAAAAAATGAAGGCATACAACAACAAAGTTCTCAAAGAACCAAGATTACAGCGCTACAGTGATATTAATGGTTGTCTCTGGACAGCTATTTACCTTGAATGCCTGAAATATATTTTACTGAAAGTGGGAGACAATCAAGTTCAAGTTCATTGTGTTTTAACGAACAGCCATTGCACACCATTACAGAAAACAAAAAGGAAAAGGAAAAGAAACTTTAAAAAATTGAAATTTCTATTAATTAGCCTTTAGGAATTAAATCATTTCCCATACCCTCTTTAAACTTCATGGCACATATTTGTAGAGCCTTAACAAGAAATTTAGATGTTCTAAAAGAGATATACTTGTCTGCATCAATCAGACAGCACAGTCTACATTTGTCCCAAAATGTTCTCTTTCTTCCCTGTCAGTAATGGCTGAGGACAGGTAAGAGCTTGGGTACCTTACACATGTATACAAGAGGGGCAGAATGTGCTGATCCTCAGTAAAAGATGTGTGGAAATGCCAGAGGTGCTGACTCTGGGGTTGCAAGTACTTTTTTCCCTTTTACATTTCAGCAATCCCAAGGTCTCTGAATGACAAAAAGACTTTACACTAAGGTACAACTGTGCAAGAGGAGCTTAAATTATATTCGGTGATACTTCATCTCTCTGTGTGTAGTGAAGCATCATAAGTAGAACTGAACAACATTAGGCGACACCATACCTGCCTTGGGACCTTGTGATATCCAATGTGTTAGTGAATCCAATGTGCTAGTGAATCTGAAAACCCTGTACTGTGGTCATGGTAACGCCAGCTAAACTGCTAAGAAACAGACAATCAAAACTATTCTTATTTTATCACCCAGATCAGAAAAGTGTGTTCTAGTAATTCAGTCGAAGTAAGTGTACTGGGGAACTGAAAAGGCAATGAAGTGGGAGAGAATATTTAATCTCATCACACTCATGCTTACACCTGCTGCTTTTTAATATATTGACTGTAGATAATAGGTATTCTAGTGTAAATAAGCTACATGGTTTAGAATGGAAGTTCATCTTTGCACTCATGTCCCTATGACTCTTCTCATGTAAAGCAAGAT
Organism: Gambelia wislizenii; assembly: GCA_030847615.1. Taxonomy (NCBI): domain Eukaryota; kingdom Metazoa; phylum Chordata; class Lepidosauria; order Squamata; family Crotaphytidae; genus Gambelia; species Gambelia wislizenii. Next base: position 51,900,793 of record JAUMIR010000003.1, on the reverse strand, counting down.
AAATACAGACATATCTCTTATCATTCATTCATAATCTAGGAGATTGCTTCTAATACAGATTCCTATTGCTAACAAGCCTATTAGCAGGAAAATAAATAAATAAATCTTTTACTTGAAAGCAGCAAGGGATGGTATCTTGCAACAATTGGTTGCCTGGAATTATGAGAAAGTAACCAGCAAACACCTTGCTTATGTGACTTGTTTATATACTACTGAAACAGAAGTTTAGTAGGAAGATCAGAAATACCTACTCTCTATATACATACACACTGGCTATACATCAGAATTCAAAGATAAATGCAGAGAGCATTATGATCAGAGTATAAACAGAGCATCGCACAATAGAAAGAAAAAAAAACCAGAAACAACTCAAAAAGCAAAAGAGCTCTTTCTATATCGCATACAAGCCTTTCCTAATTTCAGTTGAAGAGGAAAGTGAAAATTAGGTTCTGTTAGTTAACAGACACAATTTCAATTGGAGGGCTTTGGAGTTCTAAGCATGTTAGTAAATGCCCTCTCAGCCTCCTCTCTGTCTCTCTCTCTTTCCCAACCTCATCGCCAAGTATCTGTCCTAACAACCCTCTCAACAGTGCCCATTTGACAAGTATACTATACCATGATGATGAGAGTTCTGGGTCTGCTCATTTCATCATCACTATCCAGAGGCAGGATTTCATGTGACAATTCCTCTTGCCGTCGTCTACAAATATGCGCACAGTTCCTCTGTACCACTGAACGAAAGGCTTGAAGCAGAACAATGCTGGCAGCACAACCCATAGCTGCATCCTGAAGCCTACAAAATAACTTCTATGTTTACGCTGTGTTTGAAAAACAGTAGCTCCTTGTCCCTGCACACAGACTACAGTGCAGCTGCAGCCAGCCAGCCAGCTCTCTCCAATCGTTTCCTTGAGCTGCAATCATCTGATCACAACCAAATAGATTGGATGCAGATATAGGCAAGATCTGATCCACTGAAAACTACACTCACAAATGGTATTAAGGTCCTTTTATTTTATTTTACTTTATTGCTATGACTGTTTCTGAAAACACAAAACAATTTTCCTTGCTTTTCACATTAATCCTCCTTCTCCTATTCCCAGTTTCCCAAAACTGAAAAGTAGAAACCAGCTGTTTAATAAAACATGGCAAGGCTCAATTCATGGATTCTTAACAATTGCACACAGGGACAGCAGCAGTGACAGCCATAAGGAAAATTATCCAAGATAAGTGAAAATGAATGCTTCTTTATAGTGCTTTATTAAGGAGAAACTAGTTTCTGTTTCACTGGAGGGGTGCTGACATGAGCTAAGAGCTCACGGAGGAAAGTCTTTCATTTTTCAAAATGCAGCTAGTATGTTTAAAGCACATGTTTAAAACAGGCAGCATAAGAGAAAAACAACATGGACTGCATATAGCTCACATCCAAACCTCACTGCCTTAATGAGAACTGCCACTGTTTAGTTCTGAAATGCTTTTCAATAGTAGGTTTTTGTCTGTCATCCCACAGATGCAGATTAGGACATTTTTTTCCACATTGGCAGAGGCAGCTTGTGTGTGGTAAATCTCTCTAAGGAATGGATCACTCAGAAGGAATTAAGCACACATGACCCCCCCCTTGCCCTCCCCAAAGCAAAGTAACCAATTGGGAAGCATTTGTAAATGCTTAACTGATAAATAATTAAGGCCAGGAAAGAAGTGGGGGGGGGGACCAGCAGGCTGTTAGCAGTTAGCAGTTTAGCATTCTAACCACTGGCAGAAAAGTTATTCAGAAAGGAGCTAAAGAGATGCTTAGAAATCACATGGCTCAGTTTGGATAAATATCAAGATTGTAATGGTGTAGTTGTATGGGGTAAGAAGTTGGCAGCAGACCGTCTTTTCTTACAAATACAAAGTTCAGCGATGGTTGCAAATAGACATTTGCAAGTGGATCAGCATTCTCTTAAGCTAATACTTCTTACCATTTTATTTTATCTGCAGTCACATCTGCATTCACTTACAAAAAAAAAAAAAAAATCTTTCTCTCTACCCTCACACAAAGGAGCCTGGCTTGTTTTGAGAGGCAATGGGAGCTCTGCCACTGACTTTCATGGAGACTTGAGCAAGCCTGTAATTCCTGTTGATGTAATCTTTGGAATGGCTGTTTCATGAAATCAGTTGTTAAAAGAGTGGGAGGGAAGAAGTCTAAATGGTGCTAACACTGTTTCCTGGAAGCATTTTACACAGGGGTTGATTAGCCTTTAATTGCTCAGTAATCTGTCACAATAGAGCAGCATTTTAATGAAAATATTTACCAAGGAGATGAAATGAGTTCTTTAAAAGCATTCTGCTCACTGCCAAATGTTTCTCTTTGCTTGTAGCAAGACTAAATTGACTACAATACTTAGACGTACTTCTCTCTCTCTGTCTCTCTTATCCAGAGAGAGATATCTGAGATACACAGCTACAACAGCAGTACTGCCAGGTACTGTGCAAGAGGACAGGATCAAAATTCAGAATGACCTGGATAGACTGGAGAGCTGGGCCAAAGCTAACAAAATGAAATTCAATACGGAGAAATGTAAAGTACTGCATTTAGGGCGGAAAAATGAAATGCATAAATATAGGATGGGAGAGACCTGGCTGAATGAGACTACGTGCGAAAGGGATCTAGGAGTCCTAGTAGACCACAAGTTGAACATGAGCCAACAGTGTGATGCGGCAGCTAAAAAGGCCAATGCAATTTTGGGCTGTATCAATAGAAGTATAGTGTCTAGATCAAGGGAAGTCATAGTGCCACTCTATTCTGCCTTGGTCAGACCTCACTTAGAATACTGTGTCCAGTTCTGGGCACCACAATTCAGAAAGGATATTGACAAATTGGAGCGTGTCCAGAGAAGGGCAACTAAAATGGTGAAAGGTCTGGAAACAATGCCTTATGAGGAGAGACTTAGGGAGCTGGGTATGTTTAGCCTGGAAAAAAGACGGTTTAGAGGCGATATGATAGCCCTGTTTAAGTATTTGAAGGGATGTCACACTGAGGATGGAGCAGGCTTGTTTTCTGCTGCTCCAGAGACTGGAACACGGAGCAATGGGTGCAAGCTCCAGGAACAGAGATTCCACCTCAACATGAGGAGGAACTTTTTGACAGTAAGAGCTGTTCGGCAGTGGAACACACTCCCTCGGAGCGTGGTGGGGTCTCCTTCCTTGGAGGTCTTTAAACAGAGGCTGGATGGCCATCTGTCGGGGATGCTTTGATTGTGATTTCCTGCGTGGCAGGGGGGTTGGACTGGATGGCCCTCGTGGTCTCTTCCAACTCTGCAATTCTATGATTCTATGATCTCTTCACATTTTGTCAGGCAACATTTTCTTCTTTCAAGTCATCTCTCTAGATAATTCACAAGAGCAGAGCTGAGAAGAAGGCAGAGATTTTGCAGCAGACCAACATGAATGTCTTATTCCCAATACATTTACCCATAGTGACAAAAAATGGCCCCTCCCCAAATTATATTTCTGAAATAAAGGAAGCTTGGCAGTAACCAGAAGTGTTTTTGTTTGTTTGTTTGTTTGTTTGGAAGGACTGTTATGTCCATTTGGCGTGGGTGCTGAAAACAAATTCCTAGGCTCATGGGGTTGAAATTTATATTACGTTATGGTCTTAATGATAAAAAATTATAAGATGATGATCATTGGAACTTGACTCCAGAGAAATTATCTAAGATGTATAAAGGGTCTAATAATGTTTGTTGGAAATGACAACAAGAGGAAACTTTTTATCATATGTAGTGGACTTGTGAGAAAGGGGGGGGGAATTGGGTTCAGGTTCATGGCTTGATGAAAGACATTTTGGAGATAAATATTCAACTAAAGCCAGAATTTTTCTTATTGGGATTGGTGAAAGAACAAATTGAGAAAGAACATGGGAGAATCATAAACTATATGACTATGGCTGCCAGGCTGATATATGTGTAAATGTGGCAAGTAGTAATGACTCTGACTCAAGAGGATTGGTTCATGAAACTGCTTGACCTTGCTAAAATGGACAAATTAACTACTTTAATTAGAGAAAAGTCACTGAATAATTTTTAAAAGGATTGGGAATTGGTGATGGTCTTTTTAAGGAAAACTATTAACAGTGGGATTTGAAGATCAGTAGGATCCAATAATGATGTAGACATTTAATATGTTTCATAATAGAGGGATTATAAAATTGTGTCACCTATAACCATCAGTAGGAAAGTTGAAAGTTACTATGTAATTCTGTACGCCTCCTCCCTTTAGTTTTGTCAATGTGTGTTTATTCATTTGTAGTGTACTTTTGTTGTATGTTTTCATTGCTTTACATTATTCCTGTGTAGTTTTATATGATAGAAAATTCCTTTTATTAAAAAGAAAAGAATAGGCTGAAAATCTTTAATACTAAAGAGTATGTATTTTGCCTTGGTGGATCTGCAAGACTGGCTTAGATATGGTGAGGCTGAAGCAAATGTTCCAGGCCTGTCAGTGGTTACGTGCGGTACTGCTACTGGTGGTACTGCTACTACTGGCGCAGATCACACACAAGCACATGCAAGCTTTTGCTACTGTGATGCAGGAGACAACACTCTTGGGAATGGAAGGAGGTGTGTAGCTATCGTTTTAGCTCCCCTCTCCAAAGGTTGGTACCACTTGTCATTCATTCTGGCCCCATTTTCCAGCTGCAGAGCAAGTGAAGAGGTATATCATATGTTGGGATCTCTGCCTTTGAGACTCTGACTGTGCCAGTTTGGACACAGACATTAGGATGTCCAGAGCTTCACTCTACCTCAGGCCTGAAAGATTTTTGGTCTGGCCTCATGGAGAGCTCCTCTTGGCCTGCAGCATTACCAAGCCCAATCTGCCAAAGAAGCCACTAACAGGAGAGTCTGCATGCCAGTAGAAAGCCCCCCCTCCCCAGATTTTTTAATTCTTCGGAGGTCATAACTACCTTAATCCATTCTCTGATTCTAGTAAAAAAGAACAAACAGTATATCTTGTAAGTCTGATGCTGTCAAAAAACCACAAAAAACACCCAGTTCCAGCAAACACATTGGCACAGCTGTGTCATTTGCTCCAAATGACAAATCTCATTGTCTGTGTTCTGCAGGCTTTGTGTTTTCATTGCTTTCTTCACTGCACATGAGCATGGAGCTGACACTTTGGCTATACACTTGGCAGCCAAGCAAAGACCCAAATTCTTAATATGGCTAATCATAACAGCATCTGTTGGGAGTCTGCCTAACTTCCTTCACAGCTTACATAGTTTGCTATTAGGGAGATTGTTGTATGGCTTTGGGCACTATTAATGACTCTTGCATGACAGGTGCTGCCCTTATTTTATTCATGCTGTATTGGCATGGTTGAAAAAAAGTTTTATGACATTTGGTTTCTATGGTAATAAGGTTCTGCCATGCAACTGGATGCCAGATAATTCTTTTCCAAACCCTTTTTATAACTAGTAGATGAGGAAAATTTTCATAGAATCAAATACAGTATTCTCTTTAAGCACTTCCATAATGAGAGTGAGGGAGAAAAGTATAATGCAAGATGCGCCTAGGAAACAGAGTTATGGCATATACTCACTTCTTTGGAGGACAAGTAAACAAAAGCCTATACCAAAGCAGAAAGACAAAACCCTTGAAACTGAAGTATGGATACAAGCCAGACAGTGGGAGTTTTGTGCTCTCAAGCCAAGGCAACTGTATAGCAACTGGATTGCAGAAAAGGAGAGTTGCTGCACATGCAAACCCACTTGCTTTTAAAATAAAACAATAAATCATTTATATTATTATATTCCGATATGACACTGTATTATATTATACTATCTCACTTTTGAACAGGAGTTCTCAAAGGGCTTCACAACACTAAAGCACAAAGAACAAAGCCTAAAAAAATTAAAATCAGTAACAAAGTGAAGTCATAAACTTTAAGCAATGTTAAAACAGTTGTAGCTCGCAGCAACCTATACTCCAAACACACCTCTCTTCCAGCACTTAGAAATGTTATTTTTTTTACTATAAACATAGAATTCCACAGCCAGCATGAAACTTTTCCACTCTGCTCTCTAAAAAATGCTGCCCTGAATCACCAGTGGATTCCCTCTCTAAACTATTCCTCCATTTCCCTTCAGCTGCAGACAAAGATATTTGAGTTTAGATAGATTTTATCCATGGAGTCTGTTGCTGAAAGAGATCCAATGGGTCAGGTGCAGCTATGCCCTTTGGTGTTATTTTTTTGTGTCTTTTAATATATTTGTTCTTATTTTTTAAAATTAAGAACAAATATTTCATCTGTATTTTATTATCATTAGCCACCATGAGTGCCTTCTTTGGCAGAAAGGTAGGGTATATACAGCCGACCCTCGGTATCCATGGGTTCTACATCCATGGATTCAACCAACCATGGCTTGAAAATATTCCAAAAACATTCCAAAAAACAAACCTTGCTGTTTGCCATTTTATATAAGGGAGAGTATCTTACTTCTTGTAGCTGTGACTAGTACTATTAAAATGGATAAAGCTGATAAAGTCCTGGGTGGCAGTCACACGAAAGAAATTGTCGCGTTGCCTACCGGGACAAAGTGATCACGAATCCGCCCCTCGCTGTTTATACGATTTATGTCTCTGATATGGATATCCCGTGTGGTCCCGTGACTGATATTTACACGTCCATAGTCCCGGTTTTGTTTAGGTTTTAATTTATTTATTTTTTTGGGCTGTCAATCAAAGATGCGATTACTCGTGTTTTCACAACCTCGGTGACACACTTCCTTTAGAGTTCCGCGCCACGAGCGATGCTATTGGCTGGCTGGGGGGGGGAGAGGGGGCAGAAGTTTGTTATTCCCCCTTGCTTCTTGAACATTTTAACCCCTTCAGAAGAGGCAGAAAGCATTTTGAAAGATCCTGATAGATCTTTCGCTCAGACTCAGAGCTTTCCTTTTGAAATCAAGCTGAGTGCTTCGAAAACAAGCAGAGTGCTTGCCTTTTTAAAATATTAACCCCTACAGCTGGCTGCAGAGATGGCTATAGGCAGACGTTTTGAAAGACACAAACACAGAGAGGGGAAATTAAAGGGTGCTAATTCGCTCAGAGGCTTGAATATTTTAATGTGCCAGGGAGGTGACCAAGCTACTACGATCTCTCTGTAACAGGCAGTTGAGGAAAAGGTAAAGCTGAAGGGTTTGCAGTGTAGAAATCCATTTAAAAAGGTGATTGAGTACACACGCGCGCACACACACATCAACCTTCATGCAGCTGGAAGGGATGCCTTTGTTTTCGGCTGGTGAGGCTGGATCTGTTGAGCTCTAAGCCCGCCCCCAGTCACCATTTCCGGTCATCCCAGTACCGAGACTTTTTGTCCCACGCTGTTTACATTTCCGATTTTCCGAATCCTCCAGTGACTTTTTTAAAAGCCGGCACAACCTGCGGGACTGGAAGTCCCACAGGTTGAGGGATAAAAGGTGGCCCCCCTTCCGAAAATCACGTACCCGACCCGATGTACGTGTAAACTGCCAGGGATCGACACGAAGTCTTCCCAGGACATTTTCATTGTGTAAACGGCCCCCAGATGTGGGAAGAAAGAGGAGATCGGGACAAAGTGACACAACTATATCAGAAGCTGCTTCCAAAAGAACTCTCCCCTTTTCACATTTCACTAACTGATAATCTATCCATTTTTAACATCTTATTTATGCAAAACATTAGTCGTATTATTTCTTCCCCATTTCCTTCTTTGTAGGTTAATTTCTTTCCTGAAATAGACAGGAATATTCCCTGTCATTTCCTTTCATTTCCAGTCAGTGATGTCCATCTACTGTCATTGGTTTATTTCATGTACTATAGGTGCCCCTTTTCTTCCAATGAGCTAAAGGAAGTATATACCGATTTTTAGACCCTATTTTATCTGTGCAACAGCCCTGTGATATTGAGTTCAGAGTTAATGACTTCTTCAAGAATGACTCATTTAACTTGAGGATGATTTTTGTCCATTTGTACTTGATGATATTGCCTATCCTCCCCTTTTTACCACACATTTTTGGGATGACTACTTACAGTAAATCTTGTATTTGTTTTGTTAGAAGAAAGCTGCAGTGAAATTAGAGAAAGTATGTATGAAAGTAGTCTTACCAGATACATATTATTCTCAATGTACCTTTTTTCTTATAAAACTGTATATTTTGTTTCATATTATTTTGTTTCATAGTATATAATGTTTGCAGCCCATGTGGGATTGGTTTGATATGTATTCAGTGATGAGCGCATGTTTTGGGGTTACATAATTTTTAGCTCTTGTGATATGTTGTTATATGTAACCTTGTCTTTGTTGATTCTTACAAATTCCTGCTTAGCCAGGATGCTGACTGAGTGACCTTGGGCCAGTTAGCCCCTCCCACTCAGCTTAAACTAGAGAGGAAAGAATATGAGAAAATATTTGGGAAATGGTTTTTAAAAATTGTTTCTCATGTGACAGGAAACACTGATGAGGAGAAACCTGGGCTGACTAAAATTTTTGCAGTTCTTTGCAGAAATATATTACTTCCTATATAGAAAAGTCTGTTACACAATATGCTGGGGGTTTTGTACCATGTGCAAACTTTGCACAGAGTAAGTCCTGAACTGTACATAATCTTCAAAAACTGTGCCATTTTCACTCCTGGTTGGAATGGTGGGCTGAAGCCAGCCTGTCAATAACTTGCTGCAGGGGGATGCTTTACATGGCAAACAACAGCCAAATTAAGTTTGGACTGATGAAAAATTCTCCCTGGATTAAAGGGAAACTGGGAGATAATCCACAAGGGGCTGTAAACCCTGTTCCTGGTGGTGCCTTATATGTCTCTGTGATGGAAGATGGGACATGCAGTTAATAGATTTATGCTGTAAAGAGTTGAAGTATAATTGCCTGCAGGGTGCAGGAGTGAGAACAAAAGGCTGCTTGAACTTGGAGCGAGTTTGTAAATTAAGATTAAATACCTGACAAAGCACAACCTTGGAAGATTGGAGGTTTGGAGCCTAGCTGTCTGTGTTAGAAGAGAAAAAAGTGTTTATGTTTTTCTATAAAGCTAAGGGATTGACTATCCTATGCTAATCTGTGGCTGTGACTGTTGTTTTTTTTTTTAGTTATGTTTGCAACTTTGTGTTGTGAAGATGTACTATACAGTACTCTGTACTATTGCAGATATTTTTATGCTCCAATAAAGAGAAGTACAGTTTTCTCTTCATATTCACTGGGGTTTGGTTCCAGGACCCCCTGTGGATACTGAGATCCATGAATACTCAAGTCCCATTATATGTAATGGCATTGCAAAATGGTGTCCCTTATATAAGATGGCAAAATCAAGGTTTGCTTTTTTGGATTATTATTTTTTAAGAATATTGTCAAGCCATGAATACTTAAATCTATGGATACCAAATCCGTGGATACGGAGGAACAATTGTAGTTATTTTTTAGGCATAACCTGTATCTGTTCTTTATTCTTCTGACTGATGGAGCAAGTCTCTGCTACAATTTTTTTGCTGCCTAAACTTCTTAATATACTCAGAGGTTTAGTGCACTATCCTGACAGTCTCAGGACAGGCTGCAGAGACCCAATAAATCAGCTTTCACAGTTCAAAGGCAGTAGCCGAGTCTATTCAGCTTACCAGCACAGAGAGTAAACGAAGTCCAGTCCAAGAGTCAAACACAAAGAGACAGGAACCCAAGCAAACAGTCCAAAGGGGTAATCCAGAGATGAAGTCACAAAGGCAAGGACAGGGTTCAAGATAGAAAGTAGTCAGTCAAGAATTGCAATCTGGCATGGCTTTCACCTAAACAGGTCAGTTGTCAGCCATGCTCTTCCAAAGGAGATGCTGGTTATTCATGGTTCAGCTGAGTCTCGCAGGTGGTTCCTGATTACTTTGTGCTTCCTATTTAATCTCACTGAGCGTCAAAGAAATTCCTTCTCTTGATGGCATTGAGTGAAACTGGGTAAGTGTGTATCCTTTTTCTCTAGGGTTTGTGGCTGTGGAACCTTCTGTTGTTCAGATGAGTGAGCCTGCTGGACACTCTGTCCCTCAGAGGTTTGTAGCTGTTGGACACTGTTTCTTAGCATGTAGTTAGTCACTCTGCTCTAGCTCAGGCATGCTATCCAAGCTTTCAGATTTCTCCTCACTGTCCTCTAAGAGGCAGGGCAGAACAGGTGGTTAAATCACCGCTTTGGTGATTTAATGATTGCTTGTGGAACAGAATGATTGCTTGTGGAGCAGAAGAGATTGAGACTGTGAACTGGCCCTGCTGCCACGTTAAAAGCCTGCCAGATAGCTGATACAAGCTTGGAATACCAACTTTCTTAATTACTGGTAAGTGGAACAAAAAAGTGTTGGATTATGCTTAAGAGAGGCTTTCTGAACCCAATGGTGAGACCAATACTTCCGTTGAATTTGCTTCTTCATGCTATGAAGAAACGGAGTAAACTTATGTATTGCTTCCTTTGAGAATGAAATTACGGTAGCAAATAATTACATCCCTATTCTAAACTAGTCCACAGGGTTGTTGTATGGAGGAAATGGTGGGTGGTAGGAGAATTATGTACACTGGCCGAGCAACTTGGAGGAAATATAGTAAGAAGGAACCCAAGCTACAACTCCTTCACATGGTGGCTAAAAGGAATTATGTTGTCTCAGGAACAGGAGTAGCAACAGTAATGATAAAGTGGCAAGTGTGCAACTTCGTTGATAATGAAACAAGATAAAGAAATAGTAGAGAATTTAGAAAGAAACAGCTTGTTCATCTGTATCCAGCCTTCCTCCTTCTAATGTGTTCCTTTAATTACTATAATTGATATCAGGGAACTGGCTATTGGATACTTCTTTTAATAAGGATGTGAGGCAGGAGGACAAAATCTGGTAGCAAATGTATGGGTGCACCAGTTGTGCCTGAACAAAGGTAATTGCCACTCTATTATGCTTTGGTCAGGCCTCACCATGTCCAATGTTGGGTACTACAGTTCAAGAAAGATATTGACAAGCTGGAATGTATCCAGAGGAAAGTGACTAAGATGGTAAAAGGTCTCGAAAACCAAGCCCTATGAGAAGCAGCTAAAAGAGCTAGGTATGTTTCGCTTCATATGAAGAGAAGATTGAGAGGTGATTATGTTATCCATTTCTAATTATCTGAAGTGATGTCATGTAGAACAGTACTACTCAACATTGTGGTCCATGGACTGGTGTCAGTCCCTGAAACATCTGCTGCTGGTCCTGGGGGTACTTCCAGGACAGAAAGAAAGAACTATAGTGAATGGGCACAAATATTGTACTAGCTCTTGGCACACTGAAAAAAAACTTCCTAGTTCCCCAAATCAGATAGCTTGAGAAGCACTGATTTAGAAGATGAGGCAAGCTTGTTTTCTGCTGCTCCAGAGATGAAACAGTAGATTCAAATGACAAGAATACAGACACTGCCTAAACACCAGGACAACCTTCCTGATGGTAAGAGCTGTTTGGCAGTAGAATAGATGACATTGGAAGGTCTTTTTCTTTGGAGGCTTTTAAGGGGAGGTTGGATGGCCATCTCTCAGGAGTGCTTTAGTTGTGGATTTTTGCATGGCAGGGACTTGGACTAGAAGACCCTTCCAACTCTATGACTCTATAAAAGATTCACATAAATTAAAAGAGAAAACTGAAAGCATGTTCACAGTCCTTCAAAAAGTTTCAAAGCATAAGCACAAACATTACCAATCAAACAAATTTTTCACCTAGACTGGGGTAGGGAAGGGCTGTCTTCCAGATGCTGGACAACAAACCCCTATCATCCTTGACCACTGCTTCTCCTATGTGGGGATGGCAATCATGTAGCCCTCCAGATGTTGCTGGACTGCAACTCCCAGCAATCCTAGCCAGCATAGCCAAGAGTGAGGAATGTTGGGAGTTATAGTCCAATGACATCTGAATGGTTGCATATTTCTCACCAAACTCTACATCAATGCAGTGACACTGAAAATATGTTGTAGCAGATAAAGCAGAAGAACCATTCAAGAAGCAGAATACTTGATCAATGAGTGAATAGGAAGGGTAGTTTTTATTTTTAATATGCAGCCATCAGGGATAAATGCATAAATCAGAATATTACAGGCTTGTGAGGCACCCTGCTTTCTTCTTTCTATAAAACAAAGCAAACTCAAGTATGATAAACACAATGTAATTTCAAGTGAGTGCTGTTAAATGAGTTACAGCTTTAAACACTGGCCTTTCCATTCAGAAGCTGAAACAAATCACACCACAGGTACTGGCTGATTATTCATTATTCAAAAGCAATGTATCAAGTGGGGGAAATCAATCTAACCACAGATAATTCAAAATCTTCCATGCTATGTTATTAGACATGTTGCCAAGGTGTGTGTATGTGTATCTGTGTGTATGGATTTTGTTTCTAACTTTTTCTATTAACTGTGCTAAAGCAGAAACAGACCTTTAATTCTTCAAGTAGGACAACTGTGTATATTTTCAAAATGCAGCACTTAACAGACTGCTAGAGAATCACAAGATTTCTCAGTTCTAGAGTGGCATAATGTCCTTAGAATACTACTCAGCTACTAAATAAATAGATAAACGAGGAACTGCAGAAAATTAGTCTATGGCACCCTCTAGGGAATAACATTTGTAAGGCAGATCCATTGATCTGAATTGTTTTAAACTGCATTTTACATTGCACCAGAGTTTGGAATTGTAACTGTTTGGGACTACAGCTCCAAGAATCTCCCAGCAGGACAAACATTACAATGGGGCAGAAGGGTCTCCAGCTTAATTCTGGTTCTTCCCTTTGACCTCTTCTTGTCCCAGTGAAGTTCACCTGTAAATAGACAGAAAGCAAAGGTTGGGATTCCCACCCTTCCCCTGGACTCGTCTCCTTGTTTTCCCCCATTGGAAAGGTTTTCTTTTCTTTTCTTTTTTGGGGTATATAAGATTATACCCCTGTGTTCTGGCTCACATGGGTTTTCTCCCCGCTGGTGGCTGGAGCTGAGTGTCTCCTTCCAAGAAATGGATGCAAAATACTTAAAAAAAAAAAAAAAACTTTTCCAGCTCTCCTTCACCATCCTCCCAATGCCAATGCTGCAAACAATCTTCTAGCTAGAAAGAGGATAGGGAAAGGGGTGCTGAGCTGGGATCCCATTTTAAAAAAACTTTGTAAAAAGGAGCTTCTTTGTCAGAAGCTTTTAAAACTGAGGTATGCCTGTATTCTAGAGGGCTTCTGAAGAGCATACCAGGGCTTGTCTACACTGGCCAGAAAATTCTGCCTTCTAGCCAGAGTATTCTGGCCCTGGAGCTGGCCCAGATCCTCCCCATTACCATGATGAATTGGAGAGAAGTCCACATGCACACACCAACCTGTATCGGTAGGTGCCTCCACCACTGTAGCATGTTGAAATCTCTGAAGCTGGGAAGGATGCTGTCATCATGTGACCAAGGCTAGTCACATGCAGGAGACCTTGATCACATGCTCGGGGTCTCCTTCCTGGCATCACAGCAACGCCAATGGTGTCTGGCAATAGAGCTTGGTGTGTAGGTGCGGACTCCTGCATCCCCCATGTCGTACCCATCTGGGGTTTCCTTCATGGCATGGATTTTCCTGGGGGTTATTTTGAAACTTTTAAAAACTGGGGTAAATTGCCCATCTAGACAAGCCCCCAGTAAGGTGGAAGATTTATATATTATGAGGTAGTCTGCAAAATCATATTCTATACCATCCATGGCTTTAAAATTATCACCTACTGGTTTTGAACTAAACCTGGAAACAAGATAGAAGCCAATACAGCTACTACAAAGGAAGAAATATCATACTCCCTGTAGTAATAATAAGAGGGTAGCATTATAAACCAATTACAGTCTCTAAATGCTCTTCAAAGACAGCTCTATGTTGAGCACAGTACAATAATCCAGGCATGATTTAAGGAATGATGCATGAGTTTCCACTAAAAGTGTCAATCATTGCTAGTAGTTGATAGATTTATCTTCAATGAATTTGTCTAACCCTCAGTTAAAAGCTCTGAAGCTGTGTTAGCATACCCTACAACCCCATTTCATAACTACACATATTGGGCACTTTTCAGGGTCACACTGACTGGATACCATTTGGGGTCAAGCTGACCAGAGGACAGTTGGGGTCATGATGACCTGAGATGTGTCCAGGATCATGAAAACCCAGACAGGATTATGTGGAAAACCCACTCATTAATGGGTCTATGCTAATCCTTTCAAACATCCAGTCAGTGACCATCTCTCAACTTGTACCCTGCTGAAATCTTTCCTATACACCCTACCTATCCAACCAATAAGAGGTCATCACAAATCCCATCAATGTTTTGTCACTCTGGAGTTAAGGCGATCAGTCTGTTCCAGACTCTTTTGTCCATTCCATGGGAAAGCCATTCAGGCTTTGTCATAAGTAACACAACCCACCAAGGTATGAAAGAAAGTATAAATATCCTAGCTCTAACCCTAACCATGAGTGCCACAGATTGGATCTGCCATTCTGTGTGTCACCGCTATGCATTACAGACTGGCCCCACCATTCTCTGTGCCACCCACAGACACTGTCTGAGTCCCTCTGCTGCATGGACCTCTTTCTCCAAGACTGGTAACTATCACCCTTCCACCCCAAACTTCTCTCTATCCAACCCTTTTCACCTTTCTCTACAATAGCCTTGTATTGTTCTTAAGAGTGTATGTTCTTGTACAACAGTTTAATTCAGATAATACTAGCTGGACCCACTGTACCATACACCCTTAAGTAACTCCCCAAAACATGCCTGGTAGACCTCACGACAACCCTGTAAAGTATGCCGGTTGATTTGAATTTCTCCTCCCCCTTCTCAGCATTCCACACTTTCCCTGGAATTGCTGAGGGTGAATCGTTCTGTTGTCCTGCTGCCACCGCCGCCAGTTGATTGCCTGGGTCATGTTGCAAAGGCAGCAGTGGCTTCCCGCTGCCATTGCCACTTGACTGCCTGGGTCCCATCTCAGCAGCGGGGTCCCTCCACTACTTGACTGGCTGGGTCCTGTTGCAGTGGGAATGGATGTATTACTGTGTTGCCTTAGATCACAAGTGGGAATTGTGCAGCCCCAAGACACTGGTGAAGTGAAAAGGCCTGCAGCCTTCGTAACTTTAGCCAACACTGTAGCACATTGTTTGGTCGCTCCCAGTATGACATTGGAATATATAGATTTGCATGTGGGTGGTGACTGGCTGAGGGAGTGGTTGGGTATGTTTCCTAAGCAGCCAATCAGCACACTGGAAAAGGCAACATACCCAAGAGAATTATATATACAGATACTTTTGTTTAATTTTAACTGGAGTGCTCTCTACAGTTAGCACTGGTATACATAGGTGGAAAGATCCCCAAAGTTACCTTTCTCTCACAGGTCTCCTTTTATAATTCCCCCAAATTTCAAGGAGATGCTGACATTGCAGTGGGACTCCAATGCCCCCCCCCTCTTATGGTAACACTGGTGAGCATCATTACATCATGAGGTAGCAAATTCCACAGTTTAAATATGAGTTGGATGAAAAAGTATTTATTTTTATCTGTCTCCATTCCATTTCAGTCTCTCACCATTCCATTTCAGTGGATGACTTCAATTTCTAATATTATGATGTATTCCAGATCACTGTAGTATTGACAGTCATTTCTATATCCCATTCCTCTTCTAATGATCTCCAATTAAATTCATATTTTTTACAGCCACTACACAGAGTTGTTATGTTCACCATGCTGTCCACCATAACTACAAAGTCCCCCTCCTTGTCAGTCATCACCAGCTTGGATGCAATCCACAGATATGTGAAGCAGGGATTCATTCAGTGACCTACACTGAAAGGCATTTGCAAATTTATCGCCTACTTCAGGGGTGGGCAAAGTCCAACCTGTGGACTGCATGCAGTTCCCCAGACCATTTTTGTGCCCCCCAAGTCCTGCTAGAGGTCAAAAATTCCAAATGTTCAAAAATGCTCTTTAGGGGTGAGGAGGCATTCCCACCATGATTTGGAGCCCCCCTGCACACCATGGGTAAAAACAAAATTTTGATTTTTTTCCAAAAAACCTTTCTGCCTCTAAATGCCCCTAGGGTCCCAGGAGACCCCCCAAATAAGCCCCCATGTCTCCTAGAGGATGTTTGGAGATATTTGGTGCAAAAAAAAAAAAGATTTTGCAGAGCAGATTCAGTGGAGGGTACAGACCTCGAAGATCTCCTGGTGGACTAATGTGGCCCCTTGGCCTTCCACAGTGGTCCACCCCTGGTCTATTCTCTGGCTTTGGGATATCCCTCACAATATATGTTCCTGTTGTAACCTCCCTAAATAATTTGGTACCATCAGCTAACAGTAACTGCCTCACTGCTTACCCCTAATTTAGATCATTTATGAACAAGTCAAAAGATGTATATTTACATCCCACCATTGCAAGAACTGATCTGTCATTCCTATTCTTTCCTCACACTGTTCTTTAACCACTTTCCGATCCTTCAGAGGCTCTATCCACTATCCTCTTATTCCATGATTGCTCAAGTCTTTTCATGAGAGATTTTGTCAAAATCCTTTAAGAAAGCACAATTAAATAATGTCTACCAGCTTGCCATTATTTGCATGCCTAAAACACTCTTAGCTCTAAAAGATTTGTGGGGCTGGATTTACCTTTGAAAAGAAGCACTTCTGATGATTTGTCCACTGGGCAGGTAGGTGGCTCTGATGTCATGTAGTGGTGAATCTATTCTGGGGTTTAGTTCAAGCATTAAAGGAAATATCTTTCAAAATTTGGATTACAACTTGACCACCCATTGACACTGGGGCCACCCACTGCTCCTGATTTTACATCTATATGCATGATAATAATGCTGTACACCAAATTACCTTTAACAGCCATTATGCCACTTGGTTTATAATTGCATGGATCTGCCTACCCCCCCCCACCTTTTTTTTAAAAAAATTAAAATTGGCATGACATTGGGCACTTTTCACTTCTCTAGCTTCTTAGAGTAGATGTGATGATTACAAGGGAACAGGGTTGAAATCTTGATGTAAATGAAAAAGAGAATCACCTGAAGTATGCTAATCTACATTGCTATCTCCATATGATCCTTCTCATTTTTTCTGTAGAGCTGGGAAGGGGCAGAAAAGGGAAAGCAATGTGATCAAGGGACTGGAAAACCTCTACTATGAGGAACACCACTTTAGCTTAGAAAAATTTAGCTTACAAAAAAGGCGAGTAAAGTGAAACGCCATAAAGAAATGGATTAAAAAAATGCATGCTGTAGAACAGTTTTATATTAGGAATTTTGTTTGTTTGTTAACTACTGTATAAAAAACGTGGAAACATTTCATAGGCAACTGGTTAGCCACTGTGTGAACAGAATGCTAGACAAAATAGGTTTTTGTCTGAGCCAGGATGGTTCCTCTTATGCTCTTATCCCCCTACTACTCAAAGCCATCTGAGTTAGCCATTTACAGCCACAAACTCTTTCCTCAGGTGGATGAGCTGTCATTTGTCCCACATTCAGCTAGCTACCAACCACTGGTACACTTCCAGTGTCTTACTGTTTTTATGATTATCTTTGGGAGCCACCTTGAGTCTCGTTCTGAGAGAAAGGCAGCATACAAATGCAATAAATAAACAAATTATTATTATTATTAATTTGTTTATTTATTGCATTTGTATGCTGCTTTTTTCTTAGAATGAGACTCAAGGTGTCTCCCAAAGACAATAATAAAAACAGTATTATTATTATTAGTAATAATAATAATTTCCCATATCCAGGTGATATGGGCCTATACAGAGAACCATTCAGCTCTTTCAGCTTATTCACCCTAGGATACCTTTATTGTCTCCCTGTTGCACTGCTATGTGGCAAGGAGAATTTATTCAAACACCAGGTTCAAGCACATGCAAAAAATATCTCTGCAGCTGACAAGGAAGACTCAGTTGCTCAGCAACTGACCATCAATAATCAGCAATTTCACAATTATTTTCCTTAAATGAGAAACAGCAGACTCTTTTCCTACCAACTTGAATAAAATAGGTTGCAATATAATCTCCTTCCTTCTTCCTACCTTTTCCTGCTATTTTTGACAACATTTTAAGGCCAGGTTAGCCCAAACTCTAGGCAGAGTGAGTGAGGCAGTTGCATCAGATAGCAGATGCTGGGAGGAAGCAACAAGGTGTTGGGGCATTGTGCAACTGCATGCTAAACAGCCTGTCCTGCACTTTTTAAGATAGCCTGTTGCTTTTTAAGATAACCTTCAGGTGTGTTAGACAGATGTTGTCTCATCATCAGTGTTCAAGAAAAAGTCAACTGCCAGTCCAATCAACTTTTGTACATGGAAGCCATCTTCATTTTCAACTCTTATAGGAAAATGTCTTAATCTGGCCCTACCTTAGTGCTTTCCACCGATGCCAACACAAGTTATCGAACCTTATTTGGTAGACTGTGCTTTCAAAATTTTTATGACCTTTTTCACCTCTGAATCCCATCCATTTTGTCAAAGCTAACAAAACTACACATTTCAGAAGAGTCCTGCATGCTGCTGGGTACACAAGCTTTATATAAAGTTATTGTTTCAACACTATCCAAAATTATAGATTTTTTTTTTTAAAGCACAGTATTATATTCTTGCTTTACCTTCAAAGTTCACACTGTGATCTCCAGAGTCTTGTCAGCAATGTAACCGCCTGGCTATTTTCCCTCTTACCTTGACTGTCACTGTGAGAAAACACTTTCCATTTTCCACATATCAGACATGACTGAATGTGAACAGAATGTCACTGTTCACTAATAGCTAGACACGTTATAAAAGATAGCTTCAGGAAGTTTTTATCACACATTCACCCGGTTTCTTTCACAAAGCTCTCTCAGGATTTAGATAGCATTATCTCTACTTGTAACCCTCACATGTTTCCCCACTGCTCCTTCTAACTTTTTCTTTTCACATCTTCCTCTCCATTCCTTTAAGAAAGGAAAGTTGAAATAGCAGCAAAATATCTTTTGATTAGCAGTGCTAGAAGCTGTCCATCTGGAGGCACTCACTCACTAATATTAGGAAGTCAAACGTAGCAGCTTGTGATGTTTCTTTCTTCAGTAAACATGTGTTTTAAACATCCATTATTTTACTGTGGCTCCTTTAACTGTCATCTAAATAGAAAAATAAACCTGTATAAAAGAGAAAAAACCCTAATGAGTTATTTATTATTTATTTATTTATTTATTTATATCCTGCCTTTCTCCCAATATAGGGACTCAAGGTGGCTAACAATGAGTTTAAAACAGTCTGGGGCTGCATTTACATGGGCAAATATTCCCCTAAATATACCGCTAAGACTGCTCATTGTTCCCACGGATTGAGCCACAGTATCACCTCATTCAGAAGGGGGGAAGTCAAAATACCCAACTGTAGCGTGACAGGGGATGTTGCTACTTTTGCCAGTTTATTTGAAAAGTAGTGGTAGTGTGAACGGCAAGTCCGTGTGAATTACCAGCAATCTTCCTGATACAGTTGCAGCAGAGCTGCACTGTGATTGGTTTTTATGATGAAGGGGTGGGTTGGCTAGATATGGAATCAGGAGGGAGACTCAGTAGCAGTAGGAAATTAAAAATCCTTCCTTTCTTCTGCTTAGAGATGAACCGGCTTGCTTTTAGCATAATTACTGTTTCAGAGAGATATTGATCCTTCTTTATTGTGTGTGCGCTCAGGTGGGAGAGAGAGGGAAAAGCACAGCTGACAGAGCAAAGGATTCTCATCTGCTTGTGTGTGTGTGCTATTGGCTGCTTTCCTTCCGCTCACACTGCCTCCTCTTTCGTTCCTCTCCGTCTTCTGCCTGGCTTTAATGATAATGATAGAGCTGCCTGGCCATCCCCCCCACCTTTTTCTGTGTAAACTAAAGCCATTATCCAAATTAGCCATAAATCGTAAGAACTATTCACCCCTGTTCTGAAAGGACAGAAATCTGGAATTTCGCTCACTTTATTCTGTCATGCAGCTGGCCCCTTTGTTGATCAGCTGTTAAGCACGGAGAAAAAACCTTCTATTCGGGAGTTTGATTTGTGGGCATGGAGCTGGCGGGGGAAAGGCAAAGGGTGACATTCTTTGTCCATCAGCTGTTAAGCACATGGAGTTGGGGCCAGGGCAGACATTCCTATGGCATTCCTTTGTCTTCTCTCCAAGCTTGGCCACGCCCCCACCACATTTGGCTGTGTGAATCTCAAAGTGAAAAAACCCCAAAGAGCAACAAAATACAGCTGTTTCCTCCATAGACCGTGTAAACTACCCACCACTGATGCGAAAAAGCGCTAAAATGCAATTTATCGTAATAAAACCTGCCGTGTAACTGCAGCCCAGGTTTAAAACAAAACAGAACAGTATAATGAAGCAAATGCAATGGCCATACTTGTGGCATTCAGGATTTTTTTTGGTTAGATACAGATTTTAAGTTAATTACCACATTAATTCCCCAATGGGACAAGTTGGCCATGACTAAAATCTCTATATACTGTATCCAATTATGGTCACTCAGCTGACAGATGGCATCAACCAGTAATGGAATGATAAGAGGGCAATGTTCAATAACCACACCATCCTCTCTGTTGTCTCTGATGCATCTTGAATCTGATCTTTAGGGTGACAGGTTCTCCAGAGCAGGTTTAGAAGGCGCGTGGTAAACTCCAATGGGAGGGGAAATTCTCCCCACTCCCAAAATCACTCCCCTTCCTCCTTCTGTGATAAGATATTTCCTGTGAATGGAGTGACAGCCAATAGATTCAACTCAAAAATTTCAATGTTATTAAAGCATGATTACCTAAACTGGATCCAAGCCATTATCCCTAAAAGGGCAAAATTAGCAAAGCCATCCCAAACTGTGTGTAACATCCTTCTTTTAAATTTGCACATTTTTATTATATCTTCCAAAAATGTTCTCACTGGCATTAACATGTTTTCAATAGTAATATATGAGCTCAACACTGCACACTAAACAGGGGAACCACAAAGGAAATTATGTTTACCATGTAGTTGTTTTCATTCTATGCATATTTTAAAAATCTATCTGCAGCCTTCTACAGACAGATGTATGTGAATATGAAATTCATTTCAGTTAAAGAAATTCATATCCCTCTAGAAATGTGTTTTCAAAAGCTTTCTAAAACATAGCAGGTCTTTGTATCTGTATTAACATGGGATCATCACTAACATCTACAAAAAACATAGAGATGACCAAACTATCCGCAATTTGTTTCTTCCATTTCTCATTTGTTTCTTTCCCTAATTTTGTCAGTTCCTGTTT
Source organism: Gambelia wislizenii (assembly GCA_030847615.1). NCBI lineage: Eukaryota > Metazoa > Chordata > Lepidosauria > Squamata > Crotaphytidae > Gambelia > Gambelia wislizenii. Next base: position 51,879,504 of record JAUMIR010000003.1, on the reverse strand, counting down.
CTGAGCAGGCAGCTGACTGTGAGTACACACATAATGATAAGCTATGGTTTAAACCAAGGGTGGGTAACCTTTGGCCTTCTTGATGTTTTGGACTACAATTCCCATAATTCCACACCACTCACCACTGGCCATGCTAGCTATGACTTGTGGGAGCTAAAGTCCAAAACATCTACAAGGCCAAAGGTTCCCCCACCCCTGGTTTAAACCATCCAGAGTTTATAAGCCATCAACAACTGTAGCTTCAAATTGTGGTTTGTGTCTAGCCCGCATATTATGGCTTAGACACAGGAAGAAGCCTGAATTCAACATTGAAGGAGTCCTGTTCAGCCCAAGGGGGAAGGAGGTTCCATCTTATCACCACTCAATGCTATTTAATATCAATGTAAAGCATCTGGGTGAGATCATTAGGAGATTTAGGGCTTATCTAGACAGGAAATATACCCTGTCTTGCCCCTGTCTCAGAGCCCTGCAGTCCTGACTATGCAGGGCTTTTGCCCCGTTCTGCCCCCAGGCAGTCCTCATGACCCCCAGGGCAGATACAGGGCTGAGATGGGTAGAAGGTGGGATAGGGCCCAATACCACATTTTAGAATAATATCTGCTTAAATACTTTCCCACTGGGAGGAAATGGATCAGGACCTGTGAGACCATGGGAGGAAATGGTTTGGGCTCTGTGAGACCACAGGAGCCCCTCCTGGCAGGCAGGCCTACACTGAAGTTGCCGGACTGGCTCACTCTCCCAGAATGAGAGCCTGGTGGCACAGTGGTTAAATGTCAGTACTGCAAGCCACCATGTTGCAAGTTCAATTCCAGAGGGCTCCAAGGTTCACTCAGCCTTTCATCCTTTCGTAGGTCAGTAAATAGCACCCAGCTTGTGGGGGCAATTAGCTAATGCACATTGGAAGCTGCTTATTGCAGTGTAGATGTGTAAATTGCTATTGCTTAAAAACAGTTTGTAAGCTGCTCTGATAGCCTTGTGGCTGAAGAGCGGGGTATAAATAAATAAATAAGAGAAGACAGGAAGGGTCTGACAGCATGTGACCAAGGCTGGTCACATGCAGGGGGCCTTGCCTTCCAAGACAGCAAGGGAAATGGTGGCGGCCTCAGTGACAGGCCAGCGTGCCCATCAGGACTTCCTACCATTCTGTGGAGGGAACAGAAGAACAATGGGCCTCATCTGTGGCCAGGATATGTGGATAAACTGGACAGCGATGCAGATAAACTGGCCAGAGTAGTTCATACACTGGAAACTTCCACATCAGAGTATAGCTGGCCCTCCATATCCACAGATTCAACCATCCACTGCTTGAAAATATTCATAAAAAAAAAAAGCTAAAAAGCAAACCTTGATTTTGTCATTTTATATAAGGGACAAAATATATTACATTACATTACATTATGTTTATTATATTATACAGCATTGCATATTATAGAAATTGAGCATCCATGGATTTTGGTATCCACAGGGGGTCCTGGAACCAAACCACAGTGGATACCAAGGGCCACTGTACTATGATGTGCCCTATGTGGAGCTGTCCTTGAAGATGACTCATAAGCTGCAAATAGTGCAAAAGCCACAGAGAAATTCCTGACCAGAGTGCCATGCAGAAACCACGTACACCATTCTTGAAGGAACTGAACTGGCTGCCAATACATTTCTGGTCTAAATTCAAGGTGCTGGTAACAACATTCAAAACCCTTTGGACCTTGATACCTGAATAGGTTCCTCTTTCCTATATATGCCTACCTGAAGACTGTTGTCCCTCCTCTGTCCCACCTGTGAGAGAAATACGGTTGGCCCTCCACATTTGCTGGGGTTAAGGGCACAGGACCACCACAAAAGTGGAAAAACACAAATAGCTCTAGCCCCCTACCCAAACCATATTTAACACACAAAAAAGTACAACCTGCAGATTCAACCCATCATGGATGCCTTTGAGGCAGTGGGGTTCCTTTGCAAAGCAGAAGCAGATAGCTGGTTGGGCTTGCTGCCACTGCAGCTGCTGCCCGACACTATTTTTATTAAGGACTTACAAGCCTCACTGAAGATTCACAGTCTCTCTCACTTTTGGAGGCTTGGAGTCCCTGTTAAAAATGGCACAGGGCAGCAGTGGAGGGGGCAGCAAATAATCCGTGAACAATCAAATCTGTAAAAATCTCAGATATCAGGTGAATCATTGTGTGTGAGCTTGCAATTCTCTTAATTCAGTGATTCTTAACCTTTAGTCTTCCCAGAGGCTTCAGCTCCCAAAAGTCCTGGCCTGCATGAGCAATGGTCAAAGATTCTGGGAGTTGAAATCCAAAGCACTTGCAGGACCAAAGGTTCAGAACCACCTTGTAGTTGCCCTCAGCCATAGGTGATGATGATGCTACCCTATCTTGCAAGATGGTAGTGCTGACTACTAAAAAATGTATTGGAAGACTAGAGCTCAGTAGGAACTGAACTGTGAATAACCATCTCAGCTCTGTTGTACACACATGAACAAAATCCCTGTTCATGTACAGTTGTCCCTCTGTATCCATGGATTTGGTATCCACTAACTTAAGTATTCACGGCTTGAAAATATTCTTAAAGAAATAATAATGCAAAAAGCAAACCTTGATTTTGCCATCTTATATAAGGGACACCATTTTGCTATGTCATTGCATATAATGGGACTTGAGTATTCACGGATTTTGGTATCCATGGGGGGTCCTGGAACCAAACCCCAGCGAATATGAAGGGACAACTGTAAAACAAACCTATTACATTGAAACAGTCTGTTTTTACCTGTGGTGGCTTTTTAAATAAACATCCCTGTAAAAGAGAGAGAAAAGAATTTGCTGAAATGTAATAAGTCTTGTAGTCCTATACCACTGATGGCGAACCTATGACACGCGTGTCAGCACTGACAGGCGTAGCCATTTCTGATGACACGTGGCTGCTGAGGCAGCCACATGCCGAGAAGGATGCTTCATCCTCTGCTCCTGCACGGCAGGATGCTGCTCCTGAGGATGAAACATTTGCAACAAGAGTCTTGGAGTTAGAGTCTAACTCTAAGGACATTTTCAAACACAAAAAAGTCATCCTGAGGGATCGGGAGAGGTACGCAGCTGTTAGTTTTTGGTTTATTAAATACAATGATATATAACAATTATACATTTATGTTATTTAAACTATAAATATCATGAAATAATGTTTTTTCCTGAAAGTGACACACCGCCTGAGTTATGCTCAGTTTTTTTGCGAAGTTTGACACACCAAGCTCAAAAGGTTGCCCATCACTGTCCTATACTAAAGATTTACTCAGAACTAAACCCGTTTGTTTTAACAGTATTCAAAAGCAGGTGTGCACAGTTAACTTGATTCAAATAACTAGTTGAGGTTTTCAGAAGGTAGTCATGATAGTCTGTTGCAGCAAAAAACCAGAGAATCTATTATGGAATACACATTTATGGACAAGGGTTTCTTGATCAGTACCAGAAGACTTTTTCTGTTTGAGTACAGGTCTATAGAGCACCTTCCAGTCTACCATCTTGATACATGTAAACTTTACTCTCTCTCTCTCTCTCTCTATATATATATATATATATATATATATAGAGAGAGAGAGAGAGAGAGAGATGATGATGATGATGATATGTAAAATTTAAGGGAAAATCCTGGAACAATAAATGATCTCATTCATAAAGGATGAATCAACTCTTTCACAATAAACACACCATGACATACATAGTGTGAACCAGGACTTTCCACATGAATAATCGTACTTTCTGTGATACCTCCTGTCCAAAATGTAGGTTAAGCAGCGGAAACACAAACAAGACAAGAAGATATGTGACACCAAGTAACAGTTTAGCAAAGGTTCACTTAAGGCATGGGGCATGGGACAAGAAATATTGCTGATTAAGAAAACCAAACAGAAAGACACAGATATCAAGAAGACATAATACTTCTGGTCAATTAAATACTCAAAAAAGATCAAGACTACAGTTTTAGGGTCTTAAAAATATCATTTAATTAAGAGTTTTCCTGTTGACTTCAGTGGAGCTCATTCCAAAAAGGGAGTTCTACTATAAAATCCAGTCCTAAATCTCTTATTTGCAAATTAGTTTAACTGAAATCACTTCTGTTTACTCATACCCATTCTTGCCCCTCCATGAAGCTTCCAAATCAGACTCCACACCTACAACCTGGAAGTGATTTAGATATTCTTCCGACCTCTGAATTCAGTGAGGACAGGAACATTTAAAAGAGTCAGCAAAAGAACAGGAAAATCCTACACCAGCCTCCAGCCCTGACAACTGTAAGCTACAAATGTGTCATTAGCTCATGAATGTGTCACTCCACAAACACACTCACACTTACTTAGGATTGCTCTGCTAATTCTAACATGTCACATTGGTTTCAGTGGTACTACAGGTTAAATCCAACTGTTAGTCCCAACTAAAATGGACCCATTGTATGAATTGATGAACAGCAAATCAACATTTATATAAACCCCATTTATTCAATGAGTGTGCTCTAGTTGGAATTAACAGGATTCAGGCCACGGAATGACTAGCACAGTCTAGATGTAATCCAATATGCATCAATGACTCAAGCTTTCCTAGAGAAAAAATGTGAGGAGTTTCATTGTTTCAATAAGGAGGAATATCATTTGATGTAGGCTCTGGAAGCATAGGATGTTCAATTTCAAACATTAACAACAAGAACTACAAAATGGCAACTAGTAATAGATGGAACAAACATATATTGACTTTCATACTTAGGATAAGAAAGGGCCAACCCTTCAGCTTAGTACACCACTTGGTTGGCAGCTTCAGTTCCACTAGTATCATTGCAAAATTTTCTCCACTTCTGATGATGCTACATCATGTAAAATTAATTGGAAGTAGTGCTTATAGTTCCTTTTTTTTTCAGTGTTGAACAACAGAAAGGCAAGGCTGACCACTTTGGACTAACAATTTCAGAAGACAGACATGTACGTAAGTGTGACACAGTGTTCAGGATGCAATTCAACATATTGTACATTCTGAGTTACACTTTCAATCTTTCAGTTTGAGCTAGATTTTTAAGGTACCTTTCTTGATGCAGGTGATGGAAAAACAAACATACATTGTGCTAGCAGGTTTAAGTATGCACTGTATGATTCCACCCCCCACCCCCACCCCTGCCAAACCACAAAGAAACATTTGATCAGAACAAGTTATTTAGTTTTCCATCTGTACATTCACTTTCATTTTCTACTATGTAAATTCACCTGAAATAATTAACAAGATAAATCAACGTGATAGGCATAATAGTGGCATAAAATATGTAATGCACAGTTCAGTGTATTGTCTGTCAGCAGGTTATGTTATATTGCACTGAGCTCTTACATGCACATGCAATGGAAACTAGGTACAGTGTGGCAATTTTCAAGAAGCAGGCTATCTCAGTCTGGAAGCTGCCAGAGGAATAGGTGTGTAAGTGGCAGTCACCAAGTGGGTGCAGTGTATATGTAGCCTGGAACTCAGAAAGGCCCCGGGTTCAGTACTATGCCCTATCTCTGGTCCTCCTGTCCTGAGAACAGTCACTATAGACCTTGTAAATGTTTTACAAATAAATATCCCCCCCCTTGTGTTTGATGTAATGGGCAGAAATGAATGTGCATTGAGTGTCTTAGTATGGAGCCACAGATGGGAGAAAGCAGGCAGGCAAGACATAAGGCAAGGCTTGAGCTGTTGTGGAGGAGAAGCCCATTTCTTTGTGTGCCTAATATGTCTACATTTAAGTTTATTGGGGAGGGGGATGATGAACTTGCTCTACTGATATTTCCACTACCCCTAAGAAACTGAAGGGTGGGTGAGAGGTGGCTTTTAACAAAATTAATGTTTTGCCTTAAAAAAAAAAAGCTCACCGAGGTCCCTTCTTTTTACGCAAATTAATGCTAAACATTCCTAGTTTGTATCTGTGGCTTAATTTTACAAATTTCAGGGCTTCTCCACACTGCTGAAAAATGCCATATTCACCCCGAATCCAGTGCTGGCAGTCCAAATGAGGTACAGATACTTCCGGGGAGAATCCATAGTTTTTGGCTGTAATTCAACTTTGCCCTGCACTACGCAAAGTCAGGGAAAAGACCACTGTTTCCCAGAAACCACGGAGTGGCTTCGGGTTTGACTGGCACATAGACGGCTTGACTGGGTAAAATTTGATGGAACCAGTTATCCTCACACCAAAAGCCACAACATCCTCCTTCTCCACGCTGAGTAGCACAGCAAAAGGGGATAGCTTACCTTCAGAGTCACTGCCTCCACACAAGCAGGAGCTCTGTGGAAAGCCTGCCCAGTGTGCCGTTGCTTCTACTAAGGCCAGAAACAAGCACCGGGACATGTGATCAACAAGGAGGGGATCACTCTGCCCCCTCCCTGTTGATCACACAGGCACCCTATTTCTGCCCTGAGCAAAAGTGCCAGTCTGCTGGGCAGGCTTTGGGCTGTTTGGCTGGTGAAGTGGCAGCAGGAGTGCAGTTAAGGGGATGGTTAAGGGGACAGATCTTGTCAGAGCCACCACTTCCTTGCAAGCAGGAGCTCTGTGGAAACCACTGCCTCTGCTGAGGACAGTGCAAAATGGTTACAGAGGAAATATTACTTTATGCAAACTCTAATATATTATCTTCAAACTCAATAATAAAGAATCAATTTTCTATAAATCTCCAGTGTATATTGTGATTCTGAATAAAGTTTGTTTTAGTGCATATATTATACCAAAGTGTCACATGCAAGTAATAATTACTCAAACAATAAATAAATACATATAAATTTTTACAAACACATAATCAAGTCCTTATATATATCAACATGTGGGATGCAAATTCCAAAGTATCCACAATGTCCATAAATGCTTATTTGCAGGGTTTGGGGATGCATTCACTTGTATGCAGTCATTTTCCTTTCATCATTCCAATTAGACAGGAGAAGTATCTTCTTTCAAACAAGATGTCCAAATATGAGATAGTACAGTGATGAATGGGGTAAGCCACGTACTCCAATTACTTTCCAGAGTGCATTGCAGACGACAACCTCCAGAGATTAATTCTAGTTGATGTTTCGTTTCCTTTATCAATGCAATGCTAGGAGTCTATAATTAATTTACACAAAAACATTTAGTGCCAAAATGCCCCATTATCTCTATTAAACATTGAAGATTAAAGAGTACAAAGCCCATAGCTACTTACCTCAACTGTACATTTAGCAGTCACAATGATAATTTCCTTCCACTCCCTGTCTGTGCTGAACTAAATTCCCCCAAGTATTTAAACCCAATCCACAAAAGCCTGCAAGTTGACACATTATTGATTCTTTATTATTGAGTTTGAAGATAATATATTAGAGTTTGCATAAAGTAATATTTCCTCTGTAACCATTTTGCACTGTTCACAGTGAAACCTCCCCTGTACTTTAGTTATCTGCTGAGGACAGAACAGTCCAGACATGTGATTAACAAGATGGGGTTGCTCTCTGGACTGATTCCAGATTAAGTGGCCAGTGTAGACAAGCCCTCAGTCTTGAAAAATTTTCAACTGGAGAATAACTGTAGCAAAACCAAGGAGATAGAATTCAAAGATATAGCAGTGTTAGGAATATCAGTTGCAAAGGGATCTTGCAGCACCTTTGAGACTGAGAAAGAGAAATTGTAGCATAAACTCTCATAGACTTGGTCTACCTCCATGCATGGTCTTCTTCCTCCATGCATCTGAGGAAGCAGACTAAGGCCTTGTCTAGACGGACTATTTACCCATCTTGCTCTTATCGTAGAGCCCTGCAGTCCAAGTGATGGAGGGCTTTTGCACTGTTTTGCCCCCAGGCAGTCTTCATGACCCCCAGGGCAAAGATGGGACTAAAATGGGGGGAGGACTGGGTAAAGCCTGATAAACTGCTTAGCAAAATACCTGGGGAAAACTGTCCCTTTGCATAAGAAATGGATCAGGTCCATGGGTCTGCAGAAGCCCATACTGGCACGCTGTCCCATCACTGTAGCTGCCATCCATGTTGTTCTCTCTGAAGCCAGGAAAGAGTCCTGAAGCATGTGACCAAGGCTGGTCACATGCAGGGGGCCTTGATCACATGCTGTGGGCTGGCTTCCTAGCTTCAGAGAATGTGACTTGGATGGAAGTGGTGGCAGCTGCAGCAATGGGTCAGCATGGTAGTCTGGACTCCATCTGTTTTGTTCAAGTAATGGGGAGGAATGGGCCAGATCCATGGCCAGAATACGCTGGTAGAGAGCTGGCATATTCTGGGTCATGTAAATGAGCCCCTAGTCAATGAAAGCTTTTCTCTCTCAGTTATTCTCAAAGGTGCTACAAAATCACTTTGCAAATGTAGCAAAACCAGTGACTTCTTAATAAAAATTATTATATCTGTCCACTGTACAATCAGCTTCACACTCTCCATTACTTACCACTGCTTTTTTCAACCCCACCGATGCTAATGAGTGGCAGAAATGCAATTATTGTATTAGAAAATCAATCTAAGATTTTTTTGTGTTGATACTTTTCCCCACACTTTCTAATGTTGACATTTCTAGTTATGATATTTTCAGGACTGGAAGGAATTCTGCTGGTTCCCAAGTCATACTGCTCTGGTTCTGGTTATCAGAAAGCTTTTGATTCCCTCTTTTGTTTTGTACTTTGTACAGGAGGCCACTGATGGTTAGTTTCTAGCAGAGTAGACTCACAGAATCGATTGTTGAATGGTGAGTCAACATTTAGGCAAGTCCAACTGATTTAATGGGTCTGCTCTAGTAAGGACTAATAACAGGATTTAGGCCATTGGCTGTCACTGAATATATCCCCCTAGTGAGCTCAACAGCTACAGACAGTGCTATTTAAAAGGCTCTAGCCAGCAGGAGAGGATACACCAGAGTTTAGCCATTAGAAAAGAAGGTCTGTCATGCTGGGTGTGCTGCTTGGCAAACATACATGCAAATGTTATTAAGCTGCCCATTTGGAGATGACAGAGAAAGGGGCAAGAGAATCTCTAATTTTGCAAATGCATTATACAAGGTTTGTGACAGTCTGCTTTTACAAAACTGAATCAACAAGAACAAGAGTGGGTGGTTACAGAAATCCATCCAGTCCTTAAGTGGATGCCAGAATACAGAGTATAACGGAAATCATGGGCTGAAAGACATTTATATATATATAGGGGGAGATGGTAGCTTCCATTTTACTCCATATTTGTTCATAGGCTCACTCAGTATTTCCTTTGTTAGGGCTAGCTGGCTTTTTGTTCATTATGTTTTGGTTTAATGCAGTGGTTTCACTGACATTGTTCATTTGCAAAGGCTTCCAGCACAAGGTCTACACAAATTTTGAAGCCCCACTGTATATATATCTTGTTTATCTAACTGTTGTGTACAGAAGACAAAAGCCCCATGTACAAGATAAGCCAAAAACAAGCTAAGTACTCCAAGTGAGTCTCATGCTCCCACCGTCATCTGAGTTATATTACTAAATTAATTTAAGTAAGTTCTGCTTAGCAAATGATATACTGATTTTATTTTAAAAGCAACAGATCATTTCTATACTTGTTTCTGCATGTTTTTTAAAACAATATACAGTAAACAGAAAATTGGCATAGATCTTACTCTTTTCACTAGTCCAAGGGAAACATGCAGCCCTTTCCCACTTTTCAAACCTCCAGTCTTTCCTAGTATCTCTCTCTCTCCTTCCACTTATACATACTGGGGGGGGGACGACGACAATAAAAATGGCTATCTGCCACTCATGGGAATTTGCAGGAGCAACAATTCATATTTAAAACAAGTTACAAAGCCTTCTTGTGCCTTGGTTTGCCTCCACGAAAGATTTCACAACATTAGAAGTATATTTCAGACCACTGTTGCTTTCAGCGGCGGGGGGGGGTATGCTAAGTCCTGGGGGAGCAGCTAATCTCACTATTGTCTTTGACTGTTGTACAAACATGCTATCCTGATTAACAAATTTAAATGAAGCTCTGCAAAAGGGGATCTATCCTTCTCTCCCCCTATAAAACACAGAAGCCTGGATGCCCACACTCTCTTGTTATGTGCTATTAAATATTTTTAATATGAGTACTGTGTGAGTGGTGGCAGCATATTTCTGATGAACACAAAGGGTGGCTGATACCAGATCCCATCTGATCTTGGAAGCCAAGCAGGGTCAGCTCTGGTTAGTACTTGGATGGGAGACCACCAAGGAATGCCAGGGGCTGTACGCTATATTACAGAGGAAGGAACTGGCAAAACCATGTCTGAGTATTCCTTGCCTAAGAAAACCCTGTGAAATTCATGGGCTCACCTTAAGTCAACACACAAAACAAATTAAAAGTTTGCTCCCCCTCCCAGTCATTAACTGGTATTTGATTTATCTTGTACTGCATTCCAATGGCCTCTTTTCAATTGTGAGTTATTTGTGATATTTTATCACTACTTTTAAAATGTCTTGTAAGGCACCAATAAGACTTCATTGTAGAAAGGCAGGATAAAAATGTATATGGGTATAGGTGTTTTAAAATAACTCAGTCCTCAAAGATGTTTCCTTATTACAAAGACACATATATTCCACAACAACTATCCATTAAAGTGTACATTCAAACAAAAAAGAACACCCCCCCCAAAAAAAAACCCAACCAAAGATTATCTTGGATAGTCCTACCATGTTCTTGTGAAGAGGACAAAACATATATGCTACAGTTGTCCCTTCACAATTGCGTGCGTTAAGGGCGCAAGACCCCTGTGAATGTGAAAAAAGTGAATAAACATTTATGCACAGCCCAGGCCGCCACCGCAACCCAGCCCACCTAGGCCTCCCAAGCCTCCTCTGCCGCCACCACGCCACCACTACCATGCGCCCCATCTCTGCTGCTGTGTCTGCCATGCCACTGCCGCTGGCACCACCATACCTCCAGGGCCTCTGCCACCTTTCTTCTTCGTTCATGGCCCTGTGGCACTGCGGATCAGGCCAGCAAAGAGGAAATGGGGTGAGGAGACTTTGCTAATTCACCCCCTTTCCTCTTTGCCGGCCTGATCCATGGCAGCACAGAACCATGGACAAAGAAGAAAGGGGGTGGAGAAGCAAAGTGTCTTTGTCCCCTTCCCTTTTGCCACCCCACGATCACCACTGCCACCACCATGCCCCTGCCACTGCTGCCACCATACCTCCAGGGTCTCTGTGGCAGCCATGCCAGCACCACCCCACCACTGCTGAGCACTTGGAAGCTTGGCTTTGCAGCTTTGCTTTGCATTCAGCAGCTTTGTGGGCATCCTGGGGGTTCAATCCAGTTGAGGAGGGAAAGGCAAGCCTCGTTCTCCGCAGCTGGATTGAACCCCCAGGATGCCCACAATGCTGTTGAACACGGGCATCCGTTGGAGTTCAATCTGGTTGAGGAGGAACAAGGCTTGCTTTCCCTCCTCAACCGGATTGAATCCCCAGGCCAAATCTGCTGAATGCGGGCGTCACTCGCAGTTCAATTCGGTTGAGGAGGGAAAGCAAGCCTCGTTCCTCATTTAAAATGAGGCTTCTCACAGGCAATGCCCGTGCCTTGCCACCACCTTCTAAGCAAACAGCTTCAGTTTAAGCCCCCCACAGAGAGGAGGGATCAGAGGACCAGGCAAGGGCCAGGCATCACTGTGGAAAAGCCTCAATTTAAATGCACTCGCCTTGCGCCCCCATCCCTGGATTTTCAAGGTGACTGCATTTAAAACGAGGCTCCTCAGTGGCAATGCCCATGTCTTGCTACCATCTTCTAAGCAAGTGGCTTTGGTTTAAGCCCCCCCCCCCATGGAGGGGAGGGATGAGAGGTCCAGGCAAGGCCTGGGCATCACCGCAGGAAAGCCTCGTTTTAAACGCACTCGCCTTGCCACCCTGTCCCTGGATTTTCGACCAGTGACAGCAGCAGGTGGTGTGGGCCTCAGGTGCCCCCCCGAACCTTGGGGGTGGCAAGGCGAGAGCATTTAAAACTAGTCTTCTCTGTGGTGACAGCAGTAGCTTTTGGCTCCCCCCCTTCTCCAGGGAAGGAAGGTGGATGAAAGCGATGTGTTCCCAGGAGAGGGGGGGGAGCGAATAAACGGAACCATGAAAGTCAAAGCCGCAAATATGGAGGGACAACTGTACTCTCTTTAAAATGAAGATTTAAGAGGATGACTTGATCTCAGTCCCAAATTATAATCAGACACATGGTATGATGTTTGTGCAATGCACCAAATATGTACCGTATATTCCGGTGTATAAGACAACCGGGCATATAAGTTGCACCCCAATTTTTAAGTTAAAATATAGAGTTTGCCCACCCCCCAGCCAGCCAGCCAGCCAGCTCAGTGGCTGTAGATGATGGAATAGTCTGTGAAATTAAAGGACTGAGAACAGCTAAAAAAACATGGGATACTTGGAAAAATCTCTGTGGTGTTCAATCTCTGGAAAGTAAGGTTGCATTAATAATTAAGTTGGTTAATATGAAGCTGGTTAATATGAAGCTATCAAATCCCAAATTTTTGAATGAGCACATTAATGATTTTAGAGCCACTTGCAAACTCCTGGAGAGGAAATCCCCCAAAGCTATGCAAATGGAAATCTTCCTGGCAAGTTTACCAAAACACAATCCCATAATAAATACTTTGCAATTAAAGAATGATTTAACTCTGCCAGAAGCTTTTATTCAGATAAGAGAATTTCACCATAGACAGAACTTGACACAAAATGATAAGTTTGAATCCAGAAATTTTAATTTTAGGCTAGCAACATTTTAATGGACTGTTTTTCTTCTCTCCTGAGCTAAATGGAGGGCAATTGAACACTTCAAAGGCAAAGCAGTCATTCTCACAGCAGGGGGAAGGATCTGCTGGGAAAACTGCCCAGGCAATTTTTACACTTCAAAGCCAAGGCAGTCATTCTCACAGCAGGGGAAAAGATCTGCTGGGTCTATAAGACAACCTCCCACTTTTGAGGAGATTTTCAAGTGTTAAAAAGCAGTCTTATATGCCAGAATATACGGTAGTCATAATTATCTTTTCAACGACTAGAGTGCGTCTGGAGAAAATCTTGGCTCTTATCTGACAAGACTCGTCATAGAGAGTCTTCGTTCCTATAGAGAGGCAATATGTGCAGTGAGGAAATCCTTCGCTTCTGCACATATTGCGTCTGCAGAGTCTTGCCCAGCAGAGCTGTTTAGGGTGGTGAAGGAACTGACACATGTTCCACCTGTGCAGAGCTCATTACTAAACCCGACAATGGCCTGCTGTGATGCTTTTAACAACTTCTTTGCAGATAAAATCTCTCAGATAAGAGCCGATTTGGACACCAGGGTTGTAGCAGATTCAATTGATGAGGTGTCCAATAACTCCGTTGATGAGGTTATACTGGATCAGTTCCAATATGTAAGTACTGATGACGTGGACAAGGTCCTTGGTAGAGTGAGGAAGACTACCTGCCCTCTTGACCCTTGCCCTTCATGGCTGGCCGTCCAGGGGGGTGATGCCTTGAGGATGTTCCTCAGGGACATCATCAATGCATCCCTTAGGGAAGGTCACATTCCATCTTGCTTGAAGAAAGTGATGGTCACACTGCTCCTAAAAAGACCTTCCCTTGAGCCTCTGGATATGAAGAACTACAGGCCAGTCTCTTTATTACCTTTTTTGAGCAGGTTTCTTAGAAGAAACCGATTATCTAGATCCATTTCAAACTGGCTTTAGGACAGGATTTGGAGTTGAGACAGCCATGGTTACCTTAGCTGATGACCTTTGCCTGAACATCAACAGAGGTAATGTGACCCTGTTGGTGTTACTGGATCTCTCAGAGGCTTTTGATACAATAGATCATGACATCCTCTTGGATCAGCTGAGAAGGTTAGGAATCGGAGGCACTGTGTTGCAGTGGTTCCGCTCCTTCCTCTCGGGTAGATTCCAGAGGGTGATGCTCAGGGACAGTTGCTCTGCAAGGAAAGAACTTAATTGTGGCATCCCACAAGGTGCCATCCTGTCCCCGATGCTAGTCAATATATATATGAAGCTGCTGGAGGCATGTGGCGGGATGTTTTCAGTATGCTGATGACACCCAGATATATTTCTCCATGTCTCGGTCTTCGAATTTGACTTTAGATGGTGTCTCTCAGTGATTGTCTTAAGGCAGCAATGGACTGGATAAGGAAAAACAAATTGAAGCTGAATACAGACAAAATGGAGGTTCTCACGGTAGCAGCCCCGAACCCAGGTATTAGGATACAACCTCCAGTCCTGGATGGAGTTACACACTCTGCCAGGGACTGTGTCCGCAGTTTGGGGATACTCCTGGATTCATCGCTCCAGATGACAAGTCAGGTAAATGCGATGGTCAGGAGTGCCTGTTATCAGCTTCAGCTGATATGCCAGATGTGCCCTTTCCTGGAAGTCGGGGACCTTGAGACCGTGGTACATGCTCTGGTAACCTCCCATCTTGATTTCTGTAATGCACTCTATATGGGGCTACCCTTGTGCTTGGTCTGGAAACTTCAGCTAGTACAGAATATGGCAGCCAGACTGGTCTCGGGTAAATCTAGAAGAAACCATATAACACCGATCTTAAGATCACTTCACTGGCTGCCCGTTAGTTTCCGGGCCCAGTACAAGGTGTTGGTTATCACCTTTAAAGACCTAAATGGCTTGGGTCCAACCTATCTTCAGGACCGTCTCCTTCCATATAATCCTCCCTGTGCACTCAGGTCCTTTGGGAGGAATCTGCTGCAACCTTTAAAAACTAAGCTTTCCTCAACCTCCCAGAGGACCTTTTTGGCTATTGCTCCCAGATTATGGAATGGCCTGCCAGACAAGATCCATCACATTACCACCTTAAATAGCTTTTAAAAAGCTCTTAAGATGGATCTCTTCCAGCAGGCCTTTCCTGAATAGATACCCGGCCATCAGAAGAAGAAAAAATCTTATTGGTCCGATCCCTATTCCAGTTATTTATTGTGTATGTGTTTTTTAGTATTTATTAAGTATTTTTAAATGTTTAATTATTTAATTGTATTTTAAGTGGGGGTTGGATGGAGGGTTTTATATATATATTTTAAATGTTGTAAGCCGCCCCGATTGCATTTTGTAGAGGGGAGGGATATAAATAAATTTTATTAGTATTATATTATTATTTTCTAAAGAAAATATTCAGTAAGTAATTAAGAATTTGTGCTTTAAGATATATCTCCCTCCTCTACTTAACTTGTAAAAATGTTCTACACGTAGAAACTGAGCTATTTGACAAGTGTGCCTCAAATGTGAAATCAACCATATGTGTTTTTCTAATCATCACAACATACCCAAACAACACAAAATGGATACATCTGGCTTACTTTATGTTTGAGACAAGATAATTAAGGGTGAAGAATTAGGGCAGGAAACAGTGTTTCCCTGTTGCTCATGCCTAATAAAATATATAAACAGTAGCTTAGTAAATGACATAATCAAATGATTTGCAAGAAGCTCTATTATTACAAACTTCATTCATTCACTCTCCAGACCATATGAAGTTTTTTAGCTGAGGATGCCCAGTATATCTTTCAAAACATGTGTCATCTTGTCAGAAAAGACAAGTTTCTCCATTTTATAAAAATTTAAATTACCTAAAGGAATACAGTTCTGCCCCTTTTCAGCTTATCAGGCCTGGCTACTGTCAAAGAGTGGGAATTGCTATCCAAGGATATTTTTGCACATCATGAAAAAAAAAAAAGGATTAACATTTCTCCTTGCCTTATACTAATTTAAATACATATACATACTACGAACAAGCCTCCTTCCTTCATGTAGTACTTTTTATGAACTGAGTTTTAAAATGTACTGCATAAAATACAGTTTTCCAGCTACAATCCCAGCTGGCTCATACATACTAGACAATGTGATTTTGACAAACAGGTGATAGTGGCTGAGTGAATGATCCTATAAATCAAGCAATCAAAATCTATTTCTGTTTGAGGGGGACATTCAATTTCCAATAAGTTCCTAAGTTTATTTATATCCCAGCAATGGGTGGGGTCAAAGACAAAAGGTGGAGTCCCCCAACCCCCAAAATCAGGCAATTCTTCCATTTTTGCCAGCAAAAGAATGGTTAAGGGGCACAAAAAGCAGTCCAGGGCCACACTTTATCATCTTTGCTCTAGATCAGCGGTGGGCAATTGTGGAACTAGAGGGCTGCATTAGCCCCCAAGAGACTTTGGAGGGCTGCACCATCACTGCAGCCCCCACAAAAAAAGTTTCAAAATTTCCCCAAATCCCCATAGAAAGTCACTTTCTGTTCACTTCCTGTTTTAAAAAGGTCTCCACTGGGACTAAAATGGCCTCAGCTATCCCAATGCATGGCAAAAATGCCCCCAATTCCCCCTAGAGAGGACGTTTGGGCACCAAAAAAATCCAAAAAATCTTTACTCCTCCCCTTTCGTGAGCCGCAAAAAGAATCTTGTGGGATACATGTAGCCCACGAGCCATACTAGGCCCACCTTGCTCTAGAATAAGCAAGAGAGTGTTCCACCAACCTATTGTGGTTCATTATAGTCAAAATTTGTAATACGTGTGCAAAATTTTTAATAATTGTTTCAAGGTAAAGCACTTACAAGCAACAACTAAACATACCCACACATTTATGGTAACATAAACCAAATCGATGAAAGCAAGAAGAACAAAAGTTTTTTCGTTGATTTAATCTTGTTTTTCCCCCCACATCCTTGCTGATATCAGTTTTCTCCATTTAGAAGTGAGGTGTTTCTCTGCTGCTGGTGCCTGTAAGCTAGCTGCATTCATTAAACACCATTATATCCGCATCATTTAATTTAGGCCAACATGTCAAAGCTACGCAAAGTCATATTTGCTTTCAGTCAGTCTATCTTAAACTCAAATTTGATTAAAAAAAAAAGCCACACATGACATATTTGGACTCAGGAACAGAACTGCCATCTACTTTATATTCCAAGGTGATATACCGCAAACAGTAAACACAGCATATGTAGCATGTGATTTTGTTTCTACCTGTATGCAGTTGAAATTTCCCAAGATAAATGCATAAATTCTAGCAAGTGCTAGCAGTATGTGATAGGATAAAGAGTAATGGCAGTGAATTTCAGACATTGGAACTTTGGAAATCCCTGAACCTTCATATGCTAAGGCAAACAATCTACATTTTAGCTTGATGTCTAATGGGTTGGCATGAGCCTCTCACTTCTGCCACACTTTCCTGCTAGTTGTTTCACTTCTCCTTCTCCTAAACTGCAAAAAAGGGAATTTTAGGGAATTTTTTTATTGGAGTAAGACCATTCTACTAAAAAATACACCCGACCGCAAAAGGCCACAACAATAATACAAAAACAATACTAATTATTTTCCTCTTTTCTTACTAATACAAAAGTAAATCTATCCTAACACTAATGTATTTTTCCCTTTAATCTAAACACACTATAATCACATTATATTTACACATTATAATTATACCTACTTAGAAATGAAAAAAAAACCAATAAAATATTAATTAAAAATAATAATACAAAATAATACAAAATTAATAAAATATTTATTTAAAATATCATTTTATGTTATTGCTGGGGTCGTCTCACTAAACCACGGCCAAAACTTTTTCCAACGATAGCTTGGCAATTTCTCTTTTTCACTCAGAGCTAAATTTTCAATTACATTCTTCACATAATAGGCAGTGCCTTTTACATCCTGCAGATTTTGACTTTTCACCTCCTTTTTTCTCTGGAAAACTAACCCTAACATCACATAAAGGTTTACCAGGCGCACCGTGGACCAGGGTACTTTCCAAAAACTCTCAGCCACAGAACCAGACTCCTTCCTCTTCCTCTTTTGGCCCACTGACTTTCTGGGTCCCCTGACACCCTCTGGAGGCTCAGTCCCTGAAAGCACTGTCTCCCAAGCCTGCTGTGCCAAATCGGGCCAATCCAGGACCCGGGCCACCTCCTCCCATGTTTCCCGGGCACTCGGGCAGTCCTGGACAAAATGTCTGATCGTCTCCTTTTGTGCCACGCCACTCAAAATCTCAGCCTTTTTACATTTCAGACGCGGACAGGTCTGCTCATCCTCTGCGGTCCATGGTCTCTTTCCCCTCAGATTAAGAACCTGATGGTAGAGCCTCCACCTCAAGTCCCACAACTTTTTGGGGACCCTTTTGTCCATGAAATACTCAATTGGGTTAGTCTGGTGATTTAGGTATTCTGATAAATCTAGTTTGGCCTGACGCTTTTGCAAAAACGGGTTAACATAAATCTCCTCCACTATTTTCCTGTACAAAGTCCTCTTGATGCTCTGACCTGGTCTGTCTTCCCCCTTCAACTCCTCAGCATGAATTTTATATTTCTTTATGTAAAAAACAAAGTCTTTCAAATAATCTGGTGCTTTCAATTTTTCAGGCAAAGAAAACCTAAAACTTAATGAGCCTTCCTCCCACCAAGTCTTTCCCCATCTAGTCCCTATCCAGCACTCACAAAACAAAACTAGCCAAGCCTGAGGTTGAATCTGACCCTTTTGTAACAGAGAAACTTTCCCAAAGTTTTGAGCAGAAAAGATGGCGATGAACTTAGGTCCCAGGGCTGGGAAGTCCAGGCCCCCTTGTTCTACCTGCCCATAAGCCACTGCCCTTGCCAGGGGGAACGTGGCCATTCCCCAAAGGAACTTGAAGAGAACCCGATCAGCTTCTTTAATCACTGAATCTGGAGGTGGGAAAACAGCCGCCAAGTTGGCTGCCACGGGAAGCAGGTAGGTATTTACAAAAGCGGCTCTCTGGTAAATGGTCAGCTTCCATCTCTGCCAGAGGGCCACCCTCTCTTTCACTTTTTCCAACCAGTGATACCAATTTTC
This sequence comes from Gambelia wislizenii, assembly GCA_030847615.1. Classification (NCBI taxonomy): domain Eukaryota; kingdom Metazoa; phylum Chordata; class Lepidosauria; order Squamata; family Crotaphytidae; genus Gambelia; species Gambelia wislizenii. The sequence continues at coordinate 51,860,673 of JAUMIR010000003.1, read as the reverse complement.
TTTCCATCCCTCTGGAGCCAACGCAAAATTCAGCCCCAGGATCTTCACCCTATCCATCTTTGCCTCTTGCTCTGCTTGCCACCTTTCCTTTTCTCCAACTACGTCCTTTAGAGGAATAGCTGCCATCTTGTCCTCTGCAGCAAAAATCCTGATCAAAAAACTCTTTTCCATGTTAAGTCGAGCACCAGAAACTCGACCGTAGGCCTCAAAAGCATCTTTAATCTTTCTAACTTCCATCCTGTCCTTAACCAAGAAGGACACATCATCAGCATGGGCAACAAATTTAACAGATTCATATCGAACCAACCATGAACTGTCCAACGGACGCGGAATTTGGATCCCCGAGATGCTCTTGTCCAAACTAATCTTACACAGAATAGCATCCAACGCAATAACGTACAAAAGAGGGCTTAGGGGACAACCTTGCCTCACCCCAGAATTTAACTTAATCCTCTTTCCTCTATGACCATTGACTTGCAAAACTACCTCTGCATCCCTATAAAACAATTTAACTAAAGCAATAAATCTCTCTGGCACCCCTTTCCACTTGAGAGTTTCCCATAGGAACGTATGATCTACATTGTCAAAAGCTTTCATCTGGTCGACCTGTAGGATTTGACCAGTCCAATCTCCCTCCTTGCTGAGTCGGAACACTTCCCGAAACAAACAAAGAGAGTCCACCATAGTCCTACCTGGCACAGCACTGGTCTGTGCTTCCATCACAATCTTATCAGCCACCTTAGCCAGCCGATTGTTCAGTATTTTTGCCAACATACGGTAGTCTACGTTGGTCAGAGCTATGGGGCGCCAGTTTTTTGGGAGGGTAGGATCACCCTCCTTTGGGAAAAAAATCAGGACCCCTTGATAAAATGTCTCAGGGAGCTCATTATTATCCCACAAAAAATTAAACAAAGTTGTTAAAGGGGGAACAATCCACTTCCTGTAAACTTTATAAAAATTCCAACTGAGGCCATCTGGGCCAGGGGCAGACTTACCCTTCCCTTGAACTATGACCTCATGAACTTCTTGTTCTTCTATAGGAGAGACCAACCTCTTCCTATCCTCTGGACTCAGACCCTTATAGAGGGTGCCCATCTGGTCCTCTGAAAAAGCTTGAAAAAAACCCTTAATCTCTTCTATATCTATATTTTTCCTAGCATATAACTGCTTGTAATATCCTTCCATAATATCCAGCATCTCACTTGGTCTAAATACAATAGGGTCTGACTCGGAGGCTCTCAAGCCGTTTAATTCAATCGGAGCCCTTGGACTCCGGGCGCCTGCCCACTCATCCATGTCAACCACACCACCTCGAGTCCTGAAATTTTTACTCCTCTTTCTGTTTTGTCTTTGCTTTTGGCAAAATCTTGCTATCACTCCCTTCGCCCAGTTAAGCTCTTGTTCTGAAAAAGGAACACCTTGGTTCAATCGATAATGACACTTCAAAAAATGATAAATGGCCAAATGATACTCCTGAATCTGTTTCCCATTAATGTTGGTCTCGTAGGCCCGGCTAGTGGCCCGAACTGCGCGTTTCACACGTTCCCACCACCTGCACAAATCATCCTTGTACATGTCCGCAAGAGTTAGGCTGTGGGCTAGTGCTGAGGCGATGCGCTCTTTATATGCCACATCTTCCAAAAATTTAGGGCGCAACCTCCAGAGAGGTCTTCCTTTGGGGTAAACCTGACCTATACTGAACTCTACAGCCAAGAGCCCATGATCCGACCAAGGAGTGATCATAACAGTGCACTTTTCCACCTTCATTTCCTTCACTGTTCTCACACGGTCTATTCTGCTGGCTGAGGTTTTGTGATAATGAGTAAATCGAACTCCTTCCATTGGGGGAAAATCTGAACCAAAAGCCTTTCTGCAAAAAACAGGAAAAAATTCTAACTCATTCTCCACATCAAGAGCTGCATCCTTAAGACCTTGCCTCTCTAGAAAAGACTCCAACTCTCTTTCTTCTGCTGTCAGGGGTTTGGGCAGGGACAACTTTGTCCGCTCTTTCTGGTCTGCGTAAGCACTCCTGTCCATCATCCTTGCCCTGTTATTGAAATCTCCTACGATAATAAGATGTCGTCGAGTGTTACACTGATTTTTTAAATACCCCCAAAACTTTTTCCGTTCGGCATATTTTACAGGAGCATAAAGCCCACACAGCCTGAAAGCTTTCTTTTCTACTCTTCCATCTTTCTGCTTTTCCTCCATACTAAAATCCACCACCACCAACCTCCCCAAAACTACTTCTAACATGAAATCAATGGTCAGATTGTTCCTGGACCTAAACAGTACCCCTATTCCCCAACCGCCACACTCCCCATATGACCATACAGAAGGTCCTTGTGTCCACAATCTCTGACACCGGCTCCGCTGTTGTTCGTTACAGATATGAGTTTCCTGCAACACAATGATGTCATAACGCAGGCCGCCAAGGCAGGGCAAAATCTCATTGCACCTATCCTCAGTTCGCAAGCCACGAACATTCCATGTGGCAATTTTTAATGAACCCATTGTTTTATGTACCTAAAAATGTATTGAGGCCTCCGTTATAAATAACCAAAAACTAACAGAAGTATATTGGCCATGAAGATTGAAATAATTGTTTTTCTACTAAAAATCTAACTTAAAGTCTAACTTAACTGAAATCTAATTTTCAGTCCAACTTATTAAAACTCTCATTTTTAACACATTCTTTTTCAACACAGCTCTGGTGACTGTATCTCTTGTTCCTCTGAATGCATCACCTCTACCTCCTCAGGATTTTCCTGAGGTGTAGCCTTACAAGTGTTGGAGATGGAGGGAGGTGAGGATGGGGTGAAAGGGGGCTGGGATGAAAAGGAAGGGTCAGGAGCCAAGGGGCATGGGTCTGGAGGTTTAGGGAGTTCAGGGGACAAAGGGTATGATACCAAAAGCTGCTCTGGGATCAAGGAGTCTTGAGAGCTAACCTTTGGAATCAGAGAACAACCTTGTTCACTTGTATCCATCTCTTCCACTCCATCTCTCGTTTCCTCCCCTGATTCTTTTTCAAACACCTCCCCTTCTTTTTCCTTTTTCTCCAAGCTCTTCTGATGGTCCATTTCCATGACTGTAGACTCCTGAAGCAATTCCTGATCAGTTATTTCTCTTTCTGTACTTTCTCGTACACCCACAGCAGCCTGCTTCTCTTCCTTCTTCTCTGGAACTTGATCACCATCCCCAATAGCCTCTTTCTCTTCCCCTTTTATCAACAATTCAAACCTGTTTTTCTGAGCCACCTCACCTCCCTTCTGATACAACTCCCCCTTCTGTGGTGATTTCCTCCCCACTTTCCCTTTTTTCTTTTTGTCCACTGTACTCCATTCATCCTTCTCTGTCTGCTCCTTTCCTTCGGGCTTCCCTCCAATCTCTGTTGATCTTTGAGTTCCTTTTAGTTTGTTACCTTCTTCCTCCCTCTTTTCCCTTTCTCGATCAACTTTTTGAAACTGACCTCCTCTCTCCCGGGACTGAGTTCTCACTTCTTTCTCTCAAGCCTTCTCTCTGCCTGACTTAGCCACCTGGTTTGCTTTTTCCAGACGCTGTGCATCTTGACAATTATAAAAGGCCTTGGGACACCAAAAATAGGTATGCCCAAATTCTTCACAAAAATTGCACCGAATGCTTGCCTGACAGGCGACAGAGGGGTGACCTCTTGCTCCACAGCGGGAACATAAGGGTGTGTGACAAGTACGCCTCTGGTGCTCATAAGAGCCGCATTGAAAACAGGCGGCTGGCTGCCCGCTGTATCTGGTGATTCCTCGGTCAGCCCCTAGGAAAAAATACTTGGGGATTTTGCCTCTCCTGAACTGAGGGTCATCATTCTTGAAAGATACAATACAGCGGTACTCTCCATTCCAGAAACCAGCGGTATCTCTTACCTTTTCAGGTCCTGAAAGGATGGTGGCATATTTTGAGACCCACTGAGCCACATCCTCTTTGGGTATTGTGGTTGTTCTAAAACTAATGGTAAGGACTTTGGTATCACTTCGGAACAAAGGGACTACCTCATAGGCTTTCAACAAATTAGGGTCCTGCTGTTTTGCTCGCTTGCAGTTGGCCCAAAAATTGCGATACGCTAGTTCTGAAGCTAAACAGACATCTGTCTCTTTTGACCCCAGTAACTGTATAACGGCCACCACATCTTCTGCCTCCTCCCCTCTGTAGCCTAACGCATCCCTGAGCACCTTTTCTGAGATGTATTGACTAGCCTCCCTTTCAGGATCCTCTCCTTTATACCTGAATCGGGCCACGTACCGCTGTCTGGGATCTCTTTCACTGGACAGGTTTTCAAAAACCCTATCGAGGTAAGCTTCCTCCTCCTCTTCTTCCCTCCTGGCCCTCCAATCCCTCTCTTCTCCCAAAAGCCATCGCCTTCCTGAGTTTCCCGAGTTTCCCTCCCTCGTCACCCCTGCGTAAGTCTGATTTTTATTTTGTCTTTCCTTTTCCAACGGATGTTTCAAAGGATGTCCATAGGAGGAGGTCACATCTTCATTCATCACCAGTCTCATTCGCTGATCCTCCTTCAAGTCCCTTATAAGTTTCTCCTGTCTGTCTTTCTGGTTGGTGGAGATCACTCCCATCCTCGGTGCGAATGCTCGCTGTTGCCTTAACAGATAAGAAGAACCAGAAAAAGCAGTATCTACTTCTGGAGGCAAATAATCCCCTCCTCCTGCCCCTCCCAATTCCTTGTCCCACAATTGCCTCTCCACCCTTTCATCAGCATCTATCCCCATGAAGTCACTCCACCTTGTTCTTTTCTTTACAGCATTTGGAGCCTCTTTTTCTAGATCAGAACCACTTATATCACTTAAGGTTTCTGGTCTTTCTTTCCCAACCACTCCATTTTCCATTCCCTCCTCCCCTTTTTTAGTTTGTTCTCCCCTTCTTTGGGCCTCACCAGTTGACGGGGGTGGCACCGTAGCGCTCACCCCCGACACAGCAGACAGAGCCGAACATCCTTCCAGATGGTCAGGGACATCTTTCCCGATCTTCTCTCTCCTTGCCCTGGGTGTGGTCTTCTTTGGACACACCACTGGATCGGCCTCCTCTTCCACTGCCAAAGCCTTCCCAGGCAGTCGAGACTCCTCCTTCTACTTCATAATCTTGAGCCTGTGCCGCAGGTCTGAGATAATAATAGAAAACCATTCCAAAACAGTTTCCTTGGATACTTTCTTTTTTGTATTCTCTATCTTCTCCACGATCATGGATTGCTGTCCATCTGGTAAGACTTCCCATGCTCTGCGGATCTTCTGGAACTTTTTAATCAACTGGAGTTCTCTTAACCAATCAGGAAACCCTCTGGTCGACGTTCTCGGTTTTTTCCTCAGGAGCAACCTGTGTATAGCTCTTAAGGCCAAAGCCTTTGCAAAAGCTTGTTGCTCTTCAGAGTCGGGTACCTTTAGACCAGACAGGATTTTCTCCAGCAGTCTCGAAGCTTTCTCTAGGCAGGCCCATATCTTGTCCTGACTAAATTTCCGCAAATCTGGGAGTCTCTTTTTAGGCAATGGTAAATTTATATGGTCTACAACAAAACCCCAAAGCCTTAACATATCATGTTGTTCAAACTGTTTTGGTAAAATAATATTAGCCACTTTCATAAAAGGAGTATGTAAAGTTTCAGTCCATATCCTATTAATTGTCCTCTCACGCGTCTCTCGCTGTTGTCTTCCGTATGTGGAATCCGAACACATGGAGTCTTCGTCACTCCTCTCACCATCATCTATGCTCTGGAAATCACCGTCATTTTCTTCATTTGAGGAATCGGATGAGGAGCCTTCACTTTCTTCCACTTCTGCCTCTTCCTCGATCCCACAGTTCTCCTCTCCTCCATCTTCCTTCCTCCTTTTTGACGGTGCTTGGTCAGGATCGTTTCGTTCCTCCTTTCCGGAATGTTTATCCGGGCCCATAGTAGTGGCCTGCTCCTCTTTTCTTTTTCCATCTCTTTTCCTCATTGCTCTCTGTTCATGAGTTCTTTGCCATAAAAATTCTTGTTGTTCTTCCACGATTTTTGCTAGCTCATGCACAGCTTCGGCACTTTCTACTGTAAGTTTTACCTTTCTGACTAATTCATCATAATCAGCCTCACTTCTCTCTTGAGGGGGTGTGTTGAAGAACACCTTGCCTTGTTCCTCTAATTCTTGGAACAATTCAGAAAAGTATTCTATACTAATTAATAACCTGTTTTTTTCCACACATAAATTTGAATCTTGGCTCTCTTCATCAGATACATTTAGATCCAACTGTAAAAAGGGATATGCTTTTTCCAGCACTTCATCTGAAAAATTAAAGAATTCTTGTGCTTCCTCTTTTTTCATAATAAAGGATCCAGTATTTTTATCCAAAACAAAAACCCTAAGCAGAAATTCTTGTACATCTATTATTGGAGAATTGTCTTCATTTTCTTCAGGTGTTTCCTGTTCTTGGCTTTCCTGCACACTTCGTGAGGGGTTTATCTCTTCTTGACCAGTCTGGGCATTCTCCTTCATACCTCCTAACAGCCCTTGCCAACAGCCCAAATTCGCATTGTGACTTCTCTCTTGTCTGTGCTTGAAGCCAATATTTTCTATTTTTTTTGAAAAACATTTCTGTGCCAAACCTGCTTTTCCCATTAATTTTGTCTTCTCAGGGGCAAAAAATTCTTCTTCTAACCTGGCTGTATTCTTTAGGCCAAGTGATCTGATATCTTTAGTGCTTGGTGTGCCAGTCACAGGTGTCCCTTCTGTTTTTTTATTTTGTTTCTCAGGTTCTAAAAAAGCACTCTCAGCTGAATCTTTTTCCTGACTTTCCCCCACAACAATAGCTTCTGTAGGTGAAACCTCCTCAGCCTCTCCTAGTTGACTTGCAAAGTGGGAAGGAAACTCTGAAGGAAAACAGTCTTTCTTTTTGCTTTCATCATTGTTAAAATTCTCTACATAAATGGCCTTTCCTTTTTGTGAGATTAATGTGGTATTTGCCCCTTTTTCTATTTGTATTTTAAACTGCTCAGGTTGGGAAAAAACATTCCTCAAGTCCCCATTTGTTTTACTTTCCTCAGGTTCTGTTCTGGGGTGAAAAAGCCTTTCTGCAAAAATGCCCATGCTTGCAGCCTTCTCTGTTTGCAAATCAAGTGGAGCAGCCAAGCCTTTTTTCCTTTCTGAAACCTTCATCTTAAAGACACACATTTCTTCCAATAAATTGCTTTTAATCTGACTTTTCTCTGGTTCCTCAGTCACAACAGCAGTACCCACTGCAGTCTTATCCACACAGGGGAAAACAGCCCCTGGGGCTGTTTTTCCTCCAAGCTCTCTAAACTTTCCATTAAACTTTCCATATTGCCTTTGTCTCCTCAACCTCCCAAGTCTTATTTTTTCCTTTTGCTGTTTACAAGTGGTACTCACAGTTAGCCAGGCCTCTCTTTCACTTTCTTTTTCACTCTGTTGGCTCGCAGCCATTTTCCATCCTTCAGCAGGTAATGCATGCTGATCAGGAAGCTGTTTTTCCTTCCTCAGTTCTCCCTCAAGAGTTGAATTTAGAGGGTCCCCCTTTCTTCCCCCCCAAGCCTGGGGGCTTCCCCTGCCTACCCCTAACATTGGGGTTGCAGCATACTCACATTTAAGTGATTTATTCAACGTTTTTGCAGGAGCTGTTTCCACATAGGTCTTTCCTCTTCAGCTGAGAGGTGGGAGGTGGGAGGTGGGAGGTGGGAGGTGGGAGGTGGGAGGTGGGAGGTGGGAGGAAAAAAAGCAAAAAAGGGGGAAAGGAAACTAACAACAGGGAGAGCTTGGTGTTTGCCAGTCTTAATGCTAAATTCCCAGGTTCCTGCCTGCAGGGACTTTGCTTAGAGATTGTTTTCGACAGGAACTCTTTGTACTATAGTTTTTGAAATATATGTCCAGAAGCCTTCACTGCAGACAGCAACCATGGGAATTTGCAGAAGCCATGGTATTTTTTTAGTTTTCTCTATTTCCAGATTCTGTCCTCACTACTTCTACTTCATTATAACTTAATAAGGTTGAGACAGTATAGAAATGCAATCAGGAGTCTGAAAGGTTTGATGCTTGCTTATGTTTTACTGCCAACTTTGCTGGATATCACTCATAAGTATGGCATTACAACATTGCTGCTCCTTGCTGCCACCACCAGCAATCCACCTGTCAAACACTCTCGTTCTCACAGATGCCTGGGATGTATTTCACCTGCCATGGTCTTAGGAACCATGCATTAACCATAATGGTAAAAAGAGAAACACCAAGAGAGCACAAAAGAAACAGAAATAGGGAAATAAGTCATATTCAAAAAGTATAATCAGAAATGTTATGACAATATCAAAATATGTTTGTAAAAAAAAAGAATCCTATATGTTTGTTAAAAAAGAACCCCATATAAAAAGTTGTACCACATACTTAAAGGGAAATTAAACTCACAATGTATAACATAGGAGAAAGGGAAAAATTAATCAGAAAATTGAAACCAAATCAATAAACATGAGGGTGGCAAGGATACATTTTAATACAGTCCAAATGTGCAAAAAACAATGGTTGGATCACGCTGTGGAATACTGTGTTCAGTAGAGAAAGATGTACTAGTCCTTCAGCTGAACTGAATATCTGAATAGAACAAAATGTTTCAGGTAGAAGCATGGCCTAATCAGTTGCTCTGTTAGTGTAGTCATTTGTACTACATACCATGTAACTACCAAATTGTAAGTCATTACCCTTTCTTTTCCTTTGTTCAGAGTTCCAAAGACTAAATATTTTTAAAACTCTAACTATGGCCAAGATCCGACATTGGAAGATGTATCATAAGTAGCACAATGACAGAACTATGAAATGTCTCCCTGCTCCCCTCCTGCAGAATTCAATATTCTCCTGTGCCACCCTCCACATGGCCATGTAGTGACCACTGGAGAATAAGGGTCTGCTGGGAGGTGTCTGGCTATATGACTATACCAAGATGCACAACGACAATGTCATCTTCCAGGATCTCTGAAGGACTCCTGGGAGGTCCCAAAAGATGCCTTCAGTGTTGTGCTTCTGTCTACAGTCAAATAGCCAGATGCTACTCAGCCATTCACCACTCTCCATTGGCCACTACACGGCTGGAGGACTGGGAAAATGACAGTAAGTTGTCACTGGGTTTCAGTTGTTGGGTGAGGGAGGAAGAAAATTCCAATTTCTGCAACAACTAAAAAAAAAGAAAGACATACACAGGTATAACATGGATTTATGCCTGTGTGTGTCACTCACAGGATACCAACCAATAATGTTTGGTGAGATTTAACAGAATAATATAGCAACCCATTAATCTTTTTTCATACCTCTAGGTATTATTCTATTCCTTTGGCAAAACTAAGCTAGCTCAGTTTAGTACTCAGAATAATCTGTCCATCTCCCTCTCATCCACTGCAAAAGATCTTCCAATTGTTTTTCCTAGTTCTTGCACTTCAAGCTATTACTTTCCAGCAGTACAAGAATAGATTTGTGAATGAGACAGCATAAAGGTAACTAGCATCTTTCTGTGAAGTTAAAACAGTTTAGGAACTGTTTTAAATTTGCATGAGTCACACAGTGAAAGACTTCTATTTACTTTAAAACATTTTGTTCCTCTAAAAACATGAGCAACTGACAGCACAATGCACTTTAAACTGAAATGGTGAAATAACTTTGAAGCCTGAAAAAAAAGGTCAAAGGATAGTTTTATTATTCATCTACCCACCTGCCCAAGCTTTGATGCAGATTTCTTTGATTCCTTCCTCCTTTTCCATATCTTTTTTGTTCTCTCTTTTCCTGTTATTTCTTTTCTCTTTTCCCCCATGACTATTACCGTATGTTTTAATCCTCTGTTGGAGCTGTCTTGCTTTCCCCCACCTCCTCCTCCTCCTCCTCCTTGTACAATAAATTCATCTCTGGTGTCAAGCTAGCTGGATACAAGAGAGCGAATAAACTGACCCTTTGTCTTAGTTCCTTCTAGAGGGCGAATCCAGCAGCCAGGGAATTTGCAAGTAGCACATTCTTGCCACTGTCCTCTGCTACTTAATTCCTAACCCATAGCTCAAGCAGCTATATAAATGTGTAGATATACATGTTTGTGAGTAAACATACTTGTCCCAAACTTTGGAGCTGCTGGATGAACCCTCATGAAGAGGGTCGCTTGAAAATTGTGTGAGATTCTCTGACTATTTACAGCATGTAGCCTTCAGTGATAGAAAATTACCTGGTTTTATGAGGGAATAGCCCTACATGTATAGCATTAGGCAAATTTTAATCTGTTTTAATCTTGTTGTGAGCTAGTTTAGGAAAACCAGCATGGTATAGTGGTTTGAGCACTGGACTATGACTCTGGAGACCAGGGTTCAAATCCCCGCTTGGCCATGGAAACCCATTGGGTCACCTTGGGCAAGTCACACTCTTTCAGCCTCAGAGGGAGCCAAAGGCAAACCTCTTCTGAACAAATCTTGCCAAGAAAACCCTGTGAATAGGCTATTGTTAGCAAGGAAGCATAATTATTATCTTCACTAATGGGTGACTTGCCTTGCAAAACCACTTGAATTCTTCAAGATTGAGCTTTCTTTTCTCCTATGAAAACCTGTAGCCCAGACATCACTGTGGAGGCTTGTTTTAGTTACATTTAGCAAACCTAATGGGATCACAGCATGCTATGGCCTCACTGATCCATTCCATTCAGAGAAAAACACACTGAAGGTTAAACATTTATCCAGATTTTTTCAAATTTACTTTTCTTACCCATTTCAACATGCTGTTGAGAACAGCCATTTGGATCATCGTTTCTGTCAGAAGACACAATGCAGAAGGCAACAACTTGCTACTCATAACATACCAGCATGGACAGATGGTTTTTTCAGTACTATAGTTTAACACCACCTACTCTGTATGGAACTTTCTGCAAACATTAATGGCACACTGTGCAAAACTATTTAAACGCTTTGAGACACTTAACTAATGTAAGAGACCCTCTACGATGCAATTCTATGCATTGTTAAACACACACCCCAATAAAGGCAATTCAGTAACTCCTTATTCAGCAATAAATTTCCCTGATATGAAACCACATACTCCAGATGCTGAGAACTGCTCAGATAAATCATTATCAATTTCTGGATTTTTTGTACAACTGCGCAGGGTAAGGTATTTTCATACTGGGATCTTAAACTTACTTTTCCTGTATCAATTGCAAATCATAATAAAGATAAATCCTTACCACCATTTGACACATACAACTGATTGGATTACACAAGGGGAGATGTGTGATATAACATCTCATAGAAATTTGAGCAAGAAGCAGAGAAAAGGAATTCTCTGCAGCAGGTGAATATAGCTTTCCCCACCATACAAGTTTTTTGCTAACTTTAATCCATGTACTTCAGTTACAATCCTCAAGATCTAACTATCATATTTTAATAATTTAATTCTTTTGTAACTTTTGTAACCTGTAATGTTTTAGTTGTATTTTTTAAATTATTGTAAGCTGCACTGAATCCCATCTTGGGAGAAAGGCAAGATACATATCCAATAAATAAATAAATAAATAAAATCTATTTGAATCTGATATTCCAGTATGAGTTGGGGGAACAGTCTATACTGGAATTCTTGTGTAGAAAGAAAATAAGGATCATTTGGTTCTGTAACCTGGGATAGCAGAGACTATAAACTGTAAATGTCTTCCCCCTCCCCCGCCCAGGTGCTACAGACAATGCGGCTATTTCAAGGAACATGTACTCTGGAATGCAAACCATAGTTTCGGATTATTTGATTTAGTAATAGTCAAACATGCATTTCATTCACTCAGGTATTTCTCTCTCTCTCTCTCTCTCTCTCTCTCTCTATATATATATATATATATATATATATACCACACATATAAAAAGACATTTATGTGTTTGAATACTGCTAAATCATTTAGTCGCTCATCATATTCTGTGGCAAAGCCACAGTGTCTAATTAATGACTCACAGTGTTAAAGCAAAGATGGGTTTCTTTGTCCATTTTTAAATTTCCTAGGAGATAACCCCACACCAGCAGCAGCATTCATGAGGAGGAGAATTCACAGGCTTATTAAGATGAATAAAGGGAGCTATCTACCAAGCACTGCTGGTGCACAATCTTCAATCATTTCATTGCAACTTCTGTTACAAAATGAATGAAGACTGCACTGCAATGTTTGGTGGACTGAACTAAGCACAAATTCCCATTTTGTTTCGTATTATATAGAAGACAGATTCAGGAGGGAAGCGTCTGTGGCATCTTGAGTGTGCTAACAGTGGAGTCCTGTGATCAGTGGGATTTACTCTTTAGAAAGCAAGTTCAGTTTAAAATCACAGTGCAAGGTTCCAATCCCATGCACACTTAATAGAAGGGGCAACTACAAAAGGATTCACTTCCAAGAAAACACACAGGTTCATGCTATACAACCATCTTCACAGAAACAGCATTCTTGAAGCTGCTGCAATTATATATGTTGCAAGTGCCCTGTATGGCAACCTGTCCATAAGCATCCATTTGCCATATTTATCAGCCCACAATATGCTTGCTGTGCACACAGCAAACTATTGCAGGCATACATAGCTCAATTTGTAGCAAATCTATCGCATTGGTTTAACTTCTAACAAACCCAATAGCCATTCATGTTTTGTTACAAGCTGGCATCTCTGTCTTAGACACCAGGAGCCCTGGTAGCGCAGTGGTTAAATGCCAGTACTGCAAGCCACCACATTGCAAGTTCGATTCCAGCAGGCTCCAAGGTTCACTCAGCCTTCCATCCTTTCGTAGGTCGGTAAAATGAGGACCCAGCTTGTGGGGGCAATTAGCTAACACACATTGGAAACTGCTTAATGCAGTGTAGATGTGTAAATAGCTATTGCTTAAAACAATGTGTAAGCTGCTCTGATAGCCTTGTGGCTGAAGAGCGGGGTATAAATAAATAAATAATAATAATAATAAAAACAATGTTCTTTGTCAGCTGCATGCACAAAATGGCTAGGAAGCTGTGACAAATGTTATTTCTGCACCAACAACCCTGGAAGGTAGAATGGGCAGCAAGACAGCCTTTGTCTATATTCCAGGGATAGTGCAACCAACATTCATATGTTATTAATAGTAGCTCTTATCCAGTGCATATGAGAATACAGTTGTCCCTTCATATTCGCTGGGGTTTGGTTCCAGGACACACACACACACCCCGTGGATACCAAAATCCATAAATACTCAAGTCTCATTATATGCAATGGCATAGCAAAATTGTGTCCCTTATATAAGATGGCAAAATCAAGGTTTCCTTTTGTGATTATTATTTTTAAAAGAATATTTTCAAGCAGTGAATACATAAATCCACGGATACCAAATCCGTGGATACGGATGGACAACTTTACAGGCATATAGAGAGAAAGAGCGCTAACTGGGACTCTTTTCTAAACTTTTCTCTAAATTCTGGAGGGTGGGAGGGGAGTCACAGGTCAGCATGTCTGTCAAGCAGTCCAACTTATGAGTGAAAGCAACTTTCAGACTAGGCAAAGACTGAAATCAATTCATTTCTACTTATCAAAGAACCCAGCAGAAAGAGGTCCAGAAAGAGTCTGATGCTTTTAAAATAAAAGCAAATGGATAAGTAGCAAACTAAAGCTTACTAAACTCACCAAAGTAGCTTGCAGCTGGAGGGTGGGAGAATGCCTTTCTGGTGGTCTATGGCTAAGTCTTGTTTTGACTCTTGACCAGCTACTCTGAGCTAAATAAAGTTTCTCTCCCAATCCAGCAATTGCTGGGCAGCTCCCAAAGGCAGAGAATCAATTGATCAATCAATATCCCTTAAGGACCTGGTCATGTGTCCTCCAAGAGATTCTTGCAGATACCTAGTTAAAATGAAGCCAAGTCATGGGGACTTCAGGAAAGAGTCAGCTTGGACTATGTAGCAATACAGATCATACTGTTTGTAGCTGTCTGACCATGTTCTTTATTTAGATAGACATCCTAGGAGGAACAGTCAAAAGTTGACTTCATCAGAGCAGGCGGTTCAGACAATATCACAGAAGATGGTTGAAGCAACTGCTTACAGATGATGCAACCAATGTCACTATAGTTGTTCTGTTCGGAGGTGAGTGTTATGCTGTGTGTTGGAAGTGACTCAGTTCTATTTTTGTTTCATGTTTTTTTTTATTTGTTTCACTTTCTATTGTTACTTCCCACATACAAGTTAAACAATTTCTCTAGGACACAATTTTGGGTGTTTACTTGAAGTTTCTGAGTAAACTAGCAGGTCTTGTGGCTTCTAAGCCATTAAGCATATTTCATCAGTGTTATAGGAGGACCATCGACTCCCAAAAATAGTACTCTACGGTGAACTCGCCATGGGTCAGCGTAAGAGGGGCGCTCCAAAAAAGCGATACAAAGACTCCCTGAAACAACATCTCAGGCTTGGCCAAATTGATCACCAACAGTGGTCCGCCCTGGCCTCACATTGGGAGGCATGGAGATGCACTATCCACAATGCTGCAGCCTTATTTGAGAACTCACGCCGAACAAGTCATGAAGAGAAACAACCACGTAGAAAGAATCACAACCGGGAAACAACACCCAAGGAGACCTTCTGCTGTGCTTTCTGCAACCGGACTTGTTTATCTCAGATTGGCCTTTTTAGTCATCAGCGCGCTTGCAGAAAGCACGGGATGAGTCCTTCCTGAATCTTTGTTTGTGAAGAAAAGCCAGAGAGAGAGAGAGAGAGAGAGAGAGAGAGAGGGGGAAAGAGATAGGAATCATAGGTGTTATTTCAGTGCATGCTGTGAGGGAAGGGTGAGAAAGAAAATTCATAAGATTACCAATTGTGGATATAAAGAGCTAGAGAAGGGATGGGCAAAATATAGTTCTACAGGACGGTTTTTTTTTCATACCTCAACTCTGATTGTCGTCCTCCCTTCTAGGCAGAAAAGGGTAAACTGCCTATCCAAGAAGCCCCCAAGAACAACAATGCACCCTTTAAGTAGGTTGCAGGGACCCCCTACATTGATTAAAGTACCAGTTTTTCAAAACCAGATGTAGACACTGCATCCTTTATTTATTTATGCATTTTTGGCAGTCATGGATGGCAGACAAATGACCTCTATACCCACAGTAGTTTCTCAACCCTTATCTAGTTTTCAAAGCACTGAAACAGCAGGTTTGGTACATTGATGTTAAATAGTTATGAAATTAATCAACATTAAATTGCTAAAAATATTGAAAAATGAATTTGTTAATTAGTTCATTAAACTGTTAATGTTTTAAAAAATAAATAATATACAGTTATTTGTAGAGATAGAGACAAGAGCCAGTGTGGTGTAGTGGTTTGAGCGTTGGACTCTGGCAACCAGGGCTTGAAACCCTGCTTGGTCATGGAAGTCCTCTGAGTGACCTTGGGGAAGTCACATTCTCTCAGCCTCAGAGGAAGGTGATGGCAAACCCATTCTGAACAAATCTTGCCTAGAAAACCCCATGATAGGTTTGCCTTAAGGTCACCATAAGTCAAAAATGACTTGAAGTCACACAACAACTAATAATAATAATAATCCCCATCTATCGGGGATGCTTTAATTGTGATTTCCTGTATGGCAGAGGGTTGGACTGGATGGCCCTCGTGGTCTCTTCCAACTCTGCAATTCTATGATTCTATGAAAATAATAATAATAATAATAATAAATAGTAATAATAATAAAATAATAATAATAATAAAAACAACAACAACAACAACAGAGATACTTTTGTTTTGGAAGACTCTCTTAATTGTGGATACGGGAATTAAATTATATAATACATTTAATGATTAATAAATTTTAAAACCATTGTTAATTTTTGATGACAAACCAAACAGTCTGGGAAAGCTCAAACTCTCTCAACACCTGAAGCAGGAACAAAGTGTCAGCCTATGCCCATCGCACTGGTAACAGACTAGGAATGGGAATATTAAAAATTGGAAATGGAAGAAAAATGGGTTTCTAAAGTGCTAAGATACCCTGCTGCAGAGAGTCCTGAATTGGTGGGAATCCTTGTAATTCAGAGCTTAACTCTGTGTGAAAAATGCATGTGGGTATTCTGAGCAGAAAATGCCCTCAAATTATGTTTCTTGTGTGTAAAATAACATTCCTGTGCAGATTTTTTTTTCCAGTGCAGTAAACTTATTTTCAGTGCTTTAAACTTGCTGCAGGGATATGAACCTTTATAAATTTCATTCTCACAAGCAAGAACAAATCATTTCACCATATTTCTCCTTACTGTGAGAAAGCTGTCGAAAACTGGAGAGCTTTCAGATTATTCACCGTTTAGGGCATATTCTATGCACTAAAATGAACGTGGGGTTTTGTATTTTTTTTCTTTGCACAGAAAATGGCAGAAAAACAGCAGATACTTGACTAGAGGAAGAAGAGAGGAGTTGTAGCTGTAGGGGGCTCTCTATGATCACTTGCTCACCTGCCCAAACACCAGCCAGCCAGCAAAGCAACCCCTCCCTAGCCGAGGAGGAGGAGGAGGAGGAGGAGGAGGAAATACAGTATAGCAATGATGCAGTGGTACAGCAGCAGCAGACAGCATGGTGACGGAGTATCAAACCAAACTAGCTTCTAAGTCCCTGCCTCCATGCTTGGCTTCACAAGAGAGGCAGAGGTATCTATGAAAATCACCTCTCATGTTGTAACATCCCCACCCAGGGGGCAGTGCAGAGGCTTCAGTTGTTATTGTGTTTGCCTCCTACTTCTTGGGCTGAAGGACAGGGTGGGGCAGCAGCTGCCATCACTGCCAATAAGTAGTTCCCAGTTCTAGAGAACTAACTGTCCAGGAAAACAGCAGCTCTCTACAGTGACAAAAACCCTGCTAGGGCAAGGAGCTGATCAGTACATCTGCTGCCCCTAGTACCTGACCACTTGAGGCAACTGCTTCACTGGAGCAAATGGCAGGCCAGGTCTGGCAAACAATGGCAGTTGGTGGCTTTCATATTAGTGGGTTGCTGAATCTGTTTTTAGTCCACATTGTAAAGGAGCTCAGCCTTATCACCAAATAGATTCAGTGTCCTGGATAGTTCCTTTACAGTTTGGACTAAACTCCAGAGAAGATCCAGAGAAGAATTAGGGGCATACTTATCAAATTTGCAGATGACACCAAATTAGGAGGAGTAGCTAATACCCTAGAGGGCAGGATCAAAATTCAAAATCACCTGGATAGACTGGAGAGCTGGGCCAAAGCTAACAAAATGAAATTCCATACAGAGAAATGTAAGGTAGTGCACTTAGGGCAGAAAAACGAAAAGCATAGATACAGGATGGGGGAGACCTGCTGAAAGAGACTACGTGCGAAAGGGATCTAGGAGTCCTAGTAGACCACAAGTTGAACACCACTTGACAGTGTGATGCGGCAGCTAAAAAGGCCAATGTGATTTTGGGCTGCATCAATAGAAGTATAGTGTCTAGATCAAGGGAAGTAATAGTGCCACTCTATTCTGCCTTGGTCAGGCCTCACCTAGAATACTGTGTCCAGTTCTGGGCACCACAATTCAAAAAGGATATTGACAAATTGGAGCGTGTCCAGAGGAGGGTGACTAAAATGGTGAAAGGTCTGGAAACCATGCCTTATGAGGAAAGACTTAGGGAGCTGGGTATGTTTAGCCTGAAAAAAAGATGGTTAAGAGGTGATATGATAGCCCTGTTTAAGTATTTGAAGGGGTGTCACGTTAAGGATGGAGCAGGCTTGTTTTCTGCTGCTCCAGAGACTGGAACGCAGAGCAATGGATGCAAGCTCCAGGAACAGAGATTCCACCTCAACATTAGGAGGAACTTTTTGACAGTAAGAGCTGTTTGGCAGTGGAACACACTCCCTCGGAGCATGGTGGGGTCTCCTTCCTTGGAGGTCCTTAAACAGAAGCTGGATGGCCATCTGTCAGGGATGCTTTGATCATGATTCCTGCGTGGCAGGGGGTTGGACTGGATGGCCCTTGTGGTCTCTTCCAACTCTACACTTCTATGGTTCTATAAGTCACAGCACTACTGACATGAGAGCCCCCAACTGCCACAGTTTATAAGGATTTCCATGCACAGCTGGTACCTCCCACACCGCTCCAGGGGATCATCTCACCCTCAGGAGCACATGGAGGAAACAGAGGTAGTTGTAGGAAGAGAAGCAAACTGGCAAAGATCATTCCTTTCCCATTCTGTAGCAGAATTTCCCCATGGGATCAGAACCCTTCCACAGAGAGAAGGTGCCTCTCCAAGCACAGGAGATAAAGTCTAGATCTTACTCCCTGGTTCCTGCCACCCATGACATAGAAAAAATTATGTCCCTGTAGCTGTAGGAAATTAGCAAATATATCTGCCCTGTGGGTGCTGTTGATTATCTATTGATAGTCTGAACTTTAAAGAAGCTATCTAAGTTGCAGAGCATATTTTTAAAAAAAGTTTCAGCACCTTGGACAGCTTCAGGCTAAAACAGAGTGGATTCATTGTGCCAGCCCTCACTGTTTCAAAATGGTGCTCTTAACTTGGAAATGAATCCATAAATATCACATTGTGGTGGCGGTAGTGATGATGATGATCATCATCATCGCTATCATTTATTTATATAGTGCCATCACTGTACATGGCCTTTACAAGTAAAAGAACAAAACAATTCCCTACCCTATGGCTTACACTCTAACAATAAACTTTGCTTGTATAACCATTACAAGTATACCTCAGTTAATGAATTACAGTTGTTCCTGGGTATTACTTCTTTAACAGAAAATGTGGTAGCAGAGGCAGAAATAGCACAGAAAGAATAAGGACAGGATCCTGCACCACAAAACAGAAAGACAGTTCAACATACTATTCAAAAGTAACAATACACACATATGAAATGAAACAACCATCTCAGGTAGGCCTAGCATAAGTACACACACACACAAATTTGAACTATCTTGAGACCACTTGAAAGCTTCTTCCAAAATTCATCCAGAGATTACTTTTCTTTCACCAGCTCCCAATTTTCTTATTATTTCTGTTTGGGGGCTGAGCGTACAAGTCTATGCTTTTTTTTAGCATGCTGTGGGTACCTGTTGAGGCAGGCTGATCTCCTTTTCTTTTTGTTTGCTGTTCACACATGCTCAGTAAGGGATTCTGGGGGCAGCTGCTGTTTACTTTGCACACAAAGCTACAGTAGGATTGGCTAGAGCAGGATCCCATTGTTTCTCAGTTCAAGGTTTATTGCATTGATTACTGCAGACACATTGCTGCAACCTGACACTGAAAGTCTGTTTGTCCAGCCCTCCTTCACAATCCTCTCAGTGCTCATGCTGCTAAAAAACTTCCAACTAGGAAGGACTAGGATATAAAGGGAAAGCTGGGCAGGTGTTTAAAAAAACCTTTGTAAAAGGGAGCTTCTTTGTCAGGGGCTTTGTTATCCGGGGTATGCCTGTATTAACAAATTATGCAGACATCAACAAATAGCTTCAAACCTCAGTTAAAAGGGGGGGGGAAGAAAAGTATATATATACAGAACACCATTTTCTCCAATGAACTGTGGACAGTACTTTTAGCTCTCTCTGTGTGTGGTTTCCTGCTGATGCAATAACAGATCGTTGTTGTTTTTTATTTCCTCTACCATAAAATGTTCCATGGTAGTGTATCAACTTTTAAAACACCATTATACTTCTGTATTATGAATTAAAATAGGCTTAGAAATACATTTTACAAAACACCTGGACTAAGTCTGTAAAAGAGGATACCACATGTACATTCCAGTTCCAAATGAAATGCACATGTCATATTCCATACTCCAAAAATAATTGAAATCTTATTTATAATAAAGGGAAATTATCAAAGTATTAATAGTCAACAGACATTAGTTAACTGGGCCTTTTATTATTAACATTTTAAAAAAGAAACTTGAACCTAATTTCATCATTGTATCAGTTGTAAAATAGAATTTTATTGTACATATTCTGATCCAGAGGAAGAACACTAGCTCAAAACGCCCTTGCACATAGCAGAACCACTGTGACACAGTGACTTCTAATCCCATCCAGTGGATCCAATCCAGTAAAATATCATGATCAATAGTATCAAAAGCTGCTGAGAGATCCAAGATCAATAGAGTAACACCCCTCTTGTCTTTTATCCAGGGTAGGGTCTCAGTCAGAGCGACTAAGTCTGTTTCAGTGCTATGGCCTGACCTAAAGCCAGACTGAAATCAGTCCATCCAGCTACAGTGGGCCTTCTGGAACTGTGGGGTTCAGTTCTGGGAGACCTCCCTCCCCACCCCACAGATGGGGGGGAAAAAACACAGATGGTAAAGCACCATATTATTCAATGGCAGCAATGTGAACATGCACACCTCAGTGTGTCCAAATTCATGTTGCTACCCCTGAATAATATGGGATGCGGTGATTTGCGCACAGTCCAGTTCATGGATTGGGAGCCCCCGAATGTGCAGGGCCCATTGCAATCAGTTTCTTCAAAGAATACTTGAAGTTGCCCAGCCACCACATACTTTAGCATGTTGCCTCCAAAGGAGATATTAGGAATAGGGCAGTAATTCTTACAAAGGTTTTTTATCTAGGGAGATCCTCTTCAGGAGAGGGCACTTTACAACCTTCTTCAAAGTAGCAGACATCTTCCCTGACATAGCCACCCCCTAGGACTAACTAATCAATCCATATTTGTCAGTTCTTATGAGTAAAGATGTGCAAAGGTCAAGCTTACATATAGTAAGATTGAATAAAGAATCTTGTCCACATTGTCAGGCCACAACAACTAATTCAGTTGCATTCAGATGGAATATGGACACTTCCTCATACTCTGTGAAAATTGTGATACTAATTTTTGAATGAATACAAGCAATGTCTCCTCAAAGAACCTAGCAAATGTATTACATCAGGCAACCAAGAGTGTCTCTCTTGCTGTCTCCAAGTCTGATCCCAATAGGCTCACCACTGCTCAGAAAAGTTCTGCTGGGTAGCATGTTTATGCTAATACAATAGAGGCACTACAAATTACTGTGTGTGCGCGTGTGCACATACTAATGTATAAAATCTCTAATTTCATTACCACATACTTGGTATGACAAAGAATGTAACCCTCCTCTTAAAATTTGAAGTAGTGTGGCCATTGGCCCATTCTAGCACTTCATTTCCACCTCATGCTGCTGCATATGCAAAACTGACCTAGTGAAACAATAGGCATACAGTCAATCTTCAAACTTCAGTATTCGTAGGTATATAAAGCTCAATAACTTTAGGTGAGATCTGCAAGCTGTAGGTTTCTGCAATACAACTTTTAAGAGTACCAGTTTTAAAACACACAGTGATGTCTCCTCCTTGTTCTTTGAACCTCTATCCATTTATTAAACAATGGTAAAAATGCTTCAGTTCCTGCAAATAACAAAGGCAAATCTTTGTAGGAAATACTTTGTAGAGATGTGATGAATCACATCTAAGTAGCTTCTGTTACTGAACAAATAAATATAGTTATCATTACCCAAGTGGCTGCTATTCATGTAGTTACTATACAACATAATTATAAAAGTTTTAAAGACATGGGCAGCCACTGCATGAGGGCACATTTCTGTTTGATGTTCAGCCACAAATGAAAGCAGAAGAAACTAAAAGTGAGGAACTTTTGTTCCTCTAGATCTTTTGGACTACAGCTCCCATAACCACCTGATGATGATGATGATGATGATGATGATGATAGCCAAGACTTCTGGGAGTTAGAGTCAAAAATATCTGCAGACCTAAGGCCTCCCACCTTAGGCTTAGATTCTGGCTGATCTAAATCATACTGAAGCCTATACAGTAGGACCCCCGTATCCACTGATTCATTTATCCATGGGGCCCAAAACAGCACACCTACCATAGAGTCTTCCTAGAAAATGTGTTCTCTCTAGCCATTTTCTAGGTCTTCCAAGGCAACTCTATGATATTTTAAACCGAAGTCCCATTATTTTCAATGGCATTCGCTATTATTCATTGTTTTCAGTATCCGTGCCTCCCCCCAGAACCAATCTCCAATGGATAAGGGGGTCGTACTGTAATGTGTTCTGTGAACTTACTGCAAATTCACTTTCAATGTGTTTTTATATTGCTATCATATAGAAACAACCACTGTACATTCTTGCAACAATACACTGCATTTTAACCATTTCATGCCAAATATCTTTTATCACTCATCCACCTTCCACAAACTCATGAATCCCAAAGCCCATCACCTTGTTGATTAAGTGTTTCCATTGCTTGTAGACTTCCAATCACCAGTTGCACTGGGTAAAATACATGTGTGAGAACTGCTAGCTATGAAACAGTACAACCTGGGGCAAAGGCAAAGGAACAACAACACTGGTGGCCTAGCATATAATGAATAATTGAAAAAGTAATGAGACATGGTAAATTAAGCAAGCATGAAATCAGGGAAATGTCAAGCTGGTGAATGAATTTGCCAGAAATATCTTGCTTGAGGAGATGAAAACTAGATTTGGTGATGGAATTCTTTCTGTGAGTTCACACTTTACTATAATCCTTGGCTCAGCATCAAGTGAATGGCCATATAGCATTTCTGTTCCAGCCAGCAGTAACTGATGATTTTTCACTTTCCCGTAACAGTTGCACAGCTGAGAGCACCTTGATTAGGCCACAAGATCATAGCTGCACACACTGATTCAGTTGGGTTTATTGTATGTTCTTCTATATAGCTATGTACACTACAGCCCTTTTTTCTTAAAGGGGCAGCTTCTAATCACATTGAATAAAAATATATGCCCATTTGCCACACATTGTACACTGCTTTGGCATACAAAGCAATGATCAAATACAGATTTATAGGATACTGGTTGCAACTATCACATGGTAGTTTGATCAAATTCACTCTAGTGAAGGTGGCTTTTTAAAAATAGGCAATATTACCAATCCATAAAAGCAAGGCTTGAATGTGATGAGCTAATCATGAATGGAAATTATGATTTAATCTTCTGAATTAATCCTCTTCCTGGACAAAATGAGTTTGCACCAATGATCCTGCAAATGTTAAGTGTCCATAACAGCAGCATGCAGTAATCTAGTCACTGCTCCTCCCCACAGACCTAGGGCACACCAGATCCCATCACCTCAATGTTACAGTCAGAATGTGCTGGAGTGTCTATATTTTATAATAGAATTTTGTAGAATTAAAAAAAGGAGGAGGAGAACCGTGTTGGTTTTAGAAAGCAGACAGTGATGTGGTGGTGACATTTTGGAATCTCTATTAGAAAGTAAAAACAACATGGCCTTGTAGCATCTATTAGATCTATTATAGCTTAAGCTTTTTTGAAGACCTGATGAAGAGAGTTATACAACTGCATATTAAATTTACAAATATACCAAAATAAATCTGTTAGATTTTTAAATGCTTTTGAGGCTATTTGTTGTTTTTACTGCATCAAACGAACATGGCTACCCATATAGAAGTTGTCACTGTTAGAAAGTCTAATTCAATGTAGCATCAATATAGGCATAGCCAGAGAGAGAGAGAGGGAGGGAGGGAGGGAGGGAGGGAGAGGGGCCTAGTGTTATCACTCAGAACATGGCATATGAAAGACCCTTGATACAATTAAATGACTTAGATAACTAGTATAATACAGTGTCAGCTAGGACACACTGGTTCAAATCCTGCATTTATGGATGCAGTTCCCAAAGGTTCCACTGAATGCAAGTGACATGTACTTTTATGGATTCATGCATACCATTGCGCTCTGTATTATTTCTGACAAAGCTGAAGGCTTTCAACTACAGCTGGAGACCTTCTCCCCCAGTTGCCCTGCTTTGCAGTAGAGGGTGATCAACAAATTCTGATCTCTCCTAAAGATGACAGAAATAATGAATCAAAAGCCCTTTGTCCACTCAAAAGCAGTATACAAATGCATCACTGTTACTGATGGAGATGCCAGTCCAGCAGTAGATTAGACCGAGGGTTCTCAAACTCAGAGCACTCTTTAGTTACTAGGAAGGACAACATCACTAGCAACAAGCACCTTCCTCTTTCCTGTTTCCTCTGTGTTTAGCTGCAATTCTCACAGTAGCTGAAATGGGGTGAGAGCAGAATTTCCCCAGCAATAATATACTGTAATATACAATAATATACTGCTGTGAGTATTTACAGGGCACCTTGGTCTTGAATGAGCAAGTCAGACCTACAGCTTTACAAAAGACTGCATCCTGGTGGAACTGACCATTGCTAGAACTGATTCGTTGGTCCACATTTCAGGGTTGCCCTTGAGAGCTTGGCTATGGGCCTGTGAGGGTGAGAGCTTGCAGTTCAGAACTGCTGCCTTTGCCAGGCAACAGGTCAACAGGTGAAAGAAAATTTTAAAAAAGAAAACAGCGTAGTACAGCCTTGTGTGCAGCTCTTTCTCTCTCCTTTCTTCACCTTACATTTTTATCCTAAATCCTATAGAGAATCTGGCTGCCTGTTAACCTTAGCAGTAGGTAGGGGGTCTGCTAAAGAGCCTGGCCTGGGGCCCTGCTTCAGGATGTGGGGCAGGGAACTGTTAAATTGACCATTTGTCAGCCGCTCTGATAGCCTTTGTGGCTGAAGAGTGGGATAGAAATAAATAAATACATACATAAAAATGTGGGGGCCATGCTGAGCATGCACAATCAATCAATGGTTTAATCTACATAAGTGTGAAGCCACATTTAACTCATGCCACAATTTGTTCTCTGGCAGTACAATGACTAGAATGCCCATGGGACACTACAGCACTGTTCACCAGGACTTCCTAAAACAAGGGGACCAGAGATATAGATGGGGTAGGGGCCTATGGTCTGAGCAGAACTGTGCGTGTGTGTGTGTGGGGGGGGTTATCTTGCCACTCTGGGGTGAGTTGCCTGTTAACCTTAGCAGTAGGTGGGGGTCGCCAAAGAGCCTGGCCTGGGGCCCTGCTTCAGGATGTGGGGGCCATGCCTTCCCCTCAATACTGGGGAATTTTCCTCAATAGTTCCCCCCCCCGCCCGCTTCTACCGGGGTCTTTCCCTCCCTCGCCCTCAGAGGGTTGCCCATTCAACCCCCTCCCCCGGGCCACGTGAGGCGCGCGCCGGGCTAAGGGCCACTCCCCCCACCCCCAACGGGGACCCGCGGGGCGGCGAGGGATTGGTCCGGCCGCTTCCTCGCGCCTTTTCCCGCGCTGACCAGAAGAGGCGACCTGGGCGCGCTTACCTTCTGCGGGAGCCGGCCACGGGTCGGGGCGGCGGAGGCGCTGCCGCTGCAGCTGCTGGCGGCGGCGGCGGCGGCGGCGCTGTGGCGAAGCTCCGCGGCCAAGCTGGGGCGCAAGAGGCTGCGGGTGAATCTCCGCGTCTTCTCTCCAGCCATGTGCGGGAGGCGAGAGCTTCTTTGCGCCGCGTTGCCTGAGGGGGTGAACTACCCACTTTCTTGCTTCTCAAGGCCAACTGCTTTCAGGAAGCGGAACTCGCGCTTTCTTCTTCTTTTTTCTCCCCCCCCCACCTCATACACCCACGCGCTCTCCTCTCGCGTGGCGCTTTCCCGGCCGCTCCGAGTAGCAAAGGGGGCGATGGTTGGAGAGGGCGAAGGGGCTTTTTGTAATGAAGTGGTCCGGGAGAGGGAGGGAGCGGCAAGAGGGGCTGAAGTTGGCGGAGGGAGGAGGGGGAGAAAAAGAACCGACTGGAACTCGGGAAGGAAAGAAGCGGCGGGAGCGACGCCCCAGCAGCAGCTCAAAAAGCCGCCAAGTGAGCCCTCGTTCGCTTGGCGGCTGCCTCGGCTGGCTTCGGGTACCCAGGACCGGTTTAAGGAATTTGGGGGGGGGGGCTGCAATGCTTTATTTTTTGGGGGGGGGCTATTTTTACCTCAGGTCAATGTAACCTCACTCAACCTAAACTATTCACAGTACAGGATATTCAGATTATTACTAATAATGTTTTTGCAGGAGCAGGGTTACTACGCCCCCCCGACAATGATGGGGCCCCCTGTGGATGCTGAAGCCGCCGGTGCTTTAAACCGGCGCTGCCCAGGCCCGTTCGCCCTCCCCGGTGGCTGGACGAGTTGGGGCTCCTCTTTCACTCCAGACCGGGGAGAGGCAGCAAGTTGCGCTCCCCCAATTCTGCGAGGGGAATCTTTCCACACTAGAGTAAATGGGGGGAACTATATGCCCTCCCATCTCTGCAGGTGCATAGTTTAAAAAAATAATAATCCGTAGCAGATGCGTTTTTTAAAAGTTGTTATGACCCAGGGGTTGACTAAACGATAAAATAAATCCTCATGGAATCCTACCTGTCTTAATGGTGACCAGTATCAAGGCGCCTTATTAGGAAGGTGCGGACCAAAAAAACTCCAAAAATAAAGCTGGGAAAGCCTTCACAGCGGGCCCATCTACACAAGGGGCGGGGAATCTAAAATACCTCATAGTATTGGCATCTCACAGCAGCAGCTGACGTGTCTAAACAGTTTTTCAGAAGCCCCCATAAGCCACACATTCCTGATGGTGGCCACAAGTGATTTACTGTACTCATGTTAGTTCTTCACCGCCACTGTTTTGGTTTTTTGTTTTTGTTTTATTATCCCAAGGTATGCTGGTGTGATAAAGTGATTCTCTAATTTTAGAAGAAAGCAAAACAGAAAATCTTGATCCTTTTTATTGCCTTAGCGAGCGATCGCTAAGGCGAAAATCCAACATGGCAGCAGTGGGCACTTGCCCTCCTAGCAAGCCCCACCCCTGCTCTTGCCCAGCCAGTCAGCTTTGTGCTTCCCTTCGAGTTTTTTTATTGTTCTATAGTCCAAACGAGCAAAAATGTGCACCTGCTTCACAGTTTGTGAAAAAGTATGGGTAAAGCTGCAAAAGATTTACCCCATTGTTTTTGCTGTTTTGCCCCCCTCCTTCCCAATAGTGTGGATTGGTGCTGGATCCTGTTAGACTGGTATGATTCCCAGCAAATTCCACGAGGGGTATTTTCACCATTTAGACAGGCCCAACTTTTCCCAGAGTTTTTGAAAAACAGCGAGGGGGTCACATTCCCTTTCATTAGGATGGGAAGTGCAACCCTGATTGGCTGGACAAATGTGGGGGCAGGGCTTGCTGACAGAGCAAGTGCCCACAGCCACCATTTTATTTTATTTTATTGCCTTTTTCGAGCAATTGGGGATTGGCCTCCACCAAGACTGGGGAAGGGAAGAGGGCTCTGTCATCTTCTTCTCCCTTCCCCAGTTCTCCCCCTTCCCATGTTGCTGTCCGCCACCACTGCCAAGAGGGAGGAAGGGAGGGAAGGGCTGTCATCTTGGATGTGAAGCTTATGGGGGCTGCTGAGGTCAAAAACACCATTAAGACAATTTGCAGCTGCTGCAACTTGCTGTTACTGTGGGGCACTATGCCCCCCCCCCTTGTATAGAGCCCCAGAGTCCTACAGTGCATAGAAAAGTAGACTTGTAAAGCTGGACTCAGGTTTTGCCTTAAACCCTAAACACTCCATGATCTGAATACCATTGGTAGTCTGGGCTAGAGTTAGCTCCATTAAATCAATGGGATTTATAGAAGTGTTGGCTCCATTCAGTAACAATTCAGTGAGTCTGTGCTAGTTTGGAACTATTGAGTAGGATTCAGGCCCACATGTGTTTGTATGTGCACTGAATGTGTGACAAGAGGAGGAATGGGACTGTGGCCCACTTGTTCCCCTACACACATGTTTAGAATTAGCTTTTCATGTTTGATCAGGATCCCTCTTTCTTTTTTTCTTGATTTACTTTTTCGCCCCCCCCCCTTTTGAAAGGTTCTCCATCACTAGAGAGAAATGCATGTGGATATTACATGCCTATTGCGTTTGCACTAACATTATTCTGAACAAGTGGGCTGAAGTGAGCAGACACAATCATGTGACCTCATACACACAGTCACAGTTGCAGCTGGTAGCTCTGATAACTGGCATAATGAATCTGTTCCAGGTTTACTCTCAAATTTAAAGTAACTGTCCATTTTAGAGATAGGATTCAAGACCTTAGCTAGCTTCTTTAAATTTTGAACTAGACTCCAGTTACAAGATGTACTGACATGGAGCTAGTTCACTTACCTTTGTACATCAGGCAGACAAGTTAAGCAATTGAAGCACATCACACTTCATTCAAATGCAGTTTCTAATGTGATTTGAGTGAATATTCATTCATGCTAAAATGTTCTTCAAATTAATAAACATTACCTTTTTGCCCACCTAAATCCAGCATCAACAATATGTTCAGTGGACTATGCTTAGAAATTCTCATGTCAATTTAGGTAATTGTGGGACATTAATCCAACACTGGCTTTGTACAGGATATCTCTGATCCTAGAAACAGAGACACTGGGTTCTTCCAGATGTGGTTTTATTTTGCAGTTGTCTCACCACATTTATGGACCATTACCAGGAGGGTCAGCTGTTATTACTCTTTTTTTTAAACTCTCCCTATTACCTGTCTTTCTCCCTTTACACTATGGTGATAACATGAAAGCTAGTGTTGCTTCAGAAACTAGCAAAATATAGTGTATTTTGGTTGGCTAAATAAAGGCAATCACAATTTGTATTTTGATATTTTTTTAAAAAATTGATTCCTGCATTTTTTTTTAAAAAAAAAATATTTCCTTTGGATTTGAATATACCAAATTTAGCTGCCAAATGGTATCCTAACCTGGACGGAGCAGGTTGGCTGGAATTTTATTGTCTGGTGATTCTCTATCCATTATAATGTAAAATAATTCAGTCTTGTTCTTTTTGACATGCTGTTTCTGTTACATTGCCTAAATTTGTCTCCTGCCCTGACAGTACAGAAGCTTCTTAAGAGACTCACTGAATTCTACCTATGAATTGGCTTGTAGCCTCACAGAGGACAGAGACAGGCCCAATTCTCAGGAAGGGTTTTTTGGTGGTTCACAACAGAATAAATTTTGTTGCATATTAACTGCTTTTGTTCCCAGTCTCATTTTGGCCAGGAAGTGATGTGACTTGTTTCTCCATCAATCTTCATTCAAGACCAACTTAAGCAAACATTTCAATAAAGAGGCAGATGTGTCCCATCACTTTTCTTCCGCTGCATGATTTATTTATTTTTTTACCATCTTTGCCTGATGAAGAAGCCAGTGGGCTTCAAACACTATACTGTAACAAATTTTGTATCAGGATCAGGAAATGCCTGCCTTTTTCTTTCATTTCATCAATAGCATACAGTATATGTGTGTAGAAGAGAGAAAACAGTGGCTTATTCTAAAAAAAGATAATGCTTTCAATACAAAGTATAGACCAAGGTAACTGAAAATACACTGGGTGGAAACTGAGCTCTCTAGAGTTAGTTTATTGTGATGAACAAGTCTATTCATAATGCTGTTTTCAATGCTGTTAAATGTACAGGCAGGCACAGCTCCACCTAGGCCCAGCAGCTGAAGAAAGGCTCACCATCCACCCCAACTGCCACTGCTGTGGCCTCAAAGAGAGAGAAGAACAGACATGTACAGCTCAATGGTGTCTAGGCCCAGCAACTGATGAAAGGTCCTCTCTCCATAATCCAACTGCTATTGTGCTGGCCTCTTGAGGGCAAGAACAGTATCCAGCTGTTCATGTGTTGTGTGTTTTTAGATTTTAAGCCTGATGTCAGGGAACTGTACAAATGGTAAACTGCTCATATAGTGTCATGTACACTTATCATCACCATCATCACATGAAATGAAATAAAGGCATTGTCTTTGAAGAGGGGGTCAATCTCTCACAACTTTGTCCACCTGGGTTTTCTGTGGAGGAGCAGGCGAGGCCTGAAGGGTGGAGAGGTGGAGTTGCAGTGGTCTATTGATATTCCATCTCCCTCACCAGGTGCCCTGTCCCACAGCCTGCTGGTTTTGAGCGTGTCTGTTTAAAGGTGGGTGACAGAGACAGAATAGGGATTCTGTTGGTGTACAGTCCACCCTGTTGCTCAACAGTCTCCCTTCCTTGAGCTAGGTGAGTTGGTCTTGGTGGTGGTGTTGGAGTCCACTTGGCTAGTTGTGTTGGGGGACTTCAACATCCATGCAGAGACCTCTATCAGGAGCAGCTCAGAACTTCATGTTCTCCATGACAACCATGGGTCTGTCCCAAGTAGTATCTCATGCCACCCATGCAGCAGGACACTCTGGACCTAGTTTTCTGTTCAGGGCAGGAGGATGGTGATCTTGGTGTGGAAGAACTTCCAGCAGTTCCGTTGTCATGGACAGATCACTATCTGGTAGGTTTTAGACTCACTGGAACTCAGAACCTCTGCAGGGATGGGAGACCAATTAAAATGGTTTGCCCTGTTTGTGTTGTTTGTTTTTTATATATGATTTTATATGCTGGAAAAATAATAATTAAAAAAAATAAAATGGTTTGCCCTAGGAGGCTTATGGAGCTGGATGGATTCCTGATGGCTCTTGGGGAATTTCCAGTTGCCTTGGTAGGTGATCCTGTTGAAGCTTTGGCAGGTTTCTGGAATAGGGAAATGGCCAGGGTGATGGACACAATTGCTCCTAAGCATCACCTCCCACAGAGTGGAGACAAGCAAGCACCCTGGTTCGCCAGGGAGCTGGTGGTGATTAAACAAGTAAGGCAGAGACTAGAGGGACGATAGCCATGTTTAAATATTTGAAGGGATGTCATGCTGAGGATGGAGCAGGCTTGTTTTCTGCTGCTCCAGAGACTAGGTCATGGAGCAGTGGGTTCAAACTACAGGAAAAGATATTCCATCTAAACATTAGGAAGAACTTCCTGACAGTAAGAGCTGTTCGGAAGTGGAATACACTGCCTTGTAGTGTGGTGGAGTCTCCTTTGGAGGTTTTTAAACAGAGGCTGGATGGCCATCTGTGGGGAATGATTTGATTGTGTATTCCTACATGGCAGGGGGTTGGACTGGATGGCCCTTGAGGTCTCTTCCAACTATGATTCTATGATAGTGGAAGACTCAGAGTGAGTCCAATCAAACACTGGCTAGGACTCACTGTAAAGTTTATGCCATGGTGATGGTGGCAGCGAAGAAATCTTTCTTCACTGCCACCATTGCATCTGCACAGTGTCATCCAGCAGAACTGTTATGAGTGGTTAGTGGGCTTTTGCATTCTGCCCCACAAAAGCTGTATATAAACCACTCAACAGACTGTTGTGAAGGGTTTGAATAGCACTGTGCAGATAAAATTGCTCAGATCTGCTCTGACTTGGATGCTGTAGTTGATACAGGTCTGGTGGATGCAACCTTGGTTCCTACTTGTCCAGTGTTATTGGATATGTTTCAATTTGTGCAACATGAGGCTGTGGACAGGATCTTTGGGGAGATGAGAGCCACCATGTGCATAATGGACCCATGCCCATCCTGGCTGTTGAAAGCAGCCCAAGGGGGACTGGCAGATTGGGTAAGGGAAGTAGCAAATGCCTCATTACAGCAAGGCAGGCTTCCAGCCTGCCTAAAAGAAGCTGTGGTGAGACCACTACTGAAAACAAGACTCCCTGGATCTCTCTAGACTGGAGAACTATCGACCAGTCTCCTGTGTTCCCTTTTTGGCTAAGGTATTGGAGCGTGTGGTGGCCTCCAAGCTCCAGGCGTTCCTGGATGAAATGGATTATCTAGATCCATTTCAATCTGGCTTCAGGGCTGGCTATGGTACAGAGACAGCTTTGGTTGCCTTGGTGCATGTCCTATGCAGAGAACTAGACGGGGAGTGTGTCCCTGTTGGTTCTGCTGGACCTCAAAGCAGCTTTTGATACCATTGACCATGGTATCCTCCTGGGTCACCTCACTGGGATGGGGCTTGGGGGCACATTTTTAGTGGCTCCAGTCCTTGGAGGGACAGAGCCAGAATGTGGTGCTGGGTGATGCCTGTTCGACAGCCTGACCACTGCACTGCGGTGTCCCTCGGGGCTCAGTTTTGTTCCCCATGCTGTTTAATATCTACATGAAACCACTGTCTCTCCTTCCCATCTGACTCCAAGGAAGCTGTGTCTGTGCTAAACCAGTGTCTGCTGTCAGCTATGGTCTGGATGAGGATGAACAAGCTGGAACTTAATCCAGACAAGACAGAGGTGCTCCAGGTCAGCAGAAAGTCAGATCAGGGAATAGGGATTCAGCTTATGCTGGATGGAGTTACACTTCCTCTAAAATCTCTGTCCGCAGCTTGAGTGTGTTCCTGGACTCAGATCTAAGCTTGGATGCTCAGGCTTTGGCTGTGACCAGGAGTGCATTTGCACAGTTAAAACTTGTGCACCAGCTGTGCCCGTTCCTTGACAAGTCAGATCTGGCTACAGTGACACATGCCTTGATCACATCCTGTTTGGACTACTGTAGCACACTCTAAATGGAAACTGGAAACTTCAGTGGGTTCAAAATACTGCGGCCAGGCTGACTGCTGTGGGCTACAGGGATCATGTGACCCCCCCTCCATTGAAACAGCTGCATTGGCTACCAGTCCATTTCCCAGCAGAATTCAAAGTGCTGGTTTTGACCTTTAAAGCCCTAAACTATGTGGGTCCAGACTATCTGAAAGAACGTATTTCCCTATATACGCCAGTCCAAGTGTTAAGATTTGCAGGGGAGGGCTTTCTCTCTGTCCCACCACTTTCACAGGTGCAGCTGCTGAGGACTTGGGAGAAAGCTTCTCCATGGTTGCTCCCAGACTGTGGAGCTCTCTTCCATGGGAAGGCTGGAGCCCCATCCCTGCTCTCTTTTCGTCAGCTGTTGAAGACATTTTTATTTAGACAGGCATTTGAGAATTGAATTTTAATCAGTGTGCTGTTTTTTATTGTTTTTAAATGTTTTTAATGTATTTTTATTGATTTTATGTTTTTAATTCATGTTGTCTTTTTAATTATGTGATATTAATTTAATGCTTTTTTAATTTTTGTAAACAGTGATTTTAGCTGTTATTGTTTTTTAATTGTTCTCCCTTCTTGGGAGAAGGGCAGGGTATAAATAAATAAATAAAATTGTCATGCTTTCTTGCATAGAGTCTAAAAGAGAAGTGGAAGGGGAAATGAGTCAAAGAACAATGAAGTCCAGTTGCCACTAGGCTGATCTTCTGTTTTGACTTCGGATTGCCTGCTTGCCTTAAGGCAAATCTATCATTAAATGAAAAAGACCCATAAATGGTCACACATTCATAACCATAGGGCTTCAGCAAAGAGTTGTGCAGAAGCTGTAGAATAGGGATGCAGAAAATGTTGCCACCAGTGCCATTTTATGAGGTCCCTAGGAGATTCCAATACTCCCCCTGGTTTTTTTTTAAAATTAAACATTTTTGCAAAACAAAAAAAGATGTCCCTAGGAGACCTGGAAGTAAATTTCTATTTCCCTTCATGCTGTTTTAGGCCAAGAACAAGCCTTTCTTGCAACAAGAAATGAGCTTAAAGTAGACCAGTTGAAGTCAAATCTAATTGACTTCCTGTTGGAAAGACCATTTTCACATGTTGGGCAATTTTTAAAAGGGTAAAGAATGGGTTTGTTTGTTTTTTTAAAGGACGTTGTAGCCTCCTATGGTCCCATAGAGAGCCAATGCAGCCCTCCAATTCCTGGTAGTTGCATACCCTTGCTATAGAATCAAAGCTGGGAATAGGAAGGTACAGTAAGGACTTTATTAGACATCCCACTAGAAATGTTCTTTTGCCAGCATGAAAAAATATTTTTTTATGCCAGCAAAAGAACGTTCCCCCATGCACTTACCTCCTTTTCTGGCAAAGGCTCCTCCGGCAATAAAATTCTTTTGAAATCTGTGGGAAATTTAAAAATAAAAATAAAAGTAAAAAAGTTAAAGTAAGCACACACACACTTTAAAACTTACAACCCAGGGAGGGTTGAAAAAGTTCGTCATTTACCTGGATCTCCTGATCTGACCCGGACGTGTTTGCGCCAGTCCAGCCATTGTCAGGTTAAGTTTGAGATTTAAAGGGACAGAGGCTTTGCACGCTGGCAGTGCCGGCAAAAAAATCAGCAGGGAAAAAAATGAGCTGTCGATTAAAAGGTATGGTTTTGGGGCTGATTTTAACCATGAAAGGGCAACATTGTCTGACCCGTGCGCCCTTTAGTGGCTATGTGGCATCCTTTTGATGCCGTATTTTCTGTGTCTGATAAAGTCCCAAGAGTCAACTCCCTGCCAGTACAGGAATCCTCAGCTAGAGCCCTCCAACAGACTGCCATCCAACCTCTGTTTTAAAACTTCCAATGAAGAAGAGGCCACCTCCTTTTGAAGTAGTCTGTTTCTTTGTGAAATTGTTCATATGCAACCGATTTGCAACAAAGTACTTAAATAGAAAAAGTATTTGTCTATCAATAATGGAATGAGGTCCTACATGGAAATACAGTACAAGATTTTGATCTGTATAGGGTCACTTATCTGTTTTTCAAGACAGATAGAAATTCGTGCCTGGTGGCTGCCGTATTTGATGCTCTTGCCTCTTCCTGAATGACTGCAAGTTGCCTTTCCTGTCTGAAAATGGAGAATGAATGCATAATCTATCTTGCTTTGGGAGATGGATAGGAAAGCGAAGAAATGGAAGGCATAGAAACAGAGGAGCCCTAGGGCTACATTCCTGTATACCAAGGCTAGGGATTTTGAAATTGATGTTGACTTATCCCATGGATCTCTTAACTAAGTGAGTATCAATTTTAAAAGACAGAGCTTTTAAATACAAAGCAGTGAGAGCCTGAACTGTTTGGATCCTTCAGTGAATGTGACTGAAGCATGATAGTGTATCAGTGCTGAGCACTAGATATATAAAGATTACTCACTTTTTTTTCATCATTGACAGAAAAGCATGCCTCAGTACTTACAGACACCACATCAGAAATACGGTCAACCATAGTGAGATGTTCTGTTTCTGTTTGATTTTGTTTTGTTTGTATTTTGGTGCTTTTTGTGGGGAAAAAAAAAAAAACGCTTGTGTAGAAACCAGTAGAGTTTTGTGCAAAATATACTGGTTTTGAGGGGAAACTATTTCTATACAACCAAGATAGTCTTTTGTGCAAACTGTTTTTGCAGAACAGTACCAAAATGCAAAACATTTTTAAAAGCTTCAAAAATTTGCAGATTTATCCATTGGGAAGAAAAAGTTTAAAATTCTTTGTTCATGCATATGAGAACAACAACCAAAAGAAAAAAAAGTGAAGATTTACATCTGTCCACTTTCATTGAAAAATTATTTTGGAAGCTACCTGGAAGTGTATTGTTATTTTTATTGAGTTTGTTATTCCTCCCGTCCCTTCATACAGTAACTGCATCTTTGCCCAATACACAAATTAAAGTGGTAATAGCTGACTAGAATTATACAATTTGCAGGAACTGACTTATCAAATAATAAATATAAGACACATTGAATACATATGAGGTCTGTCTATTGGATAACAAGACTGTGTTTCTACCTTTCAGAAAAATCAGGGAGAACTGATTGTAAACGCTTGAGTGGTGACCTTGAACATGTCTGAACCTGCATGACAAACATCAGTGCTCTCAGCCATTCAGTTAATTGTCATTTGTTGTTTAAAGCAGCTGTGTTGTCTGTTGTGTGCCAGAAAATGCTAAGTTTAAAAGTCAAGCAACATGTCAATTTGAAATGTTTAGTAAAATTGAATAAAACACCAATGGAATCTTTTCAAATGCTTACTATGGGGAAGACTTCATGTCTTGTGCCTGTGTGTTTGCATGGCACAAAAGATTCAAAAAAAGATGTGAGAATGTGGAAGATGATGAATGCCCTGGATGACCTTCCACTTCAAGACATGAAGAAATTGTGGGGAAAAATCAGCCAGATTGTTCAAGGAGACCTCCGACTCAGTGTCCGAATGGTAGCTGAAGCCATGAACATTTAGAAAGACACTGTGTGGAAAATTGTGCATGAGGATCTCAACATGAGAAAAGTTTGTGCCAAGATGGTCCCTAGGGTTCTCACGCCAGAGCAAAAAGAGTGCTGCAAGGAAATTTATGCTGACATTCTACAGCAACTTGAGGTGGATACAGTCCTTTTTCAAAAAAAATAATCACTTGTAATGAAACCTGCATCTTCCAATATGGTCTTGAGACAAAACAACAGCCAATGCACTAGAAAACACCATCATCACCAAGACTGAAAAAGTACGTCTAAGCAAATCGACCATCAAAGCCATGCTCATTGGTGGGTCCTTTTGGGTTTTTTTTGTTTGTTTTACATCAAGAGGGTGATTTTGGCAGAATGGGTTCCAGGAGGCAGAACAATGAATCAACATTATTATAAGGAAGTTTTGATGAAGCTGGGAGAAAGACTCAGAAAAAAGGGCCAGAACTGTGGAAAAATGGTTTAATCCTTCATCAAGACAAAACACACAGCACTTTCTGTGAAGCAGTTTTTTTTGCTGATAAACACATTACTACACTTGAACATCCTCCATATTTACCAGATTTGGCAACATGTGCCTTTTTTTCTTTCCCCTAAAGTGAAATTGGTGCTTAAAGGAACATGTTTTAAGTCAACTGATGCAATAAACAAGAAGGTGGCAGATGTGTTGAAACAGCTGACAGAAACTGATCTGCTTATGCCTTTGGCCAGTGGAAAACAAGACTGTGTGAGTGTGAATGGGGAGTATATTGAAGAGGACAAGTATTAGAATTGTAATACATATAAATAAAGATAGATTATCGTATCAGTCTTGTTATTTAATAGACAGACCTCATATGTTTTGTGTGTGCTTATAGATTTATGACCTCTAGTGAACAATGTTTTGCTAGCCAATGTTGGCATACCTATGTCTGTAGTAACATATTAATCATTAAAGTGTTTCTTAAAAAAAAGAGAGAAGTATTTTATGCTGGAAGTTAAGAAGCATCAATGCTTGTTTACAGTTCTCTCTGTGTACCACTGATCTGTGTTTTCAAGGTATTACTTCCTACTTGCGTGCAGAGAACACTTCCCCCATTGCTCCAAGAGGTTTTAGTATTTTACAACTCTTTGTTCTGGAAGCCTGAAGCTAGAAGCCTAGAAGCCATCAGACATGAGGCAGGTCAGCCTCAATATGTTGTACAGTATTCACAATCATGAGAGTCAGCTTTAGGGATTCTTCTACCCAAATTAGATACGTAGCTCTCTTCCACCTATCTATTTCTCCTACCTCAGATGTATTCTCTGCCACAATAAATGTATGGGTTTTTTTTAACCTTACTGGAGCATCCTGCACGTTTCTATCCTGTTTTATACCAAAAGCTCATATTGCACTGGGGCTGCAGTCTGCTTAATGTAAATACCAATATTTTCTACATTTTAAACTGATTGACTATTTGTGTAGCCATAAAAGTAACATGATACTACATAATCATGATAGTATGAACAAATACTATCCAAACTTGAAACCTTGCCAACAGGACACTTTGATCGCATTATTTCCTTACGCCTCCCACATGTTGTTCTCTTTAGTATATATGCCCCAACTATGCAAGCCGACCCTGTAGAGAAAGAAAAATTCTGCACAGACCTATGCCACCTCATACAAAAAGTCCCTGTAGAAGATAAAATTATTATCCTTGGTGACTTCAATGCCAGAGTAGGAAAGAACTCTGAAGCCTGGAAAGGTGTCTTAGGCAAGCATGGTGTTGGAAATTGCAATGATAACAGACACCTCTTGCTAGAGTTCTGTGCAGAACAACAGCTGACTATTACAAACACTATCTTTCAGCAGAAAGACAGCTTGAAGACAACCTGGATGCATCCCCGATCCAAACATTGGCACCTCATTGACTCTGTTCTAGTCCACCAGAGAAACATTCACGATGTCTGCCATGCTCAAGTGATGCCCAGTGCAGAATGCCAGACAGATCATCGCCTCGTCAGATGTAAACTAAATCTTCATCTTAAGTTCAAACCTAACTTGGCATGTTAAAGAAGTCAACAATCTTCAACAAGCTACCATGAGAGACAACTTCCAGGCAAACCTGCAAACAAAACTTGAAGACCATTCTATAGATCCTTCTCCTACAGTGCTTTGGCAACATATCAAAAACAGTATCCTCCAGTCTGCGGAAGAATCCCTCAGGTTCTCCCACAAGAAAAATCAAGACTGGTTTGATGAAAACAACCAAGAAATCCAGGAGCTGTTGACAAAGAAGAGAACTGCTCACCAGGCATACCTCGCCCAGACAACTTATCATGTAAGAAAAGCAGCTTTCTGTCTCACATGTAGTAAACTTCAACAAAAACTTTTATTGAGACATGCAGAACAAGTGCTGGATCAATATAGCAGAAAAGACACAACACTGTGCAGATCTGGGGGATTCTAGAAGATTTTATGAACCTCTTAAGGCAGTGTTTGGACCTACTTATCAGGTCCAAAGCTGCTTATACAGTACAGATGGTCAAACATTAATTACTGATAAAGCCTCCATCCTGAATCGATGGGCTGAACACTTTCAAAGTCTCTTTAGTGCCAATCGAGTAGTCCAAGTCTCAGCTATCCAACATATGATACAAAGAACCGATGAAAAATGAATTGGACATAGTTCCCACTTTGGAAGAGACCCTTAAGGATCCATACAGCAGTTGAAAAACGGCAAGGCAGTGGGATTGATGGAATCCCACCTGAAGTTTGGAAACACGGAGGTCATGTACTCCATGATAAATTCCACGAACTCCTTGTGAATTGCTGGGAAAAGGGGGAACTGTCATCAGACCTCTGAGATGCAGTCATCATCACCCTGTACAAGAAAAAAGGAGCAAAATCCGATTGCTCAAACTATCGAGGCATAACACTGTTCTCTATTGCTGGAAAAATCCTTGCAAGGATACTCCTGAACAGATTAGTTCCTGCCATTGCAGAATAACTTCTTCCTGAAAGCCAATGTGGCTTCAGAGCCAATAGGAGCACTACAGATGTGGTATTTGCCCTTAGACAACTGTAAGAGAAATGTAGAGAGCAGAACAAGGGTCTCTATGTAACATTTGTTAACCTCACCAAAGCCTTCAACACTGTAAGTAGGAAAGGTCTGTGGCAGATCCTGGAAAGACTAGGCTGTCCCCCCAAATTCCTTAAAATGATTATCTTGCTACACAAGGGCCAGCATGGTCAAGTCAGATATGGCGATGCTCTTTCAGAGCCCTTTCTAATAACTAATGGAGTGAAGCAAGGCTGTGTTCTTGCGCCAACTTGATTTACAATCTTACAGTCAGCATGATGCTCCTAAGGGCTACAGCAGAGCTTGAAAAAGACGATGGCATCTGTATACCGTACTGATGGTAGCTTGTTTAACTTAAGCCGTCTGAGGGCTCGCACAAAGACTCTAAACTAACGAGTCCATGAGCTGCTCTTCGCTGATGATGCTGCCCTTGTTGTCCACACAGAAGCATCTCTGCAGCACCTAACATCCTGCTTCGCAACAGCTGCAGAGCTGTTTGGGCTGGAAGTCAACCTGAAGAAAACTGAAGTTCTTTACCAGCCTGAACCACAGGACGAACTCATCATCCCCACATTGTCGTTGGCAACTCTGTGCTTAAGTCCATTTAGCAGTTCACCTACCTGGGAAGCATCATCTCCTCAGATGCCAAGATTGACAAAGAGATCGATCACAGATTAGCAAAGGCATATAGCGCATTTGGAAGACTTTACAAAAAAAGTCTGGAGTAATAAACACCTGACGCGAAGCACAAAAATCAGTGTGTATAGAGCCATTGTACTGTCTATTCTCCTTTATGGGTCTGAAACATGGGTCACTTATCGCCACCACTTACGACTCCTCGAACACTTCCATCAGCGCTGTTTACACACAATCCTAAATATACACTGGACTGACTATGTGACGAATGTTGCTGTCCTTGAGCAAGCAGGGATCACCAGCATTGAGGCCATGATATTGAGAACACAGCTGCGCTGGGCAGGGCACGTTTCTAGGATGGAGGACCATCGCCTCCCCAAAATAGTATTCTACGGTGAACTCGCCATGGGTCAGTGTAAGAGGGGCGCTCCAAAAAAGCGATACAAGGACTCCCTGAAACAACACCTCAGGCTCAGCCAAATTGATCACCAACAATGGTCCGCCCTGGCCTCACATCGGGAGGCATGGAGACACACTATTCACAATGCTGCAGCCTTATTTGAGAACTCACCGCGAACAAGTCTTGAAGAAAAACGACAACGCAGAAAAAATCACAACCCGGAAACATCACCCAAGGAGACCTTCTGCTGTGCTTTCTGCAACCAGACTTGTCTATCTCGGATTGGCCTTTTTAGTTATCAGTGCGCTTACAGAAAGTGTGGGATGTGTACTTCCTGAATCTTCATTTGCGAAGAGAAGCCAGAGAGAGATGAACAAATTCAGGGTTAGAGAAATTTATGGCAGATAAAACTATCATTTCTTTAAATTTCATTTAGGATTTCAAAATAAATAAAACAAAACAACAACAATATATAGAACAAAAAGGGAAAAAAATAAAAAGAACAAAGAAAGAGAAAAGTGAGATACAGAATAGAAAGAAAGAAAAAAAGAGAAACATAAAAGTGACTTCTAATCTTCTCAGCAGTATATTAAACTAAAGTAAACTATAAGATCTATCAATACCTCTAGTACAATAATTCCTTACCTCCTTTCAATAAAATAGAATTATTGATAATCCAAATGCAATCTTAAACCCTTAAAAGTATATTCCCTTCAGAAGGTCCCTCAAGTATTAATGTATATGCAATACTAAACATTAGTAACCACTATCAAATATTTCTATTTCTATTCCCCCTCCCCTAATTTACATCAAACAAATCTATAACACCTTGCCCATTCATTAAGTATACAGTACATACTTCTATTAAAATAATCAATTTAACTCCTCTCATTCTCCCATTTAAAATCCATTTTAAAATCAGCTGTATGTCTCAACCCAACTAATCAAAAGAATATATTCTTCCCTCCGTTAAAAAAGTTAACAATTCAACAGTTCTCAATTTGCCAAAAACCTCAAACTCATTTTATGCTATTTTTTTCTTTTTCTATATATCCATAACAATAAAACTCATCTTTACCTTAAACTAGATCAAACAACAAAGCCCAATATTAATATCTTAAATCCAAAAAACCCCAAAGCTTTTTGAGTTCTTTACAAAATCTTTGCAGCGACCCAAATTGAGCATTGTTTTTCAAATTACATAAAACCTGGGTGGGGAACATTCCTCCATGAAAAAACATTCCTGTCATTCCCTTCCAGCCCCCTACCAATATAACCACTTTTTCCACAATAAATTTAACTCTTCTCCATGTTTTTTTCAGAATCCCCCCCTTGTTCTTGCCAGTATCTTCCAGTATCACTTTCGAAACTCCAAAGCCCTGATCTGTACCTATCTCTAAATGTCTCTTCAGACACTTAGAATCATAGAATTGCAGAGTTGGAAGAGACCACAAGGGCCATCCAGTCCACTTCTGACTTCTGATATCTCTGTCTTGATCATCCATATCTAGTAGACCAAGGTAGACCAGAAAGTGGGGTTAAAAAGAGTTCCCCAGGACCTGAAGAAGGTTATTATGAGAACATACACACCCAAGATAGGATTAAGTGATGCCCCTAGTAAACAGAGCCATTAAGGAGGTATGTGCTAATCCCCTTTTGGGCACCCTCAGTAATGAATCACACATTACGAACAAACCAGTGACCAAAACAACCCTCATCCCCAGGAAATATCCCTTTATACTTTTCCTGTCCTACAATACAAAGGTTGTCATAAGCCAATCAATTCCTCACTTTCAGCCATAAACAGCAATCAGCAGAGTTTCGGTTTCCTTTGTTTGTATGGTGGGAAACCCATCTAACCTTTGTTCTAAGCCCAAACATCCCTTCAAGGCACAAAATACATTATAAATATTAGTCCTCAAACAATAGCAAAGTGTGCCACTGTGCCATTTTGGACAACACCCTACCACTCTCTCTGTTGGTGTGCCCCAAGATCAGACTTTAGTGCTACCCTCATACTTCTGTCTGAATTCTTCTCTGCTCTTCAGGACTAGTAACTATTGTCCTATTTCCTGAATCTATTCCTCTTTCCAACATTATTGCCTTAAACTCTTTGTTAGCCTTATGTGGTTCTTGTGAGCATGTTTTCCATGTGAGTACCTTCCATGTTATTTTCCAATGTAACCCCACTGCATGTCCCATAATCCTGATATAGGAACAATATTTAATTGGCAACAGTATTCTGATATTACGTAATTTGGCTGACAACTGGTCTTTCCACATGCTGACGGAAAACAAAGGGACTCTGGGAATCAGGAGTCAAATAAAGTTCAGACACATACCATGCCAAGGGAATGGGCCTAGAAATTATCCAAACATTCACACCTTAATGACAATCATACAACATTCCTTTGTGAAACAAGGAGATTCTTCCTGCAACATGCAGGACATGACAGACAGCTATCTGCAGAGCTGGGAGATTTCATCACCTTGAAAATAACAGACTCATCCATACATCCTCTAGTCTAGTCAAAGGAAAACTTCCTGTCAGTTATTTGATACCAGATCACCCCCATTTCCCCATTTCCTGGCTGGTTCAAAATTTCTTTGTTTATGCAATTGAGAGCTATCTGAAGACAAATGTTCCTTTCATCCAGAGCACATCTTCATTTTTTTTCCTATAAAACCCCCTGGAAAATATCAGTTCTTCAGTTTGGTTCCCATATCCTCCCGAATCCACATCTCTCCATCCCAGCTCTCACCCCTCCCCTCTCCAAAATCCCTTGCTCCTGGTAATGCATTTCAGGACCCTCCTGGGCAGACTCCCTGCTAAGTTAGGTGCTCCATTCCCAGTTTTCGTAATCCTAACCTTCCCTTCCAAAGTTCCTCCTGCCCCACTTTCTGTTGCTGCTACTCAAGAGTAATGCTGCTTCTCTTGAGGAGAGCCCAGCTACATTATCAGCTGCAGTATTGCCCTAAAAGCCTTAGCCTAATTCATTTTCCAACTATTTTTTGCCTTACTCTGGTAGTCTTGTTTGCTTGTTTAAGTGAATGTGTGTGTCAAATGAATGCTTTATCCCAGTTTAATAAAGTTTCATCATTACTTTGGATATCTGACTATGTTTTCCTGGTCCCACCTGTATACATAGAGTCTAAAAATCTCGTAAGTTACACATCCTTTCATATTGAAATTTGAGTTCCTATTCCCTATTGTAAGATCATTTTCATGAATGGATTTCCATGTACGTGAGGGTTTTACATAACACCAGTAAAAGCCATTTATTTTACTTTAACTGGAGTTCTCTGCAGTTAGTACTGGTATACACAGGTGCAAAGGTCTCAAAGTTACTAGATCACAGATAGGATCCCACAGACCCTCACCCACATATTTGGGAAACACACCAATGGTGTGATTCAGTACTATATCCATAGGTGAATGATATTATTAATAGGTT
The DNA here is from genome assembly GCA_030847615.1 of Gambelia wislizenii. NCBI lineage: Eukaryota > Metazoa > Chordata > Lepidosauria > Squamata > Crotaphytidae > Gambelia > Gambelia wislizenii. Next base: position 51,817,351 of record JAUMIR010000003.1, on the reverse strand, counting down.
TTCAAAATAGCAATAAGGAAACTAGAATTCATGATATACAGGGTTGACCATGAGGAAGTAGCTATTACGAAGTTTGTGTCCTTTCTAAATACCAAATGAAAGCATTGATTGCAGTTAGCCATGTTTCCCCCCCAAATTAACATATTGTCTATATTCATTAACTACATGATAATACATTTTTGTTTTTATGAAAGGTCCACATCCCAAAATACAGGATTTTTTGGGTTCTTATTCAGCCTACATAAAAGGAAAAGCTTTCCAACCATCAGATGGGGGACATCCCTTCTAATACAGGACATCTATTAGCCATATAAGGGACCAGCTTTCTGGTCTTCAAATAAGGGACAATGGGTAACCCTAATGAATGACCATAAATTAATAATTTGCTTGCTTTTGTAAGGAAGTTATAGTTTTCAGCTAACAAAAATAGACTCATCAAGATGAGAGTGTAAAAGCCACTAAACTTTGCCCTCCTTTTCTCCTTTCTATAGCCTATTGTTTGTTGTTAATGCTCACCTTGTTATGTGTAAAGCAGAACCTGCCAGAAGCTAGTTCCTTGTGGTTCTTATTTTGCCATCAGCTTTGGGGTTATAGGAAACAATGGGGGGAAAGTAACATATAGATGTAGAAATAAATCATTTCAGTCTAGGAAAGATAAGTAAAATCCTTCATTTATAAATTACGGTAAGCTTTCTGACAAGTGATAATGTCTCAAACATTCTTTTCATATGGGAAAAAATCGTTTTTCTTCTTCTAGTGTTTAGTGGGAAAACACTAGAATGTTTTCCCTCAATACTAGAACAATCACCCTGTTGAAGGAGAATGGCTTGAATTAACTATATAGGAGATTTTCACATTACACTGTTACTATTCCACTTTAACTGCTCTGGTTTCCTCCTGTGGAATTCTGGGGTTTGTAGTTTAGTGAGGCCTAAGAGCTCTCTGGCTGAGAGGTGTAAATGCCCCACCCTAAATTGCAAATCCCAGATTTCCACAGGAGGCAGCCATAGCAAATAAAGTGGAATAGTAACACTATAACAGTGTAGTGTGAAAATCCCGACTACAATCTCTGCTAGAATAGAATAGAATTTTTTAACTTTAAAAAGTGTGATCCTTACTCCTCTTTTCAATTCAGCTTGTGTCACAGAAGGAATTGTTTCATGAAATGCGAACCCCCGCCTTAGAGATAGTGATGAACAAAATAAAATTATACCAAAATTCCCTCCCCTAGGAACTATGGAAGTAATTGTTCTTTCTAACAGACCTGCTGGTTTTTCTGCTCTTGAAAGAGGCTTCTGTGTGGTTTGAATGCTAAAGGGAGGGGTTCGCCCTGAGAATAATGTATTACTATGTGGTTCAGAACACAAACAACATGTTGGTTTGTGAAGTTCCAGATTAGACCATCTGTGATCTGCCTTTTCAATATGCTTCTTGCTGGGAAATGTCCTCTCTTCTTTCAAATTAAATCAGTTGAACAATACTTTCAGTTCACGTGGAGAAGGCCACTGTAAGCTTTCATTGTATGTCATGTTGTGAACCAAACACAGTCTGAGCATTCTGTACCAGTGCATCAAACTCATTCCTACCTAAAAGACCTTCTAGTTGAGGGAGAACCTAGATGATCCTGAGATGTAATCTCAACACCACCTACTAATATGCTTCTACTAGGAGACTTAAAAATCCATGTGAAAGCCACATTGACAGGTATGTTCATAACTATAACTGCCATAAAAAACATATTACTATTATTCCAGGCCCCATAGATAAGGCAGATCATATTTTGGATTTGCTTTCAGTAAAAAATATTATAATGGGGGTAGGAATGATTGATGTTTTTGACCTAGTCACATAATCTAAGTAATATTGCACATATAATATTGCACACTGATCAGATAAGCTTATGTGATGGCACAGAATGTTCATTACTATTTCAACTGCTCAGGGAACAAAAGTTGTATCAGAATGTTTGCAGTTCAGCTTGTGCGTGGGAAAGTGAAACATGTCAGTTTGGATGAAATTAAAACTTTATACAGGCTGTGGGAATAAAATAGATTTAATAGATGAGCACAGGGAAGAGGTCCCTCAAAGTCCAGGATGTATTTTTTTTTAATAAGTCTGAAACAGTTTGAAGCATTTTGATGGAGGCATAACAGGGAGGGGAGACGCTGCTGAATCATTTGTCTTTCCGATGTTTTCCTGCTCAAAATCATCCCATGGTCACGAACTGAAGAAAGGTATGGGAGAGCCTTCTTTGTCATTCTACTCATACCTGCAACAACTTGAGGAAAAATTGTTATGTAAAAACCATACATCAGGATGCAGGGCATGTAGATTTTGGTCCTCATGTTAAGAATGTATGCAACAATTACTTGTAGCAATTCTTTTGCTTCTCACACCAGTAGTTTCGTGTCCTTCAAAATCCACAACTTCAACAGGAAGGACATCAAGATTTATTTCATCAGACTGCAGCAGACTAAGGGATGGTAAGCAATGTCAGTTCTTTGGCTCAATTCAGAAAACTAGCTGTGTTTACCTTTTCCTCTGTTTAAATTCTATACACTCCACCTGATCATCATAAACTAAGAGGCCTGAGTTTTCTTTTGCCCCTCTCCCTTTTCATTTTCTAACGTATTTTAAATTGTAAGTCTAAGGCCAAGGAATTATCTTTTTTAAAACTGATCTGTAAGCCACACTGGTAGCCTTTCTGGCTGAATGATGGGGTGCTCCATTGTTAACAAACTTTGATCTGAATATCTTTCTTCAGTTCTGCATCTTTTACTTGTAATTCTTGATTTCACTTCTTTCTGTCTCCCACATGTTCTTTCTGCTTCTTTTCTCCTTCCACAACTCCCTGCTAAACATCTCCTCCTCCTCTTCTTTTGCCCTCTTGCCTTCTTTTCCACCCTCCTTGAAATTTCTGCCTAAATTCATCTTTTCTCTCATTCCCTAGTCTCACCCTGTTTTTCTTATCCTTTTCCCACCCTTCAACAAGTCCTGGTTAAATATATTTTCCCTCATACCGCTCTTTTTCTCCTATCCCCCAACCACAACTCCTGGCTGTACATTTTCTTTCCTTCTCTCTTTCTCTCTGTCACTCTCTTTTCTCTCACCATCTACCTTCTCCCCTCTTGCTAATTCTCCTGCATATATTTGTCTTCTTTCTTATTCCTCTGTTCTCATTCCTCTCTTTCTCATCTCCTTTCTCCTCCTATTTCAACTTCTCCCAACTACATTCATCATCTTCCTTCCCCTTCCCTACCCTCATTTCTCTTCAACTTTCTCTTTTGCCACCCCAACACCATGACTTGGATATGCTAAATTATCAGTGGGACTTACCATATGCTGAAGTAAATAGTAGTGCAGCAGGAAGGTTCCATCTTCTGTGCTGCCTTACTGCATGATGTCATCATTTGTAACTGGAAAAAATCTGTTAGCAAAAAGATACCGTTTTACCTTGGTCTCCTATGGGACCAGAATGGCAGAACATCAGAAGAACGATGATGTCATGCAGTTAGGTAGAGCGGAAGATGGAACCTTCCTGCTGCACTGCCACTTTACTTCAGTGTGCTGTAAGCCCCAGCATTTTAAAGTTGGAGGTTCAGTCCCATTAAACTCAATAGGGCTTGTTTCTGAATACACATGAATAGGATTGCTCCGTTGGTCTGCATTGCCATGTTGATCCATCATTGTCGTCATCATTGTCATCATCATCTACTTCTCCTTCCCAAAATATTTGGTAACTATTGGTAGCATTCTTATAATTTTGATATTATTATTTGGGGAAGGAGGGAAGATTCCAGAATCTGAAAGAAGAAGAAGCAGAAAATGTGGCCAGTGAAGAGTAATCCATTAAAAATAGAATTTGAAAGATGTTCCTTTTCCTTGGCGAAGTTTCTTGGTTGAAATACAGCTCCCACATGCTGCTAAAAGGAATGTTAGGAAAAAGTGCTAAAAGCAGAGATAAGAAAGTTTTTTTTTTCCTTTTGTTCACAGCAGAACCTGGAAGACTTAATTTCCAAACACAGAGTATTTTCTCATTTGTAATAAATATTTCATGTTTCTTACTTCAATGACATGTTCAGTGTAACCATGGTTGATAATTTATGCATTGTGCTTAATGACATCACCAGAGCCTGACCCTGATATCAAGGTTTGACCCTGAAATCTCAAGACCTGGGATGCTCCTGATCTGGCAGCATCCCACTTTTTCCTCCTTTCCATTCTATTAGAATTGCACCAATGGGGCTTTGAGAAGCTCAAAGGCTCCAGTTGGAATCCTCCAACAAACAAGGCAGATTTGCTTGAGTTAAAGCCCTACATGAAAGAAAAGTAGGTAAGTTATTCCAGTGACCCCAGGACTAATTTCTTTGGAGATCTTTGAGAGAAAGAGATAGATAGGTGTTCCCTGATATTATCTGAGGCCTTTTGTCAGATCACACAGAATCACTGATGATCAAGATCACCACCATTGCAGTAGCAGCCTTATATATCAGCTGAAAATTTCTAAAGACTTTGGCAGTAGACTGCAAAGGGTACCACTTGTCTTAGCTGCCATTGTCAGGGTCAGCCTGTAATCATACATTATTGGGTCAACTTTTGGTTTTCTTCTTTATTTATCTTTTATTCCCCACATTTTTCTGATTCCATTATAAGTTTTTTGGTTGCCTTTGATCTTGCTTTGATGTGGACATTGTGCTACAAAAAAACTGAATTAACCAATCAATTGCTATTCTGACGGAATTAATATGTCTCTGAAACAACATACATCATTAAACATAAAATTTGTTTTGCCTTGGCAAAATCAGTTATGATTGGCATAGAGCAATATGAGGCTTGGAGTTATTCAAAAAATTAGAACTGTATTGTTGATTTAGGGCCAAAATACCCTAAAGACACCGGATCCTATCTGATCTTGGAAGCTAAGCAGACTGTGAATGAATACCTGGTGCTGTAGGCTATATTTCAGAGGAAAGAAGGGGCAAACCCACCTTTGAGCATTCCTTGCCTAAGATACCCTATGAAATTCATGGGGTCGCCATAAGTCAACAGGCAATGAGGGTGTATACCTACACATTGTTGATTTATCTTCAAAGATGAAAATATGTACCAATATCAAGGTGCCCCCTTTCTCTCTTTATTCTATACTACAAAGAGTATGTGTGGTATATAAACAGCTTTTTAAATACCTTGCACTCAGACTGAGGTCAGATCTGGCTTGCTGGCTCACGTGTGCCAGACAGAATGAGCAGAGTACAGAAGTACAGTATTGAACCAGAAATTCCTTTCCTCTCTTATCACTGAGCTGAGTCTTTGTTGAATATGATAATATACACCCAATAGTTGCAAAAGCAGTAATAAAGGGTGTAAAAATTCAAATAATAAACAGGCTGGATCAAGGTTGAACAGGTATATCCAATGATTTCATCTTTATCTCCTCCTTCCAATAAGCATGGTCCCCATCACTATTTTATATGCCAATGTTGGTAATGTAACTTGAGAGAGAGAGAGAGAGAGAGAGAGAGAGAGAGAGAGAGAGAGAGAGAGAGAGAGAGAGAGATTAACTGGCTGAATAAGATTTTTCTAGCCCCAACAAGCATGCCAAATATTAGAATTTGTCAATGATTAAGGAAGATATTAGGAAATTTCTTTTTCCTGACAAATTTACATGTTTCAAAATTCAGCCACACAAAATGAAATTCTGTTATGATCAATGAAAATTGCTTTCATGCAAGCACCTCAATTATTTCTCTGAGATGAAGCCTACAAGAACTGAGTGCAATCCTAAATTGAACATACTAGCTTTAAGGGATTCGGATCAGGATTAGAAAAAAGATGCTTGTGCTCAGAGAAATGCCTTTTTGCTGGGAGAACTCTCTTATACCAGCTTGTCTTAGAGATCTCTCTGAGAGTGGTCTGCTGGCAGAAGCGCTCAGCTGGCTAAGTTCTGCTGGCAGAGGAGTAAAAAAAGGGCACAGAAGGGGTAGGGAAAGAGTACAGCTAAATCATACCAACTCAAGACCTCCTCCATCCCAGGGCCCAATCAAAAGTCCAGCAAAGAGTTAAGCCAAGTTGAGAGTAATTCTAAGTGATTCCCAACACACTTGAGATGGGTTAAGTTCCAGCACAGCTTCAACTGGCCTAGTGTTGGTTCAGCTGGGCCTTGGCCATCTTTGCAAGTTAGGACTGCACTGCAAAGCAGTGTTTTATGCAGCAGAAGTGACCTAGAAAATACTTGCTTTACCATTGCTATGCTATCATTATTTGTTAATAACATATGTGTAATACCCTACCAAGAAGATGAGAGCAGTGTATAAACTCCCCTGCTTCACAAGAACTTGTGAGCTGAGTAGGCTGAAAGAAAGTGAGATTCATCTCTGAGTATGGCATTTCAATCCTAATCTCAGTCAAACAATTTAATTGTTATACCAGTAAGGCTCTAACAAGCCTAAAGGTTCACAAAAAAGGCACAGCCAGCCTATAAAATGTGTAAACTATCCAGCCCATGCATCTTGCCAGCTATGTATTATGAGTGACCTGCCAATGTTTAATAAATGTTTATTCTGTTGCACTGGGCAGATCAATGAATCAGGAAGCACTCTGAGCATATGATATACCACTGCAGTGGTTTTCATCCATCTTGGTAGCTCACAAACTAAGTAGGTCTACTTCAGGATCATGGGTAAGGATGTAAATGGTTGGATCAGCCCAACCTTTCATTTTGTGCTGCACAGAGGAATAAAATATAAGAATAAAATAAAAGCAAGCTATTACGTCATGTAGAATATAGTTGGCCAAACAGAAAATTCCAAGAGTCCAGTGGTCATTGTATGTTATCTGGGACAAGGTATTCTTTAGCAACATCCCTACTTGGTCTGTGCTTGAGACTGATTGTGTCAGGGATGATGGGAGTTGTAGCTCTTCACCTCTGGCTCAAACTCACCACCTTGTTATGCAGCAGAGCCAACCAGCTTAGATCAGTGGTTAATGCTTTTCTCCAAAGCAGCAGAGTTTCAGAGAATAGGCTGAAGATCCTGACAAACTCTCCAAGCCTTCTCACTCTTCTCCAGGTGTCTCCAAAACGTCTCCAGGATTCACTCAGGCAACTCAGTAGTTTTATATAAAACCTACTTTATTCTTCTATATAAATATACTATATGGTCAACAAATCACAATCTCTACACACTACTCCACAATATCTCCAAACTACACCACCTCTACTCCACAATACATTGGCAAACATTACAATTTTATAGCCATTGTTTATCACCACCCACTAGTTAGTTTCCACCCAGTGGGTGTGTACTTCCATTCTGATTGGTCCACATAGTTCCACCCATGCTTAAGACCAACCCATGTATTTCAACATTTCACCTTGTACACTTAATGATTCTCAGGTGTTTCCAATCTGCATTCAGTACCTCTGTCCTTGGCTCTCAGGCCTTCTAGATTACATTAGCAGTTTCACCTGTGTAGCCCCATAATTGCTCTTGCTTAGTCATTGTGACTTTCACATACATATTTTATTTCTTTCACTGTATGTCCCATGTTGCATTTTCCTTATCAATCCCCTCCGAAATAAAATATTGTATGTGTCTTACAATGTCATTCCAACCATTTGTGTCAGCCTTTCATGTTTTTCTGCTGTCAATGCTTTTGTGAACAAATCTGCTATGTTGTGTTGTGTTTCTATATATCTCAATTCTATTTCACCCTTCTGAACCATGTCTCGCACATTTTGATATCTTACACCAACATATTTTGTTCTGTTCTTCAAACTTTCAGTTTCAGCCATCGCTATGCATGACTGTGAATCTTCCAGAATTTCCACTGGTATCTTGTAACTTTCATTTAAATCATTTAGCAATTGCTTAATCCACTGTACCTCATTTACTATCTCATTCAAAGCAGCGAATTCTGCTTCCGTTGTGCTTAACGCTACATTAGTTTGTTTTCTACTTCTCCAAACTATTGGACTTTCACTATATTTAATTATCATTCCTGTAACTGACTTCTTGTCTCCTAATTCTGATGCAAATGAACTGTCTACATAACAATCTAGATCTGAACTATTATTTCTTATTATCAATTTCCTATCTAAGGTTCCTTTCAAATATCTCAATAAATGTTTTACCGCTGTCCAGTCTTCAATTTTTGGATCATTAACCCTTCTAGACAATACATTTACAGCATAAGAAATGTCTGGTCTGGTGTGGCAAGATATGAATTGTAAAGATCCTATTATACTTCTGAAGAAAGTCTTGTCCTCAAACGCTCTAGTTGTTTTCTCAGACACAAAACCAGTTGTCATCGGAGCTCTTACTATTTTTGCATTCTGTAATCCACACTTTTCAATCAGTCTTTCAATTTTATTTCTCTGACTTAATAAACAATGTCCTTCTTCTGTCCATTCAACGCAAATACCTAAATAAGACTTCAATACACCTAAGTCCTTCAAAACAAACTTCTCAGACAATTCTCTTTTTACTGACTCAATTTCCTGTTTTGACTTTGCTGCTACGCATAAATCATCTACATAAATCACTAATACTATGTCTCCTTTTGTATAAACACAAGCATCTGCAATGCTCCTCTTGTAACCTAGCTTAACTAGCTCATCATTGATGCACAGATTCCACGCTCTGGCACTTTGTTTTAAACCATACAATGCTTTCTTTAATTTATATACTCTCTGACTACCATTTTCTTCAAAACCTTGTGGCTGCTCCATAAATATTTCTTCATTCAGAACCGCATTCAAGTAAGCTGTCTCAAAATCAAAATGTTCTACAACTAAATTCCTTTTTACTGCTACAGCTAGAACCATTCTCAGACTTTCTGGCTTTGCAGTTGGAGAATATGTCTTATCATAGTTCTCATACTGCTGTTGTGCAAAACCCTTAGCCACTAACCTAGCTTTATATTTGATACTTCCATCTGGCATTTCTTTCCTTTTGTATACCCATTTACAACCAATTACTTTCTTGTCTTTGGGTCTGTCAACAATTTCAAAAACATCTTTATTTACCAGGCAACCAAACTCATTATCCATTGCATCAAACCATCTTTCCTGTTCTTCACTAGAATAACTTTCCAATTCTTCAAAACTTTCAGGCTCTTCTACTGCTAAACAAGCTCTTGCCTTTGTCACAACAAACCTATCTGGAGGCTTTCTAACTCTATGACTACGCCTGGGAATAAAATCTGCTGTTCTGTCTCTTTCATCCTCACTTTCTCTACTGGGAGTTGTAGTTCTATGACTAAATCTCTTGTCTTCAGTCATTCGAGTAGTAGTAGGCCTAGATGCTATCTCATCATCAGAAGAACTACCACTGCTGCTAGGTGATGCTTCCTGCTTAACTGAAACCCCTCCGTTTCCTGAGATTGGTTCAGTTTGTGCTTTTGGCTCATTTGAACTCCCTAATCTCAAAAACACTTCTTTATTGGCATGCAGTTTGTCCCAACCAGCATGTCTCTCAAAATTTGCAGACCTAGAATACTGCACTTGTTTTCCTCCCAAATGAAACTTGTAGCTATTTCCAGAATACCCCAAAAACCTAAGCCTTTTGCTTTTGGGTTCTCCTTTCCTCCTGAAACAAGCAGGTGTGTAAACATGAGCAAATTGTCCAAAAACCCTTAAGTACCTGTAATTTGGCATTCTCCCATACAATACCCTGTAGGGAATGTCTTCAATTTCTGAATGATACAATCTGTTACTGATATGTATTGCAGTCAAAGTTGCTTCTGCCCAAAAACTATCTTTCACCCCTGCATCTGCCATCATACAAGCAGTAATTCTTTTTATATCTTGTATTTTCTTCTCTGCTAACCCATCCTCACTAGGACAAGCAGGGTTTGTAGTTTCATGCCTTATTCCCACCTTTTGAAACCAGTTAAACAACTGATTATTTAAAAATTCTCCTCCTCTATCAGTAATGATGGTGCCTACTCTGCTATCAAATTGTCTTTCCACCATTTTTACCCATGCTTTTAAACTTTGCCCAGCGTCAGATTTGTTTTTCATTATTCTCACAAATGCAAACCTTGTATACCTATCAACAATTACTAGGAAATACTTGCTTCCCCCTAAGGACAAGCAGTTAGCTTGGGCGACATCTGCATGTACATATTGAAATGGTCTTTGAGCAATTCTTTTTGTTTTCTTAGCTACTGGAAAAGCTCTGACCTTTACCTGTTGACATACCGTACAATCTAAGTGGTTTTTGCATTCAGTAACTTTTAAATCTGGACACATACTGATTAAATTCTTTAAACATTTGAAGCTCGCATGGCCGAATTTTCTGTGAAGCTCGTGTATGCAGTCTTTGTGGATTGGAATATTTTCTATGTTATTAGCTTCTTCAACCCTGTAGCTATCAATATTGTCCTCCAAATAATAAAGTTTGTCCTTTTTCAAACCTATGCCACGCAATTCCCCATTCAGTTTTATCTTACACATGTTCTTTTCAAAGATGACTGTGTAGTCTTTTTCTGTTAATCTGCTTACTGATAACAAATTATTTTCTAACTCCTTTACATGTAAGACATCATTAAAATTCTCTTTTAGCCCTGGAATGTACACAGTACCCATTTGATTTACAGTACTTAGCTCTTTCCCGTCAGCCAAAACTACAGTATTTACATTAGCTGATTTTCTATTACTTATTAAATTTATATCATTACACATCAAAGATGTGGCTCCTGAATCTACTAGCCATTTAGAATTTGCATTTTGTTTTTCCTTAATCATGGTTGCAACCCCCTTTTTATTACCACTGTCCCTCAAAAAAGGAGGTCTGGACTGTTTTTGATACTGCCGCGGCTGCCATCTGCTCTCTGCTTGCTTGCGTCTCTCAGCTGCAAAATGTTTACAATGTCTCTGCAGATGACCAATCTTCTTACAATAAAAGCACCTCCGTTGCTCCCTTGTAGAGGCTGCTTCCTCCTGCGTTCGCCAGTCAGGAGTTGTTTGTTGTTTTGGCACAGTCTTTAAGCTTGCTGAGTCACCCTGCTCAGACATTCTTCTCTGGTTCTCTTCCAGTATTCTGGCCACAATTAAGTCTCTATTAAGCTCAGCTTCTGGCAAGTTCTGCAAGCTGTTCGTTATGTTGTCCCACGAAGAGTCTAGCGATTCTATTAAAATGTAGCATTGCTGCTCTTTGCTAATTTGCACTCCCCTCAGTTCAGCTTGCACAAACAAATCTTGCATTATTTTTAAATGTTCTATCACACACTGCCCTTTAGCCATCTTTTGCCTGTATATTCTTTTAGACCATAGCATTTTTGCAAAAGCAGTTGAAGGAGTGTGTAATCTCTGCAAGGTATCCCACACATCCTTGGCGGACGTTTTATCTCTGACATCATTAATTAAGTCTTCTTCAAGCATGAGATAAAGACAGGCTTTTGCTTTACTATCTCTCTCTTGAGTGGCTTCATCAGCATCAGCTGCCAGCCCTGTTTCAACTGTTGACCACAGACCTTCCTTTACTAGTAGTGATTGGGCATAAATCTTCCAGGTAGAGTAGTTGTTTCTGTTTAATTTACTAAACTTTAGAATTTCCATCTTGATTTGTGCAGTGACTCAATTTGACACAGTCCTTCTGAGTATGCACAGCCGACCCGTCTGGGCTCAAGCAAAACACAAAATGATTTACTCACGAGGCTTATCAGTGCAGCACAAACAGCTTGCTCTGATCTGTCGTCCACAAAGCTTTCTTCCACTCTCTGGAACTTTTAGCTTCTGTGGATGCTGGGTGCTCTAGTAACTGGGCCCATAACCCTTGTCAGGGATGATGGGAGTTGTAGCTCTTCACCTCTGGCTCAAACTCACCACCTTGTTATGCAGCAGAGCCAACCAGCTTAGATCAGTGGTTAATGCTTTTCTCCAAAGCAGCAGAGTTTCAGAGAATAGGCTGAAGATCCTGACAAACTCTCCAAGCCTTCTCACTCTTCTCCAGGTGTCTCCAAAACGTCTCCAGGATTCACTCAGGCAACTCAGTAGTTTTATATAAAACCTACTTTATTCTTCTATATAAATATACTATATGGTCAACAAATCACAATCTCTACACACTACTCCACAATATCTCCAAACTACACCACCTCTACTCCACAATACATTGGCAAACATTACAATTTTATAGCCATTGTTTATCACCACCCACTAGTTAGTTTCCACCCAGTGGGTGTGTACTTCCATTCTGATTGGTCCACATAGTTCCACCCATGCTTAAGACCAACCCATGTATTTCAACATTTCACCTTGTACACTTAATGATTCTCAGGTGTTTCCAATCTGCATTCAGTACCTCTGTCCTTGGCTCTCAGGCCTTCTAGATTACATTAGCAGTTTCACCTGTGTAGCCCCATAATTGCTCTTGCTTAGTCATTGTGACTTTCACATACATATTTTATTTCTTTCACTGTATGTCCCATGTTGCATTTTCCTTATCAGATTGGTGAGACTGAGCTTTGCCAAACTGATGCTCAAAACAAATTCTCTTCAGATAAAATAAACAAATGCAGCAATGTATAACTTAGACCTTTTTCTCTTCTGTTTATTTAGGCATTAATGGTATCTCTACAAAACAGAAAAGTTCTGGCAGGCTGGGAAGATATTGGATGACTATCAGTAAACTAGTAAGTTCTTGTTATTTTTTAAGCTAGCCGTGAAAGACTTAAGATGAGAAAGACACTAGCATTGCAGTAATATTGACAAAATAATGGAATGAATGATCACAACTCCCCAGGTTGTTGTGTTACTGCAGGGTTGTCCTGAATCAGTAATCTTACTGAAACCTGGCATATATTGCTAATACAATAGTGCTCAGCTGCTTAGCAATCATCCATCTTTTCCAGTTTGTGCAAGCAAAAGCTTTCATGGTGCTTGTTTGCAGATCAGTCCTCTGTAAAATAGGCTGTCTTCCCTGTGAAAATTGCCTGGCTGAAAACTTGGCAAATAAATTAAAATGTTTGAGACTGAAGCAATGTGTTACCATTCCAGTTAATGAGGGCAGAACAATGTTTCTTTTCTCTCCAAAGTAATCATTGTATTATTCTTATTTCTTGTATTATTAGGTAATGTTTACCTGTTAGCTTTTCCCATTAATTTTTTGAAGTTAAATGCTTTGGGTGGTATATTTTTTCCTTTCAGATTCTAAGACATTTTTATTACCGTATATTCCGGCGTATAAGATGACTTTTGAGCACTCAAAAATACCCTCCAAAATTGAGGGTCGGCTTATACGCCGGATATACTTTTGCTTCACCTGGCTACCTATCTCCTGCCTCTTCGCAAACGGAGTGAAGAGGCAGGAGATGGGTGGGGGGAGGGTGAAGCAAAGTGTTTAGCACTTCATTCGCCCCCCCCTCCTCTGCCTTCTCCCCCTTTGGGGAGCAACGGAAGACAGAGGAGGGGGCGAATGTTGCGGTTTACTGTAGCTGCCGCTCGATCGCCTCTGCAGCGGCCGAGGCAAACTGCTAGATTTGCCCTTTTCCCCCACTTTCCTTGAAGGTGGGGGAAAAGGGCAAAAATGCCCCGTTTTGCTCCATGGCCACGATCCCTCCTTCTGGGCTCCCTTCTGAAGGGAGCCAAGACAGGGCAAGTGGGGCCGCTGAGCCAAACCACTAGATTCACTCCCTCTCCCCACCTTCCTTCAAGGTGGGGAGAAGGAGCGAAGATGCCCCGTTTGACTCTGCAGCCCAGAAGGAGGGATTGGGGCTGGGGAGCCAAACCCCTAGATTCGCAAGCTATTCCTTGAAGGTGGGGAGAAGGAGCGAAGATGCCCCGTTTGGCTCTGCAGCCCTGATGCCTCCTTCTGGGCTCCCTTGTGAAGGGAGCCCAGAAGGAGGGATCGGGGCTGGGGAGCCAAACCCCTAGAATCACTCCCTCTCCCCTGGGGAGAAGGAGCGAAGATGCCCCGTTTGGCTCTGCAGCCCCGATGCCTCCTTCTGGGCTCCCTTGCCCAGATGCCTTCGCAAGGGAGCCCAGAAGGAGGCATCAGGGCTGCAGAGCCAAACGGGGCATCTTCGCTCCTTCTCCCCACCTTCCTTGAAGGTGGGGAGAGGGAGCGAATCTACGGGTTTGCCGCGGCTGCCCCTGTTTCCCCTGCCTTGGTCCCCTTTGGAAGAGCCAAGACAGAGGGAAGGGGGCTGCTGAGGCAAACTGGGCATTTTCACCCCTTTCCTCCACCTTCGAGTCAAGTTTGACTGGAAGGTTGAAGAGAGGGGCGAATGTTGCAGCTGGCTGGCTGGCTGGCTGGGAGAGCCCTGCCAGCAGATCCTGTTCACTTTCCAAACTCACGAGGAGATCCTCGTGAGTTGGGAAACAAAGAGGATCAGCTGGCAAGGCTCCCCCAGCCAGTCAGCCAGCCACCCACATTGGGTGGTGGCGGTCTTATATGGCGAATATATGCCTAAGCCTAGATTTTTGGTTGGAAATTGTGGGGGGTCGTCTTATATGCCCAGTCGCCTTATACTCCAGACTATACAGCATATATAAATTTTTTAAAAACCGGAACTAAAACAGTGGTGGTATAACCCTCACAACAGATCCTGTCATCCTGATATTGAACTGTTGAACCAATATTTAATTGGCTTAATATTAATCTGGCCAGTAAACTGGGCCTTCCACGGGCTGACAGAAATAAAGGTGAAAAGTCAAGCAAAGTTCATACACTTACTCTGCCAAGGAAATGGGACTGTTAAATTATCCAAACATTCACACCTTTACGATAATCCTACATTCCTTTGTGACAATGAAAATCTTCCTGTAACTTGCAGGAGCTGATTGACAGCTATCTGCCACATCGGATTGATTTCTGTTTTTAGCCTGTATTGTTTTTATAATGATGTTAGCCACCTTGAGTCTCATTGGTAGGAAAAAGACGGGATAGATAATAATAATAATAATAATAATAATAATAATAATAATAATTTCATTGCTTCGCAAATCAAAGTCCTATCTTCCCCATTCCCTCATCAAAGGAAGAATGCCTGTCAATCACTTGATACGAGATCACCCCCATTTCCCAGTTCCTGACTGGTCTGGAAATCCTTTGTTCATGCAGTTGAGAGTTATCTGAAAAACAAATGTTCCTTTGGTCCAAGCGCACCTTAAAAGTGATTTTCCTTATAACCCCCCCCTGGAAAACTCAGGTTCTCTGGCTCAGATACCCCGTCCTTCAGAATCCAAGTCACTCCATTCCTTGATACTCCTGCTCACTCTCTGTCTTAAGAATCCTCACTAACCCTCCTGGACCTTTGGCTGGCTCTTAACTGACCTTGGGCACTCCCTCCCAGCTTCCATAATCCTTGCCTTCTCTTCCTAAGTTTCTATCACCTCACTTTCTGTTGCTGCTACTTGAGAGTAATGCCATTTCTCCCAAGAGGACCTGCAGGAGCAGGTGCGTTATTACTTTAAGAAACCTGTAGCCTAATTTCCTTTTCTAACTATTTCTTGCCTTACTCTGTTAAGTCTTGTTTGCTTGTTTAAATGAATGTGTGTCATGTGTGAATACTATACATAGGTCAATAAAGTTTCATCAGTTATTTTTGGACATCTGACTCAGGAGATTTTCAGATGGGGCTTATACTGTGGGTCAGGCATGGAACAGGGTCGATAAAGGGTCTGTTGTTCAGCTGACTTTGACCCCCTCCGTCCTGCTCCCGTCCTGCCACCATCCTGCTCCTGGGATATTCTATTCATGACAAAATATCGTGAATAGAGCACCCCTTCCATGCCTGTCACGGAGTCAGGGACATGGGAAATGGAGCCATATCCCTGTTCCATGATGACAGGCACAGGGGAGGAGCTCCATGGCAGGCACTTCCTGCCACAATCGGGACAGGCCGGTAAGTGGCACCCTTCTCCCCCCCCCCCTGGGTTCCTTGCTTTAATTTAAATTTATTTTTCTGTTTTGGTCGCTGTTTTTTGGTTGTTTTTTTTAACTTTGAATTTCCCTCCTGCTCATTCTCTCACAAATACGAGCAGGATTTCCCCTGGCAGGTCGTAAAGGCAGCCTTACAATGGCTGCATTTATGGCCGGCTGGAAAGGAGGGAGGACACTCTTTTCCTGGGGTGGAATGGAGGTAAGTGTTTGACCATGTACCTCCATTCCATTGCAGGAACAAGAGAGGAGGTGGCAGGGCAGCAATGGGGCATTTTGGCACCATCTGAAAATCTCCTCAGTGTCTTTTCCTGGCACTATCCATATACATAGTGCAAATATCTCATAAGTTATACAACCTTTCATATGCCATTGCTATTATTCCCATTCATAAGACCATTTTCATGAATGGATTTTCCACAGACACAAGTGTTTTGTGTAACAGTGGGAATTATGTAGACCTGTAGATGTTAATGGACTGCCACTCCCGGCATTCCTAACCATTGGCTGTGCTGTCAAAAGGTAACTTTTTTGGAATTTGCAATACGTTTTGTAAAATATTACTTTTTCAAAGTAACTTTACAAGCTCTGTCTGTGCTAGAGTAACTATCCAGTCAATATCTGTGTATTTACATGGTGCTGACTTTAGTGCTTCCCACCAGCACAACCGGCCAGCATAGAAAAGCAAAGGCCAAAATCCCCACTATCAAATCTACCATCAGACTGTGGTTTCTCTTATTGAACCTGCTCAGGGGCACTGGTGGCTTCCATTCCACACTTTTAAGTAAAACTTAGAGAAAAGAGAGTGTACCTCATTTTTAACACAAAAAGGGACAATAAAGGAAGCAGGGCAGAACCCTGGATGCTGCCTCTCAGAGCTCGAGTATACTGAGAGAAAAATCCAGCTTCTCTTTGGGTTTTCCTGGCTTTCAGAAACCATGGGACTGTTCACACAATTGCCACACACACCAAGGCAAGTTTAGGAGCATAGTTCTGAATACACTCTGCTTTGATAAATCACAGTATGTGTGGCCACACGGCCATGGCCACACTGCCCCCACCCTCCATGCATGCAAATGTACATATGTCTTTTCCTAAGGATTGGAGGGGCTTTGGACATTCCATTAAACGGAGGTATGTGCAGCTAACAATATCAGTGTGTCAGTATGCACTTCTCTGAACAACTGCTGCATAGGCAAAAAAGAAAAAGAAACTGCTAAAAAGTGAAATTGAAAACAGGGAAAGAGGCATATCCTGGTGGGAAAGGTCAGCTGAGCGCTTGACCCAGGGAACTTCCTCCCAACTTCTTCTGCTCACCTGCCAGAACTCCTCCCACTGGCTCCACACCAACATTGCTATGGAATTCAGTACACACCCACCCACACCCACCCACCCACCTACCTGGATTTTCTGCTCAAATCTGGAGTAAATCCCAACTCTCTCTCTCTCTCTCTCTCTCTCTTGTTTTTTGGTCTGGATTAAAGCCCTAAGGTGATGAAAAGACCTGAATTTGAGCTGTGCATCATCTGGATGGCTTGCTGTGACAACAAGTTGGGATCGTTTTATTTGGCCTTGTGTAGATAAGCTTGTGTAGAGAACTGAGTTTCAGACTGGAAGTGGCTTAATCTAAAGGGAAAAAAGGACTTGACTCCAAGAAGGTAAGCAAACGAAGAAGGGAGTTTTTGAGCACCTCATCTGCACTCCTATTTTCAATTTCTAATGGGTTAAAAATATAAAAATGCTACCCACATGCTTGGTCTATAGGCCAAATCAGGCCTATGGAAAGCTCTCCACAGACCCTCCACACTAAAATCTAGTCTCCTTCCAGAGGGAGAGGCATCCTTGCCATCTCCAGTCAGAGACTGGAGATAAGGAGGGTGCCTCTTGAACCCCCCCCCCTTGCAGGTAAACCCCCACTGCTATCTCTAATTTGAGACAGCAAGGACTTCTTATCCTGCTATCAACCAGTGACTGTAGGAACAGGTTGAGTCCCACTCTGAGACTGGCAGGTTTTTGCTACCTCTTCTTCCTTTCCTAAGTGGGAAGCTCCAGAGAACACCAGCTAATAGCTGATTACTCCCCCCCCCAAAATACATAAAGTTGGAAAGGGGAGGAGCCTTTTGTTTCCCCATTCCCCACCTGGCACTTCCACAGGTATCTGGGAAACACAGGCTGAGAGCCTTTTACTTTCCTGCCCCCTTTGTGCCTGAGGAAAAGGATGAGAAAGCTAAAGACTATTTCTCTGCTTTGGCCAGGAACCTGATGACATCAGGAAGTGCAGCCATGCCCCTGGTGTCAAAGACGTGGCTACAGCCTCTGATATAATCCATCCTGGGGAAGCCTCGGACATTGGAACACAACTCACACTCCACCCAATTTCCATACTCTCCACCTGTTCCAATTTGGCAGGGACAACCCTGGTCTTCTGTCAACCCTCTTTTTCAGCTGCTTTTATGAATTTTATTTCCCACCACTGAGGATAGAGAGAACACTCCTTCTCCAGTAACAGCTGCTACACGTTCTGTGTACTGACCAACTATTCACCACTGACAATCTTGAGTCAGCTATTTCCTTCTAATTCAGTTTAGGAAAGGCTTCAAAGTCCCTCTGGAGTCCTTAATTTGTTTTCCAGTCTATAAATAATATCTCTTGGCATAAACAGCTCTTTATTGTCAGATCTCCAGCTTGCTCATTGTTGTAATGGTCAGATGCTTCTTTCCAGGACTGTAAAAATTAAGAGATTACTTGCAGACAGATACATTCATTATTTGTGGCATGCTTCTTGTGCTATATAGTACTGCCTGGACTTTAGGAAATTTAAGAGATTATCACACAAGGTTTACCAGCGGGCCTAGATCAGGATAATAGCATCTGTGGCCATTCTGTATCACATGACATTGTTTCTGTTCTGTTGCCAGTTTGCATTCAAACCATTGCTAGATCGCACCTTTTCATTGATTGGGAAAGCCACCAATTGGCTCCCCAACAGGAGTTTACATCATATAAGCTTCACACACATACACCTACGCAACCATTCTCTGAAGATGCCAGCCACAGATGCAGGCAAAATGTCAGAAAGAAACTATTCCAGAACACGGCCTGGGAAAAAAACCCAAGGAAAATCTATGGATGCTGGCCATGAAACCCTTCAACTTCACATGGCTCTGAATAGCTTTGTGTTTCCATTACTGCCTCCATGCCAGAGGTCCCTTCCACGGCAGTTCTGATACTAGCAGTCACAAGGGGTGAATGGGCATGTTTCTCCTCTTCTCACCCTCCCTCCCTGCCCCCAAGCACTGCCTCCCTCCTTTCTCTGTGGTGTGCGTGTGTTTGTATGTACAGTGTGTCTAGAAAGAGAGGATAGCAATCTCCCTGCACTTGAACAGACTCTCCAGGAGAACAGCGAACAAGCGAGAGGCTTTCCCTTTTTTTCATTAATCCTTTCCTTCTTTTTATTTCTTTCTGTAGCTTTTACTCCATTCACCAATATTTTGGTGTTTTTTAAAAAAATATTTTGACTACAGCAAAATGAATTTTAAAAAACCCATAAAAATACTCTGAAATGGAGTAAAAGCTGCAGAAAGAAAAAAAAAGGAAAAGGGTAATAAAAAAGCTCTCTCTCTCCCCTGCACTGCTCAGGTGCAGGGAGATCGCTATCTTTCCTCTCTCTCCCTCTCTCTCCCCCTCTCATTCTCTCTATCTCTCTCTTTGAAGGGTAGGAGCAATTGTGACAGAAAAAAATTAAAAAATAAACAGTGTGCATGCTAGGTAAGGCAAATGCAGGAAGGAAACAGGGCACCATGGAGTACAGATTACAGGGACAAGCAGCACCACAGTGCCACTGAAGAGGAGATGCAATAGTGATTGTTTCAGTACTGGTATGTTTCTATTTGTTTACATAACACAGCTATTCCAAGACAACAGCCTCATATGATAAACTCCTTAGGATAGGTTCATAAAGGCAATAGCTAAATTGCTATTGCATTACAGTGTTCCCTGAACACTGACATGACAGTTCTTAAAAAGTAAATCTAAGCTGCCTGGGCTTTGATTGCTGCATACATAACCCAAAGCATTACCCTACTGCTCCTCAGTAATGAATGGCTTCATCGTGCCACTACAGTATGACCCTGTATTCACGGGGAATACATTCTTGGACTTAATGCAGATAGCAAAAATCTCAGATAGCAGTAAACCCTATATTTCCAGCAGAAGTTGACCATAGAAGCTCGCTGGAAAACCTACAAATACCTAGAGAGAACATATTTTTTGGATGCAGGTAAGTGAAACAAGGGCCCCAGGTCCTGTGGATACAGGGGTTGTGTTTTTGTTCATTCTTTATATATAACTTTCCAAGCTTCATGACTCAAAAGTTTGACTATTTTGACAACCAGTGACATTTGGGGCTTTTATTCCACCAGATTCAGGGCTTCCATGGTTCCCTGTTACTCATTGCCTCTTTGTTACCTCCACACATCACCCGTTCAGTAAACCAAGCAGGGAATGGAAGCAGCAACAAACTGCTGGTGCCCCTGTCACTATAGTCTCATGGGTGAACTAGGGAAGGGAATGTATGAAAAGAGGTACCAGCAGTGACACAGGGAAGCATGGAAATAGCAGGTCTATGCCAAAAAAAAAAAAAAAAACCATAACTGGAGCCAACTGTGCTTGTTAACTACATGCAATCAGATCT
This sequence comes from Gambelia wislizenii, assembly GCA_030847615.1. Lineage (NCBI taxonomy): Eukaryota > Metazoa > Chordata > Lepidosauria > Squamata > Crotaphytidae > Gambelia > Gambelia wislizenii. The sequence continues at coordinate 51,796,774 of JAUMIR010000003.1, read as the reverse complement.
GCTGTAGCTGTTGCAAAAAGCCTTCCATCCTTTCACAGGTCAGTAAAATGAGTACCCAGATTGTGGGGCAATTAGCTAACACACATTGGAAACTGCTTAATGCCCTGTAGATGTATAAATTGCTATTGCTTAAAACAATTTGTAAGCTGCTTTGATAGCCTTGTGGCTGAAGAGCAGGGTATAAATAAATAAATAAATAAAAAACCACAACTACTGCTAATTCTGCATAACTCTGTTGGCTGTTCTCTCAATCTGAGATTTCTTACAAACAGTCAATGCAAATCCTATCAGGAGGCCAGTTTTCCCAAACAATCATATATTCCTAGGGGTGGGGGTGGGGTGGGGGGAAATCCATTTGTGTTTACAGTTCATGTAGATGACAAGATCCTGTAAAGTAAAACTAGCAAAACTAGTTTTGAAAAAAATTATCCTTTACAGGCAAAGCCATTAATGAATTCTTTGTTGAAACAGATGGTTTCTTTTCTTTACTTTCTTTTTAAAAATGTTTGTTAACTATGAAGAAGAAGAAACCTTCATTTTGTCACATATTGATTCATTTGGAATGGATACAAACAAATTTTTGTCAACCATTTTTGAAACAAAATTATTGTTTCTCAAGTTTCATTCACAAAAATGTCAATTTCCCCATCTAATTGTTGCTTATAATATTTTCCTGATGGAGGAAAACTGTGAGTTGTAAATAGCTTCTTTTATGGGTCCTTTTACCAACAAATAATAATAGCAACAGTAATATTAATTTTTTTAAAAAAAATTCTGAGTACTGTACATGTATTACTGTCTCCCTCTGGTGGTTAATTTTATTAGGGTTTTTTTTTTTAACCATGAAGACATTATAATCCAGTTGTTTCTTTTAAGAAAAAGGTGTCAGATCACTGACTCTCAAATTATCTAATGTGGCAGGCCAGCATTTCCCTGCCCCCGCCTATTATTGTATTTTCCTTGTTTCCTGGAAGCTCACCACAGATGGGCATGTTAGTATTTCATTGGCATGCACTAGAGCTTTCCAGTAGAGAATTACAAACACCTATAAAAATATTTATAGGTCCTTGTAATTCTCTACTGGAAAGCTCTAGTGAACTCCAGTGAATCAAGTCACATACCCTCAGCCCACAGAAAATCCTTTGATAGGTTCACCTTAGGATCACCATAAATTGGAAATGACTTGAAGGCATACCACCACTACCACCACAAAATGTTTTTAAATACTTTTAATTCTTTTGATAGTTTCCTTGTATTTTTAAATTTTGTATGATGTGAATTTTTTAGCTGTATCAATTTTAACTTTTGTAAGCCACTTTGAGTCCAGACTAGAAAAAAGGAAGGAGATAAATATATTAGCCCATGTTCTGTATTGCAGTTATGGATCCATAACCTAGAAATATGGGTTGATAACTGCATTCAATCTATATTCAATAAGACCATATAGTCTTAGGAGATTTTCACACGCCGAAAATATTCCCTCCAGAAACCGGGACAGAAATATTTCTGTCCCGGAAGCAGCGCCGCGGTTCGCACGCTCACCTCCCTCTTCCGTTTTTCCGTCGTCCTCGCTTTGGGTTTTTTCCTCTCTCTTCCGGAATATTTTATTAACGGCAAACTCCCGTTAGTAAAATATTCCAGAAGAGGGAGGAAAAAACCCAAAGCGAGGACGACGGAAAAACGGAAGAGGGAGGTGAGCGTGCGAACCGCGGCGCTGCTTCCGGGACAGAAATATTTCTGTCCCGGTTTCTGGAGGGAATATTTTCGGCGTGTGAAAATCTCCTTACTGTAAGCCAATGGGGCCCACCACACTCCAAAGAAAAGTGGCAGTGCAGCAGGAATGTTTCATCTTCCTTACTGATTTACCGCATGATGTTGTCATTCTTTTGTTCCAGTCCCATAGGGGACTGAGGGAAAACTGCGTCTTTTTGCTAACCAGAAAAACTGATTAGCAAAAAAGGTGTGGTTTTACTTCAGTCCCCCACAGGGCTGGAATGAAAAAATGCCAGAAGAACAACATCATGTAATGAGGCAGCCAGAAGACTTCCTGCTACACTGCAGCTTTTCTTTGGAAGTGCAGTAATCCCCTATGTAAATTCCCTCTGAACAATATCTTAAGAGCCAGCAGCTGCATCTGGTGAAGGAGGTCTGTTCAGATGCTGATAGGGGGTTGGACTGGATGGCCCTTGAGGTCTCTTCCAACTCTATGATTGGGGCAGAAGGAGGATCACCTTTCCAGTCCCTCCCACCTGCAAACAAGACTATGACAATAAGAAACAGTTGCAGTTCCTCATGGCAGCCTTGCTCACTGGTGGGAACTGGAAACATCCTCCTCCTTGTGTCCGGACTGGCAGCTGAACAGACCTTGTACTCTATGCAGTTGCTGGCTGTAAAGATGGACTGGGGGGTGGCTGGGCCAGGAAATGTTACTTAGTTAAACATATGTAACTATATGTACATATGTAAGTAAGTAGTCAATGTAGAATATTGGTAAATAATAATAATAATAATAATCTGTCAGCTTTATCCTGATGAATCCTGGGAACTGTAGTTTGTTAGTGATTTAGAACTGTAATTCAGGGAACAGACTAGAGCTCTAGAGAAGCAAATTCTAAGTACTTAATCCTAGGATCCTACAAGATGGAGCCATAAAACTTAAAGTGGTATCAAACTGTTGTAATTGGGCAGACTAGATATGCCATTAGTGAGGTATTAAGATCTCTGCTATAGAGCTCTAATCCATTGCCCTGATCTATACGTCTTAAAATATCCTAAGCACTGTCTTAAAAAAAATAAATGGATTTAATCCTTAACTCCTCTCTGTTTAGGGTATGCTGGTATCTTTCAAGTATCTCACCAAACTATAAATGCCAGGATTCCTGAGGACAGAGCCAGGATAATTAAAGTGATAGGCTGCAAACACACCTTTAACTCTCTTTTTAAATGAAATCCAGGGATCTAGGCCAATTAAATGTGTAAACAGCCACCAGGTGGCATAGCTAGAATTCAAATAAAACCCAGTGAACTGGGCAAAATAGCAGCTGCATTTCCTCCCTCTCTCCTTTTCCTTTCTCACTCTTTTTACTCTCCCTCCACACATATCACTCAGTCAGCCTTCCCCCCTCCATCCTCCCACATATCAGGCAGCAGGAATTCTCATTCTGTGCTTCAGTGTATACATATACACACAAATGGAATCAGGAACAGGCAAGATTCACCGGATTAATTATATATCTTATAATTTATAGGTTATATAGAAATAAGAAATGTGCTGGGCCAGCAGTGGGAGTTGCCAGGAGTTTTAATACCCTGTTCTTCTTGTCACCCACTTAAAGCCAGCTGAAAGTACTCTAAACCTCAAGGGTTTTACTTTTTTTATTCTATTTTATTAAATTTATTTTAAAGTTGTATCATAAATCATAAATCACACATATGAATATATATTTTGTATATATAAATAACAGAAAAAACAGACATAACAAAACAAAACACTGACAGAAATCATATATATTGATATCCCCTACTTAAAGGTTACAGCTGTTCATTTTAATATCAATTTCCCATCTGAAAAAAATTTATAAAGAGAAACTAATATTACATCTAGTCCAACCATAATAACTCTTTCTGTATTCCTTCCCTTGTTATAAACCTCTTGTACCAAAGTTACTGTGGGAAGGTAATGAGTCTAAAAATAAAATTGTATTAAAAATTCCAGGATCTAGTCCTTTTAAAAACAACAAGAATTATTTCTTTAAAAAGAGTTAAAATCATTCATTCACTTTTGACTTCATGTTCATGCAAAGTGCGCTTAGGAATGCAGACTTGTAAGCTCAATTATCATTTAAAAGAAAAGTGTATTCAGAGGTCTGGGATCCCCCAGTTAAATTAGACTCATTACAAAACAAAGGAGTCAGTTTAAAATGCAAATCGAAGTTTACTGAAGGTATATCAATCTCAATCTACATACTAAAACAAACTTAAAAAGAGGTCCCTAACTAAAGGTGTTTAGGTAAGAAAACTCACCAGCCTACAACGTAGAAGGCTGCATGGTGAAACACCATAGCATTGTTACAGATGGCTTAAGATGGCAAATATGGCTAATATAGCTCCAGCCTCATGGAGACTCAAACTTAAAAGAGAACTTACACAAAGTAATAAAATTCAAATTATGTCATGTGTTGAATGACCCAGCACTCCAGTTGGCTGGAACTGCCCAGTGAAATAAGAGAAAGGGAACTTGGGATAAACAAAGGCATGCAGGGAAAAACCCTAGACTTATCTTAGGATGTGAATGAGGTACACAAGATTGCTTTTACATTACAATGATTATTTCCCCACATACTACAGTTACAAATTCATTAGTTCTGTTTTGATGGTTTCCTGTTACCTCCTATAGGCTAATTTTACTCTGAACATGTTCATACAAAAATTTCCACTGTTTTGCATATTGACTGTCTGATTTACCTTCCTAGGGGTCTTACTCTTAAGGAGCCTGGTGTCTGTCCCCTAGTGGCCTAGTGACTCAGTGTCCTTCAGTGACTCATTGTGGTACTGTAGGCTATTGACAGATTTTAATTAATGAAATTAATTGCTTGTACTTACAAAGCACAATAACCTCAGATGTACATCCTCAGAGTGCGCTTCTCATAATCACCAAGGCTGGAATCCTGTTGGTTAGCCCCAACTAGAGTAAACTCATCGGCTCCTTTGTTGAATGGTGAGTCCCGTTGCTTTAGTACTTCTACTCTAATCAGGATGAGGAATTGTATTTAGGTCATAGCCTCAAGGAGCTAGCTCATCTTGGAGCTCTGGGAAGCCAGCTATGGGAAGGCAGATTCCAGCTCATAAAATAAATGAAACCAAACTTTCTTTTATTATTATAGTTTAAACCGCTACAGGGAGCCATCGTACTGTCTATCCTCCTCTATGGATCTGAAACATGGGTCACCTATCGCCACCACCTACGACTCCTCGAGCGCTTTCATCAGCGCTGTCTACGCACAATCCTAAATATACACTGGACTGACTATGTGATGAATGTTGCTGTCCTTGAGCTAGCAGGGATCACCAGCATTGAGGCCATGATATTGAGAACACAGCTGCGCTGGGCAGGGCACGTTTCTAGGATGGAGGACCATCGCCTCCCCAAAATAGTACTCTACGGTGAACTCGCCACGGGACAGCGTAAGAGGGGCGCTCCAAAAAAGTGATACAAAGACTCCCTGAAACAACATCTCAGGCTTGGCCAAATTGATCACCAACAGTGGTCCGCCCTGGCCTCACATCGGGAGGCATGGAGACGCACTATCCACAATGCTACAGCCTTATTTGAGAACTCACGACGAACAAGTCTTGAAGAGAAACGACAACGCAGAAAGAATCACAACCCAAAAACATCACTCAAGGAGACCTTCTACTGTGCTTTTTGCAACCGGACTTGTTTATCTTGGATTGGGCTTTTTAGTCATCAGCGCGCTTGCAGAAAGCACGGGATGAGTCCTTCCTGAATCTTCGTTTGCGAAGAAAAGCCAGAGAGAGAGAGAGATAGTTTAAACCATAGTCACAACATACTCCAAGTATCTTATTTTCACTAAGAACTTGAGGTTTGAGGGAGAGAAACAGGGGAAATTCTACTCTAGGATAACTCTGCTGTGGCAAAGAGAAACAGAATGAAGCACCTACTTTCAAAACTGAGCTATAGATGCAACAGAATAAAGTGGGGTTATATTACTTCAGTCCAGATAGAAGACAACCTTTTAAAAATGACATGGAAAAGAAATTTACCGATGAATACATCAGTAGTCCAATGCATATATTTGTATATATTTGTTATTTGTTATTATTCGCCTTCAATATGACTTTGACTTATGTTAGCTCTATGAATGAGAAATTTCCAAGAGCCCTGGTCCTGGAATTGCTCAGGTCTTACAAACCCTGGGCTCATCTCCATCACCAAAATATGCCAGCTTCCCACTGGTGTATTCTGGCCCCAAATCAGGCCTGTTGCCTCCCACCCCCGATCACCTGAACAAAATGGAATGGAGTCCACACAGGGCCATCTCTGCAGCCACCATCACTGCCATCCATGTTGCACTCTCTGAAACCAGGCAGGAATCCTGCAGCATGTTATCATGAGCCCCTGCACGTGACCTGCCTTGGTTACATGCTTCAGGCCTCATTCCTGACTTCAGGGAGTATGACATGGACAGTAGCTACAGAGATGGGCCGGCATGGTGGTATGGCCTCCTGCAGCCCTGTGGGCCCCAATCCATTTCTTCCTCAATGAGGCAGCTATTCCTGGGTATTTTGCTGAAAGGGTTTATTGGGCTTTACCCTGTCTTCCCCTCGTGTTTGCTCTAGGTGCCACGAGGACCCCCTGGGGGCAAAACAAGGCAAGAGCTCTGTGTTGTATGGACTTCAGGGGGTCATTTACACGGGCAAATATTCCTCTAAATATACTGCTAAGATAGCTCATAGTTCCCACGGATCGCAGCACAGCATTGCCTCATTCAGAAGGGGAGAAGGTAAAACACCCAAATATAGCGTGGCAAGGGATGTCGCTACTTTTGCTGGTATATTTGCAATGTAGCGCATTATTGGCAGTGTAAATAACCATTCCGCTAAGGGCTACAGCAGAGCTTCACTGTGATTGGTTGATGCAGGGGTGATGATACAGGGGTGGGCTTAAAAAGAGGGGGAGGGAGGGAGGGAGGGAGAGATAGTAGCGATTAGAGGAAACTTTAAAAAATCCTCTCTTCTATTTTGCAACCCAGTTTGCAAACAAAAAGGATTCCCGTCAATTTTCATTCAGGGAGCATTCCTTCTCATCCTCTCTGCTGTTTTGCAAGTATGTAAAAGCTCTGTTCATCAGCAGTGATCCTGTGCATGGGGGAGGGAGAGAAATCATTTAATGAAGGGCTGCAGCAGAGCTGCACTGCTGTTTTGACAGTCTGTTTCTCTCTCTTTCTCTCTCTCTCTGGCTTTCCTCTATTTGGCAGAAAATGCTGTTAAGCAAGGAGGAAAACCTTCCGTTTGATTTGTGGCCAGGGAGCTGGGGGGGAAGAGGCAAAGAGTGACTGCCTCTAAGCTGTTAAGCACATGGACCTTCCATTTGATTTGTGGCCAGGGAGCTGTGGTGGGGGTAGAGGCAAAGAGTGACTGCCTCTAAGCTGTTAAGCATGGAGTTCGGGCCAGGGCAGACATTCCTATGGCATCCCTTTGTCTCCTCATAATCCTTGGCCATGCCCCCAGCACATTTGGCTGTGTGAACCTCAAAGCAGAAAAAATCGAAGAGCCACAAAATATAGCTGTGTAAACATATACCGTGTAAACTACTCACCACTGATGTGGGAAAGCGCTAAAGCACAACTTAACACAATAAAACCTGCCGTGTAAACCAGCCCCAGGTTTACAAGACAGGGACAAGACAGGGTAAATAACCCATCTAAACAAGTCCTCTGCAGCTTCCTTGATTGAATAAATCCATCTGTAATGTTATCTTACTCTTTTCCTACTTCATTCTAGTTTGCCAAGCATGATCATCTTTTTCAGAGAGTCATGTTATCTCTTGGTATGTCCATAATACTCTTCAACATTTTTATCCATAACTTGGAAGATGAAGTGGTGAGAATCCTTATCAAGTTTGCAGTTGGGAGGGGTGGCTAACACACTGGCAGATAGGAACAGATTTCAAAAGGTCCTAGATAAACTAGAAAATTGGATAGAAATTATAAAATGAAATTCATTAGAAACAAATGCCAATTTCTATATTTAGGCCACAAAAACCAAATGCACAGGTATAGGATGGGGATACATGGCTCAGTAGTACTGCATGTGAAAAGTACCTTGAGATCATTGTTGATCATAAATTGAACATGAGCCAGCAGTATGATGCCGCAGGAAAAAGCAATATGATGCTGCAGCAAAAAGTTGAATGCTGTTTTAGCCTGCATTAATAGAAGCATAGTTTCCAAGTTGAGGGAGGTAATAGTCCCACTATATTCTGCACTGGTCAGGCCTCATCTGGGGTAATGAGTTCAGTTCCAGGCACCTCATTTTAAGAAGGATATAGAGAAATTAGAATGGGTTCAGAGAAGAGCAACGAGGATGCTAAGAGGTATGGAGAACAACACATATGTGGAAAGGTTGAAGGAGCTGGGTATGTTCAGCTTGCTGAAGAAAAGATTGAGAGGTGACATGATTGCACTCTTTCAGTACCTCAGAGAGAAGAGAGAACAGGCCTGCTCTCTGCTGCTCCAGAAGGTAGGACCAGATCTACTAATGATTTGAAGTTACAGGGGAGTAGATTTTGATTGAACATTAGAAAGAACTTCTTCACAGTAAGAGCTGTTTGGCAATGAAACCATTTGCCTACAGAGGTGGTGGAGTCTCTGTCTCTGGACATCTTCAAAAAGAGGCTGGACTCTTTTTGTGCTGGGGATGCTTTAGCTGGAGATCCTGCACTGAGCATAAGGTTGGACTAGATGGCCTGTGAAGCCCCTTCCAATTCTATGATTAAATGACTCTCCTCCAGCACCACGTTTCAAACGGGTTGATTCTCTTCCTGTCAGCTTTCTATGTGTATGTATATGCCTTCACGTCATTTGTCACCTAATGGCAACCTCATGAATTTCATAGGGTTTTCTTAGGCACGGAATACTCAGAGGTAGTTTTGCAAGTTCCTTCCTCTCAGCTTTGTATCCTGTATAGCTTCCACAACCATACATAGAAATCAGAAATAATAAAAGCATGGATGATTCTGAATCCAGTCTTTACACTTTACACCTAAGGATCCAATCCAGTTCCTTCATAGCTGCCTTTCCAAGTCTTAGCCTTCTTCTCATTTCTTGACTACAGTCTCCATTTTGATAAATGTTTGAGCCAAGGTATAGAAAATATTTTAACTAGTCCATTGTCTTTATCACTCACTTTAAAGTTAAGTAAATCATCTATAGCCATTACTTTTTTTTGGGGGGGGGGTAATATTCAACTATATTGTGGTGGTGGTGATGTGGTGATGTGCCTTCAAGTCATTTCTGACTTATGGCAACCCTAAGGGGAACCCATCATGGGGTTTTCTTGGCAAAATTTGTTCAGAGGGGATCTACCATTGCCTTCCTCTGAGGCTGAGAGAGTGTGACTTGCCCAAGATCATCCAGTGGGTTTCCATGGATGAGCAGAGATTTGAACCCTGGTCTCCAGAGTCATAATCCAACGCTCAAACCACTACACCACACTGACCCCATTCAATGATAACTCAGATATATTCACACTGTTATTTAATACACTCACTATCAAGTGGTATAATGGTCTGAGTGCCAGACTATGAGTCCAGGAGACTAGGTTTCACATCCTTGCTCACCCATGGAAACCCACTGGGTGATCTTGGGCAAGTCATACTCTCAGCCTGAAAGGAAGACAATTGCAAATCTTGCCAAGAATAACCTCATATAAGGTTGCCATAAGTCAGAGTCAACTTAAATGTACATAACACCAATAACAACAATGAAGGGACATCCTCTTTCTCGTCAGGCATTTTTTCAAGTTCATATCATATTCTCTCTTCCTTTTCCTCTTATTCTTGGGACATTATCAGATGCAGTAAAAATTGTGGGATTACAACATCAGGGTAGCATGAATGGGCACCACTATCACATGTTATAATTGTCTTCGTGTTAGTACTCCATGCTCCAGCTGCGAAAAAGATGTTCTTTCTCATTCATGGGACAAGCTGTCAGTAGATCATCAATAGCACTCTTTTCACACTATTGACTGCATGCAAAAAACCATGTCCCATTTTAATCACAAGATTACAGCATGAGTGGGTGGTCCTCAGCAAGAAAACTTCCAAGTGAGAATGCAAAAAATGAAGCAAAGGATGCTCTTTTTATGAACTGTCCCCTTTTGTTTGCATGTTTTAAGGTTTGTTTCAGTGCTTGTGTGTTCATTTATTTTGTTAATTAAGGGTTTATTGGAGTTTTAACCATGCTTGTGTCTTCTCACGAGAACCACTGAAATCCATGCCTAATTGCGGAAGTTAACTCCTGTTATTGAAGCACTAGTGTTTCTTTCACGTGATTACAGCTATGTGCGATAATAAGCATCATAATGCCACGATGTTCCCACTATCTTCATTTGTGGAATTACAGTGTTTTTAGATGATAATGTCCACAGTTGTGTGTGCATAAACACATTAATGTCTAAGGGATGATGATAGATAGATAGATAGATAGACAGACAGACAGACAGATAACTGGAAGCAAAACCCCAGCTTTTGAATCTGATGTTTCTGCAGTTTTTACTGTCACGCCATGGGGGTTTTGCAACATTTGTCCTCTAGACTGTAGCAGTGAAGGGAGGGGTAAGGGGGAGTGTTGTGTAGGCAGACACCAGATTGTGGGAACAAAAGCATCAGCATCTGTCCGCTTGGCAAAGTGCCCAGGAGCTGACTGAGTTGTTCTTTTGGCACAGGCTCAGCTGTGGGTCTGCCTCATGTTTATCATTGTTCTTTTCCCCTCAAGTATTTTGTCTTCCCCTAAAGCCAATGGCATTCACATAGAAACAAAATAAATACACTCACATTTCCCTTCCCTTTTCATTTCTTTTTTTAAAAAATGGAAATTCATCCATTTCATACAACTGCTTATTAGGACTGGTATATATTAAGTAGAGAGAAGATAATGGTAAAGCTCTAGTGTTGCTGTTGGTCACTAATGACCAGTAATTGTTTACATTTTTGAACTTTCAGTCACCTTTGTAGCTGAAAAGAAACACTTTAATTTTATGAGTTCTACTTGACATTTGTTTAATTGTGTCACATGTCCAGAGCTATTTGATCATAACTGACTGAACATTGATTTTTCTAAACATTAAAACCCAGAATTTGTCCCAAATAATTAGCTATGATATGGAAGATCCAACATCAGGATCTTCTCCCTTTGCCTTCTCTCTGTTTATTCTTCCTCCCTCTCTCTCTGAGTAATAAATATATAGAAGATAATACCAATTCTGTGTGTGTGGTACTGGAAGAGAAAAGGCTTAATCGCCTTTTCTGTGCCATTTTACCAATTTAAATGACCCCTACTGCTGCTATCTCACCTGTAGGGGAATTCTATGGTGTATTTATGGACCCTTTCATATTAACACAATTATTGCCCCATATTCCTCTTTTAATTGCAATGGCAACATCCTGTGGAATACCAGGACTTGCACTTGAGGGAGGGATACTGAGAATTCTCTGCCAGATAGTTCTAGTGCTTCACCAACTACAAACTCCAGGATTCCATAGTTGCCATGATAGTTAAAGTGGGCCCGAGACAATGCAATTGTTAGCTGGAGTTTTAATTGGTTGACCAACCGAGCAATGGACTCAAACTACAGGAAAAGAGATTCCATCTAAACATTAGGAAGAACTTCCTGATGGTAAGAGCTGTTCAACAGTGGAATGTGCTGCCTCGGGATGTGGTGGAGTCTCCTTCTTTGGAGGTTTTTAAACAGAGGTTGGCTGGACGTCTGTTGGGAGTGCTTTTATTGTGTATTCCTGCAGATTAGAGGGTTGGACTAGATTGCCTTTGTGGTCCCTTCCATCTCTATGATTTTGTATAGCGCTGTAGTCATGTAGCGTTCCGTCATGGAAACAGCACTTTAACAAGGTGGATTTAATTAGGAAAGCAGAATAAGGGAAGATTTAATCCCACTCTTTTCTACACTTCCACAGTTCTAATCCAATTTACACATGCACACACAACTCTAGCTAGTAGCCTTTTAAAAAACCATAAGAGTTCATTGCTGTCCTATATCTTATCAAAGTGCACCTTAATTAAAGAGCAGATGGATATACAATTTACAGATGGCTTAAAATATTAAAGTTTTAGGTTTTATCAACTATTACAAGATGATACAAGATAGGAATAACATACAGATAGCAGCAGGTTTATCACATGCAAATCACATTTTGTGATTTATGTGATCACATAAAAATCACATACAATTGACAGTGAGTGTAGAAAAATAAGAATAACTCATAAGAATGACATTGGGCTGTTTATGTAAATATGGTGCAATCTTTTTTATTGATCTTTTTATGAATAATTCTAAAAATACATTAAAATTATAGAAATTTTAAAAAGAAATAAATGCAAGGAAAGAAAAGAAAAGAAAAAAACGATGACTTCCGATCTTCCTTTCGACGATTATACAGTATGTCCATTGTTATTCATACTTCCCTCTAAAATTTACAGCAAATTCTCTTCTTTCAAGAACCTATACTCTCTAATCATCAAAGCAAAATAAATAAATAAATCACCAATTCATTTTCTCTCCTGCCAAAAAAAATCTAAAAGGCATTTCAGATATTTAAGAAACGTCACTACCAACCTTTCTCCAATCAAACCAAACCATTTATCCATTTCTACAAAATTCATCACCTTTGACAACTATTCCTTCAATGTGGGTAGTGTTGAATTCTTCCATCTCTTCAAATAAAACAATTTCGCTGTCATTTTTATATACTAGAATAATCTTCCACAGCTCTTTTCCAACTGTATGTCCATCATTCCAAAAAGGAAATGTTCCATTTCTAATTTAATTTTAATCTTTAAAATCCTCTACATCGATACATGTATCTAAATCCAGTTTTTTCTTTCTTGTTACTTTTTCACATATCCACCACATATAATAATGCATCTCTTTAGTCTCATTTCTAACCTATATTAAAAATCTCCTTATAAATTCTAAATATTTTTCCAAAATCTTATAGCAACAATACAACATTTTATATTTAAAGTCATAGGACTTTTTTGAACATCTCAAATACAACGCAAGCAGCCTTGTCGCGTTGCAAGGCTGCTGCACTGCAGGGTGTTGCTTTCGGATGATGCTCTCCCCTGCCGGTACTGTTGTGGTACCGCGGGGACATTTGAGCATTATATTTTGCTGGTTTTTAATCATTATCAACTTTCGTGAGTAAAAATTGGTGAAATATAACGCTCAACTGTCCCTGCGGTACCGCAACAGTACCGGCAGGGGAGAGCATCATCCGAAAGGGACGCCCTGCAGCGCAGCAGCTTCGCAACGTGACGAGGCTGCTTGAGTTATATTTGAGACGTCCGAAAAAGTCCATAGTCTAATGTCCTTTTAATTGAATATTAATCTTTCAAATTATCTGCATCAATGTTTGTATTTAAATCTTTTTTTTTACTTTTTCAGATATCCACTATGTATAACAAAACATCCCTTCATGTTACTCACATTTTCAACATACATTAAAGATCCATTTATACATTCTAAGCAATTTTCTGACATCTTATGCCAACAATACATCATTTTATACAATTTCATTTTATAAGAATTCTCTTTAATGTCATCTCAATGCCTTTGATCACATTTGTTGTTGTTAACTGTCCTTGAGTTGACTTTGACTCATAGCGACCCCATGACTGAGACACCTCTGATGCCCCATGTCCTCCTCTGCTCAGCCCCTGCAGGCTCAGGGCTGTGGACTCCTTGATTGAGTCTATTCATCTGGTGTTCAGTCTTCCTCTTTTTCTACTACCCTCCACCTTTCCTAGCATTATTGTCTTTTCTAGTGAGTCATGCCTTCTCTTGATATGGCCAAAGTATGATAGTTCCAGTTTAGTCATCTTGGCTTCCAGGAGAGGTCAGACTTGATTTGTTCTAGGACCCTTTTATTGATCTTTTTGGCAGTCCACGATATCCATAGCACTCTTCTTCAGCACCACATCTCAAATGAGTTGATTTTCTTTCTATTAGCTTTCGTCACTATCTAGCTCTCACTTCTGTACATGGTTATGGGAAATATACCACATACTTTTCCATAATCTATCTGCACATTATAGCCAGATTCTTAACCCATTTTAACATACACTCTTTAACTTATTCTTCACTTTGTATTTAACTCTTGGCTTTCCCTCCTGCCTTACAAACTTGAACATATCCCCTTGCCATTACTTAACCAGTACATCAGTTGTCAAAACAGATGCTGTCTGAAATAGAAACATCATTCTATGCAAAACATTTTTTTCACATTCTCCCCAACAATGTCAGATTTAGTCTCTCCCATCCTAACGTGTCCTTCTCAATTCCACTCTATATCTTAAGAGAATTATTTTGAGACAAAATATAATCCACATTCATCCTAACAACACCCCAATAGTCAGCTTTTCAATTTTAAAAACAATTCCATCCATTAACTCAACTTCATCTTATAAATTCATTTTTTCATTAACATAGATCCTACCAACACACCAAAACCTTTTCACAATATCAAATTATCCAAACCTCCATCTCATTGTCTACAACTTCAATTTTACTTCCCAAAATTTCCACCTCATCATTACTTTGTTTTACAACCTCGATTGTTTTACTGATCTTTTAATTCTTTCACCTTTCTCATATCTTATTTCACCCCTTCTTTAAATTTTACCATATAATAACTTCTCAAAGACCTGATCTCTTCCAGCAACTTGTGTAAAATTTCTGGAGAAGGACATTGCTCCATCTTCAGTAGATCCAAAGCGAATTCCAGCAATTTCAGGGTTAAAAGCAAAAGGCATGTCTCTCAGGGTTCCCCCCCCCATTTGCTTCCCATAGGGTTAATAATTTAGTCTCAATGCAGTCTTTGTAGTTCTAAAGACACCATCTGTTCGTTCTTAATCTTATCTTCTAATAAAATAAACAATAATCTTTCCCATGGAGAGCTGGCCTCTTTACGTAGCCAAATCCAGTATTCTCAAAAAACATGCACCAAACACAAAGAAATCTTATATCTTTCAAAATTAAAATTACCATCCCTTCATTTATTTATACCTTTATTAAGCCACATTCTTGTTGAACCTTTTGCTTTTAAATTAAAATCTTTTAAATAACATTTAGTTTCTCAATTCTTGTTCACAGAAAGAAGGCAACTCACTGAGGCTTTAATCTCACCATCAATTGGAAGAACTCTTCATTTGCATATTAGATAGTTAAAGGTGATTAAGAAAGCTTAGGTTTTTCCAGGTCCAGTGTCCATGAAAGTGCTCTTAAGTGACTGAGCCTAATGTTAATCCCAAATGCCTCATAACATCAAGATTTTTTCTGAATGTTTTAACATTTATTAAGCTTTGGAGACTAACTGATCCCCTCCCTCCAAATGTACCTATGTACCAGTTTTAACTTGTTAACTTGTTTAATGTTTTTAGTTTATGTAAATCATCATGTAAACTGTTTAGATTGTTTTTATATGTATTCTACCCTGAGATCTCATGTTAACAGGCAAAATATAAACATTTTAACAAACAAACAAATAAATAGTTAAATCCTTTTTGAGTATCTTCACCAGTTGATTGTGGTCCTACTCTCTATTTCTCTTGAATCTGTTTATGCATTTTTATTGTAAGATGTTTCGGGACCCAGTCTTGGAAAACAAGCAAAATATACATATAAAACAATATAAATATGACCAACAATGTGGTGTTTTAAATCACAACAAAGGTTTCCTAGATTAGGGTAGGAATCATGCAGTCCTCCAAATGTTCTTGCATTTCAAATCCCATCAGCCCTTGCTAGCATAGCCAACTGTGAGGAATGCTTGGTACTCCAGTCCAGCAATATCTGGAGAGTCACATGATTTTCAAATCTATGCTACTTTGCCTGGCCTAAAATCAGTTGTTCTTCCCATTGAATTAATTGAAACTTGGTAAGATCACCAACAATGGTCTGCCCTAGACTCACATCAGGAGGCATGGAGAAGCACTATCCACAATGCTGCAGCCTTATTTGAGAACTCACACCGAACAAGTCTTGAAGAGAAACGACAACACAGAAAGAATCACAACCCAGAAACATCACCCAAGGAGACCTTCTGCTGTGCTTTCTGCAACCAGACTTGTTCATCTCGGTTTGGCCTTTTTAGTCATCAGCGCACTTGCAGAAAGCGCGGGACGAGTCCTTCCTGAATCTTCGTTTGTGAAGAAAAGCCAGAGAGAGAGAGATTCCTTTGGTTCAATGGGTCCACACTAGTTTGGGACTAGCAGCTGGATTTAGGCCAGGGGTGGGAAAGATACAGCCTTCCAGAGTTTGTGGGACTGCAACTTCCAGGATTTCTCATATTAGCTATGCTGGCTAGGGCTTGCAGTCCAAGAACATCTGGAGGGCTCCATGATTTTTCTCCAATTAACACTGTCAATACAATTAAGTGATTGTACAGAAATGTTTAATAGAAGATCAAACAGTCTTCAGTAGTGTGCCAAAAATATGTTCCCATTTTTTTTCCAACCATCCCCACTGAATTTAAAAATAAATTCCTTTAAAAAGAATTTCAAAGGAGGAAAAGACTTGGTGGGAGTTGTCATGGGTGAGGTTCACGATTCTTGTGCTCACCTCACTTATTAGGTGGCTGAAGAATTTATGTGACTGTCCTCTTCCATTGTATCTTTTGTATATGTGGCAGCAGCCTTTCCAACTTCTTTAAAGCCCAGGGAAGACATCATAGAGTAACTTTCCTACAGGGCTTTCTCAGATCAGGAAATATGGGCAGCTAGGAAAGCCACAGAGCAATGAAGACATCTATGGAGAAAAACACATTTAGCACGCTCAGCTGCCTTGCAATGTTATGATAAGCTCACAAATATTAAAATGAATGCTGAAGGGCCCCAGGAATGAGGTTAAAAAGTGGGTGCACTTTTCCCATGGGGAAATATTTTTTTGGGAACTTGGAGAGCAAATTTTAGCACAGCATTAACTCAATTTTTCTCCCATGGACTGGATCCAACTGTGCCCTCCCTTACACCTGCTACAGAGCAGATGTGTTGTAAGCATATGCAATACACAAAACTGATTCACAATAACCCCTTTAAAATGTAACATCTAGGGTAATGGTTCTCAAACTTTGGTCCTCCAGTTGCTTAGGACTCGAGATCCAGTAATTCCTGAAAATTGATCATAGTGCCAAGACTTCTGGAAGATGGAGTCCAGAGCATCTAGAGGACCAGAATTTGAGAATCACTGATCTAGAAAACCCTGGAAAAGTGCTGAACCCTGAAAAAATTACAGTTTCGGTGCTGGAGAAAAATATTTGCAGAAGTCATACATTTCAAAATAATTCTGAGATTCCCCCCCCCCTTTCTCACCTATAAAAAGAAGGCCACTTTGCAGATCTTCCTATGTTCTTTTTCCAACATTTCTTTGGCTACCTTCATATCACTATCACCATTCTGCCCTAGCAGGACACCAAGAAGGGCGTTAAGAAAGATGCAAATGATGGCCAGGCTGCCAACACAGACATTTGGAGCAGCAGTGCAAACTTCCAAACTTCTTTCCTTTGGAAAAGAAAGAGCAGTGCTATGCTTCAAATGATGACACCTCCATATCTGAGAAAATGTTGGAGAATTTATTCTCTGGTTTGAAGAAATTAGATGAAATGGTTCCCTTTGTACCACATTTCCCTGTCTGCAAGTAGGGTTGAGACTTGCACACAGCTGTACTCAGTAACAATATGCATGGTATCATTTAAGGACATTTAAGTTGCTCAATTTGGTTTTTCCTCTACATCCTTCTTCATGCAGTAATATTCATCTTGACTTTTTCTGACCACATAGCTTTTTCCTCAATCTGTTATCAGTTTTAAAACTTCGATTTCACATATACACATCTTTTCAAGTATGTGTGCTAAATGAACACACTTTCTTCGGATATAATTCCTATCCAACAAGGTCATATACTGCTGATCTTGTTGCTTATGTGGCCATGGTTACCATGTCAGCCTGTGCTTCTCAATACAGTTATTTTATTCAATGTGATCATTTTTCAAAACCACAGTTTGCATTATCCTCTGAAGTAATATCCTTTACTGATGAGTTGTTAATGTATTCAAGTTGCAACAGCAGACATTGGCACCCCCCTGCTTTTGTAATATGACTTATTAAACCTCATGTTCTGGGAATAAATCTCTGGGACAGAGTAGTCCCAGAATATATGTGTCCATGATGCCCCCCTCTGGAGAAGTTTCTGCTGCATAAATTACTTATCCACAATCCCAATTTCCCTAAGTGTTTGAGTGACCAAGACACTCTGCAAAATAGGTTTTAATTCAGCGGCAGCGGGTGATCGATGGCCCTTAAACCATCTCCTGACACAGTGTCCTCCTCAGTAATTTTCACTTGACATCTTTAAATATGAATATGACCCTCAAAGGGGTGGGGTGGAGGATGGAACTGATTTGTTAAAATGATTGTATTGCCAGTGCTATATACCGCAGTAGTTCTTCCACGTTGCTCTTAGATTTTTTCCTATCAGATTTCTACCTGCTGCTGAAATAAAAGAAGAGAGAAAGAGTGATCACCAAAACCTGGTGGTGGTCCTTGCTGGTCCTCAGCACAAATGTAGATGGAAACAGCAAGAGAGCCCTTCAAGAACCAGGGGAAGGAACACACACTCCATTCTTGTCACTCAACAGCACTAAAATGAATTGTGTTGAGCAAGCTGCTTAGAGTACCAGATGCCAGGCCGATCTTTTTGACCCTTGTTTTCTGCCGAGTCTGTACTACTGTCTTGGGATAAAACTGAGCTATGATAAACAAATCACATGCTGCTAAAGATCATTTTAAAAAGTAAAAGTAAATGTATACACACTGATCCAGATAAGCAAGTGCAAGTGTGTGGGCGGGAGGTTTAAAACTTTTGCCCCCCGGGTTTTATCTAAAAATTCACCTGTTTGCAATATCCACCTTCCCATTCCCATCCCATTGTGGAACACAAAAGGATTTACAATAAAATCAAACAAAACATGTCCAAATAAAACATACCCAGACATGTTTAAAACAGAAGAATGAAAAAGAATTAGACAATGTATGTGTAAAGGGCATGTTTAGCTGAATGTAGGTATGCTTCCCTTGCAGAACTTCCCTACCAACAAAGGAAGGTTGGAAGTGGAGAGCAAATTCCCATCTCTCTGTTTCATGCTCACAGAAAACCCCTCTTTGGGACAGGCAAGAATGGGTCTCTAATGTGAACTTTATCTAATTGCTCAGCAATTAAAAGACACATAATTTCAGTGCCCTTTAAAGCAGAGCTTGGAATGATCTACTCTCCAGTTGGCTTGTATAAGCACTTAGTCCTTGCCCATGGCTTGGAAATGTTATTTTTTCAACTACAACTCCCAGAAACCCCCAGCCAGCAGGACCACTAGGATTTTAGGAGTTGTAGTCCAGTATAACAACATCTCTAAGCTCTGACCCATGATCAAAAGTGTTTTTGTCTTGCCTACATCCTAATAAATTGGATTTGTTTATTAAATGGTGGAACAAGTAGATCCAAAGGGATTTATTTTTACCTGTGGAAAAACTTCCTTATGGCTTTGGGAATCTGTGTCATGCCACTTGAGAGAAGCCCTGATTAGATAAGGACCCAGAGCCCTGAGAAAACAGATCCCGCCCTCATGATTTTCTAAAGTCCAGGAGGAGCTGGGGCCATTAAGGGTGAGGGCTGAGGGTCCACTCTTTCCAGAGGAGACAGGTTCTACAGAATGATCGGTAGCAGCTGTACCTAAGTTGCTAAGAGCAGGGCAGAAGGGCAAGGCTGAATGAGAGAGCTTATAGGGTGTAAGGAATTTCATGTGAAGTAGACTGTGGTTAGCTGTGTTATGGATGGGGAATGAGCAGCATTGGACAAGAGTATGGCCAGCAGAAGCTGCTGAAAACAGTATGTTCATATGCTGTGTTTCTGGGGCTCCTTGCATTCTTCAATCACATTCCTACAGTGTTTGGATCTGCTGGTATATGACCATGGATTGACAGCAGACCTCTTTGGCTTCCCTGGACTTAACTTGACAAATGACCTGGTAGGATCTCTTCTCTTATGATTCTGGTTCTGTTTCTTGGATTCTACCTTGTCTGAGTATTAACTGCTCTGTTTGTTGACTCTCTGTGTGCCGCAACCCTAGTTTGGCTTCCTGGTTGTTGTATTGGCTATGCCTAATCTGCTTTGACCCTCTTTGTGGGGGCTACAGGCCTGACAGGAGCATCTAATACTTATCTGGCACTCACCAGCTTGCCAGACAACATAGGGATGTGCCTATGTCTGTGTTTCTGCATGTGCTCACTCATGTTTGTTTTCCATCAGGGATTTATCTCCTTGCTTACATAGTTATGAGATGAACAAAAGATGTTTTTATAGACTTATAGGATCTACTTTGTTAGAGCTTTGTTACAACTTCATTACAACTTGGTCCACTAATGAGAGAGCCAGGTACAATCTAGTGGGGAAGGACAGTGGGGTCAATTAGCTATTTGATGTTACAAATGAAGATGTAGCTAGTTACACTTATGCTAATGATTTTAAAGCAACTCTTTACTTTACATTCAGTATCTGTAAGGTAATTAAAATCACACAATAATGGCGTGGCTCCATTCTGCAACTCCTCCTTTGGTTTTCCTTGTAGCTTCCTCTGCAGCTCTCTAGGGAGATTATTGGACAGGGACAAAAATAGCATTCCCGTCTCACTATCTCCTCTGCCGCCCTCTCATGCCCCCCTCCTGGCACGAGAATGAAAAGTTATCACACTTACCTTTGCCGCATCCTCCCCCTCATCTCGGCAGCCACGGAATGAATACAGCTCGCGAGGAGCTGTATTCACTTCCTTATTTGAAATTCGGGGCTGTTCTCACAAAAGAACAATTGCACAGGAAATTCAAAAGAAAGAGAGAGAGAGAGAAAGCTTTTTAAATTGCAGCAAGCACAAAAACACACTTTAAACTTACCAAGTAACCTGGGGGAGGGTACACAAAAGGCTTTAACTTACCTCGATATCCCAATTGCACCCGGGAGTGTTCGACAGGGATCTCTCACTGTGGCTGGCATCATACCAGCAGAACAGGGCACCTTATCGCTCACCTGTGATTCCATTTCAGAAATGGAACAGGTGATCTATTGATGGCCTAAACAGTCAATAAAAAGGAACACAGAAGCTGCACCAGGGGGATAACGCCACAGGGACGATGACGTCTGATATTTGAGCCCTTTGGTGATGTCCTGTCATTTCTGTGGTGGCATATTAAGGGTGTCTGGAAATCTTCTAGGTGTTACAGGAACCACTGAGGTACTAAATCTTATATTGGAAAGGGGGTTCAACACTTGGATAGCTCCCATGGCACCTGGAAGAGCTGCAGAGTAGCCGCCATGAAAACGAAGCATGGAGTCACCACTCCACAATAACAGAATCACCAGCTATGCATAATTAAAATACACATATGTAACTACTTGATGTTAAAAGTCTGAATGCTACTAGCTGCTGATCTGTGGCATAAAATGCATTCTCCTCCCATTCATCTTGGCATTACCTCAACCCCCACAGCAGAGCATGAGGCCAACATGGTATCTATGGGATGCTCCTCCTTACTGAGACCACATCTCCATAAAAAGATGCAGTTACACTGCAAAAAGAGTTACACCTTTTACATTGATAGGAATAATATTCACAAGCTTCTAAACACGTAGTTCTTCAAATGCATCAGTAGGTTGCAGTAGAGAGCTAAAATCAGATCAAAACAATTTTGATACTTAAAAGGAAGTGTGCAAAGAAGTGATGGTTCTTTGATAAAATCTTTTTCATAAGACAGTCCAAAAGTAAATACAGAATTCTGAGATAGGATTTCAGGTGCCATAAAATACACAAACATTCATAGAATGACAAATACCATACACATGTATATGCACCATGTTATTACTTTTACAGTAAAATATGACTGTTCACAGAATAGCATTTAAAGCGTCTTGTGTGATATAAATGAAAGTAAAACTGGGTCTGAGAAATGGCATGCTCACACTTTCTATTTGTAAACCGAAATACCTTGCTATTTCATGTTGGCTTGCTTGCTTGACAAATACAGAATTTATTTTGCCCTCAAAATTGTAATTGTTGAAACCAGCCAATTTAGGAGGAAAGATAAATGAAAGGAGGAAAGGAACATATTCATCTGGGAGAGATAATTATTTTTCAAAATGTGTGTGGTTTAAATTAAAACATACACACTGAAATTTGGCAGTAAAAACCTAATTATTACTTTGATAATAAAGCTAATGCAACAGCATTGTTTTCTCCATTGATGATATACTGGCATGTGAAAATAGAAAAGAAAAAAAAAGGAGTATCTCATTTAGTCAGTGCTTCTGATCCCTTCAAATTGTTCATTTCTCCTAATTTGATTGTTAAGTAGCAACTTCACAGCTGTGCCTTGGCAATAAACATTATATCTATAGATTCCTATATTTAGATTTCATAGACAGTGTTAACAGTGACAAAGACAGAAAGAGTGCTGCTTTGCCCCTAGTGAAATCATACAAAAGAGTTAATGAAGCTGACTCTAATAGGCTTTGTTGAGTGACCAGCTGGATAACTTCATTTGTATTCTGCAACAGGGACCCTGATTATTGAGAAGAAACTCCAAAACAAAGTATCAAGTTATTCTTCTTTCAGAATAGATGTATCAGGGCTTGTCACCGATTCCTTCCGGTGGCGCATACACAAGCCTGTCCAATTAAGTGTGCCTCTTCAAACAAAACAAGCAAGTCTATCAAGCATGCTAAAACAAAATAAAACAAACAGATGTTGCTTTATAAATAGCCAGGTTTTCAGTGGGGTAAACCTCACACATCACATGCTTACTTTTGTGTCACACTACTTGCCTGATAAAGTAAGCAATAGAAATGGGGGATTGTGACAAAATGTTACAATGTGGACTGCTTTCTTGCATTCCACTCCTCCACTCCATTCTTCCTTGGTTTCCCCTTTTTAAGTTTCTTACTCCAGCAGTCAACATTTCATGCCCATTGAACCTACTCAGGACTTTATCAGATGAGCCCCTTAAAGTGTTCTTTTGCTAGCATTAAAAAAAATAAATCAATTTTTATGCCAGCAAAAGAACACCCACCACCGCACGTATGTTGTTTTCCCGGCAAAGGCTTCCCTGGCAATGAAGAGGAAGTAAACAGAGCTCCATTCGCTTCCTCCTTTGATATCCCATGGATTATACTGAGACTTCATCACGTGCGAAATTAAAAACGATTAAAAACCACTAAAAAAGTTAAACAAAGCATAGGAACACACTATAAAAGTCCCAAGTAACCCAGGGAGGGTAATAAAAAGTGACCTTGCTCCCACTTACCTGGATGTTGTGATCTCACGTGGAAGTGTTCGTGCTGGACCGGCCATTGATGGGTTAAGTACGAGGGGAAAAAATGCAAGGTTTCACATGCCCACAATGCTGGCACAAAAAATGCCACAGGGATCTATTGATGGCTTCAGCTGTCAATTAAAAGGTACCAGTTTTGGCGAGGACATCAATGCGAAAGGGTGATGTCATGTGGTATGTGCACCCTTTCGTGTTTATGTGGCTTCATTATGACACCCACACCACACCCATTAATGGATCATTCATGGAAGAAAGCACTATGAGTCATCTGCACCTGAACTGATTACTGAATTGTTGAGAGGAAAGACGGTCATTAATGGATTATTTCCACTGTGAAAAGAACCACATTTTCAATAACCCTGCAATGCAACAGTGCCTGGAGAGCAACAACATTGTGTGATAAGGCTGAGGCAATAGCAGGACTAATGCATCACTGCAGTGGTACAACAGCATGGTGTGATAACACTCTTATGGTCAGGAACTTCTTCCTAATCTTTAGGTGGAATCTTTTTCTTATAATTTGAATTCATTGGTTCATGTCCTAATTTCCGGACCAGGAGAAAACAAACCTGTTCCATCTTCTACATAACATTCTTCTAATATTTAAAGATGGCAACCATATCACCTCTCAATCATCTTCAAGCAATTAGCTAACACACACTGTAAACCGCTTAGAGAGTGCCTAGCACACTATGAAAGCAGTGTAGATGTGTAAGTGCTATTGCTTAACAATTTGTAAGCCACTCTGAGAGCCTTTGTGGCTGAAGAGCAGGGTATAAATACTTAAAAAAATAAATAAGCTAAACATACCCAGCTCCCTAAGCTGTTCCTCCTAGGGCTTGGTTTCCAGAACTTTTGCCTGCTTGGTTGCCCTTCTCTGGATATGTTCCATCTTGTCAATATGCTTCATGAACCATGGTGCCCAGACTAGCATTTGTTCATCTTTAAAATGCCGTGAGACTTTTTTTTTTTTAACTGCCCTCTCCACTTGAGAAATGAGCTAGTTGGAAACCCAAAAGAAAGAAAGAAAGAAAGAAAGAAAGAAAGAAAGAAAGAAAGAAAGAGAAAGAAAGAAAGAAAGAAAAGTTTGCCCTAGAAATGAGAGCACAAAAGCAAATATCTATTTTGGCCATTTTAAAGTGGTTTGACTAGCCCTTCAGATGTCCATTTTTGTTTGTCTTTATAGCCCAATTATAGTCCTTGGTCTGATTAGAATTTCAAGAGGGAGAGAGTGAGAATTAACTTATTGGCCCTGTGCTCTCCCTATCAACCAGTCTCTGCAGCCCTCTATGGTTCGGTGGCTTGATGTAGAGAAAGCCAGTTCTTCTGCATCCTTCTGTGTATTAGAACCCTGTAAAATCAGTGTTCTACATCATGCATGGAGTTGGTAATTGACTGATTCATATCCAGGCTGTCTCATCAAACCGGGTCCCTTCTGGCAGAAAGGCAGCATATAAATTAAATTAGATAAACAAATAAATAATAAACTGGCATTTGATACAGCTCATAGCAAGCTTAACTAAAAAAAGGTACAAATAAAAATCCCCAGAAGTTATAAATACAATTAATCAGATGTATAATTGTAAAACTCAGTTGTATTAAAAACAATATAAAAGCGTATTAGTTTTAAAAAACACAGAACCTATCCATTAAAAGTCTCTTCCTTGGCAACCCAAGGCTCACATGAAGAAAAAGGACTTTATCTGCTGATAGAAGGCCAAATCCACACTACACAAATAATCCAATTTGAAACTGGATTATTTGCCATGGCTCCCTCCTATGGAATCTTGGAATTTGTAGTTTGGTGAGACACCAGCATTCTTTGGCAGAGAAGACCAAAGACCTTGTAAAACTAAAAATCCCAGGATTCAATAGAAGGAGCCATGGTGAATAATCCCATTTCAAACTGGATTATTTGTGTAGTGTAGATCTGGCCCAAGAAAGGGGGAAGCCTAGGCCCCCTCAGTAGAAGATCTTGCAGCTTGGAAGCCTACATGAATAGAGATGATTCTTTGCATCAAAATGTACCTTTTCCGACAGCAGGCAAGGACAGATCCAATGTACTTAACATTGGATGTTGGGTCCAGCCAACTCCCTTGAAGATTAAAACCTTCCTTGCAGATTAAAACCAAGCATGGATACACCACCACCTCTGACATTGGAACCTGGAGCGTCCACTGGTTACAGGAACAAGAGAATATGAGGGGGTGGAGGGAGATGAGGGTAGCCAGGGTCAACTCTGATCTCCCACTCTTGCCATCCTAGACATGTGTGTATGTGTGAGTGCAGGGGAGGACCCCTCAAGAGGGATTGTGTGGACAGAAAAATAGACAGGAGCTTGCAAGCTTGTTCTGCCCCATCCTCTCCACAGTTCTTCACATGGGGATCTCCCTCCCCACCTTTCCCCCCTATAGTAAGAACTGGAATGACAAAGCAGCGGAGATAAGACCTCTGGAGATCATCACAATTATCTGTGCCAGCGACACAGCAACGCTATAAGCAATGAGACTGAAAATAACATAATAGCTCAGGTTGGCCTTTCCCTGCTGCCAGCTGCCTTCCCTGCTACCTTTATAATGAAATGTTTTAAAAAATCAAAACCAAACCCTTGGTTTCTTTAATAAAGTTCAGCTAGTAAACAGCATTGTCCAAAACAGCAAGTTGCAGCACCACATTATCCACTGAAGCCCCATCTGGTCAAGATAGGAATGCTAATGAGAAGCAGTTGGGTTTTTATTGGTAAGTTGGATGCTTTTCTCACAAATTGCTACACTGATCATGAGAAATATTATCAAATACCACACTGTTGTCATTTCCTCCAACCTGATTTTTGTGTTCACATCTGTTTCTACTCCCTGTTCCACCAGAGGGTGTTGGGCTTTCATTCAGGTCTTGTGTGGTATTTTTAAAATTTTCCTCCAAAAAACTTTAAAATTGATTCAGCATCTCTCTATATATTGCTCTTAGTTATGTTGCCGTTTCCAGTGTGCTGACTGGCTGCTTAGGAAACTGATCAACCAATCAAAGCTCTGTTGGGCAGCCAATCAGCTCACTGGGGTGGGACCATGTGGAAGTTTCATTCCTTTCTAAACATGGCAGAGGGGGTGTGAGTAGCGTGGGGGGATGTGGCATGGTGTGTGTGTGTATGCAGTGTGCCTGGGGTGCAGTGAGGGTGATGCAAGTACAGGGAGGGTGGCACGGGGTGCGGGGAGGGTGGTGCGAGTGTGGGGAGGGCAGCATGGGGTGCGGGGAGGGCAGAGCAAGTTTGGGAAGGGTGGCACAGGGTGCGGAGAGGGCGGTGTGAGTGTGGGGAGGGTGGCAGAGGATGTGGGGAGGGCAGTGCAAGTGCGGGGAGGGTGACATGGGGTGCGGGGAGGGCAGTGCAAGTGCAGGGAGGGAAGCACAGGGTGCGGGGAGGGTGGTGTGAGTGTGGGGAGGGCGGCACGGGGTGGCAGGGGGTGCAGAGAGGGCGGTGTGAGTGCGGGGAGGGCAGCACAGAGTGTGGCAAGGGCAATGCGAGTGCGGGGAGGTTAGCACAGGGCGCAGGGAGGGCGGCACATGGCGGCAGAGGGTGCGGGGAGGGCAGTGCTGGAAGGGCAGCACAGGGTGCAGGGAGGGCGGTGCGAGTGCAGGCAGGGTGGCACAAGGCAGTACAGGGTGTGGGGAGGACTATGTGAGTGTGGGGAGAGTGGCACAGGCAGCATGGGGTGCAGAGGGCAGTGTGAGTGTGGGGAGGGCATCACAGAGCAGCATGGGGTGTGGGGAGGGCAGTGCAAGTGCAGGAATTGCATTACAGGCTGTGGGGAGGGTGGCACGAGTGCAAGGAGGGTGGCACAGAGTGTCACATGGTGTGGGGAGGGGCGGTGCAAGTATAGGGGGGCAGCACAGGGTGTCACGGGATGCAGGGAGGGCAGTCAGAGTGCGAGGAGGGTGGCACAGGGCAGCACAGGCTGGGGAGGGTGGAGCGTGGGCAGGGAGGGCAGCACAGGGCAGTATGGGGTGCTGGGAGGGTGGTGAAAGTATGAAGAGAGTGGCACGGGGTGCAGAGAGGGAGGTGCGAGGGCGGAGAAGGTGACATGGGGGAGTGGCATGTATACCATGGGGGGGTGTAGCACACAGGGGGAACGGTGTATGTTACACCGAGTATAGCTAGTATTGTTAAATACAGCTAGGGATACATTTTTTTTGCATATTCAATTTTTGCATGCAAGATGGAAAATGTTCCAACATTTTATCCTTGGTGGTAGAGATTACAAGAGTTTTTTTTTGATAATTTTTGATTATTTTTCTTATATCAGGACCAGCCTGGGAAATGTTTTTCTGCACAAAACCCAAAATGTATCCACAAAATGAAATGGTTTTGCAAAATTAAAATGTTTTTTGCACAAAATACTGTATGTTTCTGCACAAAATCCAATGGAGGTTTTTTGAAGGGTGCTATTGTTGTTGCTGATAAAACAAAATGCTGACCTGTTCTTTCTTGCATGGGGAGAAAAAGGGTGTTTGAATGTGTCCAGAAAGTATTCCATTGCATCCCAAATAGTGGCAAGGCCTTAAGACAGAAGCAGTACTCATGAGGCCCAAAGGCTGCACATATCTGGGGGGAGGGGGATTCCATGAATGTCTTGGTCCCCTGACCCCTAACAACCCCAACTTCAATCTCCCCACTTTTAAAAGCTTAAAATAGGTTACTGTAGTTTTGCCCCCAACTGCTGTTCTTTGGGTGTGAGGAAGACTTGGCAACAGCAAAAAACCTATTTAAAGTGACTGGGTGCTTGTCTAGATGAGAGGATATAATGCTGATTCCTGCACATAATTGCAAATTCACAGCAGTGCTCATTTGTCTCCACAGTCTTTTGGAAAAAATGATATATGCAAAGCAACCCACGTTTGAAGTGCACACGCCTGCAAATTAAGATGGTGGCTGAGTAAATTAGCATGTTATTTGTCTCCACAGGTTGTCACCGCTGCACAGTATATTTTTTAACTTTAAAGCAAAGGTGCGCAAATGCGACCTTCTGGTTGTTTTAAAAAAAAAAATTGATCACCTTGGAGCAGCAACAAAGTGCACGATTGGCAATGCAAAAATCCAAAATGGCACTTCCATCTGCTTCCTTGCTGGAAAGCCCACCTCCCATGCACATCCAACCAATCAGCTTTCCACATCCATCCTTGCAGAGAATGCACTGAGATTCAAATAGGTTGTCCAAACAAGCAGTAACATGCATTTCCATGCATTATTTTTTTAAAACCTCACGAAAAGCCACAAAGGCTTTTCCTGTGTAGTTTTTGGAGTTTTTTTGTCTCCCTCCTTCAAAATAAGGCAAATCACTATGGGTTCTCATGGGAACAAAAAGTATTGTCTTCTAATCCTATGAGGAGTATTTTCACCATCTAGACAACCCCTGGAAGTGACTGAAAATATCCTAGTTTCAGGAAATGGTGGGAATGCAGCTTTCATGGAGCCATAAATGGTCCTTTCATGGAGGACCTATAAATGGTCTTCTGAACCTCTACACATGCCCACCTTGCTAAAAGAGAACATAGAGGTGACTTTATCTTGGCACACTAGGTACACTTCCCCCTCCTCCTCCTCTCCAACATGCAAGCAGCCAGCAACTACAGCAACACCCTCTGCTAGGACTACATAGCTCCATCCCACTTACCATCTTGCAACTTACACCCTCTTGTCCAGTTTACAGGTGCAAAGTTACCAGAGTGTTAGGACAGGAAAAATGTCTTCATTAGATCTGGCACACTGAAGATGAATATCTCTGCTTTTCTTCGCAAACGAAGATTCAGGAAGGACTCATCCCGCACTTTCTGCAAGCGCGCTGATGACTAAAAAGGAGATGAATATAGGTTAGTCTCAACAGTATTATTGCCTGCTGCACCAGTACAGGGATGGAATCATGCCTCAACACAGAAGCAAGGGAAGGACCCTGGATCTTTTTGCCAGATGCTATGTATCACAGACTCACAGTAGTGGAGAATAGGACTGGTCTGTAAGGCAGAATTTATTGGATTTTCTGCTGCCTTGACACACATGGTAATCACTATTGCTTACTGGACTGAACCTGATTGGATGACTGCAGAAATCTCAGCACAATGCCTCTTCCATCAACTGATTTGTCTGTCTTGTTCTTTAAGAGGCAACTTGTGAAGTTTGACTCGATATCATATGATTTCTCCTAATTCAGCACCCAAGTTTGGACTAGTGCTGGTGTTCCAAGAATACAAGCAAAATGTAAATCCTTTCTGTTAACTGTTTTAAAAATGGTAATTGCCTTTGGTTTTGCTTCCAGCTAAACTATGTATTAAGTATTCTAGAAGCTATAATATAATCTGTGTGATCATTAATGCTTAAACAAAATAGCTATTTTTATATTCAAATAAATATCTGCTTTCTGCTGTGGAATGTGGTGAACGTCACCCTCTATTTGTTTTAATTAAACCCACTTAATATGTAATAGCATTTGTTAAAGAAAGATGTTCGCCAAGTAATTCTATACTTTAAGACAGTTCATTTATTTCTGCAAGCTTCACACTACTGAAATATACAAAAATAATTGGCAGTTTTATTGTTCTTTTTAAACTTTCTGCAGTATAACTCTATTGTGGCTCAGCAGTACAGTATGGAAACCAAGATATTTAGTTGTGTCTTTATTGTGACTTTTCCTATACTGCTGCTGCCACCCCCTCCTCGCCTTTATTAATTTAGACCTTTGTACAGAAATCTGCAATTAACCTAACCATTTAATATCATGTTCCATTCCCAACAGCACAGGAGTGGATGGGCCTAATACCATGTCCTTACAAGTGAGAACGTATAGATTGTCCCTTGGGAAAACATTTAGGGTATAGAGCAGGCATGGGGAATTTCTTGGATGGTGGCTTGGATGAAGCCCACAGAGATTACCCACTCAGCCCACTAATGTTTCTGGGATTGGAGATCCAATCTGGAATTGTATATAAGAGGATACTTAAAGGCCTAGCAGCTGTTGTGTGGAATTAAAGCTTTGCAGTCTGAAGACCTATTTTATGGAATTAAGTGTTGCTTTTGTGAAGCTCTTTCATGGAACTGTGTTCTGCTTTGCGGACTGACAAACTGTTGCACTGGAGCTAACTCTGAAGCAAGCACACAGAGAACTGAGATGTGCTTTGTATTATTTGGCAGAAGAAATGTCCTGGCAGGTATGAATTGCATCTCATTTCACTGCCTCAGTCTTGCCCTGCCCTGTGTCCCACTTGCTATTGGAATGTAGCCCCCAAGATATTTCCTAAGATGGAAGTCAGTCCCCAGAATGAAAAAGTTTCTCCACAGGTGATCAAAAACACAGGTGCTGAAACAAAAGGGGTGGTGTCCAGAGGGTAGCTAAGGCAAAATGATGAAGCTGAGCAGGATGCATGCTGCTCCTCCTTTTCTGATTTATTAGCACTCTACTTGCATCCTGGATGCACTCAGATCAGGGTCTCTGTAGTAAGTTTGGCCTTTGTCACAAGGCAGATGCTTTTTTGAGTCCTTGTTAGCACTTTGGTCAAAAGTAGGGTTGCCAGAGTAAAAACTGGAAAAGGCTCCTGTACCTTTAATGGTTGCCTGTTACCTAGTTGTATGACAAGTTGTATGACAAACATATTTCTTGCTGAAATTTCCTCTTTTACAAAATAATTAAAGGTATAGGAGCCCTGTAAAGTTTTCAGTCTGGCAATCCTAAACAGCTTTCTCATGGCATAGAAAGGGTCAATTTGTATTTAGTAACTTTGGTAGATACTTTTTGCTTTAGCTTGGCAGTGTGAAGCTGGGAAAATATACTAGGAACAGACCAGAGAAGCGGACTTTTGTCTTTTAGCAATAGCAGTAACACTTACATTTCTATACCACTTTATAATGTTAAACACTCTCTAAGCAGTTTACAATGTGTTAGCTAATTGCCCCCAACAAGCTGGGTACTCATTTTACCAATGTACAGAAGGATGGAAGGCTGAGTCAACTCGGAGCCCTGCAGTATCGAACTCACAACGTTGTGGTTGCAGAACTGGCATTTAACCACTAAGGACTTTTTTGGACAAACAAAAAATAATGCTAGCAGCCTCGCCAGGTTGCGAGGCTGCAGCGCTAGAGGGCGTCTGTTTCGCATGACGCCCCTTCCCAGCGGTACTGTTGCAGTACCGCTGGGACATTTGACCGTCATATTTTGCATTTGACCGTCATATTTTACTCACGATCGTTGAAACCACAAGGGCCATCCAGTCCAACTCCCTGCCAGGCCAATCAAAGCATTCCCAACAGATGGCCATCCAGCCTCGGTTTTAAAACCTCCAAAGAAGGAGATTCTGCCACACTGCAAGTTTTTCAGTTTTCTTTGTTTCTGCACTATGTAACTTCTGAGAATCCATCTTCCATTGGGCTCCCAAAGGCAGCCATGGAGAGTTGGATTGCCAGCCAGAGGTAGGATGGGTAGAATTAATTAAAGGCCCATTTTTACTACTGGCTGTGAGGGATGTTGGGCCCCATTGATGAAAGAGCTAGGATGCTTCTCTGCTGTATATCATCTACTGCATCATTTACCATCAATAAAGCTTTTCTTATAGCTTATAGCAGATGATTTTTATACTGTGAATTTTAAATTGTTCTGATACATACTGTATTGGTTTAATTTGTTCTTTTAAATTGATATTATGTGTTTAATGGTTTTATGTGTTTTTAACTGATATGTATTTTAACTGACATTAACTGTTGTGTGTTAATTTGTTGTTCCCCACTTTGATCCATGGGGAGAGGGGGGCAAGAAGTAACAGCAACAACAACAACAGTAATGTGTGTCAGTTCCCTATCAAACAAAGTCTTGAGTGGCCTAGTACTGCATCCAGTTCCGGAACAGAACAGTTTCAACCTCAGGAATCATCATCATCATCATCTGCCTTTCTCCCTATGGTGAGACTCAAGGTGGCTCACAACATTTAAAAACAACGCTAGCTAAAAGCACAGTACAATAAATAAGAATTAGAAGAGATCAAACCATTATATAATTAAAATTCCACATAAATAATAAAACATTTAGGAAGAGAATTTGTTAAAAGGTAATTGCATGGTAATACGTAAACACTTTGTGCCCTACAAGTTCATCACCATCTTCTAGGGGCCCAGTGGGTGATAGTATTCATCCTAGTCTGGAAACAGTGATTGAACCCAGACATGGGACAAAGAATTTGTATCTGAATCTTTGAGTTTAGAAGGGTATAAGGTGGTAGCTGTCCCAGAAGAGGCTCTACTAGTGTAAAACAGTTCCTCTTGGTCCCATCAGATAAGGGAGCCTGGGAAGATACTCCATCCTCTTCTTAGAGGTCCTACCTAATTCATGCTAACTGGGAAGCCCTTACATATCTAGACTGGGACACATACCCCCTTGTGAGCCATATTTGATCTGCAAAATATATGTTTGCCAGAAAGATCCCAAAATTTCAATCTCCACGGTGATTCTTCCACCTTGTTCCACTATATTCTTTGGGCTATATTAGTAGATGGAGGGAACCCATTATATAACCCATTACATATTGGATTATAAGTTCTGGGGTAACCACAGGATGGAAGAATAAATTTGCCCACATGCCGTAATAATGAATTTCTAGGAAGTATTTGGTTTAGAGCTGTGGGATACAAGCTGATGTTGATGGACGTTCAGGCCAGTATCCAACAGTGTCATCCCACTAACACACATAATGTCTTATCTGTGAATTTGTGAAATTCTTCAAAAGTTAAAAGAAGCAAAATTAAATTCCACTTGCATTAGTCAAATTTAATAGGTATTTGGATTTGGAGCATGGGAGAGGACTGTGTTCTACTTGTCTTCTCTATAGGTGTTAAAAATGAGGAGCTTCTCAGGAAAATAAAAGCCATAGACAGCAAATCTAGTTCAGCAGCACAAACATGGCTGAAAACATAAATCCCTCTTGAGTATATGAGCAAAACTGTCAGTAACAGAAATTTGTGAATTCTCTTTTTTAAAACCTAACTGAAACAAATTTTCATAATCCCAAGCAGAGGCAGAATGGGACTGTTACTACCTTTTGCTTTGTGCCTGTGGTCCAGTCGTCTGAAATATGAACACTTTGACTCTGCATGCAAAGTATGGGTGTGTGGTTATGCAGTATTATTTTCATGTTGCAGCTAAACTGAGAGAACTATCAGTTTGTTTTTACCTTACAGCTCTGTTCATATTTTAATGGATTGGCTGAGTTAAAATAATTTTTGGAACCAATTTTTTATGGATGCTTCCCTGTTGACACCCTGCAAAGCTTTTTTCATTTTACTTGACTGTGGAAGATTAATTTGAATAAGTCCGCTATTAAAACTATGAATTTGAATTTTCAGTTACTTAGATATGGTTTCCCCATGAAAAGCATGTGATCTGGAATTTTATTTAGGTTGCTAAAAGTTTGGGTTATGTGACATCACATAGTCATTTTTTGCTAGGGCCCTCTGAGGGCTTTAGTGAGGGTTACAAACTGTGTAATTTATACTGTAGTAGAGATTGCTGAAAATGAAAGACTTGCAAATGTTCAAGCAATGTGATAAATTATATAAAATATGAGACTATATGAAAATATTATGAAGAAGTACTGAGATAGTTTTCTAAAAACTACCCTTTGTCTGGATCCTTCCTATGGACATTTTGAAAGTTACCTGTGGGTAGACTATCTGGCTGTTTTAGTACTGTTACAATATACAAGGTTCACATGTGGCTTGCAGGCTGTTAGAATTGTTCAGCCTGCAGGCTCAGTGTGCTGTGGGGAGGGGTGTTCCCTGTGGTCCTTGGGCTCCCATATCCTCCTAAACTCCTAGGCCAATACGTTGGTTAGAAAACGCAATTTTGGCTGAAAAACTATTCTAGCATGCATAGTTTTGCTGTCGTTGTCTATTCTGAGTGGTTCCATCCCCCAAACACCCATAAATCATTAAAAGGTAACTGGAAATAATCACAATATCAATTCCACAATGATAATTTGTGTTCTCTGCCAAGTGAGGATCACACAGAAATGGCCCTCTGTCTCTCAGCATATGCTCAGGTATGCCTAATAAATTCCAGAAATGCTGGAACATTACTTTGCTGGAGTGTGGGGAATGCCTGTATACTGGGTTGTTCTCTCTCAGGATTGAACTAGACATTAAAGGAATGTGTATTTCCTATGATTAACATATTTTCTCACTCTCAAGAGGGTTTCCTCAGGATACATGCTTCAGCAATCAGTTTTGCAAATTAAACCTGTGTTTACCTTCTGATGACCAATCACAAAACAAAGCATGCTAAATGCAAGAAACACAATCAGGGACAATTATATGCTAAGACAAACAGATGTCTTTCACAACTTGAGGGAGCACCTCTTCTATGTATGTGCTAAATTATCATTTTTCATTCACAGAAAGAAGAATAAAGCTGTGTCTGCAAGTCTAATAAAAGATCTCTGCCAGGCTAGTTAGTTTTCAGGCAACTTCATACTTTCTACTTCAACACAATTGCTATGTGTATACCAGATTTTCCTACCAAGTATGGAAGGTCTACTTCTGTGTCTTGATGTATTTAGCTTCAAACAAGTCTTATGATGGCGTTCAGTTTAAAATGAGGGCTTTCTTTCTCTCACACCTTTTGACACACAATGATCGAGTAGTAAATGCTGAAGTGCAGGCACTCACCATGGGGTTGTCCAAATGGTGAAAAAACTCTACCTGGAATGGGAGGAGAATCCTACCTGTCCTAATGGCATTCTATTTAATTTTGCCGCATTGTGAAGGGGGGGGGGCAAAAACCTCACCAGAAAAGCCTTTGTGGCTTTCTCCATCTCTTTTAAAAAACAATGAGGAGGTGCGCATTCCTGCTCATTAGGACAAGCAAGTCGATTTGATTTGCTTGCCCAAATGAGAGGAAGTGCAAATCTGATTGGCCTGACGATGGTGGGGGAGAGGCTTGCTAAAAAGGCAAGCGCTCTCTGCCACCATGTTTGATTTCCTCTTTAGTAAGTAAGTGCTAAGGTGAAAAAAATGGGGGTGTTGTTTAGTTTTCTTTTGACCTCAATTGAAAATTCGCTCAATTGCACCTTGGATATTGTTTTGGGAAAAAAAATAAGGTCTTCATCAGCAAACTGAGGTAAGTGCAAACACGAGTAAATCATTCGCAGCTGCCATGTGTACTAGTGGGCATGCAAACCTTAAGGGGGCAGAAAAAACCATTAGGACAGGTCACAGTTGCTGCAAAATGTCATCAGTGTGAGACATTCCTTTTGTTATGGGCTCGTATAGAAAAGCCCTGTGACAGCCAAAGCTGTGTATGAGACTGAACCCTTTCTCTTGCTGCTTAAGCAGGAGGAAGGCTGAAACTGTGGTTGTCTTCAGAGCCAGGCCCCTGGAGCTGGACAGTGTTGTGGAATTGGAAAGGGAAAGGTTAAAAACATTCCCCTCTTTGCTTTGTTATTCTTTTCTCTCTCCCTTGGGTGACCCTTTGCTTGTAACTGATGCTTGCAGTTATTTTCTTTATCACTGTAACTGGAAAACCTCCCTGCCACGCTGTCCCTTGGCAATGAGCTTTTAAACTAATCTAATTGTGTGAAAGCACACAATGAGCCTTCCCCGCCCTCTCCCTAGGCCCTTTTGGCTTGCTGCCAGAATCAGTCAATCAATTTAGGAGACAGACAATGTGCGGAGACCAACCATTGTTCTATCAATATAGGTGAACAGCTTCAAGGTGGTTTAAAATAAATAACTTTAAAAAACCATTAGGACATAGAGCCAAACTTTGTTTAGTTACAATTAATATCAAGAGGATTGCATAGGTTACAATAAACTCATTGCAAAAAAATAATTAAAAAAAATTGCAGTTGGAGGTTGATAAATATGTATGATATGGTAGGGTAATCAATATAGTATGTGTGTGTGCGCGCGTATTGCATATCATTTCTTCAGTAAAATTTTAAGACACCTTTTATTAGAAAAGCAGATACATTTAATTGATAAGACATGGCTCTATATTTAGATATGCTAAATATGCTAACCTAAGTAGTGAAAGCTGTTGGGCAACAAGGTTTTCAAGATTTAGGAGGAGCTTATTTAAGCTTAGCTCCCATCTGTTGCCACAAAGTCCCTCAGCCAATATGAAATAGGAAGCCAAGGATCCCATTATTTCCATTTTCTTTCTGCCCACAGAAACTGCTTTGTACAGTAGTCATAATGATGGAACGGCTCAATGGTCAATGGATAGACCTGGTAGCTTCTACTTACCTATGTCCACTTCAAGAGAAAACACCCCTAACTAGTTCATTTTTCTCCTATTGTTTCAGATGACCATATAAGCCAGGAAGATTTTGTTTAAGATATCCCCTGATATAAGGATGGGAGTAAATTTTATTGAGTTTGAGAATCTCAGTGAAAGTATCCATTCTACATCTCTGAGGTTTTTGCCTCAGAAATTCACACACTTCCAAGGCTTATGGTGCATTTTGAAAAAAACAAAATATGCACAAAACCTTGCACACATTTTATGCCTCTTAATTTATGCCCCATCATTGAAAACAAAGTCTTGTATCTGTTATGAACCACATATAGAAAGGAATGGAGGTGGGACTTAAAGAAACAATGAAAGTAGCTGGATAGATTTCAACATCCCTATTTTGATGTCATCAGCTAAAGGTAGAAAATGGAAACGATCCTGGAACGGCTGTCAAAAAGCTGCACTAAGTTATATATAATTCCTTCTTTCTGTCTTACTAAGTTCTGACGTTCAGCAGTTTTGGCTGAAGAACAACTTGGAGATATCATCTGAAATTGATGATATAATTACATAAAACACCCGTTCAGTGTCCTTGATATTGCACTGTATTATCAACAGTGATACAGTAGCATTCCATGGAATAAATTGTCTAAAAGAGATTTTCACAGCCTGTAGACAACATTGATGGACAATCAATTCAAATGAATAAGAGTAACCTGCTGTGCCAATTTAATTTGTATTTTTTTTAAAAAACATACACACATACACAATAAAATTGACACTGTCCACTGTGATAGCAATAAGCCTCAGGGCACATGTTTAGAATATGATTCCTCTGGCCGCCCGCGGAGCCTGCGGCTGGGGAACCCTGCTTGCAGACAGAGAGGAGCAGAGACCACTTTTACGTCACCGGCAAGCACCGGTGACATGAAGAGAGGGGCAGAGCCAAGGTATAAAGGGCAGCCCGCCCCTCTCTTCGGCCTCTTCTTCTCGGCGACGGAGGCAGCAGACGGAGGCAGCGTAGCTCTTGCGGGTGCGGGAAGAAGAGTGTCTAGTGGGATTAAGGGACTAAGCGGACGCTTGCCCCTTATCTATGGCGGGAAAGGGGGAGGCGTAGATTATGGTGTACACCTAGGGCACCAATTTCGGTGAAGGGACGGGCTCTGGAAGGGTCTCCTTAGATTGTATGATCTGGGAGAACAGAAGGAGACCTACCTTGGGATTGGCCTGAAGGATAATCCCTCACCTTAATCTGTATGGACTGGGTGGGGGACTTTCGGGTTGACCTTCCAGACACAGGCCGGCTGTGCACAGGGCTCAGGTGTTCACCCGGGGAAGCTGGGGGCATAGGTCCAGAAGGGACGATCAGCCCCAGCTGCTCCCGCACTAGGTTGCCTCCCCTCGCTGAAGATTTAAGGGTTTTAAATAGGTAGGGTGATAAATAAACCCAATTTATTTCACCCCAGATTCTGTGTGTGGTCTCTTTATTTCTCTGACTCTGTCTGCAATACTACACTTCAGTAACATATAAAGATAGTCAAGGACTATGTTGAATCCAAACTGCTCTCAGCCTAGGGATACTGGAAATTACATAGGCTTACCCTGGTTCTGGCCTAACTTTCTGACAGCATAGTATCTGTGTCCCTAGTCTAGGGAAGGTTTGGCTCTGATGTAACTTGGCTACTCCCTTACTCCATCCCTTTCAATTCTCTTTTCCTGGTCTCAACCCGCAGAGCAGTTGTGCCAGGACATCCTTGTGCAAACTGATCTCTGAGATCAGCTGGAATAATGGTGATGCATAAGGGCAGTTCAGCAGGCAGGAGGCCAGTTCAATCAGTGCACGAGGCACTTATTAACACCCTACAGTGGACACATTGTTGAGTTAGGGTTGCACTGTTTATTAAAAGTGGTGTCTTGCTGTTGGTGAAACTTGCACTACAATAGCAGTTGCTACTGCTCCTCTTGACAAGGAGATATAGGGCCCTTTCAGATTACAAAATTATAGCACTGTGATTATACTTTAACTGCCATGGCAATATTCAATGAGATTTGGGGGTTTGGAGTTTGGTGAGGCACTAGAGTCCTATGGCAGAGAATTCTAAATGCCCCGCTCTAAATTGTAAACCCCAGAATTCCAGAGGATGTTGCCATGGCAGTTAATGTGGAATCATAGAGCAATAACGGTATAGTGTAAGTGTGCCTATTATGTCCAGAAATTAGTGAAGGACTAGAACATACAGGATTCTAAAATGAATATAGCTGGGGGATCCTGTGACATTTCAGATGTTGTTGGACTGCAGCATTTAGCATTCTGCACCATTAGCTATGCTATCTAGAGCTGCTGGGACTTGCGATCCAACATCTAGCAGACTGCATGATACCCATTCCTGGAATATAGGGAGCAGTGGCAGCTGGTAACTGCCATGTCAGTGGGGTAATGACAATCTTTAAAGAAGCTATCCAAGGTGCTGAACCTGTTTAGGAGATAGGAATCAGGATTTTGAATAGCTTCTGCAAAATTTATACTAAAGTCCCAAGCAAATTCAGTACCTCGCTGAAAGAAAATCACCTCCTAACACTGATAGAATATACAAGATACCATTCTTTCCTCTATGCTATCATTAGGGTTCAGTAAACCATGTCTATTGGCAAACTGTTTCCCATGTTGCATTTGAAGGCTAGCCCCCCTGGGGGATTGGAAATGTAATATCTTATCCCATGGGTTCTAAAACATAGGTTCAGATGCTGACAAGGCAGAGCCTGGGTTTATTTATTTATTTTTATTTGGTATTTATACCCTGCTTTTCAGCCACAAAGGCTATCAGAGTGGCTTACCAATTGTTAAGCAATAGCAATTTACACATCAACACTGCATTAAGCAGTTTCCAATGTGTATTAGCTAATTACCCCCTCAAACCGGGTACTCATTTTACCAACCTACGAAAGGATGGAAGGCTGAGTGAACCTTGGAGCCTGCTGGAATCAAACTTGCACCATGGTGACTTTGCAGTACTGGCATTAAACCACTGCACCACCGGGACGAAAACACAGGACAAAAAGAGCATTGTAACAAAGCCTAACAAACACAGGATGTTTAACCCTTTAAATACTCTTCAGGTGTTGTCATGATGACTGCAGGCATCATGGATCCCATTACAAATTCACAGGAACAATATTGGAAACTTCTACTCCTTATTTGGTAATGGCAAGTGGGTGGGAGAACCTCATTGAATAAACATGACGTCACATTACCTGACTAGATAGCCACTCTGAATGGTCAATGGCAGAACCAATCAGAGATCAACACAAAGGACTTTTAAAAGTTCTGATCTTCCCTTTGTTCTGAGTCGAGCACATGTCCTAGCTAGATTGAGCTGGCTGAGATGGACTTGATCCACATAGCCTAGCTCTGGGCCACATGGCCAACAAATCATGGAATAACCACAAAATACTAAACTGTGATAACAAGGTTGGGGGGAGCCAACTTTACCCAAGGTCTCAAAAGGATCCAAAAAGAACTCTGAAATTCCATCTACAGAGACTGTAAGTTACCTCTGCATGTAATAGTTAGGGAATGTGTAGTTAGATTGTGTTAGATTTATGTTTATGTTGTAAGTGCTCTGAATGAATGCATATTGTATAAGCCTTAAGCTGAACCTAGGAATGTTTTGCCTTCTCAAGTAACATAGACTCCTAGAATTGAATAAAAGCTTTCTGTTATTTTCTAACCTGCCTGGAATTGCCTGCTTCTGGTCAGCTATCTAAACTCCTCTGGGAAAGAGGAAAGTACATCATTGTTTCTTTAATACAGCTTGTCTAAGGAGATTATCACACTACACTGTTATAGTGCTATTATTCCACTTTATTTGCAATGGCTGCCTCCTGTGGAATCCTGGGATTTGCAGTTTAGGGAGGGGCATTTACAACTCTCAGCCAGAAAGATCTTAGGCCTCACTAAACTACAAACCCCAGAATTCCACAGGAGGCAGCCATAGCAGTTAAAGTGGAATAATAGCACTATAACTATGTAGTGTGATAAAGTCCTAAATCTCATTGCTTAGACAAGAAAAGACCATAGAGTCAGTGAGTGGTGGCAAACGAAGAGGAATCCCTTGGGTTTGGGATTGGATAAAGGGCCAACCCTGGACTTCAGGCAGCAGAAACTCTAGGGTGGCCATTATGATAGCTGTACAAAAGGGAGAGCAGCTTTACATCACAGAAAATATCCCGCAAATTTGTTTCAGCCTGAAGTAAAAAAAAAAATGTGTAAAAGGGTATGTGAGAACAGAAAGTTTAACAGAATAGTCTAAAACTGGCTTTCAGTTTTGACTAAGGGTCCAGTGGCCTGAGTAGGTCTGCTGCTGAGAATTATAAGGTTCAAGACTACTTTTTCCAACAACTGGAAGTAAAGTACTTTTAAAAAGAAATGTGTATGTGAATAGTATGTCAGTAGAGTACTTACAAGTCATTAGTAGAAGTGAATAGCAGAAATGGAAAAGAAGCAGCTATTTTGAAATAGACTGCAAGACAGAGGGATATTTCTTTCTCTATTTGACCTATTTTTCTCTGTCTTATCAAGAATTCCCACAACAGCTTTTGTATAGGTAAGGAGGAGGAATAACAGGTGGGACAGGCAAAGCACATCACCATAGAACAGAACTGCTACTGCTGCTGCTCCTTCTAGTGGGATTTGCAGACATTGAGTATGTGTAATTCACTCAAAATCAGTTTTAATGCAGCTTTGGGCAATGTTATCTGTACATCAGAGCACAGATATAAATCAGCCCATTACATTTATTTTTTATCCCATTCAGTCCTAAAATAGAGGACTGGGAAAGGGAAAGAACATACCAAATATAATTTTCAGAAGTATTCCACACATTTTTCTGAGAATTTTCCTTGTGAAATGTTGCACCTTCAAAAGTCCATGCCTTGGAAAGAACGTGAGCTATCTCCTTTTCTATTATTAAATGAGATTTACAAGGGGAAAAAAACTGCTATTATTTGTCAGTGAAGCGTACATAGCCTTATGGATTGATTGATTATTTATTTATTTATTTGCATGCTGCCAGTGACTGTGGCAGAAGCTTTAACAAATTTTGGCAAACTAGCGCACATCAAAATCTGCAGGTGTTCTACAATGGAGCAAGAATATTTACATCCCCTAGCCGTTTCATGTCTTAAGTGTAAACTTGCAAGATAAATGGACTTTAAGTGGTCGCTTGATGGTTTTGCCAGGAAAAAAAAACCAGGCCAAATAAAGCTTTGAAATTATTTGGGCTAATGCTTTGAGCCACATTTTTCCATTAGATTTTTTTTAGATGAACACATTGACAGGATATTCCTTTATCAGTGATCAACAAATTATAAAATAGCAAGTTTTGTAGGACACTGTTGTTGGTTTTCCCCCCTTAAAATTAAACAAAGATAGGAAAGATAGGCATTTTTCAGAAATGTAGACTATGAAACAAATTGAAGAATAAATTAGACTTCTTTATGGCTGATGAGATGGTATATATGGGATAAAGAGTGTGGGAAAGGGGCCCATGTTACAAGCTTGTATTGGGCTCCCCCAAATTATACTAGGGCACTGTAGCTATGTATTGGTTTACTTAAACTTGAGCTGCATCTACATTGTAGAAATAATGCAGTTTGTACTACTTTAAGTTTTGTAGCACTATCCTATGGAATCCTGGGATTTGTAGTTCTACAAGGTCTTTAGCCTTCTCTGCTCAAGAGTGCTGGTGCCTCACAAAACTACAGGTCTCAGGATTCTGTAGGACAGAGCCATGGAAGTTAAAGTGGTGTCAAACTGCATTATGTCTACAGTGTAGATGAACCCTTAAGTAAAAAGACTTCATAAAGGAAAGGGGTTGTTAGCAGGATCATAACACACAGGGAGAAGAAGTTCATTCCTTCCCTCCCAAGCCATGACCTACCTGAAAACTGTTACCACTCATATGAACAGGACACAACAAAACAACAACAACATGTCCTACTGTCAGTGTAAGTAAGGTAACAAACATGGTCATATCCTTGCATGCTTAAGTTCCTACCCCTCCCC
Source organism: Gambelia wislizenii (assembly GCA_030847615.1). Taxonomy (NCBI): domain Eukaryota; kingdom Metazoa; phylum Chordata; class Lepidosauria; order Squamata; family Crotaphytidae; genus Gambelia; species Gambelia wislizenii. The sequence continues at coordinate 51,754,265 of JAUMIR010000003.1, read as the reverse complement.
CCTTCTCATCTCAGGCTATCTTAGACATTTGGAGCTATGGGGTGACTATTGAGTCATTCATCACATGGCCTCGTAATTTAAAGACTTTATGATTCTTTGTGTCCCTACTTGGAGTTTTTGCGCTTGCGGTGGGTGTGAGATTGTTTCTGGAGCAATCACCAGTGTTGCAAACAGCTACTGCATATCTGTCCTGTTGGTGACATGGCCTATTCTGTGCATTAGACCGCACTGTTTATCCTGGCAGAGCTTTCCAGCAGATAAGGGGATAAGCTAAGCACTTGTTTTCTTGTGCCTAGCTGGGAGAGATGTACAGAAGTGATTTTATTTTACCTCTTTACTTTCCCCATTCTCATAGTTTCTAGCAGTAGGGGGAGCAGTATGCCATTTCCAGAATTTCTTTCTTTGTGTACCCTTTAGGTATTTAAGATTTAGGCCTGCACCCATATTTGGTGTCACTCTAGGGGTGAAGCATGCACCAGACTATAGAAACTGTGTTGGTCTTGGAGTAGCCTAGGTGGGATCCATAAGGGACCCCATCCAGCCATCTGCTTTAATGGAATTCAGGCTCCCTATCAGCTAAAAGACTGCAGATACATTTTCTCAGCTGCATCCATTGAACAAGTCCAATTTGTACTACTGGCTTTGTTTCAAGACCTGATCAGCTGCAAATGCGTTTTAGTGTAGTGGGCTTGATCCAGCCCCAGTTTGCAACACTACTCATTAACCATAATGTACTTTGCTCTCTCTCTCTCTCTCTCTCTGGCTTTTCTTTGCAAACGAAGATTCAGGAAGGACTCATCCCGCGCTTTCTGCAAGCACGCTGATGACTAAAAAGGCCAATCTGAGATAAACAAGTCTGGTTGCAAAAAGCACAGCAGAAGGTCTCCTTGGGTGATGTTTTTGGGTTGTGATTCTTTCTGCATTGTCGTTTCTCTTCAAGACTTGTTCGTCGTGAGTTCTCAAATAAGGCTGCAGCATTGTGGATAGTGCGTCTCCATGCCTCCCGATGTGAGGCCAGGGCGGACCACTGTTGGTGATCAATTTGGCCAAGCCTGAGATGTTGTTTCAGGGAGTCTTTGTATCGCTTTTTTGGAGCGCCCCTCTTACGCTGACCCGTGGCGAGTTCACCGTAGAGTAGTATTTTTGGGAGGCGACGGTCCTCCATCCTAGAAACGTGCCCTGCCCAGCGTAGCTGTGTTCTCAATATCATGGCCTCAATGCTGGTGATCCCTGCTTGCTCAAGGACAGCAACATTCATCACATAGTCAGTCCAGTGTATATTTAGGATTGTGTGTAGACAGCGCAAGTAGTTTTACAGGCTTGGAAAGCCAGCTTATCATCTTAACTTTTATGACTGAATAGTGGATATCCTGAACTGAGAGTGAGCATTCTGAGAGTGAGCAACATACATATGGTGAAACTTTGAGCACCGTTTTAATGGCACATATAGGACACCTTTCTGAAATATTTTAGGTACAGCTAGATTGGCCCATATCAACAACAGCTGTGAACTGACTCCTGCCCCATATATACAAACCTCCATCTAACTCCCCTTTTATCTTCTTATATCTGGTTTCATCTCTCCCTACTTATCTGATTGAAAATGAAAGATTATTCTTCTTGCTAATAATTCCACAGAGGCCCAAGACTGAAGCAAGAAGAACATAATGCAATTATGAGAAGCCTCTTTTCTTTCCAACAGCTTTGCACCTTCTAAAGCGACTACAGTAGTATATCTGTTTTTGAAAGCTTTGTGGGTTTTGTTTTAACATCAGTTATAAATTCTCTGTTTCATATCTATGGTTATTTAGTGCCATATATTTTGTTATACATGTTTAATTTTTTTAGTAAGTTTGTGATAAGCAACAACCAAACCACCACCACCACAAGAAGAAATCATAACTGAATGAGAAGAGATGGGATCTGCATTATGGTTTACACCATAAACCTTCACAAGCTGGATTGGGACCACTTCCAAGCAAGAGGAGACTCACAGACCAAAGGTTCCCATCCCTAGTTTACATATGAGTGTGTTTTCCTTGTAGAGATTTAACAGAAGGAAAGGTTTAACCACATTAGCAGTGATCATTAAATAGGCCCAATGTCAACACATGGATTCCTCAGACAGAGTCACACACCACCTTGGCATCATGCCATTGTCCAGCAGTGACACCTGCCCCAAACAAATGTGTCCAGGAGCTGCCCACCATTTTCATTTCCCATAATTCCCCTGGTGTAGAATTGTTCTGGAGCACTGTGGGAAAATTATAGTGGCAGCTTCAAGTCACTCCAACAGGCATCAGTGCCGCTGCTTCCCATAATCTGGAGGTAAGTTAACATAGGACAGAGATAACCATAGGCCTGGAGTCCCCAAGACAGACTTTAAAAGGCCATTTTCCCAAGTCCTTCATTTCTCAGGAGCATTTATTTTTCTCCAGTCCCAGCATCTCCATTTGCTTTGTATCATACATATTTGTTTGGTTGACATGTTAACTTTTTGACAGCTTGCCATACATTGCCTTCAGTCTTCAAATTTCTAGCATAGCTTTGGGCTGTTTTAGATATCCTCAGGAAATTTATCTGGAATTCCACTTAATTTCTTTTTTCCTCCTCTCATTGCATGGTGTCACTCAAGTGTAATGCTTGCTGTGTTGTGTGTAGCATAAAGCATGAGGATGCGTGAGAGAGAGAAAGGGATGTGTGTGTTCCTCTTTCCTCAGTCTAGACTCCACAAAAGCTTTTTAAGTTCTCTCTGACTCTTTGCGTGACATGTGGGCTTTGATGTCTTTGAGCCTCCTCCATTTGAGCCTCCTCAATTTGAGTTAAATGTCAGACAGTCTGAATTATTATTTATCAGTTCCCTGCAGCAAACAACTGAATTTTCTTATTTGACAATCATGCTGGAAACCCCCCCCCCCACTCTATTCAGACTGTGCAGAGAGCTCAGCAGCTCAAATTTTATTTGAGTGGTCTTGCTAGGGATTTCAGCAATTTCCTCAACATATTTTGTTAGGGTTCTGCTTTACTAAATGATGCCAGTGAGGCACCCACCTTACCTGAAAAGGTAATGTCAGTCCTTTCATTTGATGCACAGAGAATAGGTAAAAATAAATTAAAAAACAGTTTTCACTGTTTTATTTTTAGAAGCAAGCCTCTTTCAGTCTTGTTTTCTGCACAGAAATATATATCAAACCAAGAAAAATGTGTCGCTTGGCCAGGGATCTGCTTAGTTTTTCTTTTCCCATGTTCTTTTGGCCCTTATCCTCTAAAGTACCACCAGACGTTTTGTTCTTTTACTTCTTGAAAGTTTGGAGATTATCATACAAGTGCCTTAAAATGTGATTATGGCACTATATTTTACAGAGTTCCTGTTCTGGCACAATGGACTTTTTTCGGACATTTAAAAAGCAACGCAAGCAGACTTGTCAGCTTGCGAGGCTGCTGCGCTGCAAAGTGTCAGTTTCAGATGATGCTGCCCTCTAGCGGTACTGTTGTGGTACCACGGGGAGAGTTGAGCATCATATTTGCTTGATTTTTACTCACGATCAACTTTCGTGAGTAAAAATCAAGCAAATATGATGCTCAACTCTCCCCGCGGTACCGCAACAGTACCGCTAGAGGGCAGTGTCATCCGAAACTGACACTTTGCAGCGCAGCAGCCTCGCAAGCTGACAAGTCTGCTTGTGTTGCTTTTTAAACATCCGAAAAAGTCCAATGACACACATTTTTGCATGCTGCTGTGATAACGATACAGAATTGCCCCAAGAATCTGGCAATACGAGTGTTCACGCTGCTTACTTCAATGTTTATCTATGAATGTGATTTCAGTGCATCTCGCAAGAAGATGCAAGTGCACTAAAAAGATCCAAAACACCAAAATTAAAAAAGAAATGTACAGAAAAGCACAGACACACATTCAGAAACTTACAAGCAAGATGGGGAAGTTCATAAAAAGAGTGTGCAGTACCAAGTTTTTCTGTTCACACCTGGAAGTGTTCTGTTGGGGCCACCCATTGATGCTGGAATCATGCCAGCATAACGGGGCACCTTGTTGCACATGCTGAAATCCAGAACACAAATGCTATGGGAGATCAATTCTTGACTTCTTCCCATCAATAAAAAAGAACTCCCTCATAACGGCAGAAGAACGCTTGCATAACACTGGAGCATGATGTTGTCTGATAAGGAAGCCCTTTTGCGATCTCATGACATCGTTATACAGTATACAGTACATTTTGGTTATACATATCAACAAGTGGGGGAAATCCTTTCAGAAAAGACAACTACATTTTCCTCAAAGGATTCCTGTGTCATGACTGGAGCTTGGAAAAATTTACTGTTTTGGACAATAACTCCAAAATTCTAAAGACAACACAATCAGTGGCTAACCTAGCTGAGAAATTATGAGTTGTAGTCCAAACAGTACATTTTCCAAGTTCCAACCATGAGTAGGAAATCACTTGTGTACAATGCCCAATTTGGTCTCCTTCCTTTTTTTTTACCACCACCCTCCCAGTCCCCTGGACATATTAAGGGTGAAAAGTTCTTAGCAACTTTGGCCTATTGGAAAGAGTTGGATCAGGTGCAAAATGTCACAGTTCCTCGAGAGATACAGTTTTGTGGCTAAAATCATGATGTGAAAAAAAATTATTGATGAAATCTTTCATAACTAATTCATAATTCATAATTACTTCTTCAAACCTTGAGAGAGCAAAGTGCCTTCCAGACTTGAGCTTGGCTGGGTTGGAAGGTGGCAAAGAAATGACTCTTCACAGAGGTCAAAGCTTTTGTTCTGCCCCCTCAACAGCTCAAAAAACCCTTGCCTTTATAGATTCCAGTGATCCCCACTGCTTCCAACAAGATAGGCTCTGATTCTCATTCTCCTCTGCCTTTTCTTATGTCTACTTCTCCTATGCCATTTTGTACTCACTGCCGGTAGATATTGTCCCAACCTAACCCATTTCTGGAACAACATAATATCTTCAGGTGAAATGGAATCAGAAACAGGCCTGGCAGAGTTGCCACCTCTGTAGAGTCTCTCACGCTGAGAGTCAGTGTGGTGTAGCTGTTAGACCTGGAGAATTTCTGTTGTACAGGTTATCACAGTTTGATGCCACTCTAAGCATTATGACTCTATTTGACAGAAACCCAGAAACCATAGTTTCTACCAATTTTATGGTAGAAAGATATAACCCACTCCACTGAACTGCATTTCTTAGAATGGACCACTTTCTTAGAGTGGTTGAAGTGGAATGGAGTGTCTGTAGCATAATGCAGATTCTTCTCTGAGATTTGGGTGATCCTGGTTCAAGTCTCCAGTGAGCCATGAAACTCACTGGATTTATCTGGACCAGCTAATCTGTCTCAACCTGACCTACCTCATAGATCATATTATAAAGAAAAAAATGAAGAGGAGGAGAAGAGAGCAAAATACCCTGCCTTGATCTCGCTGGAGGAAAAGCAGAATATTAATTCCACTAATAAATGAAATAATATTGTGTTCCTCTCCTTACCCATTGCCAGGAAATACGTTATCAACAACAGCTGTTTTGTAATTAACACATGGTGGTGGGTCCCCCTCCACCATGAAAGACGGCAATATCAGTGCAAGAAAATGTTGTTTTATGTTGGGAAAAAATACACATGCAAATTTTGCATAGAGTAACCTCCCAGTCCAAGAATCTCCTGTCTGCATTTTCCAACACTGAAAAAACAACACCACATTTTTCAACCATATCCCAAATATTTTTGAATATTCGTTCCATCAGTTTTCCTTGGGTTTTTTTCGGGCTGTGAGGCCGTGTTCTGGAAGTGTTTGTTTCTGACATTTTGCCTGCATCTGTGGCTGTCATCTTCAGAGAATGGTTGGGTAGGAGAGTGTGTGAGGTTTATATATTGTGACCCCCTGTTGGAGAGGATATACAAATTTGTGTATTTGAGTGGCTAGTTTCTGGGTGGAGATATGTTCCATCCTTTACACTAAGATGGATGTTGGAAATGTTTTTCTGGCCATCATGACACCTTTCGTTTTTAAAAGACACAGTCATGTATTAACAATATTGCAAGGGACACCAAGCATAAACAGTTAAATGGGAATTCATTTTTAATCCACTACAGAGCCTAAAACAAGGGACACCCTCCCCCGCCACTTTGACTGATTTGCTTGCAGCAGATCTGAGCATGTTTTCAGCCTAATATCCTTTATTTCAACATCCCACAACTGAGACTTTGACCAGTGAAATGTGAAATGTTGTAGGGTACACCAAGGGGCACCACGGAGGCTATGCACGCACTTGGATGCAGCCATTCAGTCTTTGTCTAAAGTGAATTTGAATTCTGAATTCCTTTTACATGGTGGTGGTGGTGGGGGGCATCCATGCTGAAATCCTGCATTTTAAAGCAAGGATCTTTTCACTGTTATTATCAATCTAAATGGATCTGTCAAAAGAGCTGCACCTCAGAATCTGCCTTCATAATCAGATGAGTCATTTGTTTACTGCCTTCCTATTTTCAGACCTGCAAGAGGGTTCCCAAGCCGTCCCTACCTTGGCAGATGGAATACTCATATGATTGCATTGCCATAGCAACCACAGCTGCACCAGACAACCAATGCTCTGTTGATTTCCATGCAACACGTGAGGTCGCCAGAGCCAGCAGAATCTTCTTTATACCTATAAGGCTCCTCTTTGATTTAATTCAGTTTAACATTTGGTTTGACCCAGATCCCAGAAATAAAACCAATGCCCAGAAATAAATGTAAAGCTCATCTGAAGAAGTAAAGCAACATACAGGGATGAATGTACACATTTTGGTATAAAATTAATCATTAATATACCATAGTTCAACTTTTCTAGTTGTAATAGAAAATGTAGATGGGAAATGATGTTGAATTTGATCTGTTTTTGTGTGTAGGAGATTTATTTCACCTGAATGAAATGATCTGATCGATGTTTATGTATTGTAAATATAAATCTCTCTCTCTCTCTCTCTCTCACACACACACACACTTAAGATTAGTGTTAATAACTTAGATGTATTTCTGCAGTTCCCATATTGAAACACTGTAACATATTCTACAACCCAGCCTCTTTCCACGTCACTTTCTATGCATGTTTAAATCAAGCGATTGCCCTCATTTTTCATGCTTTCTTCACCTTCTTAAATTTCTTCATGGTAGTTGACTGGATGAGGCAACCCTCAACTAGTGACCTCATTAATTAATGAGATCAGTACAATATATTCCACTCAAATTGTAATCCTGGCAGCAGTGTTATATAGACTCACCCAGAAGGAAGTCTCACTGAATTTAGGAGGATTTACTTCTGAATAGATTTGCCAATAGATTAAGCTTTTCATAACACATTTCACATTGTGAAATTGAACATTTAGAGAACTCACATAATCAGGTGGCCAATAATTTAGCGAGAAATAGTAAATTGCTGTTATTTTATTTATTCCTAACAGTCTTGAAAGGTAAATTGATATAGGAAGTCCTTTAACAAAACAGATTGAAGGAAGTTAATACAATGGGCCAGACTGACAGACTCATATGCAATGATATGAGGTGAATTCCATGATATAGAAACTAAAATATGACATGAGTATCATATGTGCATATATATGCGTGCTAAGCCTGTCAATCAAATGGGTTCTGAGTAAATCTGTGAATATTTGACTAAAGCCCAAATGGGGGTAAAGGAGGTGGGAATGTAACTAAAATATTATTTTTGAAGGGAAAATTGCATACATTTTTTTAGATGGAGCAGGCCTAAATCCAATTGTTGGCCCCAGCTAGAAAAGACCTGTGGGAAAGACCAATGGCATTTACCTGAGGAGATTATCAGACAGGAGCGCAAAAAGCGTTCCTGTCCCACAATCGCCAATCCTGCCCCTGTCCCAGCACAATAACCCTCCCCACCACACTTACCTTCTCTCCCATTAACAGGCAGCCCAGGAATGAACAGAGCTCTAATGGATCTCTGTTCATTTCCTGTATTGAAATCCCACCCGTTCTTACAAAAAGATCCAAGCACAAGAAATTCAAAAATGAAAACAAATACACAAAAAAGTTGCACCAAGCACAAAAACACATTTTAAAACTTCCAAGTAACCTGGGGAGGGTCATGAAAAGTGTGTCACTTACCTGGATATCCCGATCTCACCCAGAAGGGGTCACACTGGACCGCCTATTGATGCTGCATTCCCAAGAGTTAAATGGCCTGAGGTTTCACATGCCAGCAACGCTGGCATCAAATCGCAATGGGGGATTTACTGATGGCTTGGGCCATCAATAGAAAGTAACAATGTAATGACACCAGCAGAATGCAAAAGGACATCGTCGTCTGATATTGGTATCCTTTTGTGTACCTCTGGTGTCATTATGGTGACACATTAGCCTTGTCTGATAATCTCCTAAGTGTTTTCTTAGCATTCAGCAACTGATTCAAAGGGTCTATTTTAGCTGGGATTAATAATTTGGTTGAAGCTCTCCCTCTCTCTCTCCCTCCCCACTGTGCATTAACAGGTAGTGTCATAGGGCATATTCACTCTTGTGTTTGTTTAGAGAAGAAGGAATTCATCTTCATACATTATGGTAGCCATCTGTTTTTGCAATATATTTTTGGACTTACTGTTTATAAGTGAAACCATGGATAATAGCAAATCCTATTAAAATAAAGAACTACTGGTACAAACATAGCATAGAGTTGTGTTGGTGGACTTAGCAAAATCCTAGAGATGACACTTTTCAGTGCAACTCTATGGTATGTGTCCCTATTTTTTCAGCCATGGACAACTGAAACTGTGGATATTGGTTCCATGGATACAGGGGGGTGACTTGTATGTGTATTAAAAAAAAATAACATTTTTTTTTTAAAAATGTGTTGTTCAGTTAACTGAGTATGTCTATTTAGTTAATTTAAAAGAATTTTAATTGATCTATCTAACCAATTAATTAGTTAAAGTTTGAAGCCATAATTCACAGTCATACATGCAGAAGCACACCAATACATGTTTTCTGTGTTGACTGAAGTTGTTGTTCACATTTGGCTGTACACATTTGTACGAGAGTACATCTGGCCATGCAGCTGAGCCATGTGGATTCTATAGATCTACTGTCTCAATTTCTGTTTTGATGGTTTCAAACCAGCTTAGTCTAATATATCATAAGATAATAATCAAAGCTTGGCATTTTTTTTCCTTCTGGAGTACACATAGCCAGTGTTAGTGGGGAGATTCTGAGAACTATTGTTCAATCCCTCCCCAAGCTCTGAGAATAATTAGTCTTCTTCTAAAGTATATGTTTTAGAATTCATTTACAATATGAATCTATATCAGTCTTTGCCTGTTAAGAAGGGGGTAGCCCAAGCTGGACACATGATGGATTTTGGAGCACTGTCATATAGGTGCCATCTGAAGAGGTATAGACAGAAATGTAATATAACCTGGCATATTTATTCACAACTCACTGAGCATTGGCCACTAAATCTGATAGACCTGAAGGAACGTATATAAAACCTCTCAAGTTTGTATTCACCTCACCTTTCCAAAGCTTACTGCTTGATTAAGCCATTCAACCAGAGGATGGCTCTTTGATGTGATTAGAGGGGAGATGTGGATAGAGCTGAGCATGAAAGAATGACCATAGACTATACTATTTATTTAGCATTGTTACCTTAAGAGATTGTTTGGACATGCTGTCAAAAATCATCCACAAAAATCTCCCTAAAGTACATCAGAAATTGACTAAATGGTATGATCAGCTGGCACCATGCAGGGGACAAGGATTTTTAAAGTAGGAGAGCATGTAGCTATGATATGTGTAATAGGTAGAGGCATACACCTGCTCATTTGTAGGGATTTAAGTAGAGCTATTTCAAATGAAATATGCAGAAATGCTGTATATGAAATTCCCTCACAGAAATCAATGTGACACTTATAAAAGAACCTTAGGATTTATGTTATTTTTTAAAAAAAATTATTGGAAGCTCCAGTATAACCTATAATCAACAAGGTCGCAATTTACAGACACCCCTAAAAAAAATTATCACCCCCCCCAATGCTTGAAACAAAGATATACATTTGCATATGGCACTATAGTTTTAAATATACACATTGAGGACTTTATCAGACTAGCGTCTAAAAATATTGTAATTCCAGGCAAAATTCCTTCTGCAAATATCATCTAATCATGACAGGGGTGGGGCAGTGGGGGTGGGGTGGGGAGTTAATTGCCATCTTCATTGTCAAATAATTGTCAGTGGAAAGCATGGACTGTGGATTTTTATGAATCTGTCATGAATCTCTTAGAGAGGGATATCCAAAGAGCAGACCAGAAAGCTATTTTGCATCCCCTGCACCCATCCAGATTTTGGCTCTAAAATTGGTTAATTGCACTCTCAGAATCCTCTAAAGGTGTGATTGGCCTTTTTGGACAATTTGCTCCCAATACCTCCAAATGCTGGACCTTGACCACTTCATTTCAAAGAAAGCATAGAAATATGATTGAAGAATAAGCATTACAATCATTAAAAAAACCCTTTCTGCACAGAACCTCTACTTATTTATTTGTTTATACCCCACTTTTCAGCCACAAAGGCTCTCAGAGCAGCTTACATATCATTGAAGAATAAGCGTTACAATCATTAAATTAAACCCCTTTCTGCACAGAACATCTACATATTTATTCATTTATTTATTTATACCCTCTCTTCAGCCACAAAGGCTCTCAGAGGGGCTTACAAATTGTTAAGCAATAGTGCTTTATAGTATGTGGGGAAATAATTATTGTAATGTAAAAGCAATCGTGTGTACCCCATTCACATCCTAAGATAAGTCTAGGAATTTTTTCCCTGCATGCTTCTGTTCTCCCAAATTCCCTTTCTCTTATTTCACTGGGCACTTCCAGCCAACTGGAGTGCTGGGTCATTCAACACATGACCTAATTTAAATTTTATTGCTCTTTGCGCAAGTTCTCTTTTAAGTAGAGTCTCCATGCGGCTGTAGCCATCTTTGCCATCTTGTCTTTGCCATCTTATGAAGTCTAGCCATGGATGTCATCCTGCTGCTATGATGCTTTGCCTTTTCAAATCACCATGTAGCCTTCTACCGCTAAAGGCTGGGTGAGTCTTTCTACCCTAAATCCTCCTAGTTAGTTAGGAACACTCTTTTTAAAGTTTGTTTTAGTATGTAGATTGAGATTGATATACCTTCAGTAAACTTTTGATTTGCATTTTAAACTGACTCCTTTGTTTTTGTAATGAGTCTAATTCAATGGGTGATCAGATCAGACCACAGACCTCTGAAAACACTTTTAAATGTTAATTGAGCTGTCTGTTAGTCAGCATTCTTAAGCGTCACTCTGCATCACTTTGAAAGTAAATGATTTTAACTCCTTTTTAAAGAAGTTTTTTTATTGCTTTTTAAAAGGGCTAGATCCCTGGAATTTTTAAATACATTTTTATTTTTAGACTCATTCCTCCTACATGCTTTCACATCTACAACACTTTATAGCACACTAGGCACTAAACTAATAGTGTGTGTTAGCTAATTACCCCTACAAGCCATGTACTCATTTTACTAATCTACGAAGGGTAGAAGGCTGAGTAAATCTTGGAGCCCTTGGGATCAAAATTGCAACATTGTGGATGCAGTACTGCAGGGCCGGTTTAACCTGTCTGCCAAATCAGCATTGGCAGGGGGCCCCAAGGTCAAGAGGGGGCCCCGAGGTCAAGAGAGGGCCCCGTGTTGGCCTCCTTAATCTGACGAAGGAGACAGCCAGGAAACAGCTGGGAGGAGCCCCCTCTTACACTCCTCCTCCAAAAACCTCCTGCTGGCTTTTTTAAAAAAACAAACAAAACAGCCTCTCCAAAACTAAAGAGAAAGAGAAAGAGAAAGAAACAGCAGCCCCCCATGGCAGAAGCTGGAGGGAGAGGCACGTCGGAGAGGGTGAGTGTGTGTGTGAGAGACAGGGAACTTGAGGGTTGTCTCCCTCAGAAAGGGCTTCTTTCTTTCTTTCTTTCTTTCTTTCTTTCTTTCTTTCTTTCTTTCTTCCCTTTCCTTCCTTGCACATAGATCCCCTCCAGCCCATCTTTCCAGCTGCTTTTAACATGTCTTGGTTCCTCTGCCCTCCCTTTCCCCCCTTGGTCTTCTTCAGCCGTCCAACCTATGTTTAAAAAAACCCAAAGAAGGAGACTCCACCACACTCCAAGGCAGTGCATTCCACTTCCAAACAGCTCTTACTGTCAGGAGGTTCTTCCCAATAGTCAGGTGGAATCTCTTTTCCTGTAGTTTGAACCCATGGCTCCATGTCCTAGTCTCTGGAGCAGCAGAAAACAAGCTTGCTTCTTCCTCAATATGACATCCCTTCAAATATTTAAACATGGCTATCACGTCACCTCTCAACCTTCTCTTCTCCAAGCTAAGCATACCCAACTCCCTAAGCCGTTCCTCATAGGGCGTAATGGCTTCCAGACCTCGCACCATCCTTCTCAGTATCTTTCTTGAATTGTTGTGCCCAGAACTGGAAACAGTATTCCAGGTGAGGTCTGACCAAAGCAGAATGGAGTGATACTATTACTTCCCTTGATCTAGACATTACTTCTATTAATGCAGCCTAGAATTGCATTGGCATTTTTTGCTGCTGCATCACACTGCTAACTCATGTTTAGCTTGTAGTCTACTCTTTATTTTCTTTGAGGAAATCTACACCATTACATTAATTGCTAATAAACAAAAAATATTATGTTAGTGCCTATAATATAGTTTTTAAACGAAATTATTGGTGGCAAATTATGTAATATAGTAGGCCCCTCTTATCCACTGGGGATTGGTTCAGGGGGGGGGGCGTGGATTCTGAAAACCATGAATAATAGTGAATGCCATTGAAAATAATGGGACTTCTGGCTTAAAATACCATAGAGTTGCCTTGGAGGGCCTAGAAAAGGGCTAGGGAAGACACATTTTCTAGGAAGACTCTATGGTAGGTGTGCTGTTTTGTGTCCCATGGATAATGAATCCATGGATACGGGGGTCCTACTATAATCTGAACATCCTGTACAGTGAATAGGTTAGGTTACATTGATCTGAGATAAACATATGGGGGCCCCAAAGTAAAGCATTGCAGGGCCCCCCCAAATTCCTTAAACCAGCCCTGCAGTACTGGCATTTAACCACTACGCCACCAGGGATCCCACATATGTAGAACTATACTCTGCAGTCTTTGTTTTTGAGTATGTCAGATCTGTTAACAAACTACACAAGATGTATAAACTCACTTTGGCCTTAAGACTGGTCAGAGTTCCTCTATTTGCAAGTCTACCATCAAGATCAGTGGTGGTAAATGCTAGACTATGCCTGTTCAGTTCTGACCCCATTTTTGTGCCCCATTCTGTTACTCTAAGAGGGGGGGGTAAGTTAGAGTCCCACCCATGATGTCAAAATCTCTTTTAATATTTGGAGGTATTATTTGCTTAAATTGGAAGCCTGCAAGAGGAGGGTAACTTTGGGGATCTTTCCAGCTATGTATACCGGTACTAACTGTAGAGGAGGTTCCAGTTAAAGTAAAATAAAGTATTTTATTGGAATAATATAGAAAGTAAACTAACATACATAACCTATGTTCTTATGGACCATACAAGTTTATGGCAAAGAATGCAGAAAGGTTGGATAGAAAGAGAGATCTGGGAAAATAGGGTGATGATTACCAGTCTCGAGGAGAAGAGAGTTCCATACAACAAAGATACTCAGACAGGGTGGCACAGGAGGTTCTGATCCGTGGCATGCCAAGAAAGTGGCCGGGTCTGTACACTGTGGCACACATTGGTATGGTTGAGGCTATGATATTTATACTCTTTTCCATGACTTGGAAGAGTGGGTTAGTAATAACAAAGCTTGGATAGCTCTCCCATGGAACAGACAAAAGAAATTAAAACTCAACTGATTGCTTTAATTGCAGAGAGATAGAACATTGATGGATAGAACATTGATTGGACTGCAACAACCTTGTAGGGGTGTGTGAGGATAGAGTTCCCTAGGGTATGGATTAAAACTTGTTTGCATGATTGAATTATTGCCTGTAATGCCCAGGTCTGGAAGAAAGGATTAGCATATACCTCTTAAAGACTGGGTTGTTAGCATAAACCCATTACTGGGCTTTCCATATAATCCTAACTTGGGTTTTCCTACCATTATATTTCTAGACGTATTTCTATTTATGGAATCTCACAGGAGGGGTAGTTGGGCATGCTAACATTCCCACCTCCTTTACCCCCATTTGGCCTTAAATTAGATGCCTTTCAGTTGTTCTATATTTCAGGGCTCAGTTAGTATAATGATTGTCTATGATACTGTTTTAAATGTATTTCTGTTAGTATAACATAAGAGTCCCTACCCAAAAGTTTTCTAGCCAAGTACTTATGATTCTCACATTGGTCTTGCTGATTTCACTTTTGGTTTCAAGTTCCTGCCCTCTTTTCCCCCCTCTCCCTTGAACATGTGCACACACAATCCCTTATGATAACTTCTTGTCATCTTCCCTATTTTTGCTTTGATCCAGGCAAGAAAGCTTCCTTGTTATCAGTCTTCTTAAATTTCTTCCCATACTCCCACCACTATGGACTTTATCAGACGTGGCAAATATGGCATCATAGTGATGCCTAATGAATGCAAAAGGGCATGCATACTAGATGACATCGTGTTGACAATAAGGCATTCTTTTTTTATTGATGGGCCAAGCTGCTGTGGTGTTTTTTGTGCCGGTATTGCCTGCATCTGAAACCATGCATCATTTTCCTCTCATGATTACAGTGTCAATGGGCAGAACGCTTCCAGTTGAGATCAAGAAAGACAGGAACAGAATGCTCTTTTTATGAACCTCCCTGGTTTATTTGGGAATTTGTGAGCGTGTTTCTGTGCTTGTGTGTACTTTTTTTGTGTTTCTTTTGCTGTATTTTTAAATTAAACCATGCTCACACCTTCTTGCAAGAACCACCAAGATTACGAACACAGAAGTAAATAGTGCTAGCATTCATGCTCCGGTAATGCTGGGGCTACCTTTTCACACTATTATAGATAGGTATGATAAAAAGGCTTTTTTTGCCGGCAGAAAAATGCTGCAAAATTTGGTGGCAAAAGAATGTTTGTAGAGGCTTGTCTGATAAAGTCCTATATCTTTTGCCATAATGACCTGTTAACATTAAATCGACAGCCTTCTAGTTTAGCTACTTAGTGCCTGCAGCCTCTGGGTTTGGCCAGGTGAGGGTGCAATCATACAGTCCTTCAGCTATGGGATTAAACATTTCCATCATTATGATTAGAAAAATATGCAACATCCACATATAAACTCCTCCTGATTGACACATTTAATGTATTTGGCTAATGGCCAGGTCTGTCTATGAAAACACACACTATACATACTTACCCATGTGTATTGATTATTTCACACCATCATAACAATGCATATGGCAGTTTTTCACTAGTACTTAATCAAGACCTCTTGTCACAATATAAGTTCTCAGTTTGACATACTATAGTTTCTTTGTTTTGCTAAGGGTTTTATTTACGGCTACAGAAAGACTAGCTAACAGAGAAATGTAGCCTACAGTCAAATTGACATTCATCACTCAAGCAGAAAAACAAATTAAGTGCAACATTTATGCTTGCTCCATAAGGTTGCTGAGAAACAACAGAAAGGAAGGCACTTTTCTTTTAACTTTCAGCAGCAGAGACTGGATAAAATGAGAAAAAATGTACTTCTAATTAAGTATGTACCTAAGCAAAAGCAAGTATTTAATAGCCTGCATGAAGAACAACATTAAGCTTTAACATATTTCTATCTCATTTACAAAAACCACACCACTTTAATGAAAGCAAAAACCTAATAGAATAATTTTATAATCTTATAAATTAGGGTAATGAGTGGTTCTTTTTTAAGTACTAAAAGCTGATTGGAATTTCATCTTCAAAAATTTATATTATAATTTATAGTGAACATGAATTGTCTAAGGTCACAGACAACTGAACTTGGAATTCAGTTCACACACCAAAGAAGCCAACAATTTTTGTAAATATACCAATTCTATCAGCTGCTCCCTGTTAAAATATACATCATTCATGAAAACGTAGACAGAAAAGAAAGTGAAATATACAAACAGAATTTTTGATGCCTTGGTGTGTTTTCCAGAACTTGCATGAATATAACTGGGGAGAATATATCAGATTTATACCTCAATCACATACACACAGGACTTTATCAGACCAACCTCCATAAATGTCCTTTTGCCAGAATATTTTGATTTTTTTTTGCTTGAAAAAGAACTTCCCTCTACCAAACCTACTTTAACCAGCATGAAAATGCAGCCCCAGCAGTAATGGAGCACCAGTGGAGTTCCATTTACTTCTGGGTTGCAAATCTTGTTTATTCTCACAAGAAGATGCAAGAACAGTGAATTAAGGGTGCGGCTATACGATCATAAAAAAATCCGTATGGGGGGCAAAAAATACGAACAGCCTGTCATTCGTATGCATACGAACCGGCTATACGATTTTTTAAACCCCCTAAATTCCGTATGACTCCCTCTTCCTGAAGCTGGCTGGAGCGAGCAAGCCAAGTGGCAGTTTTAAATCTCCCGCTGCTTTTTTTTTTTAAAGGTTCCTGGTTTGCGGACAGTCGGTTTTCCGTATTTACAATATAACATAAAAATAAATAAACATATAAATTCACGGACTTACCGGACGCTCACTAGCTGGGAAACCAACATGGCGGCTGCTCCCAATTTCCCTCCGTGCTAGACCCGCCCCCTCTACTCAGCCAGCCAATCAGATTACACAGCCCGTTCGTATATGTGCGAATGGACCGTACAGACCCGTCACCCATCCGAACGGCGTACGGATTTCTCTTCGCGATCCGCTTTCCCTCCCGAATGCCGCGTGTGCGTATTTCAGGGTGGAAAACCGGCCCCCCTCTTTTGCATTCGTGTGCATCCGAACGGCCGTTTGTACCAAAGTGCGAACTTTTGCACGCCGTACGTATTATTTAAATCGTGTAGACAGGACCTAAGGGGGAAAAAAACCCCACAAAACATACATCAAAGCACAAAAACACAGTTTAAAAGTTCCAAGTGAACTGGGGAGGTTCATGAGAAGAGTGTGCCCTTCCTGGCTGTAGTGATCTCACCCAGAAGTGTTCTATTATTTAGACTGTATTTGCGAGAGAAAAATGGTGCTGGCAAAAAAGCACAATGGGAGGCTTATCGATGGATTGGCCCATAAATAAAAAGGAACGGCTTTTTGACAGGACAAGATCATGAAAGGACAACATCAACATCATATGATATGTGTGCCCTTTTGCGTTCATTAGGCATTGTTATGATGCCATATTTGCCTGGTCTGATAAAGTCCTTAGAAGTTTCATGGGACTTCATCCTATAGCTACATATTTGGTAGTAAGCTTTGGACTTACAAGCTCCACCTCCCTTCCCTGCTATGGGGAGGAGATCAGAAGCTTTTGCTTCCTTTTTGATTAACTGCAGTTTAGCTTATTTTCCACAGAGCACAAACTGTGTTTAATCCTAACTATCCTACACTACAGACTTTATCAGATGGACAATATACAGCATTTGTAATGATGCCACATAACCCTCAAAGGGTGTGCATATCAGATAACATCATCATTTTGTGGTTACGTCCTGGCCAAAAACTGGGGTTTTTAATTGATGGCTTAAGCCGTCAATAGTTTCCCCCTGCCGCTGCTGGCGTTGCTGGCATGCGAAACACCAGGCCATTTAAATCATGTACCTACTCTGACAATGGCCAGACCGGCATGAACATTTCTGGGTCAGATTGGGACACCCAGGTAGGTTTTGCTCTTTTTATAACCCTCCCTGGGGACCTTTAAAATGTGTGTGTGTGTGTGTGCTCTTTGTGAACTTTTTGTATGTACTTTTTGTTTTTATTTTTAAATTTCCCGCATGAGAAAGTCTTGCAGGATTTTGAGTGAGGAAGTGAATGGGGCTCCATTCACTTCTTCTTTATTGCTGCAAACTTTTGCCAGGAGAAGAAAGCAAGTGCGTTGGGAGGAGTGCACTTTTGCCGGCATAGAAATGGGTTTTTCTATGCTGGCAAAAGAACGTCTTAAAATTGGTAGTCTGATAAAGTCCTACAACAAGCCAGTTTTGTGGTCCTAGTGGTAAAAAGAGAATGACCATGCTGGGAAGGAGAACACTCAATCTATCACTGGAGTGCAAATGGCCACAGCTATATGGATTATAGCTGAGATGCACTAGTGTAACATAGAGCATAGATCCAGGCATTGACCCACCCCTCTGCTGACTGATAGATCCCCACCCCAAGCACCTGGGCTGGGAAACAATCACAGAATTTCAGAGTAAGGGAAACCACATGGTCACAGCAAGGATGACGATGTCAGACGATGTCTGAAACTGGAACCCATTCGCAGGATAGTAACATCGTCCTCGTGTGCTCCTCTTGTGTTTTTTGTATGTGTCTGATGGTATTTTCTTGGCAAGATCTATTCAGAGAAGGCTTGCCCTTGCCTACCTCTGAGGCTGAGAGTGTGTGACTTGTCTGTGGTCACCCAGTGGGTTTCCATGGCTGATTGAGGATTCAAACTCTGTTCACCTGGGGTCCTAGTCCAGCACTCAAACCACTATACCATGGCGGCTCTCTCCGAGGTTGGCTTAATAGACCCCCCAAATAATTGTGTACTAGAAGACCTTCATCTCTGCAATCTTTTAAGGGGATCTCACACAGTGGAGGATATGGGCACCCAGTTTCTTCTCGCCTCCAAGAGTGCTTCAGGCTCAACACCCTAACCACCTACAGTATGCTACAAACAAACAAAATGACCCAATAATGTTGACCTGATGATAAGGCATAAGCTTCTGATGAATCCATCTAGGGTCCTTTTAAACTATTTAAAAGTTCTATAAATGGTTTTAAATGCTTGATTTGAAATTGGCCACCATCCTATAAACAGCTATAGAAATACCAGTGCCTACGTTTTGAGAAAGGAATTTCCTGCTCTTTTATCATACCCATTATTATAAAAGAATTTGAGAAGTTGCTCTCATGTTGAAGCTCATATACTATATACAAGCTACAGATAATCATACGATTTAAAACATCAGTTTTAGAAAGATGGAGCTTCTTTGTTATGTTCTGGAATGATCAATTTTTATAAAAACATTTACCCTTATTTGTTTTCCTCAACCTGAATATGCACCCTAATGGTTGGCAGGTTTTGGATA